>CP136054.1:126514151-128914151 GCA_032464435.1 Aegilops umbellulata
TGACTTGGAAGCTGTGGATCCCAAGCCAGCGTCGCAGAACGTGTCCTTCAGAAATGACAAAAGGGGCTCGATGGCGATGTAGAATGACAAATTGTTGACAGCGAGCCAGAGGAGAGAAGCGGCGGGGCCATGGATGAGATCGACGGCGGTTGAACCCGAGGGGTTGGGGTGGGCCACTTAACCTGTGACATAGCCCGCCTCAGGCCGTCGCTGTCGATGACCTCGATGTCATAGCCGGAGGCCAGGACATGCCCGCATACTCTAGCCCACAGCTTGAGTGCCTGCCGCCAGTAATGGTCGTCAGCTTCCTCGGCGACGTCGGGTGAAGAGACCGCTATACACCTCTTTTGGGCTAGTCGCTCCTCAAGCTCCACGGGAAGCGTAGCCGGGCTTAGGTTGCGATGCTCTGGAGTGGGGGATGGGGATGGGGATGGGGATCTGTGGGAAAGGGGGCGTTTGGTAGGCGTCATCTAAGAAACTCAGGGCGGCCTGGGTATGAAGATCGGTGGGTAAGCTGCACGGGCAAACCGGCAGATGTTGACAATGGAGGCCTTGCAGTGGCGGCAGCGGCGGCAGGGACCTTGCTAGGGTTTTGAGCGAGGGAGGGGGTGTGTGTGTGCGCACGCCCGAGGAGGTTTTGGTGTGTGTGTTGTGTGTGTGTGTGTGTGTGGAGGAGGGGGTGTTTGAGGAAATGACACGGGTACTGAATATTTTACTTCGCGGGAGTGAAATGCCGGGCTATTGAAAATTTTGATGATAGTGCATCGTACACGGTCCGAAGATAACAACAGTGTGTTATGAAACAGAAAAACCCTTGAGGAGGGCAGATATTTTCTAGGGATGCAGGCGGGATTGGGAACAAGAAACATAGCACACGGTCCGGAGATAACAACCGTGTGTTATGAAATAGAAAAACCCTCGAGGCGGGTAGATATTTTCTAGGGATGCAGGCGGGATTGGGAACAAGAAACATCGCAGATGGTCCGGAGATAACAACTGTGTGTTATGAAACAGAAAAACCCTCGAGGCGGGCAGATATTTTTGGTAGGGGGAGCCTCGTGGAGCCCAATGTACTGTGCGGATGTGTGCGTGACAGGGGCACCAGCATGGCACACGGTTAGTTTGAGTGAACCGTGTCTGCTACATCATCCGACTTGTCTAATGTTCATCAATTTGGCAAAAAATGACGCGGGAGAGGGTTAGAACACGAACACACTTGCATGTGGACCAAATTTATGTATGAAAAGGGTGGTTTGATTTTCAAATACCAAATGTAACTTCGATGTGGCACCTCTCTCGCAAAGCGCATAGTATTGCTTGCCCCCAGCCCCCTCGTGTCGGCACGAAGGGAATCCTAAGCTATGAATGCATGCCCCATTGAGGGAGTCCTGGATTAAGTGGTCCTCGGACGTCCGGGCTATGTGACGTGGGCCGGAATGATGGGCCATGAAGGTACAAGATAGAAGACTTCCTCCCGTGTCCGGATGGGACTCTCCTTTGCATGGAAGGCAAGCTTGGCATTCGGATATGAAGATTCCTTCCTCTGTAAACCAACTCTGTACAACCCTAAGCCCCTCTGGTGTCTATATAAACCGGAGGGTTTAGTCCGTAGAGGCAAGAACAATCATACAGGCTAGACATCTAGGGTTAGCCATTACGATCTCGTGGTAGATCAACTCTTGTAATCCTCATATTCATCAAGATCAATCAAGTAGGAAGTAGGGTATTACCTCCATCAAGAGGGCCCGAACCTGGGCAAACATCGTGTCCCCCGTCTCCTGTTACCATCGACCTTAGATGCACAGTTCGGGACCCCCTACCCGAGATCCGCCGGTTTTGACACCGACACTAGTGCTTTCATTGAGAGTTCCGCTGTGTCTTTATCAGAAGGTTTGATGGCTCTATCAGTCATCTACAACAATGCCTCCCTGGGGGAGGTTTTTCACCCCGGCCAGATCTTCGTATTCGGCGGCTTCGCACTGCGGGCCAACTCGCTTGGCCATCTAGAGCAGATCGACACTTACGCCCCAGGTCACAAGATTAGTTCTGGGAATCTGGACTATGTCACTGATATCCAAGGAGACTTGATCTTCCAAGGGTTTATGACCTCAACCTCCGCTTGGCCTTAGAGCCGGAGCACATCGCCAGGTCTGAATACGGGATTCCTGAGCCCGCCGGACTATCTACGGTCACTAAGCCCAGTACGGGAGAGCCGGAGGAAGTAGTGTCACTGGCAACCAACATGAAGCTGGACTCTTCTCCGCACACTGGCTCCGAACCCTCGGAGTCAGCATCGTGTGAGCTCGGCCAAGGAGTCCCCTTCCCGCCGTACTCAACGGGCTCTCTTCTCCCTGGCCAAACCTTGCCTTTAAGCGAGGCTCCAGACTTGATGCGATCCCTCATCATTACAGAGGAGCAACGTCCGAACTACACCCAGCCCAGACTAGGGGCTGAGAGCGGGGAATTTTACGTCCCACCCAGCACCCACTTCATAGCCACTATCGAGGACTTAACTGACATGCTCGATTACGACTCCGAAGACATCGACGGTATGGACAATGATGCTGGAGAAGAGCAGGCCCAAAGCCCGCTGTTTACCGGATGCTGGACGGCCACCTCTTCGTATGACGTGTGATGTATACTACACAACCTTCTCCTTGTAGACGTTGTTGGGCCTCCAAGTGCAGAGGTTTGTAGGACAGTAGCAAATTTCCCTCAAGTGGATGACCTAAGGTTTATCAATCCGTGGGAGGCGTAGGTTGAAGATGGTCTCTCTCAAACAACCCTGCAACCAAATAACAAAGAGTCTCTTGTGTCCCCAACACACCCAATACAATGGTAAATTGTATAGGTGCACTAGTTCGGCGAAGAGATGGTGATACAAGTGCAATATGGATGGTAGATATAGGTTTCTGTAATCTAAAAATATAAAAACAGCAAGGTAACTAATGATAAAAGTGAGCGTAACTGGTATTGCAATGATATGAAACAAGGCCTAGGGTTCATACTTTCACTAGTGCAAGTTCTCTCAACAATAATAACATAATTGGATCATATAACTATCCCTCAACATGCAACAAAGAGTCACTCCGAAGTCACTAATAGCAGAGAACAAACGAAGAGATTATGGTAGGGTACGAAACCACCTCAAAGTTATTCTTTCCAATCAATCCGTTGGGCTATTCCTATAAGTATCACAAACAACCCTAGAGTTCGTACTAGAATAACACCTTAAGACACACATCAACCAAAACCCTAATGTCACCTAGATACTCCAATGTCACCTCAAGTATCCGTGGGTATGATTATACGATATGCATCACACAATCTCAGATTCATCTATTCAACCATCACATAGAACCTCAAAGAGTGCCCCAAAGTTTCTACCGGAGAATCAAGACGAAAACGTGTGCCAACCCCTATGCATAGGTTCATGGGCGGAACCCGCAAGTTGATCACAAAAACATACATCAAGTGAATCACGTGATATCCCATTGTCACCATAGATACGCACAACAAGACATAGATCAAGTGTTCTCAAATCATTAAAGACTCAATCTGATAAGATTACTTCAAAGGGGAAACTCAATCCATTACAAGAGAGTAGAGGGGGAGAAGAAACATAAGATCCAACTATAATAGCAAAGCTCCCGATACATCAAGATCGTGCCAAATCAAGAACACGAGAGAGAGAGAGAGAGAGAGAGAGAGAGATCAAACACATAGCTACTGGTACATACCCTCAGCCCCGAGGGTGAACTACTCCCTCTTCGTCATGGAGAGCGCCGGGATGATGAAGATGGCCACCGGCGAGGGTTCCCCCCCCTCCGGCAGGGTGCCGGAACAGGGTCCCGATTGACTTTTGGTGGCTACAGAGGCTTGCGGCGGCGGAACTCCCGATCTATTCTGTTCCTCGATAGTTTTAGGGTACGTGGGTATATATGGGTGAAAGAAGTACGTCAGGGGAGCCACGAGGGGCCCACGAGGGTGGAGGGCGCACCCTAGGGGGGTGGGCGCGCCCCCTGCCTCGTGGCTCCCTCGTTCCTTTCCTGACGTGCACGCCAAGTTTTTCCGGTAGCTTTCCTTCCAAAAATAACTTCTCCAGTTGGTTTCATTCCGTTTCGACTCCGTTTGATATTCCTTTTCTTCGAAACATTGAAATAGGCAAAAAAATAGCGATTCTGGTGAAGGAAATATGCCCTAGAGGCAATAATAAAGTTATTATTTATTTCCTTACATGTCATGATAAAAGTTTATTATTCATGCTAGAATTGTATTAACCGGAAACATAATACATGTGTGAATACATAGACAAACAGAGTGTCACTAGTATGCCTCTACTTGACTAGCTCATTAATCAAAGATGGTTATGTTTCCTAACCATGAACAAAGAGTTGTTATTTGATTAACGAGATCACATCATTAGTTGAATGATCTGATTGACATGACCCATTCCATTAGCATAGCACCCGATCGTTTAGTATGTTGCTATTGCTTTTATCCATGACTTATACATGTTCCTTTAACTATGAGATTATGCAACTCCCGTTTACCGTAGGAACACTTTGTGTGCTACCAAACGTCACAACGTAACTGGGTGATTATAAAGGTGCTCTACAGGTGTCTCCGAAGGTACATGTTGGGTTGGCGTATTTCGAGATTAAGATTTGTCACTCCGATTGTCGGAGAGGTATCTCTGGGCCTTCTCGGTAATGCACATCACATAAGCCTTGCAAGCATTGCAACTAATGAGTTAGTTGCGGGATGATGTATTACGGAACGAGTAAAGAGACTTGCCGGTAACGAGATTGAACTAGGTATTGGATACCGACGATCGAATCTCGGGCAAGTAACATACCGATGACAAAGGGAACAACGTATGTTGTTATGCGGTCTGACCGATAAAGATCTTCGTAGAATATGTAGGAGCCAATATGGGCATCCAGGTCCCGCTATTGGTTATTGACCGGAGACGTGTCTCGGTCATGTCTACATTGTTCTCGAACCGTAGGGTCCGCACGCTTAAGGTTTCGATGACAGTTATATTATGAGTTTATGAGTTTTGATGTACCGAAGGAGTTCGGAGTCCCGGATGAGATCGGGGACATGACGAGGAGTCTCGAAATGGTCGAGACGTAAAGATCGATATATTGGACGACTATATTCGGACATCGGAAAGGTTCTGAGTGATCCGGGTATTTTCGGGAGTATCGGGGAGTTACGGGATTACGGGAGAAGTAATGGGCCTTGATGGGCTTTAGTGGGAAGAGGAAAAAGGCTGCTGCGCCCCCCCTTCCCTCTGGTTCGAATTGGACTAGGGAAAAGGGGGCCGGCCACCTTTCCTTCTCCTCCTATTCCTTCTCCCTTCCTCCCCTTTTGGTGGACTCCTACTAGGACTTGGAAACCTAGTAGGACTCCACACCCTGGCGCGCCAAACCCTAGGCCGGCCACCCCCTCCCTTGCTCCTTTATATACGGGGGCAGGGGGCACCCCATAGACACACAAGTTGATCTACGGATCGTTCCTTAGCCGTGTGCGGTGCCCCCTTCCACCAAATTCCACCTCGGTCATATCGTTGCAGTGCTTAGGCGAAGCCCTGCGCCGGTAACACATCAAGATCGTCACCACGCCGTCGTGCTGACAGAACTCTTCCCCGACGCTTTGCTGGATTGGAGCCCGGGGATCGTCATCGAGCTGAACGTGTGCCAAGAACTCGGAGGTGCCGGAGTAACGGTACTTGGATCGGTCGGATCGCGAGGAGAACGTACGACTACTTCCTCTACGTTGAGTCAACGCTTCCGCTTCGGTCTACGAGGGTACGTAGACAACACTCTCCCCTCTCGTTGCTATGCATCACCATGATCTTGCGTGTGCGTAGGAAAATTGTTGAAATTACTACGTTCCACAATAGTGGTATCAGAGCCTAGGTTTTTATGGTTTGATGTTATTTGCACGAGTAGAACACAAGTGAGTTGTGGACGATACAAGTCATACTGCCTACCAGCATGTCATACTTTGGTTCAGCGTTATTGTTGGACGAGACGATCCGGACCAACCTTACGCGTACGCTTACGCGAGACCGGTTCCCTCGACGTGCTTTGCACATAGATGGCTTGCGGAAGACTGTCTCTCCAACTTTAGTTGAACCGAGTGTGGCTACGCCCGGTCCTTGAGAAGGTTAAAACGGAGTCTATTTGACAAACTATCGTTGTGGTTTTGATGCGTAGGTAAGATGAGTTCTTGCTTAAGCCCGTAGCAGCCACGTAAAACTTGCAACAACAAAGTAGAGGACGTCTAACTTGTTTTTGCAGGGCATGTTGTGATGTGATATGGTCAAGACATGATGCTATATTTTATTGTATGAGATGATCATGTTTTGTAACCGAGTTATCGGCAACCGGCAGGAGCCATATGGTTGTCGCTTTATTGTATGCAATGCAATCGCCCTGTAATGCTTTACTTTATCACTAAGCGGTAGCGATAGTCGTAGAAGCATAAGATTGGCGAGACGACAACGATGCTACGATGGAGATCAAGGTGTCGCGCCGGTGACGATGGTGATCATGACGGTGCTTCGAAGATGGAGATCACAAGCACAAGATGATGATGACCATATCATATCACTTATATTGATTGCATGTGATGTTTATCTTTTATGCATCTTATCTTGCTTTGATTGACGGTAGCATTATAAGATGATCTCTCACTAATTATCAAGAAGTGTTCTCCCTGAGTATGCACCGTTGCGAAAGTTCTTCGTGCTGAGACACCACGTGATGATCGGGTGTGATAGGCTCTACGTTCAAATACAACGGGTGCAAAACAGTTGCACACGCGGAATACTCAGGTTATACTTGACGAGCCTAGCATATAACAGATATGGCCTCGGAACACGGAGACCGAAAGGTCGAGCGTGAATCATATAGTAGATATGATCAACATAGTGATGTTCACCATTGAAACTACTCCATCTCACGTGATGATCGGACATGGTTTAGTTGATTTGGATCACGTGATCACTTAGAGGATTAGAGGGATGTCTATCTAAGTGGGAGTTCTTAAGTAATATGATTAATTGAACTTAAATTTATCATGAACTTAGTCCTGGTAGTATTAGCATATCTATGTTGTAGATCAATAGCTCGCATTGTTGCTTCCCAGTGTTTATTTTGATATGTTCCTAGAGAAAATTGTGTTGAAAAATGTTAGTAGCAATGATGCGGATTGGATCCGTAATCTGAGGTTTATCCTCATTGCTGCACAGAAGAATTTTGTCCTTGATGCACCGCTAGATGACGGACCTTTTGCAGGAGCAGATGCAGACGTTATGAACGTTTTGCTAGCTCAATATGATGACTACTTAATAGTTTAGTGCACCATGCTTAACGTTTTAGAATCGGGACTTCAAAGACGTTTTGAACGTCATGGAGCATATGAGATGTTCCAGGAGTTGAAGTTAATATTTCAAGCAAATACCCGAGTTGAGAGATATGAAGTCTCCAACAAGTTCTATAGCTAAAAGATGGAGGAGAATCGCTCAACTAGTGAGCATGTGCTCAGATTGTCTGGGTACTACAATCGCTTGAATCAAGTGGGAGTTAATCTTCCAGATAAGATAGTGATTGACAGAATTCTCTAGTCACCATCACCAAGTTAGTAGAACTTCGTGATGAACTATAATATGCAAGGGATAACGGAAAATATTCCCAAGCTCTTCGCGATGCTAAAATCAGCGAAGGTAGAAATCAAAGAAAAACATCAAGTGTTGATGATTGACAAGATCACTAGTTTCAAAAAGGGGCAAAAGGAAAGAAGGGGAACTTCAAGAAGAACGGCAAGAAAGTTGCTGCTCAAGTGAAAAAGCCCAAGTCTGGTCCTAAGCCTGAGACTAAGTGCTTCTACTGCAAAGGGACTGGTCACTGGAAGCGGAACTACCCCAAGTGATTGGCGGATAAGAAGGATGGCAAAGTGAACATAAGTATATTTGATATACATGTTATTGATGTGTACTTTACTAGTGTTCATAGCAACCCCTCAGTATTTGGTACTAGTTCAGTTGCTAAAATTAGTAACTCGAAACGGGAGTTGCAGAATGAACAAAGACTAGTTAAAGGGCAAGGTGACGATGTGTGTTGGAAGTGGTTCCAAGATTGATATGATCATCATCACACACTCCCTATACTTTCGGGATTAGTGTTGAAACTAAATAAGTGTTATTTGGTGTTTGCGTTGAGCATGAATATGATTTGATCATGTTAATTGCAATACAGTTATTCATTTAAGTTAGAGAACAATTGTTGTTCTGTTTACATGAATAAAACCTTCTATGGTCATACACACCAATGAAATAGTTCATTGGATCTCGATCGTAGTGATACACATATTCATAATATTGAAACCAAAAGATGCGAAGTTAATAATGATAGTGCAACCTATTTGTGGCACTGCCGTTTAGGTCATATTGGTGTAAAGCGCATGAAGAAACTCCATGCTGATGGGATTTTGGAATCACTTGATTATGAATCACTTGATGCTTGCGAACCATGCCTCTTGGGCAAGATGACTAAAACGCCGTTCTCCGGAACAATGGAGCAAGCAACAGATTTGTTGGAAATCATACATACTGATGTATATGATCCGATGAATATTAAGGCTCGCGACAAGTATCATTATTTTCTAACCTTCACAGATGATTTGAGCAGATATGGGTATATCTACTTGATGAAACATAAGTCTGAAACGTTTGAAAAGTTCAAAGAAGTTTAGAGTGAAGTGAAAATCATCGTGACAAGAAAATAAGGTTTCTACGATCTGATCGCGGAGACAAATATTTGAGTTACGAGTTTGGTCTTCAATTAAGACAATGTGGAATAGTTTCACAAATTCATGCCACCTGGAACACCACAGCATAATGGTGTGTCCGAATGTCATAACCGTACTTTATTGGATATAGTACAATCTATGATGTTTCTTACCGATTTACCAATATCGTTTTGGGATCATGCATTAGAGACAGCTGCATTCACGTTAAAAGAGGCACCATCTAAATCCGTTGAGACGACACCGTATGAACTATGGTTTAGCAATAAACCTAAGCTGTCGTTTCTTAAAGTTTGGAGCTGCAATGCTTATGTGAAAAAGCTTCAACCTGATAAGCTCGAACCCAAATCGGAGAAATGTGTCTTCATAGGATATCCAAAGGAAACTGTTGGATACACCTTCTATCACAGATCCGAAGGCAAGACTTTTGTTGCTAAGTTCGGAAACTTTCTAGAGAAAGAGTTTCTTTTGAAAGAAGTGAGTGGGAGGAAAGTAGAAAACTTGATAAGGTAATTGTACCTTCTCCCTTAATGGAAAGTAGTTCATCACAGAAATCTGTTCTTGTGACTACTACACCAATTAGTAAGGAAGCTAATGATGATGATCATGTAACTTCAAGATCAAGTTACTACCGAATCTCGTAAGTAAACCAGAGTGAGATCCGCACCAGAGTGGTACGGTAATCCTGTTCTGGAAGTCATGTTACTAGACCATGACGAACTTGCGAACTATGAGGAAGCGATGATGAGCCCAGATTCCGCGAAATGGTTAGAGGCCATGAAATCTGAGATATGATCCATGTATGAGAACAAAGTATGGACTTTGATGGATTTGCCCGATGATCGGCAAGCCAAAGAAAATAAATGGATCTTGAAGAGGAAGACGGACACTGATAGTAGTGTTACTATCTACAAAGCTAGAATTGTCGCAAAAGGTTTTCGACAAGTTCAAGGTGTTGACTACGATGAGAGTTTCTCACTCGTATCTATGCTTAAGTCTGTCCGAATCATGTTAGCAATTGCCGCATTTTATGAAATCCGGCAAATGGATAAACAAAACTACATTCCTTAATGGATTTATTAAAGAAGAGTTGTATACGATGCAACTAGAAGGTTTTGTCGATCCTGAAGGTGTTAACAAAATATGCAAGCTCCAGCGATCCATCTATGGACTGGTGCAAGCATCTCGGAGTTGGAATATACGCTTTGATAAGTTGATCAAAGCATATAGTTTTATACAGACTTGCGGTGAAGCCTGTATTTACAAGAAAGTGAGTGGGAGCACTACAGCATTTCTGATAAGTATATGTAAATGACATATTATTGATCGGAAATAATGTAGAATTATTCTGTAAAGCATAAAGGAGTATTTGAAAGGAGTTTTTCGAAGAAGGACCTCGGTGAAGCTGCTTACATATTGAGCATCAAGATCTATAGAGATAGATCAAGACGCTTGATAAGTTTTTCAATAAGTACATACCTTGAAAAGATTTTGAAGTAGTTCAAAATGGAACAGTCAAAGAAAGAGTTCTTGCATGTATTACAAGGTGTGAAATTGAGTAAGACTCAAAGCCCGACCACGGCAGAAGATAGAAAGAGAATGACAGTCATTCCCTATGCCTCAGCCATAGGTTCTATAAAGTATGCCATGCTGTGTACCAGATCTATTGCATACCCTACCACTGAGTTTGGCAAGGGAGTACAATAGTGATCTAGGAATAGATCACTGGACAAGCGGTCAAAATTATCCTTAGTGGAATAAGGATATGTTTCTCGATTATGGATGTGACAAAAGGTTCGTCGTAAAAAGTTACGTCGATGCAAGTTTTGACACTAATCTAGATGACTCTAAGTCTCAATCTAGATACATATTGAAAGTGGGAGCAATTAGCTAAAGTAGCTCCGTGCAGAGCATTGTAGACATAGAAAATTGCAAAATACATAACGGATCTGAATGTGGCAGACCCGTTGACTAAACTTCTCTCACAAGCAAAACATGATCACACCGTAGTACTCTTTGGGTGTTAATCACATAGCGATGTGAACTAGATTACTGAATCTAGTAAACCCTTTGGGTGTTGGTCACATATCGATGTGAACTATTGCTGATAAATCACATGGTGATGTGAACTAGATTATTGACTCTAGTGCAAGTGGGAGACTGAAGGAAATATGCCCTAGAGGCAATAATAAAGTTATTATTTATTTCCTTACATGTCATGATAAAAGTTTATTATTCATGCTAGAATTGTATTAACCGGAAACATAATACATGTGTGAATACATAGACAAACAGAGTGTCACTAGTATGCCTCTACTTGACTAGCTCATTAATCAAAGATGGTTATGTTTCCTAACCATGAACAAAGAGTTGTTATTTGATTAACGAGATCACATCATTAGTTGAATGATCTGATTGACATGACCCATTCCATTAGCATAGCACCCGATCGTTTAGTATGTTGCTATTGCTTTTATCCATGACTTATACATGTTCCTTTAACTATGAGATTATGCAACTCCCGTTTACCGTAGGAACACTTTGTGTGCTACCAAACGTCACAACGTAACTGGGTGATTATAAAGGTGCTCTACAGGTGTCTCCGAAGGTACATGTTGGGTTGGCGTATTTCGAGATTAAGATTTGTCACTCCGATTGTCGGAGAGGTATCTCTGGGCCTTCTCGGTAATGCACATCACATAAGCCTTGCAAGCATTGCAACTAATGAGTTAGTTGCGGGATGATGTATTACGGAACGAGTAAAGAGACTTGCCGGTAACGAGATTGAACTAGGTATTGGATACCGACGATCGAATCTCGGGCAAGTAACATACCGATGACAAAGGGAACAACGTATGTTGTTATGCGGTCTGACCGATAAAGATCTTCGTAGAATATGTAGGAGCCAATATGGGCATCCAGGTCCCGCTATTGGTTATTGACCGGAGACGTGTCTCGGTCATGTCTACATTGTTCTCGAACCGTAGGGTCCGCACGCTTAAGGTTTCGATGACAGTTATATTATGAGTTTATGAGTTTTGATGTACCGAAGGAGTTCGGAGTCCCGGATGAGATCGGGGACATGACGAGGAGTCTCGAAATGGTCGAGACGTAAAGATCGATATATTGGACGACTATATTCGGACATCGGAAAGGTTCTGAGTGATCCGGGTATTTTCGGGAGTATCGGGGAGTTACGGGATTATGGGAGAAGTAATGGGCCTTGATGGGCTTTAGTGGGAAGAGGAAAAAGGCTGCTGCGCCCCCCCTTCCCTCTGGTCCGAATTGGACTAGGGAAAAGGGGGCCGGCCACCTTTCCTTCTCCTCCTATTCCTTCTCCCTTCCTCCCCTTTTGGTGGACTCCTACTAGGACTTGGAAACCTAGTAGGACTCCACACCCTGGCGCGCCAAACCCTAGGCCGGCCACCCCCTCCCTTGCTCCTTTATATACGGGGGCAGGGGGCACCCCATAGACACACAAGTTGATCTACGGATCGTTCCTTAGCCGTGTGCGGTGCCCCCTTCCACCAAATTCCACCTCGGTTATATCGTTGCAGTGCTTAGGCGAAGCCCTGCGCCGGTAACACATCAAGATCGTCACCACGCCGTCGTGCTGACAGAACTCTTCCCCGACGCTTTGCTGGATCGGAGCCCGGGGATCGTCATCGAGCTGAACGTGTGCCAAGAACTCGGAGGTGCCGGAGTAACGGTACTTGGATCGGTCGGATCGCGAGGAGAACGTACGACTACTTCCTCTACGTTGAGTCAACGCTTCCGCTTCGGTCTACGAGGGTACGTAGACAACACTCTCCCCTCTCGTTGCTATGCATCACCATGATCTTGCGTGTGCGTAGGAAAATTGTTGAAATTACTACGTTCCCCAACATCTGGGTTGGGCCTCCGGTTAATAGATTAGTCCCAAAAATAATATAAAATTGGATAATAAAGCCCAATATTGTCCAAAACAGTAGATAATATAGCATGGAGCAATCAAAAATTATAGATACGTTGGAGACGTATCAGGCATTCCCAAGCTTAATTCCTGCTCGTCCTCGAGTAGGTAAATGATAAAAGGAGAATTTTTTATGCGAAGTGCTACTTGGCATACTTTCAATGTAACTCTTCTTAATTGTGGTATGAATATTCGGATCCGAAAGATTCAAGACAAAAGTTCATATTGACATAAAAATAATAATACTTCAAGCATACTAACAAAGCAATTATGTCTTCTCAAAATAACATGGCCAAAGAAAGTTATCCCTACAAAATCATATAGTCTGGCTATGCTCTATCTTCACCACACAAAGTATTTAAATCATGCACAACCCCGATGACAAGCCAAGCAATTGTTTCATACTTTTAAAATTCTCAAAACTTTTTCAATCTTCACGCAATACATGAGCGTGAGCCATGGATATAGCACTATATGTGGAATAGAATGGCGGTTGTGGAGAAGACAAAAGGAGGGGAATATAGTCTCACATCAACTAGGCGTATCAATAGGCTATGGAGATGCCCATCAATAGATATCAATGTGAGTGAGTAGGGATTGGCATGCAATGGATGCGCTAGAGCTATAAGTATATGAAAGCTCAACAAAAGAAACTAAGTAGGTGTGCATCCAACTCGCTTGCTCACGAAGACCTAGGGCATTTTGAGGAAGCCCATCATTGGAATATACAAGCCAAGTTCTATAATGAAAAATTCCCACTAGTATATGAAAGTGACAAAACAAGAGACTCTCTATCATGAAGATCATGGTGCTACTTTGAAGCACAAGCGTGGCAAAGGATAGTAGCATTGTCCCTTCTCTCTTTTTCTCTCATTTTTTATTTTATTTTTTATTTGGGCCTTTTCTCTTTTTTATGCCCTCTTTTTTTTTCTTTTTTTTTCGTCCGGAGTCTCATCCCGACTTGTGGGGGAATCATAGTCTCCATCATCCTTTCCTCACTAGGACAATGCTCTAATAATGATGATCATCACACTTTTATTTACTTACAACTCGATTCGTAGAACAAAATATGACTCTATATGAATGCCTCCAGCAGTGTACCGTGATGTGCAATGACTCATGAGTGACATGTATGAAAGAATTATGAAAGGTGGTTTTGCCACAAATACAATGTCAACTACATGATCATGCAAAGCAATATGACAATGATGAAGCGTGTCATAATAAAACAAAAGGTGGTAAGTTGCACGGAAATATATCTCATAATGGCTATGGAAATGCCATAATAGGTAGGTATGGTGGCTGTTTTGAGGAAGGTATATGGTGGGTGTATGATACCGGTGAAAGGTGCATGGTATTAGAGAAGCTAGCAATGGTGAAAGGGTGAGAGTGCGCATCTACTACTGTTACTCCACTCATCGACCGCTATCCAGCATGCATCTAGAGTATTAAGTTAAAAACAGATTAACGCCTTAAGCAAGATGACATGATGTAGAGGGATAGTTTCATGCAATATGATAAAAACCCCATCTTGTTATCCTCGATGGCAACAATACAATACGTGCCTTGCTGCCGCTTCTATCACTGGGAAAGGACATCGCAAGATTGAACCCAAAGCTAAGCACTTCTCCCACGGCAAGAAAAACCAATCTAGTAGGCCAAACCAAACTGATAATTCGAAGAGACTTGCAAAGATAACCAATCATACATAAAAGAATTCAGAGAACATTTAAATATTATTCATAGATAGACTTGATCATAAACCCACAATTCATCAGTCTCAACAAACACACCGCAAAAACAAGATTACATCGAATAGATCTCCACAAGAGAGGGGGAGAACATTGTATTGAGATCCAAAAAGAGAGAAGAAGCCATCTAGCTAATAACTATGGACCCGAAGGTCTGAGGTAAACTACTCACACTTCATCGGAGGGGCTAGGATGATGTAGAAGCCCTCCGTGATGATGGCCCTCTCCGGTGGAGCTCTGGAACAGGCCCCAAGATGGGATCTCGTGGGTACAGAAGGTTGCGGCGGTGGAATTATGTTTTTGGCTCCGTATCTGATCGTTTGGGGTACGTAGGTATATATAGGAGGAAGAAGTACGTCGGTGGAGCTCCGAGGGGCCCACGAGGCAGGGGGCGCCCCCCCACCCTCGTGACCGCCTCGTGGCTTTCTTGACGGAGGGTCCAAGTCTCCTGGGTCTTATCTGATGAGAAAATCACGTTCCCGAAGATTTCATTCCGTTTGGACTCCGTTTGATGTTCTGTTTCTCCGAAACTCTGAAATAGGCAAAAACAGCAATTCTGGGCTGGGCCTCCGGTTAATAGGTTAGTCCCAAAAATAATATAAAATTGGATAATAAAGCCTAATATAGTCCAAAACAGTAGATAATATATCATGGAGCAATCAAAAATTATAGACACGTTGGAGACGTATCACGCATCCCCAAGCTTAATTCCTGCTCGTCCTCGAGTAGGTAAATGATAAAAAGAGAATTTTTGATGCGGAGTGCTACTTGGCATAATTTCAATGTAAATCTTCTCAATTGTGGTATGAATATTCAGATCCGAAAGATTCAAGACAAAAGTTCATATTAACATAAAAACGATAATACTTCAAGCAAACTTACAAAGCAATTATGTCTTCTCAAAGTAACATGGCCAAAGAAAGTTTATCCCTACAAAATCATATAGTTTAGTCATGCTCCATTTTCGTCACACAAGAATGCACTCATCATGCACAACCCCGATGACAAGCCAAGCAATTGTTTCATCCTTTAATAATCTCAAACTCATAAACCTTCACGCAATACATGAGCGCGAGCCATGGATATAGCACTATGGGTGGAATAGAATATGATGATGGGGGTTATGTGGAGAAGACAAAAAAGGAGAAAGTCTCACATCAACGAGGATAATCAATGGGCTATGGAGATGCCCATCAATTGATGTTAATGCAAGGAGTAGGGATTGCCATGCAACGGATGCACTAGAGCTATAAATGTATGAAAGCTCAACAAAAGAAACTAAGTGGGTGTGCATCCAACTTGCTTGCTCACGAAGACCTAGGGCACTTGAGGAGGCCCATTGTTGGAATATACAAGCCAAGTTCTATAATGAAAAATTCCCACTAGTATATGAAAGTGATAAAACAAGAGACTCTCTATCATGAAGATTATGGTGCTACTTTGAAGCACAAGCGTGGCAAAGGATAGTAGCATTGTCCCTTCTCTCTTTTTCTCTCATTTTTTTGGGCCTTCTCTTTTTTATGGCCTTTCTCTTTTTTTTCTCCTTTTTTGGGCCTTCTCTTTTTTTATGGCCTTTCTCTTTTTTGGGACAATGCTCTAGAGAATGATGATCATCACACTTCTATTTATTTACAACTCAATGATTACAACTCGATACTAGAACAAAGTATGACTCTATATGAATGCCTCCGACGGTGTACCGGGATATGCAATGAATCAAGAGTGACATGTATGAAAGAATTATGAACGATGGCTTTGCCCCGAATACTATGTCAACTACATGATCATGCTAGCAATATGACAATGACAGATGTGTCATGACGAACGGAATGGTGGAAAGTTGCATGGCAATATATCTCGGAATGGCTATGGAAATGCCATAATAGGTAGGTATGGTGGCTGTTTTGAGGAAGATATAAGGAGGTTTATGTGTGAAAGTGCATATCATATCACGGGGTTTGGATGCACCGGCGAAGTTTGCACCAACTCTCAATGTGAGAAAGGGCAATGCATGGCACTAAAGAGGCTAGCAATGATGGAAGGGTGAGAGTGCGTATAATCCATGGACTCAACATTAGTCATAAAGAACTCATATACTTATTGCAAAAATCTACAAGCCATCAAAAACCAAAGCATTACACGCATGCTCCTAGGGGGATAGATTGGTAGGAAAAGACCATCGCTCGTCCCCGACCGCCACTTATAAGGAGGACAATCAAATAACACCTCATGTTTCAAATTTGTTACATAACGTTTACCATACGTGCATGCTACGGGACTTGCAAACTTTAACTCAAGCACTTCTCAAATTCACAATTACTCTACTAGCATGACTTTGATATTATCACCTCCATATCTCAAAACAATCATCAAGCATCAAACTTTTCTTAGTATTCAACGCACTCAAAAGAAAATTTTACAAATCTTGAACACCAAGCTTATTATTATTATTAAGCAAATTACCATGCTAATTAAGACTCTGAAAATAATCTAAGTGAAGCATGAGAGATCAATAGTTTCTTTAAAGCAAATCCACCACCATGCTCTAAAAGATATAAGTGAAGCACTAGAGCAAAACTATAAAGCTCAAAAGATATAAGTGAAGAACATAGAGTATTCTATCAAATTCCAATTCATGTATGGCTCTCTCAAAAGGTGTGTACAACAAAGATGTGGCACACTAACAAACAAAGACACAAATAATACAAGACGCTCCAAGCAAAACACATATCATGTGGTGAATAAAAATATAGCTCCAAGTAAAATTATCGATGGAAGTAGACAACAGAGGGGATGCCTTCCGGGGCATCCCCAAGCTTTGACTTTTTGGTGTCCTTGGATTATCTTGGGGGTGTCATGGGAATCCCCAAGCTTAGGCTCTTGCCACTCCTTGTTCCATAATCCATCAAAAGATTTCACCCAAAACTTGAAAACTTCACAACACAAAACTCAATAGAAATCTCGTGAGCTCCTTTAGTGAGATAAAACAAAATACAACTTCAAGGTACTGTAATGAAGTCATTATTTATTTATATTGGTGTTAAACCTACTGTATTTCAACTTCTCTATGTATTATAAACTATTTTACCAGCCATAGATTCATCAAAATAAGCAAACAACACACGAAAAACAGAATCTGTCAAAAACAGAACAGTCTGTAGTAATATGTAACTAACGCAAACTTCTAGAACTCCAAAAATTCTACCAAAATAGGACGACCTAGACAATTTGTTTATTGATCGGAAGCAAACGGAATCAGTATTTTATCACGTTCTGGTGATTTTTAACAATTGTTTTTGTGAACAGAAAGATTCTAGAAATTACAGCAAGATCAAATAACTATCATCCAAGAAGATCCTATAGGTCTAACTTGGCACAAACACTAATTAAAACACAAAACCACATCTAAACAGAAGGTAGATGGATTTGTTATTCCTAAACAGAAGAAAAAAAACTAAAATAAAATTGGGTTGCCTCCCAACAAGCGCTATCATTTAACGCCCCTAGCTAGGCATAAAAGCGAGGATAGATCTAGGTATTGCCATCTTTGGTAGGCAATCCATTAGTGGCTCTCTTGATAGATTCATATGGTAATTTTATTTTCTTTCTAGGGAAGTGTTCCATGCCCTTCTTTAATGGAAATTGAAATCTAATATTCACTTCCTTCATATCAATAATTGCACCAACCGTTCTAAGGAAAGGTCTACCGAGAATAATAGGGCAAGAAGGATTGCAATCTATATCAAGAACGATAAAATCTATGGGCACATAATTCCTCTTTGCAACAATAAGAACATCATTAATTCTTCCCATAGGTTTCTGTCGGGGGATATCGGCCTCCACGAGCACCTATGGGGACGGAGCCCTTGTCGGTTCGGCGGGGGGCGGAGGTTGCACAAAGAGCAGATCGAGGCGACACACACACACAACGATTTTACCCAGCTTCGGGCCGCATGGATGCGTAAAACCCTACTGCTGCTTGTCTGGTTGATTCGAGTTCTTGCTCTGGAGCGCAAGAAGCTACAGTAAGTTGGAGCTCGACGTAGACGAGGGTCTACTGGGCGTCCTTCTTCGGGTCTCCTAGCGTTCGATCTCTCTAGGGTTTTTCCCTCTCTCTCCTTCTCTTCCTCCTCCTCCTCCTCTCCCCTCCCTACGTGCGCATGGGCCTCCTTTTATATGTTAAGGGGTTTCCCACAAGTAGCGACGCAGGTGAGGGTAAAAATGGCAAGGAACTGTGCGAGCAGTGGCCGCACAGTGCTATCGCACCTAACTCTGACGGAGGGAGACAAAGGCATTAAATGCCCGTCTGGATCGCCTGAACAGTGCCGAGGCAGACCGTTAGGAGCGCCTCCACTTGCCACGGGGGCGACTCTGCCAACGTTGCATGCCACGCGCGCGCCCCAGGCTGCGCGGCGCCCCGCCACGCGTCTCCGGGGAAGCTCCAGAGTGACGCGTGGGCAGGTGAGCTGGAGCGCATGCCTGAGGTGGTGGTTTGCCGCGACAAGTGGCTTGCCGCGGTGGTCGTCTTGCCGCACCTGAGAGCTTGCCGCTCGTCAGGCCTTGCCGAGGCGCACGGAGCGCCGCGGCGGGCTTCTCCTGGGGTGCCTTGGCTTGGCCGTCCCGACGAGCTCCTCCCGCCGGGGCCTTGGTGCTTCGGCTCAGTCGTCCTGGCAAGCTCCTCTTGCCGGGGCCTTGTCGCTTCGGCCCGGCAAGCTCCTCTTGCCGGACCTCGCCTGCTTGACCTGGCAAGCTCCTCTTGCCGGGGCTTGGTCTTCTAAGCTCGATCACTTGGCCTTCGTCCGGCCCAAAAAGGGCCGTGGAGACTCTTGTCGCTCCCCTGGCAAGCCTTGCCGCGGGACGCTACTACTGCCCGTGCACAAGTTCGGGGTACTAAGGTACCCCTACTTTAGTACACCGACAGGAGCCCCCGGGCCTGGGCCATACACGGTGCCGAGCGTTGTTGGGCCAGGCCCTAACAGTGCACGGGCACGCGTGGCCTGGGTTGCGCTGCTCCTTAACTCCGCGTCCGTCGCGCCCTCCCCAAGTGGCACGCGCTTATCGCGACGTCGTGGGGGGCGAGGCGTGCGTGACGTGGGCGGCGTGCGCGGGGCTTGAGGCCCGCAGGCACGCGTCACGTCGGGCACGACCTCTTCATTTGGAAAGGCGGAACGTCCGCCCCCACTCCTTCCCCCCTTTATAAGCGGAGGGGATCAGGGGCAGCTCGCCATTCCGCCGGTTGCTGTTCCTCGAAAATCTCCGCCACCTCCTCCTTGCTAGAGAAAGCAGCGATTCGCCCTCGCAGCCCCCGGCGCAGCCAACGCCGACAACTCCCCCTCCCCGTTTCTGCCATGGCCCCGAAGAGCGACAAGGCGAAGGGGAAGGCCGTGAAGTCGGCCGAGGCCCTGCAGCTGGAAGCGCTTCGGAAGGAGACGGCGACGTTCCCCCCTCAGCTCGATGCGCTGGGGCTGAAGAACGGATACCGCCTCTTCTGGTCGACGGCGACGCGAGCGCATCCGCGCACGCGAGTTCTTCCCGCCATCGCCCAGAACCTGTACCCGACCGGGTACCCTTTCTTCGCCGTGTTCTTCCTCTGCGGGCTCTGCCCGCCTTTTTCGGAGTTCTTCTGCGACATCATGCACACCTACAACCTCCACCTCCTTGATTTCACCCCCAACGCCGTTCTGACAATGGCGGTTTTCGCACACCTTTGCGAGAACTTTGTCGGAGTCCGCCCCAACGTAGCCCTCTTCCGCCACTTCTTTACTCCTCGGGTGGAGAAAGGAGAGCCGCTGTCCGGCGGAGTCGCCTGGGTCTCCAAGACCGGCAAGAAAGAGGTCTACTTGGAGGGGGAACTCCGTGGCAGATGGGAGGAGTGGAGGGCCGAGTGGTGCCTGATTGTCGAGGAGAATCCACCGCCGTTCACCGCCGTGCGCCGTACTCCAGTGGTGCACGGCCGCGACTGGAGCGACCTGGCTCCGGACGACGCCAAGCTGAAGATTGCCGTCACCCGAATCCTGCGCCTCAGGTTTGCCGGACTCACCGTCGGCGCCGTCGGCGCGGATTTCCTTCGCCGGCGTATCGCCCCCCTGCAGGAGAGGGGGAAACCGGCTTGGGAATTCCAAAACGCGGCGGACATCATGAGGCTGCGCCCGGGCCTTAACTACAACTTCACCGTTCTGGAGCTCGACGGAGTGTTGAAGGAGCTGTTCAAGCACGACTCCGAGCACCCAGAATGGTTCAGGTTGCCGCCGGGCGTCGTCCCCCTGTGCAACAACTCGGCGCTCAGCCGCATCCTCGCGATGATGCCGCTGTGCGACTCGCACGGGATCGACGCGACCTGGCAGGAGCCGGCGGACGACGTCGTGCAAGCCTTCTTCGACAACTTGGAGGAGGTGCCGGTCGACCCCGACGAGAAGAGGGGCCTCACGCGGGACACCACCCCCGAGGAGCTGGCCTACATCACCTCAGGATGGAGGAGGCGGCGGCCGCCGCGGCCGCGGGCGAGTCTGGCTTCACCCTGGCCGAGGCAGACGCGGCGGAGGCGGAGAGCCTCGCCGGCCAAATGGAGCTCGCTGGCGCGGAGGAACCAGCCGGGCACGGTGGTGCGGGCGAGCCCGCCCAGGACGAGGGCAACTTGCCGGAGGCTAACGCGCCCTCCTCGCAGCTCCCGGGCAGCTCGTCGCAGGCGGAGCCCCCTGCCCAGCCGAGGAGGCGCCTCCGCAGGGCCGGAGAGGTGGTGCGGGAGGCCGACCAGCAACCGCAGCCCCGCGTGACACGCGCCTCCGAAGCAGTGGGAGCGGGGTCCTCACGGGCCACGGCTTCCGCCCCTGCCGCCCCCCGGACCGCGGCGGCAACGGGGGCAGGGTCGTCCACCGCCCCCGCCAAGCGGTCCCGGGAACCCACTCCCCTATCCCCTCGCGCCTGGAGCAAGCCGGTTTTTGATTATTCCGCGCTCAGCTCCAACGACGAAGAGGAGGACGGAGAGTAAGTTCCTGGTAGAGCTTGTATCTTCTTGATTTCTGTTGCTTCGTCTTGTTTCGCAGCCCATTCATCCTCCCCCGAAACCGTTCCCTTTTCAGGACCCTGGCCCAGAGGAGGGCGAACAGGGCCAAGATCCCGCTGGTCGTCCTTGAGGGCGAATCTCCCCCGGCAACTGGGGAGGTGCTGGAGACGACCTTGCCAGACCTGGCAGCGGGCCCGCAGGGCAGCCCACAGCGCAGCCCCCAGGGTGAGGGCACGGCTAGTTCTTGCCGTTTGGCGCGCGCGAGCTTCCCTTCTCTTTGTTGACATGTGGCTGTTGTTGTTGTCGTTGGGTAGGAGCAGAGCAGCCCCAGCAGGCGACCCCGGGGGGCACTCCTCCCGCGCCGTCTGCGTCGACCACCCCGCCTAGGGAGAAATCTCCGGCAAGGGAGGAGCCCCTGGCAGGGGAGACCTCCCCGGCAAGGGAGGAGCCCCCAGCAAGGAAGACCTCTCCGGCAAGGGAGGGATCTCCGGCGAGGGACGCGGCCAGCGATCCCCCGGCAGCGGAGGCCGCGGCCACGGACCCTGCCACCGGCAAGCCCCCCTGCACGGAAAGCTTTCCCTGGTTATCTTTCCTTATGAGCTTCTTTGTCGGCTGTTCAGCTGACTCTTCTCCCCTCTTCCGGCCATCAGACCCGCCCACCGCGGACCCGATGGAGATCGAGGTCGTCGTCGGGGAGGGCGCACGCGGCGACGCCGACGACGTCGTCGTCATCGAAGAGGAGGTCGGCGCCGACGACCCCGCAGGCGGCGGGGAGGCCGAAGCTGCCAAGGCCGCCGCGGCGGCAGACGGCGATGGGACCGGCGACCGTGCCGACGGCCCCGGGGAGGTAGGGGCGTCAAGCACTCCGCCGTCCGGCGATCCCGCTGCTGCCACCGCGTCGGGCCCCGAGGAGCCCCCGGCAGGTGCCTACCTGCAGGCCGGCGATGGCGTCTTCATCAGGCTCCCCTGGGAGCCTAGCTCCAGGGCGCCGGTCGAGGGGGAGGCCTTGGACGGAGAAGTGCTCGCCTCCGTCGGGCTGACAGTGGTCGACACGCCGAGCACCAGCAGCGGCGAGCCCGAGGAGGAGCGGCTGCTCCGGAAGCTTGTGTCGCTCTACCGCGCCCGGCAGGCCAAGGTGGAGCGCCAGGAGGCACTCGTCGCGAAGGCCGGCGTGGACATGGAGAAGCGTGCCGGGGAGCTCCGGGAGCTCAACCAGGAGGCTCTCCGGTCTTTGGCGGAGGAGCGGAGGCTGCTCGACGAGGCGCGGACGGCCTTCCTCCTCGAGAAGGCGAAGGCTGAAGAGCAGCAGAGGCTTGCCGCTGCGGGGCTATCCGCGCGGGAAAGTGAACTGGTGCAGCAGAGGGCCAGCCTCGCCAGCCACGAGGAGGAGGTTGCCGCGCGCGAGCAGGCGCTCGGCGGGGCCCTGCAGAAAGCGCAGGACGCTGCCGCGGCCGCCGAGGTCGCCAAGGGGGAGCTGGAGGCGAGGGTGGCGCAGCTCGTCAGCGACCTCAAGGCGAGCGGCGAGGAGCTTGCCGCGCTCAAACGGGAGCGCGAGAAGGGCGCTCACACCCTTGGCGAGCTGCAGGGCCGCTTCGCCGAGAAGATCCAGGAGCTCGACGCCGCCAAGGATGCCAAGGCTGGCCTCGAGCTGAAGCTGGACACCCTGGCCAAGGCGCTGGAGAGCGCCAAGGGGCAGGAAGCGACCTTGCGGAAGGAGGTTGCTGGCAACGAGGAGCTGTTGAAGCGTGCCGCCGCTACCCAGAACACCTTCCAGGAGACGGTGGAGCGGTGGACCGAAGGCCTCGTCGACATCGCCACCACCATCGACCAGGAGCTGAAGCTGCTGGGGATGGAGGGCCACGAGTACCCCTCCGGCGAGAATGTCCCGCCGAGCGCCAAGCTCACTTCCTTCTTCAAGGGCTTGGTGGGGGTGCTCCAGCATCTCCGGGAAAAGATCCCGGAGCAGCTGGCCGAGGAGACGCGGGAAGCTGTCTCCGGGGCCCTCAAGAGGGTGCTGGTGAAGATCGTCTTCCGCAACCCCACCATCAGGCTTACCAATGTCCTCAGGCACCTGCCGGAAGACGCCGACCTGACGGAGATCAGGGCCCTTGTCACCCCCATTGTGGAAAGGGTGGCCGGGATCAGGCGGATCGAGGGCGACCGCGCGGATTAGGCCGCCCACCTCTTTCTCTGCTTCCCTTGTCGCTGCTGAGCATGTCATAGAAACAGCTGATTAGGGCAGCGGCAAGTCATTTTGTAATATAACTTTTATCTTAGGCAGTTCATTGCGCTGTTATCTCCCTCGTTCGACTTTGTGCTTCGTACGTTCGCGCCCTACGCTTCCGGGAACTTGTCGGCGCAAGTCTCCGCCTTGCCACGGGTGCCGAGTGCGGGACATCAGCAACCCGCTGACGGAGCCTCCACCGGCAAGAAACCTCGCCGCGGCTGGCGCAACTCACTTAAATGTTGAGCAGGCTCAGGGCGAGGTAGGCGTGGCGACTGCAGTCGCGGCACACTCAAGCTGCCGAGCGAGCTCGAAACAAGTAAGGACGCCACTCGGGATGTAGCACAATTAAGTCGTTGAGCGGACTCGAAACGAAATAAGGGCGCAACTAGCCACGAGCCGGCCCCTCCGCGCACAGGTTTCCCATACGAAGCTCGGTCGTTCGGGGAAGATAACTTAAGAATAAAAAGGAGCTTAATCGCTCAAACTTTGGAGACTTAGCTTCTCTGTCGTTTGCAGTCCGGCAAGGCGCAGCTTCCTCGGGCGACGCCCAGCCCACCCCGTCATCCCCCCTACTCGAGGTAAGGGAATAATGAAAGCTCGGGGCTTCGCGGCCCGCCATCGCTTGCCGGAGTCGAGTGCTGCACAATCGTGTCAAATAATGCATGCGCCAAGCGGAGAGGCGCGAAATCGACAAGATGTGCGGGGCACATAAGCTATGCTCGGGATCTGCGCCCGTCTCTGTACCAAGGATTACATCCAACTGCGGCAAGACTTGGACAGAGAGGATGGCCGACGGAACGGGTTCCGACTGCCGCGCTGGCAAGGTCCCTCCCACGGTCGGTGTCGACTCGTTTGGATCTTGGCGGCCTGGGCTCGCCGAAGAACGAGGTCGCCTTTCCCGCAACTTCCGGCGCTAACTTCTGCGGCTACGGGAGCGGCGTAGAGTTTGCTGGAGGCGAGAAACTCGCTCAGCGGCCGGAAGGCGGTCCTCCTCAAGGAGCAGCTGCTCTTGCCCGGACTCTGCGTGAGTGGGTACTCGAGGAGGGCCGTGCACGGGTCCGTGAGGAGGAATGCCTCCGCCTCGCGGGTCGGAACGGAAAGGTACCTGGCCATACCTGAGCTTGCCTGTGGTCGCCAAATCTGGTTCGCACAACCTCGACGCACCCCCTACCTGGTGCGTCAAAGATGTCGGGGGATATCAGCCTCCATGAGCACCTATGGGGACGGAGCCCCTTGTCGGTTCGGCGGGGGGCGGAGGTTGCACAAAGAGCAGATCGAGGCGACACACACACACAACGATTTTACCCAGCTTCGGGCCGCATGGATGCGTAAAACCCTACTGCTGCTTGTCTGGTTGATTCGAGTTCTTGCTCTGGAGCACAAGAAGCTACAGTAAGTTGGAGCTGGACGTAGACGAGGGTCTACTGGGCGTCCTTCTTCGGGTCTCCTAGCGTTCGATCTCTCTAGGGTTTTTTCCTCTCTCTCCTTCTCTTCCTCCTCCTCCTCCTCTCCCCTCCCTACGTGCGCATGGGCCTCCTTTTATATGTTAAGGGGTTTCCCACAAGTAGCGACGCAGGTGAGGGTAAAAATGGCAAGGAACTGTGCGAGCAGTGGCCGCACAGTGCTATCGCACCTAACTCTGACGGCGGGAGACAAAGGCATTAAATGCCCGTCTGGATCGCCTGAACAGTGCCGAGGCAGACCGTTAGGAGCGCCTCCGCTTGCCACGGGGGCGACTCTGCCAACGTCGCATGCCACGCGCGCGCCCCAGGCTGCGCGGCGCCCCGCCACGCGTCTCCGGGGAAGCTCCAGAGTGACGCGCGGGCAGGTGAGCTGGAGTGCATGCCTGAGGTCGTGGTTTGCCGCGACAAGTGGCTTGCCGCGGTGGTCGTCTTGCCGCACTTGAGAGCTTGCCGCTCGTCAGGCCTTGCCGAGGCGCGTGGAGCGCCGCGGCGGGCTTCTCCTGGGGTGCCTTGGCTTGGCCGTCCCGGCGAGCTCCTCCCGCCGGGGCCTTGGTGCTTCGGCTCAGTCGTCCCGGCAAGCTCCTCTTGCCGGGGCCTTGTCACTTCGGCCCGGCAAGCTCCTCTTGCCGGACCTCGCCTGCTTGGCCTGGCAAGCTCCTCTTGCCGGGGCTTGGTCTTCTAAGCTCGATCACTTGGCCTTCGTCCGGCCCAAAAAGGGCCGTGGAGACTCTTGTCGCTCCCCTGGCAAGCCTTGCCGCGGGACGCTACTACTGGCCGTGCACAAGTTCGGGGTACTAAGGTACCCCTACTTTAGTACACCGACAGTTTCTTAATAGTGGAATCCGCAAGATGCAAGTTTAGAGAGCAATCATCAAAATCATGGAAATCTAGCAAATCACACAAAGTCTTGGGAATAGTGGAGACACTAGCACCCAAATCACACAAAGCATAAAACTCATAATCTTTAATTTTAATTTTAGTAGTAGGCTCCCACTCATCATAAAGTTTTCTAGGGATATAAACTTTCAACTCAAGTTTTTCTTCATAAGATTGCATCAAGGCATCAATGATATGTTCGGTAAAGGCTTTATTTTGACTATAAGCATGAGGAGAATTTAGCATGGATTGCAACAAGTAAATACAATCAATTAAAGAGCAACTTTCATAATTAAATTCCTTGAAATCCAATATAGTGGGTTTAGCAACATCTAGGCTTTTATTTCTTTCAATCCCACGTTTATCAATTTCGTCATCAAGATCTAAATACTCTGAATTTTTGGAACACCTTCTAGGTAAAGGAAGATCATATTCAGTTTCATCAAGATTAATATTGCAAAATAAAGATTTAATAGGGGACACATCAATAACTTTTATATCTTCATCTTGATTTTCATAGGAATTGCAAGACCACGCTTTAATAAAGGCATCTTTCGTAGCACGCATCCTAGCGGTTCTTTCTTTGCACTCATCAATGGAAATTCTCATGGCTTTGAGAGACTCATTGATATCATGCTTAGGAGGAATAGATATAAGCTTTAAAGAATCAACCTCAAGAGAAATTCTATCAACGTTCCTAGGCAAATCATCAACTTTAAGCAATTTCTCTTCAAGCAAAGCATTAAAATTATTTTGTGAATTCATAAACTCTTTAACACTACTCTCAAATTCAGAGGGTATCTTATTAAAATTTCCACAAGAGTTGTTGTAGGAATTTCCATAATTATTAGAAGGATTACTAGGATAAGGCCTAGGATTAAAATTCCCTCTATACGTGTTGTTACCAAAATTATTCCTACCAACAAAATTCACATCCATAGATTCATTATTATTCTCAATCAAAGTAGACAAAGGCATATCATTAGGATCAGAAGGAACACTCTTAGTAGCAAATAATTTCATAAGTTCATCCATCTTTTCACTCAAAACATTGATTTCTTCTATCGCATGCACTTTTTTATTAGTGGATCTTTCAGTGTGCCATTGAGAATAATTAACCATAATATTGTAGCGACCCGACCTCAGACGGTCAAGCCTCTGTGTATCTGTGCCATCCCTGGATCAATATGCTGGCACACACAGTACATCAATGTATATATCAAAGTGCAATCACATGTATAAATAACGTAAAACTTATATATACCTTATAAGTCTCAGTGGAAACAATCAACGGGTGTGGAGTCCCATCAATGCCATCGGCAAATTGAGTGTAGACCGTAACCCTGTATCGTAACTCTTACTCGTCGAGGAAATATCAGCAACATGATACATTGCAGTCGTGTAGGTCGGTACATTGAATGTACCGGCAAGATCACAATAAGAGAAAACAAATGATAAACTATACTATATGCAATATGGCTTTGTGGCTCTGTATCTGAGTTTTGTTTGCGTAAAGCTGGTTTTATTTTCCTACAACAAAGGAATAAATGAAGTCTGTACTATAGAGTTTTCTATCATGACATGGTTCCGCCAACCGATGTCTCATAGCCCAAAATCATCATAGGTTGCCCACAATTAAGTTATCAATCTGGTGTTGAGAGTTCCAAGATAGATCCAAGTCCAGAGGCTCAAATTGTCCGTAACCGGGGACACGGCTAATCGATTAGGTTTTAACCCTCTGCAGAGGTTTGTACACTTTACCCGCAAGATTCGATCCCTCTTTTTACGTTCTCGCACTTCAGGGTGTTTGAGAACAAGACGACCGAAACATGGTCTTCCGAAGAGTTCCCCTAACCACTGTCCGGTGCTCATCCAATCCTACCGTAGTTCTACATCTGCTAGCACCGTCCCAGCCAGAGTCACAACTAAGGTCAACCAAGCCAGAGCCCATAGTGACTTGCGGTTGCACAGGTAAGCTTCCGGGCCTGAAGTATTCTTCCGTCTCTTTGAGTCTGGGTGAAGCTTTTTGCAAGATGTCATGGCGCTTCTCCATGCATCCCGGCCATCCATTGGTTTCTCCAGGGTGCCCGTCAACCATCCTTCACCCAGTAGTGTGTATTGAATTCTTGTCTCGAGTCTCGAAATCTTGAGGTCTTGAAAGTGCAGTCCTTGCCGATGCCATCATGAAGTTGTCGTCATTGACATAGAGTCCTCCATTCTCACACCTCTCCCGAGCACTCATACCAACCCCATCTACTATAGTGTAGCATTAAAATAAATAACGTCCCGGGCTTGGTAACAGGGTGATGGGTTCCTACCTCATGCATTCTACTCAACTACAAGAAATCAATATCACTACTCGAGGGATTGTTGCAAGGATGGCACTAAATGCAATAAAAAAATAGGTATGAAAAACATGGTCAAAGTGAACTTGCTTGGTAATATGACGAAGATAATAACGCTCTCGGAAACTTTGATAAACTATTCGTCACTCCGAGAAAATCTATATAATCAAATATTGTATTCACATAAGCAACAATTCTAGCAATCAATTCTATCAATAGAAAAACAATAAAGAAAACAATAACGTTCAAAGAAAAACAAATGAAAACCAAAGGAAAACTTCAAAAGAAACTTCAAGGAAAACTAGTGGAGACCAACTCACACAAAGTTTATCATAACAACACTAAATTACTCTAATAATTTTTCTACAACAAAGAAAATAAAATTCTAATG
Source organism: Aegilops umbellulata (assembly GCA_032464435.1). NCBI lineage: Eukaryota > Viridiplantae > Streptophyta > Magnoliopsida > Poales > Poaceae > Aegilops > Aegilops umbellulata. The sequence goes on from CP136054.1 coordinate 126,542,980, forward strand.
AAACAACAGAAAATAATTTACTAAAGTATTTACTAGCAAAAGAACTAATATAAAAACTATTATAACTATATAGTTAACACTAGAACAACTAGCAAAACACTAAGACAATAGTAAACAATACTAAAATAATTATGAAACTAATTTACTCCTAAATAACAGAAACAAGAACAACATAACTTGAAGTGGCAAAAAGAATTACTTTTAAAACTAATAAAACTATTTTTATCAACTATCACTCTCAACTAAACAAGCAAATACAGAAGCAGTAGCTAAACACTAATAAATAACTAAAAACATTATCTATTGCAGTCTAACAGAAACATATAACAACATGTAAAAGTTAAAAAACAATTAACTAAAAATAATTAAAAACACTAATTATATGACTAAAACAACTACATAAGCAAAACAGTACTGTTTTGCAATAAACCTAATTTAAAATAAACTAAAAATAAGTCACTATAGGCTACTGGATAGGAGATACAACAACAAAACAGCAGCAAAAGAAATCAATCAAAAATACTTTGTAAAACTCAAAAAATGACCAAAATAGTGATTTGAACAAATTTTATCAAATTCAAATTTAAACTACTCAAATTGTAAAACTAAGTATGCAAACAGAAACATCAACAAATTTGTGACACGATGCAAAAAGAATCACTCAATTTGGATATGTATACTAATAGATATGAATTTTCTAAGATCGCTACATTTCTGAAAAAAAGAATTACGGGATTTCTTTGATCTCACCAAAGTAGTCGCCGGAGTTGGGCAAGAAGATTGAATCCGAGGTTGTAGGGGCTCCTAGAGGAAGGAGAGCACGAGACGGTGCAGAGGAGATCTCAGCAAACTCAGGGGAGGCCGAGGAAGTACCAACCGAGCCTCGGGCGGCGATGGAGAAGCCGCCGGAGTTTATGAACTCCGATGAGTAATTGTGCTGGATAGGGAGGGGGATAAGCTCACATAGGAGAGGGCTTTGGGCGAGGGGAAGGAGGGCAACACGAGGAAGGTATTTATAGGGCGAGGGGGGTGTCCAGATGCGTGCAGCCATGGCGAGGAAAAAAACGGCAAGTTCAGATCTCCGGCGAGGAAATCCGGGGCATTAATGGCCTTTTACTTGGAGAAGGAGGTGTAGGGGAAGGAGATGGATCCATTCAGAGGATTCTTGGGGAAGGGGAAGGAGGGAAGGGTGTGGGGCGTAGGGTGGGGTGCGTGCGTGCGTTCTGCTCTGTATGTGCAGAACGATTGTAGGAGGAAGACCACTTGTTGGGTCGTGGAGGGGCTGGGCCTAGTGCGGCTGGCCTTCGGCCAGTTTTTGTTTTTTATAAAATAGAGAAGGAAAACTGAAATAGAGGGAAATAAATAATATATATATATATATATGCATATTATATATCAAAAATTTCAGAAAAACATTTGTTACAGTATGAACTATTTTTCAAGTTCAACTAAAATTCACAGCAAATTCCAAAATTCAACAGGTGCCACTGTTGCATTTAAAATGCAAAGAAAATTATTTTAAAATACCAAAATGATTTAAAAATCATTTTTCTCCCCTTTTCTACTGTAGGGAATCATTTTAGCCTATTTTCATATATTTTAGTTTTGGAGAAAAATAATTTTAATACAAATAAATAACTCTAAATTGAAAGTGGGTTTCAAAATACTTCCAAATGACTTTCAATTTGATTCTTTTAACTTCCAACTCATATTTCACATATTTTGTAGAAGTCATTTTATCTTCTCGCATGAAAATCATTGAGTTGCATAAAGTTTTGAATTTGAAATATTTTCAAATGGAATTCAAATCTTTTCAAAACCCTTTTCATTTATTTAAATGGAAGAGGTTATATCATCTTCACTCTAGGGTTTTGTGATGAAATGGATTTGAATTCATGGAGATCATAAATGCAAGGTGAAAGTTTCGGAAAGTCATTTCATTCCCTCTCATTCAACTTTCATAAAGTTTCAAATTTCACACAAGCAACCACACCACAATCAAACAAACAAGCATAAATATTTATTTAATATAACATTCCAAAATTTAGAATTTTGGGATGTTACAAATATTATCTAGGAGTTTAGTAGCATCTCCTAAAGTGATTTCCATAAAAGTGCCTCCCGCGGTCGAATCTAAAAGATTTCTACAAGCAAAATTCAATGCGGCATAAAATTTTTGTATAATCATCCACAAGTTCAAGCCATGAGTAGGACAATTACGTATCATTAATTTCATTCTCTCCCAAGCTTGTGCAACATGTTCATGATCAAGTTGCTTAAAATTCATAATGTCGTTTCTAATAGAGATGATCTTAGCGGGAGGAAAATACTTAGAGATAAAAGCATATTTGCACTTGTTCCAAGAATCAATACTATTTTTAGGCAAAGACGAAAACCAAGCTTTAACACGATCTCTAAGCGAAAAAGGAAATAGCTTCAATTTAACAATATCATTATCGACATCTTTCTTCTTTTGCATATCATATAAATCAACGAAGCTATTCAGATGAGTAGCGGCATCTTCACTTGGAAGGCCGGCGAATTGATCTTTCATAACAAGATTCAACAAAGCAGTATTGATTTCACAAGATTCAGTATTGGTAAGAGGAGCAATCGGAGTGCTAAGGAAATCATTATTGTTGGTATTGGTGAAGTCACACAATTTCGTATTATCTTGAGCCATCACGACAAGCAAGCAATCCAACACACGAGCAAACAAAAGGGCAAGCGAAAAAAAGGCAAACGGAAAAGAGAGGGCGAATAAAACGGCAAGGGTGAAGTGGGGGAGAGGAAAACGAGAGGCAAATGGCAACTAAAGTAACGCGGGAGATAGGGATTGTGATGGGTACTTGGTATGTTGACTTTTGCGCAGACTCCCCGGCAACGGCGCCAAAAATTCTTCTTGCTACCTCTTGAGCACTGCGTTGGATTTCCCCGAATAGGAGAGGATGATGCAGCAAAGTAGCATAAGTATTTCCCTCAATTTTTGAGAACCAAGGTATCAATCTAGTAGGAGGCTACACGCAAGTCCCTCGTACCTGCACAAAACAATAGCTCAACGCAACCAACGCGATTAGGGGTTGTCAATCCCTTCACGGTCACTTACAGGAGTGAGATCTGATAGAGAATATTTTTGGTATTTTTGGTATAGAGATGCAAAGTGAAAAGTAAAAAAGCAAAGCAAGATTAAAGTGATGGAGATTGATAAGATGGGAATAGACCCGGGGGCCATAGGTTTCACTAGTGGCTTGTCTCAAGAGCATACGTATTCTACGGTGGGTTGAACAAATTTCTGTTGAGCAATTGACAGAATTAAGCATAGTTATGAGAATATCTAGGTATGATCATGTATATAGGCATCACGTCCGAGACAAGTAGACCGACTCCTGCCTGCATCTACTACTATTACTCCACTCATCGACCGCTGTCCAGCATGCATCTAGAGTATTAAGTTAAAAACAGAGTAACGCCTTAAGCAAGATGACATGATGTAGAGGGATAGTTTCATGCAATATGATAAAAATCCCATCTTGTTATTCTCGATGGCAACAATACAATACGTGCCTTGCTGGCCCTTCTGTCACTGGGAAAGGACACTGCAAGATTGAACCCAAAGCTAAGCACTTCTCCCATGGCAAGAAAAACCAATCTAGTAGGCCAAACCAAAGTGATAATTCGAAGAGACTTGCAAAGATAACCAATCATACATAAAAGAATTCAGAGAAGATTCAAATATTATTCATAGATAGACTTGATCATAAACCCACAATTCATCGGCCTCAACAAACACACCGCAAAAAGAAGATTACATCGAATAGATCTAGGGGGAGAACATTGTATTGAGATCCAAAAAGAGAGAAGAAGCCATCTAGCTAATAACTATGGACCCGAAGGTCTGAGGTAAACTACTCACACTTCATCGGAGGGGCTAGGATGATGTAGAATCCCTCCGTGATGATGGCCCTCTCCGGCGGAGCTCCGGAATAGGCCCCAAGATGGGATCTCATGGGTACAGAAGGTTGCGGCGGTGGAATTAGGTTTTTGGCTCCATATCTGATCGTTTGGGGGTACGTAGGTATATATAGGAGGAAGAAGTACGTCGGTGGAGCTCCGAGGGGCCCATGAGGCAGGGGGCGCGCCCCCCACCCTCGTGACCGCCTCGTGGCTTTCTTGATAGAGGGTCCAAGTCTCCTGGGTCTTATCTGATGAGAAAATCACGTTCCCGAAGGTTTCATTCCGTTGGACTCCGTTTTATATTCTGTTTCTCCGAAACTCTGAAATAGGCAAAAAACAGCAATACTGGGCTGGGCCTCCGGTTAATAGGTTAGTCCCAAAAATAATTTAAAACTGGAAAATAAAGCCCAATATAGTCCAAAACAGTAGATAATATAGCATGGAGCAATCAAAAATTATAGATACGTTGGAGACGTATCAGTGAACTACTCCCTCCTCGTCATGGAGAACGCCGGGATGATGAAGATGGCCATCGGTGAGGGTCCCCCCCTCCGGCAGGGTGCCGGAACAGGGTCACGATTGACTTGGTGGCTACAGAGGCTTGCGGCGGCGGAATTCCCAATCTATTCTGTTCCTCGATAGTTTTAGGGTACATGGTATATATGGGTGAAAGAAGTATGTCAGGGGAGCCACGAGGGTGGAGGGCGCGCCCTAGGGGGGTGGGCGCGCCCCCCTGCCTCGTGGCTCCCTCGTTCCTTTCCTGACGTGCACTCCAAGTTTTTCCGGTAGCTTTCCTTCCAAAAATAACTTCTCCAGTTGGTTTCATTCTGTTTCAACTCTGTTTGATATTCCTTTTCTTAGAAACACTGAAATAGGCAAAAAACATCGATTCTGGGCTGGGCCTCCGGTTAATAGGTTAGTCCCAAAAATAATATATAAGTGGATAATAAAGCCCAATATTGTCCAAAACAGTAGATAATATAGCAAGGTGCAATCAAAAATTATAGATACGTTGGAGACGTATCAACGTGTACATGGTGGATACACCAAAGAGGGTAACGACAATAATGAGAAAAAACCATTCGAGGATAAACCCCCTGAGATACAACCAAAGCGCCGACGCCAGCGACACCGCTCTAAATCACGCTATGGAAAAGACAGCAATACCGGCACGAGATACAACAATACTCCGGACGACGCCGAAGACCAAGAAGAACCCGTCGAGCCAACCTCCGAACAGGACGGTCGGGAAGATGGGAAAGTTAGCCCTGATGAATAGGCCGTAAACGAAGACTCGGAGGACAGGCAATTATCTTCCACTCTCTGAGGGTGAGGTGAGCCTCGGCGATGAAGACTTTATCGTGCCTGAGGAACCGCTCGAGCAGGAGCGCTTTAAACGCCGGCTAATAGCCACTGCAAGGAGCCTGAAAAAGAAGCAACAACAGCTTCAAGCTGATCAAGATCTACTCAACGACAGGTGGACTAATGTCCCGGCAGCCGAGGAATGCGGCCTCGAGCGCCCAACCAAAAGTTACCCGAAGCGTAAACTGCTATCTCAATTCGATGACGAGGCATTTGACCCCGTACCATCAGCGCGTAACGCGGCTGACCGACCACCACGTGGCCGGGACAAAACGGCAACTCAAGCCGAACACCAGCCTATACCACCTCGCCGTAAAGGTAGAGACACAACAGCTCGGGGATATACATATGACCTGCGGCAGGACCTGGAAAATAGAGCAGGTCAGACCAGATTGATCTACGGATCGCGGGGGTGTGCCCCGACGCACGACGACGGCTATCTAGCCGGACGTAACAAGCATAACCACGTCCGGGCCGAAAACCGCAGACGGACTCCATCCGAGCTACGTTGCGACTTGGCCCGATATAGAGGCGCCACACACCCCCTCTGCTTCACTGATGAAGTAATGGAGCAGGAATTCCTAGAAGGGTTTAAACCCGTGAATATCGAATCATATGATGGAACAACAGATCCCGCAGTATGGATCGAGGACTTTCTTCTCCATATTCATATGGCCCGCGGCGATGATCGTCAAGCCATCAAATACCTCCTACTAAACTCAAGGGACCAGCTCGGCACTGGTTAAACAGCCTGCCAGAAAACTCTATTGGCAGCTGGGAGGACTTGGAAGACGCCTTCCGCGACAACTTCCAAGGTACATACGTCCGACCTCCAGATGCCGATGACTTAAGTCACATAGTTCAACAACCCGGAGAGTCAGCCGGGAAATCCTAGACTAGGTTCCCAACTAAAAAGAACCAGATCGTCGACTGTCCGGATGTCAAAGCCCTATCGGCCTTTAAGCATAGCATCCGCGACGAATGGCTCGCCCGACACCTCGGCCAAGAAAAGCCGAAGTCCATGGCAGCCCTTATGGCACTTATGACTCGCTTTTGCGCAGGCGAAGATAGCTGGCTAGCCCGTAGCAATAATAATGCAAGCGAACCTAGCACCACTGAAGCCAGAAATAGCAACGGCAAGCCCCGACGTAACAGGCACAAGCGTTGGAGCAACGGTGACAATACCGATGACATGACGGTCAACGCCGGATTCAATGGCTCCCAGTCCGGCCAGCGGAAGAAGCCATTTAAAAGAAACAATCCAGGCTCATCCAGCTTGGACCGCATACTCGATCGTCCATGTCAGATCCATGGCACCCCCGATAAACCAGCCAATCATACCAACAGAAGTTGTTGGGTCTTTAAATAGGCCGGCAAGTTAAATACGGAGAGCAAGGAGAAGGGGTCGCAAAGTGAGGACGACGACGAGGAGCCCCATCTACCGAACATAGGGGACATAATAAGTTTTCCCCCCAGGTTAAAACGGTGAGCATGATATATGTTAACCATATCCCCAAGAGGGAGCGCAAACGCGCGCTCAGGGACGTCTACGCGATAGAGCGAGTCGCCCCAAAATTCAACCGATGGTCGTCCTGCCCGATCACCTTTGATCGCAGGGACCATCCGACCAGTATCCGTCATGGCAGTTCAGCTGCATTGGTCCTCGACCCAATCATTGATGGATTCCACCTCACGCGAGTCCTCATGGACGGTGGTAGCAGCCACAACCTGCTCTATCAGGATACAGTCCGCAAGATGGGGAATCGATCCATCAAGGATCGAGCCCACAAAAACTACCTTTAAAGGAGTAATACTAGGTGTAGAGGGCCGCTGCACGGGCTCAATCACATTGGAAGTCTTCTTCGGATCCCTGGACAACTTTCGAAGCAAAGACTTGATCTTCGATATCGTCCCCTTCCGAAGTGGCTATCACGCACTGCTCGGACGATCTGCATTTGCTCGATTCAATGCGGTACCACACTATGCTTATCTCAAACTCAAGATGCCCGGACCACGTGGTGTCATAATAGTCAATGGAAACACGGAACGCTCCCTCCGTACCGAGGATCACACCACGGCCCTGGCAGCGACAGTACAGAGCGGCCTTATCAAGCAGAATTTTAATTCAGCGGCCAAGCTCCCGGACACTGTCAAATGAGTCCGGATTACTCCACAGCTTGACAGTCCAGCTCCTCAGGAGTTCAACTAGCAATTCGGACTCCGTCTCAGTCCCGGCCAAATGGCGGCATACGTACCACGCGTACATAACTATGCACTCAAAATACTATGGGCAAAGACGGAGACATAACTCAATTGTGGCCCATAATACGGCTCGACCTTCCCCAGGCACACATACTTTTCCTTTTCTTTTTATCCTTTTTAGGTTTCTTTTCCACAGGCCCCTCACGACGGCCTGATCATCGATCCTTTCGAAGAATGAATATACCAAGGCGGCAAGCAGCATAGGCATGTGGGGGAATCTCTAGGTGGTCTTCTTGACGATCACTCTACCTGCTTTCAGGACCCGCACACAGCTCCCCCTTGCTCTCGGCATGTCAAATAGCCCTGTTGCTTATCACACTATTTGTACAAATATGCTTTGACGTATTAATCAAATTATAATGGAAACAGTTTGCGGCCCAACTTATGTGAAACTGGCTTAATACTTCATTTTATTTCGCTATTCTTATCGATTGCACCCGTACACTTTGGTACGCTTTAATTCATGAGGGGCCTCATTGCGCTCCATACTACGGCAACAAAGTCCGAACACTTTTTACAGTATAGTTTGGCACCCCAAATTTAGCATTATATGCATCGGCTCCGAATCATGTCTTTGGTCAATAGTTGGGTTGCCCGGCTCCTGGGCTTACTACCTTATGTTCCGTCCTATCGGCTAGGGTAGTAAAGGGAGAACTACTGCGATTGTGTTTCTGGTTTACCCAGATAAACACCTCAGTAGAGAAAGCTGAAAACTGACTGTCATGATGTGGCGAGAGCTGATCAGCTATTCGGAGGTTAAAATCTCTTGCGGTTTTTCCCGCATTATGCGACGGATCGGCCTCCACCCGATCAGGTGTCTACAACACCCTAGTCCGGATTAACAAATACTAACTAGGGGCTGCGCCAACATTCCTAATGTCAAACTCCTATGGCTAAGTGAGTGTGATAAAGCCGCATAGTCCGATTGCCTGGTTCGTCGCGCTAAACACCTCCTTCAAGGACCAAACTCTTGGATCAAGAGTGTTTAGGTTTCAACCCGAACACCCCCGTACTACCTACGTGGGGGCTGAAGCCGACGACTGGCCAACTCTCAGATTTAATAAAACGACCGCACATGAGGCAAAATTTTAAATAAACAGCAAGCATTATATTACATATAGGCTTTGTTTCATAATACAGGACGGGATAACATGAATGTATTCATTCAAAGATAATGTCTTTTGCACACTGGCCCTCTACAATGCGGGATCCCTCCAGGACATCATCAAAATACAGCTCGGGCGTGTGGTGCTCCTTGCCAGTGGGCGGTCCCTCGGTCGCGAGCTTGACGACGTTCATCTTCGCCCACTGCACCTTGACACGGGCGAAGGCCATCCATGCACCTTCAATGCAGACCGACCGCTTGATGGCATCAAGCCGAGGGTAGGCATCGATGAGCCGCTTCACGAGCCCGAAGTAGTTGTTGGGTATGGCTTCGGCAGGCCATGGAATAAAATCCTTCATGGCCAATTCGGCCACCCCATGCAGTTCGGTTAGCCGTTTCAGCTGATCGCTAAAGGGCACCGGATGCTCTGGCGCAAGATATTGCGACCAGAACAGCTTCTCCGTTGAGCTTCCCTCTTCGGCTTGGAAGAACTCCGCAGCATCGGCAATACTGCACGACAGATCCGCAAACACCCCTGGAGAACTCCAAATCCGGGTCAGTAAAAGGTACCTTTTCTTCACATATTTGCTCTGCATAATAAAGGCCTTACCCGCCACGATATTCCTGGCCTCCTGGATTTCCTGGAGGGCGCCCTGGGCTTCAACCCGGGCCTCTTGTGTGCTTTGGCGGGCCTTAGCAAGTTCAGACTCTTGGTCCGCACTCTTGCACTCCAAGGACTCACATTTCTTTACGGCGTCCTGGAGCTCCTGCTGGACCTCCCCGACCCTTGCCTCATGTTTTTCGTGGGCGGCTTGTTCCTTTGCCGCTCTCTTCTGGGCCTCGGCTAACGCGTTCTTGAGTGTCTCCACCTCGGTCGCAACTCCTACGAAATATCATGATAACATGATCAACACAAACAATTCATATCTTTCTAGATTCGAATAGGCCATTGCATACCTTGCTTGTCCTCTAGCTGTTTTTTCACACAGCCGAGCTCTTCCTCAGCCCGCTCCAGACTCTGCTTCAGTTTAGAGACTTCGGCAGAATGGGAGGTCGCGGCCAGCATCGACGCCTGCTTATTCGCATAGACATGTATGGTTAGTCTCCTGCGAAAATTATTTGATCCTCTGTCCGGCTTTTCTTTTCGAACACCGGACAGAGTCTCAGGGGCTACTCTCTATGCTATGACATTCTTTTTGCATAATTACGTCACATACCTCAAAGCCTGTTAGAAGGCTGGTGCAGGCTTCAGACAGTCCACTCTTAGCGGACTGAACCCTCTCAACCACCGTACCCATGAGGATACGGTGTTCCTCAACAATGGAAGCACTTTGCAGTGCTTCTAGTAGAGTATTCGGTGCCTCTGGATGGACAGAGGTCACCAGCGGAATAGGTGCACCTCCTTCTTTCGAAGGAGGCTGCTTGCCTGATTCCAGAGCTGTATGGGCCTCCGGAATAGTATTCGGCTGGGGGCCAAATTGGATGTGGCCCCTATCGCCAATCTCTAGGGGATTTGCTCCCCCATGTGTCCGGCGGCCACCATGACGGCCTCCTGTACCTCTCCCTGGCCTGGGAAGGTCCTTCGGGACAACACCTCGGCGTCGTCCATGGCCTTGGGAAAGGAGGCCACCAGAAGTGAACCGCTATCCATCACATTTGGATCCAGCGAATTCCCCGAAGATTAGGATCGCTGAGGGCGGGCGTGGGCCGGATTGCAGCGCATGATTCGACGTATTAAAACCACAAAGTAAATAAGTTGGATATATGTGTGTATAAGTGCCTTCGAGTACTTATGATTCGGCCAGGGGCTTCTCCCTGGGGCGCCACTTGGAGCTGCTATCAGTGTCCAACGCGGAGTTGTCCGCGAGGGAGACCTTCCCCTTCTTGGACGCCTCTACCTCCAGATCCGTGGAGGCCGCCCTTTTTTTCCTTCCCCCTCAGGGGGGGGGGGAGTTGCTTTCCTCCTCCTCCTCTTTGTCCTCGGTGGCGGGGGAGGAGTGGGTTCTGGCATCTTCGGACATCACGTCCGAAGTGCCGTTACGGCGAAGGGTGCCTCTTCCCGCCTGGCCCTTCTTCTCCGGCGCCTGGTAGGGCACCGGGACCAGCATCTTCGTTAGAAGTGGGATAGCTGGGTTTTCAGGCAGCGGAGCCGGACGCTGGATCCACTCCGCTATCTTTGTCCGGCCCTGAAAAGACAGATAGGGAAGCTTAGACATCTTCCTCGATTGTACAAGTGAAGGATACACCTTGAAATACGAAAAACTTACCGTACTGGCGGGATGGGTCAGGTTGTACCCACGGTCCTCGGTCGTCTTCGGCCACGTCTCATTGGCCTTAAAAAGCACCTTCCAGATGCCTTCGTGTGTAGCGCCGAAGAACTGTTGCAAGGTCTGGTGCTTGGCCGGATCGAACTCCCACAAATGGCAAGTCCGGCTTTGGCAAGGAAGGATCCGGCGGAAAAGCATCACCTGGATCACATTGATAAGCTTGATGTTCTTGTCCACCATGCTCTTGATGCGCGTCTCCAGCGCTGTCAGCTCATTCGATGAAGCCCAGTCCAGGCCTTTCTCTAGCCAGGAGGTGAGCCACATTGGGGCCCTGGACTTAAATTCGAGAGTCGCGGCCCAGGTGGTGTCGCGAGGCTCTGTGACGTAGAACCACTGCTGCTGCCACCCTTTGACAGTCTCCACAAAGGTGCTTTTGGGCCACGTGACGTCGGACAGCTTGCTCACCATAGCGCCTCCGCACTTTGCATGTTGACCACCCACCACCTTCAGATTCACATTAAACGTCTTTAGCCACAATCCGAAGTGGGGTGGGATGCGGAGGAAGGCCTCGCAGACGACAATGAATGCCAAAATGTTGAGAAAAGAATTTGGAGCTAGATCGTGGAAATCTAGTTTCATGGTAGAATATGAGTCCGTGGACGAAGGGATGGAGAGGAAACCCTAACCCACGGACGAAGTGGCGAATGAACACCACCCTCACATGGGGCTTTGGGGTGGGGATGATCTGCCCCTTGGCTGGAAGCCGGTAGGTGATTTCCTGGGCCAAGTACCCCGCCTCCCAGAGTTTCGTGATGTCCTCCGTGACGGAGGAGGCCATCCACTTGCCCTATGCTCCAGATCCAGACATGGTCGGAGTGCTTTTTTGAGGCAGAAAGGATGGAAGCTTGGGCGCTGGTGCTCGAGAATGGGTGGGCAGAGAGAAAAAAAGGCATGGGTGAAAGGGTGAATCCTTATCTCTTTATAAAGGCAACAAATATCAAGTGCCTCCCCATTCGCCTTAAAACTCGCCTATTCCCCAAGGGCCGTGCAGACGGCGCGGTTGGATTACCCACGCCCGTATTGATGAGAATCCCACAATAAGGGGACATGATCTCTGCTTTGACAAGACGTGCCAATGAAAACCGCATCTCGAAACATGGAGCGGGAGGCCAAAAAACGGTTCGAAATAATAACCGGGCAGGGACATAATGTCTCCCTACAAAAATTGTCAGTAGATGGGACTCATGAAATATTATACTTTCTGCGGTTGTGTGTGGTACTAGTTTTGCAGAGCCGGACACGTTTTCTGTGTTCAAGGGCTGTTTTGCAGTATTCGGAGGAGGGACCCGCCTTGCAATGCCGAAGACAATCTACGCGCCAGACACATCATCATTGAAGCCTGGTTCAGGGGCTACTGAGGGAGTCCTGGATTAATGGGTCCTTGGACGTCCGGGCTATGTGACGTGGGCCGGACTGATGGGCCATGAAGATACAAGATAGAAGACTTCCTCCCGTGTCCGGATGGGACTCTCCTTTGCATGGAAGGCAAGCTTGGCATGCGGATATGAAGATTCTTTCCTCTTTAAACCGACTCTGTACAACCCTAGGCCCCTCTGGTGTCTATATAAACCGGAGGGTTTAGTCCGTAAAGGCAAGAACAATCATACAAGCTAGACATCCGGGGTTAGCCATTACGATCTCGTGGTAGATTAACTCTTGTAATCCTCATATTCATCAAGATCAATCAAGCAGGAAGTAGGGTATTACCTCCATCAAGAGGGCTCGAACCTGGGTAAACATCATGTCCATAGTCTCCTGTTACCATCGACCTTAGACGCACAGTTCGGGACCCCCTACCCGAGATCCGCCGGTTTTGACACCGACACCCTCCCCCCCCCCCAACCGAGGTTCACCTAGCAAAGTGCGAAGTAGCTAGCAGCCCCCCTCCTCCCTCGTGTCGGCACGAAGGGAATCCTAAGCTATGAATGCATGCCCCCCAACCAAAGTTCACCTAGCAAAGTGCGAAGTAGCTAGCAGCCCCCCTCCTCCCTCGTGTCAGCACGAAGGGAATCCTAAGCTATGAATGCATGCCCCCCCCCAACCGAGGTTCACCTAGCAAAGTGCGAAGTAACTAGCAGCCCCCCTCCTCCCTCGTGTCGGCACGAAGGGAATCCTAAGCTATGAATGCATGCCCCCCCAACCGAGGTTCACCTAGCAAAGTGCGAAGTAGCTAGCAGCCCCCTCCTCCCTCGTGTCAGCATGAAGGGAATCCTAAGCTATGAATGCATGGCCCCCAACCGAGGTTCACCTAGCAAAGTGCGAAGTAGCTAGCAGCCCCCCTCGTGTCGGCACGAAGGGAATCCTAAGCTATGAATGCATGCCCCCCAACCAAGGTTCACCATAGCAAAGTACGAAGTAGCTAGCAGCCCCCCTCCCTCGTGTCGGCACGAAGGGAATCCTAAGCTATGAATGCATGCCCCCCAACCGAGGTTCACCCAGCAAAGTGCGAAGTAGCTAGCAGCCCCCTCCCTCGTGTCGGCACGAAGGGAATCCTAAGCTATGAATGCATGCCCCCCCAACCGAGGTTCACCTAGCAAAGTGCGAAGTAGCTAGCAGCCCCCTCCCTCGTGTCGGCACGAAGGGAATCCTAAGCTATGAATGCATGCCCCCCAACCGAGGTTCACCTAGCAAAGTGCGAAGTAGCTAGCAGCCCCCTCCCTCGTGTCGGCATGAAGGGAATCCTAAGCTATGAATGCATGCCCCCCCAACCGAGGTTTACCTAGCAAAGTGCGAAGTAGCTAGCAGCCCCCCTCCCTCGTGTCGGCACGAAGGGAATCCTAAGCTATGAATGCATGCCCCCCCAACCGAGGTTCACCTAGCAAAGTGCGAAGTAGCTAGCAGCCCCCCTCGTGTCGCCACGAAGGGAATCCTAAGCTATGAATGCATGCCCCCCCAACCGAGGTTCACGTAGCAAAGTGCGAAGTAGCAACCCCCCCCCCCACGCACACACACTTTCAGTCGGCCGGCCAGAGAGGCATATCTCACCAAGATGGATCGTAAAACGGACCAAGAATAATCCACCTTGGTCGTACAACCTTTCTCTTGTTGTTGGTCAAAGTGATGGCCGTCCATGCGACCCCGGAGATGGGCTAGCTTGCCAATAATAGCGCAAGTAGCTAGTCCCTGAAGACAACCACAGCATGCGTGTGGCCCAAACATATGTATGGAGAGGTGTGTTTTTGAGTAACAATGGAACAACTTTGATGTGGCACCATGATTTCGAACTAGAAATCCCCACACTGAGTGAAGGTTAGGTTCACGATGCATATGTATGTTACACCACACTTCAAGCCAACGACGGGGATTCATGCATGCATGCGTGCATAGTATATGCGCTCAAACTTAAGGTCTGAATCTCACCATGACCTATACTATGATCACACGAACCAAATGAAGAATCCACCATGGTAACCTATCTTGTTGTTGGTCAAGGTGATCATGGATGTCCACGCGAGCCCATGAATATATAGGCTTGTCGCCGATAACCACGCGAGGGAGTGTACCGTTCGAAGGCAACCACTACATGCATATGTATGGAGGTGATGCGTGCATGCATGTTTTAATAACATTTCACAACATTGATGTGGCGCGTGCGTCAAAAATCATACACTAGCTCCCCACACAGAGCGAGATCAGTTCATGATGTGTCGTTGTACTAGCCACTTCGACTCGATGGGAGGGATTCATGCGTACACATGCATGTGTGTGTGCTCAAACTGTATCATGCATGTCATCCTAGAGCAAAAATAATAATCCCCTCCTAAGTCAAATTAACCTCTCTTGTTGTCAGGCAAAAAGTAGTGATGGACCAAGCGTGCCCATAGATGGAAAGCATCGATATCGCTGATAACCGCTTAAGTGGGTGCGAGAGGACAACCACCACCGCTTTGCATGTGGGCCAAACATATATATGTTGAATACCCAAAATGCACAACTTTGATGTGCCACATGCCTCAAAAACCGTAAACCATGCACCCACACAGAGTGAGGTTCATATCAAGCGTACTACATATGATGGTCCCCTTCCCCCTCTTCACCGCATACTATATGCTCCCGCCGTAATATATGTACAACCCAAAAGAATCCTCATCGACGGTGAAATTAATTTGACCAACAATGGGAACCAATATCCCCAATGGATTATTTACTCAAACCGTGAGCATTAGACCAACAATGGATACGTGCGATGCTTCGATTAAGCAATAAAGCGGCATCATTAATCATCCAAATAGAAAAACAATATACGTGCCGCCGCGTGACCCGTGTGCGGTGTGAGCAGGCGTGAGTTGACGGGACGCATGCTAGCAGTCCGCCGCACAGGCATATGGGGAGGCATGCGTGCAGGTGTGTGAACTGAGGGAGGCGTGCTCGCCGCGCAGTGTGATCGGGAGGCATGCGAGTAGCTGTGTGTAACTTTGGTAGGCATGCCAGCAGTCCGGTGCGCAGGCTCACCGGGAGGCGAGCCATCGGTTTGACCGCCGCCCGCCTCTCTCCCACAACTCCCACTACTCCATATTAATGGTGCGCTCGAGCGGCCGCACCCCCATCCTCGTCGCACACACACACACACACACACACACACACACACACACACACACACACACACACACACACAATCCTCTCTCTTCGCTTGCATCCTCGACGCCGCTCTCAGTCCTCAAAGCCGTCACTGTATGAGGATGCCGCCGAAGCGCCCCATCGGAGGGAGTGGCGACGCCGGGGCTGCTAAAGCACCGGAGCATGGCATGAAGATGGAGACAGAGGTTGTCGTCACCGCCGATGAGTTATCGCTGCACCCTGATGTCGTCGACGGCGTCGAGCTTCCACTGCCGGAGGCGGAGTTCCACACCGACTCTGGTGACGACCCCGGCGATGACTCCGACGCCCACTCCGGTGACGACGGACAGCCTGTTGCGTCAATCACACACGGTTCGCTCTAGCAAACCGTCGCCCCCAAAATTCTTTGTGGGACAGAAAACCCTCACCACCCAACTCAAAAAAGAAAAAAGAAAATCCTCATCATCCCCACGTCACAAAAACCCTCACCCCGCCCGCCAGCCCCTCCGGTATGTTCCCCATTCACACCTGCACAAGCTCCTCCGCGTCTATGCCATTGCACCGCCTATCGCGGCGGTAAACACTTAGCTCGACCCTGCCGCCGCCAGGCTACCGGCAAAGCCCAACGCATTTCGCCTCTTTTGCTTGCCGCCGCCTATCGCCATCGACTTTCTCGATGCTGCTCGCGGTCGACCAAGCTCTGCTCGGTTAGGGAATCTGCCCTACTGAGGGTTCTTTCTCATGGACGACAAGGTAACTAATTTAATGAGATATTATCTCATCTCTTATCCCAGTTCATCTGCCTCCTTTAATCACTCAGCGGAAATCGCCGTGAATTCATTTTTATTCGAGCTGATTTGAGGGTTTTCTTACATTCATAGAATGTACAATGCACCGACACTTCAGGACTTTGCGACCTCCGCCAGAGATTCCATCTCACCGTACCATATAGCTTGAGGACGCGCGCGGTATGTTCAATCTCACCCTAAATCGGTTGGCATGGCCTACTTTCCTGAACATATTCTAAATATTGCTACATTTGGGTAAAAGGTGCCACATGCACCATATACGTCAAAGGGGATTTCCCCCTCTTCTTTCTATATTAGGCAAATTAATGATGTATTGTTCTTTCGATTACTCTCATATTTCTGTGACATCATGTTTACCCTATCTGTTTAATTATACATTTTTGTCCTTCGATTTCAACTGATGTATAGTTCTTTCAATTTGGGCCCATATTTGCATGTTACCATATTTTCTTTAACAATCCTACCATTTTCTGCAGCACATCCCTTGCTATGCAATAGATTATGTAGTGCACAATTTTTCCCTTTACATAGATCAATGCTGCACGGATGTCATACTGCACACAAACCATGGATTTACAATTGTTGCTACTTTAAGACTTGATGAACGTGGTGACTCCTATTTTTGCATTGGCTTTTGGAAAGAAATTTCTAAGTTTTAAGTACTGAAAGTTGGCACTAAAATTGCACTGCACATAAAAGGGCATGGTCATGAGATATATGCTAACTTCCCCGACAAAATCATCCGTCCAGACTTTGTTCGAAGTAAGTTTTCTTTTCGACTATTTGCATGTTGACTTACCCAGCAATGTCAAATGAATTGTGTAGTATTTAAGCAACCAATTGTTATTCCCTTTTCTTACTATATTCCTACCTAATAACTTCTAGTTACCAATATACTTTTCTATTGCCCTGTTTTAACTAAACATTCCTTGTACTCCCATTTCTATCAGAAAGCACCGCTGACAAGGAGACTCCGGAGGTGGAGAATGGGGCTGCCAACAAGCGGAGGCGGGGGGAGCTAGAACCGCTAGCAACTCCAGCAGGCCTAGACTTCATCAACAGCCTCCCCGATGATATGTTGAGAGTCATCATCTCCCTCCTCCCAATCAAATATGGGGCATGGACAACCGTCCTTTCCCGGCGGTGGCGCCCCTATGGAACTCCAGCCTTCTCGACCTCATCGACACCCACGAGCTCTACCATGGCTATCGCAAAAGCTTGGATGCGTTCTCCAAGATCCTCGGCAGTCACCTTGGCCCAACCAAAGGCCTTAGAATGGGCAAGTTCCGTTCCAACGGCAAGGACTGAGCCAAGCTTGACGACTGGTTCCGATCCCCCGTCGAGGAGTTCACTTTTGATTATGGGCATATGCGGCCACTGCCAACGTCCGCACTCCGCCTCACGCCCACGCGGCGCGTCGCCAAGTTCAGGAACTGCCATCCCCCCCTTAATGACACGCCCACTCTTATTCTACCACGACTGAAGCACCTCGAGCTCGTCGTCGTCTGCCTCTCAAATGGTGACATGGAGCCCCTGCTCCGTGGCTGTACTGCACTCGAGTACCTTTGTCTTCAGGCGATCAATGGGTTGAGTAACTTCCAACTCACCTCCATGACTCTTCGGACTATTTATGTGTGTTGCTGGTGCGGCAGGAAGACATCACAAGATGTGTACCACGGTATGGTCATTGAGGACACACCCGCACTTGGGAGATTACTTGTAGTTGATCAAGAAGGTCCAACAAGAATCAATGTCATTTCTGCGCCGAAATCTACAGTGGTGGGCTACTCGTCTCACAAATACTCCAAACTTGTTAATGGATCCACACCCATTCAGGTACAACAGCCGCCTTCTAGCTCTCTTTCTACAAATTAACATTATTTATAATTTTGAAGATGTTTGTTCGTCCATCATTCAGAAAATGATTCCGACAAGCTTGACCCCGAAACATCGCACAGTGAAGGTCTTGGCACTAGAATCTATCGGCCCCAACCTTGAGCAAGTTGTCAGTTTCCTGAGATGCTTTCCGTGCCTGGAGAAGCTATATATCAAGGTGATGTTCCTTTCCTGTTAAATGTTAACCATAAGGGATTTCAATTTGTGACACCTTTCTCCAAGTTTACAATGACAATGTACTACGATTTCTAAAGGTTCTTTTGGAGGATTTCAGTACATACATGTCCCCCCCCCATATTGGTTGCTTGATCCATATGGTTACAATCAATAAGCATTTCTCCTCTGGATTCACCTGTACTACTTTTCTTAGGGAACTTTTCATCCACTCCAACCTCTTGTGAAGAAGGCCACATTTTTCTAGAATGTAATCAAATGGCCATGTTAATCATGTCAGATCGAAGATGGCATGTTAGTGCATTTTACAAATCATGCAAACCAAATAGGCTTGTAGTGATGTTTAAAACTGCATGTAGGCACTAACACGTTTTCTTCTTTTCCAGATAGGATTAGGCCGAGTGGTGGATAATGTGATACAATATAACAATCGCGTCGAATGCCTAGATCTGCATCTCTCAAAAATTACTTTGAACTCCTACTGAGGGACCTTACCGGAGATTATATTTGCCAGGTTCTTTGTTCTTAGAGCAAGGGTGCTGAAGGAAATGAGATTTGCCCTACATTTATTTCGCAAAAATGAATGGTTTGTTGATCAGCACTGGCGCCTGCGGCAGAATGGAGTAGGCTCCTAAAATGCTGAATTTCATTTTGAAACTTCAGATGACAGAGTAATCGGAAGTCATCGTGTCAACCCCATACATCACTTCCCAGTGGCTTAGAAGCGGTGATATTTGTTTGAACCTCTCTGATATCCATGTTTAGTGGATCAGCACGAGTGTTTGTAGCTGATGAGCTGAATTTCATTTCTAATATCAGTTTGAACCTTGTAATCTTCGAATTTGAGCCATATAACTCAGGAATTTGAACCTTGTAACATTTCGAGATTTTGTGGTACAATCGTTGAAATGGCATCGTATGAGACTCGTATATTGCTAGCACTATTTTGACCTTAATATGCAATGGTCTTAGATTTTATTAACCATTATCGAATCTGTTTACCTTGTCGATCTCACAGCACATGATCTGTATAGCTAACCCGACTGCGATCTTCAACATTATTGCACACAGTTGGTTTGTTCCACCGTGTGCACTGTAGAGCGCAGAAATAATTATCGCACTCAAGTGTCCATCATCACCCTTCCGTGTAACTTTGGCCTCATCACCCACGGTTAAACTTATGACCGAAGTCATTCCACACACTTCATTTTTACAAAGCTTTTTGCCAATAAACGCCCATGATTTGTCCCTCTTCTAGCCGACGCGTGGCCAAACTAGCCAGGCGTGAAGCTTGCGTGGTAAATAGCACGGTAGCGCGAGAACAGGCTCACCGACGATACATTTGGCGCCTCTTCGGGCCCACGCATGCGGTGCGGTGTTGTCAAGGGTGCACTGGAATCCTCCGCTATGAACGTCGTGACAAGACGTGACGATTACAGGCCGACCGACCCCCATTTATTACAGCGGCCATTTAACCCTTGTGTCTCTTCAACCTTTCGATCGCGCCCCAACATTGCAAGAAGCACACCCACCACGAGAAATTCTTAGAGACTATCCTGCGCGGCTCCAATGGCGCTCCGAGCGGCTGCCGACGACGAGCAGCAGTTCACCGTGCGTGTCATGGTGGACACCCACAGAAGGTTCATGGACCTCTCGGTGGTGTACACCAACGACCCGGTCTGGGTGGAGCACTCCATCCACATCATGGAGTTGTTACTTGCCGAGGAGAAGTAAAGGTGGTCGGGTTCGACCTCGAGTACACCCGCGCTCATGCCGGGTCTCATCCCAAGGTCGTCGTTGCTTAGATGTGTGTGTGCCACCACGTCCTCGTCTACCACTACTGCCTGGCCACAAGGCCTTACGAGAATTTCGCCAAGTTTGTCAATAGCCCCTACCACATGTTCACTGACATCACCAACGATGTAAAGGCGCTCGAGAATTCGGGCACCGCCTGCCAGAATCTTGTCGACATCCAGGGCTAATACAAGATCTGGGGTAGCAAGGAGCATGAGAAGGACTCACAGGTTCACCTCGCCGAGGCCATCATCGACCCCTACTACAGAGACATGAAGGATTCATGCAACAAGGACAAGTGTGCCTGGCACTCGGCCTGGATGGAGAAACTCGACAAAGCTCACGTCGTGTACGCGGCCAAGGAGGCATACACGAGCTACGACATGTATAGGCGGATTGTTGACATGAGGAAGTCCTCCTTCCCCAAAACGGCCAGGGATCCAGCCGAAAGCAGAGCAATGGCAAGTGTCGTCGCAACAATAAGTAGATGATTAGATCCTCGTTTCTCCTACTTTACTATGCATGTAAATGCTTACTTTGGTGTGTGGAAATGTTATGTGTGTAGTCACTTGTGTAATTGTATGCCTAATTTGGTTATGCAATGCTGTCTTTTTAAGTATATATGTTGATGCTCTGTAGACAGAGCGTAGATGTTGTGCGGACAAAGAAAATCACATCGCACACGGACTAAACAATGGAACCCGTCGGTGATGTTTTCATCAATCACTCACAATTGTATACCAACAATCATTTTCTCACAACACACACAGCTTGTTAGCAGTAATCATCTGTGTTGTTATCGGTCTTCGCACATGTTTTCGATTACAAACCTGTTTGCCGCGTATCACACACATCTTGTTAAGTTGAACCGTTTCTGTTCTCATGTCTCAACGCAAACAGTTCATCCGAGTGAACCGCGTGCCGTATATTGCACACACCTTGATCTGGCTGACCGTTTCTTTTGTGTTGCCTAATCACAAATAGTTCATCCGTTTCTTTTGTGTTGCTTAATCACAAATAGTTCATCCGAGTGAACCGTATGCTGTAGATCGCACGCACCTTCATCTGGCTGCCCATTTCTTTTGTTCCTCCTCATCGCAAATAGTTAATTGAGCTGAACCGTATGCCCTGCATCCCACACGCAACTAAAATTTGAACCGTGTTTGATGCATCCTCCATCGCAAACGTTTTGCACCTTTTTTGATGGTTTTTTACACCACCGTTTGCGATTATGGCATCGCACACAGTTTCTTCGAAGGGTCTCTGATTGTAGTGTTGTGTTAGCAGCATCCTGAAGTAGTGTAAGCAACAAACTACTTAGCAGCGGAATAAGTACCTAGATGCATGCATAACAGAATAGAAGCACAGTCATGATGATGAAATGAAAGCAAGCACATAGTACAAGTAGCGTATAACCAGGATGAGCAGGCTAAAGAAAAACTGACTGAAGAAATGGGATTGAGGAAATTGAGAAAGTCTTTAGTCAAAGTATTCAAACAGTAATGATCAAGTACAACATTATATGAATGAGGAAATAGAAGGGTTGAGGAAATAGAACTAGTAGCTCGGTGAAGATAGTGATTTGGTAGACCAGTTCCAACTGATGTGACAGTCGTACGTTTGGTTGGAGGGCTAGGTATTTAAACTTGAGGACACACAGTCCCGGACACACAGTCCTCGCTGTATTCTCCTTGAGCTAAGGTCACACAAACATCGCCCAATCACTCGTGGTAAGTCTTCAGGTGACTTCCAAACCTTCACAGACTCGGTCACTCGGTGATCCACAATTTCCTCTTGGATGCTCTAGACCATGACGCCTAACCGTCTGGAGGATGCACAGTCCTCAAAGGTAACAAGCGTCGGTTCCACAAAGGAACAATCTCTTCAGTGATGCTCAATCACTTTGGGTTTGTAGGTGTTTGGGTTTGGGTTTTCCTCACTTGATGATTTTCGCTCAAAGTCCTTGGAGGATGGGATGCTCTCAATGACAAGTGTCAGTTTCTCTCAGAGCAGCCAACCAGCTAGTGGTTGTAGGGGCGGCTATTTATAGCCTAGGGAGCAGCCCAACATGATAAGACATAAATGCCCTTCAATGATATGACCGTTAGGTGGGTAGATATTTTGGGACAGCTGGCGCGTAGCACAACAACGGTCGGATATTTGAGTATGAAATTCCTCAGGGCTATCATGTTCCTCACTTGTAGGCAATCCGCACTGGCGAATTCGTAACTCCTCAATCAGAACAAATTCCTTAGAGACCAGAAGATCTTCGTCTCTGTCACTAAAGAAATTGACTGAACTGTATGAGATTCCAATGGCTTCACTCGAAGGATTGGTAGGTGTAGGATTTTGAGATGAGCATCACTTCGAAACTTTCCCTTAGTTTTACCTCGACCCCCTTTAACAGTACGGTGTTTCATATGACTCAAGAAGGAGAAAACGAAACTCCGAAAACAAAATTCTTCACGCTTCATCTTCCTCGCATGAATATCAAGTCTTCACGGTCACACCAATTTCTCCACTTTCAAAGTCTTCAGAAAGCCAAAGTCTTCAGTTGAAGAAATTCATTTTTAGGGGTCGACTTTCTATGTAAATATCAAACTCCTCATAGACTTATAGACATGTGTGCACTCACAAACTCATTAGTCCCTTAATCTATAAGTCTTCAATACACCAAAATCACTAAGGGGCACTAGATGCACTTACACATGCTTTCATTGTCAACATAACAACCAAGGGATCTCGACATCTTCCATGCTACATACATTATAGGCGGTTCCCAAACAGAATGGTAAATTTTATACCCCTCCCCCACCACCAACAAGCACACTCCACGGCTGGTCCGAAAAAATGGGTACCGTCCAACTAACAACAGTCCTGGGGGAGTTTTGTTTGCAATTATTTTGATTTGATTTGCTTTGAGCATGGGACTGGGCATCCCAGTTACCAGCCATTTTCTCGTCAATGATGAGCGGAGTCCACTCACCGTGAGAATAACCCACCTAGCATGGAAGATATTGACAGCCCTAGTTGGTACATGAGCTATTCGAGCATACAAAACAGATTATCATTTGAAGGTTTAGAGTTTGGCACATGCAAATTTACTTGGAACGACAGGTAAATGATACGTCTCCAACGTATCTATAATTTTTGATTGTTCCATGCTATTATATTATCCATCTAGGATGTTTTACATGCATTTATATGCTATTTTATATGATTTTTGGGACTAACCTATTAACCCAGAGCCAAATGCCAGTTTATGTTTTTTCCTTGTTTTTGAGTATTGCAGAAAAGGAATACCAAAGGGAGTCCAGTTAACCTGAAACTTGACGGAGATTATTTTTTGACCAGAAGAAGCCCACGGAGTATCGGAGATGGGCCAAAAGAGTCCCGAGGCACCCACGAGGGTGGGGGCGCACCCTACCCCCTGGGCGTGCCCCCTACCTCGTGGCTGCCTCGGAGACCCCCTGACTTGTTCCCGCGCCAAAACCTCTTATATGTACCCAAAATTCCAGAACATAACCTAGATCGGGAGTTCTGCCGCCGCAAGCCTCTGTAACCACCAAAAACCAATCGGGACCCTGTTCCGGCACCCTGCCGGAGGGGGGAACCCTCACCGGTGGCCATCTTCATCATCCTGACGCTCTCCATGACGAGGAGGGAGTAGTTCACCCTGGGGGCTGAGGGTATGTACCAGTAGCTATGTGTTTGATCTCTCTCTCTCTCGTGTTCTTGATTCGGCACGATCTTGATGTATCGCGAGCTTTGCTATTATAGTTGGATCTTATGATGTTTCTCCCTCTCTACTCTCTTGTAATGGATTGATTTTTCCCTTTGAAGGTATCTTATCGGATTGAGTCTTTAAGGATTTGAGAACACTTGATGTATGTCTTGTCGTGCTTATCTATGGTGACAATGGGATATCACGTGATCCACTTGATGTATGTTTTGGTGATCAACTTGCTGGTTCCGTAACATTGTGAACTTATGCATAGGGGTCGGCACACGTTTTCTTCTTGACTCTCCGGTAGAAACTTTGGGGCACTCTTTGAAGTTCTTTGTGTTGGTTGAATAGATGAATCTGAGATTGTGTGATGCATATCGTATAATCATACCCACAGATACTTGAGGTGACATTGGAGTATCTAGGTGACATTAGGGTTTTTGTTGATTTGTGTATTAAGGTGTTATTCTAGTACGAACTCTATGATAGATCAAACGGAAAGAATAGCTACGTGTTATTTCACTACGGAAGCTTGAATAGATCGATCAGGAAGAATAACTTTGAGGTGCTTTCGTACCCTACCATAATCTCTTCGTTTGTTCTCCGCTAGTAGTGACTTTGGAGTGAATCTTTGTTGCATGTTGAGGGATAGTTATATGATCCAATTATGTTATTATTGTTGAGAGAACTTGCACTAGTGAAAGTATGAACCCTAGGCCTTGTTTCATATCATTGCAATACCAGTTACGCTCACTTTTATCATTAGTTACCTTGCTGTTTTTATATTTTTAGATTACAGAAACCTATATCTACCATCCATATTGCACTTGTATCACCATCTCTTCGCCGAACTAGTGCACCTATACAATTTACCATTGTATTGGGTGTGTTGGGGACACAAGAGACTCTTTGTTATTTGGTTGCAGGGTTGTTTGAGAGAGACCATCTTCAACCTACGCCTCCCACGGATTGATAAACCTTAGATCATCCACTTGAGGGAAATTTGCTACTGTCCTACAAACCTCTGCACTTGGAGGCCCAACAACGTCTACAAGAAGAAGGTTGTGTAGTAGACATCAGTAAATATCGCATGTAGGAAGATATGGTGGACTCATATGGAACAACTTTGGGGTTTATGGAAGTGGATGCACAAGCAGTATTCCCCGCTTAGTACAAGTGAAGGCTAGGAAGAGTCTGGGAAGCGACCAACTAGAGAGCGACAACAGTCATAAACATGCATTGAGATTAACCAACGTTGAGTGCAAGCATCAGTAGGATATAAATCACCATGAACATAAATATCGTGGAGGCTATGTTGATTTTGTTTCAACTACATGTGTGAACATGTGCCAAGTCAAGCCACTCCAATCATTCAAAGGAGGATACCATCCTGTCATACTACATCATAACCATTTTAATTTCCATATTGGCACGCAAGGTAAACCATTATAAACTCCTAGCTAATTAAGCATGGCATAAATAACTATAATCTCTAATTGTCATTGCAAACATGTTTCATTCATAATAGGCTGAATCAGGAATGATGAACTAATCATATTTACAAAAACAAGATAGTTCGAGTTCATACCAGCTTTTTGATACATCCATTTTGCATCATGCTTTTATATCGATATTTATTGCATTATGGGCTTTTATTACACATTACGACACAATACTTGTGCCTTTTCTCTCTTATTTTACAAGGTTTACATGAAGAGGGAGAATGCCGACAGCTGGAATTCTGGGCTGGAAAAGGAGCAAATATTAGAGACCTATTCTGCACAACTCCAAAAGTCTTGAAACTCCATGAAAGTCAGTTTTGGAATATATTAAAATATTGGGCGAAGAAAGGACCAGAGGGGGCCACCCACCTTCTACGAGGGTGGAGGGCGCACCCTACCCCCTGGGCGCGCCCCCTGCCTCGTGGGCCACCTGGAAGCCCCCCGATTCCCATCTTCTGATATAAGGTGTCTTTTGCCCTGAAAAAACAAGAAGGAAGCTTTCTGGACGAAGCGCCGCCATCTCGAGGCGGAACCTGGCGAAACCAATCTAGGGCTCCAGCAGAGCTGTTCTGCCGGGGAAACATCCCTCCAGGAGGGGGAAATCATCACCATCGTCATCACCATCAATCCTCTCATCGGGAGGGGGTCAATCTTGATCAACATCTTCACCAGCACCATCTCCTCTCAAACCCTAGTTCATCTCTTGTATCCGATCTTTGTCTCAAAACCTCAGATTGGTACCTGTGGGTTGCTAGTAGTGTTGATTACTCCTTGTAGTTGATGCTAGTTGGTTTATTCGGTGCAAGATTATATGTTCAGATCCTTTATGCATATTAATACCCCTCTGATTATGAACATGAATATGATTTGTGAGTAGTTACGTTTGTTCCCGAGGACATGGGAGAAGTCTTGTTATAAGTAGCCATGTGAATTTGGTATTCGTTTGACATTTAGATGAGATGTATGTTGTCTTTCCTCTAGTGGTATTATGTGAACGTCGACTACATGACACTTCACCATTGTTTGGGCCTAGGGGAAGGCATTGGGAAGTAATAAGTAGATGATGGGTTGCTAGAGTGACAGAAGCTTAAACCCTAGTTTATTCGTTCGTAAGGGGCTGATTTGGATCCATATGTTTCATGCTATGGTTAGGTTTACCTTAATTCTTCTTTCGTAGTGGTGGATGCTTGCGAGGGAGGTTAATCATAAGTGGGATGCTTCTCCAAGGAAGGGCAGTACCCAAGCACCGGTCCACCCACATATCAATTTATCAAAGTAACGAACGCGAACCATATGAGCATGATGAAAACTAGCTTGACGATAATTCCCACGTGTCCTCAGGAGCGCTTTCCTTTGTATAAGAGTTGGTCCAGGCTTGTACTTTGCTACAAAAAGGATTTGGCTACCTTGCTGCACCTTGTTGACTTTTGTTACTTGTTACCCGTTACGAATTACCTTATCATAAAACTATATGTTACCGATAATTTCAGTGCTTGCGGACAATACTTACTGAAAACTGCTTGTCATTTCCTTCTGCTCCTCGTTGGGTTTGACACTCTTACTTAGCAAAAGGACTATGATAGATCCCCTATACTTGTGGGTCATCACTTTTCCTCATCTCAATCATTTCATCGTATATCATCGTTATTGCCTTTCACTTGCACGACCAAACGGTGTGGATAAATAATAATAGTGCACGTGCATCAAACTAAGCTGGAATCTGCAAATATTAATTCAAATGAGAAGACAAGGTAATATGGGCTCTTTGTTAGATCAACAATAATGCATGAGAGCCACTCAACATTTTCATCGTGGTCTTCTCCCCTCGAACCCCAACGAAAAGAGAAGAATTTCAAAGGAACACACTGAAATATTTTTGGAGTTTTTGTTTCTCTGAAGATGGAAGAAAAAGAACGGTAAAAGTATTTACACGAGAAAGCTCCCAACAAGCAAAAGAAGAGCAGGAAATCTTTGTGGGTTTTCTTTTAATATTACTACTAAGCATGCATAGAAAGTAAACTAACTACAACTAATTTTTTTGGCTTTTCTTAAGGTTAATCAAACACACAAGGAGAAAGCGGAAAAAAGAAAATAAACTAGCATGGATAAAACAATGAAAAAGTATGAGAACCGACAACTAGAAGGAGTGTGTGAAGATGAATGTAATGTCGGTGAGAAATATGTACCCCCAGCTTAGGCTTTTGGCCTAAGTTGGTGTACGATCACTGGCCTGGCGGATATCCAAAGTTGCAGTTGGGGTTGTACTGAGACGCGTCAGCTACTGCCTGAAGGGATACAGCATGGAGGCGAGCAGCCTTCACTGTTCTATCATACTCATTTGCCTCCTCTCTAGTTATAAAATATCTCCCATTCGCCTGAAAGTTAAAGAAAGCAAGAGCAGGAAGAGTAACAAGGACGACACACCGTCTATCAAAGATTAGTCGGTACTGGAGGATCTGCTTGTTCCTCTTAAGAAACTGGTAACGTACCATAGCCTCATGATCTAGAAAAGCAGGTGGCAACTCAATAACATACCCCCTAATGGGTACACCCAAATATTTAGCTAAACGAGTTGCATAAATCCCGACAATAAATCTCCATCTTTAGCATTAAGATATAACCTCCTAGCAATAATGGCCCCCAAGTTATATCGTTTATCACCTAACACCGCACACTTGAGGACACTAAGATCTGGAACGCAAATATGGCTATGCTCATGTTTACCGTTAATGCATCTACCTATAAAGAGAGCAAAGTAATGTATGGCAGGAAAGTGAATGCTCCCCATGGAGGCTTGTGTGATATTTCTAGTTTCTCCAACAGTGATGCTAGCAAGGAAATCATTATATTCAGATTTATGAGGCTCACTAAGACTGCCCCATTGTGGGATTTTGCATGCATCAAAAAATTCTTCTAGGTCCATGGTATAAGATTCATCATAAAGATCAAACAGGATAGTATGAGTATTACGCTTGGATGAAAACTCAAACCTCCGCACGAAGGAATCGGTGAGATAATAATATTGTAAGCACTTATCCGATAAGAAGTCCTCGAGGCCGACATTTTGTATGTACGCATAGAATTCATCCTTGAAACCTGCACGATCCATAAATTCATCTGACGGCCATTCACAAGGCTTCACTTGAGCTTCCCTTGGCGGTTCAAGGTCCGGTTCGCGTATTGCATGCCTCGATGCTTGCTTCCTTGAGGAACCACCTTAATACATTTTCCTGGACATTTTTCTTTCTCTAAAAAATTTCTGAAATTTTTAGTGACTCAAAATAGAAGTGAACCAAACTCCACAAAATTGATAGCAACTACTCCTACCAGTGCCTAGAGGCTAAGTCATGCATTAAAACTACTTTGGACCATGTAAATTTGACATGCAAGCTCAAGAACAAGGTCACCACAACAACAAAAATTTGCAATGAATAAAGCACTAGAACAAAAACTAATTGGATCATTGGAGGACTCAGATACCAAGAACAATCCCCCAAAGCAGTTTTGTGAATGGAGCTTTGAGCAAGCAGATCGAAAACGGCAGCAAGATGAGCAAGAACATGAGTTTGAGATATGGTGTGATTTTTTTTGGAGGAAGCAGGAGTGGATGGGTGCAACTCTGAAGATTGGGAACTCGATGAAGGTAAGGAGTCAGGTATCACACCTAAGTTTGATTGTATTAAATCTTTTATGGATACCGATGCTTTTCGTGAATTTAGCACTAAATATGGACTTGACTCTGAGATAGTATCTTCTTTCTGTGAATCATTGGCTACTCATGTTGATCTCCCTAAGGAGAAGCGGTTTAAATATCATCCTCCCATTGAAGTAAAGTAGTTGAACCTATTAAAGTTGAAGAAAAGAATATCACTTATGTTGATCCTATTGTTCCTACCACTTATATTGAGAACACACCTTTCCCTGTTAGAATAAAGGATCATGCTAAAGCTTCAACTGTGGTTCGTAAGAGTAATGCTGGAACACCTACACCCCTGAGCAAATTAAAGTTGAACCTAGTATTGCTATGGTTAAAGATCTCTTGGTCGATAATATTGGTGGGCATGTTATTTACTTCTATAATGAAGCTCCTAGAATTGCTAGACCCGATATAAAAATAAACATAGACCTGTTGTAGGCATGCCTATTGTTTCTGTTAAAATAGGAGATCATGGCTTATGTGATATGGGTGCTAGTGCGAGTGCAATACCTCATTCCTTATACGAAGAAATTATGCATGATATTGCACTTGCTGAGATTGAAGATATTGATGTTACAATTAAGCTTGCCAATAGAGATACTATTTCACCAGTTGGGATTGTTAGAGATGTTGAAGTCTTGTGTGGGAAAGTTAAATATCCTACTGATTTTCTTGTTCTTGGTTCCCCACAAGATGACTTTTGTCCTATTATATTTGGTAGACCCTTCTTGAATACTGTTAATGCTAAGATAGACTGCGAAAAGGATATTGTTACTGTTGGTTTAGGGATATGTCTCATGATTTTAATTTTGCTAAATTTTGTAGACAACCCCATGATAAAAAATTGCCTAGTAAAGATGAAATTATAGGTCTTGCTTCTATTGTCGTGCCTCCTAATGATCGTTTAGAACAATATTTGCTAGACCATGAAAATATTATGTTTATGAATGAAAGAAGGGAAATAGATGAAGTATTATTTAAACAGGGACCTATTTTGAAACACAACTTGCCTGTTGAAATTCTAGGGGATCCTCCTCTACCCAAGGGTGATCCCATGTTTGAGCTTAAACCATTACCTGATACTCTTAAATATGCTTATCTTGACGAAAATAAGATATATCCTGTTATTATTAGTGCTAACCTTTCAGAGCAGAAGAAGAGAAATTATTGAAAACTCTGAAGAAGCACCGTGCTACTATTGGATATACTCTTGATGATCTTAAGGGCATTAGTCCCACTCTATGCCAGCACAAAATAAAATTGGAGAAAGACGCTAAACCGGTTGTTGATCACCAACGACGGTTAAATCCTAAGATGAAAGAGGTGCTAAGAAAGGAAATACTAAAGCTTCTGGAGGCAGGTATAATTTATCCCGTTGCTGATAGTCAGTGGGTAAGTCTTGTCCATTGTGTCCCTAAGAAGGGAGGTATTACCGTTGTTCCTAATGATAAAGATGAATTGATCCCACAAAGAATTGTTACAGGTTATAGAATGGTAATTGACTTCCGCAAATTAAATAAAGCACTATAAAGGATCATTACCCTTTACCTTTTATTGACCAAATGCTAGAAAGATTATCCAAACATACACATTTTTGCTTTCTAGACGGTTATTCTGGTTTCTCTCAAATACCTGTGTCAAAAGAGGATCAAGAAAAGACCACCTTTACTTGTCCTTTCAGTACCTTTGCTTATAGACATATGCCTTTTGGTTTATGTAATGCACCTGAAACCTTTCAAAGATGTATGACTGCTATATTCTCTGACTTCTGTGAAAAGATTGTTGAGGTTTTCATGGATGATTTCTCCGTGTATGGAACTTCTTTTGATGATTGCTTAAGCAACCTTGATCGAGTTTTGCAGAGATGTGAAGAAACTAATCTAGTCTTGAATTGGGAGAAGTGCCACTTTATGGTTAATGAAGGTAATTTCTTGGGGCGTAAATTTTTTGAAAGAGGTATTGAACTTGATAAAGCTAAAGTTGATGCTATTGAAAAGATGTCGTGTCCTAAGGACATTAAAGGTATAAGAAGTTTCCTTGGTCATGCCGGTTTTTATAAGAGGTCCATTAAAGACTTCTCAAAAATTTCTAGGCCTCTGACTAATCTCTTACAAAAAGATGTTCCTTTTGTATTTGATGATGATTGTGTAGAAGCATTTGAAATACTTAAGAATGCCTTGATTTCTACACCTATTGTTTAACCACCTGATTGGAATTTACCTTTTGAAATTATGTGTGACGCTAGTGATTATGATGTAGGTGCTATTCTAGGACAAAGAGTTGATAAGAAATTAAATGTTATCCAATATCCTAGTGAAACTATAGACAGTGCCTAGAGAAATTATGCTACTACTGAAAAAGAATTTTTAGCAGTTGTATTTGCTTGCGATAAGTTCAGACCTTATATTGTTGATTGTAAAGTAACTGTTCACACCAATCATGCTGCTATTAAATATATTATGGAAAAGAAAGATGCTAAACCTAGTCTTATTAGATGGGTTCTCTTGCTACAAGAATTTGATTTGCATATTATTGATAGAAAGGGAGCTGAGAACCCCGTTGCAGACAACTTATCTAGGTTAGAGAATGTTCTTGATGACCCACTACCTATTGATGATAGCTTTCCTGATGAACAATTAGTTGTCATAAATGCTTCTCGTATTGCTCCATGGTATGCTGATTATGCTAATTACATTGTTGCTAAATTTATACCACCTAGTTTCACATATCAGCAAGAGAAAAAGTTTTTCTATGATTTAAGACATTACTTCTGGGATGACCCACACCTTTATAAAGAAGGAGTAGATGGTGTTATTAGACGTTGTGTACCTGAGCATGAAAAGGAACAGATCCTACGCAAGTGTCACTCTGAGGCTTATGGAGGACACCACGCTGGAGATAGAACTGCACATAAGGTATTGCAATTCGGTTTTTATTGGCCTACTCTTTTCAAGGACGTCCGTAAGTTTGTCTTGTCTTGTGATGAATGTCAAAGAATTGGTAATATTAGTAGACGTCAAGAGATGCCTATGAACTATTCACTTGTTATTGAACCATTTGATGTTTGGGGCTTTGATTATATGGAACATTTTCCTTCCTCTAACGGGTATACACATATTTTAGTTGTTGTTGATTACGTTACTAAGTGGGTAGAAGCTATTCCAACTAGTAGTGCTGATCATAACACCTCTATTAAGATGCTTAAAGAAGTTATTTTTCCGAGGTTTGGAGTCCCTAGATACTTAATGACTGATGGTGGTTCACATTTTATTCATGGTGCTTTTCGTAAAATGCTTGCTAAGTATGATGTTAATCATAAAATTGCATCTTCATATCACCCACAGTCTAGTGGTCAAGTAGAACTGAGTAATAGAGAGATTAGAATATTGCAAAAGATTGTTAATAGATCTAGAAAGAATTGGTCCAAGAAACTTGATGATGCATTATGGGCCTATAGAACTGCATATAAAAATCCTATGGGTATGTCTCCGTATAAAATGGTTTATGGAAAAGCATGTCACTTACCTCTCGAACTAGAACATAAGGCATATTGGGCCATTAAAGAGCTCAATTATGATTTCAAACTTGCCGGTGAGAAGAGACTATTTGACATTAGCTCACTTGATGAGTGGAGAACCCAGGCCTATGAGAATGCCAAACTGTTTAAAGAAAAGGTTAAAAGATGGTATGAAAAAAGGATACAAAAGCGTGAGTTTAATGTAGGTGATTATGTCCTGTTATACAACTCTTGTTTAAGACTTTTTGCAGGGAAAATCCTCTCTAAATGGGAAGGTCCTTACGTTATCGAGGAGGTTTATCGTTCCGGTGCCATAAAAATCAACAACTTCGAAGGCACAAATCCAAAGGTGGTGAACGGCCAAAGAATCAAACATTACATCTCAGGTAATCCCATAAATGTTGAAACCAATGTTATTAACACTGTAACCCCGGAGGAGTACATAAGGGACACTTTCCAGAACGTTTCAGACTCAAAAAAGGAATAGGTATGTGGTACGGTAAGTAAACCGACTCCAAAAGAGTTCTAATAGCAATTTTTCTCCGTTTTGGGATATTAAGAAAATAGGAAAATAAGAAGTAGTCCGAAAGGGACACGAGGCATCCACGAGGGTGAGGGTGCGCCCTACCCTCCTGGGCGCGCCCCCTGCCTCGTGGGCACCTTGTGTGTCCTCCAGACTCCGCTTTCTTGCACGATACTTCTTTTGGCCGATAAAAATTCACTATATAATCTCCCAAAGGTTTTGACCACCGTACCACGCAAATATCCTCTGCTTTTGTTTCTAGCTGTTTTTCTGACAGATCCAGATCACCATGACGTCTTCAAGCGCCCCCAAGGACAAATTTTTCGAGAAGGTCATCAACCCCTACCTCGCGGAGGTGCTGCAACACCCTGAAACCATTGAGATGCGTGAGGGGGTGCTGCACATCTGCGATGTTGAGGGACCAAGGCGGACCGGAAGCGTGGAGACAAGACTCGAAGCAATGGAGCAACAAGTTTTCAAGTGCCAGGGGATGGTGGAACGCGGACTCAACGCCAACCACATGATGATCGCGGAGCTCACCAACAACCACAAGCTGGATGCCAAGAACATTGGGGAGACCATCTTCAAGCTTCATGAGAAAATCGAGCACCTCCAAGCCCAGATCTATGACCTGCAAAACCAAAACTGTGAGTATGAATATAGATTCAAGAGGATGAGTTTGGCTGCAGATTTGAGGATTACGGAGACTCGATCATCCTTCTATGATGGTGAGCCTATGCCTTGGAAGATGGACGACAAGCCTACATCATCAACAACTCCATCATCACCACCTCCGAAGAAAGAGACATAAATACATGGGTATGGGCACTCCCCTTGGCAACTGCCAAGCTTGGGGGAGGTGCCCCGGTATCGTATCACCATCGCACTTCTATCTTTACCGTTTTCTTAGTTCGATCCTTTTGGTTATATATTAATCTAGTAGAATAAAGTTTAGTATGATCTAGCTTTGAGTTTTGTGTTGATCCTTATCTATGTAGTCGAGTCCGTGAGCTATATATAATAAAGATTAGTCTTGAGTTGAGGGCTTGGTTATCTTGCTATGATCTCGAGGGAATAAAAGAAAAAGAAAGAATAAAAAGAAATAAAGAGATCATATTGATCTTATGGAGAGTAATGACTTCACATATAAAGAGTATGATGAATAAAAGTTGTTGAGAGCTGACAAACATAGTTTTGGTCATCGTTGCAATTAATAGGAAGTAATAAAGAAAGAGAGGTTTTCACATATAAATATACTATCTTGGACATCTTTTATGATTGTGAGCACTCATTAAAATATGATATGCTAAAAAGTTGATGTTGGACAAGGAAGACAATGTAATGGGTTATGTTTTCTTATATCCAAAATAAATTATATTGTCATGGATCATCCAACATGTTGAGCTTACCTTTCCCCCTCATGCTAGCCAAATTCTTTGCACCAAGTAGAGATACTACTTGTGCTTCCAAATATCCTTAAACCCAGTTTTGCCATGAGAGACCACCATATCTACCTATGGATTGAGTAAGATCCTTCAAGTAAGTTGTCATTGTTGCAAGCAATAAAATTTGCTATCTAAATATGTATGATCTATTAGTGTGGAGAAAATAATATTTATACGAGCTTGTGATATGGAAGAAATAAAAGCGATAGACTACATAATAAAGGTCCCTATCACAAGTGGCAATATAAAGTGACGTTCTTTTGCATTAAGATTTTGTGCATCCAACCATAAAAGCACATGACAACCTCTGCTTCCCTCTGTGAAGGGCCTGTCTTTTATTTTTTGTCGTATACCTTATACAAGAGCCATGGTGATCTTCACCTTTCCTTTTTACACTTTATCCTTTAGCAAGCACCATGTGTTGGAAAGATCCTGATATATATATATATATATATATATATATATATATATATATATATATATATATATATATATATATATATCCAATTTGATGTGGGTTTTTGTCGGTGTCAAAACCGGCGGATCTCGGGTAGGGGGTCCCGAACTGTGCGTCAAGGCCGGATGGTAACATGAGACAAGGGATACGATGTTTTTACCCAGGTTCGGGCCCTCTCGATGGAGGTAATACCCTACTCCTGCTTAATTAATATTGATGATATAGGAAGTACAAGAGTGGATCTACCACGAGATCAAGGAGGCTAAACCCTAGAAGCTAGCCTATGGTATGATTGTGTATGAAGATGGTTGTCCTACGGACTAGAACCCTCCGGTTTATATAGACACCGGATAGGGTTAGGGTTACACAGAGTCGGTTACAATGGTAGGAGATCTTGAGTATCTGCATCACCTAGCTTGCCTTCCACGCCAAGGAAATTCCCATCCGGACACGGGACGAAGTCTTCAATCTTGTATCTTCATAGTACAGGAGTCCGGCGAAGGTATAGTCCGGCTACCCGAACACCCCCTAATCCAGGACTCCCTCAGTAGCCCCCGAACCAGGCTTCAATGACGACGAGTCCGGTGCGCCAATTGTCTTCGACATTGCAAGGCGGGTTCCCTCCCAAATTCTATGTACCTGTACGAATAATGTCCGACTTTTGTAGTGCTCCTCGGCTTCCGCGCTTAATAATGGCTGTCTTCCATGTGTTGAACGAATGCGAAAAGCCCGGGGCGTTTTTGCATCCACACCCCTAGCCCTATCAACGAGCCGCCTATTTAGCGGGATGAGGATTCAGATCCAAACCGCACCTTCTCCTCTCCGCGAGTCATGATCAGAGCTAGCTGAAGTCCATTCCAACATGGCCAGCCATCGTAGCTCCTCCCCTCGCCCCTCCGGTCCTAAGCCTGGGGATTGGGAGAGTTGCACCATTCCGCATAGCGAGTTAGTGTCGCTCCAGGCCAAGGGATTTCTCCCCCAGGCGTACATGGTCCCAGTCCGAGACGGTCTCGCCACCTATAATGGCGGGAAGCAAGCGGAGAGTGCCCCCAACCCTTACAAAGGAGAGCGGGTATGCCTCGTCCCCTATCTGATAAGGGGACTGGGATTTTCGATTCATCCATTTCTCCGCGGGCTCTTGGAGTTTTACGGCCTCAAGCTGCACAATCTCACACCCGCCTCCGTATTACATATTGCGGGTTTTGTCGCCCTTTGCGAGCTATTCTTAGGCGTCAAAGCTCATTTCGCACTGTGGAAGAAGATATTCTGCCTTGTGCCCCGTTCTCAAGAGGGGCCTATATACCAAGTGGGCGGAGCCGAAGTATGGCGCATCGTTGGGACCGGATACTTATCCGGAACCCCGAAGAAGGCGTCCGAGGAATGGCCCTCGGAATGGTTTTACATAGACGACGTCCCACTGTCGGACCCTATCCGGGCTGGTCTCCCTGAGTTCAACAGTGCTCCATTGAAGAAACGCATGAGCTGGCGTCCGCGGAGCTCTCAGAGAGAAAGCGACAAAGACGTCCTTTACCTGATGGGCCGGATAAGACTGTTGGCTCATTCCGGACTAACCATGATCAGAGTCATGGCCGCATGCATTATGCGAGGGGTGCAGCCACTTCAGTACAGAGGCCACCCCATGTGGGATTTCAATGGGGAGGATGACGCCACGTGCTACGGTCGTAAGGGGTCGGCCTCGGCTGCCGCCCTAATAAAAATTCTGTCCTCTTTATACAAGGGAGGGAAGGAGAAGTTCCTCCGCGTTAACCCACGGGCCGGATTCACTATGTATGAACCTCCAAGTTGGGTAAGCGAACAACTGCACTTGCCCATTTATTTTATACTCCCATGGTCAGATACATAGTTTGTCGACTTCAATGCAGGAACTGCGACAGGAAGTAAAAGATATAAGCAGCCGCCCTCCACAACCCGAGGACCCAGAATGGTCCCTCGATCCGGACTCCGAAGAGGATCCGGACATATCAGTGGAGCTTATTGACGGGGTGTTTCATTAGCTAAGCAAGGACAACACCTTGGTCGCTATCGTGGCCGATTACCCCGGGTTAATCCCGGCCTCCCAGGTGACAGAAACCGGAGTTTTTATTCCCTTGAGGGGCATTCCATTTTCACGTATTCCGGCGTTTCTAACAACAACCGTGTTTCACAGGGGAGATTTCCGAGGCGGGAAGCCGAACCTGCGGCGGCTAGCCAGCGAGGGGTCGCAGGGCCCCGTGGAGAAAAAAGGAATGTAGTCCGGACCGAGATGCCGGTGCAAAGGTATCACGCACCCTCCGTTTCCGCAGTGTTATTCCGTCAGGGCATATTAACGTTCGTGCTTTCTTCAGGACGAAGAGACCTCGCCGGACTATATCCGGAGAGGCTGCCACTCGTGCCTCCACCAGCCAGGTTCCAGTGACCGGCCAGGAAGCGGAGGCGAGCACAAGACGTGCACCGGGCGCTCCTCCGACAGAGGATGCGGGTAGGCTGTCTGCCACAAATTCCGAAGTGGAGAGTGCCATGAACCAC
Organism: Aegilops umbellulata; assembly: GCA_032464435.1. Lineage (NCBI taxonomy): Eukaryota > Viridiplantae > Streptophyta > Magnoliopsida > Poales > Poaceae > Aegilops > Aegilops umbellulata. The sequence goes on from CP136054.1 coordinate 126,580,614, forward strand.
AGGCGTCGCCGGACAGTTTTACGCGACGCTTGTTTCTCCCAAGAGGCTTTAGATGTCTTAAATTCGGGAGATGCGTACCTCCGTGCCGCTCAAGATGGTTTAGCCAGAGCCACGGAGCAGTATGTGAAAGACATACGGCTAAGAAAATTTTGGTTAAATATATATATATATATATACCAGTAGCCCCCGAGACTTGAAATAGTTAAAATAACTGATTTAAGGATCATATAACATGTAGGTTCTTACAGAGAAGAACACCGTGTTATCCCAGGAGCTGTAAAAGTGCAAGGCCCAACTAGAGGCCGCACTAGCCGCAGCAGGGGAGCCCAAAGGGACCCCCTCAGGTAAGATACACTTCGAAAGATTAGTATTGTGCGGTTTGGGTGCAAATCTGACAATTCATGTTGCAGATGGCGCCGGACTTGATCCGGAGAAGCAACAACTTTTACGCCGGTTAAAGGCCGGTGAGAGTATGTTGACAAAGGTGAGGCGAGAGAAGAATGATCTTCAGGATGCCAACACCAAGCTGGACGTTGAACTTAAGGACGTTCGTGGCTAGCTGTTGGACTCCACGAAGGAGAATCAGCGGCTTCGATGCAGCATATTTAGTAAGTGCTTGAACGAACTTTGAAAAATGAGTTTGGCAAGGAAGTCGAATAACAGAGTATTGTCTGTAGGTACGCTCACAGGTCGTCCTGCAGAGGAGATGCCCGGTTCTACGGGTGACCTTCTTCCCGAACTCCTGCAACTGCACGAGCGAGTTCGGCAGGCGATGCAAGGCGTTGCCCAAGCCTTATGGCCTGCCCACTCCACGCCCGAGGGCCTTGGAGAGCTTGCGGAGAAGCTGAAGGGAGCTCGGCGGCGCTTCTTGTTGTGGAAGATATCAGCCTACCGACAAGGCGCTAGGGAGGCCTGGGCCATGGTGAAGACCCGTTTTACGAAGTCTGACCCTAACCACATGGCCGAGGTCAGACCGGTGGGGCCTGACGGGAAGGAGATCCCTGTAAGCTTAGTGTACGGCCAAGTGGAATTGGCCGCAAAGTATTCCCAGCAGGACTGTAAATTAGACAGCCTGTTAGATGGTATAGAGGAGGAATACAAGCAGTCGAAATGACTATGTACTTTTGAATTGACATATGCAATGCCTTCTAGCCGGATTGTAGATCGTTTGTCGTTGCCGACCTTTTCGCTTCAACCTCGGGACCTCACGGTTCGGAGTGTGTCCGAATACCATAGCGGTTATACAGGAACCGTGGTCTACGTGGAGACCAGGCGTAGGGGTCATTAGTGCTTTATCAGACAAGTGCCCAACTAGTTATGTTATATTACATGGTTAGTAAGAAACATCTTCCAGAGAGAATAGTTTCGTTAAGGGTTCCTTTCGCTGGGGAGGCATGCCCTAAAGTGCATGTCCGAACTGCGTAAGAAAACGCAGAAAAAGCATCTGGGGGCGCATGAAAATTAAATAAAAAGATCATCTTTTATTTCACCGATCGAATATTCCCTTAAGAACGCTAGCTTTCGGCTTCACCCAGTCTGAGGTAGACATCCGGCTGACCCGGCAGTAACAATCGTAGAGGTGCTCCCTTTACCGCCTAGCCGAACAATCGGGAATGTAGGGGTAAGCACAGGAGCCAGGCAACCCAGCTTGGCCAAAACTTAAGTCATATCGATGCATATAATGGTGAAGAAAATGGTACATGCGGAAGTTTGACACATGTGTGGGGCATGAAGCCCGTATAAATAAGCTTCTGTTAAAGAAGCCCCCAGGTTAAATGAGTGCAAGTGGCGCGTCATGTAGTGAGCCTTTTAAGGGCTATAAAGGAAAAAGAGGGGAAGGAGAGAAATATAAGACAGAAAAATGTAAAAGATGGACAGGGGAAGGAGACGAACACGGAGTCCGGCGCTAGGCGTAGAATCTTTGGAGACGTGTGGCGTTCCACGGGTTCAGCTCGAGTCGGTTATCCGACGCATCTCGCAGGCGGTACGCCCCACCAGTCAGGACTTTGTCGATTATAAATGGACCTTCCCATTTGGGCTTGAGTTTGTCCTTTTTCTTATTCGGCAGGCATAGAACTAGTTCGCCAACATTGTAATTTTTGGCCCGTACTTCTCTGCTTTGATATCTTCGGGCCTGTTGTTGATACAATGCGGAACGGGCTTTCGCCATGTCACGCTCCTCCTCCAAGGCGTCCAGACTATCCTGCCAACCGAGCTCGACTTCTCTTTCTTCGTACATGCGCACTCTAGGTGAGTCATGAATTATGTCGCAGGGCAGAACTGCCTCTGCGCCATACACCATAAAGAATGGTGTGTATCCGGTGGTGCGATTTGGCGTGGTCCGCAGCCCCCAGAGTACGGAGTCGAGCTCCTCTACCCAGTGCGTGTTAGATTCCTTAAGGGACCGCACTAATCTGGGTTTGATGCCGCTTATAATAAGACCATTTGCGCGCTCGACCTGACCGTTCGTTTGAGGGTGATAGACAGAAGCATAATCGAGCTTGATGCCCATGTTTTTACACTAGAGTTTTACCTCATCGGTCGTAAAGTTCGTGCCGTTATCAGTGATGATGCTGTGGGGGATGCCGTAACGATGTACGACCCCGGATGTGAAGACTATCACCGGTCCGGATTCGGCCGTCTTGACAGGCTTGGCTTCTATCCATTCGGTGAACTTGTCCACCATGACCAGTAGGTATTTTTTCTTATGGGTCCCACCTTTAAGGGGTCCGACCATGTCAAGCCCCCAGACCGCAAAAGGCCAGGTAATGGGGATAGTTTGCAGTGCGGTGGGTGGCATATGGCTTTGGTTGGCAAAAAGTTGGCAACCAACGCATCTTTGGACTAAGTCCTGAGCGTCTGCCCGCGCCGTCGGCCAATAAAAGCCCGTACGGAAGGCCTTGCTAACAAGTGACCGGGCAGCAGCGTGATGACCACCAAGTCCGGCATGAATTTCGGACAAAAGTTCCGCCCTTCCTCCTCAGAGATGCACCTTTGAAGGACTCCGGTAGTGCTTCTCTTGTAAAGCTCTCCCTCATGGACTTTATAGGCTTTAGATCGCCGCACTATGCAGCGTGCCTCATTTTGGTCCTCTGGGAGTTCCTGCCTAGTAAGGTAGGCTAGGAATGGTTTTGTCCACGGGGCGATGACCGCCATTATCACGTGGGCTGAAGGTGTAAGTTCGGTGGCAGAGCCTCCAATTATGTCAGATTGTTCGGCGTCGGGTGGTGCGGTGGTGTCCGGACTGTTATCCGCGGGTTCCCCCTCCCATGCTACAGATGGCTTGAATAATCTTTCCAAAAAGATGTTGGGGGGGACTGCATCTCGTTTTGCTCCGATGCGTGCCAGGACGTCCGCTGCTTGATTGTTTTCTCGGGCTATATGGTGAAACTCCAGCTCCTCGAACCGAGCTGACATTTTTAGGACGGCATTGCGGTAAGCTGCCATTTTTGGGTCCTTGGCGTCGAAGTCACCATGTATTTGGGATATCGCGAGGTTTGAGTCCCCGCGTACCTCTAGGCATTGAATGCCCATGGATACTGCCATCCGGAGACCATGTAGAAGGGCCTCATATTCGGCTGCATTGTTGGAGTCCGTGTACATAATTTGGAGTACATATTGGACTGTGTCTCTTGTGGGGGACGTCAAAACAACGCCAGCCCCCAGTCTGGCCAACATTTTGGAGCCGTCGAAATGCATGATCCAGTTTGAGTATGTGTCGTACTCTTTAGGGAGTTCGGCCTCCGTCCATTCTGCGACGAAGTCGGCCAACACTTGCGATTTGATAGCTCGCCATGGTTTATAGGTTATATTGAATGGGAGGAGCTCAATGGCCCATTTTGCGATCCGGCCCGTTGCATCGCGGTTGTTGATAATGTCATTGAGTGGTACTTCCGAGGCTACTGTTATAGAACACTCTTGAAAGTAGTGTCATAGCTTCTGGGATGCCATGAATACCGCGTATGCAATCTTTTGATAATGCGGGTATCGTGATTTGCATGGAGTGAGGACAGTGGACATGTAGTAGACCGGCCTTTGAAGGGGGAATTTGTGTCCGTCCGTTTCCCGCTCGACGACGAGCACTGCGCTGACAACTTGATGTGTTGCCGCAATGTATAATAGCATTGGTTCGCCGGTGTTCGGCGCGGCCAAGACTGGGTTTGTTGCCAATATGGCCTTTATTTCATTGAGTCCGGCCGTGGCGGCATCTGTCCATTCGAAGTGTTCAGTGCGCCGAAGAAGGCGATAAAGGGGCAGTGCCTTTTCTCCCAAGCGAGAGATGAAGCGGCTTAAGGCCGCCATGCATCCGGTTAATTTTTGTATTTGTTTGAGGTCTTTTGGGATATCCAGTTGTGACAAAGCTCGAATTTTGGCCGGATTTGCTTCAATTCCTCTACCGGATACAATGAAGCCCAAGAGCTTTCCGGCTGGAACGCCGAAAACGCATTTTTCCGGATTGAGCTTGATGTCGTATTTTTGGAGGTTATCAACTGTAAGCCTCAAGTCGTCTACTAGAGATTCGACATGTCTTGATTTGACGACCACATCATCCACGTATGCCTCCACTGTTTTGCCGATCTGGTTTGCCAGACATGTTTGGATCATGCGCTGATATGTTGCGCCGACGTTTTTCAGCCCAAAGGGCATTGTGTTGAAGCAGAATGGGCTGTATGGTGTGATGAATGCCGTTGCGGCTTGGTCTGATTCTGCCATCTTGATTTGATGGTAACCGGAGTATGCGTCGAGGAAACACAACGAATCGTGTCCTGCTGTGGCATCGATAATTTGATCGATACGAGGGAGGGGGAAGGGATCCTTAGGGCAAGCCTTACTGAGGTCTTTAAAATCGACACACAGGTGCCAGGATTTGTCCTTCTTTGGTACCATCACTAGGTTTGCTAGCCAGTCCGGATGTTTTATATCTCTGATGAATCCGGCCTCCAATAACTTGGCTAGCTCCTCTCCCATAGCCTGTCTCTTTGGTTCGGAAAAACGCCGAAGGGCTTGTTTGACAGGTTTGAATCCTTTTAGGATATTTAAGCTGTGTTCGGCCAGCCTGCGCGGGATTCCTGGCATGTCTGAAGGGTGCCAAGCGAAAATGTCCCAGTTCTCTCTTAGGAACTCTCGCAGTGCGGCATCTGCATCAGGGTTTAGTCGTGCCCCGATGCAAGCTGTTTTATTGGGATCCGTTGGATGGACCTGGAATTTGACTATTTCGTCTGCTGGTTTGAAGGATGTGGATTTGGATCTCTTATCGAGTATCACATCATCCCTGTTAACCGTGGAGCGCAGCGCAGTCAGTTCCTCAGCCGCTAAGGCTTCGGATAGTGCCTCAAGGGCCAATGCGGCTGTCTTGTTTTCGGCGTGGAGTGCTATGTCCGGATCACTAGCGAGAGTGATAATTCCGTTTGGCCCAGGCATCTTGAGCTTCATGTACCCGTAATGGGGTATGGCTTGGAAGACTGTGAATGCCTCGCGCCCTAGTATAGCATGGTATCCGCTATTGAACGGGGCCACCTGGAACGTGACCTCTTCGGACCTGTAATTATCCGGTGTGCCGAATACCACATCTAGTGTGATCTTTCCTGTGCAGCGCGCCTCTCGACTGGGGATTATTCCTCTAAAGGTTGTGCTACTTCGCTCGATGCGGTTCCAGTCTATTTCCATCTTTTGGAGGGTTTCCTCGTAGATGAGGTTCAATCCGCTGCCTCCATCCATGAGTACCTTTGTGAGGCGAAAGCCGTCCACTATGGGACTGAGGACCAATGCGGCTGGTGCTCGGGCTATTCGGAATTTAGGCTCGTCACTCGCGTTGTAGGTGATAGCGGTATCGCTCCATGGGTTTATTGTTGCTACTTGATAGACTTCGGTGAGGCTGCGGAGTGCTCTTTTTCGCATATTATTTGATGCGAAAGTCTCGAAGGCTGTGAGAACGGTACTGGTATCCTCTGGCTGGATTTTTGTGGCTTCCGAGTTTAGGAGGCCCTCGCCAATTTTGGCCACCTGCCGGAGTATCCACCATGCTCTAAGGCTGTGAGTTGGTGTGGCATCCTCTGTACTGTGAATTTTACAGGGTCCATCCAGCCACCTTTCCAGTACGGTTACATGCCCTGAAGAGGGTTTTGGCTTTTTGATATTTACCCCGGGTGTCTTATTATGATGCACCCTCTTAGTGCGGACGGGATTGCTGTTCAAGGCCGGATTATCCCAAAATTTTGTTTCGGTTTTCCGTGCACTTTCCATCGCACAGTACTTTTGTACTATTGACGCCAAGTCAACGAAGCGTGTAATATCACGACGACTTATGGCGTTAAGTATTCCCTCGTCCGCACAATTACTGCAAAAGATTGAAATTGTGTCTCCCTCGCGGCAGTCCTTTATCCTGTTCATAACCAGGAGGAATCTGGCCCAGTAGTGATGTACTGTTTCCTCGGGCTTTTGCCTGATTTGGGAGAGATCGCTTATGTTCGGGCGGGTGGGAGGCGTTGAATCTGAGACCTCACCCAATTTGGGATTCGTAGGATGAAGAACTCCCGAACTCTGAAGTTCGGGGTCTTGGATGTTGTCCAATGAATCTAGCCCGTTGCCTGATTCTAAGCTCAGGTCTTGAGTGGTCTCCTCTCCTCCGCGGGTATCCGGTTTGGAGGGATCAGGAATTCGAACGTAACTAGTCCTTAAAATAGATGAAGGGTCGCCGCACTGTGTCTCTACCACGGCAACGTGGTGGGTGACCTGGGGAGAGTTAATTTCTCTTAGATCGGGTTTAAGCCCAACCTGGTCGTAATCCGTCGCAACCCCCAGGGCGGCGAGGCGATCCAAGAGCTCGTTTATAGAAGAGAGCTCCATCGGATCCAACTGCTCGACAAGCTCCGAGCTGATGTGAAGGTTGCTTTTGATGACCCGAGAGGTCACCGTCGGCGCAACGGCCGAACAGGCGGTCATGAGAAAACCGCCTAGCCGGAGGGTTTGGCCAACAGCCAAGGCTCCCTTAGCAACGACGCCGTCTTTAAAGACGGGAAGAGGCATCCTTCCTGATTGCGACGGCACAGAGGAACTCTCAATGAAAGCACCAATGTCGGTGTCAAAACCGGCGGATCTCGGGTAGGGGGTCCCGAACTGTGCGTCAAGGCCGGATGGCAACAGGAGACAAGGGACACGATGTTTTTACCCAGGTTCGGGCCCTCTCAATGGAGGTAATACCCTACTCCTGCTTGATTAATATTGATGATATAGGTAGTACAAGAGTGGATCTACCACGAGATCAAGGAGGCTAAACCCTAGAAGCTAGCCTATTGTATGATTGTGTATGAAGATGGTTGTCCTACGGACTAGAACCCTCCGGTTTATATAGACACCGGATAGGGTTAGGGTTACACATAGTCGGTTACAATGGTAGGAGATCTTGAGTATCCGCATCGCCTAGCTTGCCTTCCACGCCAAGGAAAGTCCCATCCGGACACGGGACGAAGTCTTCAATCTTGTATCTTCATAGTCCAGGAGTCCGGCGAAGGTATAGTCCTGCTACCCGAACACCCCCTAATCCAGGACTCCCTCAGTTTTCATAAAGCATCATTGTTGTCGTTACCCTTGAGGTAAAAGGTTGGGAGGAAAAACTATAAGCCCCTATCTTTCTCTGTGTCCGATTAAAACTTCATACCCATAAGTATTGCATGAGTGTTAGCAATTGTGAAAGACTAGATGATAGTTGAGTATGTGGACTTGCTGACAAGTTCTTATATTGACTCTTTCTGATGTTATGATAAATTGCAATTGCTTCAACGACTGAGATTATAGTTTGTTAGTTTTCAATGAAGTTTCTGATTCATACTTTACATTGTGAATAGATTGTTACTTAAGCATAAGAAATCATATGACAATATATATATGTTGTTATTCTAAGAATGATCATGATGCCCTCATGTTCGTATTTTATTTTATCGACACCTCTATCTCTAAACATGTGGACATATTTTTCGATATCGGCTTCCGCTTGAGGACAAGCGAGGTCTAAGCTTGGGGGAGTTGATATGTCCATTTTGCATCATGCTTTTATATCGATATTTATTGCATTATGGGATGTTATTACACATTATGGCACAATACTTATGCCTTTTCTCTCTTATTCTACAAGGTTTACATGAAGAGGGAGAATGCCGGCAGCTGGAATTCTGGGCTGGAAAAGGAGCAAATATTAGAGACCTATTCTCCACAACTCCAAAAGTCCTGAAACTCCACGAAAGTCAGTTTTGGAATATATTAAAAATATTGGGCGAAGAAAGCACCAGAGGGGGGCCACCCACCGTCCACGAGGGTGGAGGACGCGCCCTACCCCCCTGGGCGCGCCCCCTGCCTCGTGGGCCACCTGGAAGCCCCCGATGCCCATCTTCTGATATAAGGTGTCTTTTGCCCTGGAAAAAACAAGAAGGAAGCTTTTGGGACGAAGCGCCACCGTCTCGAGGCAAAACCTAGCGAAACCAATCTAGGGCTCCGGCAGAGCTGTTCTGCCGGGGAAACATCCCTCCGGGAGGGGGAAATCGTCACCATCGTCATCACCATCAATCCTCTCATCGGGAGGGGGTCAATCTTCATCAACATTTTCACCAGCACCATCTCCTCTCAAACCCTAGTTCATCTCTTGTATCCGATCTTTGTCTCAAAACCTCAGATTGGTACCTGTGGGTTGCTAGTAGTGTTGATTACTCCTTGTAGCTGATGCTAGTTGTTTTATTAGGTGGAAGACTATATGTTCAGATCCTTTATGCATATTAATACCCCTCTGATTATGAACATTAATATGATTTGTGAGTAGTTACCTTTGTTCCTGAGGACATGGGAGAAGTCTTGTTATAAGTAGTCATGTGAATTTGGTATTCGTTCGATATTTTGATGAGATGTATGTTGTCTTTCCTCTAGTGGTGTTATGTGAACGTCGACTACATGACACTTCACCATTGTTTAGGCCTAGGGGAAGGCATTGGGAAGTAACAAGTAGATGATGGGTTGCTAGAGTGACAGAAGCTTAAACCCTAGTTTATGTGTTGCTTCGTAAGGGGCTGATTTGGATCCATTTGTTTCATGCTATGGCTAGGTTTACCTTAATTCTTCTTTCATAGTTGCGGATGCTTACGAGGGAGGTTAATCATAAGTGGGATGCTTGTCCAAGGAAGGGCAGTACCAAAGCACCGGTCCACTCACATATCAAATTATCAAAGTAACGAACGTGAATCATATGAGCATGATAAAAACTAGCTTGACGATAATTCCCATGTGTCATCGGGAGCGCTTTCCTTTATAGAAGAGTTTGTACAGGCTTGTCCTTTGCTACAAAAAGGATTGGGCCACCTTTCTGCACCTTGTTTACTTTTGATACTTGTTACCCGTTACGAATTACCTTATCATAAAACTATCTGTTACCGATACGAATTACCTTATCATAAAACTATCTGTTACCGATAATTTCAGTGCCTGCAGAGAATACCTTACTAACAACTGCTTGTCATTTCCTTCTGCTCCTTGTTGGGTTCGACACTCTTACTTATCGAAAGGACTATGATAGTCCCCTATACTTGTGGGTCATCACTTTTCCTCATCTCAATCATTTCATCGTATATCGTCATTATTGCCTTTCACTTGCACGACCAAACGGTGTGGATAAATAATAATAGTGCATGTGCATCGGACTAAGCTGGAATCTGCAAATATTTATTCAAAGGAGAAGACAAGGTAATATGGGATCTTTGTTATATCAACAATAATGCATGAGAGCCACTCAACATTTTCATCGTTGTCGGGGGATATGGGCCTCCACGAGCACCTATGGGGACGGAGCCCCTTGTCGGTTCGGCGGGGGCGGAGGATGCACAAAGAGCAGATCGAGGCGACACACACACACAACGATTTTACCCAGCTTCGGGCCGCATGGATGCGTAAAACCCTACTGCTGCATGTCTGGTTGATTCGAGTTCTTGCTCTGGAGCGCAAGAAGCTACAGTAAGTTGGAGCTGGACGTAGGCGAGGGCCTATTGGGTCCGATCCCCCCTCTACGTGCGCATGGGCCTCCTTTTATATGCCAAGGGGTTTCCCACAGGGAGCGACGCAGGTGAGGGTAAAAATGGCAAGGGACTGTGCGAATAGTGGCCGCACAGTGCTATCGCACCTAACTCTGACGACGGGGGACAAAGGCATTAAATGCCCGTCTGGATCGCCTGAACAGTGCCGGGGCGGACCGTTAGGAGCGCCTCCGCTTGCCACGGGGGCGACTCTGCCAACGTCGCATGCCACCGCACGTCTCAGGTTGCACGGCGCCCCGCCACGTGCCTCCGGGGAAGCCCCAGAGCGACGCGTGGGCACGTGAGCTGGAGCGTGGGCCTGATGTGGTGGTTTGCCGCGGCAAGTGGCCTGCCGCGGTAGTTGCCTTGCCGCACCTGGGAGCTTGCCGCTCGCCAGGCCTTGCCGGGGCGCGCGGCGCGCCGCGGCGGGCTTCTCTTGGGGTGCCTTGGCTTAGCCGTCCCGGCGAGCTCCTCCCGCCTGGGCCTTGGTGCTTCGGCTTAGTCATCCCGGCAAGCTCCTCTTGCCGGGGCCTTGTCGCCTTGGCCCGGCAAGCTCCTCTTGCCGGACCTCGCCTGCTTGGACCGGCAAGCTCCTCTTGCCGGGGCTTGGTCTTCTAGGCTCGATCACTTGGCCTTCGTCCGGCCCAGAAAGGGCCGTGGAGACTCTTGTCGCTCCCCTGGCAGGCCTTGCCGCGGGACGCTACTACTGCCCGTGCACAAGTTCGGGGTATTAAGGTACCCCTACTTTAGTACACCGACAGGAGCCCCCGGGTCTGGGCCATACACGGTGCCGAGCGTTGTTGGGCCAGGCCCTAACAGTGCACGGGCACGCGTGGCCTAGGTTGCGCTGCTCCTTAACTCCGTGCTCGTCGTGCCCTCCCCAAGTGGCGCGCGCTTATCGCGGCATCGTGGGGGGCGAGGCGTGCGAGGCGTGCGTGACGTGGGTGGCGTGCGCGGGGCTTGAGGCCCGCAGGCATGCGTCACGTCGGGCACGATCTCTTCATTTGGAAAGGCGGAACGTCCGCCCCCGCTCCTTCCCCCCTTTATAAGCGGAGGGGAACAGGGGCAGCTCGCCATCCCGCCAGTTGCTGTTCCTCGAAAATCTCCGCCACTTCCTCCTTCCTAGAGAAAGCAGCGATTCGCCCTCGCAGCCCCCGGCGCCGCCACCGCCGACAACTCCCCCTCCCCATTTCCGCCATGGCCCCGAAGAGCGACAAGGCGAAGGGGAAGGCCGTGAAGTCGGCCGAGGCGCTGCGGCTGGAAGCGCTTCGGAAGGAGACGGCGACGTTCCCCCCTCAGCTTGACGCGCTGAGGCTGAAGAACGAATACCTCCTCTTCTGGTCGACGGCGACGCGAGCGCATCCGCGCACGCGAGTTCTTCCCGCTATCGCCCAGAAGCTGTACCCGACCGGGTACCCTTTGTTCGCCGTGTTCTTCCTCTGCGGGCTCTGCCCGCCTTTTTCTGAGTTCTTCTGTGACATCATGCACACCTACAACCTCCACCTCCTTGATTTCACCCCCAACGCCGTTCTGACAATGGTGGTTTTCGCACACCTTTGCGAGAACTTCGTCGGAGTCCGCCCCAACGTAGCCCTCTTCCGCCACTTCTTTGCTCCTCGGGTGGAGAAAGGAGAGCCGCTGTCTGGTGGAGTCGCCTGGGTCTCCAGGACCGGCAAGAAAGAGGCCTACTTGGAGGGGGGAACTCCGTGGCAGATGGGAGGAGTGGAGGGCCGAGTGGTGCCTGATCGTCGAGGAGAACCCACTGCCGTTAACCGTCGTGCGGCGAACTCCAGTGGTGCGTGGCCGCGACTGGAGCGACCTGGCCCCGGACGACGCCAAGCTGAAGATTGCCGCCACCCGCATCCTGCGCCTCAGGTTTGTCGGGCTCACCGTCGGCGCCGTCGGCGCGGATTTCCTTCGCCGGCGTATCGCCCACCTACAGGAGAGGGGGAAACCGGCTTGGGAATTCCAAAACGCGGCGGACATCATGAGGCTGTGCCCGGGCCTTAACTACAACTTCACCGTTCTGGAGCTCGACGGAGTGTTGAAGGAGCTGTTCAAGCACGACTCCGAGCACCCAGAATGGTTCAGGTTGCCGCCGGGCGTCGTCCCCCTGTGCAACAACTCGGCGCTCAGCCGCATCCTCGCGATGATGCCGCTGTGCGACTCGCACGGGATCGACGCGACCTGGCAGGAGCCGGCGGACGACGTCGTGCAGGCCTTCTTCGACAACTTGGAGGAGGTGCCGGTCGACCCCGACGAGAAAAGGGGCCTCACGCGGGACACCACCCCCGAGGAGCTGGCCTACATCGCCTCCAGGATGGAGGAGGCGGCGGCCGCCACGGCCGCGGGCGAGTCTGGCTTCACCCTGGCCGAGGCAGACGCGGCGGAGGCGGAGAGCCTCGCCGACCAGATGGAGCTCGCCGGCGCGGAGGAACCAGCCGGGCACGGTGGTGCGGGCGAGCCCGCCCAGGACGCGGGTGGCTTGCCGGAGGCTGACGCGCCCTTCTCGCAGCTCCCGGGCAGCTCGTCGCAGGCGGAACCCCCTGCCCAGCCGAGGAGGCGTCTCCGCAGGGCCGGGGAGGTGGTGAGGCAGACCGACCAGCAACCGCAGCCCCGGGTGACGCGCGCCTCTGAAGCAGCGGGAGCGGGGTCCTCACGGGCCACGGCTTCTGCTCCTGCCGCTCCCCATTCCGCGGCGGCAATGGGGGCGGGGTCGTCCACCGCCCCCGCCAAGCGGTCCCGGGAACCCACTCCCCTGTCTCCTCGCGCCTGGAGCAAGCCGGTTTTTGATTATTCCGCGCTCAGCTCCAACGACGAAGAGGAGGACGGAGAGTAAGTTCCTGGCAGAGCTTGTGTCTTCTCGATTTCTGTTGCTTCGTCTTGTTTCACAGCCCATTCATCCTCCTCCGAAACCGTTCCCTTTTCAGGTCCCTGGCCCAGAGGAGGGCGAAGAGGGCCAAGATCCCGTTGGTCGTCCTCGAGGGCGAATCTCCCCCGGCAACTGGGGAGGTGCCGGAGACGACCTTGCCGGACCTGGCAGCGGGCCCGCAGGGAAGCCCACAGCGCGGCCCCCAGGGTGAGGGCACGGCTAGCTCTTGCCGTTTGGCGCGCGCGCGAGCTTCCCTTCTCTTTGTTGACATGTAGTTGTTGTTGTTGTCGTTGGGTAGGAGCAGAGCAGCCCCAGCAGGCAACCCCGGGGGGCACTCCTGCCGCGCCGCCCGCTTCGACCACCCCGCCTAGGGAGAAATCTCCGGCAAGGGAGGAGCCCCCGGCAGGGGAGACCTCCCCGGCAAGGGAGGAGCCCCCGGCAAGGAAGACCTCTCCGGCAAGGGAGGGATCTCCGGCGAGGAACGCGGCCAGCGATCCCCCGTTAACGGAGGCCGCGGCCACGGACCCTGCCACCGGTAAGCCCCCCTGCACGGAAAACTTCCCCTGGCTATCTTTCCTTATGAGCTTTCTTTGTCGGCTATTCAGCTGACTCTTCTCCCCTCTTCCGGCCATCAGACCCGCCCACCGCGGACCCGATGGAGACCGAGGTCGTTGTCGAGGAGGGCGCGCGTGGCGACGCCGATGACGACGTCGTCGTCATTGAAGAGGCGGACGGCACCGACGACCTCGCAGGCGGCGGGGAGGCCGAAGCCGCCAAGGCCGCCGCGGCGGCAGACGGCGAGGGGACTGGCGACCGTGCCGACGGCCCCGGGGAGGCAGGGGCGTCAAGCACTCCGCCGTCCGGCGATCCCACTGTTGCCACCGCGTCGGACCCTGAGGAGCCCCCGGCGGGTGCCTACCTGCGGGCCGGCGATGGCGTCTTCATCAGGCTCCCCTGGGAGCCTAGCTCCAGGGCGCCGGTCGAGGGGGAGGCCTTGGACGGAGAAGTGCTCGCCTCCGTCGGGCTGACAGTGGTCGATGCGCCAAGCACCGGCAGCGGCGAGCCCGAGGAGGAGCGGCTGCTCCAGAAGCTTGTGTCGCTCTACCGCGCCCGGCAGGCCAAGCTGGAGCGCCAGGAGGCACTCGTCGCGAAGGCCGGCGCGGACATGGAGAAGCGCGCCGGGGAGCTCCGGGAGCTCAACCAGGAGGCTCTCCGGTCCTTGACGGAGGAGCGGAGGCTGCTCGACGAGGCGCGGACGGCCTTTCTCCTCGAGAAGGCAGAGGCCGAAGAGCAGCAGAGGCTTGCCGCTGCGGAGCTGTCCGCGCGGGAAAGCGAACTTGTGCAGCAAAGGGCCAGCCTCGCCAGCCACGAGGAGGAGGTTGCCGCGCGCGAGCAGGCGCTCGGCGGGGACCTGCAGAAAGCGCAGGACGCTGCCGCGGCCGCCGAGGTCGCCAAGGGGGAGCTGGAGGCGAGGGTGGCGCAGTTCGTCAGCGACCTCAAGGCGAGCGGCGAGGAGCTTGCCGCGCTCAATCAGGAGCGCGAGAAGGGCGCTCACACCCTTGGCGAGCTGCAAGGCCGCTTCGCCGAGAAGATCCAGGAGCTCGACGCCGCCAAGGATGCCAAGGCTGTCCTCGAGCTGAAGCTGGACACCCTGGCCAAGGCGCTGGAGAGCGCCAAGGAGCAGGAAGCGGCCTTGCGGAAGGAGGTTGCTGGCAACGAGGAGCTGTTGAGGAGCGCCGTCGTTACCTAGAACGCCTTCCGAGAGACGGTGGAGCGGTGGACGGAAGGCCTCGTCGACATCGCCTCCACCATCGACCAGGAGCTGAAGCTGCTGGGGATGGAGGGCCATGAGTACCCCTCCGGCGAGGACGTCCCGCCGAGCGCCAAGCTCACCTCCTTCTTCAAGGGCTTGGTGGGGGTGCTCCGGCACCTCCGGGAATCGATCCCAGAACAGCTGGCCGAGGAGACGCGGGAAGCCGTCTCCGGGGCCCTCGAGAGGGTGTTGGTGAAGATCGTCTTCCGCAACCCCACCATCAGGCTCACCAACGTCCTCAGGCACTTGCCGGAAGATGCTGACCTGGCGGAGATCAGGGCCCTCGTCACCCCCATCGTGGAAAGGGTGGCGGGGATCAGGCGGGTCGAGGGCGACCGCGCGGATTAGGCCGCCCACCTCTTTCTTTTCTTCTCTTGTCGCTGCTGAGCATGCCACAGAAACAGCTGATTAGAGCAGCGGCAAGTTATTTTGTAATATAACTTTTATCTTAGGCAGTTCATCGCGCTGTTATCTCCCTCGTTCGACCATGTGCTTCGTACGTTCGCGCCCTACGCTTCCGGGAACTTGTCGGCGCAAGTCTCCGCCTTGCCACGGGGGCCGAGTGCGGGACATCGGCAACCCGCTGACGGGGCTTCCACCGGCAAGAAACCTTGCCGCGGCTGGCGCAACTCACTTAAATGTTGAGCAGGCTCGGGGCGAGGTAGGCGTGGCGACTACAGTCGCGGCACGCTCAAGCTGCCGAGCGAGCTCGAAACAAGTAAGGACGCTACTCGGGATGTAGCACACTTAAGTCGTTGAGCGGGGCTCGAAACGAAATAAGGGCGCAACCAGCCACGAGCCGGCCCCTCCGCGCACAGGTTTCCCATACAAAGCTCGGTCGTTCGAGGAACATAACTTAAGAATAAAAAGGAGCTTAATTGCTCAAACTTTGGCAACTTAGCTTCTCTGTCGTTTGCCGTTCGGCAAGGCGCAGCTTCCTCGGGCGACGCACCAGCCTATCCTGTCATCCCCCCTTCTCGAGGTAAGGGAATAATGAAGGCTCTGGGCTTCGCGGCCCGCCATCGCTTGCCGGAGTCGAGTGCTGCACAATCGTGTCGAATGATGCATGCGCCAAGCGGAGAGGCGCGAAATCGACAAGATGTGCGGGGCACATAAGCTATGCTCGGGATCTGCGCCCGTCTCTGTACCAAGGATTACATGCAACTGCGGCAAGACTTGGACAGAGAGGATGGCCGATGGAACGGGTTCCGACCGCCGCGCTGGCAAGGTTCCTTCCACGGTCGGCGTCGACTCGTTTGGATCTTGGTGGCCTGGGCTCGCCGAAGAACGAGGTCGCCTTTCCCGCAACTTCCGGCGCTAACTTCTGCGGCTACGGGAGCGGCGTAGAGTTTGCTGGAAGCGAGAAACTCGCTCAGCGGCCGGAAGGCGGTCCTCCTCAAGGAGCAGCTGCTCTTGCCCGGACTCTACGTGAGTGGGTACTCGAGGAGGGCCGTGCGCGAGTTCGTGAGGAGGAATGCCTCCGCTCAGCGGATCGGAGCGGAAAGGTCCCTGGCCATACCTGAGCTTGCCTGTGGTCGCCGAATCTGGTTCGCACAACCTCGACGCACCCCCTACCTGGCGCGCCAAAGATGTCGGGGGATATGGGCCTCCACGAGCACCTATGGGGACGGAGCCCCTTGTCGGTTCGGCGGGGGCGGAGGATGCACAAAGAGAAGATCGAGGCGACACACACACACAACGATTTTACCCAGCTTCGGGCCGCATGGATGCGTAAAACCCTACTGCTGCATGTCTGGTTGATTCGAGTTCTTGCTCTGGAGCGCAAGAAGCTACAGTAAGTTGGAGCTGGATGTAGGCGAGGGCCTATTGGGTCTGATCCCCCCTCTACGTGCGCATGGGCCTCCTTTTATATGCCAAGGGGTTTCCCACAGGGAGCGACGCAGGTGAGGGTAAAAATGGCAAGGGACTGTGCGAATAGTGGCCGCACAGTGCTATCGCACCTAACTCTGACGGCGGGGGACAAAGGCATTAAATGCCCGTCTGGATCGCCTGAACAGTGCCGGGGCGGACCGTTAGGAGCGCCTCCTCTTGCCACGGGGGCGACTCTGCCAACGTCGCATGCCACCGCGCGTCTCAGGTTGCGCGGCGCCCCGCCACGTGCCTCCGAGGAAGCCCCAGAGCGACGCGTGGGCAGGTGAGATGGAGCGCGGGCCTGATGTGGTGGTTTGCCGCGGCAAGTGGCCTGCCGCGGTAGTTGCCTTTCCGCACCTGGGAGCTTGCCGCTCGCCAGGCCTTGCCGGGGCGCGCGGCGCGCCGCGGCGGGCTTCTCTTGGGGTGCCTTGGCTTGGCCGTCCCGGCGAGCTCCTCCCGCCGGGGCCTTGGTGCTTCGGCTTAGTCGTCCCGGCAAGCTCCTCTTGCCGGGGCCTTGTCGCCTTGGCCCGGCAAGCTCCTCTTGCCGGACCTCGCCTGCTTGGCCCGGCAAGCTCCTCTTGCCGGGGCTTGGTCTTCTAGGCTCGATCACTTGGCCTTCATCTGGCCCGGAAAGGGCCGTGGAGACTCTTGTCGCTCCCCTGGCAGGCCTTGCCGCGGGACGCTACTACTGCCCGTGCACAAGTTCGGGGTATTAAGGTACCCCTACTTTAGTACACCGACAATCGTGGTCTTCTCCTCTCGAACCCCAAAGAAAAGAAAAGAATTTCAAAGGAACACACTGAAATGTTTTTGGAGTTTTTGTTTTTCTGAAGAAGGAGGAACAAGAACGGGAAAAACTATTTACACAGGAAAGCTCCCAACAAGCAAAACAAGAGCAGGAAATCTTTTTGGGTTTTCTTTTAATATTACTACTAAGCATGCATAGAAAGTAAACTAACTACAACTAATTTTTTTTGGATTTTCTTAAGGTTAATCAAACACACAAGGAGAAAGCGGAAAAAAGAAAATAAACTAGAAGGAGTGTGTGAACAGGAATGTAATGTCGGTGATAAATACGTACCCCCCGGCTTAGGCTTTTGGCCTAAGGTGGTGTACGGCCACTGGCCTGGCGGATATCCAAAGTTGTAGTTGGGGTTGTACTGAGACGCATCAGCTACTGCATGAATGGCTGCAACATGGAGGCGAGCAGCCTCCGCTGTTCTCTCATACTCGTTTGCCTCCTCTCTAGTTATAAAATATCTCCCATTCGCCTGAAAGTTAAAGAAAGCAGGAGCAGGAAGAGTAACAAGGACGGCACGTCGTCTATCAAAGATTAGTCGGTACTAGAGGATCTGCTCGTTCCTCCTAAGAAACTGGTAATGTACCATAGCCTCATGATCTAGAAAAGCAGGTGGCAACTCAATAACATACCCTCTAATGGGTACACCCAAATATTTAGCTAAACGAGTTGCATAAATCCCGACAAATAAATCTCCATCTTTAGCATTAAGATATAACCTCCTAGCAATAATGGCCCCCAAATTATATCGTTTATCACCTAACACCGCACACTTGAGGACACTAAGATGTGGAACGTAAATATGGCTATGCTTGTGTTTACCGTTAATGCATCTACCTATAAAGAGAGCAAAGTAATGTATGGCAGGAAAGTGAATGCTCCCCATGGAGGCTTGTGTGATATTTTTAGTTTCTCCAACAGTGATGCTAGCAAGGAAATCATTATATTCAGATTTATGAGGCTCACTAAGACTGCCCCATTGTGGGATTTTGCATGCATCACAAAAATCTTCTAGGTCCATGGTATAAGATTCATCACAAAGATCAAACAGGACAACATGAGTATTACGCTTGTATGAAAACTCTAACCTCCGCATGAAGGACTCGGTGAGATAATAATACTGTAAGCACTTATCCGATAAGAAGTCCTCGAGGCCGGCATTTTGTATGTACGCATAGAATTCATCCTTGAAACCTGCACAATCCATAAATTCATCCGACGACCATTCACAAGGCTTCACTTGAGCTTCCCTTGGCGGTTCAAGGTATGGTTCGCGTATTGCATGCCTCGGTGCTTGCTTCCTTGAGGAACCACCTTAATACATTTTCCTGGACATTTTTCTTTCTCTGAAAAATTTCTAAAATTTTTAGTGACTCAAAATAAAAGTGAACCAAACTCAACAAAATTTATAGCAACTACTCCTACCAGTGCCTAGAGGCTAAGTCATGCATTAAAACTACTTTGGACCATGTAAATTTGACATGCAAGCTCAAGAACAAGGTCACCACAACAACAAAAATTTGCAATGAATAAAGCACTAGAACAAAAACTAAGACCATTGGAGGACTCACATACCAAAGAACAATCCCCCAAAGCAGTTTTGTGAATGGAGCTTTGAGCAAGGAGATCGAAAATGGCAGCAAGATGAGCAAGAACATGAGTTTGAGCTATGGTGTGATTTTTTTTGGAGGAAGAAGGAGTGGATGGGTGCTGGAATAAGTGGAGGGGGCCACATGGGGCCCACAAGGTTAGGGGTCGCGCCCCAGGGGGGTGGGCGCGCCCTCCACACTTGTGGCCAGCTGGTGAGGCCCCCTAGTGTGTTCTTTGCACCAGAAATTCTAAAATAATGTATAAAAAATCATATCCAATTTTCAGGGCATTTGGAGAACTTTTATTTTTGGGACATTTTTTATTGCATGGATAATTCAGAAAACAGATAGAAAATACTATTTTTGCTTTAATTAATCTAAATAACAGAAAGTAAAAGATGGGTACAGAGAGCTGTGCTTTCTAAATTCATTCATCTCATGCTCATCAAATGGAATCCATTAACAAGGTTGATCAATTCTTATTAACAAACTTCTTCCGAATGACATGAAACCGGAGAATTTTTGAATAACACTAGGTTACTTCAATGGGGATATGCTCAACCTACTAATGATAATGATGTAGAGGTTGAACTTGATGTTGATCTTGATAACCCACAATCAAAGAATCAACGTGTGTCTACAGCAGGTTCACTAGGTTCATGTTCATGTTCATCATTGCTAAGAATCAACGTGTGTTTACAATGTGTGTCTACAACGTTATGAACCTAGTGATGATGTAGAGGTGGGGAACATCATTGCTAACATCATCACTAGGTTCATGTTCATCACCAGATTGTGTCTCAGCATCAGAAAACAGAAATATCATTGGGATTCTCACGTGTGTCTACAGCAGGTTCACTAGCATGCAAAGTCCTATCAGTTTTCCTTTTCTTTTTAGTACTAGGACTAGGTGCATCAGTATTAGTTCTCTGAGAATCCTGCTCAACTCTCTTAGGATGGCCCTCAGGATACAGAGGTTCCCGGGTCATTTTACCACCTCTATTCATAAACATCATTATCATTGTTCTTACAATTCAACTCATTCAGCAAATCTTCTTGAGCTTTAAGTACTTGTTCTACTTGAGTTCTAACCATGGAAGCATGTTTACTAATAAGCTTAAGATCATTAACACTTCTACTCATATAATCACCCAAGTGGTCAAGCATGTAAGCATTACATTTCAATTGTCTACTAACATAAGCATTGAAGTTCTCTTGTTTAACAATAAAATTATCATACCCATCCAAGCATTGACTAGCAGACTTATTATGAGGAATACCACCTTGATCAAATCTACGGAGATAATTTACCTCTACTACCTGTGTCGGGTTATCAAGACCATGTATTTCTTCAATAGGTGGTAGATTCTTACCATCTTCAGCTTTAATACCTTTTTCTTTCATATATTTCTTTGCCTCTTGCATATTTTCAGGACTGAGAAATAGAATACCCCTTTTCTTTGGAGTTGGCTTCGGAGTTGGTTCAAGAAGTGTCCAATCATTTTCATTACTCAATATATTATTCAATAGCAATTTAGCTTGCTCAACAGTTCTTTCCCTGAAAACACAACCAACGCAACTATCCAGGTGGTCTCTGGAAGCATCGGTTAGTCCATTATAAAAGATATCAAGTATTTCATTTTTCTTGACAGGATGATCAGGCAAAGCATTAATTAATCGGAGAAGCCTCCCCCAAGCTTGTGGGAGACTCTCTTCTTCAATTTGCATAAAATTAAATATTGCCTTTAAAGCAGCTTGTTTCTTATGAGCTGGGAAATATTTTGCAGAGAACTGATAAATCATATCCTGGGGACTACGCACACAACCAGGATCAAGAGAATTAAACCATAACTTAGTATCACCCTTTAATGAGAAAGGAAACAATTTAAGAATATAGTAATAGCAATTTTTTCCTCATGAGCAAATAGGGTGGCTATATCATTTAATTTAGTAAGATGTGTCACAACAGTTTCAGATTCATAACCATGAAAAGGATCAGATTCAACCAAAGTAATTAACTCAGGATTGACAGAGAATTCATAATCCTTATCAGTAACAAACATAGATGAAGGAGCAAAAGCGGGATCATATTTCATTCTAGCATTCAAGGATTTTTCTTTCAGCTTAGCTAAGAATTTCTTAAGATCCTCTCTATCATTGCAAGCAAAGAAGTCTCTAGCAGTTTCTTCATCCATAACATAACCCCCAGGAACAACAGGTAATTCATATCTAGGGGGAGAATCATAATCATCATTTTCAATCATATCATCAGTTTCAGTAATTTCATTCTCTCTAACCCTAGCAAGTTGTTCATCAAGAAATTCACCTAGTGGCACAGTATTATCAAGCATAGAAGTAGTTTCATCTTAAGCATCATGCATAGCATAAGTGGCATCATCAATAACATGTGACATATCAGAATCAATAGCAGGTGTAGGGGTCGCAAGTTTACTCAAAACAGAAGGAGAATCAAGTGCAGAGCTAGATGGCAGTTCCTTACCTCCCCTCGTAGTTGAGGGAAAAATCTTAGTTCTTTGATCTTTCAAATTCCTCATAATGATCAACAGATATAAATCCCAAGTGACTGAGAGAATAGAGCTATGCTCCCCTGCAACGGCGCCAGAAAAAGGTCTTGATAACCCACAAGTATATGGGATCGCAACAGTTTTCGAGAGTAGAGTATTCAACCCAAATTTACTGATTCGACACAAGGGGAGCCAAAGAATATTCTTGAGTGTTAGCAGCTGAGTTGTCAATTCAACCACACCTGAAAGACTTAATATCTGCAGCAAAATATTTAGTAGCAAAGTAGTATGGATGTAACAATGAAGGTGGCAAAAGTAACAATAGCAGTATTGTAGCAATTGTAACAATGGCAACGGAAAAGTAAAGTAGCAAAGATCAATATGTGAAAACCTCATAGGCAATGGATCAATGATGGATAATTATTTCGGATGGCATTCATCATGCAACGGTTATAACATAGGGTGACACAGAACTAGCTCCTGTTCATCAATATAATGTAGGCATGTATTCTGAATATAGTCATACGTGCTTATGGAAAAGAACTTGCATGACATCTTTTGCCCTACCCTCCCGTGGCAGCGGGGTCCTATTGGAAACTAAGGGATATTAAGGCCTCATTTTAATAGAGTACCGGACCAAAGCATTAGCACTTAGTGAATACATGAACTCCTCAAACAACGGTCATCACCGGGAGTGGTCCCGACTATTGTCACTCCGGGGTTGTGATACGTCTCCAACGTATCTATAATTTTTTTATTGTTCCATGCTATTATATTATCAATCTTTGATGTTTTATAATCATTTTATAGTTATCTTATATCATTTTTGGTACTAACCTATTGACATAGTGCCAAGTGCCAGTTGTTGTTTTCTGCATGTTTTTTACAACGCAGGAAATCAATATCAAACGGAGTCCAAACGCAACGAAACTTTACGGAGATTTTTTTGGACCAGAAGGAACATAAATGACCCTGGCTGCGCCTGGGGGTGCTCCGAGGAGAGCACAACCCACCAGGGCGCGCCAGGAGGCCCAGGCGCGCCCTGGTGGGTTGTGCCCACCTCGGGTGCCCCCTGGCCACCTCTTTGCTCTATAAATACCCCCAATATTCTAGAAACCCTAAAGGCATCGGCGAAATATTCATCCAACCACCGCAGAGTCCAGAACCACCAGATCCAATCTCGACACCATCTCAGATGGGGTTCACCACCTCCATTGGTGCCTCTCCAATGATGCGTGAGTAGCTCTTTGTAGACCTTCGGGTCCGTAGTTAGTAGCTAGATGGCTTCCTCTCTCTCGGAATTCTCAATACAATGGTCTCTTAGAGATCCATATGATGTAACTCTTTTGCGGTGTGTTTGTTGGGATCGATGAGCTTTGAGTTTATGATCAGATCTATCTTTTTATATCCATGAAAGTTATTTGAGTTTCTTTGATCTCTTATATGCATGATTGATTATAGCCTCGTATTTCTTCTCGGATATTTGGGTTTTGTTTGGCCAACTTGATCTATTTATCTTGCAATGGGAAGAGGTGCTTTGTAGTGGGTTCGATCTTACGGTGCTAGATCCCAGTGACAGAAGGGGAACCGACACATATGTATGGTTGCTACTAAGGATAAAACGATGGGGTCTATCTCTACATAGATAGATCTTGTCTACATCATGTCATCGTTCTTATTGCATTACTCTGTTTTTCTATGAACTTAATACACTAGATGCATGATGGATAGTGGTAGATGTGTGGAGTAATACTAGTAGATGCAGGCAGGAGTCGGTCTACTAATCTTTGACGTGATGCCTATATAATGATCATTGCCTGGATATCGTCATGAGTATTTGAAGTTCTATCAATTGCCCAACAGTAATTTGTTCACCCACTGTTTGCTATTTTTCTAGAGAGAAGCCACTAGTGAAACCTACGGCCCCTAGGTCTCTTTCTCATATTATTTGCCTTTGCGATCTATTTTCTTTTGCATTTATTTTTAGATCTACTAAACTAAAAATACTTTATTACACTTTTATTAATTTGCGATCTATTTATTCAATCTATTACAACTTTCTCCCGTCCACGCACCAATTTCTGGCGCCGTTACCCGAAAGGGATTGACAACCCCTTTAACACGTCGGGTTGCGAGTCGTTGTTATTTGTGTGTAGGGGCTGTTTACGTTGTGTTGCTTGGTTCTCCTACTGGTTCGATAACCTTGGTTTCATATATGAGGGAAATACCTACCGCCGCTGTGCTGCATCATCCCTTCCTCTTTGGGGAAATACCGACGTAGCTTCAAGCGACATCAGAAGGAATTTCTGGCGCCGTTGCCGGGGAGGATCTTACATATACCAGGTTCCTGATCACAAATCTCATCTCCTCGCAATTTACATTATTTTCCATTTGCCTCTCGTTTTCCTCTCCCCCACTTCACAAAAAATTGTCGTTTTATTTGCCTCTCTTTTTCGTTCGTTTTTTTCTCGTCAGATCTATTCTTTACTTACAATCATGAGTGATTTCGGTATGGCACCAACAGATCATGGCCTAACTCCTAAGATTGGACGTACGGGTAATATGGATGCTAAAACTTTTATCTTGGGGCAAGGGAACGTCATGGGAAAAGAACGTATCTAAGAATTTTTCAATTGTGTGGGAAATTTGAGTCTGCTTCTATACTTAAAACTACTAGATCTTATGTGGATGCTATTTCAGCACTAGTTCTGAAACTTGAAAGTAAATTTATTCGTACCCATCCTACTTTGCAAAGATTGTTTTTTGAGCTTCCTGTTATAAAGAATCCTAGGGCTAAAAAAGTTGGCCACTGTCGTTCTTATGAATGAGTTTGACTACATACTACGAGAAGCTAGGGAAATCTTTGATTTTTATGGTATGAATCATGAAAAACCTATGATAGATGAAATTCTTTACAATAGTGACTATGCTTTAAGACATTTGGTTGGGGATAATAAAATCTTTGATGAGAATCTTAAAAAGGAAGTCCCCGTTTTGGATATAATCTAACAGGTCTTCAATAATGTCAATCGACATTACTCTTGGGTTGTTACGGGGAATCAAAAGGGCTATGATGAACACCAACTTAGGAACGCTAAGGTTTCTATGAATAATATGTTTTATGTTGTGTTTACAAAACCCCATGATGAAAATACCACTAAAAAATTAAGAAGAAGGATGACAAAACTTAGATCCTTGCTTTATGCCTAGCTAAGGGCGTAAAACTATAGCGCTTGTTGGGAGGCAACCCAATGAATAAAATTTATCTTTGCTTTTTTGCTTTCTGTTCTTGTGTGTTTGCACAATTATGCTACTGTTATGATTAAGTTTTTTGTGTTTTTATTAGTGTTTGTGCCAAGTAAAGCCTTTAGGATCTTCTTGTGTGATAGTTGTTTGATCTTGCTGAAAAAACAGAAACTTTTGCGCTCACGAAAACAATTCTCATTTTTTACCAGAGCGTGATAAAATACCAATTCTTTTTGCAGATGCTCAGGTCGTCCTAATTTTTCAGAATTTTGGAGTTCCAGAAGTTTTCGAAATAGTCAGATTGCTACAGACTATTCTGTTTTGACAGATTCTGTTTTCTTTGCATTGTGTGCTTATTTTGATGGCTCTATGGCTTTCTTTGATGAGTTTTTGCCATAAAAAAGTTGGAATACAGTAGATATGATGCAAAAATAAAATATGAATTGGTTTGGTACAATACTTATAGTAGTGATTTGCTTTCTTACACTAACGGATCTCACGAAGGTTTTGTTGAGTTTTGTGTGATTGAAGTTTTGAAGTTTTGGGTTATCTTACGATGGATGAAGGAATAAGGAGTAGAAGAGCCTAAGCTTGGGATGCCCCGGCATCCCAAGCTATTATCCAAAAATGAGCAGCCAACTAAGCTTGGGGATGCCTCCGAATGGCATCCCCTCTTTCTTCTAACGACCATCGGTATTTTACTCAAAGCTATATTTTTATTCGTCACATACTATGTGTTTTGCTTAGAGCATCTTGTATGATATGAGTCTTTACTTGTTTTATTTTGTGTTTTAAGTCTTGATTCCTTGCTGGACACACCTATTTGGGAGAGCCAAAATTATGTCATGACTTGTTAGAATTGCTCTCTATGCTTCACTTAAATTGTTATGAGCTATGGACTTGCTCCAGTGCTTCACTTATATCTTTTTTAGCATGGTGTGCTTTAGTATTTTTTGAAGAAATGCTCTCTTGCTTCACTTAGATTTATTTGAGAGTTAGTAAAATTTTCAAGAAATTCTCTCTTGCTTCACTTAAATTAATTTGAGAGAAAGAAAAAAATATGCTCATGATCTCCACTTATATTTGTTTGAGCTTGTCAAAAGCAACATATTAAAATTAGTCCCAAAGTGATATATATCCAAGAAGGATATAATAAAAACTTTCATGAAGATCATTGGACAAAATAAACTTGATTCTTAGTAATAGTTTTGAGATATGATGATGTGATATGTGAGTCATGTTGATGAGTAATTATGATTTAGTAAGAATATTGGTGTTAAGGTTTGTGATTCCCTATGCAAGCACGAAACTCAATAGTCATGCAATGAAATTATTCCTACTTGTGGTGCATTATTCGGTGTTAATTATGCTTAATGCTCGCTTACGAGATTATCCGTTTCTTTTGGTCGCTTCTCAATCTTTTGCTAGCCTTCATTTTGCACTAAGTATGATCATTACTTGTGCATCCAAAATCCTTTAAACAAGTTTTGCCACATGAGTCCACTATATCTACCTATATGTGGTATTCTTTTGTCGTTCAAAGCAAATTTGCATGTGCCATCTCTAATTTTCAAAATGAACTTCTCTTTTGTGTGTTCGTTTCGCTCGCGGAGCGGTGAGGGGTGGCTAATATTTTCCATGCTAGATGTGTTATTCTCAAGATGAGTGTTTATTCACTTCTCATTGCACGAGAGTAAGGCAAAGGTATTAGGGATGCCCAGCCCCAAAATGAAAAATGAATTTACTTTATGTTGTCAAATAATAAATTCCTTGGAAAGTGTTGGTATGGAGGGCAACCGTGGATACGGCTAGCCATGGAAAGTGAAAGTATGGTTGAAAAAGAAATAAACTTTATTTTCTGTTTGGGAACCGCTTATGATATATCTAGCATGGAAAGTGTTGGGAACTCTAAGTCGTTTTCGTTGGTGGGATGGACACCTCCCAAAATGTTTTTATCTCTAAGTTTTTCGCTTTGAGCTTTGGCACCTCTACAAATCCCTACTTCCCTCTGCGAAGGGCCTTTCTTTTACTTTATGCAATTTTTATTTTTGAATTTGAGTCTCCATCTTCTCTTATAAAAGCACCAACTAGGAGGCAATATGATCGTACTTGAGTATTGGGTGTAGCTAATATGCGAGTGTGTTTCATGAATGGATCAATGATTAAGCATGATGGGCTAGGGATAACTTGTTTTAGCGTTGGTATTTTGAAAGACATGGATGCTTGATATGCTTGAGTATCTAAATTATCATGTCAAAACTAGACTATTGCTTTGAATAGTATAAAAGTCCAAATGTTCATGCTATAAAAAATAAATATGATATGACATGATAGACAACATTCCACATCAAAAATTCTGTTTTTATCACTTACCTACTCGAGGACGAGTAGGAGTTAAGCTTGGCGATCCTGATACGTCTTCAACGTATCTATAATTTTTTATTGTTCCATGTTGTTATATTATCAATCTTGGATGTTTTATAATCATTTTATACTCATTTTATATCATTTTTTAGTACTAACCTCTTGCCATAGTGCCAAGTGCCGGTTGTTGTTTTCTGCATGTTTTTTACATCGCAGGAAATCAATATCAAACGGAGTCCAAACGCAATGAAACTTTACGAAGATTTTTCTTGGACCAGAAGGAACATAATGGGCCCTGGCTGCGCCCGGGGGGTGCTCTGAGGAGAGCACAACCCACCAGGGCACGCCAGGAGGCCCAGGCGCGCCCTGGTGGGTTGTGCCCACCTCGGGTGTCCCCCGGACCGCCTCTTTGCTCTATAAATACCCCAATATTCCAGAAACCCTAAAGGCATCGACGAAATATTCATCTAGCCGCCGCAGAGTCCAGAACCACCAGATCCAATCTAGACACCATCTCGGATGGGGTTCACCACCTACATTGGTGCCTCTCCGATGATTCATGAGTATTTCTTTGTAGACCTTCGGGTCCGTAGTTAGTAGCTAGATGGCTTTCTTTCTCGCTGAATTCTCAATACAATGGTCTCCTGGAGATCCATATGATGTAACTCTTTGCGGTGTGTTTGTTGGGATCGATGAGCTTTGAGTTTATGATCATATCTATCTTTTTATATCCATGAAAGTTATTTGAGTTTCTTTGATCTCTTATATGCATGATTGCTTATAGCCTCGTATTTCTTCTCCGATATTTGGGTTTTGTTTGGCCAACTTGATCTATTTATCTTGCAATGAGAAGAGGTGCTTTGTAGTGGGTTCGATCTTACAATGCTTGATACGAGTGACAGAAGGGGAACTGACACGTATGTATCGTTGCTACTAAGGATAAAACGATGGGGTCTATCTCTACATAGATAGATCTTGTCTACATCATGTCATCGTTCTTATTGCATTACTCCATTTTTCCATGAACTTAATACACTAGATGCATGCTGGATAGTGGTCGATGTGTGGAGTAATAATAGTAGATGTAGGCAGGAGTCGGTCTACTAATCTTGGACGTGATGCCTATATAATGATCATTGCCTGGATATCGTCATGAGTATTTAAAGTTCTATCAATTGCCCAACAGTTATTTGTTCACCCACCGTTTGTTATTTTTCTCGAGAGAAGCCACTAGTGAAACCTACGGCCCGTGAATCTCTTTCTCATATTATTTGCCTTTGCGATATATTTTATTTTGCATTTATTTTTAGATCTACAAAAATAAAAATACAAAAATACTTTTCTGCACTTTTATTTATTTGCGATCTATTTATTCAATCTATTACAACTTTCTCCCGTCCACGCACTAATTTCTCGCGCCGTTACCCGAAAGGGATTGACAACCCCTTTAACACGTCGGGTTCCGAGTGGTTGTTATTTGTGTGCAGGGGCTGTTTACGTTGTGTTGCTTGGTTCTCTTACTGGTTCGAAAACCTTGGTTTCATATCTGAGGAAAATACCTACCGCCTCTTTGCTGCATCATCCTTTCCTCTTTGGGAAAATACCGACGTAGCTTCAAGCGACATCAGGTTGCCGGATCATAACACCTAGTGAGTGACTATAACTTGTAATATCGGACCAAGAACACAAATATATTCATGAAAACATAATAGGTTCAGATCTGAAATCATGGCACTCGGGCCCTAGTGACAAGCATTAAGCATAGCAAAGTCATAGCAACATCAATCTTAGAATATAGTGGATACTAGGGATCAAACCATAAGAAAACTAACTTGACTACATGGTAAATCTCATCCAACCAATCACGGTCCAGCAAGCCTACGATGGAATTACTCACGCACGGTGGTGAGCATCATGAAATTGGTGATGGAGGATGGTTGAGGATGACGATGCAGATGGCGACGGATTCCCCTCTCCGGAGCCCAAAACGGACTCCAGATCCGCCCTCCCGAGGAAGAACAAGGCTTGGCGGCGGCTCCGTATCATAAAACGCGATGAATCCTTCTCTTTGATTCTTTTCTCCCCGAAGAGAATATATGGAGTTGGAGTTGAGGTCGGTGGAGGTCCAGGGTGTTGGGGAACGTTGCAGAAAATTAAAAATTTTCCTACGGTTTCACCAAGATCCATCTATGAATTCATCTAGCAACGAGTCATGGGAGAGAGATTGCATCTACATACCACTTTGTAGATCGCGAGCGGAAGCGTTCAACGAACGGGGATGAGGTAGTCGTACACGACGTGATCCAAATCACCGGAGATCCTAGCACCGAAAGGACGGCACCTCCGCGTTCAACACACGTACGGTTAGCGTAACGTCTCCTTCTTCTTGATCCAGCAAGGCAAATGAGAGTTTGGGGAAGATGGCTCCAGCGGCAGCACGACGGCGTGGTGATGGTGGAGCTGCAGTACTCCGGCAGGGCTTCGCCGAGCTCTACGGAGGAGGAGGAGATGTTGGAGAGGGAGAGGGAGGCGCCAGGAGCAAGGGTGCGCTGCCCCCCCTCCCCTCCCCCCTTTATATAGCCCCCTAGGGGGGGCGCCGGCCCTAGGAGATGCAATCTCCTAGGGGGGCGGCGGCCAAGGGGTGGGGCTTGCCCCCCAAGCAAGGGGGCGCCCCCCTTTTAGGGTTTCCCCCCCCTTCTAGGCGCATGGGCCTCTAGGGCTGGTTCCCCTTGGCCCATGCAGGCCAAGGCACACCCCCTAGATCCCATGTGGCCCCCCGAGGCAGGTGGCCCCACCCGGTGGACCCCCGGGACCCTCCGGTGGTCCCGGTACAATACCGATAACCCCGAAACTTGTCCCGATGGCCAAAACAGCACTTTCTATATATAATTCTTTACCTCCGGACCATTCTAAAGCTCCTCGTGACATCCGGGATCTCATCCGGGACTCCGAACAACATTCGGGTTACTGCTTATACATATCTTCACAACCCTAGCGTCACCGAACCTTAAGTGTGTAGACCCTACGGGTTCGGGAGACATGCAGACATGACCGAGACGGCTCTCGGGCAATAACCAACAGCGGGATCTGGATACCCATGTTGGCTCCCACATGCTACGCGATGATCTCATCGGATGAACCACGATGTCGAGGATTCAATTAATCCCGTATACGATTCCCTTTGTCAATCGGTATTTTACTTGCCCGAGATTCGATCGTCGGTATCCCAATACCTCGTTCAATCTCGTTACCGGCAAGTCACTTTTCTCGTACCGTAATGCATGATCCCGTGATCAAACACTTTGATCACATTGAGCTCATTATGATGATGCATTACCGAGAGGGCCCGGTGATACCTCTCCGTCAAGCGGAGTGACAAATCCCAGTCTCGATCCGTGTCAACCCAACAGACACTTTCAGAGATACCCGTAGTATACCTTTATAGTCACCCAGTTACGTTGTGACGTTTGGCACACCCAAAGCACTCCTACGGTATCCGGGAGTTACACGATCTCATGGTCTAAGGAAAGGATACTTGACATTGGAAAACTCTAGCAAACGAACTATGCGATCTTATGCTATGTTTAGGATTGGGTCTTGTCCATCACATCATTCTTCTAATGATGTGATCTCGTTATCATTGACATCCAATGCCCATAGTCAGGAAACCATGACTATCTATTGATCAACGAGCTAGTCAACTAGAGGCTTACTAGGGACACGTTGTTGTCTGTTATTCACACATGTATTATGATTTCCGGATAACACAATTATAGCACGAATAAAGACAATTATCATGAATAAGGAAATATAATAATAATGCTTTTATTATTGCCTCTAGGGCATGTTTCCAACAGTCTCCCACTTGCACTAGAGTCAATAATCTAGTTACATTGTGATGAATCGAACACCCATAGAGTTCTGGTGCTGATCATGTTTTGCCTTAGGGAGAGGTTTAGTCAACGGATCTGCGACATTCAGATCCGTGTGCACTTTACAAATTTCTATGTCTCCATCTTGAACATTTTCACGAATGGAGTTGAAGCGACGCTTGATGTGCCTGGTCTTCTTGTGAAACCTGGGCTCCTTGGCAAGTGCAATAGCTCCAGTGTTGTCACAGAAGAGTTTGATTGGCCCCGACGCATTGGGTATGACTCCGAGGTCGGTGATGAACTCCTTCACCCAAATTGCTTCATGTGCTGCCTCC
Source organism: Aegilops umbellulata (assembly GCA_032464435.1). Classification (NCBI taxonomy): domain Eukaryota; kingdom Viridiplantae; phylum Streptophyta; class Magnoliopsida; order Poales; family Poaceae; genus Aegilops; species Aegilops umbellulata. The sequence continues at coordinate 126,611,950 of CP136054.1, forward strand.
GAGGCTGCCATGTACTCCGCTTCACATGTAGATACCGCCACGACGCGTTGCTTGCAACTGCACCAGCTTACTGCCCCACCATTCAAAATATACACGTATCCGGTTTGTGACTTAGAGTCATCCAGATCTGTGTCGAAGCTAGCGTCGACGTAACCCTTTACGACGAGCTCTTCGTCACCTCCATAAACGAGAAACATTTCCTTAGTCCTTTTCAGGTACTTCAGGATATTCTTGACCGCTGTCCAGTGTTCCTTGCCGGGATTACTTTGGTACCTTCCTACCAAACTTACGGCAAGGTTTACATCAGGTCTGGTACACAGCATGGCATACATAATAGAACCTATGGCTGAGGCATAGGGGATGACACTCATCTCTTCTATATCTTCTGCCGTGGTCGGACATTGAGCTGAGCTCAATTTCACACCTTGTAACACAGGTAAGAACCCCTTCTTAGATTGATCCATATTGAACTTCTTCAATATCTTATCAAGGTATGTGCTTTGTGAAAGACCTATGAGGCGTCTCGATCTATCTCTATAGATCTTGATGCCTAATATATAAGCAGCTTCTCCAAGGTCCTTCATTGAAAAACTTTTATTCAAGTAGGCCTTAATGCTGTCCAAGAGTTCTATATCATTTCCCATCAAAAGTATGTCGTCTACATATAATATGAGAAATGCTACAGAGCTCCCACTCACTTTCTTGTAAACGCAGGCTTCTCCATAAGTCTGTGTAAACCCAAACGCTTTGATCATCTCATCAAAGCGAATGTTCCAACTCCGAGATGCTTGCACCAGCCCATAAATCCAGCGTTGGAGCTTGCACACCTTGTCAGCATTCTTAGGATCGACAAAACCTTCCGGCTGCATTATATACAATTCTTCCTTAAGGAAACCATTAAGGAATGCCGTTTTGACGTCCATTTGCCATATTTCATAATCGTAGAATGCGGCAATTGCTAACATGATTCGGACGGACTTCAGCTTCGCTACCGGTGAGAAAGTCTCATCGTAGTCAATTCCTTGAACTTGTCGATAACCCTTAGCGACAAGCCGAGCTTTATAGATGGTCACATTACCATCCGCGTCTGTCTTCTTCTTAAAGATCCATTTATTTTCTATGGCTCGCCGCTCAACGGGCAAGTCAGTCAAAGTCCATACTTCGTTTTCATACATGGATCCTATCTCGGATTTCATGGCTTCCAGCCATTTATCGGAATCCGGGCCCGCCATTGCTTCCTCATAGTTCGAAGGTTCACTGTTGTCTAACAACATGATTTCCAAGACAGGGTTGCCGAACCACTCTTGTGCGGAACATGTCCTTGTGGACCTTCGAATTTCAGTAGGAGCTTGATTAGAAGTATCTTGATCATTATCATTAATTTCCTCTCTAGTCGGTGCAGGCACCTCAGGAACGTTTTCTTGAGTTTCGCCATTTTCCGGTTCAAGAGGTAACACTTCATCAAGTTCTACTTTCCTCCCACTTACTTCTTTCGAGAGAAACTCTTTCTCTAGAAAGGATCCATTCTTGGCAACAAAGATCTTGCCTCCGGATCTGAGGTAGAAGGTATACCCAATAGTTTCTTTAGGGTATCCTATGAAGACGCATTTTTCTGACTTGGGTTCGAGCTTTTCAGGTTGAAGTTTCTTGACATAAGCATCGCATCCCCAAACTTTTAGAAACGACAGCTTAGGTTTCTTCCCAAACTATAATTCATACGGTGTCGTCTCAACGGATTTCGACGGAGCCCTATTTAAAGTGAATGCGGCAGTTTCTAAAGCATAGCCCCAAAAAGATAGCGGTAAATCGGTAAGAGACATCATAGATCGCACCATATCTAATAGAGTGCGATTACGACGTTCGGACACACCATTACGCTGAGGTGTTCCAGGCGGCGTGAGTTGTGAAACTATTCCACATTTTCTTAAGTGTGTGCCAAAATCGTGACTCAAGTATTCTCCTCCACGATCTGATCATAGAAACTTGATCTTTCTATCACGTTGATTTTCAACCTCACTCTGAAATTCTTTGAACTTTTCAAAGGTCTCAGACTTGTGTTTCATTAAGTAGATATACCCATATCTACTCAAGTCATCAGTGAGGGTGAGAACATAACGATAGCCACCGCGAGCCTCAACACTCATTGGACCGCACACATCGGTATGTATGATTTCCAATAAGTTGGTTGCTCGCTCCATTGTTCCTGAGAACGGAGTCTTGGTCATTTTACCCATGAGGCATGGTTCGCACGTGTCAAATGATTCATAATCAAGAGACTCTAAAAGTCCATCTGCATGGAGCTTCTTCATGCGTTTGACACCTATGTGACCAAGGCGGCAGTGCCACAAATATGTGGGACTATTGTTATCAACTTTAACTCTTTTGGTATTCACACTATGAATATGTGAATCATCACGTACGAGATTCATTAAGAATAAACCATTAACCATCGGAGCATGACCATAAAACATATCTCTCATATAAATAGAACAACCATTATTCTCGGATTTAAATGAGTATCCATCTCGAATTAAACGAGATCCAGACACAATGTTCATGCTCAAACTTGGCACTAAATAACAATTATTGAGGTTTAAAACTAATCCCGTAGGTAAATGTAGAGGTAGCGTGCCGACGGCGATCACATCGACCTTGGAACCATTCCCGACGCGCATCGTCACCTCGTCCTTTGCTAGTCTCCGTTTATTCCGCAGCTCCTGTTTTGAGTTACAAATGTGAGCAACTGCACCGGTATCAAATACCCAAGAGCTACTACGAGTACTGGTAAGGTACACATCAATTACATGTATATCACATATACCTTTTGTTTTGCCGGCCTTCTTGTCCGCTAAGTATTTGGGGCAGTTCCGCTTCCAGTGACCACTTCCCTTGCAATAAAAGCACTCAGTCTCGGGCTTGGGTCCATTCTTTGGCTTCTTCCCGGCAACTTGCTTACCGGGCGCGGCAACTTCCTTGCCGTCCTTCTTGAAGTTCTTTTTACCCTTGCCCTTCTTGAACTTAGTGGTTTTATTCACCATCAACACTTGATGCTTCTTCTTGATTTCTACCTCTGCTGATTTCAGCATAGCATATACCTCAGGAATGGTCTTTACCATCCCCTGCATATTGTAGTTCATCACAAAGCTCTTGTAGCTAGGTGGAAGCGACTGGAGGATTCTGTCAATGACCGCTTCATCCGGGAGATTAACTTCCAATTGAGTCAAGCGGTTGTGCAACCCAGACATTTTGAGTATGTGTTCACTGACAGAGCTATTTTCCTCCATCTTACAGCTAAAGAATTTGTCGGAGACTTCATATCTCTCGACCCGGGCATGAGCTTGGAAAACTATTTTCAGCTCTTCGAACATCTCATATGCTCCATGTCTCTCAAAACGCTTTTGGAGCCCCGGCTCTAAGCTGTAAAGCATGCCGCACTGAACGAGGGAGTAATCATCGGAACGTGACTGCCAAGCGTTCATAACGTCTTGTTCTGCAGGGAGAATAGGTGCGTCACCCAGCGGTGCTCGTAGGACATAATCTTTCTTGGCAGCTATGAGGATGATCCTCAGGTTCCGGACCCAGTCCGTATAGTTGCTGCCATCGTCTTTCAGCTTGGTTTTCTCTAGGAACGCGTTGAAGTTGAGGACTACGTTGGCCATTTGATCTACAAGACATATTGTAAATATTTTTAGACTAAGTTCATGATAATAAAGTTCATCTAATCAAATTATTTAATGAACTCCCACTTAGATAGACATCCCTCTTCTAGTCATCTAAGTATTACATGATCCAAGTCAACTAGGCCGTGTCCGATCATCACGTGAGACGGACTAGTCAACATTGGTGAACATCTTTATGTTGATCGTATCTTCTATACGACTCATGCTCGACCTTTCGGTCTTCTGTGTTCCGAGGTCATGTCTGTACATGCTAGGCTCGTCAAGTCAACCTAAGTGTTTGCATGTGTAAATCTGTCTTACACCCGTTGTATGTGAACGTTAGAATCTATCACACCCGATCATCACGTGGTGCTTCGAAACAACGAACTGTCGCAACAGTGCATAGTTAGGGGGAACACTTCTTGAAATTATTATGAGGGATCATCTTATTTACTACCGTCGTTCTAAGTAAACAAGATGCAAAACATGATAAACATCACATGCAATCAAATAATAAACGTGACATGATATGGCCAATATCACATAGCTCCTTTGATCTCCATCTTGGGGCTCCATGATCATCTTGTCACCGGCTTGACACCATGATCTCCATCATCATGATATCCATCATCGTGTCTCCATGAAGTTGCTCGCCAACTATTACTTCTACTACTATGGCTAACGCGTTTAGCAATAAAGTAAAGTAATTTACATGGCGTTTCTCAATGACACGCGGGTCATACAAAAATAAAGACAACTCCTATGGCTCCTGCCGGTTGTCATACTCATCGACATGCAAGTCGTGATTCCTATTACAATAGCATGAACATCTCATACATCACATATAGATCATTCATCATTCATCACAACTTTGGCCATATCATATCACAAAGCACTTGATGCAAAAACAAGTTAGACGTCCTCTAATTGTTGTTGCAAGTTTTACGTGGCTGAATTAGGGTTCTAGCAAGAACGTTTTCTTACCTACGTGAAAGCCACAACGTGATTTTTCAACTTCTATTTACCCTTCATAAGGACCCTTTTCATCGAATCCGCTCCAACTAAAGTGGGAGAGACAGACACCCGCCAGCCACCTTATGCAACTAGTGCATGTTAGTCGGTGGAACCGGTCGCACGTAAGAGTATGTGTAAGGTTGGTCCGGGTCGCTTCATCCCACAATATCGCTGAAGCAAGATAAGACTAATAGCGGCAAGAAAAGTTGACAAATCTACGCCCACAACAAATTGTGTTCTACTCGCGCAAGAAGAACTACGCATAGACCTAGCTCATGATGCCACTGTTGGGGAACGTTGCAGAAAATTAAAATTTTTCCTACGGTTTCACCAAGATCCATCTATGAGTTCATCTAGCAACGAGTCATGGGAGAGAGATTGCATCTACATACCACTTTGTAGATCGCGAGCGGAAGCGTTCAACGAACGGGGATGAGGTAGTCGTACACGACGTGATCCAAATCACCGGAGATCCTAGCACCGAAACGACGGCACCTACGCGTTCAACACACGTACGGTCAGCGTAACGTCTCCTTCTTCTTGATCCAGCAAGGCAAAGGAGAGGTTGGGGAAGATGGCTCCAGCGGCAGCACGACGGCGTGGTGATGGTGGAGCTGCAGTACTCCGGCAGGGCTTCGCCGAGCTCTACGGAGGAGGAGGAGATGTTGGAGAGGGAGAGGGAGGCGCCAGGAGCAAGGGTGCGCTGCCCCCCCTCCCCTCCCCCCTTTATATAGCCCCCTAGGGGGGGCGCCGGCCCTAGGAGATGCAATCTCCTAGGGGGGCGGCGGCCAAGGGGTGGGGCTTGCCCCCCAAGCAAGGGGGCGCCCCCCCCCCCTTTTAGGGTTTCCCCCCCTTCTAGGCGCATGGGCCTCTAGGGCTGGTTCCCCTTGGCCCATGCAGGCCAAGGCGCACCCCCTAGAGCCCATGTGGCCCCCCGAGGCAGGTGGCCCCACCCGGTGGACCCCCGGGACCCTCCGGTGGTCCCGGTACAATACCGATAACCCCGAAACTTGTCCCGATGGCCAAAACAGCACTTTCTATATATAATTCTTTACCTCCGAACCATTCCGAAACTCCTCGTGACGTCCGGGATCTCATCCGGGACTCCGAACAACATTCGGGTTACTGCTTATACATATCTTCACAACCCTAGCGTCACCGAACCTTAAGTGTGTAGACCCTACGGGTTCGGGAGACATGCAGACATGACCGAGACGGCTCTCGGGCAATAACCAACAGCGGGATCTGGATACCCATGTTGGCTCCCACATGCTACGCGATGATCTCATCGGATGAACCACGATGTCGAGGATTCAATTAATCCCGTATACGATTCCCTTTGTCAATCGGTATTTTACTTGCCCGAGATTCGATCGTCGGTATCCCAATACCTCGTTCAATCTCGTTACCGGCAAGTCACTTTTCTCGTACCGTAATGCATGATCCCGTGATCAAACACTTTGATCACATTGAGCTCATTATGATGATGCATTACCGAGAGGGCCCGGTGATACCTCTCCGTCAAGCGGAGTGACAAATCCCAGTCTCGATCCGTGTCAACCCAACAGACACTTTCAGAGATACCCGTAGTATACCTTTATAGTCACCCAGTTACGTTGTGACGTTTGGCACACCCAAAGCACTCCTACGGTATCCGGGAGTTACACGATCTCATGGTCTAAGGAAAGGATACTTGACATTGGAAAACTCTAGCAAACGAACTATGCGATCTTATGCTATGTTTAGGATTGGGTCTTGTCCATCACATCATTCTTCTAATGATGTGATCTCGTTATCATTGACATCCAATGCCCATAGTCAGGAAACCATGACTATCTATTGATCAACGAGCTAGTCAACTAGAGGCTTACTAGGGACACGTTGTTGTCTGTTATTCACACATGTATTACGATTTCCGGATAACACAATTATAGCACGAATAAAGACAATTATCATGAATAAGGAAATATAATAATAATGCTTTTATTATTGCCTCTAGGGCATATTTCCAATACAGGGGGCCCACAAGGTCACACGGCGCGCCCTCCACCCTTGTGGCTAGGGTGTGGGCCCCCTGCTGCTGATTCTTTCGCTAATATCTTTTATTAATTCCAAAACTTGGCTCCATGAAGTTTCAGGTCATTCCGAGAACTTTTTATTCTGCACAAAAATAACACCATGGCAATTCTGCTGAAAACAACGTCAGTCCGAGTTAGTTCCATTCAAATCATGCAAGTAAGAGTCCAAAACAAGGGCAAAAGAGTTTGGAAAAGTAGATGCGATGGAAACGTATCACTCTTCCGCAAGAACAATCTCGTGGATCATGTTGACGGCACCATCGACTCCCGCGCCATGGTGGGTGACTCCGAGTGGATTGCGATCGACGCCACGCTCATCCGGGGGTTCTTCACCACCATCTCGAAGGACCTGTTTCATACAGTCGTGAGCGATGGTGATGCCGCCCGCCGTGTGGGTCAAGCTCAACGGCCTCTTCACCGACAAGCTTCAGCGCCGCGTTTTTCTGCAGCAGGAATTTTTTGACTGTCATCAGGATGACCAGTCTATCGATGACTACTGCCGCCGCCTGAAGACGTTGGCGGATGAACTCCGTGACATCGGCGCCAAGGTTGATGACGACCTCCTCCTCAGCACGCTCACCGCCGGCCTCAACGAGGACTTCGGCAACACCGCCTCCAACCTCACCTTGATGCCGGAGCCCTCCTTCCCCAAGTTTGTGGTGTACTTGCGGTTGGAGGAGCGCCGGATGAAGGGGGTCAAGAAGCGCGTGCAGCACCATGCCCTCGCTGCCGGCACCTCCCGTGGCGCCCCGCTGCCGGCCTGCGCCGCGGCAACAGCCGCCGCCCCCCGTGCCCCTAGGATTTTTCCCCTCCCGCCCGCGCCCCCCGCCCCTCTCGCTGCCCCCCATTAGCAGCCGCAGGGTGGCGGGCGGTGCGACAACCACCTCGGGGGCGGCCGCAAGCAGCAGCAACAGGCGCACGCGCGGGGGGGGGGGGGCTTGTTAGCAGCAGCAGCCCACCCCATCGTGGACTTGCGGCACCAATCCATGGACGGGTGTCGTTCACGCGTACACGATGTCGATCCCTCGGGCTCCTACCCCGGGCATCCTTGGGTCCCGTCCAGCGAGTCACCAGGCGTTCTTCGCTGCGCCCAGCGCCGCCCCCTACCCGGCATCGCCGGCCATGGGTGGCTACGGCGCCGCCCCCGCGCCTGCTTACGGCGGGTTCTACCCGCCCCAGGTGTCGCCGCCGTGGGATCCCGTGCTCCTCGCCGCCCTGCATTCGGCCCCGTCACCGTGTAGCTATGGTGGGAGCACGTCTCACATGGTCGTGTTCGAGTTCTGCCTGTGCCCACCGATCAGCAGTTCGCTGATGTTATGATGAAGGGACTACCTACCTCGACTTTCGAGGGTTTTCAGTCCAGTCTTTCCGTCACCGGCGACGCTTCGACTACGGGGGGGGGGGGGTTGAACATGTGTACATGTACGTAGGTCTGGGTATTGTATGCGACACCTGTAGTATCTCTCTCCACCTGTATGTACTTGTATCTTGGGAGACGGACACCGGTCGCATCCCTTGTACCTACATATATGTGCCAAGTGCACGATCAATCAATTATCGATGCACCAAATCATTCTCTACAAATTGAATTGGTTTTAGGGGAAATCGGTGAGACAAAAATCAAAGATGGAAGGAAAAAAAATAAGGAAGGGGGACATCTACAGAAATTGGACGAAGGAAAGTTGAAACAGAAACCTTAAGTTTTTCAAGTGCAAAAATAAAATAAAGTACAGATAAAGGGCGTTAACATGCACAAAAAAAAGGCGTTAACATGCTATCTACTACTATTTGGCATCCACCACTGGTGGTACGCAAAAATCTCCTGGCCTCACGCCATTCCTAAATAAAGAAAGCTCCTGCCTCACACTCCATGACACACAAAGCATCAACCTCAGCAGCAGCTGCAACATCTATTCGATCGCCTCGTCCCTCTCCAAACCAATCAAGAAGTTAGTCAGCAATGGCTCTGAGCAGAACCGCGATGAGCGTGTCTTTCCTCGTCGCCGTCGTGGTGGCAGCCGCATCAGTGCCGGTGGCTACTGCTCAAGCCCCATGCGACAGCGCTTGCCGTCTCAAGGCGGCGGCGGAGGCTTTCACTGCCGCCCCGCCCACCGAGAAGACCGCCGCGGTCGAGATCTTGAGCAACAAGAGTGAAGGTGCCGTCTCCTCCGCCGAGTCCGCCAACCAGGTTGCTGGGCTGGCCACCCACTGCCTAGACGATTGCACCAAGCTCTGCGGCACAGGCAAGAAAGACCTCGCGTGCAGCGCAAGGTGCGAGACCATCTGCCGCGTCGAAGTCGAGAGCCTCTCCTTCGCCGCCGACGTGTACGCAAAGAGCTCGGCGTCGGAGAAGACGGCCGTGATTCAAGCCATCGACAGGCAGGCCCGCCAGCCAAGCGACAAGATCAACGCGATCGCTGCCACCTGCATCGGTGAGTGCGGCAAGTTCTGCGCCGAGGGCAAGAAAGACCCTGCTTGCGCCACCATTTGCGAGGACGGTTGCCGTGGCAGAGCCGTGAGCGTTGCCTTCGCTTTGGCCACTCCCGACAAGAAAGAGACCATCAAGAAAGACATCGCAGCCGTCGCAGGACTTCCCTAAATAAGGGCTGGGATTGCGTGAACAGAGCCCTGTCCAGCAAAGCGTTCACACATGCAGCGTTAAATCTTAAATGTTTGCTTCTCTTTTTTGGAGTTGATTTTTTTAGGCACTGGTACTTGTGTATTCAGTTTTCTAATGTGGATTTCCTAATTATCATCTCGATAAAAGATTATACAATTTTGCTAAAGCACATCTAAATGTGTCATCTAAATCCTACTCCCTCCTTCCGCAAAAAAAAAAATCCTACTCCCTCCATCCCATAATATAAGAACTTTTTGACACTAGTGTATTGTCAAAAACGCTTTTATATTATGGGACAGAGGGAGTATATCACTGATCTTATGCGAAGATTCGTGCGAGTATTTTTTTTTCATTTTCTTTTTCTTTTTTACCCTTCATTGAGTCACTTAGATGTGCAATAACTAGGCCACATCTAGATGTGCCTAACAGACCCAAAATTATAAATATATTTTATCTCTTACGTCATTTTCTAATGTGAAGACTCATGCAAAAATTTGCGGAAGAACTTTCAATCTATTCATTTTCAATCATGACAGTACAACGAATATAAAAACTAATAAAATCTACATCGAGATCTGTAGTCCACCTAACGACAGCTACGAGCACTAAATTGAGCCGAATGCACGCCGTCGTCATCGCCCCTCCCTCGATGTAGTCAGGCAAAACTTGTTGTAGTAGACAACCGGGAAGTCGTCGTGCTAAGGCATTATATAACAAGCGCACCAGAACAACAATCATCGAGATGAAGAGAAGTGTAGATCGGAATGATCCAAATTGAAGACACACGAACATAGACGAATGAATAATTCACAAATTATTAATCCCATGTCCTATTTGTCAACAATTTCACGTCAAATAAATATTTTCCCTATGCATCCACCTTTTGTGTCTATGCATTTGAGAGCTAATTTTGAGATTCAGTTATTTTGGTTTTGTCAAGTTTTGTCAGAGGGGAATCTACTCCTTTACATAAATTGAAGCTGTATATTTTCAAATGTTATAAGAAAATTCAAGTATGCTTCCATTTACTTTGTTACACATCAGTACAAGACAACTAAATAGGGAACGCTTCACTTTCAAGTTGTCTAGATATGATAACGAGATCTTTCTATGTACATTTCAATGTGGTGTCAGGTGGTTGCTTTGTCATTTATAGTACCTTATTCCATTTCCCATTGTTGTTTGTACATGTATGTCATCGCTCTTTTTTTCATGTCGAGCTCATCGATATGAATCGACACACCCAGAAGTTTAATCACTTAAAATTCTTCATAATATACTGACACAATGTGTGAGGCATCATCTAGTAGTTAAATAAAATCAAGCCATCATCTAGTAGTTAAATAAAATCAAGTATACGTCCAACATCACAAACATAGATTAAGAGGAACCAAAATGGCTAATACAACATGGTGGACCGGCTAAAACCCCATAGGGCCACATAACTTTATACGGATTGCTCACTACATCTTTACCCTTCTACTAGTCCTTCCCCAAGAATAAGCCTCGCCGCTTGCCAGCTCAGCCCTTCCTCCCGCACGCTGCCAAGCACTGTCGCTGCCATGGGCATTGCCCAAGACGGCATCATTGCGATACCGCCACAAGCATCAAAGAATCAACATGATGGCTAAATATGCATCTGCGGGGAGCTTCCTTTGTGGCTCCTTGTCGACCCACCAATCCACCAAATCCGCATCAATCTCGGGGATCAGTGTGACTTACCCCAACGAGTAAGGGTCGCCGTCCAAACCTCCTGAGCAAGCACACAACCAAGGAGAACATGTTGCAAGTCCTCCGGCCCTTGGTCACGGAAGGGGCATAGCGTCGGGCTGCATTCTCCCAATAAACAAAACATCACAGACAAATCTAGCCGAGAATCTACCGTCCTTCTCCGACGCCAATTGCAGGTTGTCCTTCGCATCAGCGTAAAACTAAAAGCCCCCAAGCAAAGCTTCGAGCTGAAGGAACTCTACAATCACTTTCCCTGCCATGCTTGGGCACACATCAGTCCACCATCCATTGTCAATGAGTCCATCCCTAACCAAGCGAGATCGGACAGTTTGCTTGTCCACACGAGCAAAGAGATGCAGCGCAAAGTCTCTGACGCAACCATCTTCGTGCCAACAATCCTCCCAAAAGAGGGTGTCCAACAATCCTCCCAAAAGAGGGTGTCCGTCCTTTCCCTGACCGTGGATTTCATAGTCCCATAGAAAAAGGCTATGGCCTCCTCGAGGACTTGCATGTTAAATTCCTTCCATGGTTCCTCGCCGACTACCCTATCCATCCATGGCCATCTATTCCAGAGAGCCAAGTTTAGTAATTGCAGGTTCGGCAAACCTAGGCTACCTATCCTCTTCGGCAAACATACCTTGTCCCAGGACACAAGGCAATGGTTGCCCTTTACGTTCATTCTTCCGACTAGACAGGGAGATCTAACACTAGAATCATGTGCACCGGCATCGTTCTGAGCATGGTTTTGACGAGCAGAATCTCACCATGGAATAGAATGGAGGCACGCCATCGCCAATCAACCACATTGTCCACTAGAGGTTGTAGTTGCGTCGTCCTAGTTTTCCTTAGCCCCAAAGGAACCCCGAGATACTTGCATGGGAAGGGGAGAATTGGACAGTTGAGCTCCTACCTGGCAACCTCGCTCTCCTCTGAACTACACTAGACCGGAGATGCGCGCGTTGCCACGCCCGCTCATGCTATAGAAAATTTAAAATGTGTAAGAACATAGATAAAATAGAAAAACAACTTAACAAACTCATTTAAGGAATGTCTTAAGACAACCCGCAATAGCTAGAAATACTTGTGCAAACTACTCCCTCCGTTCTTTTATATATTAGGTGTATTAGTTTTTTGATAAAATTCCACAATGTAAAGGTACATTTGTTCTAATTTTTCGTAATTTTGTTCTTGGCCTTCCAGAAAAAAGAATCTAATTGCATGTATCTCTCCTTGTAGAGAAAATAAAGGAAACTATATCTCTTCCGATTGCATGTATCTCTTTCTTTCCTAGCCTAAATGATTTACTTGCCAATAATCAACGAATTAGACAAAGGTAATTTCGTCCTCAGTTGTCTATAATTATGTGCCTTGGTCACCGTGTCGAAAATTATACACCTTATATAAAGAAATGGAGGGAGTACAAAACAATTCATAAAGAGTAGAAATATAACCATAATTTAGTGATTGATGAAATCCGGGTGGCCTAAATATGTTTTCATAAAAATAAAATTACATGCGGTCATTGTCAAATTTATTTCCTTGTTGTTTTTGTGGGGAATATTTATTTCCCTTGTTGTGCAAGAAGCATTTTCCCGACACGTATACAATAGAATGGTCTGCAGAAAGAGCACACTATCTTCTATCAGGTACGGCTTGTAGGTGCCGCCCCTAAAATCAAGAATTCCAGAAAAGCCCTGACTTGATTTGGGCGATAATGTAAATCTTTTAAGGCCAGTTTAGCATCTCTTTTCAAAGGGGTGTCTCCACCAAGATGTTGCACGTAGTCTAAGTCAGTATTCAGAAGATGGCCAGCGTCTTTGATCAACAAATGGTGCCGATACTTGGAAGTGTTGCCGGCTGGACGCAACCCGGATCACACCCTAAAGCACACATCAACAATGGTTAATGTGAATCCTAAAAAAAAGGATAATGTGTTAAACGGGCAGCAGAAAACTACAATCAGTCAGAAAAATTAAGAACTCACCCAAAAAGACGGGTGATAGCAGGAGACCAAAAAGTACAGAACCAATCTGTTCTATGGCATGCACGAGCCTCAAGTCAGGCATGTGTGTCCCGAACAGATTAAACCACGGCACCTGCCTGTCTCAAACTTCCAACAGGTCAACCCGGATCAACTTCGTGAAACAAGCACGTACGAAAAGGAGGCGAGGACCCATGGATCAGTACCCAGGCGGCAGAGAGGTGTACCTAAACCATCCCCAACCCTAACGAGTGAACATAGAAGGTGAGAGCCATGCACGATGTAATATCGTCGCCGCCGGGAAGACGAACAATGACGAAGGAGAGTACAGATTGATCTTTTTTTTGTCTTGTAGAGGTGGGGTTATGTGTAACACTAACTGGGCTGTTTCTTGGCCCAATTGACGCCAGACCGTCTAAGTTGCTTCCCGGAGCAGCAGCCCTTTTAGGTTGGGCAGGCCGTCACGCTGGCTGGGGCGCGGTAAAACTGACCAGCAACGCTGGGTGGGAAAATTAGAAGATCTGAGACATCCAATGATGCCATCGGACGGCTGAAAGTGTTGAATCGCTGTGGTGGCTCGTAACTGGCTCAGTTATACTGTTTAGTAATTTGATGAGGTGGGCGGAGCATTTGGGAAAGATTTGCGCATAGCAACGAGGCCACCTGAAAGTCACTCGCCATGATGCACTAACTTTAAAGTTAGAACGTTCACTTGAGGCGCGGCTGTTCTAATCCCGATGAACATTAAATAAAAAAATAGTAGAAATAAAAATTAAAAATTCTGAATTTCTATTATGTGAAACATTGACAAAAGGAATTGTTGGCTTGCAAAACTGCATCATCGTATGGCATTCGTGGAAATCGTGGCAAAAAAAATCGAAGCATTTTGGAACATCGATTTTTTTACCACATTTTCCACAAATGTCATTTCATGATGAAATTTTGTAAGCTATGAAAACATTTGTCAATGTTTCACATAAAAAATAGAATTTTCTGATATATTTTTTTACTGTTCATCCGAGTCACATTAGCTTCGCTTAGAATAGAACTTTCGCGTTCACTCGCTAACTTTTCCACTTATTTACAAGGAAAGTAGCACCGATATTTAGCAGCACCCACTTGTAGACAACCATTGATTGTCCATTGAGGACGCAAGATGGAACTACATACGGATTGGCTGCCCATAATTGGTCTATATATTTTTAGAATGGACATATTTGTCTTGTGGAGGTACGCATAAGCTCTGGTAGAAAGCCAAACAAATACTTGTGGGGAGAGGCTCTTGTTAATTGATTTAGTTGTAACAACTCGATCACGTACGTCACCGGACAAATCAAGAGCGCCCAACCTACCCACCTAGCTAGCTCATGAGCAACATATATAGCAAACTAGCTCATCGGCGGAGGCCTGTCTGGCCGGCCGGAGACCGAAGACGAAGAGACCCTGCGAGATCTGGCGGAGGGCGATGGCGGCAAGTGCCCCACCGACGTTCTTCAGGGGTCCTACTTCATGTTAGACTGTATTTTGTATAGAACTTCTGTGTATATCCGTATATTGTATTTGTGTACAATATGTACTCTTATATATAAAAGGAGCCACACCCGCATTAGGGTGTCGAGCAGTTTCCCACAAATCATAATTGTTTACATGGTATCAGTTTAGGTTACGAACATGTCTTCCGCCGCCGCTACTGTCCCGATCCCATCTGCACCGGTGGCCGCCACCGCTGCCCCGCCCGCTGTCCAGCCATTATAGAAACCGACTGGGCAAGCCTGGCTACAGAGTTGCAGCATCTAGTCTTACCTCGGTCGGCGATACTTGTTGACATCAAAGACATGGCGGAAAATTGCTCCTCCTAGTGCGTCAGGGCTATCAGCAGAGATTGCAATAGGCTGGCGCACGGACTAGCGGCACATGCTAGAACTATTGGGGATCAGATCGTGTTGGAAGACGTCCCAGCCCAGCTCCAGGATGTTACTATGTAATGATCGCATGATGCTGAGTTTGTAATGAGTGTTTTTACCCTACGACTCTGAGCTTGCACGTCGCCTGACCAACCTCCAAATGCATATGCATAAGTTTGCACATCGCCGGACCAACCTCCAACTGCATATGCATATGGAGCACGCTCTCTATGCAATATGTCAGGCCGTACATATCATGACTTTACACACTCCATATGCAATACGACGACAACAGATATGTCACTCTGCTAGAGTTGCGCTCCATATGCAATATGATCTGCAAATATGACGACGTGCTCATATGCCGACTACATACATGGCGGTCGACTAGAGTTGATGTAAGGCTGGCTTCCACAGTGACGACATAAAGCTCGCTGGCGGGATCAGGCGCAGGAATACCAGGCTGGCTTCCACAAGGAAGACAAGGCGAGAGAGACAGCGGCCAAAGGAATACTAGCATAGATTTAATCGGGAAAACTAAGCTGTCTAAAACATTCAGTGCAGGTCCTCAGCTACCGTCATCTGAAAATGGACCTTTTCAGGAATGGACTGCCCTCAAATTCATCATCCAGATCAAATAAATTATTAAGGCGAAGGATAGCATAGGATTCAAGTGACCCGAAGTTGCAGCGTACACGCCCTTGCGACACTGAAATTTTGTCAGTGGGCATATCAAAGTGTAGTAGATCAAATCATCTTCATGGAGCAAAAGCTCACAAGTCTAGCTCAGATCAGTATTATATGGTACCAAAACAGCAATCGAGGGTCGGCATGTATGTGGATAGAATAGTTTGAAGATTGCTTAGTATCAAGAAGACCCCTGCTTTGATGCTCAAGCTTGATGTGGAAAAGGCTTTTGATACAGCCTCGTGGGAATTCCTCCTAGCAGTACTGTCAATCAAAGGGTTTGACAGGAGATGGAGAGATTGGATTGCTGTGCTGCTAGCCTCATCGTTGACTAGGATACTGGTAAACGGCGAGCTCTATGAAAAGATTACTCACCAGCGAGGGCTCCGCCAAGAGATCCATTGTCCTCTATCCGGTTTGTGCTGGTATTGGATACTCTTGCGGCCATGCTCAAGACTGCTGAAGAAGCTGCGGTGTTTACCTCTCCTGGTCCCAATATCCCCAGGATTAGGGCCTCTTTCTATGCCGATGATGTGATCCTTTTCATTGGTCCGCACACCTATGGCATTCATGCTACGTAGATCATTCTTGATATCTTTGTTTATGCGAGTGGCCTCAGGACCAACTATGCAAAGAGCTCCATTTTCCCTATCCGATGCGACAACATTGATGTCTAACAGTTGACTGCGGAGCTGAACTGTTCGCTCAAGGAGTTCCCGTGCACCTACTTGGGCATGCCTGTTTGCTCAAGGAGTTCCCATGCACCTACTTGGGGATGCCCTTCAGATTCAAGAGATTGAAGAGGGTCCATTATCAGCCCATTTTTTATTAAGCTTCAAGGCTGTGTACAATAGACCCAAAGCGGTCGAACCCTTCCCCGGACCCTGCGCTAGCGGGAGCTACATGCACCGGGCTGCCCCCTTTCCAGGTAAAAACAACTTCATGGAACAAGTTGAACTTGCCTTCCAACTAATGGCCATTGACCACCCCCCCCCCCCTCCCATGAAAAAGTTTGAAACGGGTCACAGGGGTTTTCTTTGGGCTAACAAGGCCGAGACGTCTAATGGTAGGTGACTGATGAACTGGAAACAGCTCTGTCTCATGGTAGGTGTCTGGTGAACTGGAAACAGCTCTGTCTCTAGTGCGCTTGTGGCAGGTTGGGTATTCTGAAACCTTCTCCTAAAGAGTGATGCACTTCGTTGTCGTTGGCTATGGCTGTCTTGGATGGACAGCTCGAGGCCATGAATAGGGCTGCCTTTGCCTGTGAATGCTGCCGTCAAGTCCCTGTTTGTGCTTCCATCAAATTCAACATTGGCGACGGTGCGGCAACCCAATTCTGAACAGATCCTTGGTTAAATAAGACAAGTTTCAGCATAAGATACCCGGAGCTGTTTCGTCAATGCACGTTGCGTAGGATCACAATTAAAGATGCCTTGGCACAGGACAAATGGCTGCGTCACTTCAAGGCTGATCTGACTGCAGCTTCCTTACTCCAGTTCTCGGGGATGTGGAACAATCTCCATCAGTTTCAGCTCACCACCGGCCAGCCGGACTCATTGACATGGATCTGCACTGCTAATGGCACCTACAGTGCTAGCTCGGCCTATGCTCTGCACTTCTCAGATTGTATCAAGCCACCTTTTGCCAAGATGGCCTGGAATTCTGATGCTCCACCCAAATGCCAATTCTTCACTTGGCTAGCTTGGCAAGGCCAGTGCTGAACTGCGGATAACCTTGCCCGCCGTGGCTGGGACCATGACCCCAGGTGCTTGATGTGCTTAACTGCTGCTGAACCCTCGCTGCATCTTTTTACGATCTGTCCTTTTGCTTCAGAGCTATGGCGTCTAGTATTGGACAAGTTGCAGCAACCGGCTAGTCTCATTCCGGCAAAACCTGATGGTACTCTGACTGCTTGGTGCGACCGTAGCTCCTTGGGTCTCACTCAAGATGCAGCCAAGTCCCGGAGATCAATCGTGGCGCTCGTTTGGTGGTCAATCTGGAAAGAAAGGAATGAATGTGTCCTCAGGCATCACTCATGCTCAGTCACCACTTTGTTCCTGAAACTCCAGATGGAGGCTCAGATGTGGACTGAGGCTGGCCAGATGCGTGTCCTACTGCTTGCCGGCCATCCTCGTGAGCCTGATTAAATGCGAGATTGCCTGTTTCCCCCTTTGTTTTCTTTTCTCTTTCTTTGGGAGCATTTCACTCAGGTTTAGTGCCTGGGCTTTAAAACTCTGTTCCTATCCTATCTATTTGTATTGAAAGCAGTGTAAACTGCCTTTTCTCAGAAAAGATGTCATCAAAAGCTGCCAGTTTCCCCAAGCATTACTACAGATAGCAAATGATAGTTGCAGCTTAAAACCCTCTTGTCTATCATAACAGCATTGTGCCAGTCACATTATGCTCCATTCATTCACCACGCACCTACATATCTGAAGTTAACATGTCTATCCTATCTCCCTGGCTCCTTGCTCAATATTTTTCAAGAAGAAATTATCAAGCAAGGCATATGCAAATATGACCATCCTTTTTAACTGTTAACCTCAATTAATAATATCACAATTGGCACAGGAAAAAATTACAGGCTTCGCTCTTCTAATTTAATTCTGAGGCTCCATCAATCCAGAATGAACATAAAAACCAATTTTGCTGGTGCAAATTGTATGCGACCAATTTCAATTTGCATCCGCATGGACAATTAGCTCCAAATGTAATCTCCCACAACAGGAATAAAGTGCGGCCTTAATTTTATTTCCCAATCAGAATATCCAGGAACTACTTTAGGAACATATAAGTACTAACTAAAACAAAGATCGCCAAGATTTGCTCCCAAAAGAAAAAAATCTCTGACCTCGATGCGCTCGGCCTGGAGCAACCACTACTCCTCGAGCTGCTTGAGCTCGGCCTTGAGCTGCTCCATCTTGAGCCCCATGGACCGGCGGAGCGCGTCGGCGTCTGCGGGCGGGACCCGCGCGAGCAGCGCGTCGAAGGCGCCGAGGGCCTCACCGGCCGCGTCGCGCGCGCAGGCGGCCTCCTCGTTGAAGTACACCGTCTCCTTGCTGTCCATGGCAGCCTCGATCTCCTCCCGCGCTTCGGCGAACTTGCGGTTCACCTCGTCGACGTCCTTGCCGTAGTCCGTCGAGAAGGCGCGGCGTTGTGCAGGGAGGATGAGGCCCCGCGGAGAAAGCGGCAGGGGAGGTCTGGCGTTCGTCAGGGGTTGCCGAGCGGCGGTGGTGGGGCGGAGGAGATAGGCGGCGGCGCGGAGGAGGACGCGAGGGTTTCGGTGCATCCTCGCTTGCGGGGGTAGTTTCTCTTTCTCCTTCTCCTTCCCTGTCGGTATTCCGGGCATCTTCAACACTATACATCAACCCAAATTACAAGTGCCACAATTCGTATCACTCGGTTTTTCGATGACATTTTCAGTCACGTAATAGCAAATTTGGTAGGGTAATATCGTAAGTTTCGTCAAAAATAAACTAAAGCACGAAAATTTTCATGCTTGACATCTATGGTTATCACCATCGCGTTCATTAAACTTGCTATCCAAAATGTTCGGAGTTGTCATGTTCTCGTACTTGACACTCGGTATTTATCGCGGTCCTACATCAAAACGAACACAGCAAATGTTCGTGCAACATGTCCACGGATAGTTTTAAGAGAACTGGCCATCCAACCCGATGCATCAAATAAAATTGAATAAAAATATTTTCATTAATATTGTACATAGCAAAAGTTAAGGGTCTTTATCCATGTAGGACGTGGACCCCTGCGTCGCTCGTTCCGGGCGACTCGGGCGGCACCAGCGCCTCCACCGCAACAACCCATTCGCCGGCCTCTCCTCCTCGCCGCCGCCGGTCATCACCTCCGGGGCAAAGCCCCGCGCGGTCGCCGGTGACGGCGGGATCTCTCTTTCTCCTTGCTGCTTCTCCCCCAGGTGATTGTACGGTTGATCACCACGAGATCCATTCCGCTGCCTTTGGCTACGTCGTATGTCGTACTACTGGTCAACCGCTGGATCCCTACTGGATGCGGGATTATGGCCTGCTGGTTGTGGCTCTTTGTTGATGAGCGGTGGTTCCAATCTGACGGGTCTGGCCGGTCGAAGGTCGCCGGAGCGAAACGGCCCAAGGAGCGATATGTCTCTAGCCCGTCTGTTCAGATCCATGTGGCCAGGGCCGGTGCGGCTCCCGCATGCGCTCCATCATTGGTGATGAACCGTGTGGTGGCAGGCTTCGGCTTAGTGTTGGATGGGACCCCTATTGGCCTCCGTCTGGCCTATGGCGGCGGTCTCCGCATTGACGACGCTGCCGGCAATGGTGCCTAACCACGCCGGCATCAGTCGGTCTCTGGAGTTGCGGATTGTGGCGGTCATTGAAGGATCTTCACGAGGATTTTCCCTTAGATTTGATGGCTGCTATCGGTTGATCCTATTGGCATGGTTGTGGGATGCAGCTGAAGGACTTCTTTATGAGTTTTGGCGGTTCTCACTCTGACCAGTTTGTCTTCAACAATGAGATACAATCTATAGACGGCGACTTGACGCACAGGATATGGTTGTGCAACGGCGGCGGTGGGATTTCTAGCCCAGTGCATGAAGCTGTTAGGATCGTGGAAAAGTGGTGGCGACAACACACAATTGACTTCGATGTGGTGGTGCTTCTCGAGTACCCGCTCTAGAGCTCCGGGGTGAAAAACCTAGGTTTGACCTGAGTTGGTTATGCATTGCAATGGCGATGTTTTTATGTCGTTACCTTGTTGAAGGCATTGCTCGGATATGTTCGGACTTATTCTTCAGGGTGAAAACCTAGAATCTGGCATTTGTTGGACCCGGTGACGATGACGCTTGAGCGTTGTTCCCTTCCTGAAGGCGTTGTTGTTGAAGAACCTCGATGTCTTTGTGGTGTCAAAGGGTGGTTGGTATGGATATGGTCGTTTACATAGTTTGTCGATCGTTGTTTGGATCACTTTGGGTTTTCCTTTTTCTTTTTCTCGCTTAGGCATAGCTTTGGTCTTGTATGATTTTGCTCTTTGCCGGCGTATTTATTTATGTGTGTGTGTTACTGTTGGTTGTGTGCATCCTAGCTATGCAGAGTCCGGGTGTGTGTTCAATGTGTTTGTATCCACTTGATGCTTCATTCTGAGTAAATAAAAGCCACCCTTTATCGAAAAAATGTAGGACGTGGGCACATCATGCTCCCATGTCTTACTCCTTGTTGGAGCCCGTCGACGGCGACGGCGACCATGGAGATGAGCTCAGTAATCTACGTGCAAGGTCCAGCCTCGTGTTCGTTAGCCCGACTCGAACGACGTGGAGTTGTCGACGTTGGCAGTGTTCCAGTCCGTCATCGCATCCGTGTTCACCTCCATCGCGATCTCCCTGAACATGCGGTCATACTCCGCCTCATTGATGTGGAGATGTCGCCGCTCGCTACGGATGGCGCAAGCACCGCACACGGACTCGTACATCGTCCGCTGCTCATCCGTGATGCCCTAGATTCTCCGCGAGCATGCCTGTGATGACCTTCTCGTTCGCATGCTCGCCGACGATCTGGCCATCCGTGAGTCGATGGTGCTCTAGGAGATGCAAGTTGTACCACTGCTTCTCCTGTAGCATCCGAAACGTGGAGACTGGCAACGTCTGCTTCTCCGGTTGCGTCTCCGCCATGACAATATTGTAATGCGCTTCACTACAAAAAAAAATACACTTCCGTGATGATACGTGTTTGTCACAGTAGGTCGCGTTTTTGTCATGCATGTACATCCATGACAAATTTATGACAGAATCAAGATAGTCATACCTGTGCTGTCGTAGAAGTGTTCCATGACATTACCAAAATTATCATCACGGAAGTGTCCACTTCCATGACGATAAATCGCGCGTCACAGAAGTGCTTTCGTCAAGGGTGACCGACACGTGGCATCCACCGTAACGGAACGCCGTTAAGCTATCGGGTCGGGTTTTGGATCCGATAACCCGTTAACAGCCCCGACCAATGGGGATTTTCCACGTTAAAATCATCATTGGTTGGAGGAGACACATGTCAGGTCCGCGTTGGCACAGGTGTCACTCATCCAATGGGCGAGACGCGCCTATGATATGTTGACACGTGGACCGTCCCATCAAGGGGCCGGCCCAACTGAAGGCCCACAAGATTTTGCGGACCATAATGGGCCGGCCCAGCTAAAGGCCCACGAGATTTTGCGAACCATAATGGGCTGGCCCAGCTAAAGGCCCCCAAGATTTTGCGGGCCATAATGGGCCGGCCCAGGTAAAGGCCCACAAGATTTTTGTGTGCCATAATGGGCCGGCCCAGGTAAAGGCCCACAAGATTCTTGCGGGTCATAATGGGCCGGCCCAGCTAAAGGCCCATGAGATTTCACCGACATTAATGGGTCGGCCCAGCTGTAGGCCCACAAGATTTTGAGGACCCTAGTACGCCGGCCCATTAGCTGGCTGCCATGTTTTGGGCCAAATGTCGGCCCATATTTGATCCGGTCCATTAATGGCCTGCCACGCTCCGGGCCTAATAGTGGCCCATATGAGATCCGCCCCGTTAAAAGCCTACCACGTTCTGGGCCAAATTATGGCCCAAATCAGGTCCGGCCCTTTAAGAGGCTTTGGGCTCAATTATGGCCCATATCAGATTCGACCCGTCAACTGGACACTATGCTTTTGGGCCCACTTGCTAAAGGCTCACTTAGTAATTCGGCCTGATATTAGTTTTGGCCTGTTAAGGGCCCGTTTAACATTTCGGCCCTATATTAATTTCGGCCTGTTAAAAGCCCGTCATATAGTTGGGCCTAACTACGGCCCGGTTTGCATCCGGCATGCTCGCAGCCGATATCTGATTGGGCCAAACAAGGACCCAGACAATTTTGGCCTGTTAAAAGCCCGTGATTTGATTCGCACAATCATGGGCCGGGGTTCATTTCGGGCTGCTGCGTAACTAGTAGGAATTAAGAACAAACCTACTCTATACAATAAAGAAATTACGGCATAGTAACTAAGAATAAACCTACACTATACAATAAAGGATTTAAGGTATATTACATCCACTGGGCATCGAAGTTCGCCACCAGTGATCATAAAGCGCAACGAAGAAGCAGATTACAAAAACTGGGCACCATTGCAGCGTAACAAAATAATACTGAACCGAGACCACTTCCAAGACAGTTCAAGAAAGTTTAGCCTTGCGGGGGAACTGCTGCGCAAGCTACTGAGCAAGGCTGTGAGACCGGCCTAGCATGTAGGTCATAGCTTCCAGGTGTAGATGTTTAGCGATGAGGTTCTCATTGGTGTTCTCTGCAATCTTTCTTAGAGATAGAACTTCAAGTCGAAGTTGAGTTGCAGAATGCCTTTCTGCTAGAACTTGGGACTGAAGAAGTCGAACTGATTCAGACAATGAATTATGTGAGCTTGTTTGACTGTTAGTCTCAAGTAACTTGAACACTACATCAAGACAAGACTTTGGGGTTGTCTCGCTATCTTCAAGATGTTTTGCCTTCTTTGTTGCAATATATGTTGGGTTTCTCTCACAGCCTTCAGCAGACTTGTGCATGCCATCAGGCATATCACCCTGAAACAAAGCAGAGAGATGACATGTTTTGCACGTAAATAAACAAAGATGATAACTGTGCTGTCAATTCCATCCAATTTCAAATTAGAATATAAAGTGTAAGTTCAAAATATCAATAGCATAATTTGGCATTGTTCATAATGTGGGGAGCTTCACCACACTACTGGATTACCATGTCAACATAACAAGCATAGATGAAGGGCAAAGAAAATCATTGTATCTATTTTGGTTAATGTGCATGGCATGTTGTTCATATCATCAGCCACATTAGTAAGATAAAACAGGAGATGACAAGGTGCAAACGTGAGCTGCTTCACCACACACTGGATTATAGATCCACAAAAACAAGCATACATATAGGGAGTATTAAGTAATGTGCATGGTATGAATAAGGAATTTGGTTTTACAAGTAAAACTTAGAACTTACGGTTCTTATGAACATGCATTTGGTAGAAACAGCAAACTAAACAGCAATAAACGATAGGGAGTATGAGCAAATTAAACAGCAGTTGAGGATAAAGGCTTTAGAAGGACTGACTTACATTAACAGTTAACAGCGGCTTTATAATGCCCTTCTCCATGTCAAGGGAAGGATAACTCAAGAATTTCAGCACAGAATCTTCTTCATAAGCATTGCCTGTACTCTACATTTTGTAGAGAGTAATTATAGATATGACAATACTGGAAGGGATAGAGGATAATGAAGATAAGATGCAGATTGATGCTACATAATCAACTACCAATCCCTGGAAGTACAAGCGTTACAGGACAAAATGTACTGACAAGAGCAATGGGCTACACTTCTGCACTGGCATTGTCTGTGTATTCTACTTGTTGGTAAGATTAAATATAGATCTGATATTTTTTAGTAAACGGTGGGCGAGGGAGATAAGATGCAGAATGCTACAAAATGAACCAATCCCTCTTCCCATAATACAAGAGTGTTGTCGGATCACGGGTTCCGGCAGACCCTTAAGGTTCGAACTCTGGGGTGCGCGCGGAGATCGTGCCCTCTACCTCTCCGTCTCGCAAAGAACTAACTACAAGAAGAACAACACAAGAGACGCAGGGTTTATACTAGTTCGGGCCACCATTGTGGTGTAATACCCTACTCTAGTTTGTGGTGGGTGGATTGCCTCTTGGGCTGATGAGGAAGAACAGTACAAGAGAGAACGACCTCGTGAGGGCCTGTTCTTGGCTAGGGGATGAACTACTAGGGGGAGTTCGATCGCCCTTCTTGCTCTTTGAGTGCGTTGCTACGTTCTAGCTGGTTTCTTGATGCTCTACTGGTTTCTTGGTACTCGATCAGATTCGATCCGATCCGATGCCTCTACCCTGGGGGTGGCTAGTCCTATTTATAGGCAAAGGCCCTGGGCCTCTTCCCAAATATTGAGCGGGAAGGGCGCCAACAATTGGCCAATTTGAAGGGGAACATCTGGTACACTTATCCTGACTAAAGTTGGTCTTCGCCTGCCAAAGGCCCTGTGGTGACGCCATCCTGGGCTCCATGGTGACCTCCTTCCCACCGTTGGACTGGTCTTGGTCTCGTTGCACCAAAATGGGTGCCTTTGCTTGATCCTCTCGCCCGCGCTTGCCCCCTTTGCACCAAAGAGGAAAGGGAGACGTTGCGTGGGCTGGCGCCCGCCTGGCACCCTTGGTCGTCATGGCTTGCGTCATGGGCACCTCGTGAGGTACCCGCCTTGATCTCTCCGCCTTCTCACGAGCCAGCCTAAGGAGGCTGCGCTTGAGGCAGAGCCGTGTCGTCCGCCTCGCGAGGCTTGGCCCCTCGCGAGGGTCTTGAGCCTTGTGTTGATGAAGATGGGCCACGCTGGGCCCCCATTCGAGCCACGCCGCAGGCCGCAGGCAGGCAAGTCTGGGGACCCCCGTTCCCAGAACGCCGACAGTAGCCCCCGGGCCCAAGGCGCACATGAACTTGGCCGTGCCGAGAGGTGAAAGGGCAAGGGCGAAGCGCCGCGGGCCCTAACAGCCTGCGGCCTTAGGCGCCGCGTGGCGGTTGATTGGACGTAGGCGCTTTTGCAACTGCGCAGGTTATTAAAGGTGTGGCATCCGCTCGGGCTTTGTTCTTCTCCTGAGCAGGCTGGCGCCCACGGCGAAGAAGCTGAAGGGAGCTCCTGAGGCCCCAGCTGTGGCGACACCTTCGCCTGCAGGGGAGGGTGACCGCGACGCATGGGCTTCTCCTGCCCACTCGTCCTTGCGGGGCTTGGCCGAGCTGGCCGGGGCGTCAGCCCCCATGGCTCAAGTGACCTCCGAGGCGACCTTGTCTGGCGCCGCTGCTACGGCAGGGGAGGCGCAGCGGACTCCACCTCCGGACGCTGTGGCCTTGCCGCCGCTATCTTCTCCTCCCGTTCCACTTGCCGCTGCTTCCACGACCCCTCCTGCTGCCTCGGGGCGTACTGATGCTTCTCCGCCTTCTTCTTCCATCTTGGAGCGGGCTGTTGCTAGACTGGACCGGCTGCGGCAGGATCTTCTAGGCGCCGACCCTCGCCTGGTGGCAGGGCGCCTGGAGCTGGCCTCGGGGTGGATTCGCTCCGATGCCTCGATTCGAGCAGCGCTGGTTCAGGCCTCAACGGCCTGTGACGGGGAGAGGGAGGCCACCCTCAGGCAAAGGCTGCCCGCGACGCGGCCCTGGGAGAGGCGGTTGGCATCCGCGGCCGCTGCAAGGAGCTGGAGGACGAGTTGCAAGGCCTGCGGGATCAACTTGCAGAGGAGACCCGCCTTCGCCAAGAGTAGGAGAAGGGGGTGAAGGCTCGCGAGGCGGCGCTCGAGGACCGGGAGGCGAAGCTCAGGAAGCGCCGCAGCCACCTGGGCGCGTTGAAGAAGGAGCTGGAGATGACGAAGGCCGAGCTGGACGCCAAGGCCCCGGTCCTCGCCGAGGATCGCGTGGCCTTCACGGATATGGAGAAGGATGCTCGTGCTTCACTGAAGACGCTTTACGAGAGTCGCCTGGATAGCCCGCTGGCTGGTGACGGGATCGGCCCCGCCAAACTGCTTCCCTTCTTGATGAAGGCTCTTGGAGATGTCGCCCTTGGACTCGCCCCCATGGCCGAGGCCGAGGCGCGAGTCCTGTCTTCTGCCGCGCTGACGCGGGTCTTCGCCCATTTCTACCTTCGCGATCCCAGTGCCGGCCTCGACAGCCTGCTGGAGCCGGTGAGCGGCGAGGGCGCCGCTGCCGCTGTCGAGGCCGTGAAGGGGCGCGCAGAGGCGCTGCTAGGGAAGTTCCGGGCCTTCAGCACCAAGCCGAAGCGAGGCGCTGCCGGCCCCACTACCCCACAAGGCGAAGCCAGTCCACGCGACTCCGCTGCCGACAAGTGACTCCGCTATCGTTCCTGTCCTTCTTTCGATTCCTGCACATGCACGACGCCTCGGGGAGGCATTTAAATTTGCGTTTGGTACCAAGGCGACAGTATGGGTTGTAATATTTACTTTTAAGTTCCTTGAATTTTATGTTCCCCTTCCCTACTTGCTTATGTTCTACGCCGGCAGAGCCCGGCCCCGCGCATGCCTCACCCAGCATCAGCCCCGACCGGAAACCAGGACGGGACCAAAGGAATGAGGGGCCACGTGACAAGTTAGGCTCCTGAGTCGCGATGCTCAGGAGTCCCCCTTGGCGCACGAACAATAAGTAGGGAAGCGCGATGTAGGTGCGTTTTCTGTTCTACGTCTGCAGAGCCCGACCCCGCGCGTACCTCACCCAGCATAGCCTTTCGGAACTAAGGAGTGAGGGGCTACGGAGCCAGTTAGGCTCCTGAGTCGCGATGCTCAGGAGTCCCCCTTGACGCGCAAACAGCAGGTGACGAGATGAAATGCAGGCGGGGCTACCGTTCTACGTCTGCAGAGCCCGACCCCGCGCGTACCTCACCCAGCATAGCCTTTCGGAACTAAGGATTGAGGGGCTACGGAGCCAGTTAGGCTCCTGAGTCACGATGCTCAGGAGTCCCCCTTGACGCGCAAATGGCCTTCATACCTTGGCTCCGCTCGGGGAGAGACGCACGATGAAACCAGGCCCGAGGGGCCTGGCTGGGGCGTACGGCTGAGCGTGACCCAGTCGTAGCCCCCGTGCCCAGCCCCCTCGCGCGGCGCTCCCGGGGGGAGGCGTTGCGATGAGGCCGACCACTGAGCTCGGGGCTCCCTGAGGTTAATGCGGCCCGGAGGCCACCCTCAGTTGTTTATCACCAGCGCGGAGCATAGCGCTTCCGTATGTGTACGGGCATAGCCGCTCCTCGGCAGTGTCGTCAGCCAGCGCGGAGCATGGTGCTTCCACTGGTACGTGGGAGGGGGCTCCCCTCCGGGAGGAGCCCCCGGGGCGTGTACAGCCCCGCCCTGACACGTGGCTGGCACGGTAGAGCTAGGTGAGGTGTATCTGGGCACCCGTGAGCCAGCGTGGGACTCACGAGGCCCTACCTCTAGGCGGGTTGCGCCTGGCACTGGGCCGTATCTTGAGATGTGTTCCTGCAAAATCTGGTTAGATGCCGGCACTCTACGTCCTCGGGTCCCGGCCCTCGAGCTTGTCTCAGCCGTCGCTGGTATGCCAGGTCGCGATGCCGTGGACAAGGCCAGAGGGTGAGGGTTGGAGAGCCAGTAAGAGCCCTGAGTCGCGATGCTCAGGCGCCCCCCCCCTTAACGTGCAAGTGGTCGACATGAAGAAGAAAAGGTGCCGTGGACGGCATCGAGTAATCAAGCATGATGCATAATTGGAAATAAACGCGGAAGGGATACATGCCGCTGGGCCTAGCCCGAGTGGCCTGGGGATGATGCAGCCCGAGGGGCGCCCCCAGCAAAGCAAGCTAGCGACTGAAAAGATAAAAAGGGATACATGCCACAGGGACGGACCCACACGGCCTGGGAATGACGCAACCCTGGGAGGGCGCTCCCAGCTAGGAATGAAACTTGAAAGGTGTCACCTGAGGATGTCGTCCGTGCAGTGGCATTGGTGCAGCAGACTCGGTGGGCTGCAGAAGCCGATCCTCACGAGCCCCCAGGCCTAGGGGCCTCGGGAGGCTCCGGGGGCACTGGTGGCTCCTCGTGAGCAGCCTCCATCTCCGCCAGGGCTGTGGAACGCCTGTCTTCTTGCGCCTCCAAGACGCTCCTCATGAGGCGCTGGTACGCCGCAGCCACGCTCGGCAGGCCATAAGGCATGCGAACATAGCTGTGGGGTGGTCCTCCGCATCGCCCCACTTGTGAGGGCCAGAGGCGCTCCGCCGTGGCGATCTGATTGAGCCCCGGTACGTCGACGCAGACGCGCAGCCCACCATCCTCGCCTGGATGGGGAGCCACAGCTGGTGGGCGACGGCAACCTCTTATGATCCTTGACTCCTGTAGTTCTTGAGTGGCCTTGTTAACAAACTCCTGTTGGTCTGACCTTCTTTCCCTGGCTTCCTTTCGAGGGAAACGTGCCTCGAAGCACGCCTCCACATGGTGCCCAAGCGCCTCCCTCGTGACCTTGGCTAGGTCGGTGGCCCTCCAGGTGAGAGCCCCTGAGCCCTGCCTGAGGAGGGCGCCGGGCGCGCTTTCCTATGCGATTGAAGGAGGATCCCCCTGGGCAGACGCGGGCCTTGAAGGGCCTGCCTCCTGAGGGGCTGAGCCTGACGTTTCTTCTTCTTCTTGGGGGTGGTCTCAGGAAGCCTCCTGCTTCCGCGATCTGGGTCTTCTAGTGACGCGGCCTGAAAGGCTCGCTCCAGGGAACACACTGCATCCTTCTCTTCACAGGGCACCGTGATGACACCGCCGCTTCCTGGCATCTTGAGGACGTTGTAGCCGTGGTGAGTCACGGCCATGAACTTGGCCAGCACTGGGTACCCGAGGATGGCGTCGTACGGCAGGCGGATGTGGGCAACGTCAAAATCGATGAGCTCGGTGCGGCAGTTGTTGTGGGCCCCGAAGGTGACTGGGAGGCGGACCTGCCCGATCGAGACTGTGGAACCATCGGTGACTCTAGAGAAGGGCTTGGTTGGCTGAAGCTGGTCATAGGGCACTTGGAGGTTGTTGAATGTTTCCACGGACAAGACGTTGAGCCCTGCCCCTCCGTCGATGAGGGTCCTGGTGACCAGAACGTTGCTGATGACTGGGGAACAAAGCATTGGGAGGACTCCGGCTGTGGCCGCGCACTTGAGCTGGTCTGCTGAGCTGAACATGATGGCGCATGCCGACCACCTGAGGGGACGCGTTGCTTCGAGCTTGGGGAGAACCGCATTCACTTCGCGAGCAAATTGCTTGAAGATACGTTGAGAGGCTGGGGCTTGAGCTACGCCCAGGATGCAGGCGATTGCGCGAGGCTCTTGGAAGCCCCCAGCCCCCTCGTCTTGGTGGCGGTCTTCGTTCCTTCTTGGCTGAGGCGGCAACGGCGGTAGGCCTGGGTTGCCATTAGGGCTGCAAGAAAAGCTCAAGGCTCGTGAGCCGCTCGAGATCGACTCGCTTTTTGACTCGACTCAAGATCGACTCGGAAAGAAACGAGCTGAGTTTGAACACTTTATGTAGCTCGACCGAGAAACGAGCCGATCTTGAGCCAATGTTGGCTCGCTCGATTTTAGCTCGATAGCTCGATAGAATATCATTATATTAAATAATCATGCCTTATATTAAATGGAAATACTATAATTTATTACCATCTATGTTGTCCATAATTTTTCTCCATTTTATTTACCAATGAAAATGGAAACTTAACTAAGTGCAGAGAAGATTTAGGCCTCATTATGGCACGTGGTCGACTATGTGTTAAATAACCTATATTTTTGGCAAAGTTCCTAGCATATTCACCTTAATTGTTTAGTTTTTCATCCATAGATTCATATTTTTTACCATCTCATTTAGCTCGAAACTAGCTCGATCGACTCGAGATCGTTACAAGCTGAGCACGAGTCATGTTCTACAGCTCGATCATGAGCTTCACTCAGTTTGAGCTCGCTCGAGCTCGACTTGTTTGCAGCCCTAGTTGCCATGAGGGCGATCCTCACGAGGCTGGTCCCTCCAGTCCCCCTCGCGAGGCGGGTCACGCCAGCGGTCCTCGCGAGGTTGGTCACACCAGCCTTGACGTGGGCCACGATCTTCCCAGCGTCCCGGGTTCCTTCCTCCTCCTCGGCTGTAGCCTCGGTCAGCACGGTCAGGGCGTCGGCCGACTCTTCCTTCTCGCACGGTGTGGAGTTCTTGGCATTCATTGGTGTTGTGGGTGTGGAGGTCGTGGTACACACAGTACCGACTGCCCCTGGAGGATTCGGGCAGATCCTTGCCTCGCTTGGTGTCCGGCTCTGCCGCGAGCACGGCAGCCCCCTTGCGCTTCACGTCCTTGGCCTTGGGCTTCTTCTCTTCTGGGTCTACGGCAGGCAGCTCGAGGAGGGAGAGGCGTCCCTCCTCAGCTCTGGCGCACTTGGTCGCTAGGTTCAACAACTCTAGGGAGGTGCAGAGGTCTTCGTGCATCGCCAACTCCTCCTTCATCTTGACGTCGCGCACGCCATCGGAGAAGGCCGAAATGATGGCTTCCTCGAACACCCTGGGGATCTTGAGGCGCACACTGTTGAAGCGCTGGATGTACTTTTGCAGGGTCTCCCCAGGTTGCTGCTTGATGCGGCGCATGTCGCTCACAGCGGGAGGCCGGTCGCGGGTACCTTGGAAGTTGGCGATGAAGCGAGTACGCATCTGGTCCCAGGAGGAGATCGTGCCTGGGGCCAGGTTCAGGAGCCAAGTGCGAGCACCTTCCTTCAGCGCCATGGGGAACCAGTTCGCCATGACCTTTTCGTCCCCGCTGGCTGCTTTGATTCCCAGCTCGTAAAGCTGGAGGAACTCTGTGGGATCAGTCGTGCCATCGTAGCGAGGGGGCAGGTCCGGCTTGAACTTGCCGGGCCATGCGACTCCGCGCAGCTCGGCGGTGTAGGCACGGCAACCAGCGGTGGCCGCGGGAGGTTTTGGTTGAGGGAGAGCTTGGCCTTGTGGGTCCCCTTACGCTGCAGCTGGGAGCAGCACAGGGTCTTGACGCGTCGGAGCCGGAGCTGAGTCTCGGCGAACCGGAGCTGGGAGCGCCCGGGCGGCCTCTTGCGGTCGCAGGACTTCTTGGCAGCTCCGTTCCCGCTGGGCCGGCGCATGACGGAGCGGGTTCCGCCCAGGAGCTGCGCGCCTTGGGGCCATGGCATCTTCTTGGAAAGGAGGCGGCTGGAATGCCCCCGGAGCTTCATTGCCCACGCGGGGCAGAGTGCGGCGCAGCGGTGCGGAAGGTGCGGGAGAGCCCCCTGCGGCGCGGACGAGCTCGACGACGTGGTCGAGCCACTCCTCGTAGACGTCGTCAACGGGGCGGTAGCGCAGGAGCTCGTTCGCCGCGATGAGCGCAGCTCGAGCCTCCAAGGGCGCGCGAAGCGCGTGCGACGAAGAACCGGCCGGGGTGAGCGACGGAGTGGCGGTGCGGCCATCTCGCCGCACGGACGGGTGCTGAGAGGATGCTTGCTGCTCATTCCCCGCCGGGCCGGTGGCGGCGTTGATGGCGGGCGACGGGGAATGACGAGGACGCCCACCGACGGGGGTCGTCTGGACGGCGCGGGAAGCGATGGCGGCTCGGCGCTCGGCGCAGGTCCGACAAGCGTCAGACATGGATGCGACGGTCGGAGGAGAGCGGAGCGGTGGAAGACGGATTCCGGCGCACCCCTACCTGGTGCGCCAAATGTCGGATCACGGGTTCCGGCAGACCCTTAAGGTTCGAACTCTGGGGTGCGCGCGGAGATCGTGCCCTCTACCTCTCCGTCTCGCAAAGAACTAACTACAAGAAGAACAACACAAGAGACGCAGGGTTTATACTAGTTCGGGCCACCATTGTGGTGTAATACCCTACTCTAGTTTGTGGTGGGTGGATTGCCTCTTGGGCTGATGAGGAAGAACAGTACAAGAGAGAACGACCTCGTGAGGGCCTGTTCTTGGCTAGGGGATGAACTACTAGGGGGAGTTCGATCGCCCTTCTTGCTCTTTGAGTGCGTTGCTACATTCTAGCTGGTTTCTTGATGCTCTACTGGTTTCTTGGTACTCGATCAGATTCGGTCCGATCCGATGCCTCTACCCTGGGGGTGGCTAGTCCTATTTATAGGCAAAGGCCCTGGGCCTCTTCCCAAATATTGAGCGGGAAGGGCGCCAACAATTGGCCAATTTGAAGGGGAACATCTGGTACACTTATCCTGACTAAAGTTGGTCTTCGCCTGCCAAAGGCTCTGTGGTGACGCCGTCCTGGGATCCATGGTGATCTCTTTCCCACTGTTGGACTGGTCTTGGTCTCGTTGCACCGAAATGGGTGCCTTTGCTTGATCCTCTCGCCCGCGCTTGCCCCCTTTGCACCAAAGAGGAAAGGGAGACGCTGCGCGGGCTGGCGCCCGCCTGGCACCCTTGGTCGTCATGGCTTGCGTCATGGGCACCTCGTGAGGTACCCGCCTTGATCTCTCCGCCTCCTCGCGAGCCAGCCTAAGGAGGCTGCGCTTGAGGCAGCGCCGTGTCGTCCGCCTCGCGAGGCTTGGCCCCTCGCGAGGGTCTTGAGCCTTGTGTTGATGAAGATGGGCCACGCTGGGCCCCCATTCGAGCCACGCCGCAGGCCGCAGGCAGGCAAGTCTGGGGACCACCGTTCCCAGAACACCGACAAGTGTTTTGAACACTGGTGTACTGTACAAAACGTTCTTATATTATGGGATGGAGGGAGTAGTTGTTAATGTAAGTACAGTGATAGACCACGTTCAGTCCTTACAAGAGGACTGCAGAGCTAAACCTCTTCAAAAGCATTGGGTTGATTCGTCCATACGGATCTTATAGTGTCCACCAAATGGACGATTACGAGGCTAACATGTGCAGTGATGCTACATAATCAAACAGCTATGAAAGTAAGTATGGTCATACAGGGTAAGAGGTACTCACAAGAGCAATGCAGTGTGCAATATAGTTGCGAGATTCTGTGGTCCCTTGAGAACGAATGTTCTTCTGCTAACAGTTTTCGTACAAGTGAGACATTAAGGCAAATGCAGAAATGTAGTTCAAATTGTGATGTGATATCATAGGCAGTACCTTACGCTGCAGCCGAGACCAATGTGTAACAAGATTATTCCAGTCACCGTCGGATAAATGTAGCACCGGAGACTTTACAGAAATTTCGTTCAGAGGCTTGCCATCGAAGTGCGCTTGCCTCAGGTAGGAACGATACTTCATCAACGAGTGCTTGAAAAGTGCAACCAACCCTTGCTCGTCATCATAATCCAGTTTGCGCCTCACCTATTTAAAAGAATGAAATCTTGTGTCTTCTGTCAGCAGAAACATATGCAGTAATGACCATGAATAATATTAGTACATTACTTACGCGTAAGTTGCGAAGGAAGACTGTAAATTGTTCTGTGTCTGCGGTATAATCTTTCCATGAAGGAAAGATGCGCACAAAGTTCCTGACAACAACATAAGCTTCGTCTTCTAAACTGGGAAGAAATGGAACAGGGGTCCTGTTTGCTACAATTGGGGCTCTCTCTGGTTCAAAAAAGGGATTTGGCAACTGGATTTGGTGTACTCTTTGCTGGAATGGGGGTTTTGCATCGTACAGCTGGTGCTATGTCAACTGGCATAATCATAATGTTTGTTGTAGTTGGGGTCTGCTGAGTTGGGGCATCAGAAATGACCAGTGTAGTAGGGCTAGAGTCTGCTAGAGTTGGGGTATTTTGTGGGTCAGGTGATATTGCAACTACACCTAATGGGCTATTTGATTTATCAGGTGCCACTACCTTTTCCAAATACTTTGCTTGTGCTCCTCCACGATTAGCAATCGCCCTCTTCCTTTTGAACATCTGATACACAAGAACAACATTTGAATGGATAAATATGGTATGATGACAGATGGAATATGTACTGAAAATGGATAGGCAGGGCGTATTCACATACACGATGTGTAAACTAAGGTAATGGCAGTTCAACAAAGTAGAAGCAATGCAAAGCATCAGTTGCAAGATATGTGCGAGCAATGTAACCTTGGAAAGTTAGAGCAAGTACCTTGATGGTTGAATAAGATAGGGCATCTTCCTCTGACTCCTCCCCTAGGGAGCTATATTGACTTAGGTCTCCCTCTAGCTCAGAATCACTGTTAGGATTATATTCTGAGCATGAATCTGTAGGTGGAGAGTGTTTGCATTGCATTGCATCCAGACTTGATTTCAGTCCCTTAATGCCAAGTTTGATAGCCATGGCATTGTTCTGCTTTATTCTTTTCATGCGCGCAAGCTCATAATCATTATGATGTTGTTCAAAATTTGAGATTCATGAAAACATAAAAATAGTCAGATTATCTATGGAATGCATTGCGGTTTCAACTCGGAGAGTGTCTCCCTATAGACCCGTGCATATGCAAAGTTCACCTCCCCAACCGTGCTGACGAGACCACACAGAGAGATACACACCCGAGTGGCAAACATGCATTTTCGAAACTAATTTAGGAACATTTAGCTGACCAATTAAACATCTCTGTTTTAATAATATCAGATTCGTATTTGAACAACTAAGCTTGTTTAGCTTGATGGGTGGAGCAGTGTTATTATGACACGAAGCACGTATTCTGATCGTATAGTGATCATAAAAGGGGGAAACTCTAAGCATATATTTTTTAGCAAAAGAGGGTTTCCCCTCTGATTTCTATTAAAGAAACCACCACGGAACCAACATGATCAATTAAACCCTAAGCATGATCAATTAAACCGTATTATGGTTGTGCCATGGCAGATTTGAAGCTGCAAACTGGAGAAATGATATTTAGCATCCATTGTTTGCTTCGAACTAAGAACTAAATTCTAAGAGCTAAAAAGAAAGTAGAGTAACCAAGTTAAGATCTATTTTCTGGTTGAGATAAAAAAGTTGAGGAGATATGAAGTACCATCACTCTTACGGCGCCGTGTAGGCATCGGGGGTGCGATGGCTGCCGGTGGCGTTAAAACAGATCTGCGATGGTAGATGGGTGCATCGGGGGATAAGTCCTGTTGCGGTGGAAGAGAAGGTCGTGTGAGCGGCCCCGGCAAAGAGGACGATGGCGCCGATGAAGCGAGAGGACGCGATGCAAGGCTATTGGTCCGTCGCCGTGGATGAGAAACATCCATCTCTAGTAGTGGACGACGCGGTCTTGGTAGGCGCTCCGGCATGGTGGAGGACGGTGGCGATGGATGTGGTGGAGGACGGCGGTGATGGATGGGGTGGCGGACGGAGGCTGGTGTGGGAATGGGGTGTTCTAGCGTGGACAGTGTATGAATGGGAAAATGGAGGGAGAGGTACGGGGAACCATGTTTTTGGGACGCGCCTGTCTGAAATATGGGAAAGTTACGAACTTATCCCCCGTTTCAAATTTGTACGTCTCGTCGGTTGGGGATAGGACGGTAATCTCGCATCTCCGAAATATTTGCCGGTAACTATTTCGGGCGAGGAGAGGGTGTTTTGCCGCCCACGGTTGGCGGCCACGGTGTATGAACGGGGCTGACAGGTAGGGCGGTTGTGTCACGTCTGATGGAAGTTACACATCTGCCCCTATTTAAAATATTAGCCTACATCTATTTGGGACGAGGAGAGTTTGTTTTGCCGCCCACCGTGTATGAATGGGGAATGGAGGGAGAAACAGAGGTCTTTCGGACGAGCTTGAATCAAATGAGTTTTTCGCCCATGTTTGACGCCCACCGTGTCGGAATGGGCTCAGTGGCGGTCGTGTCACGTCTAATTGAAGTTACTAACCTACCCCTATTTAGAGCAGTGGAAATCGGTCCGATGGATTGTCCGTGTAATGGGTAGACAGTAATTTCCATCTCCCAAATACTTGGCTTCGGGCAGCCGATGTGGGAGTGGACATTTTGCTATTTCTTTCAAATTTTGGGACAATAAGCATCCACGTTTACCCTGGCAACTAAATTCGAATCCATTTTGTATTCCTATATGAATCTTTATAAATCATTCTATGTGTTTTTATATATCTTCAAAAGGACGACAAAGATGTATTCCACTGTCATATATGAATATGGTTTACAAACGCCGATACTCAAATTCAGAAACTAGAATCCAGTTTAAGGTGAGTTCGAACATTTGGAACACTTCATGTCCAACTCAAATGTCACACGCAGCATAATGTGTACTCCCATTTAGATATGTACACAGGCGATGTATCAAGATTCAAATACCGAGTCAATCAACTAAGAATGTACGGAACTAACAGACATATAAACACTTATAGAGTATATGGATCAATAATATCAACTAACATACAGAAGCTAGGCCGCTGTACTTTTTTTTTGCTACAACAGCATCCTTTTTTTAGCCAGCATCTTGGCCCTTTCCGATGCGTGCCACTTATGGTCCATCTATACTACTATTGCTGAATGCACATTCAGCCCGATTGGCATATTTGTAGGTCTGGCACAGCAATCCAAATGAAATGTCTCCGAGTCTTATCAATTAATACAGACTTGTGCTCAAATAAAATGACAAATAAAAAAACAAAAAAACAATTATTACATGATCTCTAAAACAAATGGTTTGAGATATTACATGAACAGACAACACAAAGGTTATTCAACTATGGAAAGAACATTTCACCTATGATTTACCAAGTAGAAATTTAATTTCCTTTTTTCCTTCAGGACCTTAACAATCTGGTAAGTCTCAGCTTGCTTCGTTTTGAAATCCACCAAATATTTAATGGTTGTCTTGTGTACTGCTTGTGATTGTGCTGTTTGCTTCCTCAACATGTCAACTTCATCTCTAAGTGCAGAAGCAGAATATCTTTCTACCACTAGTTTAGCCTCTAGAGCATCAACAGTTGGCAATTCATAATGCACGATTGGGCCAGTGCCACTGATGTGGGATGATGCAACGTCCATGGGGACCTCGCTCTTTGATCTTGGGCTAACCTGTTTTGCCATTAAAGTTCCGATTGGATTCAGAAAAGTTGAAGTTAGCAAAACATCTCAACTGGGAGTTATAAAAGCAAACCAGTTAAACAAACAAGGAATTAAAGAGTTTCAATTGGATGCTGAAAAGTAGTTATTAACATCATTGTAACCGCTGTTGC
The DNA here is from genome assembly GCA_032464435.1 of Aegilops umbellulata. Classification (NCBI taxonomy): domain Eukaryota; kingdom Viridiplantae; phylum Streptophyta; class Magnoliopsida; order Poales; family Poaceae; genus Aegilops; species Aegilops umbellulata. The sequence continues at coordinate 126,649,251 of CP136054.1, forward strand.
AGCAGCAAAGCAGTTAAACAAACAAGTAGATATTTAAGTTAAGGCAAACAGGTAATTCTTAACAGTAAGTATCAAACACATAGATAGGCGCAGTCTACAATATGATTAACAGGCTGTGCCATTATGTAATCAGTAGCAAACTAAATTAAGCCAAGCAACGTAATTGAACAATTTTGCAATAAGTGGCTAACTAAAATTCCGAGAAGCAGGTAACTGAACTTACGCTAGTTCTTTGTACAGGCACACTGCAACTTCTTTTCGCTTGCAAGGTTGTACGAAGGAGTCCATGACATCAATTGCTTGGATACGCAGTCCCAATACTTCTTTCTTCCCACACTGCATGGGTAAGTCGAATGGTTAATCTGGTAAGATGGTGCGTCCTTGATATGTTATATGAGGACGTGTAGTCAGACTAGTTGTAGCCAAACACATCACACTGGCTTTTACTGTATATTTCATGCGATTACTTTTGGCATATCGAGATCTAAGCAATCTACAATAGGATGAAAAGACTGGCATCCTTCACATTATTGGCGAACTCAGTTCATAGAAACAAGCAATTCAACCATTCTGTGGGTAAATCAAAAGCGCCACTGGAATATTTTTCACTATCTAATCATACACGCAAAAAGGGGCGACGCCACCATAGGGGCTGGTATGGGCGACCGCCTCAGGTGGCTGGAAAGTGTGCACCTAGTTTGAGTCGTCCAGGTTGGCCCACGCTAGTTTTGTTCGTCCCTACGCACGAGCAGGCAATGTAAAAAATGAAGAAAAATGTTTCAATTTGGATGGGCCAATAACATAAGTGCAAGGCAGGCCCTATAGCAGGCTCGCGGCCCAAACGAGCGCCTCCCATATCGATCGACAGCAGGAAAAATCCCAATTCATTCGCTCCAGCCTCCAGTCTGGTTCGCTCCTAACCTAGCCGCCGCTGGACAGACCGACACAACACTTCCTCACGCCCTCGTTGGAGGGCGGTCGCCGGGCTTCAAGCGAACGGAAGGACTAAGAAGATGAAGATCCAACCCTGGGTGTAGCCTGCGCGGGAGGCAGCGGCGGCAGCACGGGCATGGCATCGAGCTTGCGCAAACGGACAGTCGCAGCTTGCAAGAGTAGCATGCGCAACGAGCAGGTACATCACATCTCTGATTATATCTAATTCAACTCTTCAATTTCTGGCCAATAGTTAAACCTGACGGTGTTGTAAAACTGCTTGTATGTAGGGAATCTATGAGAAAATGAAACCAATTTCTATTTATTTTATAACTCCCCCAATCAAAATTGAACTGACTGAATCTGATGTATCTAATCAAGTTTCTGGTGCAAACATACAAGCTCATATTGTTCTTGAGCCTGAAGTGTCTAATGAACAGGCTGCTAATGAAGGATTTGATGCAAACATTTTACATGCTCCAGGTGATGAACATATAGTGTCTAATGAGGGATCTAATGCAAGCATTTTGCAAGCTCATTGAAGGATTTAGTGTCTAATGATGATCTACTATGTTGAGAGAGACATAGATTTGCAGGCATTGATGACAAGCAAATTATAGTGCATTTTCATAGCTTGAGGTAACGTCGAGGCCATCTACCAGAAAGTCCCCGTATCATGACAACATAGCATAAATACTTTTCTAATCTGTTGTTTGAAACTATTGGCATACTTGTGCAGGATAGATATATTGATATGCAGTTTGCGCGCTGGTTATACGTGCAATTACACTTCGATATTTTCAGCCAGAGAACGAATAATTCAAGCAGGTACAGACCATGTTTGTAGTATCTGTACACCATGTTGCATTTTGTGTTTTTTGGTGCTTGCATCATTTAGTGTTTATAATCTGAACTACTTTGGATCATTACCTGGTTCTCAAAGTGCATGTAGCTTCACATTTCTCAAGTTATGTTGATTTCCGGAGTGCAAGTGCCTTCGTTTTTTTAAGTTAAATATTCACCCCTGGTAACTTGAATTCGTGGATCAGCCACTGCACACAAATCATACACGAATGCCAGTATGAATTAAATGAAATGCAGGGACTTATGCTAGCTTGTTGTACAGGCTCACTGCAGCTCTGCTTGCGCTTGGGATGTTCCATGTACAAGTCCATGTTACCACTTGCTTGGATGTGCAGGCCTTGTGCTCCTTGCATCCCCCTCTGCATTTTTGACACGACGAATGGTTGATCAAATAAGAGGAATCGACCTTGATGTTGTACCGGAGGACAGATACTTACAAGGTTATACGGGTGTGCAGGATGTGTACCAGATCCCGTAGCACCGTCATGCTTCGCTAAAATATGGATTTGCTTGTTTCATATGATATCTCCAGAAGAAATAAGAGTTAAGGTCAGAGTTGCATAGGCGTGTAATCTAAGAGAGCAGTGAAAGGATATCCAAACATCGTCGGAACAGTGCACAAGGGAGTGATGTGTGGATACCTAGTTCGGGCCGATGTTTGGGCATGCTCGCCTAGCTAGAGTGCGGGTCACTTCAGAGCCGTTGAGGGTGATGTGCTGGCGTTGGCTGGCCGCGCACGGATGCAGATCTTGAGTGGCAGCGGAGAGCTACGATGCGGTGGACGAGACTGTTGGTGAAGCCCCAACGGCCTCGGGGATGGAGGTGCGACGATGTGCTCGGTGAAGTAGCCCCGGTGAGCTGGGAGACGGCGTCGGTGAAGCGCACCTGATGCAGTGGAACTTAGTGTCTGTGAGGCACGTCGGTTGCGGCGGACGACCTTGTCGGTGGACCACCCGTTGCGGTGGACGAGGGCGTAGATGAGGTAGCTCCGGTGCGGTGGTGAAGCGCGACCGTCGTCGTCGTCCGGCATAGAGGTGGGGAACGGTGGGGAAAGATATGAGACGAGGGGCGATTCGAGGGTTGGCGGCGAATTAGGGATTTGAGCAATCTGGGCGCGGAAGGGGATGGTGGATAAGAGAGATTTTGCAGGGATGGAATTGGGGCCGCCAGATATTTCAATCCGAAACGTGGAAGCGCGAACTTATATTGTCGTCGTCCTTTTTTTGGGGGGGAGGGGGAGGGTGGCTGGGTGCTACGCGTCCGTCTGACACACGCGACCACCTCGACAGGACTATGCTTAGTTGCCTTAAGGCACCTACCTTTGTGTCCATGACATATGGGCCCAACAGGTGGCTGGCCCACATGTCAGTGACCCAAAGGCAGTTGCCTTTAAGGCACCGAAGCAGCGTCCACCCCGACATGACCCTGGTTTGCCTGGTGCGCCTACATTTGAGAATGCAAATGAATCTTCTTTCATTTGCAAACGAATCTGTATGTATTACCACGCCCGTGTTTTCCTTGCAATAATTAGTCATTCGAAACGAGATACTCCATCCGTTCACTTTTGTAAGTCGTTTCAGACAACTTAAAATGAACGTTTTTGCACATTGTCTAAAATGTCTTCAAGGTCTTATAAAAGTGAACAGAGGGAGTACTATAAATTAATTAATGAGGAGTTATTTGAAAAAAATCAAAACGGTACCCATGCTAACGTGGATTAGAGTGTGTGTCACATAATTAGTTATTTGAATTAGGGTATGTGTCATGTAGTTAGTTATTTGAATTAGAGTGTGTGTCACGTAGCGATCTCCAATTCTAACGTGGATTTCGCATTTCACTGTATCCACGCTACTTTTTTAATACAAATTCATATGTATATGATGAACACCATGGTAGTGAGAAAACTTTTGGATGGATTCAAACATATGACCTACAAAATAGCACAACAAACTGAGTCAATGTCAACTTTTCAAAACTTAGTATGGCACGAATTCGAAATAATTACCCGTATGCCTGGTCCTCGGTTCAAATCTTACAATGTACACCAAATTGAAACATCGATATTAAGTCTCGTACTATGTACATTCAAATGTTGTTTTTAGCCCCCCCCCCAAACAAACGCTAAATACTTCCTGTATCGGTCAAACTTCCTCTCCTAACCACCTTAGGAAGCTATCGGTTTCCAACACACGTTCATTCTTTCTCTCCATGTTTCGATCTCTAAGTATCTCAACTACACAACCCATTTTTCCACTCTGTTACCAAATGTATTTACCTCACACACCCGCCATTGCACCCCATGCCGAGCTCTCTCTCTCTCTCCCCTCTCCCTCTCACCCTCTCGCGCTAAATACATGCATTGCCTATCTAGCCCCCAACCTCTCATGCATGCGCACGCACGCACGTTGTATATCTAGGTCACTCCCTCGAGACTGTCTCCTTCTTTCTTCCGCACGGCGGGCCACACCCGCTCAATCTCGCTCTCTTTATCTGAGTCTCATTTAACCTCTTTTCTTTCACACACAAATGATATATCTCCCTGTTCGGGCCTCGATCGACACACTCTATACTCTCTCACGCAGATTGTCTATCTAGGTCAGTCCATCCAAGCCGCCACCACTCTTTCGACCTCATGGTGGGCCATGCTCACTCAATCTCTCTCTCTCTCTCCGTATGTCTCGATTGACCTCGCTCTTTCTCGGACAAAAACGATATATCACCATGTTTGAGCCCAATTCGACCTATTCACATTGTATACTCTCTCACGCACATCGTCTATCTAGGTCACTCCCACCCGTCTCACTTTTTCGATCGCACGGCGACCCTATGTGATCGGTTGACCTTGCTTCCTCCCACGCACAAAATATATCTACACGTCTGTGATTGGATCATCTCTCAAGCTCTATCTTACAGCCCTCACCCTTGCCAAAAAGCTCAATCGGACAATATCTCTCCAGAGCATATATATTTGTTCAATGAATGTCGGACCACACTCACTTTGTCTCTCTATCTATATGTCTCTCGATTGACCTCGCTTTCTCACACCGTATCTTCCACGCGTTGAAGCTACTACCTCTCCATCCCTCGCAAAGCCGGAGCTATTTACATTGCAAGGGGCACTCCAACCTTGGATTAATTTGTGTAGGCATTTATTCCGATCGGTTTAGATTATATTTTCATAGCATTCGGCCCACAACTACTACAAACACCGTTGCAACCCATGCAACTGCCCTAGTTGATTTCCCTCTGGCTCGGTCATCGCTATCTAGCACGTCCTTTCTCGCCTTCAATGTCGCACCATGGTATTATTGAAAAAACTATGTTGTTCTGTTTAATTATTATAAATAAGTTACAAAACAACACACCGATAGTCCACTTGGAATGGAACAAATTTCGACCCACAAATTAAAGTGGTACAAACTACACACCGAGGGGCCCACATGTCATGAAACAAATTTGGACCCATATAAAAATTAAAAAATAAAGGACGAGGATCGAATATGAGACCAGGCCTTCAAGCCGCACGTCAAGAGTAGGCAACATACGTAGAATAGCAATGTTTGTTGTACCCCCTTTGTTCACATAATGTTTTTATATTACCACAGCCTAATTAATGGATAACATGTAATATTATTTTTAACACTATTCGCCTTCACTTACTGGTGGGTTCCATGTGTGCTCTCTCTCTCTCCTCCCCTTCTGCGTTTAGACGCACGGGCAAATAGGAAGAACTCGCGGGCGATGTTGCCGTTGACCATATCTGGACGCGTTCACAAGTCACGGCACCAGTTTCACGTACTAGCAGCACTAGTCAGTGTGTACGTGCAATGCACGTTAATTTGGAAGTATATTAAGTGCATGCAGATATTGCTACCTCTTGAGCATTGCGTTGGTTTTCCCCGAAGAGGAGAGGATGATGCAACAAAGTAGCGTAAGTATTTCCCTCAGTTTTTGAGAACCAAGGTATCAATCCAGTAGGAGGCCACGCTCAAGTCCCTCGTACCTGCACAAAACGATAGCTACTCGCAACCAACGCGATTAGGGGTTGTCAATCCCTTCACGGTCACTTACAAGAGTGAGATCTGATAGATAATATTTTTGGTATTTTTGATATAGAGATGCAAAGTAAAAAGTCAAAGGCAAAGTAAAAAAGCAAAGCAAGATTAAAGTGATAGAGATTGATATGATGAGAATAGACCCGGGGGCCATAGGTTTCACTAGTGGCTTCTCTCAAGAGCATAAGTATTCTACGGTGGGTGAACAAATTACTGTTGAGCAATTGACAGAATTGAGCATAGTTATGAGAATATCTAGGTATGATCATGTATATAGGCATCACGTCCGTGACAAGTAGATCGACTCCTGCCTGCATCTACTACTATTACTCCACTCATCGACCGCTATCCAGCATGCATCTAGAGTATTAAGTTAAAAACAGAGTAACGCTTTAAGCAAGATGACATGATGTAGAGAGATAAATTCATGCAATATGAAACAAACCCCATCTTGTTATCCTCGATGGCAACGATGCAATACGTGCCTTGCTGCCCCTTTTGTCACTGGGAAAGGACGCCGCAAGATCGAACCCAAAGCTAAGCACTTCTCCGATGGCAAGAAAAACCAATCTAGTAGGCCAAACCAAACTGATAATTCGAAGAGACTTGCAAAGATAACCAATCATACATAAAAGAATTCAGAGAAGATTCAAATATTATTCATAGATAGACTTGATCATAAACCCACAATTCATCAATCTCAACAAACACAACGCAAAAAGAATATTACATCGAATAGATCTCCACAAGAGAGGGGGAGAACATTGTATTGAGATCCAAACAGAGAGAAGAAGCCATCTAGCTACTAACTATGGACCCGAAGGTCTGAGGTAAACTACTCACACTCATCGGAGGGGCTATGATGATGTAGAAGCCCTCCGTGATGACGGCCCTCTCCGGCGGAGCTCCGGAACAGGCCCCAAGATGGGATCTCGTGGATACAGAAAGTTGCGGTGGTGGAATTAGGTTTTTGGCTCCTATTCTGATCGTTTGAGGGTACGTAGGTATATATAGGAGGAAGGAGTACGTCAGTGGAGCTTCGAGGGGCCCACGAGGCAGGGGGCGCGCCCTAAGGGGGGGCGCCCCCCACCCTCGTGACCGCCTCTCTGATGCCTTTGTGTAGGGTCCGAGTCTCCTGGATCACTTCGGTGAGAAAATCACGTTCCCGAAGATTTTATTCCGTTTGGACTCCATTTGATATTCTGTTTCTCCGAAACACTGAAATAGGCAAAAAACAGCAATTCTGGGCTGGGCCTCCGGTTAATAGGTTATTCCCAAAAATAATATAAAATTGGAAAATAAAGCCCAATATAGTCCAAAACAGTAGATAATATAGCATGGAGCAATCAAAAATTATAGATACGTTGGAGACATATCAGGCATCCCCAAGCTTAATTCTTGCTCGTCCTCAAGTAGGTAAATGATAAAAAGAGAATTTTTGATGCGGAGTGCTACTTGGCATAATTTCAATGCAAATCTTCTTAATTGTGGTATGAATATTCAGATTCAAAAGATTCAAGACAAAAGTTCATAGACATAAAAATAATAATACTTCAAGCATACTAATAAAACAATTATGTCTTCTCAAAATAACATGGCCAAAGAAAGTTATCCCTACAAAATCATATAGTCTGGCTATGCTCTATCTTCACCACACAAATTATTTAAATCATGCACAACGCCGATGATAAGCCAAGCAATTGTTTCATACTTTAACATTTTCAAAACTTTTTCAATCTTCACGCAATACATGAGCGTGAGCCATGGATATAGCACTATATGTGGAATAGAGTGGTGGTTGTGGAGAAGACAAAAAGAGGGGAAGATAGTCTCACATCAACTAGGCGTATCAACGGGCTATGGAGATGCCCATTAATAGATATCAATGTGAGTGAGTAGGGATTGCCATGCAACGGATGCACTAGAGCTATAAGTATATGAAAGCTCAACAAAAGAAACTAAGTGGGTGTGCATCTAACTCGCTTGCTCACGAAGACCTAGGGCATTTTGAGGAAGCCCATCATTGGAATATACAAGCCAAGTTCTATAATGAAAAATTCCCACTAGTATATGAAAGTGACAAAATGAGAGACTCTCTATCATGAAGATCTTGGTGCTACTTTGAAGCACAAGTGTGGTAAAAGGATAGTAACATTGTCCCTTCTCTCTTTTTCTCTCATTTTCTTTATTTTTTTATTTGGGCTTTTTTTATGGCCTCTTTTTTTTTCTTTTTTTTCTTTTTCATCCGGATTCTCATCCCGACTTGTGGGGGAATCATAGTCTCCATCATCCTTTCCTCACTTGGGACAATGCTCTAGAAAATGATGATCATCACACTTTTATTTTTCTTACAACTCAATAATTACAACTCGATACTTAGAACAAGATATGACTCTATATGAATGCCTCCGGCGGTGTACCGGGATATGCAATGAATCAAGAGTGACATGTATGAAAGAATTATGAAAGGTGGCTTTGCCACAAATACGAGGTCAACTACATGATCATTCTAGCAATATGACAATGATGGAGCGTGTCATAAGAAACAGAACGGTGGAAAGTTGCATGGCAATATATCTCGGAATGGCTATGGAAATGCCATGATAGGTAGGTATGGTGGCTGTTTTGAGGAAGGTATTTGGTGGGTGTATGATACCGGCGAAAAGTGCGCGGTATTAGAGAGGCTAGCAATGGTGGAAGGATGGGAAAAAGTGTGTATAATCCATGGACTCAACATTAGTCATAAAGAACTCATATACTTATTGCAAAAATCTAGAATTTATCAAAGCAAAGTATTACGCGCATGCTCCTAGGGGATAGATTGGTAGGAAAATACCATCGCTCGTCCCCGACCGCCACTCATAAGGAAGACAATCAATAAATAAATCATGCTCCGACTTCATCACATAACGGTTCACCATACGTGCATGCTACGGGAATCAAAACTTCAACGTAAGTATTCTTTAAATTCACAACTACTCAACTAGCATGACTCTAATATTATCACCTCCATATCTCAAAACAATTATCATGCTTCAATCTTTTCTTAGTATTCAACACACTCAAAAGAAAGTTTCACAAATCTTGAATACCAAGCATATTAATATTAAGCAAATTACCATGCTATTAAGACTCTCAAAATGATCTAAGTGAAGCATGAGAGATCAATAGTTTCTTTAAAACAAATCCACCACCGTGCTCTAAAAGATCTAAGTGAAGCACATAGAGCAAAATTATAATGCTCAAAAGATATAAGTGAAGCACATAGAGCAAAACTATAACGCTCAAAAGATATAAGTGAAGCACGTAGAGTATTCTATCAAATTTTAATTCATAAATGGCTCTCCCAAAAGGTGTGTACAGCAAGGATGATTGTGGAACACTAACAAACAAAGATACAAATAATACAAGACGCTCCAAGAAAAACACATAACATGTGGTGAATAAAAATATAGCTCCAACTAAAATTACCGATGGAAGTAGACGAAAGAGAGGATGCCTTCCGGGGCATCCCCAAGCTTTGAATTTTTGGTGACCTTGGATTATCTTGGGGGTGCCATGGGCATCCCCGAGGTTAGGCTCTTGCCACTCCTTGTTCCATAATCCATCAAAAGGTTTCACCCAAATCTTGAAAACTTCACAACACAAAACTCAATAGAAATCTCGTGAGCTATGTTAGAGAAAGAAAACATAAAACTACTTCAAGGTTCTGTAATGAACTCATTCTTCATTTATATTGGTGTTAAACCTAATGTATTCCAACTTCTCTATGGATTATAAACTATTTTACTAACCATAGATTCATCAAAATAAGCAAACAACACACGAAAAACAGAATCTGTCAAAAACAGAACAGTCTATAGTAATCTGTAACTAACGCAAACTTCTGGAACTCCAACAAATCTACCGAACTAGGACGACCTAGAAAGTTTGTTTATTGATCAGAAGCAATTGGAATCAGTATTTTATCACGTTCTGGTGATTTTTAACAATTGTTTTAGTGAACAAAAATATTCTGGAATTTACAGCAAGATCAAATAACTATCATCCAAGAAGATCCTATAGGTCTAACTTGGCACAAACACTAATTAAAACACAAAACCACATCTAAGCAGAAGGTAGATGGATTATTTATTCCTAAACAGAAGCAAAAATGAAAAACTCAAAATAAAATTGGGTTGCCTCCCAACAAGCGCTATCGTTTAACGCCTCTAGCTAGGCATAAAAGCGAGGATAGATTTAGGTATTGCCATAATAGTGGTATGGCAAATCATGAAAACTTCTCTCATATTCTCTACGTTCAGCAGCAAGTTTTCTTTGAGGCAAGCAAAAATAATCAAAAGGGCTAAATTTAATGGGACAAAAGTCCCCAAGATCAATCTCGGGAGGTATGGGTTCCTCCCTAGGCCCTTTGTATTGCACAATCAATTCATCATTAAGAGCATTCTTTTGGCAAAAAGCTACAATCCTTCGTTCAAGAGGAAAACCTAGTCCATTATTCCGAATAGCAAAATCATCATTAAGCTCGGAAATTTTATCAACTAGAACATCAGCAGGAACCTTTTTCCTAAGATTTTCATTATAAGCAATATGATCTAAAGATTGTAAATGCATCATGTCTTCTTGATTAAAAAGGGTAGCTTCAATGGGAGGATGACTAGCATCTATCCTATAATGTGCAAAGATTTCTTTGGCCTCTTTTATTATAAATCTGAACTCATGAGCCAAAAAGATAGTGGCGGCACGCTTAACAGAAGAATGCTCAATATTAGAGAATTCTAAGAAGATTTGTTGTATGCAAGGATGCATGTGCATAAATTGTCTTTCAAGTTCAACTATAAGCATGGCAATAGCGTCTGCCAGACTACTAGTTCTATGAAGAATAGAACCGCCCATAGAAGGCAATGTTGGGGAACGTAGTAATTTCAAAATTTTCCTACGCACACGCAAGATCATGGTGATGCATAGCAACGAGAGGGGAGAGTGTTGTCTACGTACCCTCGTAGACCGAAGCGGAAGCGTTGATACAACGTAGAGGAAGTAGTCGTACGTTCTCCTCGAGATCCAACCGATGACAGCACCGTTACTCCGGCACCTCCGAGTTCTTGGCACACGTTCAGCTCGATGACGATCCCCGGGCTCCGATCCAGCAAAGCGTCGAGGAAGAGTTCCGTCAGCACGACGGCGTGGTGACGATCTTGATGTGTTACCGGCGCAGGGCTTCACCTAAGCACTGCAACGATATGATCGAGGTGGAATTTGGTGGAAGGGGGCACCGCACACGGCTAAGGAACGATCCGTAGATCAACTTGTGTGTCTTTGGGGTGCCCCCTGCCCCCGTATATAAAGGAGCAAGGGAGGGGGTGGCCGGCCTAGGGTTAGGCGCGCCAGGGTGTGGAGTCCTACTAGGTTTCCAAGTCCTAGTAGGAGTCCACCAAGAGGGGAGGAAGGGAGAAGGAATAGGAGGAGAAGGAAAGGTGGCCGGCCCCCTTTTCCCTAGTCCAATTCGGACTAGAGGGGAGGGGGGGCGCAGCAGCCTTTTTTTTCCCTCTTCCCACTAAAGCCCATCAAGGCCCATTACTTCTCCCGTAATCCCGTAACTCCCCGGTACCTCCGAAAATACCCGAACCACTCAGAACCCTTCCGATGTCCGAATATAGTCGTCCAATATATCGATCTTTACGTCTCGACCATTTCGAGACTCCTCGTCATGTCCCCGATCTCATCTGGGACTCCGAACTCCTTCGGCACATCAAAACTCATAAACTCATAATATAACTGTCATCGAAACCTTAAGCGTGCGGACCCTACGGTTCGAGAACAATGTAGACATGACCGAGACACGTCTCCAGTCAATAACCAATAGCGGGACCTGGATGCCCATATTGGCTCCTACATATTCTACGAAGATCTTTATCGGTCAGACCGCATAACAACATACGTTGTTCCCTTTGTCATCGGTATGTTACTTGCCCGAGATTCGATCGTCGGTATCCAATACCTAGTTCAATCTCGTTACCGGCAAGTCTCTTTTCTCATTCCGTAATACATCATCTCGCAACTAACTCATTGGTTGCAATGCTTGCAAGGCTTTATGTGATGTGCATTACCGAGAAGGCCCTGAGATACCTCTCCGACAATCGGAGTGACAAATCCTCATCTTGAAATATGCCAACCCAATATGTACCTTCGGAGACACCTGTAGAGCACCTTTATAATCACCCAGTTACGTTGTGACGTTTGGTAGCACACAAAGTGTTCCTACGGCAAACGGGAGTTGCATAATCTCATAGTTAAAGGAACATGTATAAGTCATGGATAAAAGCAATAGCAACATACTAAACGATCGGGTGCTATGCTAATGGAATGGGTCATGTCAATCAGATCATTCAACTAATGATGTGATCTCGTTAATCAAATAACAACTCTTTGTTCATGGTTAGGAAACATAACCATCTTTGATTAATGAGCTAGTCAAGTAGAGGCATACTAGTGACACTCTGTTTGTCTATGTATTCACACATGTATTATGTTTCCGGTTAATACAATTCTAGCATGAATAATAAACATTTATCATGACATGTAAGGAAATAAATAATAACTTTATTATTGCCTCTAGGGTATATTTCCTTCAGTCTCCCACTTGCACTAGAGTCAATAATCTCGATCACATCACTATGTGATTAACATCAATAGATCATATCATCATGTGATTAACACCCATAGTTCACATCGCTATGTGACCGACACCCAAAGGGTTTACTAGATTCAGTAATCTAGTTTACATCGCTATGTAATTAACACCCAAAGAGTACTAAGGTGTGATCATGTTTTGCTTGTGAGAGAATCTTAGTCAACGGGTCTGCTACATTCAGATCCGTTATGTATTTTGCAATTTTCTATGTCTACAATGCTCCGCACGGAGCTACTTTAGCTAATTGCTCCCACTTTCAATATGTATCTAGATTGAGACTTAGAGTCATCTAGATTAGTGTCAAAACTTGCATCGACGTAACCTTTTACGACGAACCTTTTTGTCACATCCATAATCGAGAAACATATCCTTATTCCACTAAGGATAATTTTGATCGCTTGTCCAGTGATCTACTCCTAGATCACTATTGTACTCCCTTGCCAAACTCAGTGGTAGGGTATGCAATAGATCTGGTACACAGCATGGCATACTTTATAGAACCTATGGCTGAGGCATAGGGAATGACTTTCATTCTCTTTCTATCTTCTGCCGTGGTCGGGTTTTGAGTCTTACTCAATTTCACACCTTGTAATACAGGCAAGAACTCTTTCTTTGACTGTTCCATTTTGAACTACTTCAAAATCTTTTCAAGGTATGTACTTATTGAAAAACTTATCAAGCGTCTTGATCTATCTCTATAGATCTTGATGCTCAATATGTAAGCAGCTTCACCGAGGTCCTTCTTCAAAAAACTCCTTTCAAATACTCCTTTATGCTTCACAGAATAATTCTACATTATTTCCGATCAATAATATGTCATTTACATATACTTATCAGAAATGCTGTAGTGCTCCCACTCACTTTCTTGTAAATACAGGCTTCACCGCAAGTCTGTATAAAACTATATGCTTTGATCAACTTATCAAAGCGTATATTCCAACTCCGAGATGCTTGCACCAGTCCATAGATGGATCGCTGGAGCTTGCATATTTTGTTAACACCTTCAGGATCGACAAAACCTTCTAGTTGCATCATATACAACTCTCCATTAAGGAATGCAGTTTTGTTTATCCATTTGCCAGATTTCATAAAATGCGGCAATTGCTAACATGATTCGGACAGACTTAAGCATAGATACGAGTGAGAAACTCTCATCGTAGTCAATACTTTGAACTTGTCGAAAAACCTTTTTCGACAATTCTAGCTTTGTAGATAGTAACACTACTATCAGTGTCCGTCTTCCTCTTGAAGATCCATTTATTCTTAATTGCTTGCCGATCATGGGGCAAGGCAACCAAAGTCCAAACTTTGTTCTCATACATGGATCATATCTCAGATTTCATGGCCTCTAACCATTTTGCGGAATCTGGGCTCATCATCGCTTCCTCATAGTTCGCAAGTTCGTCATGGTCTAGTAACATGACTTCCAGAACAGGATTACCGTACCACTCTGGTGCGGATCTCACTCTGGTTTACTTACGAGATTCGGTAGTAACTTGATCTTGAAGTTACATGATCATCATCATTAGCTTCCTTACTAATTGGTGTAGTAGTCTCAAGAACAGATTTCTGTGAGGAACTACTTTCCAATAAGGGAGAAGGTACAATTACCTTATCAAGTTTTCTACTTTCCTCCCACTCACTTCTTTCGAAAGAAACTCTTTCTCTAGAAAGTTTTCGAACTTAGCAACAAAAGTCTTGCCTTCGGATCTGTGATAGAAGGTGTATCCAACAGTTTCCTTTGGATATCCTATGAAGACACATTTCTCCGATTTGGGTTCGAGCTTATCAGGTTGAAGCTTTTTCACATAAGCATCGCAGCCCCAAACTTTAAGAAACGACAGCTTAGATTTATTGCTAAACCATAGTTCATACGGTGTCGTCCCAACAGATTTAGATGGTGCCCCTTTTAACGTGAATGCAGCTGTCTCTAATGCATGATCCCAAAACGATATTGGTAAATCGGTAAGAAACATCATAGATTGTACTATATCCAATAAAGTACGGTTATGACGTTCGGACACACCATTATGCTGTGGTGTTCCAGGTGGCATGGATTTGTGAAACTATTCCACACGGTTTTAACTGAAGGCCAAAACTCGTAACTCAAATATTTTTCCTCTGCGATTATATCGTAGAAACTTTTCATTTTCTTTTTATGATGATTATCCACTTCACTCTGAAATTCTTTGAACTTTTCAAACGTTTCAGACTTATGTTTCATTAAGTAGATATACCCATATCTGCTTAAATCATCTGTGAAGTTCTGAAAATAATGATACTTGTCGCGAGCCTTAATATTCATCGGACCACATACATCAGTATGTATGATTTCCAACAAATCTGTTGCTTGCTCCATTGTTCCGGAGAACGGCGTTTTAGTCATCTTGCCCAAGAGGCATGGTTCGCAAGCATCAAGTGATTCATAATCAAGTGATTCCAAAATCCCATCAGCATGGAGTTTCTTCATGCGCTTTACACCAATATGACCTAAACTGTAGTGCCACAAATAAATTGCACTATCATTATTAACTTTGCATCTTTTGGCTTCAATATTATGAATATGTGTATCACTATGATCGAGATCCAACAAACCATTTCGTTGGTGTGTATAACCATAGAAGGTTTTATTCATGTAAACAGAACAACAATTTATTCTCTTACTTAAATGAATAGCCGTATTGCAATAAACATGATCAAATCATATTCATGCTCAACGCAAACACCAAATAACACTTATTTAGTTTCAACACTAATCCCGAAAGTATAGCGAGTGTGTGATGATGATCATATCAATCTTGGAACCACTTCCAACACACATCGTCACCTTGCCCTTTAACTAGTCTTTGTTCATTCTGCAACTCCCGTTTCGAGTTACTAATCTTAGCAACTTGAACTAGTACCAAATACTGAGGGGTTGCTATGAACACTAGTAAAGTACACATCAATAACATGTATATCAAATATACTTATGTTCACTTTGCCATCCTTCTTATCCGCCAATCACTTGGGGTAGTTCCGCTTCCAGTGACCAGTCCCTTTGCAGTAGAAGCACTTAGTCTCAGGCTTAGGACCAGACTTGGGCTTTTCCACTTGAGCAGCAACTTGCTTGCCGTTCTTCTTGAAGTTCCCCTTCTTTCCTTTTGCCCCTTTTCTTGAAACTAGTGATCTTGTCAACCATCAACACTTGATGTTTTTCTTTGATTTCTACCTTCGCCGATTTTAGCATCGCGAAGAGCTTGGGAATATTTTCTGTTATCCCTTGCATTTTATAGTTCATCACGAAGTTCTACTAACTTGGTGATGGTGACTAGAGAATTCTGTCAATCACTATCTTATCTGGAAGATTAACTCCCACTTGATTCAAGTGATTGTAGTACTCAGACAATCTGAGCACATGCTCACTAGTTGAGCGATTCTCCTCCATCTTTTAGCTATAGAACTTGTTGGAGACTTCATATCTCTCAACTCGGGTATTTGCTTGAAATATTAACTTCAACTCCTGGAACATCTCATATGGTCCATGACGTTCAAAACGTCTTTGAAGTCTCGATTCTAAGCCGTTTAAGCATGGTGCACTAAACTATTAAGTAGTCATCATATTGAGCTAGCATAACGTTCATAACGTCTGCATCTGCTCCTGCAATAGGTCCGTCACCTAGCGGTGCATCAAGGACATAATTCTTCTGTGCAGCAATGAGGATAAACCTCAGATCACGGATCCAATCCGCATCATTGCTACTAACATTTTTCAACACAATTTTCTCTAGGAACATATCAAAATAAACACAGGGAAGCAACAATGCGGGCTATTGATCTACAACATAGATATGCTAATACTACCAGGACTAAGTTCATGATAAATTAAAGTTCAATTAATCATATTACTTAAGAACTCCCACTTAGATAGACATCTCTCTAATCCTCTAAGTGATCACGTGATCCAAATCAACTTAAACCATATCCGATCATCACGTGAGATGGAGTAGTTTCAATGGTGAACATCACTATGTTGATCATATCTACTATATGATTCATGCTCAACCTTTCGGTCTCTGTGTTCCGAGGCCATATCTGTATATGCTAGGCTCGTCAAGTTAAACCTGAGTATTCCGCGTGTGCAACTGTTTTGCACCCGTTGTATTTGAACGTAGAGCCTATCACACCCGATCATCACGTGGTGTCTCAGCACGAAGAACTTTCGCAACGGTGCATACTCAGGGAGAACACTTCTTGATAATTTTGTGAGAAATCATCTTATAATGCTACCGTCAAACAAAGCAAGATAAGATGCATAAAAGATAAACATCACATGCAATCAATATAAGTGATATGATATGGCCATCATCATCTTGTGCTTGTGATCTCCATCTCTGCAGCACCGTCATGATCACCATCGTCACCGGCGCGACACCTTGATCTCCATCGTAGCATCGTTGTCGTCTCGCCAATCTTATGCTTCCACGACTATAACTACCGCTTAGTAATAAAGTAAAGCATTACATCGCGATTGCATTGCATACAATAAAGCGACAACCATATGGCTCCTGCCAGTTGCCGATAACTCGGTTACAAAACATGATCATCTCATACAATAAAATTTAGCATCATGTCTTGACCATATCACATCACAACATGCCCTGCAAAAACAAGTTAGACGTCCTCTACTTTGTTGTTGCAAGTTTTACGTGGCTGCTACGGGCTTTAAGCAAGAACTCATCTTACCTACGCATCAAAACCACAACGATAGTTTGTCAAATAGACTCCGTTTTAACCTTCTCAAGGACCGGGCGTAGCCACACTCGGTTCAACTAAAGTTGGAGAGACAGTCTTCCGCAAGCCATCTATGTGCAAAGCACGTCGAGGGAACCGGTCTCGCGTAAGCGTACGCGTAAGGTTGGTCCGAATCGTCTCGTCCAACAATACCGCTGAACCAAAGTATGACATGCTGGTAGGCAGTATGACTTGTATCGTCCACAACTCACTTGTGTTCTACTCGTGCAAATAACATCATACCATAAAAACCTAGGCTCTGATACCACTGTTGGGGAACGTAGTAATTTCAAAATTTTCCTACGCACACGCAAGATCATGGTGATGCATAGCAACGAGAGGGGAGAGTGTTGTCTACGTACCCTCGTAGACCGAAGCGGAAGCGTTGACACAACGTAGAGGAAGTAGTCGTACGTTCTCCTCGAGATCCAACCGATGACAGCACCGTTACTCCGGCACCTCCGAGTTCTTGGCACACGTTCAGCTCGATGACGATCCCCGGGCTCCGATCCAGCAAAGCGTCGAGGAAGAGTTTCGTCAGCACGACGGCGTGGTGACGATCTTGATGTGTTACCGGCGCAGGGCTTCACCTAAGCACTGCAACGATATGATCGAGGTGGAATTTGGTGGAAGGGGGCACCGCACACGGCTAAGGAACGATCCGTAGATCAACTTGTGTGTCTTTGGGGTGCCCCCTGCCCCCGTATATAAAGGAGCAAGGGAGGGGGTGGCCGGCCTAGGGTTAGGCGCGCCAGGGTGTGGAGTCCTACTAGGTTTCCAAGTCCTAGTAGGAGTCCACCAAGAGGGGAGGAAGGGAGAAGGAATAGGAGGAGAAGGAAAGGTGGACGGCCCCCTTTTCCCTAGTCCAATTCGGACTAGAGGGGAGGGGGGGCGCAGCAGCCTTTTTTTTCCTCTTCCCACTAAAGCCCATCAAGGCCCATTACTTCTCCCGTAATCCCGTAACTCCCCGGTACCTCCGAAAATACCCGAACCACTCAGAACCCTTCCGATGTCCGAATATAGTCGTCCAATATATCGATCTTTACGTCTCGACCATTTCGAGACTCCTCGTCATGTCCCCGATCTCATCCGGGACTCCGAACTCCTTCGGTACATCAAAACTCATAAACTCATAATATAACTGTCATCGAAACCTTAAGCGTGCGGACCCTACGGTTCGAGAACAATGTAGACATGACCGAGACACGTCTCCAGTCAATAACCAATAGCGGGACCTGGATGCCCATATTGGCTCCTACATATTCTACGAAGATCTTTATCGGTCAGACCGCATAACAACATACGTTGTTCCCTTTGTCATCGGTATGTTACTTGCCCGAGATTCGATCGTCGGTATCCAATACCTAGTTCAATCTCGTTACCGGCAAGTCTCTTTTCTCATTCCGTAATACATCATCTCGCAACTAACTCATTGGTTGCAATGCTTGCAAGGCTTTATGTGATGTGCATTACCGAGAAGGCCCTGAGATACCTCTCCGACAATCGGAGTGACAAATCCTCATCTTGAAATATGCCAACCCAATATGTACCTTCGGAGACACCTGTAGAGCACCTTTATAATCACCCAGTTACGTTGTGACGTTTGGTAGCACACAAAGTGTTCCTACGGCAAACGGGAGTTGCATAATCTCATAGTTAAAGGAACATGTATAAGTCATGGATAAAAGCAATAGCAACATACTAAACGATCGGGTGCTATGCTAATGGAATGGGTCATGTCAATCAGATCATTCAACTAATGATGTGATCTCGTTAATCAAATAACAACTCTTTGTTCATGGTTAGGAAACATAACCATCTTTGATTAATGAGCTAGTCAAGCAGAGGCATACTAGTGACACTCTGTTTGTCTATGTATTCACACATGTATTATGTTTCCGGTTAATACAATTCTAGCATGAATAATAAACATTTATCATGACATGTAAGGAAATAAATAATAACTTTATTATTGCCTCTAGGGCATATTTCCTTCAGGCAAAGCACCGGCACAAGTAAAGAAATCTTGAATAACTCCTTTTCCAATAATATTACCACTACCGACACGAAATCTTTTTGTATGATAGGTAGGGGGTTCTTCAGCAGGAGCATCCGAATTTTCTATGATATTGTTATCGCCCATATTGGCGATAACTTCCCCAATTTTAGACATAGCAACAAACAAACGATCCAACACACGAGCAAACAAAAGGCAAACGAGGAAAAGGCAAACGGAAAAAGAGAGGAGGAGATGGAGAAGGAGATTGGGAAAGAGAGGGCGAATAAAATGGCAAGGGTGAAGTGGGGGAGAGAAAAACGAGAGGCAAATGGCAACTAATGTAATGCGGGAGATAGGGATTGTGATGGGTACTTGGTATGTTGACTTTTTGCGTAGACTCCCCGGCAACGGCGCCAGAAATGGCTCATTGTCGGGAGTCCAAATCTTGACTTGCCCTTGCGTAAGCCTCCCCGGCAACGACGCCAGAAATGGCTCGTTGTCGGGAGTCCAAATCTTGACTTGCCCTTGCGTAAGCCTCCCCTGCAATGGCGCCAAAAATTCTTCTTGCTACCTCTTGAGCACTGCGTTGGTTTTCCCCGAAGAGGAGAGGATGATGCAGCAAAGTAGCGTAAGTATGTCCCTCAGTTTTTGAGAACCAAGGTATCAATCCAGTAGGAGGCCACGCTCAAGTCCCTCATACCTGCACAAAACGATAGCTACTCGCAACCAACGCGATTAGGGGTTGTCAATCCCTTCACGGTCACTTACGAGAGTGAGATCTGATAGAGATGATAGATAATATTTTTGGTATTTTTGATATAGAGATGCAAAGTAAAAAGTAAAAGGCAAAGTAAAAAGCAAAGCAAGATTAAAGTGATAGAGATTGATATGATGAGAATAGACCCGGGGGCCATAGGTTTCACTAGTGGCTTCTCTCAAGAGCATAAGTATTCTACGGTGGGTGAACAAATTACTGTTGAGCAATTGACAGAATTGAGCATAGTTATGAGAATATCTAGGTATGATCATGTATATAGGCATCACGTCCGTGACAAGTAGATCGACTCCTGCCTGCATCTACTACTATTACTCCACTCATCGACCGCTATCCAGCATGCATCTAGAGTATTAAGTTAAAAACAGAGTAACGCTTTAAGCAAGATGACATGATGTAGAAAGATAAATTCATGCAATATGAAATAAACCCCATCTTGTTATCCTCGATGGCAACGATGCAATACGTGCCTTGCTGCCCCTTCTGTCACTGGGAAAGGACACCGCAAGATCGAACCCAAAGCTAAGCACTTCTCCCATGGCAAGAAAAACCAATCTAGTAGGCCAAACCAAACTGATAATTCGAAGAGACTTGCGAAGGTAACCAATCATACATAAAACAATTCAGAGAAGATTCAAATATTATTCATAGATAGACTTGATCATAAACCCACAATTCATCGGTCTCAACAAACACACCGCAAAAAGAAGATTACATCGAATAGATCTCCACAAGAGAAGGGGAGAATATATTGAGATCCAAAAAAAGAGAAGAAGCCAGCTAGCTACTAACTATGGACCCGAAGGTCTGAGGTAAACTACTCACACTTCATCGGAGGGGCTATGATGATGTAGAAGCCCTCCGTGATGACGGCCCTCTTCGGCGGAGCTCCGGAACAGGACCCAAGATGGGATCTCGTGGATACAGAAAGTTGCGACGGTGGAATTAGGTTTTTGGCTCCTGTTCTGATTGTTTGAGGGTACGTAGGTATATATAGGAGGAAGGAGTACGTCGGTGGAGCTTCGAGGGGCCCATGAGGCAGGGGGCGTGCCCTAAGGGGGGGCGCCCCCCACCCTCGTGACCGCCTCTCTGATGCCTTGGCGTAGGGTCCGAGTCTCCTGGATCACTTCGGTGAGAAAATCACGTTCCCGAAGATTTTATTCCGTTTGGACTCCGTTTGATATTTTGTTTCTCCGAAACACTGAAATAGTCAAAAAACAGCAATTCTGGGCTGGGCCTCCGGTTAATAGGTTAGTCCCAAAAATAATATAAAAGTGTAAAATAAAGCCCAATATAGTCCAAAACAGTAGATAATATAGCATGGAGCAATCAAAAATTATAGATACGTTGGAGACGTATCAGGCATCCCCATGCTTAATTCTTGCTCGTCCTCAAGTAGGTAAATGATAAAAAGAGAATTTTTGATGCGGAGTGCTACTTGGCATAATTTCAATGCAAATCTTCTTAATTGTGGTATGAATATTCAGATTCAAAAGATTCAAGACAAAAGTTCATAGACATAAAAATAATAATACTTCAAGCATACTAATAAAACAATTATGTCTTCTCAAAATAACATGGCCAAAGAAAGTTATCCCTACAAATTCATATAGTCTGGCTATGCTCTATCTTCACCACACAAATTATTTAAATCATGCACAACGCCGATGATAAGCCAAGCAATTGTTTCATACTTTAACATTTTCAAAACTTTTTCAATCTTCACGCAATACATGAGCGTGAGCCATGGATATAGCACTATATGTGGAATAGATTGGTGGTTGTGGAGAAGACAAAAAGAGGGGAAGATAGTCTCACATCAACTAGGCGTATCAACGGGCTATGGAGATGCCCATTAATAGATATCAATGTGAGTGAGTAGGGATTGCCATGCAATGGATGCACTAGAGCTATAAGTATATGAAAGCTCAACAAAAGAAACTAAGTGGGTGTGCATCTAACTCGCTTGCTCACGAAGACCTAGGGCATTTTGAGGAAGCCCATCATTGGAATATACAAGCCAAGTTCTATAATGAAAAATTCCCACTAGTATATGAAAGTGACAAAATGAGAGACTCTCTATCATGAAGATATTGGTGCTACTTTGAAGCACAAGTGTGGTAAAAGGATAGTAACATTGTCCCTTCTCTCTTTTTCTCTCATTTTTTTATTTTTTTATTTGGGCTTTTTTTATGGCCTCTTTTTTTATTTTTATTTTATTTTTCGTCCGGATTCTCATCCCGACTTGTGGGGGAATCATAGTCTCCATCATCCTTTCCTCACTTGGGACAATGCTCTAGAAAATGATGATCATCACACTTTTATTTTTCTTACAACTCAATAATTACAACTTGATACTTAGAACAAGATATGACTCTATATGAATGCCTCCGGCGGTGTACCGGGATATGCAATGAATCAAGAGTGACATGTATGAAAGAATTATGAAAGGTGGCTTTGCCACAAATACGAGGTCAACTACATGATCATTCTGGCAATATGACAATGATGGAGCGTGTCATAACAAACAGAACGGTGGAAAGTTGCATGGCAATATATCTTAGAATGGCTATGGAAATGCCATGATAGGTAGGTATGGTGGCTGTTTTGAGGAAGGTATTTGGTGGGTGTATGATACCGGCGAAAAGTGCGCGGTATTAGAGAGGCTAGCAATGGTGGAAGGATGGGAAAAAGTGTGTATAATCCATGGACTCAACATTAGTCATAAAGAACTCATATACTTATTGCAAAAATCTAGAATTTATCAAAGCAAAGTATTACGCGCATGCTCCTAGGGGATAGATTGTTAGGAAAAGACCATCGCTCGTCCCCGACCGCCACTCATAAGGAAGACAATCAATAAATAAATCATGCTCCGACTTCATCACATAACGGTTCACCATACGTGCATGCTACGGGAATCAAAACTTCAACGTAAGTATTCTTTAAATTCACAACTACTCAACTAGCATGACTCTAATATTATCACCTCCATATCTCAAAACAATTATCATGCTTCAATCTTTTCTTAGTATTCAACGCACTCAAAAGAAAGTTTCACAAATCTTGAATACCAAGCATATTAATATTAAGCAAATTACCATGCTATTAAGACTCTCAAAATGATCTAAGTGAAGCATGAGAGATCAATAGTTTATTTAAAACAAATCCACCACCGTGCTCTAAAATATCTAAGTGAAGCACATAGAGCAAAATTATAACGCTCAAAAGATATAAGTGAAGCACATAGAGCAAAACTATAACGCTCAAAAGATATAAGTGAAGCACATAGAGTATTCTATCAAATTTTAATTCATAAATGGCTCTCCCAAAAGGTGTGTACAGCAAGGATTATTGTGGCACACTAACAAAAAAAGATACAAATAATACAAGACGCTCCAAGAAAAACACATAACATGTGGTGAATAAAAATATAGCTCCAACTAAAATTACCGATGGAAGTAGACGAAAGAGAGGATGCCTTCCGGGGCATCCCCAAGCTTTGACTTTTTGGTGTCCTTGGATTATCTTGGGGGTGCCATGGGCATCCCCAAGGTTAGGCTCTTGCCACTCCTTGTTCCATAATCCATCAAAAGATTTCACCCAAAACTTGAAAACTTCACAACACAAAACTCAATAGAAATCACGTGAGCTCCGTTAGAGAAAGAAAACATAAAACTACTTCAAGGTACTGTAATGAACTCATTCTTTATTTATATTGGTGTTAAACCTACTGTATTCCAACTTCTCTATGGATTATAAACTATTTTACTAACCATAGATTCATCAAAATAAGCAAACAACACACGAAAAACAGAATCTGTCAAAAACAGAACAGTCTATAGTAATCTGTAACTAACGCAAACTTCTGGAACTCCAACAAATCTACCAAACTAGGACGACCTAGAAAGGTTGTTTATTGATCAGAAGCAATTGGAATCTGTATTTTATCACATTCTGGTGATTTTTAACAATTGTTTTAGTGAACAGAAAGATTCTGGAATTTACAGCAAGATCAAATAACTATCATCCAAGAAGATCCTATAGGTCTAACTTGGCACAAACACTAATTAAAACACAAAACCACATCTAAGCAGAAGGTAGATGGATTATTTATTCCTAAACAGAAGCAAAAATGAAAAACTCAAAATAAAATTGGGTTGCCTCCCAACAAGCGCTATCGTTTAACGCCTCTAGCTAGGCATAAAAGCGAGGATAGATTTAGGTATTGCCATAATAGTGGTATGGCAAATCATGAAAACTTCTCTCATATTCTCTACGTTCAGCAGCAAGTTTTCTTTGAGGCAAGCAAAAATAATCAAAAGGGCTAAATTTAATGGGACAAAAGTCCCCAAGATCAATCTCGGGAGGTATGGGTTCCTCCCTAGGCCCTTTGTATTGCACAATCAATTCATCATTAAGAGCATTCTTTTGGCAAAAAGCTACAATCCTTCGTTCAAGAGGAAAACCTAGTCCATTATTCCGAATAGCAAAATCATCATTAAGCTCGGAAATTTTATCAACTAGAACATCAGCAGGAACCTTTTTCCTAAGATTTTCATTATAAGCAATATGATCTAAAGATTGTAAATGCATCATGTCTTCTTGATTAAAAAGGGTAGCTTCAATGGGAGGATGACTAGCATCTACCCTATAATGCGCAAAGATTTCTTTGGCCTCTTTTATTATAAATCTGAACTCATGAGCCAAAAAGATAGTGGCGGCACGCTTAACAGAAGAATGCTCAATATTAGAGAATTCTAAGAAGATTTGTTGTATGCAAGGATGCATGTGCATAAATTGTCTTTCAAGTTCAACTATAAGCATGGCAATAGTGTCCGCCAGACTACTAGTTCTATGAAGAATAGAACCGCCCATAGAAGGCAAAGCACCGGCACAAGTAAAAAAATCATGAATAACTCCTTTTCCAATAATATTACCACTACCGACACGAAATCTTTTTGTATGATAGGTAGGGGGTTCTTCAGCAGGAGCATCCGAATTTTCTATGATATTGTTATCGCCCATATTGGCGATAACTTCCCCAATTTCAGACATAGCAACAAACAAACGATCCAACACACGAGCAAACAAAAGGCAAACGAGGAAAAGGCAAACGGAAAAAGAGAGGAGGAGATGGAGAAGGAGATTGGGAAAGAGAGGGCGAATAAAACGGCAAGGGTGAAGTGGGGGAGAGAAAAACGAGAGGCAAATGACAACTAATGTAAGGCAGGGGGTCGCTCCCTAAGGGGGGGCACCCCCACCCTCGTGACCGCCTCTCTGATGCCTTGGCTTAGGGCCCAAGTCTCCTGGATCACGTTCGGTGAGAAAATCACGTTCCCGAAGATTTTATTCCGTTTGGACTCCGTTTGATATTCTGTTTCTCCGAAACACTGAAATAGGCAAAAAACAGCAATTCTGGATTGGGCCTCCGGTTAATAGGTTAGTCCCAAAAACAATATAAAAGTGGAAAATAAAGCCCAATATAGTCCAAAACAGTAGATAATATAGCATGGAGCAATCAAAAATTATAGATACGTTGGAGATGTATCAGATATTAACTACTAGGGTATTATTTGCATGTTGTCATGTGATTATCACTATTTTTGGCATGAAATTAACTGCACGCTAAACGTGTTGAGCGCTCGACATTGAAGCAGTCTAGGTCGTTGGATGACAAGGAATACATGTGGCTTGATGATGTTTTATATTTAATTTGATACGGCTCCAACAGAACAGTCAATCGATCAAACCATACATTTCGTTCAGTCTGACTCCGACTTTAAATTATAGGACGATCGATATAAAATAAACGGAAATGATAAACGTTTGGATTTTAAGCATGGCAATCCGAATGTTTTTCATGGCAAATTTAGATTATGCGGCAGCGGCGGGGGCGTCTCGCGGTGGGAAGCGGCTCCTCTGCCGTGCTCTGTGTGTCGTCGGGCCACTAACCGACGGCAACGGCGGCGTCTTGCGCCGTTGTTGGCGTACCCCTGGACGTTAACCTAGCTTCAAGGAAGGCCAAAATGTTCTGGACTTCGGAGCGAGTCGACTGGCGGGAGGAGGCGACTGGCGTTGGTGCAAGGAAGCGGTCGACAGTGGCCATCCATGCCGCTGAGGGGGGCACTGGAACCCGCACGGGGACAGGCGCTGTCAACGGCGCGGCGGAGACATTCATGTGCATGGGCACCGGCACGGGCGCGCACGTCAGTGCACGCGCAGGCGCATGCGCTAGCAGGTGCACGGGCACCGGCACGGGCGTGCGCGTCAGTGCGCGCCCTGGCACATGCGCTGGCAGGTGCACGGGCGCGTGAAAGTCGGCTGGGACCTCATGGAACCCCGTGGGATCAAGCTCGGAGACAATGTGCGGCTCCCGGCCCACCAATGCCACGGGGATGGGCACTGGCACAGTCGGGGCGACGGGAGCAGGGACAGGCGCGACGTCTTCTCGCAAGGCCAATTCAAGCTCGTCCCAAAGCGCCTTATGTTCTTGAGACTCCGGCTGGGTGTCTTCCTCAGGAAACTGGAACACTAAGGGTAGACCATCGTGATGCGGCATGGCGTACGTTCAGGTCAGGCTAGTTGGAGGTAGACGACAGGAGAATCGGAGAGGAAGAGAGAGGATTGTAGCGATACTGGGTAGTGAGGGGTTGATTTTAAACTGCGGCGCCGGCGACATTAAAAGTGGGAGCAGTTGGGACGACGGTGGGCGGCAGAGCCTGGTCAAAGGGCTCGCCTCCTGGTGAGCCTGCACAGCGGTCTTCTCGCACGCCTCCCTGACAGCAGGCGCAGCGGTCTGCTCGCACGCCTCCCATCGACTCGCACGCTTGCTCGGATGGCACCTGCCGATGAGAAGCGGGGACTCGTGGCGGCACGTAAATGCCCATGGTTTCAATAGTGAAAGCGTTCGCCTGAACGTGACGGGTCTTTCTTCCAAAATACCTTGGCTCTTCATTTGTGCAACTTGTCATAAGCAGCTTGTCTCAAATTGAAGAAAAAACTTACGAAGTAATATTTGTTCCATATCACGTGACCATGCTTAGTTTCAAGAATTTATGCTCACTTTTGGATTTTCTGAAATTTAAGATCCGGGATTCGAAACAATATCATAACCTGCATCATGCAATAAATTTTCAAGCCGTACATCTGTCCTGTTGTATTTCTTAAGAAAGGATTTGGTCAAACATTTTGCTTAGTTAGACTTCAGGCAAGTTATATATGCAGAGTAAAAGGATAATCCCTCCGTACCAGTGCATTGCCTGATATATTAACTCAAGTACTAGGCACGAACAAACGGGCTCAATTCTGTGCTCATCCTGGTGTAGTAGTAGTAGTACTAGGCAATGCAGTTGACGGGTGACCTTGACGAGCGGCAACCGAGGGAATTGAACCATGCTTGGCACGGTAGGTAACTTTATCTAGTTACTAAAGCATCCCTCCGTTGTTCATCTGTAGTCATTATGGACGGGGGACATGAGGGAATTTCCTAGGGCTGGAATTCTGGCCGCCAGATATTTCGACTTGAAACGCTGAGGCTCGACTGGTTGGGGTAATGGGGTTGCCTAATGTGCGTACCACGCACGCCACTGAAGGACACGAGCCCGGTTTTTTTAGGATCAACACGAGCCAAGGTCTGGCTGGTACGCCGTTGGGTCCTACCATTCGAGAATACGAAAGGAACCTTTTAAATTGCCGAACGAATCTATGTGTATTACAATACCCGTATTTTCCTTGCAAATACTAATCTCAACGTGGTAATTGATTTATGACGAGTTGTTGAATTAGAGTGAGTTTGTGATATAGTGATCTCAACATGGATTTCACATTTCATGGTATCCCTAGTAAGTTTTCCAATGCAAATTCAAATTTAAAAGATGAACAATATGGAGGTGAGAAAACTTTGTATGTATCAAGCATATGACCACACACACACAAAGAGAGAGAGACACACACGCACGAACACAACAACAGTCCAATAAGTATAGTGCATCTATTTTTCCAAACCATGCATGTATGACACGAATTCAAAAATACTCCTTCTATTCCTAAATATTAGTCTTTTAGAGAGTTCAACAAGTGACTACATACGGAGCAAAATGAGTGAATCTAGACTCTAAAATATGTCTATATACATCCGTATGTGCCAGTCCATGTGAAGCCTCTAAAAAGACTAATATTTAGGAACGAAGGGAGTAAAATGTAAGACATCCATGGTCCTCAGTTCAATATTTAAAATGAACATGAAACTGAAACATGATTATTAAGTTTATTACTACAGTACATGCAAATGTTCTGTTTGGGCGGAGCTATGATTGTCGGGGGTCAACCCCTCGACCTTAGATAAAATTGTGGAGCTCTATTTAGGGTTGTTTAGATTATATTTGTCCCCACCCTCCCAGCCACCGATTGGTTGTGCACCCCCATCCCTCCTCCCCAGGAGAATATCATGTGCCCCCATACCTTAGATGCTATATGCCGATAAGAGTTGCTTGGAGCTTGTAGATCTGAGATATAGCAGCTCACATAACGTGTCTTAATATTTCTGCAGGAAACCTTGATGAGTTTGAGAATTGCACACAATTTGTACAAAAAGTACTTAGATGCCCTTTGATCCCATATCCAACGACCTCGAAGCTCGTATCACCATAGCATCTAAGATGAAAGAGGACATCATATTCTCCTGTATGTAAGAATATCATGTGCTACCACACCTTAGATGGTTTGGTGATACAAGCTCTTCGGAGGCGTTGGATTTGTGACCCAACACCTCCTCGGTGGTTCAAATGGTTTTTTGCAAAAAAGCCCCAAAAGAGTTCGGACACTGCTTACAAGCACAAAGACTGCTCAGATGCCATTGGATCTCAGATCAAACGACCTCCAAGCTCGTATCACCGTAGCATCCAAGCTGCGATAGCACCTTATGTTTTCTTGCACGGGAGAGTATGAGGTGCTCCCGCACCGTAGATTCTATGGTGATACGAGTTCACTGACTAGTAATTTGTACGTGATTTGCACGTTAGATTAAAAGTAAATATCCTATCTCATAAAAATGAGAGTACTACAATGAATTTATATATGAAGAATGCATTAGAAAAAACATATAGTTTTATTCCAAAAGAAATGATAAGGGCGTGTTTGTGAAATCTTTAGTTTTTCAAATTCAAACTTATAGTATAGGTAAAATTAATTTAATGCTATAATTTTCATCTTTCCATACTTTCAAGTCAGCGTTTTCTCATAAACTCTATCTCATCTGTGTGTTGTCGACCGCACAAAAATTTAAGTAACTTAGTGTCCCCTTAAGAAAAATAAAGTAAAGTCTAAATCTAAAATTTATAATGATATTTTGAATATTTCACTCGGTGAACAAAAATATTGCCATGCGTACACTTCTTTTCTACCGTGTTCTAATTCTTTTGAGAAAAAAATACTTCCCTACATGCATTCAACAGTATTCATGTGAGGAGCAAATTGCTAATATAGGCCGCTAGCCTCTACATGCACATTTGTTTAGATGCTTCTGGTGTGTACTGAAGTATTAACAGGAACATTTCACAATATGAGGCTAGCTGCATGCTCACTTGAAGATCTAGAAAGATCCTCTCAGCCTTGTTTTGGCGCCCAACCATGGGAGTGAATCCCACTAACCATAACCGTTGGATCAGTAGGGTTCAACTTTGATAAACGGTGGCGATTCAACCCGCGGAGGAAATCAATGGCTAGCAAACGATTCTGCGTCACAGCGGGTGGCTATCCAAAGTTTGAAAATTGGTGTACTAGAGAAGATAGAGATACAATATATTTTTACACGCACATTTTCCTCTGTGCCGAGACGTGGCACACCCTACCGCGCGGTTTCGGGGTCCTCCCGGGTGGTGCATGCATATATTCTTCCTGAGTGGGACGCCCTACCGCGCGTTTTCTGGGTCCTCCTCGGTCGTAGCGCCGAAGCAAGTAAATGAGTCGTCAAATCACGAAAGACCACCTTTCCCGCCGAGTACATCAGTGAAGCACGGTGGCTAGCTAGTTGGGCTAGTTCGACCGATTAGCTAGGCCGCAGCCACATATGTTTTTTCACCCCTTTTTTATCTACTTGCTGGCACGTAAATTTAAATATCCACTGCGACGTTGCTCTGGTGTTTGGGTGCGGCTGGATTTTTAATTTTTTGATTGACGGGAGTAGGCGCGGCAGGATTTTTAATTTTTTGATTGACGGGAGCAGGCG
Source organism: Aegilops umbellulata (assembly GCA_032464435.1). Lineage (NCBI taxonomy): Eukaryota > Viridiplantae > Streptophyta > Magnoliopsida > Poales > Poaceae > Aegilops > Aegilops umbellulata. The sequence continues at coordinate 126,679,572 of CP136054.1, forward strand.
CGGCAGCAATTAGTCACGATGACTCCGCCTGTAAAAACCCACTGCTCCCTGATGCGAGAAGTCGTCGACTAGTGTTTTGCCGTGGTGAAAACCAAAAGATTCCCCGCTCCCTCCGCCTTCCCGTAGGTTGCATTGCCTTTCAGCCGTTTCGCCCCCTTTGCTTCCTCTCCTCATTGCTTCTACCTGGTGCCATGGTGGCGCAGCAGATCACTGAGTCCAAGGTGAGGCTCCTGACACAGGAGCTTCATGCCAAGGATGCGGAGCTCAGGGCCAAGGACGTGGAGCTCCGTGAGCTCAAGGAGGAGAGGAGTGCCATGCTCCTCTGTTATGTGCGGGAGTTCACGGAGCTTCAAAAGCAGCAGGCGTCAACCACAAAGATGCTCGAGGCGTCGGCGGCGTTGCTGTAGAAAGCGGGAGATACGATAGGCTGTCAGGGGAGCCAGCTGGAGCGCGAGCGGGCCGATCGTGACGAGGTCCAGGATCGCCTCAGCCACTTGGTGAACCAAGTTGCCACGCACGTGTTGCGGCTGCGCGATGCCTACTGTCGTGCCAGCGCGACGATGCCGGCCGTCGGGCTAAACCCGTTCGACCACCCGGTCGACTTCAACGAGCTGCGGCTTCCTGACCTGGTCTCCTTCTTCACCTATATCTCCGAGGAGCTGAGCTGTCTCCGCGTGATGGTGGGGGCTGAGCTGGACAAGGAGGGGTTGCGGGTTGCCGTCGCCATTGCCGGGCGAATCCTTTCAGGGCTCCGTCACCGGAATCCATTCGTGCCATTGGACGCCGTCTTTGACGAGCTGGCTCCCGTCGACCGGGAGCGGGCTCTGCGGGCGGTTGCACCCTGCATCACCAACGTCATGCGCCTCGAGAAGCAGAGGGACTTCGGTAGTGTTTAGGCGCCCTCTGCATGGGCATGTCCATATCTGGGCGCAACATGACCGTTGGATCAAACTCAGACGGTGCAGATCAGTCACTGTAGCACAAAGCGTGTGGGTGTGTTTGGTTGCATTCTCATCTCTATATAGTTGTTTCCTCTTCGTGTATTTTTGTCAACCTACTAGTGTGGACTCATGCACCCTTCATGCACTCTGCCAAACACCCAAAAGTGGGTCGAGAAGGGAACTTTTGCTCCCATCCCGTGCACCCTTCATACACCCTGCCTAACACTATTCGTGCTTCATATGGTTCATGTTTCGTGGAGTACTGTAGCACCGTACTCTCCGTGCGCTGTGGACCTAGTTCTGTTAACATTGATCTCACCGTTCATTCTCGACCGGACAGTCAAAAAAGCGGTACTATGTTACATATAGGAGTAGTTGACATGCGCACAACATCATTTGTTATCGTCATATCTTACTACACTAGCAACAAGATTGTGTAGTACTGACGTATTGTAGGATCGGAAGTATGTCTAGAGGGGGGGGGTGATTAGACTACTTGACCAAATAAAAGCTACGCCTTTTCCCAATTTTAGTTCTTGGCAGATTTTAGCAACTTTAGGACAAGTCAAGCAATCATCACACAATTCAAGCAAGCATGCAAATAGTATATAGGTAGCGGAAAGTAAAGCATGCAACTTGCAAGAATGTAAAGGGAAGGGTTTGGAGAATTCAAACGCTATTGGAGACACGGATGTTTTTCCCGTGGTTCAGATAAGTGGTGCTATCCTACATCCACGTTAGTGGAGACTTCAACCCACGAAGGGTAATGGTTGCGCGAGTCCACGGAGGGCTCCACCCACGAAGGGTCCACGAAGTAGCAACCTTGTCTATCCCACCATGGCCATCGCCCACGAAGGACTTGCCTCACTAGCGGTAGATCTTCACGAAGTAGGCGATCTCCTTGCCCTTACAAACTCCTTGGTTCAACTCCACAATCTTGTCGGAGGCTCCCAAGTGACACCTAGCCAATCTAGGAGACACCACTCTCCAAGAAGTAACAAATGGTGTGTTGATGATGAACTCCTTGCTCTTGTGCTTCAAATGATAGTCTCCCCAACACTCAACTCTCTCTCATAGGATTTGGATTTGGTAGAAAGAAGATTTGAGTGGAAAGCAACTTGGGGAAGGCTAGAGATCAAGATTCATATGGTAGGAATGGAATATCTTGGTCTCAACACATGAGTAGGTGGTTCTCTCTCAGAACATATGAGTTGGAAGTGTAGATGTGTTCTGATGGCTCTCTCCACGAGTGAAGAGGAGGTGGAGGGGTATTTATAGCCTCCACTTAAAATCCAACCATTACACACAATTTACCAATCTCGGTGGGACCGAATCAACAAACTCGGTCGGACCGAAAAGGTAAACCTAGTGACTGTTAGAGATTTTCGGTGGGACTGACATGCATCTCGGTAGGACCGATATGGTTAGGGTTTGGGCATAACGTAATCTCGATGAGACCGATTACACAAACTCGGTGAGACCGATTTGGTAATTATCTAACCAGAGAGTTGGTCAGGCAAACTCGGTGGGACCGATTTGCTCTTTCGGTGAGACCGAAAAGTTACAAAAGGGAAACAGAGAGTTTGCATTGCAATCTCGGTGTGACCGATCTGCTCTTTCGGTGAGACCGAAAAGTTGCGAAAAGGAAACAGAGAGATTGCAATCCCATCTCGGTGAGACCAAGATCCCTATCGGTGAAACCGATTTGCTAGGGTTTTGGCAGTGGCTTATGACATATGAAGACTCGGTGGCGCCGGATAGAAAGAATTGGTATGACCGAGTTTGGCTTAGGGTTTAGGTCATATGTGGATATGGGAAAGTAGTTGAGGATTTTGGAGCATATCAATAAGCACATCAGGCAAAGAGCTCATTAAGCAACACCCCATCCCTCCTTGATAGTATTGGCTTTTACTATGGACTCAATGTGATCTTGGATCACTAAAATGTAAAATGAAGAGTCTTGAGCTTTTGAGCTTGAGCCAATCTTTGTCCTTAGTATTTTGAGGGTTCCACTTTCACCATTCATGCCATGCCAATCATTGAGCTTTCCTGAAATAGTTATCTTGGAATATCATTAGCTCAATGAGCTATATGTTGTTATGAATAACCAAAACCACCTAGGGATAGTTGCACTTTCAATCTCCCCCTTTTTGGTAATTGATGACAACATATAGATCAAAGCTTTGACAAATGATAATAAGAATGAATTACATCGTCGCTTTGAGAAGTATGTGATAAGTAAGAGCTCCCCCTAAATTTGTGCATATTTAAGATTTGCTTTGGACTGCAAATGCACAAGCTGTTAGAATTATGGGTTACTCTTCCATGTCACATACATCTTGGTGGAGCGCTCAAAATGATTAATAATGAAATACATGCACTCATCACCAAGGAAAAGTGAATGATCACATAGGATAGATAAGATATATCAAGCATGCATAAGTGTAGCTTATGATCAAACACATGATCATCAATGTCTCACACGCATATCAAAGTATCTCAACCAAAAGCAAACAAAGTTTGAAAAACCACCAAATGAAAGCAAGAGAGAATAAAAGCAACACACTCTCTCTCGAAGCCTATGATCTATACATTTTTCTCCCCCTTTGGCAACAAGTTACCAAAAAGTTCCTAGAAAATGCATAGTGCTAGATCGACACTCAGGCTTGATCTTCAGGTGGTGGTGGAGTCTGGATCACTCCAAGGACGAAGGCTTTCGTAGATGCTGTTGGAGTTGGAGCTGAAGTGGATGCTGGAGAAGGTTGGGTTGGTGCTGCGGCTGGTGCTGAGGCGGTTGCTCTTGTGTCAGGAACTGGCACTGCAGACGACCTTGGACCTTGTGGCACTCTGGCAAATGCATCTGTGGTTGTCTTCCCTCTCCTCTCCTGCATGTCATCTTGGAGTTGCTCCACTGCAGTCTGAATCTCTGTCACCTTGATATCCAAGTCATAGAACTTCTGTTCTATGATTCTCTCTAAGCTTGCCTGGTTCTGAGTTAGGTTGGCCAAACCCTTCTCAATCCGCAGGGTGGATGCAATCAGGTAACTAAGCTGCTCTTGCTTGGTTTTCAAGAAGTATTCAGATGCCTCCTCTTGAGTTGGCATCCTTGCAGCTTTCTCCTTCCTTGCCTTCTCCTTCTGTGCTTGTGCATGGGCTGAAGATGGTTCATCTTTGTTCATCACAACCTCATTGTCTTCAAAATCAGGATGAATAGGCTGATGTTCCTTATCCAAAAGATATATGCCAGTGCCCATCTTGGAGTTGATCAGTTCCTGGATCTGAGGGGCATATCCACAGCTCCTCTTCTGGTCTGTTGCAGTCCTCTTGATTGTTTATATCATAAGGCTCATGACTTTGAACTTCTGAGGCACATCAAAGATATGAAGCAAATTGATTGCATGGCCTCTGATCATCTTGTGATCACCTGACTTGGGCAACAGAGTATGCCTTAAGATCCAATTGATGGTTGGCAATCCTAACAGAAGATAGTGTACAGATCCATACTTGAAAGTTTCAAGTGCCTTGTCAGGGATCTCTTTGTACATGTTGATCATGGAGTTGTGGTCCATCTTCTTCTTGGAATAGACATCCAAGTCATCTTCATTTTCCTCTGGGGCATTGATAAGCTGTGCCCACTCAGCAACTGTTGATTGGTACCTCGTACCTACAAACATCCAAACAATCCTCCCATCTGGATAAAAATGTGCTGTGGAGTAGAACTGCATGATAAGCTCCTCATTCCACTTTGTGAGCTTCTGCCCAACAAAGTCTGCTACTCCACAAGCTCTGAAGCTATCTTGCACTCCAGGGTAGTGCTCTTCGTTGTCCTTGATGTATTGCCAATCGACCCATCTCATGTCACATACAATGGGCTTCTTGTCTAACAAGACTGTCTCATAGAAGTCCTGCTGTTCCTTAGTATGGAACCTGTAGTCTACAGCAGTCCTCTCCTGGTAGCATAGGGATCCTCTGCTCTCCAATTTCTCAATCTAGAGTCTCTCCTGATTTTCGTATCCTCAGCCACAGGATGAGCATCATTGTGGCCTGGGATCTTGGGCTTCAGCTTTCTCAGCACTTGGCCTTCCTCTTCTTCTGCAGGTTTAGGCACTGGGGCCTTGTTTTTCTCAGCTGCTGGGATGCTCCTAGTATTCCTCTTTGGTTTTGGCTTTGGAGCTGGCTTGGCCTTGGAAGCAGACTTGGGGGCTTCCTTCCTCTTCTTCTTCTTCTTCATCATCATCAGAAGAATGTTGTTCAAATTCAGCCATGGGATCAACTTTCTTGCACCATCTGCCTCTTTTCCTTTCTTTCTTTGTCTCAGCTGCAACTGGCTCTTTGGGTGAAGGATTCTCGGGAATCTTTGTTGAGGCTCTGGCCTTAGGCATGGGCTGCCTGCCTGCTGGCCTTTTGACCTTTAAGCCTGACTTGGTGGCTGCAGCTGAGCCATATTCTTTCTTCAGCACAACTCTCTTGGAAGTTGTTTCCTCCTCTGCCACATAATCTTCATCCTCTGAGTCTGAAGTTCTCTTCTTTCTCTATCTTGTGGCAGCTTTTGGCAGATTGCTAGGGGTGCTCCTGCTGCCATCATCTGAGGAACTGGAGGGACTAGTGCCCTCACTCATGTGCACAAGCTGCTCTGACTGATTTTGACTATCACTTTGATCTGACATGATGAACAAGCTGACTGCTGACTGCTGAACCATGTGAATAGTTTATAGATGAGGTAGAGTGGATGAGCATCACAAAATGCAGAGATTTTTGCAAAAAGAATGATTCAAAAACTTAGTTTTAGTTTCCCACAGAAAGCATCTCGGATCTACCGATGTTTAAACTCGGTGATACCGAAGCAGTTTTTGGAACCTAAACTAGTGAACTCGGTCAGACCGAGTCACAGTTCGGTGGCACCGAGACTGCTAGGGTTTCACAAAGTTCAAAAATTGGTCACACCGATTAGTTACACTCGGTCAGACCGAGTTTCACTTGTGCAATGGCATAGGCCAAATCGGTGGGACCGAGTTTTTCAACTCGGTGGGTCCGAGATGGTTTCGGTGGAAACCTAACCCTAAAATTTTCGAATCAAAACTAATCTACGAGTTCTTTGACTGGATAGAAGTTTATCAATCGTGGCAAGAATCATTGTGATCACAATGTGCTAGGAATCGGATTGGGGATTAGCACAAAGATCGAGTCCGTACCCTAGTTCGGCGGAGACTCACTACGACGGCAACGACGGGGTTGATTCCCGTTGACGGCGACGGAGACCAGCGACTGGAGGCTGCTGGCGGCGAGGAGACGATCCGGAGACCACGTCGGCAGAGCGAGCTATGGCGCGGGCGAAGAGGTTCAGAGAAATTTCCAAAATTTTGCCCGTGTCTATATATAGCCCGACCCTGTCGGTGTGACCGAGTGGAACAACTCGGTGGCACCGAGATGCAAAACTGTGTACAGTTATTGCAACTCGGTGTGACCGAATAGTTCAAATCGGTTGCACCGAGATTAAAAACTTAGATCAACTTGATGATCTCGGTAGGACCGAAAGTGGGATATCGGTCAGACCGAAAATCACAAAGAGGTTTTGGAAGTTTAAGTCTATGACGAATCGGGGACTCCGGGTGCTCCTCACACAGAGTGGTTCGAATCTGACTTGATCAATTTTGTGATGTAGCATGAGTAGAGTTTGAGACGAGAAAAGCATAGATAGCTAGAGGGGGTTCTTAGGCATTCTTGTCCATCCACTTGGCAAAAGAACAATAAAACCAAACTATCAAAACAACAAGTGGATGTCCTCGAATGAGTAAAATATGCAACCAACATGCTCACACAATAAAATGGCAATTGAAATATGTGACAAAACATGCACACCCAATTCTAGCATCTCTCAAGCAATTTGCGATGACTAGGTCATCTATATATGAGTATATTGAGTTAGGAGTCAAATGAGAACATTTGATCATAGGTCATACTCATCGTTTAAGCTCAAGTGGGGTTACCACTTTTACATAAAGCATCGTTGTGTTCACATCATTAGAGTCGCTTTAGCTCAAGTCTTAGAGTAAAGCTCCCCCTAGATGTGATATCCCCCCGAAGAGGGATGAACTAACCTTGTGTTTTGTCGATGATGACTTCATGTAGATGTTGAAGATGTGGATGCTCAATGTTGATGTAGATCACTTGGAGCTATCCTTTTGAGTGAATAGCACTTTCAATACCTACATGGGTTAGTCCCACAAGGAACAAGCAAGTATATCCATAGACATAGAGTGATGCACATACAAGATGATGTCTATGAAAGCTTTTAGGTTACCTTGTCCCTTGACTTACCAACAAGAGGGTTTGTGACTCCTTGAACTAGTGCAAGATGTGGAAGTTGATTGCGCTTGTTCTTGCCAAAATGATAAGAGTGAAGTTTGTTGGCGGAGTCACCCTCAAGAACTCTCTAGTTCTTCTTCTTTTGGATCCACACCATCTTGATGGGAATCCTTGGAGTTGTAGTCATACTTGATGAAGTGGAACTTGAAGTAGTCTTGGGAATCCACTTGACTAAGGTCTTAGGAGCTTCTTCAAATGCATCTATTTCTTCTTGAAGCTTGTCCTTGCCTTTTTGCTTATAGTCTTGTGGTGGAAGATCATCTTGAGTTTGTGTCCCCTTAAAAGAAGTTGGGTCATACTTCTCTTGTTGAGGAACAAACTTTGTCTTGGGGTATTGATCTTCTTCCCACTCAACTCCATTGGCATTGAACTTTCGTTCAAAACCAACACCTTGATTCTTCCGGTGCCTTCCTTGCTTGCGTACAATCTCCTCGAATTGCTTACTTCCGGCAAGGCTTTTGTACACTCCTTTCTCTATGATTTCCTTCAATATGCTATTTTCTTTCTCAAGTGTAACTTGGCTAAGAGAATCACTAGTGGAATCAAGAGAACTACTAGAAGCAACAATATTGGATTTAACATGATCATTGTTACTACTAGAAGAAGAATCTTTCTTGTTCTTGTTACTAGACTTGACTTGAGGCATGTAAGTGGATAAGAGTAAACGTTTGGCAATGTAAGAAGAACTTTTCTTGCGGAGATCATCATTGATTGCCTTTAAAAGCTCATGCTCTTGCTCAAGATTGAGCTTTTCAAAGCGTAACTTCTCATGAGCCCTTAAAAGTTCTCGATGATCTTCGAAGATAGTTTCATGAGCTAACTTAAGAGTGTTTAGTTCTTTAGTTAGAGCCTCAATTTTCTCCTTATCATTGTCATTCGTTTTAGCATGATTAATTGACGTTTCATCATAGGATTCATCACTAGAGTTGTCAACAAGTAAATCATCATCGCCTAACAAGTCATCTTCATCACTATTAAAATCTACATACTCAGGATGAGTTACCTTAGGACCTTTGGCCATGAAACATCTTCCAATTCCTTCATTTGGTGAATCAAATATGTCGTAGGAGTTGGTTGATACAAGTGCTAGACCAGCAACACCTTCATCTTGAGTATATTCGGAGTCGGAGTGATAACTTCTCTCGGAGTGGTTGTCGGAGTCGGAGCCGGATACCCATTCACCAACATGAGCTTGATGTCTTCGTTTTGTGTAGCTCCTTGATGATTTTTCCTTCCTTTCCGAATCCTTGCTTCTCCGTGAGTATCTTCGTTCATAACGATCATCTCTACTCCTTCTCTCTCGTGATGGTGATTCCTCTCTTTTACTTCTTCTTTTTGGAGAATCTTCTCTTCTTTTGTAGGGAGCCGTACACTCATTGGAATAGTGTCCGGGTCTTCCACAATTGTAGCAGTTTCGCTCTCGACTAGAAGATCTTTTGTCATTGTAGGACCTTGACTTGGAGCTTCTATCTTTGCTTCTACTCTTATAGAACTTGTTGAAGTTCTTAACCATTAAGCTTAGTTCTTCATTGAAGTTTTGTTTCTCACTTGATGATGTGGGGGCTTCACATGAGGCTTTGTAAGCACCACTTGATTTGTTGTGAAGTTCCTCTTTATCCTTGAGTGACATCTCATGAGCAACAATTCTTCCAATGACTTCCGTTGGCTTGAGATCTTTGTAATTGGGCATCATTTGGATCAATGTGCACACGGTATCATATTTTCCATCCAAGGCTCTTAGGATCTTCTTGATGATGAATCTGTCGGTCATCTCTTCACTCCCTAAGCCGGCAATCTCATTTGTGATGAGAGCAAGCCTAGAGTACATTTCAGCGACACCTTCACCATCCTTCATTTTGAACTTGTCAAGTTGACTTTGAAGCACATCCAATTTGGATTCCTTTACGGAGTCGGTACCCTCGTGCATATTAATCAAAGTATCCCAAATTTCCTTTGCATTCTCAAGACGACTGATTTTGTTGAATTATTCGGGGCACAATCCGTTGAAGAGAATATCACAAGCTTGAGCGTTGTATTGTAGCATCGTCAACTCATCCGCGGTAGCTTCACGGTTTGGTTCTTTCCCGTCGAAGAAGTCACATTGCAAACCAACACACATAATAGCCCAGACGGCTGGGTTATGTCCAAGAATATGCATTTTCATTTTATGCTTCCAACTAGCAAAGTTAGTACCATCAAAGTAAGGACCTCTACGGTGACAATTTTCCTCACTAGACGCCATACTCTCCTAGGTTGTGAAACCAAGGCTATGACCACCAAAAGCTATGGAAATCAAAGCAAATGGAGACCAAAGCTCTGATACCACTTGTAGGATCGGAAGTATGTCTAGAGGGGGGGGGGGGTGATTAGACTACTTGACCAAATAAAAGCTAAGCCTTTCCCAATTTTAGTTCTTGGCAGATTTTAGCAACTTTAGGACAACCAATCATCACACAATTCAAGCAAGCATGCAAAGAGTATATAGGCAGCGGAAAGTAAAGCATGCAACTTGCAAGAATGTGAAGGGAAGGGTTTGGAGAATTCAAACGCTATTGGAGACACGGATGTTTTTCCCGTGGTTCGGATAGGTGGTGCTATCCTACATCCACGTTAGTGGAGACTTCAACCCACGAAGGGTAATGGTTGCGCGAGTCCACGGAGGGCTCCACCCACGAAGGGTCCACGAAGTAGCAACCTTGTCTATCCCACCATGGCCATCGCCCACGAAGGACTTGCCTCACTAGCGGTAGATCTTCACGAAGTAGGCGATCTCCTTGCCCTTACAAACTCCTTGGTTCAACTCCACAATCTTGTCGGAGGCTCCCAAGTGACACCTAGCCAATCTAGGAGACACCACTCTCCAAGAAGTAACAAATGGTGCGTTGATGATGAACTCCTTGCTCTTGTGCTTCAAATGATAGTCTCCCCAACACTCAACTCTCTCTCATAGGATTTGGATTTGGTAGAAAGAAGATTTGAGTGGAAAGCAACTTGGGGAAGGCTAGAGATCAAGATTCATATGGTAGGAATGGAATATCTTGGTCTCAACACATGAGTAGGTGGTTCTCTCTCAGAACATATGAGTTGGAAGTGTAGATGTGTTCTGATGGCTCTCTCCACGAGTGAAGAGGAGGTGGAGGGGTATTTATAGCCTCCACTTAAAATCCAACCGTTACACACAATTTACCAATCTCGGTGGGACCGAATCAACAAACTCGGTCGGACTGAAAAGGTAAACCTAGTGACCGTTAGAGATTTTCGATGGGACTGACATGCATCTTGGTAGGACCGATATGGTTAGGGTTTGGGCATAACGTAATCTCGATGAGACCGATTACACAAACTCGGTGAGACCGATTTGGTAATTATCTAACCAGAGAGTTGGTCAGGCAAACTCGGTGGGACCGATTTGCTCTTTCGGTGAGACCGAAAAGTTACAAAAGGGAAACAGAGAGTTTGCATTGCAATTTCGGTGGGACCGATCTGCTCTTTCGGTGAGACCGAAAAGTTACGAAAAGGAAACAGAGAGATTGCAATCCCATCTTGGTGAGACCGAGATCCCTATCGGTGAAACCGATTTGCTAGGGTTTTGGCAGTGGCTTATGACATATGAAGACTCGGTGGCGCCGTATAGAAAGAATCGGTATGACCGAGTTTGGCTTAGGGTTTAGGTCATATGTGGATATGGGAAAGTAGTTGAGGATTTTGGAGCATATCATTAAGCACATAAGGCAAAGAGCTCATTAAGCAACACCTCATCCCTCCTTGATAGTATTGGCTTTTCCTATGGACTCAATGTGATCTTGGATCACTAAAATGTAAAATGAAGAGTCTTGAGATTTTGAGCTTGAGCCAATCCTTTGTCCTCAGTATTTTGAGGGTTCCACTTTCACCATTCATGCCATGCCAATCATTGAGTTTTCCTGAAATAGTTATCTTGGAATATCATTAGCTCAGTGAGCTATATGTTGTTATGAATTACCAAACCACCTAGGGATGGTTGCACTTTCACGTATGAACCACTGCACATGCCTAGTAGTAGGAGCACTGTGTATGTTCAAGTGGCTGCTGTGTTTCGCACTCCTCCATCGTAAGAGTGGAAACGCTTGATGTAATCATTTTTCTTCTTCTGAAAAACAGTGGACACGCTCTACCGTGCGGATCCTCCTCCAGCCATGCACTAAATTACTCACTTTCGCCGACGTGTGGGACAGCCAGCTTCGGGGTCCACCAGCCATGCACTAAATTACTCCGTAGTAGAGTGACGGTAGACTACCCCGATCGAAGTGCCGCAGTAATGCCCAATGAGCCATCAAATCACAAAACCCCCTCCTTTCCAGCAGTAAGTTGGACGGATGAAGCAACCATCATTTCACTCTTCTCTCTCAGCTTCCTCTCTACCCAACCCTCGCTTCTGCCTCATCGTGTTCCTCATTTCTTCAAGAAAACCCCGACCTGCTTTTGCCATTGTTCTTCTCTCCCAAAGAAGGAAAGGTGAGCGCATCAATGGTGTTGATTCTGGCCAAGGCCCGATCTTGCAACCCCGAGACTGATCCTATAACTCCCTCTCTTTTCTTCTTTTGGGTTTGTGATTATGGTTTCTTTTCTTTTATTTCTATTTGACAGTTTCTTGATGGACGCTGGAGCATCGGCCGAAGTGATGTCTATGGCTCTGGCTAAAACCGTCGAGGCTCATGGTACGAAGAAGCGCAAGCACCCCGCTGAGACTACCGCAGACAAGCTCAAAGCCATCACCCTGTCCAAGCCCCCCTCTCAGGGATCCCTCATTAAGCAAGTCCAGGTAATACCTCTTCTTGACGATCTTTTTCTCGATCTTGATCGTGTTTTTTCATCTAACACGCAATACTAGTACTAGTAGTACAACTTTCTGGGTGATCTTGCATCTGATTTTTGTGTGCCAAATGATGGTTCTAAATTCCTCTTTTGACCAAAACATGCGAGAGGTTGACACTGATTTCTTATAGATTACTTTCAACTACTCCCTCTGTCCCAAATTTCTTGTCTTAGATTTGTCTAGATGCGGATGTATCTAATACTAAAATGTGACTTGATACATCCGTATCTTGACAAATCTAAGACAAGAATTTTGGGACGGAGGGAGTACTTTATGAACATCAATGCTAACTTTTAAGAGGGTATATTTGCCTCAGTAACTTGTGTTATGGATATTGCATGTAATCCCTCTGCTCTCATGCCTTTGAAGACATGTTCTAGTGCCATTGTTCACTCATTTCTGTGCGTATATGTAGTCATATATGGAGTATAATATCAGAAATCATCTTATATTTCTGAACGGAGGTAGTAATAAAATATGGTTTCTGTTTGAATTAGAACCAGGTCCGCGGTGGAGATGAAGTTCTCAAAGTCATGCCGTGTGAACTGGAAGACCTGATGATGAGTTCTACGGCTGAACTATCCAGCTGTTGTGTCCTTGTCGCCACGTGTCCTGAACTAGTGTTTTCCTGTAGCATTGTTGTCAGGCGTGTTCTCAAGGCTGTACTTGACCACAACAATTTCCTGGTTGTGCCTTCGATTACGAAGGGTGTGGTTCTAGTAAAGCTTCCCAACAAATCTGATGCAGCCTGTCTTCATCATCATGTTTATGAGTGGAAAGACCACTCTGTTAGGTTCTCCAAGGTTGACAAGATGGTGATGGTGCATATAGACATCTCACACAAAGTCCATGGCCTAGTCAGTTATGCGGGGTTCATCCTGTAGGTCGGTGGCCAAAAGTAGTCTGCAGAGTTTAGTTAGTGCATTTTTGCTTGTCTGTAGTAAGTACTATTGTTCAGTACTTGATTTGTGTTTGTGAACCCTGTATTGTTTATTCGTACTGCCGCTTTTGTTGTGTGGTCAGTCCTGAGAACGGTCTATGTTAATGTCTGTCCACTCAATTCAGTCTGTATATTTTGAAGTATCCATATCATAATTTTTGTGAGGGCGGTCTATCAATTATGGTTACACTCCAATATCTGTATGCATTACAGGGTTTATCACACCCACCAGGATTTCCAGCCCCATGGATGTCTTACAATTTGTCACGACCTTTGGACTGTCCTGCTTGTGGGAGTAGGCTGGGCCCCTGCATGCCACGCTTAGTTGGACGATCAATCTTCTGTTTAGTACTTCAACATAGTGATTTCCTGGTAAGGATTCACTCATGTCACATCAAGTAAATCTTATTGATTTACTGTCTAAATCTTATTGATTTAATGTCTTGTTTTATTTCTTTTCCTGCAATTTTACTATGCAGGTTTTGCCATGTGAAATTCATCACAGAATAAACCGTTTGGTTTGCTCTACGATGGTTATTTTTGCAGGTTTCACTTCTTATGTCGTGTCAGTAACGAAGGCGCCATACATCACTTATATTACTGGAAAAAATTGGATCAGTCAGTTGTCTGAGTACAAGCTGAATCCCTATGATGAACTGCAGTTTGGTTTAACAAAAACGCCACAATTAGTCCTTCTCACGCTTAAAAGAAATGAAGAAAAAGACTGGATCACGGTCATGGATCCTAGTCAAGTTAGAAAGCTGATCATAGCAGACCAGACATGATCGCCGCTGTCTCGCACAGATCGAGCACCGGCAGTTGCTCTAGCACTGACAGCGGCAGCAGCTCAGTCTGATCCAGCTGAGGATTGGGCACCGACCGCGTCAGCGGATCAGTCTGATCTACCAGAGGATGGGGCATCTACACCCGCACCTGCTCCGACACCGGCACCAGCTCTACAAGGAGCACCATCTCCGGCAGCAGCAGCGGCTTCGGCACCTGCACCAACACTTGCACTTGCATCTGCTCCGGCCCGTGCAGTTGCACCGGCAACAGACTGGGCTGCAGTTCACACTTCATATACCAAATTCCTTACAAAAACCGACATGTCCACCTTCTTGGTAAGCATTGGCCGCCCAAGTGCTTCGTTCTTTTTTCTTTCCATGTTGTTTCACATGATTCACTGTGTTGATCTAAATTTTTGGGTATGTCTTCTTGTTTGCGAACAGAGAATTTCTAGAGCAACGAGGGAGTCGTTCAACAATCCGGGCGACCGCGGCCAAGTTTCTCTTACCATGCGCAGCCTTGGTGTGAATGAACCTGCTCAATATACCGTAAGTACAAAGGATGGTCGCATGATGATTGATGCTAAAGGATTGTCAAGGTTCAAATCTAAATCATATCTTGCGGTAGGGGATGATGTCAAAATCAAACTTTCTCGGCAAGGAGAGCTGGTCCAAATCAACTTTGAAATTCTTCAGTAGCAACACGCAACTGCCGAACTGATCTATCCTCCGAGAGATTTTGATGTAATAATCTGGCATGGTGCAAGAAGTGTCCTGTGTGTATAAGTAGTACGACAGTATTATTTATCACATGGTATATCGTTGATAGAATTGCAACTCTGATTGCTGGTTAGGAACTGTCGTTCGATTTCATTCCAACAGCTGTCGTGCTTTATTCAATTTTGTGTATTCGCCTTGTGACAGCATCTAAAACCAGCGCCGTACCGATCGCTCGCAATATGAAAAGCGCTGAGGTAGAACACATGGGGCCCCAAACATGCAGGGTCGGCCTGCGGCCCAAAGTCCAGAACCGTGAGCCTATCTGAGTATTATATTCTCAGCTGAACCCCCATAGAAAAAGCTGAACCCCCATAATGCCCTGCGTTGCAGAGGGAGTATATTTCTCGGCAAGGTGAGCCTGTGATATAAAAGATTTGTATATTTCTTTACAAAGGGAGTATCTCTCTGTCAAAAAATATATTTATGTGTAACTAGTTACTCCTGTCCTTCTACTTCCTTTCGCTGATATGTGGGCAACCGACAGCGGGGTCCACGTGCCATATGCACAAATTAGAGTTCACAACTTCACGATAGACACACCCTGGTCGTAGCGCCGCAGTAATGCCCAATGAGCCGACAAGTCACAACCCCCCTTTCCAGCTTTAGCAGTAAGCTGGACGGACGAAGCGGCAATATTTCACTGGGCGTGAATCCCCTTCTCCCTCGTCTGCTTGTTCAGAGAAAACCCCCTCTCGGCGATTGCATAGGGTTTTCTCATGGAGAACCAGGTACGAATTCTTCATCCATCCCCGATAAACCCAAGTCCCTTGGTCGCAAGTAATCCTAGGATGGCAGCCGCCGCCGTTGATGCATTTTTCTTCCTACTGAATCTAGTGTGTTTCATTTGCAGTGCCCAAAGTGCGAGTACCCTACAGATTTCTGCGCCCTCGGCGAGATGCCACACTTGTTCCTTCTCATCCTAACACAACATTTTGAAACACGCACAGTATGTTCCTAGAATCCTCTTTTCTATCCGGGAGGGTGGGGTTTTTTTGAACATGCTGTGTTCTCATATTATTTTTCCTGCAGTGTATTATTTGCTCTGCCAGAACACATGTACTCAAGCTGCTCGGCCTTTCCATAACTGAATACACTAGTTTAATGGTCACAGTGAAGACAAGCCATGGATATAAGTTCCGAGCTGGGTTCATGAACCAAGAAGATCGCTGCTTTTTTATGGCCGAACTTGGATAAACTTTCTCAAGTGTTACGGACTGAAAGTTGGCGCACGAATGTTGATGGAAATAGCAAAACCTGGTCTCATCTTCACTGCGATCTTCCACCTCGACGTCGTTCCAATTGTTCATCCATGTTAGTTTTGTATCTGGTTCTTGCTTGTTGCCTTGATTACTTCTTAATCCACCTATTTTGTTTAACTAATCACAATTTAACTTTAGAAGTAGCAACGAATCTCTCACGAAGATGCTACTTCTAACTAATATTTTCTTATAATTGGTGGCACGTGTAGGTTTTTTCAGAGTTAAGCAGTCTGCTCATTTGTTACTCTGTAATAACTCGGCTGTTACTAATGGCACTGAAGTTGACTGGATCGACATCCACAAGTTCCTACACTTTATTGATCGTCTTGAGGTCCTTGTGGGGCGTTTCAATGGTGGAAGGCCACGTGGGATATGTGTGCCACTGCTGCACTCGTTGAACAAGTCCAACTGTGTCGAGAAACTTATGGTATGAGCTGTTTTCTGTTATATATGTTGTTCATAAACTATTGCTTATACACAGTTTTACAGCTATGATCTTCTTGAAACAGGAACTGCCGAGTTCTATTGTTCCTATACAGATGCCTGACCATGGTCGGGTCAGACTTGCGCTTGGTCACAACATGATGTTTATGTCGACCTACTCAATTCCCCTTGGAGGTGAAAAGATACTTATTCATGGGTGGTCTCAAATAATGAAGGCCTGTCCATCTTGGAGAATAGGACAAAAGATTATGCTCATGCTTTTCCATGGCTCTAAAGCGAATATCCTGTTTATTGACCACGTTGCAAGATGAAGCCGCTTTCAGAAGGTTGTGGATGCGCGGGGTGGCGCCTGGGACTTGTCTTGGGGCTTGGCGGCCTCACCCTTGGTTAGCTGTAGGCAAAGTAGCACTCTTCGAGGCGTGCTTTGTATGGTTGAACCTGTATAAGTACTCATACTGCTTTCAACTTTGGTTGTTAAGTGCCCCTGCTGGTTTCAGTTAAGGTTGTTAAGTACTACTGCTGCTTTTACAGTCTGTTGTGTTTCTTCAGTCCTGTCTTCCTCCAGCCGCCAAAACCAAACCAGCGCCGGCGGGGACGCCTGCTTCCGCCTCCCACGGCTGGCTGCACCTCAGCGCACGCATCGCCGCCCCATCGTCTCCTAAATCGTTAACGCCGACGTCCTCCGCGCGCTTTGGTGCGCTCGCCGGGGCGCCGCCCTCCCGCGTTGTCAACATGGTCAACAAACAACAGGAATCGGCAGAAGTACGTGGAGAGGATGACAGTAGGGGCCCACCACGTCAGCGTATGGAAAAATAAAATGCTTCCTCCTAGTTTTTTCCTGACATCTGGGACCCACGACATTGTGAGCGTATATAGTCAATAGACAAGAGAACATCACAAGATCGGCTGACACCTGGGACGTAGCTACTCGAGCAGTATTTTTTTTGTTTGGTATTGTTGAGATGGAGCAGGGTTTGAACTGGGCTGTGGCCCGTCTAGCCCAGGCTTATATTTTATGTTCACCATGTGACCAGCCCAGTTATTTTTTCTTTGTGAAAATGAGCCTAGTTTATTTTTTCTGAAGAATACCCAATCCAGGCCTACTTATTTTTCTACGCCCTAATGGGCTGCAAATCTTTCAAGACGCCTGCAAATCTTGAAAGTAATATGAAATGGGTTGTAAATATAAAAACAGATGACAAATTGGCAATTACTTTATAATTTCTGAATTTACCACATTTTCAGATTCCTATTTCACTGGGCATTAAGCTAATTTAAATATATCTTCAAAGTACTTTAAATCTGGCTAGACATTTCGATATTAAAAATAGTTTGGAACCCAGAGAAATATGCGAAATTGGCCCTGGCCAACCAAAGAAAACGACTGCAATAAATTGCATAAGAAGTTGCCATGAGCTATATATAAATTATTAAAAAAAAGAGGGAGTGGTCTGACTTGTGGGCCTGTTTAGTTGACGCATATGCAAGATTTTTTTAGTTATTATATACGTCAACAAATGATTCTAGCAGACGTAACCGTTGGATGTCAATCCAACGGCCGTCGTGTTTCTTCAATCTCTGATCTTCTTGCTCCAGCCGCCAAAGCAGCGTCGGCGGGACCGCCTACTCCCGCCTCCTGTGGCCGGCTATGCTGCCGCGCAGGCCTCAGCGCCCCTACTACTCCCACCGCTGGCCAGGGCATCCCTCTACTCACCCACACCCCCTGTTATTCTGCGGCGACGGCAGCCTCACACCGCAGCCGAACCGGTGAACGCTCGTACTCCTCTCCGCGTGGGCATCCACTGCCGCGTCTTCCGCGGCTCCGCGTCGTCCCCTTCCTATGCCTCGCCGTCGTCCACCGCCGTGGTGCTCTCGGCGCGGCGTGGTCAATGTGGTCAACGACCGACTTCCATCGGAAGAGTACTATATGTGGAGAGGCTGACAGCTGGGTCCACGGCAGCCGCAAGGAAGTGCCTCCTTATTACACGGAAAATAATTATTCCTCCACTGACAGCGGGGACCCACCGGATGGGCCACCAGTATTTTGCGAAAAAAATGATTTCCCCCTGACTGTTGGGACCCACCGGACGGGCCACCGTATTTTGCGAAAAAAACGTTCCCCCGCTGTCAGCTCGGACCCACCGGAAGTGCCTCCTTATTACGCACAAAAAAATGAATACTCCCCCGGCTAGTTGGTACCCACCTTGCTGGGAGGCTGACTTGTGGGCCTACTAAGTTGACGGGGACGAAGGGCTTTGTCAACTTAGTCAATATGAACGATTCTAGCTCCAGTGATCGTACGATGTCCATCCAACGGCAGTAGTGCTTCTTCAACCTCTGGTCTTCTTGCTCTAGCCGCCCAAAGTAGCGCCGGTCATGTCGCATGCTCCTGCCTCCCGTGGCCGGCTGTGCTGCCGCGGAGGCCTCACCGCCCCCCTACTATTCCCACTACTGGCCAGGCCCTGCGGCGACGATAGCCTCACACCGCAGCCGAACCAGTGAACCCTCGTACTCCTCTCCGCGCGGGCTTCCACTCTCGCGTCTTCCCCGGCTCTGCGTCGTCCCCTTCCTAGGCCTCGCCGTCGTCCACCGCCGTGGTGCTCTCGGCGCGGCGTGGTCAATGTGGTCAACGACCAACTTCCATCGGAACAGTACTGTGCGTGGAGACGCTGACAGCTGGGTCCACGGCCGCAGCAAGGAAGTGCCTCCTTATTACGCGCAAAATAAGTATTCCTCCACCTGACAGCAGGGACCCACCGGACGGGCCACTGTATTTCGTGAAAAAACGTTTCCCCCCTGACTGTTGGGACCCACCAGCTACACCTTCGCACGCAAGGAAGTGCGTCCGGGCAAAAAACCGATTCGCCCCCCTGACTGCTGGGACCCACTAGCTACATCTTCGCACGCAAGGAAGTGCCTGATAGTCGGGACCCACCTGGTTGAAGCGTACGTAGCGTTGTCATTCTGGCCGCGAACGTGTACGTACATATATACTGGTGGATGTAGAGGCGCGCATGTGTCTTAGTAGAGGCGGCCAGGGTACAAGAAAGAAAATACGGCCACGTATGTGTACATACGGGCGGGGTCTCGAACGCCTACTCGCGCATACGTACGGCGAGGGCTCGTTGACATGGCTGGGTCGGAACGGAGAAACAGCTTCGTCGTCGTGTTCATGGGGAGGCAACGGAATGCGTCGTGTTCATGGGGAGGCAACGGAATGCGTCGTGTTCATTGGGAGGCAACGGAACGCGTGGGAGCCAACCGGCTGGGTCGGAACGGAATGCGTGGTCGTGTTCATCAGGAGGGCTTGGATGGAACAGGTGATGGAAACGAGGCCTGGCGTACCGCACAATGGAGGAAACAGGCCTCATACGTTCGGAACGGGGTCCTGTTGATCGGGAGGGGTCTGGCATACTGCAAAACGGAGGAAATGGACCTCCTACAGTTGAAACGGGGGTCCTGTTCATCGGGAGGGGTGTGGCGTACCGCAAAATGGACGAAACAAACCTCCTACGGTCGAAACGGGGGTCCTGTTCATCGGGAGGAGTGTGGCGTACCGCAAAACGGGACTCCGCGGGATACTGTTCATCTCCACCGTCGACCCCCTCCAGCCTCCACGAGCTACTGTTCATCCACCGTCGACCTCCTCCAGCCTCCACCTGCGACTGTTCATCCACGGGCTCCTGTTCATCCAGCCTCCACCACGCGCTACTCCACCGGCTACTGTTCAACCAGCCCTCTCGACGGGCTCCTGTTCAACCACCCCTCCATGGGCTACTGTTCATCCTGCCCTCCACAGTCTACTGTTCATCATGCCCTCCACGGGGTGGTCCTATTCATCTAGCCCTCCATAGGGTCCTGTTCATCCAGCCCCAACCGGCTCGATCGATCGGGGTCCTGTTCATCTAGAGGCAACACCACGGGGTCCTGTTCATCCACCCCCACCGGGAACTGTTCATCCACCCCCCTGCAACACTCACTGTTCATCCAGAGGCAACATTGATCGGCTTCAGTTAGCAGTAGTAGCGAAGGAATCGCTCGATCGGGTTCAGTTAACAGCCATCGATCGATCGCTCGGGTTCAGTAACGCGTAGCCTGCAGTGCAATCGCTCGGGTTTAGTTAGAGCCCAACGCCTTGCTCGTGTTCAGTTAGAGCCAACGCCTCGCACACACGCGCGTACGTGTACGAGAGAAACGCGCATCGCTCGGCCCCCGACCTCCCACCGTAACTGGGAACTCCCCGAAATTTTCCTCGCCCTCGCTTCTACCATGGTTTTTTCCGTCATGGACGGCCCAAAGAATGTCATGCAGCTGCGTCTCCGGCCCGCCCAGGACGAAAAGCGCATTTTCTGTCATGATTTTTTGTCATAGAAGTAGGAGCCCACCACATCTATGATGATACCGGGTTTTCTCACAATTATCGTCATAGAAGTGTCATATGTATGACAGACAAAAAATTCGTTCAGCCCAAAATGTCACGGATGTGTCTTTTTTTAGTGCTTTCGGCTATTGCAGAGTGAGCCCGGCAGCAGGCACGGGTGGCTGCTCCTCCTCCTCCTTTGTGTCCTCCATGTCGAGGAGAACTCCGAGGCTCTCCCTCCCAACATAATGTGGGCCATGCAGCGGGCACCCCATGTGTCCAACAAGTTTGCGACTCTGTGGCGAAGGCACGGCGAAAGGGTCTTCCACCAGCCCCAGCTAGCCTCGACCATTGGTCTGGAGGTCGAAAGGAAGAGGTGGTGTGCCGAGAGAGATAAGACGAAAGGAGTGTAGGGGAACGTGCTACGCAAAAAATAATTATACTACATGATCACACCCGAAAACACTATGAAGATGGCAATAACGATCAAACTCATCAACGGGGAAGAGTAGCGGAAGAAATGACGAGCCGGGGCATCCCGTCGATTCCCACACCTAGATTACACCTCCCAGCACAGGAATTGTTCTCCAAGCCGAGAGTCGAAGTAGACGAGCCGTCTGAGTATCCTTGCATTCCGAAGTAGTAGGCCGACAGAGCTTCGACGTCGAGAAAGAAAAACTGTAAGAAAATTAGAGAGAGAAAGCTTAGAGACGCTTCTCGTCTAAGTAGAGCATCTACAGTCGGACCTCTCAAACCCGCCTCATAAGCCCGGGCAGGCCGCCCCGTCACTGACCGGTCATGTTTCTTTGACCCAAACGTACGCCTCAAATGGGCCTCGAACGCCCGGACTGACCGGCACCCCCCATATCCAGCACAAATATGGGGCGAATATGGGGGCGCCCGGGAACGCCTAATACGTCTCCAACGTATCTATAATTTATGAAGTATCCATGCTATTATATTATCTGTTTTGGATGTTCATGGGTTTTACTAAACACTTCTATATTATTTTTGGGACTAACCTATTAACCGGAGGCCCAACCCAAATTGTTGTTTTCTTGCCTATTTCAGTGTTATGAAGAAAAGGAATACCAAATGGAGTCCAAATGGAATGAAACCTTCGGGAGAGTTATTTTTGGAACGGAAGCTATCCAGGAGACTTGGAGTAGACGTCAGGGAAGCTTCGAGGAAGCCATGAGGCAGGGAGGCGCGCCCTACCCCTGGGCGCACCCCCACCCTCGTGGGCCCCTCGTGGCTCCCCCGACCGACTTCTTTCGCCTATATATATCAATATACCCTAAAAACATCAAGGAACAGAATAGATTGGGAGTTCCGCCGCCGCAAGCCTCTGTACCCACGAAAAACCAATCGGGACCTTGTTCCGGCACCCTGCCGGAGGGGGGATCCCTCACCGGTGGCCATCTTCATCATCCGGCGCTCTCCATGATGAGGAGGGAATAGTGCACCCTCGGGGCTGAGGGTATGTACCAGTAGCTATGTGTTTGACCTCTCTCTCTCGTGTTCTTGATTCGGCACGACCTTGATGTATCGCGAGCTTTGCTATTATAGTTGGATCTTATGGTGTTTCTCCCCCTCTACTGTCTTGTAATGGATTGAGTTTTCCCTTTGAAGTTATCTTATCGGATTGAGTCTTTAAGGATTTGAGAACACTTGATGTATGTCTTGCATGTGCTTATCTGTGGTGACAATGGGATATTCACGTGATCTACTTGATGTATGTTTTGGTGATCAACTTGCGGGTTCCGTAACATTGTGAACTTATGCATAGGGGTTGGCACACGTTTTCGTCTTGACTCTCCGGTAGAAACTTTGGGGCACTCTTTGAAGTTCTTTGTGTTGGTTGAATAGATAAATCTGAGGTTGTGTGATGCATATCGTATAATCATACCCACGGATACTTGAGGTGACATTGGAGTATCTAGGTGACATTAGGGTTTTGGTTGATTTGTGTCTTAAGGTGTTATTCTAGTACGAACTCTATGATAGATTGAACGGAAAGAATAGCTTCATGTTATTTTACTACGGACTCTTGAATAGATTGATCCGAAAGAATAACTTTGAGGTGGTTTCGTACCCTACCATAATCTCTAGGATAGATTGTGTCTTAAGGTGTTATTCTGGTACGAACTCTAGGATAGATTGATGAGAAAGAATAACTTTGAGGTGGTTTCGCACCCTACAATAATCTCTTCGTTTGTTCTCCGCTATTAGTGTCTTTGGAGTGACTCTTTGTTGCATGTTGAGGGATAGTTATATGATCCAATTATGTTATTATTGTTGAGAGAACTTGCACTAGTGAAAGTATGAACCTTAGGCCTTGTTTCCTAGCATTGCAATACCGTTTGTGCTCACTTTTATCATTAGTTACCTTGCTGTTTTTATATTTTCAGATTACAAAAACCTATATCTACCATCCATATTGCACTTGTATCACCATCTCTTCGCCGAACTAGTGCACCTATACAATTTACCATTGTATTGGGTGTGTTGGGGACACAAGAGACTCTTTGTTATTTGGTTGCAGGGTTGTTTGAGAGAGACCATCTTCATCCTACGCCTCCCACGGATTGATAAACCTTAGGTCATCCACTTGAGGGAAATTTGCTACTGTCCTACAAACCTCTGCACTTGGAGGCCCAACAACGTCTACAAGAAGAAGGTTGTGTAGTAGACATCAACGCCCACCACGTCGGACTGACGAAGGGGTCCGAGTCGGAAACGCCCTCAAACCCTATGGTCCAAAACTCGTCTCCTCTGCCGGACCGGTTGGAACGATGGTAACATGGACACGGGATTCTACACAGGATTCGGGCCCTCTTGATGGAGGTAAAACCCTACGTCCTGCTTTTGATTGTATTCATGTGGGGGATAGTGTAGAGTACATATATCGACCACGAGATTGTTCTAGTGAATATGAGTTGACATATCGACTAACCTGGCCCCAGTTTATATATGCACCGGAGGCCTAGGAGGGTTTATAAGAGTCCTCGTCTTGTGTGCCAAGTCATGTGGAGTCTTGTATGCGCCATGGTCTGCCCGAGATGGCCCATTGGTGAACCACCATAGGGGTCCTCAGCCCGACCCACAGGTCGAGAGACGACGTGGATCTAGGGGATGAAATATGAGAGAGATGAATGCAAAATAGCTAATTTGAGACGTGACCGATCAGTATCCGCGGACGAGCACATCCGTGGACGTTTGAGAAGCCAGATTTGCAAAATCCGGCTGTAGATGCTCTTAGGAGTCTATACCCTAAGAACACCACTCCCTTGCCTGACTTTTTTACTGTTTTGACCCATTTGCGATAGTTTAGCATGATTTGACCCTAGTTTGTAAATGTTTTCGGATCTGACCCATTTTGAGACACCAGCAACCCTGGCGTTTGGGTTACACTGAGGACACCGAAGTTCGTGCGTCTAGCCCTGGCTCACCTTCGTGGTCAGCCAAAATGACCGGCCGATGTGGCAAATCCCGCGCCCGACCCTAGACGCCAAGTACCTTGGCGTATACCCCTCCTTGAGTAGCCATGTGCATGTACACCCTAGCTACGCATGCACCCTTTGATCGATCAAGCTATATACATAGTACACACATTTCTGTAAGTTTCCATTCAAAAATACTTTGGCGTGCACTTCCTATTCGCAACACTTGCTTTCAGGACATTGGCATGGTCTCTAGTCATCTAGTGTGAAAAGCTATTGATTCGTTAGAAAATATGGTTCTTTAAGCAATATAATACTCCCTATGTTCAAAATTATTTGTCGCAACAATCAATAAAAATGAATGTATCTAGAACTAAATATGTCTAGATACATTCAATACTGTGACAAGTAATTCCAGACAAAGGGAGTATTTACAATAGATTTAGTATATATGGTTGATTCAATGATGTCGGTGTTGATACCTTGCTTGCATATTTCTTCTTTGTATACATAGGGCATCTTCGATGACGACCTCCCAACCGTCAGTAGACGCAGCTGTCCGAACCCCACAAGCCATCCAACGCCGACTCCCATTGGCCCGCAGAGCAGTCCGGACAACAACTTTCAAGCAAAAGGAACCAAACCTGGGCGACTTTGGGGGAGTTCGAGTGTCGAAGGGATTGACCACGGGTAGCCTCATCAGCACGCTATAATATTTCAAGACATTGGGGCTAACTGCACCCCTCACACCTTCCAGACGAAAGGCCGACCCCTTGGGCCGACTGGTCCAATGGGCCGGCTGCCAGAAGACGGCGTGCTCCCAACAGGCGGCCCCAGAGAGCCGGCATCTAGCAGGCGGCCCGGCGCCCCCTCAAAGTTTGCACCCACTTACTGCGACGAGACCGGGCATGGCTACAGTACAACCTGCCACCCCCGAATCTAGGGTGGAACGTGGCCACAATGCGGGAGTAACAAGCGGACGCCCCTCACCCAGTGCGGCACTGTTGCCACGCAGCCCATGACGTCACCTACGTCAGAGGGAGCCATGCTCCCACGATGGGCGGTTGGTACGGCTCACAGACGGCGGGCCCTACCGGTCCGTGAGCCACCAGAAAATGGCGAATCCCGAGCAGGCGGCATCGAGGGCGGGCCGACTCCTAGTAGGCAGCCCTCCTTCCCCTCGGAGTCTGTGCACCATTAATCTGATGAGACGGGGTGTGGCTACAGTGAGCGCCCGCCAGGCGGCGGGACTGTAGCCATGTGCCCCACGACAAAGCCTCTGTCATCAAGGGCGAAACTACAGTCTAAAGCAGTCAATCTAGTCCGCAGGCGGCAGGCCCTACCTGTCGGCCGAGTTCACGATAGCCGGTGGGACCCACCAAGCGGCGGGCCCCAGCAGCCGGCGTAGAAGCCGGCGCCCAGAGACAATGATGGTCGGGTCCTACACCCGGCCGGATTACCATTGTGCCCCTGGGGGGTAGGCCTATATAAACCCCCCAGGCTCACTCATGCAAAGGGTTCAGAACCCTAGCCTACACACACACACACCCATAGAGAGAGGAGATAGAGCTGGCCTTGCCCTTCTTCCTCCTCTAGCCGAAACAGCTCAAGGAGCACACTTGTAGCTACTCTATTGACGATAGTCATCATGCGGAGACCCCGCAGAGCAGGACTAGGGGTGTTATCTCCATGGAGAGCCCCAGACCTGGGTAAGACTCATAGGCGTTCGAGGTCTCGCTCACTCCTGCTTCTAGGACCCAGCAACGTACTCCCGTCCCCATCCATGATAAGCCACCCCCTGGCATATGTCGCTAGATATCCCCGAAATTTGGCACCCACCGTGGGGCTCAGTGCACAGTTGGCCGAAAACACGTTCTGGGCGGGAACCCTCTTCCTTCATGGCGAGCGTAGCCAGCCCGGCACGCCTGATGGCGTTTGCGTCGACGCGCTACGCGACGTGGAAGCCGCTTGCGCCGCAAGCTGCCTCGCTGATGTCATCAGCGGGATCCGCCTCTCTGACGAGCCCGTGCCTGATGCGAAGCGGCTAGCTCTGAGAGTTGCCTCGTCGACCTCCTCGGATAGCTCCACATCGCCAACAAGCTTGCCTCCGACCTGGAGTCCGTCGGCTCCACCGACCCGCCCGTCGAGATGCTCATCGACTCTGACAGCGTACACCGATGCCTTCCTTGTCAACATGGTGATCATTGACGACCCGCTCCCTCCGGCGGTCAGCAATGCCAGTGCCAGCACCATCACGGAGGTGCTGGTCACTAGACACGATGGAGCCTCTAACGGGGCCGGCTAGGACCCGCTGTAGGCGGCAATGCGGGGTCTGTCCGCGCCCGTGGCGCTAGATGCCGATGGAGCGACGCTAGAAACATTCCGCGTCTCGCTCCTCGACAACGCTAATAAGTTGGCGGCCATGAGGTGCCTCATTAAAGGCTACTAGTGCGAGATCGACCGCGCCGTGTGTTGCACGCCGGCTGCTGGCGAGCCTAGCCGAGTGGGCGCGATTCGGCAGCGCGGCGCGGCTATTTCCAGCATGCTGGGGGCTGAACGCCCGGTCTACGCCACCCCGATGGAGAACTTGTGCGCCGCCCAGGTGGCGGCAGACGAATTGGACCACCTGGAGGACGACGAGCATTGCTGCATGAGGGCGCGCCTCCAGAAGCTCCTCGACACAGCTACCACACAGCAGGAAGCTGGCCGCCGCGTGGTGGAAACCGGCTTGCAAGCCGACCCCCCCCCCCCCCCCCGCCGCCGTGAGCACGAGGCGACCGCCCGGTCCCCGACAGGCGGCGCCCGCGATCGATGAGACCAAGAGCCGGCTGCTAGCCGCAGTCGGCACACACACGCATCACGATTGTGCACGACCAAGACGGGATGATCATCCGCTTCCCCCTCGCAGGGAGAGGCGGGCTTCCCCACCGCCTATTGAGCATCCGACTCTTGGAGGCCAGCTAGGGCCCCATGAAGGAGTCGGAGAAAACAATGCCCGCCATCGGATCGACCGGCTCACTCGGCCCTTGGCGGTAGAAGAAGAAGATGCAATCGACCCGCCCTATTTCGGCCCCCGCATTCGCGACGAGCCCTTCCCAAAGGGTTCTCGCTCCCTTGAGACACTCCCAAGTACAACAGCTCTGTGAAGCCAGAGGACTGGCTGGTCGACTACTCCACAGCCGTCAGCATAGCAAACGGCAACAAGCGCGTTACCGTGAAGTACGTTCCGCTCATGCTCCAGGGCACGACCCGGGCATGGTTGAACAGCCTCAGGACTTACAACATCAATAGTTGGCTGTACTTCGCTGATGTCTTCATCCGCAACTTCACCAGCACCTACAAGCGGCCGCCCAAGCCTCGCCAGCTCTCCATGTGCATCCAAGGCCCGACCGAGTCCACCCGCGACTACCTGACGCGCTGGGGTGAGCTGCGCAACTCCTGCGAAGGGGTGCACGAGGTGCAGGCCATAGAATACTCCACCGCCGGGTGCAGAGAGGGCACCCTGCTCAAGCACAAGCTCCTCTGCGATGAGCCGACCACACTAGACGAGTTGCTGATCATAGCGGACAAGTATGCCACGGCAGACTCCTCCATGAAGTCGGAGCTCCGGGTGGACGCGTCCGGGAAGGTGCTCCCCCCGGCTCCACAGACGCCGGCTGGTGACTCTAGCCGGTGACAGCAGCCGAACTACAACAAGTGCAAAGCCCTGCAGCCGGCTTCCACCAGCCAGCAAGTGGCAACAGCTGAAGACCAGCAGCCGGAGGGGTAGTCCGGCCCCAAACGTCAGAAGGGCGGAAAGCCTGCTTGGTTGCCTGCCTTCTCCTTCGAGCAAACCCTTGATGCTCCCTGCAAGTTCCACAGTGGCGCGAAGCCGTCCAAGCACACCACCCGAAAATGCCACTGGCTCACCCGAATCACCAAGGGCGAGGGCCTGCCTCCTCCGCCTGCCGGCCCCCCCGGCTCCGCCTCCTCAGCAGCCAGCGGCCCACGCAAATGACATGATCCAAGATGAGTTCCCCGAAGCCAACGCCACCTACATCGTCTTCACCAGTGAAGCCGACGACAAGCACAGTCGGCATCAGCAATACCGGGAGGTGAACACCGTCGCCTCAGAAGTCCCAGAGTTCATGCGCTGGTCCGAGAGGCCCATCAGCTGGAGCTGTGCTGATCACCCGACCATGATGCCCTCATCGGGTTCCTATGCCTTGGTGTTGGATTCCACCTTCTCAACAGAGAGGCGAGCTTGCCGCTTCTCCCGAGTCCTGATAGACAGTGGTAGCAGCATCAATATCCTCTACCGCGACACCATGGAGAAGTGATATGTCTCCGTCGTATCTATAATTTTTTATTGTTCCATGCCAATATTATTCAACTTTCATATACTTTTGGTAACTTTTTATATTATTTTTGGGACTAACATATTGATCCAGTGCCCAGTGCCAGTTCCTGTTTGTTGCATGTTTTATGTTTCGCAGAAACCCAATATCAAACAGAGTCCAAACGGCATAAAAACGGACGGAGAATTATTTTGGAATATTTATGATTTTTGGGAAGTAAAATCAACGCGAGACAGTGCCCGAGGGGGCCACGAGGCAGGGGGGCGCCCCAGGGGGCAGGCGCGCCCTGGACCCTCGTGGGCACCCCGTAAGGCGGTTGACGCTCTTCTTTTGCCGCAAGAAAGCTAATTTTATGAGAAAAATCTGGGCAAAAGATACAAACCAATCAGAGTTACGGATCTCTGGATATAAAAGAAATGGTGAAAGGGCAGAATACGAGAACGCAGAAACAGAGAGAAACCGAGAGATAGATGCAATCTCGGAGGGGCTCTCGCCTCTCCCACGCCATGGAGGACAGGTACCAGAGGGAAAACCCTTCTCCCATCTAGGGAGGAGGTCAAGGAAGAAGAAGACGAGTGCTGCACAATCGTGTCAAATGGTGCATGCGCCAAGCGGAGAGGCGCGAAATCGACAGGGTGTGCGGGGCACATAAGCTATGCTCGGGATCTGCGCCCGTCTCTGTACCAAGGATTACATGCAACTGTGGCAAGACTTGGACAGAGAGGATGGCCGACGGCACGGTTCCGACCGCCGCGCGGGCAAGGTCCCTCCCACGGTCGGCGTCGACTCGTTTGGATCTTGGTGGCCTGGGCTCGCCGAAGAACGAGGTCGCCTTTCCCGCAACTTCCGGCGCTAACTTCTGCGGCTACGGGAGCGGCGCAGAGTTTGCTGGAGGCGAGAAACTCGCTCAGCGGCCGGAAGGCGGTCCTCCTCAAGGAGCAGCTGCTCTTGCCCGGACTCTGCTCGAGTGGGTACTCGAGGAGGGCCGTGCACGGGTCCGTGAGGAGGAATGCCTCCGCTCCGCGGGCTGGAGCGGAAAGGTACCTGGCCATACCTGAGCTTGCCTGTGGTCGCCAAATCTGGTTCCACAACCTCGACGCACCCCCTACCTGGCGCGCCAGAGATGTCGGGGGATATTGGCCTCCACGAGCACCTATGGGGACGGAGCCCCTTGTCGGTTCGGCGGGGGGCGGAGGATGCACAAAGAGAAGATCGAGGCGACACACACACACAACGATTTTACCCAGCTTCGGGCCGCATGGATGCGTAAAACCCTACTGCTGCTTGTCTGGTTGATTAGAGTTCTTGCTCTGGAGCGCAAGAAGCTACAGTAAGTTGGAGCTGGACGTAGACGAGGGTCTACTTCGGGGTCTGGATCTCTCCTCCTCTAGGGTTTGATTGGGGTCTCTCTCCTCTCTACGTGCGCATGGGCCTCCTTTTATGTGCTAAGGGGTTTCCCACAGGTAGCGACGTAGGTGAGGGTAAAAATGGCAAGGAACTGTGCGAACAGTGGCCGCACAGTGCTATCGCACCTAACTCTGACGGCGGGAGACAAAGGCATTAAATGCCCGTCTGGATCGCCTGAACAGTGCCGAGGCGGACCGTTAGGAGCGCGTCCGCTTGCCACGGGGGAGACTCTGCCAACGTCGCATGCCACCGCGCGTCTCAGGTTGCGCGATGCCCCGCCACGTGCCTCCGGGGAAGCCCCAGAGCGACGCGTGGGCAGGTGAGCTGGAGCGCAGGCCTGAGGTGGTGGTTTGCCGCGGCAAGTGGCTTGCCGCGGTAGTTGCCTTGCCGCACCTGGGAGCTTGCCGCTCGTCAGGTCTTGCCGCGGCGCGCGGCGCGCCGCGGCGGGCTTCTCTTGGGGTGCCTTGGCTTGGCCGTCCCGGCGAGCTCCTCCCGCCGGGGCCTTGGTGCTTCGGCTTAGTCGTCCCGGCAAGCTCCTCTTGTCGGGGCCTTGTCGCCTTGGCCCGGCAAGCTCCCCTTGCCGGACCTCGCCTGCTTGGCCCGACAAGCTCCTCTTGCCGGGGCTTGGTCTTCTAGGCTCGATCACTTGGCCTTCGTCCGGCCCAAAAAGGGCCGTGGAGACTCTTGTCGCTCCCCTGGCAAGCCTTGCCGCGGGACGCTACTACTGCTCGTGCACAAGTTCGGGGTACTAAGGTACCCCTACTTTAGTACACCGACAGGAGCCCCCGGGCCTGGGCCATACACGGTGCCGAGCGTTGTTGGGCCAGGCCCTAACAGTGCATGGGCACGCGTGGCCTGGGTTGCGCTGCTCCTTAACTCCGTGCCCGTCGCGCTCCCCAAGTGGCGCGCGCTTATCGCGGCGTCGTGGGGGGGGGGGCGAGGCGTGCGAGACGTGCGTGACGTGGGTGGCGTGCGCGGGGCTTGAGGCCCGCAGGCATGCGTCACGTCGTGCACGATCTCTTCATCTGGAAAGGCGGAACGTCCGCCCCCAGTCCTTCCCCCCTTTATAAGCGGAGGGGAACAGGGGCAGCTCGCCATTCCGCCGGTTGCTGTTCCTCGAAAATCTCCGCCACTTCCTCCTTGCTAGAGAAAGCAGCGATTCGCCCTCGCAGCCCCCGGCGCCGCCAACGCCGACAACTCCCCCTCCCCTTTTCTGCCATGGCCCCGAAGAGCGACAAGGCGAAGGGGAAGGCCGTGAAGTCGGCCAAGGCGCTGCGCCTGGAAGCGCTTCAGAAGGAGACGGCGACGTTCCCCCCTCAGCTCGATGCGCTAGGGCTGAAGAACGGATACCGCCTCTTCTGGTCGACGGCGACGCGAGCGCATCCGCGCACGCGAGTTCTTCCCGCCATCGCGCAGAAGCTGTACCCGACCGGGTACCCTTTCTTCGCCGTGTTCTTCCTCTGCGGGCTCTGCCCGCCTTTTTCTGAATTCTTCTGCGACATCATGCACACCTACAACCTCCACCTCCTTGATTTCACCCCCAACGCCGTTCTGACAATGGCGGTTTTTGCACACCTTTGCGAGAACTTTGTCGGAGTCCGCCCCAACGTAGCCCTCTTCCGCCACTTCTTTACTCCCCGGGTGGAGAAAGGAGAGCCGCTGTCCGGCGGAGTTGCCTGGGTCTCCAGGACCGGCAAGAAAGAGGTCTACTTGGAGGGGGAACTCCGTGGCAGATGGGAGGAGTGGAGGGCCTAGTGGTGCCTGATCGTCGAGGAGAATCCACCGCCGTTCACCGCCGTGCGCCGTACTCCAGTGGTGCGCGGCCGTGACTGGAGCGACCTGGCTCCGGACGACGCCAAGCTGGAGATTGCCGTCACCCGAATCCTGCGCCTCAGGTTTGCCGGACTCACCGTCGGCGCCGTCGGCGCGGATTTCCTTCGCCGGCGTATCGCCCCCTCCAGGAGAGGGGGAAACCGGCTTGGGAATTCCAAAACGCGGCGGACATCATGAGGCTGCGCCCGGGCCTTAACTACAACTTCACCGTTCTGGAGCTCGACGGAGTACTGAAGGAGCTGTTCAAGCACGACTCCGAGCACCCAGAATGGTTCAGGTTGCCGCCGGGCGTCGTCCCCCTGTGCAACAACTCGGCGCTCAGCCGCATCCTCGCGATGATGCCGTTGTGCGACTCACACGGTATCGATGCGACCTGGCAGGAGTCGGCGGACGACGTCGTGCAGGCCTTCTTCGACAACTTGGAGGAGGTGCCGGTCGACCCCGATGAGAAGAGGGGCCTCACGCGGGACACCACCCCCGAGGAGCTGGCCTACATCGCCTCCAGGATGGAGGAGGCGGCGACCGCCGCGGCCGCGGGCGAGTCTGGCTTCACCCTGGCCGAGGCAGACGCGGCGGAGGCGGAGAGCCTCGCCGGCCAAATGGAGTTTGCCGGCGCGGAGGAACCAGCTGAGCACGGTGGTGCGGGCGAGCCCGCCCAGGACGCGGGTGGCTTGCCGGAGGCTGGCGCGCCCTCCTCGCAGCTCCCGGGCAGCTCGTCGCAGGCGGAGCCCCCTGCCCAGCCGAGGAGGCGTCTCCGCAGGGCCGGAGAGGTGGTGCGGCAGGCTGACCAACAACCGCAGCCCCGGGTGACGCGCGCCTCTGAAGCAGCGGGAGCGGGGTCCTCACGGGCCACGGCTTCTGCTCCTGCCGCTCCCCGTTCCGCGGCGGCAACGGGGGCGGGGTCGTCCACCGCCCCCGCCAAGCGGTCCCGGGAACCCACTCCCCTGTCTCCTCGCGCCTGGAGCAAGCCGGTTTTTGATTATTCCGCGCTCAGCTCCGACGACGAAGAGGAGGACGGAGAGTAAGTTCCTGGTAGAGCTTGTATCTTCTTGGTTTCTGTTGCTTCGTCTTGTTTCGCAGCCCATTCATCCTCCCCCGAAACCGTTTCCTTTTCAGGACGCTGGCCCAGAGGAGGGCGAAGAGGGCCAAGATCCCGCTGGTCGTCCTTGAGGGCGAATCTCCCTCGGCAACTGGGGAGGTGCCGGAGACGACCTTGCCGGACCTGGCAGCGGGCCCGCAGGGCAGCCCACAGCGCAGCCCCCAGGGTGAGGGCACGGCTAGTTCTTGCCGTTTGGCGCGCGCGCGAGCTTCCCTTCTCTTTGTTGACATGTGGCTGTTGTTGTTGTCGTTGGGTAGGAGCAGAGCAGCCCCGGCAGGCGACCCCGGGGGGCACTCCTGCCGCGCCGTCCGCGTCGACCACCCCGCCTAGGGAGAAATCTCCGGCAAGGGAGGAGCCCCCGGCAGGGGAGACCTCCCCGGCAAGGGAGGAGCCCCCGGCAAGGAAGACCTCTCCGGCAAGGGAGGGATCTCCGGCGAGGGACGCGGCCAGCGATCCCCCGGCAGCGGAGGCCGCGGCCACGGACCCTGCCACCGGTAAGCCCCCCCTGCACGGAAGACTTCCCCTGGCTATCTTTCCTTATGAGCTTCTTTGTCGGCTGTTCAGCTGACTCTTCTCCCCTCTTCCGGCCATCAGACCCGCCCACCGCGGACCCGATGGAGACCGAGGTCGTCGTCAGGGAGGGCGCGCGTGGCGACGCCGACGACGTCATCGTCATCGAGGAGGCGGAAGGCACCGACGACCCAGCAGGCGGCGGGGAGGCCGAAGCTTCCAAGGCCGCCGCGGCAGCAGGCGGCGAGGGGACCGGCGACCGCGCCGACGGCCCCGGGGAGGCCGGGGCGTCAAGCACTCCGCCATCCGGCGATCCCGCCGCTGCTACCACGTCGGGCCCCGAGGAGCCCCCGGCAGGTGCCTACCTGCAGGCCGGCGACGGCGTCTTCATCAGGCTCCCCTGGGAGCCTAGCTCCAGGGCGCCGGTCGAGGGGGAGGCCTTGGACGGAGAAGTGCTTGCCTCCGTCGGGCTAACAGTGGTCGACGCGCCAAGCACCGGTGGCGGCGAGCCCGAGGAGGAGCGGCTGCTCCGGAAGCTTGTGTCGCTCTACCGCGCCCGGCAGGCCAAGGTGAAGCGCCAGGAGGCACTCGTCGCGAAGGCCGGCGCGGACATGGAGAAGCGCGCCGGGGAGCTCCGGGAGCTCAACCAGGAGGCTCTCCGGTCTTTGGCGGAGGAGCGGAGGCTGCTCGACGAGGCGCGAACAGCCTTCCTCCTCGAGAAGGCAGAGGCTGAAGAGCAGCAGAGGCTTGCCGCTGCGGGGCTATCCACGCGGGAAAGAGAACTGGTGCAGCAGAGGGCCAGCCTCGCCAGCCACGAGGAGGAGGTTGCCGCGCGCGAGCAGGCGCTCGGCGGGGACCTGCAGAAAGCGTAGGACGCTGCCGCGGCCGCCGAGGTCGCCAAGGGGGAGCTGGAGGCGAGGGTGGCGCAGCTCGTCAGCGACCTCAAGGCGAGCGGCGAGGAGCTTGCCGCGCTCAAACAGGAGCGCGAGAAGGGCGCCCACACCCTTGGCGAGCTGCAGGGCCGCTTTGCCGAGAAGATCCAGGAGCTCGCCGCCGCCAAGGACTCCAAGGTTGTCCTCGAGCTGAAGCTAGACACCCTGGCCAAGGCGCTGGAGAGCGCCAAGGAGCAGGAAGCGACCTTGCGGAAGGAGGTTGCTGGCAACGAGGAGCTGTTGAAAAGCGCCGCCGTTACCCAGAACGCCTTCCAGGAGACGGTGGAGCGGTGGACGGAAGGCCTTGTCGACATCGCCACCACCATCGACCAGGAGCTGAAGCTGCTGGGGGTGGAGGGCCACGAGTACCCCTCCGGCGAGAACGTCCCGCCGAGCGTCAAGCTCACTTCCTTCTTCAAGGGCTTGGTGGGGGTGCTCCAGCATCTCCGGGAATCGATCCCAGAACAGCTGGCCGAGGAGACGCGGGAAGCCATCTTCGGGGCCCTCGAGAGGGTGTTGGTGAAGATCGTCTTCCGCAACCCCACCATCAGGCTCACCAACGTCCTCAGGCACCTGCCGGAAGACGCCGACCTGACGGAGATCAGGGCCCTCGTCACCCCCATTGTGGAAAGGGTGGCTGGGATCAGGCGGATCGAGGGCGACCGCGCGGATTAGGCCGCCCACCTCTTTCTTTTCTTCCCTTGTCGCTGCTGAGCATGCCATAGAAACAGCTGATTAGAGCAGCGGCAAGTAATTTTGTAATATAACTTTTATCTTAGGCAGTTCATTGCGCTGTTATCTCCCTCGTTCGACCTTGTGCTTCGTACGTTCGCGCCCTACGCTTCCGGGAACTTGTCGGCGCAAGTCCCCGCCTTGCCACGGGTGCCGAGTGCGGGACATCAGCAACCCGCCGACGGGGCCTCCACCGGCAAGAAACCTTGCCGCGGCTGGCGCAACTCACTTAAATGTTGAGCAGGCTCAGGGCGAGGTAAGCGTGGCGACTGCAGTCGCGGCACACTCAAGCTGCCGAGCGAGCTCGAAACAAGTAAGGACGCTACTCGGGATGTAGCACACTTAAGTCGTTGAGCGGGCTCGAAACGAAATAAGGGCGCAACCAGCCACGAGCCGGCCCCTCCGCGCACAGGTTTCCCATACGAAGCTTGGTCGTCCGAGGAAGATAACTTAAGAATAAAAAGGAGCTTAATCGCTCAAACTTTGGCGACTTAGCTTCTCTGTCGTTTGCCGTCCGGCAAGGCGCAGCTTCCTCGGGCGACGCCCAGCCTATCCTGTCATCCCCCCTTCTCGAGGTAAGGGAATAACGAAGGCTCGGGGCTTCGCGGCCCGCCATCGCTTGCCGGAGTCGAGTGCTGCACAATCGTGTCGAATGGTGCATGCGCCAAGCAGAGAGGCGCCAAATCGACAGGGTGTGCGGGGCACATAAGCTATGCTCGGGATCTGCGCCCGTCTCTGTACCAAGGATTACATGCAACTGCGGCAAGACTTGGACAGAGAGGATGGCCGACGGCACGGTTCCGACCGCCGCGCGGGCAAGGTCCCTCCTGAAGGAAATATGCCCTAGAGGCAATAATAAAGTTATTATTTATTTCCTTATTTCATGATAAATGTTTATTATTCATGCTATAATTGTATTAACCGGAAACATAATACATGTGTGAATACATAGACAAACAGAGTGTCACTAGTATGCCTCTACTTGACTAGCTCGTTAATCAAAGATGGTTAAGTTTCCTAACCATAGACAAAGGAGTTGTCATTTGATTAACAAGGTCACATCATTGGTTGAATGATCTGATTGACATGACCCATTTCCATTAGCTTAGCACCTGATCGTTTAGTGTGTTGCTATTGCTTTCATCCATAACTTATACATGTTCCTATAACTATGAGATTATGCAACTCCCGTTTGCCGGAGGAACACTTTGGGTGCTACCAAACGTCACAACGTAACTGGGTGATTATAAAGGAGTACTACAAGTGTCTCCAAAGGTAGATTTTGGGTTGGCGTATTTCGAGATTAGGATTTGTCACTCCGATAGTCGGAGAGGTATCTCTGGGCCCTCTCGGTAATGCACATCACATAAGCCTTGCAAGCACTACAACTAATGAGTTAGTTGTGAGATGATGTATTACGGAACGAGTAAAGAGACTTACCGGTAATGAGATTGAACTAGGTATTGGATACCGACGATCGAATCTCGGGTAAGTAACATACCGATGACAAAGGGAACAAAAGTATGTTGTTATGCGGTCTGACCGATAAAGATCTTCGTAGAATATGTAGGAGCCAATATGGGCATCCAGGTCCCGCTATTGGTTATTGACCGGAGACGTGTCTCGGTCATGTCTACGTTGTTCTCGAACCGTAGGGTCCGCACGCTTAAGGTTTCGATGACGGTTATTATGAGTTTATGTATTTTGATGTACCGAAGGAGTTCGGAGTCCCGGATGTGATCACGGACATGACGAGGAGTCTCGAAATGGTCGAGACATAAAGATTGATATATTGGATGACTACATTTGGATGTCAGAATGGTTCCGAGTGAAATCGGCATTTTACCGGAGTACCGGGGGGTTACCGGAACCCCCCGGGGGGTTAATGGGCCACTATGGGCCTTAAGGGAGAAGGGAGAAAGGGGAAGGAAGGGGCCGCGCGCCCCTCCCCCTCCTAGTCCGAATAGGACAAGGGAAGGGGGGCGGCGCCCCCCCTTTCCTTCTCTCCCTCCACCTCTTTCCCCCCCTTCTCCTAATCCAAATAGGAAAAAGAGGGAGTCCTACTCCCGGTGGGAGTAGGACTCCCCCCTTGGCGCGCCTAGCCCTGGCCGGCCGCCCCTCCCCCTGGATCCTTTATATACGGGGGCAGGGGGGCACCTCTAGACACAAGTTGATCCTTGAGATCGTTCCTTAGCCGTGTGCGGTGCCCCCCTCCACCATATTCCACCTCGGTCGTATTGTTGCAGCGCTTAGGCGAAGCCCTGCGATAGTAGAACATCAAGATCGTCACCACGCCGTCGTGCTGACGGAACTCTCTCCCCGGAGCTTTGCTGGATCGGAGCCCGAGGAGCGTCATCGAGCTGTACGTGTGCCAAGAACTCGGGGGCACCGGAGTAACGGCGCCGGGATCGGTTGGATCGCGAGGAGATCGTACGACTACTTCCTCTACGTTGTGATCGCTTCCGCTTCGGTCTACGAGGGTACGTAGACAACACTCTCCCCTCTCGTTGCTATGCATCACCATGATCTTGCGTGTGCGTAGGAAAATTTTGAAATTACTACGTTCCCCAATAGTGGCATCAGAGCCTAGGTTTTTATGGTTTGATGTTATATGCACGAGTAGAACACAAGTGAGTTGTGGACGATACAAGTCATACTGCCTACCAGCATGTCATACTTTGGTTCAGCGGTATTGTTGGATGAGATGACCCGGACCAACCTTACGCGTACGCTTACGCGAGACCGGTTCCCTCGACGTGCTTTGCACACAGATGGCTTGCGGGAGACATCTCACCAACTTTAGTTGAACCAAGTGTGGCTACGCCCGGTCCTTGAGAAGGTTAAAACGGAGTCTATTTGACGAACTATCGTTGTGGTTTTGATGCGTAGGTAAGATGAGTTCTTGCTTAAGCCCGTAGAAGCCACGTAAAACTTGCAACAAACAAAGTAGAGGACGTCT
The DNA here is from genome assembly GCA_032464435.1 of Aegilops umbellulata. Classification (NCBI taxonomy): domain Eukaryota; kingdom Viridiplantae; phylum Streptophyta; class Magnoliopsida; order Poales; family Poaceae; genus Aegilops; species Aegilops umbellulata. Next base: position 126,717,554 of record CP136054.1, read on the forward strand.
AACTTGTTTTTGCAGGGCATGTTGTGATGTGATATGGTCAAGACATGATGCTAAATTTTATTGTATGAGATGATCATGTTTTGTAACCAAGTTATCGGCAACTGGCAGGAGCCATATGGTTGTCGCTTTATTGTATGCAATGCAATCGCCCTGTAATGCTTTACTTTATCACTAAGCGGTAGCGATAGTCGTAGAAGCATAAGATTGGCGAGACGACAACGATGCTACGATGGAGATCAAGGTGTCGCGCCGGTGACGATGGTGATCAAGATGGTGCTGCAGAGGTGGAGATCATGAAGCACAAGATGATGATGACCATATCATATCACTTATATTGATTTGCATGTGATGTTTATCTTTTATGCATCTTATCTTGCTTTGATTGACGGTAGCATTATAAGATGATCTCTCACTAAATTATCAAGAAGTGTTCTCCCCGAGTATGCACCGTTGCCAAAGTTCGTCGTGCCCAGACACCACGTGATGATCGGGTGTGATAAGCTCTACGTCCATCTACAACGGGTGCAAGCCAGTTTTGCACACGCAGAATACTCGGGTTATACTTGACGAGCCTAGCATATGCAGATATGGCCTCGGAACACGGAGACCGAAAGGTCGAGCGTGAATCATATAGTAGATATGATCAACATGATGATGTTCACCATTGAGAACTAATCCATTTCACGTGATGATCGGTTATGGTTTAGTTTGATTTGGATCACGTGATCACTTAGATGATTAGAGGGATGTCTATCTAAGTGGGAGTTCTTAAGTAATATGATTAATTGAACTTTAATTTATCATGAACTTAGTCCTGGTAGTATTAGCATATGTATGTTGTAGATCAATAGCTCGCGTTGTTACTTCCCTATGTTGATTTTGATATGTTCCTAGAGAAAATTGTGTTGAAAAATGTTAGTAGCAATGATGCGGATTGGATCCGTGATCTGAGGTTTATCCTCATTGCTGCACAGAAGAATTATGTCCTTGATGCACCGCTAGGTGACAGACCTATTGCAGGAGCAGATGCAGACATTATGAAAGTTTTGCTAGCTCAATATGATGACTACTTAATAGTTTAGTGCACCATGCTTAACTGCTTAGAATCGGGACTTCAAAGACGTTTTGAACGTCATGGAGCATATGAGATGTTCTAGGAGTTGAAGTTAATATTTCAAGCAAATACCCGAGTTGAGAGATATGAAGTCTCCAACAAGTTCTATAGCTAAAAGATGGAGGAGAATCGCTCAACTAGTGAGCATGTGCTTAGATTGTCTGGGTACTACAATCTCTTGAATCAAGTGGGAGTTAATCTTCCAGATAAGATAGTGATTGACAGAATTCTCTAGTCACCATCACCAAGTTAGTAGAACTTCGTGGTGAACTATAATATGCAAGGGATAACGGAAAATATTCCCAAGCTCTTCGCGATGCTAGAATCAGCGAAGGTAGAAATCAAAGAAAAACATCAAGTGTTGATGGTTGACAAGATCACTAGTTTCAAGAAAAGGGCAAAAAGGAAAGAAGGGGAACTTCAAGAAGAACGGCAAGCAAGTTGCTGCTCAAGTGAAAAAGCCCAAGTCTGGTCCTAAGCCTGAGACTAAGTGCTTCTACTGCAAAGGGACTGGTCACTGGAAGCGGAACTACCCCAAGTGATTGGTGGATAAGAAGGATGGCAAAGTGAACATAAGTATATTTGATATACATGTTATTGATGTGTACTTTACTAGTGTTCATAGCAACCCCTCAGTATTTGGTACTAGTTCAGTTGCTAAAATTTAGTAACTCGAAACGGGAGTTGCAGAATGAACAAAGACTAGTTAAAGGGCAAAGTGACGATGTGTGTTGGAAGTGGTTCCAAGATTGATATGATCATCATCACACACTCCCTGTACTTTCGGGATTAGTGTTGAAACTAAATAAGTGTTATTTGGTGTTTGCGTTGAGCATGAATATGATTTGATCATGTTAATTGCAGTACAGTTATTCATTTAAGTTAGAGAACAATTGTTGTTCTGTTTACATGAATAAAACCTTCTATGGTTATACACACCAACGAAATTGGTTTGTTGGATCTCGATCGTAGTAATACACATATTCATAAAATTGAAGCCAAAAGATGCAAAGTTAATAATGATAGTGCAACTTATTTGTGGCACTGCCGTTTAGGTCATATCGGTGTAAAGTGCATGAAGAAACTCCATACTGATGGACTTTTGGAACCACTTGATTATGAATCACTTGGTACTTGCGAACCGTGCCTCATGGGCAAGATGACTAAAACACCGTTCTCCGGTACTTTGGAGAGAGCAACAGATTTGTTGGAAATCATACATACCGATGTATGTGGACCGATGAATATTGAGGCTCGTGGCGGATATCGTTATTTCCTCAACTTCACAGATGACTTAAGCAGATATGGGTATATCTACTTAATGAAACACAAGTCTGAAACATTTGAAAAGTTCAAAGAATTTCAGAGTGAAGTGGAAAATCATCGTGACAAGAAAATAAGGTTTCTACGATCTGATCGCAGAGACAAATATTTGAGTTACGAGTTTGGTCTTCAGTTAAAACAATGTGGAATAGTTTCACAAACTCATGCCACCTGGAACACCACAGCATAATGGTGTGTCCGAACGTCATAACCGTACTTTATTGGATATAGTACAATCTATGATGTTTCTTACCGATTTACCAATATCATTTTGGGATCATGCATTAGAGACAGCTGCATTCACGTTAAAAGGGGCACCATCTAAAGTCCGTTGAGACGACACAATATGAACTGTGGTTTGGCAAGAAACCAAAGTTGTCGTTTCTTAAAGTTTGGGGTTACGATGCTTATGTGAAAAAGTTTCATCCTGATAAGCTCAAACCCAAATCGGAGAAATGTGTCTTCATAGGTACCCAAAGGAGACTGTTGGGTACATCTTCTATCACAGATCCGAAGGCAAGATATTCGTTGCTGAGAATGGACCCTTTCTAGAGAAGGAGATTCTCTCGAAAGAAGTGAGTGGGAGGAAAGTAGAAAACTTGATAAGGTAATTGTACCTTCTCCCTTATTGGAAAGTAGTTCATCACAGAAATCTGTTCTTGTGACTACTACACCAATTAGTGAGGAAGCTAATGATGATGATCATGTAACTTCAGATCAAGTTACTACCGAATCTCGTAGGTAAACCAGAGTGAGATCCGCACCAGAGTGGTACGGTAATCCTGTTCTGGAAGTCATGTTACTAGACCATGATGAACTTGCGAACTATGAGGAAGCGATGATGAGCCCAGATTCCGCGAAATGGCTTGAGGCCATGAAATCTGAGATATGATCCATGTATGAGAACAAAAGTATGGACTTTGATGGATTTGCCCGGTGATCGGCAAACCATAGAATATAAATGGATCTTCCAGAGGAAGACGGACGCTGATAGTAGTGTTACTATCTACAAAGCTAGAATTGTCGAAAAAAAAGGTTTTTCGACAAGTTCAAAGTATTGACTACGATGAGAGTTTCTCACTCGTATCTATGCTTAAGTCTGTCCGAATCATGTTAGCAATTGCCGCATTTTATGAAATCTGGCAAATGGATAAACAAAACTGCATTCCTTAATGGAGAGTTGTATATGATACAACCAGAAGGTTTTGTCGACCATAAAAGTGCTAATAAAGTGAGCAAGCTCCAGCGATCCATCTATGGACTGGTGCAAGCATCTCAGAGTTGGAATATACGCTTTGATAAGTTGATCAAAGCATATAGTTTTATACAGACTTATGGTGAAGCCTGTATTTACAAGAAAGTGAGTGGGAGCACTACAGCATTTCTGATAAGTATATGTAAATGACATATTATTGATCGGAAATAATATAGAATTATTCTGTGAAGCATAAAGGAGTATTTGAAAGGAGTTTTTCGAAGAAGGACCTCGGTGAAGCTGCTTACATATTGAGCATCAAGATCTATAGAGATAGATCAAGACGCTTGATAAGTTTTTCAATAAGTACATACCTTGAAATTTTTTTGAAGTAGTTCAAAATGGAACTGTCAAAGAAAGAGTTCTTGCCTGTGTTACAAGGTGTGAAATTGAGTAAGACTCAAAGCCCGATGACGGCAGAAGATAGAAAGAGAATGAAAGTCATTCACTATGCTTTGGCCATAGGTTCTATAAAGTATGCCATGTTGTGTACCAGATCTATTGCATACCCTACCACTGAGTTTGGCAAGGGAGTACAATAGTGATCTAGGAAGTAGATCACTGGACATCGGTCAAAATTATCCTTAGTAAAATAAGGATATGTTTCTCGATTATGGATGTGACAAAAAGGTTCGTCGTAAAAGGTTACGTCGATGCAAGTTTTGACACTAATCTAGATGACTCTAAGTCTCAATCTAGATACATATTGAAAGTGGGAGAAATTAGCTAAAGTAGCTCCGTGCAGAGCATTGTAGACATAGAAATTTGCAAAATACATAACGGATCTGAATGTGGCAGACCCGTTGACTAAGCCTCTTCCACGAGCAAAACATGATCAGCACCAAAACTCCATGGGTGTTAGAATCATTACTGTGTAATCTAGATTATTGACTCTAGTGCAAGTGGGAGACTGAAGGAAATATGCCCTAGAGGCAATAATAAAGTTATTATTTATTTCCATATTTCATGATAAATGTTTATTATTCATGCTATAATTGTATTAACCGGAAACATAATACATGTGTGAATACATAGACAAACAGAGTGTCACTAGTATGCCTCTACTTGACTAGCTCGTTAATCAAAGATGGTTAAGTTTCCTAACCATAGACAAAGGAGTTGTCATTTGATTAACGAGGTCACATCATTGGTTGAATGATCTGATTGACATGACCCATTTCCATTAGCTTAGCACCTAATCGTTTAGTGTGTTGCTATTGCTTTCATCCATAACTTATACATGTTCCTATAACTATGAGATTATGCAACTCCCGTTTGCCGGAGGAACACTTTGGGTGCTACCAAACGTCACAACGTAACTGGGTGATTATAAAGGAGTACTACAAGTGTCTCCAAAGGTAGATTTTGGGTTGGCGTATTTCGAGATTAGGATTTGTCACTCCGAGAGTCGGAGAGGTATCTCTGGGCCCTCTCGGTAATGCACATCACATAAGCCTTGCAAGCACTACAACTAATGAGTTAGTTGTGAGATGATGTATTACGGAACGAGTAAAGAGACTTACCGGTAACAAGATTGAACTAGGTATTGGATACCGACGATCGAATCTTGGGTAAGTAACATACCGATGACAAAGGGAACAAATGTATGTTGTTATGCGGTCTGACCGATAAAGATCTTCGTAGAATATGTAGGAGCCAATATGGGCATCCAGGTCCCGCTATTGGTTATTGACCGGAGACGTGTCTCGGTCATGTCTACATTGTTCTCGAACCGTAGGGTCCGCACGCTTAAGGTTTCGATGACGGTTATTATGAGTTTATGTATTTTGATGTACCGAAGGAGTTCGGAGTCCCGGATGTGATCACGGACATGACGAGGAGTCTCGAAATGGTCGAGACATAAAGATTGATATATTGGATGACTACATTTGGATGTCAGAATGGTTCCGAGTGAAATCGGCATTTTACCGGAGTACCGGGGGGTTACCGGAACCCCCCGGGGGGTTAATGGGCCACTATGGGCCTTAAGGGAGAAGGGAGAAAGGGAAAGGAAGGGGCCGCGCGCCCCTCCCCCTCCTAGTCCGAATAGGACAAGGGAAGGGGGGCGGCGCCCCCCCTTTCCTTCTCTCCCTCCACCTCTTTCCCCCCTTCTCCTAATCCAAATAGGAAAAAGAGGGAGTCCTACTCCCGGTGGGAGTAGGACTCCCCCCTTGGCGCGCCTAGCCCTGGCCGGCCGCCCCTCCCCCTAGATCCTTTATATACGGGGGCAGGGGGGCACCTCTAGACACAAGTTGATCCTTGAGATCGTTCCTTAGCCGTGTGTGGTGCCCCCCTCCACCATATTCCACCTCGGTCGTATTGTTGCAGCGCTTAGGCGAAGCCCTGCGATAGTAGAACATCAAGATCGTCACCACGCCGTCGTGCTGACGGAACTCTCTCCCCGGAGCTTTGCTGGATCGGAGCCCGAGGAGCGTCATCGAGCTGCACGTGTGCCAAGAACTCGGGGGCGCCGGAGTAACGGCGCCGGGATCGGTTGGATCGCGAGGAGATCGTACGACTACTTCCTCTACATTGTGATCGCTTCCGCTTCGGTCTACGAGGGTACGTAGACAGCACTCTCCCCTCTCGTTGCTATGCATCACCATGATCTTGCGTGTGCGTAGGAAAATTTTGAAATTACTACGTTCCCCAACAGTGGCATCAGAGCCTAGGTTTTTATGGTTTGATGTTATATGCACGAGTAGAACACAAGTGAGTTGTGGACGATACAAGTCATACTGCCTACCAGCATGTCATACTTTGGTTCAGCGGTATTGTTGGATGAGATGACCCGGACCAACCTTACGCGTACGCTTACGCGAGACCGGTTCCCTCGACGTGCTTTGCACACAGATGGCTTGCGGGAGACATCTCACCAACTTTAGTTGAACCAAGTGTGGCTACGCCCGGTCCTTGAGAAGGTTAAAACGGAGTCTATTTGACGAACTATCGTTGTGGTTTTGATGCGTAGGTAAGATGAGTTCTTGCTTAAGCCCGTAGAAGCCACGTAAAACTTGCAACAAACAAAGTAGAGGACGTCTAACTTGTTTTTGCAGGGCATGTTGTGATGTGATATGGTCAAGACATGATGCTAAATTTTATTGTATGAGATGATCATGTTTTGTAACCAAGTTATCGGCAACTGGCAGGAGCCATATGGTTGTCGCTTTATTGTATGCAATGCAATCGCCCTGTAATGCTTTACTTTATCACTAAGCGGTAGCGATAGTCGTAGAAGCATAAGATTGGCGAGACGACAACGATGCTACGATGGAGATCAAGGTGTCGCGCCGGTGACGATGGTGATCAAGATGGTGCTGCAGAGATGGAGATCATGAAGCACAAGATGATGATGACCATATCATATCACTTATATTGATTTGCATGTGATGTTTATCTTTTATGCATCTTATCTTGCTTTGATTGACGGTAGCATTATAAGATGATCTCTCACTAAATTATCAAGAAGTGTTCTCCCCGAGTATGCACCGTTGCCAAAGTTCGTCGTGCCCAGACACCACGTGATGATCGGGTGTGATAAGCTCTACGTCCATCTACAACGGGTGCAAGCCAGTTTTGCACACGCAGAATACTCGGGTTATACTTGACGAGCCTAGCATATGCAGATATGGCCTCGGAACACGGAGACCGAAAGGTCGAGCGTGAATCATATAGTAGATATGATCAACATGATGATGTTCACCATTGAGAACTAATCCATTTCACGTGATGATCGGTTATGGTTTAGTTTGATTTGGATCACGTGATCACTTAGATGATTAGAGGGATGTCTATCTAAGTGGGAGTTCTTAAGTAATATGATTAATTGAACTTTAATTTATCATGAACTTAGTCCTGGTAGTATTAGCATATGTATGTTGTAGATCAATAGCTCGCGTTGTTACTTCCCTATGTTGATTTTGATATGTTCCTAGAGAAAATTGTGTTGAAAAATGTTAGTAGCAATGATGCGGATTGGATCCGTGATCTGAGGTTTATCCTCATTGCTGCACAGAAGAATTATGTCCTTGATGCACCGCTAGGTGACGGACCTATTGCAGGAGCAGATGCAGACATTATGAAAGTTTTGCTAGCTCAATATGATGACTACTTAATAGTTTAGTGCACCATGCTTAACTGCTTAGAATCGGGACTTCAAAGACGTTTTGAACGTCATGGAGCATATGAGATGTTCTAGGAGTTGAAGTTAATATTTCAAGCAAATACCCGAGTTGAGAGATATGAAGTCTCCAACAAGTTCTATAGCTAAAAGATGGAGGAGAATCGCTCAACTAGTGAGCATGTGCTCAGATTGTCTGGGTACTACAATCGCTTGAATCAAGTGGGAGTTAATCTTCCAGATAAGATAGTGATTGACAGAATTCTCTAGTCACCATCACCAAGTTAGTATAACTTCGTGGTGAACTATAATATGCAAGGGATAACGGAAAATATTCCCAAGCTCTTCGCGATGCTAGAATCAGCGAAGGTAGAAATCAAAGAAAAACATCAAGTGTTGATGGTTGACAAGATCACTAGTTTCAAGAAAAGGGCAAAAAAGGAAAGAAGGGGAACTTCAAGAAGAACGGCAAGCAAGTTGCTGCTCAAGTGAAAAAGCCCAAGTCTGGTCCTAAGCCCGAGACTAAGTGCTTCTACTGCAAAGGGACTGGTCACTGGAAGCGGAACTACCCCAAGTGATTGGTGGATAAGAAGGATGGCAAAGTGAACATAAGTATATTTGATATACATGTTATTGATGTGTACTTTACTAGTGTTCATAGCAACCCCTCAGTATTTGGTACTAGTTCAGTTGCTAAAATTTAGTAACTCGAAACGGGAGTTGCAGAATGAACAAAGACTAGTTAAAGGGCAAAGTGACGATGTGTGTTGGAAGTGGTTCCAAGATTGATATGATCATCATCACACACTCCCTGTACTTTCGGGATTAGTGTTGAAACTAAATAAGTGTTATTTGGTGTTTGCGTTGAGCATGAATATGATTTGATCATGTTAATTGCAGTACAGTTATTCATTTAAGTTAGAGAACAATTGTTGTTCTGTTTACATGAATAAAACCTTCTATGGTTATACGCACCAACGAAATTGGTTTGTTGGATCTCGATCGTAGTAATACACATATTCATAAAATTGAAGCCAAAAGATGCAAAGTTAATAATGATAGTGCAACTTATTTGTGGCACTGCCGTTTAGGTCATATCGGTGTAAAGCGCATGAAGAAACTCCATACTGAAGGACTTTTGGAACCACTTGATTATGAATCACTTGGTACTTGCGAACCGTGCCTCATGGGCAAGATGACTAAAACACCGTTCTCCGGTACTTTGGAGAGAGCAACAGATTTGTTGGAAATCATACATACCGATGTATGTGGACCGATGAATATTGAGGCTCGTGGCGGATATCGTTATTTCCTCAACTTCACAGATGACTTAAGCAGATATGGGTATATCTACTTAATGAAACACAAGTCTGAAACATTTGAAAAGTTCAAAGAATTTCAGAGTGAAGTGGAAAATCATCGTGACAAGAAAATAAGGTTTCTACGATCTGATCGCAGAGACAAATATTTGAGTTACGAGTTTGGTCTTCAGTTAAAACAATGTGGAATAGTTTCACAAACTCATGCCACCTGGAACACCACAGCATAATGGTGTGTCCGAACGTCATAACCATACTTTATTGGATATAGTACAATCTATGATGTTTCTTACCGATTTACCAATATCATTTTGGGATCATGCATTAGAGACAGCTGCATTCACGTTAAAAGGGGCACCATCTAAAGTCTGTTGAGATGACACAATATGAACTGTGGTTTGGCAAGAAACCAAAGTTGTCGTTTCTTAAAGTTTGGCGTTACGATGCTTATGTGAAAAAGTTTCATCCTGATAAGCTCAAACCCAAATCGGAGAAATGTGTCTTCATAGGTACCCAAAGGAGACTGTTGGGTACACCTTCTATCACAGATCCGAAGGCAAGATATTCGTTGCTGAGAATGGATCCTTTCTAGAGAAGGAGATTCTCTCGAAAGAAGTGAGTGGGAGGAAAGTAGAAAACTTGATAAGGTAATTGTATCGATGGTCGACAGAACTTGAGGGAATGTTTGTTCTACCTTTAGCTCCTTGTTGGGTTCGACACTCTTACTTATCGAAAGAGGCTACAATTGATCCCCTATACTTGTGGGTTATCAAGACCTTTTTCTGGCGCCGTTGCCGGGGAGCAATAGCGTGGGGTGAATATTCTCGTGTGTGCTTGTTTGCTTTATCACTAAGTAATTTTTATTTGTTGTTCTTAGTTGTTTTCTATCTTTAGTTATAGGTAGGAAACACAAAATACCAAAAAAATTAGTTGTACCTACTGAACCAATGGTTGAAGAACCACTCAAAATCTATCACACTCCTGAAGCTTATTACTTGGATCATCTTCGATCCCTATGTGCTCGTGCTGAAAGCCCAACTAGCTTAGTTGAGGGCAAATCTTTATATGAGCATGCTTGTTATGTGCGACACCGTATATCTGAAAAAGGGAAACGTTTACTGGATAAAATTCATTGTTTGCAATGCTATGCTTGGAATTTATGTGAAATATATGATGTTACTTGTTGTTCTGAAAACCCTAAGAAACACCTTCCCTACCAATGTGAGTTTATGGATAATGGAATCGTATCTTCGTATGCTAAGGGTGTTTATAATTACTATGATGTTCAACAAACTGAAGAATTTGTTGCTTTTAAGGGTGCTTACGAAATTGCTTCTTTGATTGAAACGTATGACGCTACTCTTTACAAATCTGAAAATTTTGCCATACTTAAATATTGCTATGATAATTATGCTTCTAATGCCTATGTTGAACCATATATTGAGGACTACTCCATTGTCCAAGAAGAGACTAATATTTTGCAGGAGCCTATGGAAGAAGAAATTGATGAAACTGTGAGCTCATTGGATGAAAAAGATGATGAGAAGAGCGAAGAACAAAAGGACGAAGAGCAGATTAGCTAACCGTGCCCACCTTCTAATGAGAGTAACTCTACAACTCATACATTGTTTAATTTCCCTTCCTGCTTACCGAAGGATGATTGCTATGATGACTATTATGATCCCGTTGGTTCTTTCGAAATATCCCTTTTTGATGATGCTTGCTATGCTTGTGGCCAAGATGCCAATATGAATTATGCTTATGGAGATGAACTTTCTATAGTTCCTTATGTTAAACATGAAATTGTTGCTATTGCACCCACGCATGATAGTCCTATTATCCTTTTGAATTCCCCCAACTACACTATATCGGAGAAGTTTGCACTTATTAAGGATTATATTGATGGGTTGCCTTTTACCGTTGCACAAGATGATTTTAATGAATATAATATGCATGTGCTTGCTGCTCCTACTTGCAATTATTATGATGGAGGAACTATATATCCACCTCTCTATGTTTCCAATATGATAGAATTGCAAGAAACTGTTTATACTATTCATTGGCCTTTACTAGGTGTACATGAATTGTTCTTTTATGACATGCCGATGCATAGGAAAAGAGTTAGACTTCGTATTTGCTTGATATTTGTTGCTTTGTGCTCACTACTAAATGCCAAATCATTGCTAATTAAAATTGGCTTTGATATACCTTGGGATCCGAGTGGATTCACTACTTGAGCACTATATGCCTAGCTTAATGGATTTAAAGAAAGCGCTGCCAGGGAGACAACCTGGAAGTTTTATAGAGTCATTTATTTCTGTTGAGTGCTTTTATATAGTTTAAAAACAAAAAAAATAAAGAGGGGAACCCGAAACTTTTCAAAAAGAAAAGCGAAAGTGAGAAAGACGAGCATTGTTGAAGTGGGAGCTAGCCTTGAACTTTGTTCATGCTCAGGGAAACTTTGTGAATCTTGATTACATAAAATTTTCAATAAAAATAATTATCCCCTTGTACAATTCCATTGTATTATAAAAATAATGTGCCAAGGTTTGCCTTTAGGATGTTTACAATGCTTGTTGGTTTGTATGGTGCAGGACAGAAACTTTGGCTGTAGTGCGCATTTTTACATTTTTTACTAGAACGTGAAATGGTTCTAATTCTTTTTGCACTGACTTTATATACAAATTTTTTATTTCTAATAATTTTGGAAGAATTTTTCAAGTATCATAAGTATGGTGAATGTTCAGATTATTACAGACTGTTCTATTTTAGATAGATTCTGTTTTTGATGCATAGTTTGCTTGTTTTGATGAAACTATTGATTTATATCAGTGGATTAAGCCATGAAAAAGTTATACTACAGTAGACACAATGCAAAAACAAAATATGAATTGGTTATCAATAGTACTTAGAGTGGTGATTTGCTTTATTATACTAACGGATCTTACCGAGTTTTCTGTTGAAGTTTTGTGTGGATGAAGTGTTCGATGATCGAGAAGGTCTCGATGTGAGAAGAAGGAAGAGAGGCAAGAGCTCAAGCTTGGGGATGCCCAAGGCACTCCAATTAAATATCCAAGGATACTCAAGCGTCTAAGCTTGGGGATGCCCCGGAAGGCATCCCCTCTTTCTTCAACAAGTATCAATATGTTTTCGGATTCATTTCATTCATGTGATATGTGCAAATCTTGGAGCGTTTTTTGCATTTAGTTTTCACTTTCCTTTTATGCACCATGCTTGTATGAGATGGTCCTTGGTTGATTTATAGAATGCTCTTTGCACTTCACTTATATCTTTTGAGTATGGCTTTATAGAATGCTTCATGTACTTCACTTATATCATTTGAAGTTTGGATTGTTTGTTTCTCTTCACTTAGACAACTGCCATTTGTAGAATGCTCTTTTGCTTCACTTATATTTGTTAGAGAGTGGGCATATCTTTTGTAGAAAGTATTAAACTCTCTGCTTCACTTATATCTATTTAGAGAGTTGACAGGAATTGGTCATTCACATGGTTAGTCATAAAATCCTACATAAAACTTGTAGATCACTGAATATGATATGTTTGATTCCTTGCAATAGTTTTGCGATATAAAGATGGTGATATTAGAGTCATGCTAGTGGGTAGTTGTGGATTAGTAGAAATACTTGTGTTGAGGTTTGTGATTCCCGTAGCATGCACGTATGGTGAAACGTTATGTAACGAAGTCGGAGCATGATTTATTTATTGATTGTCTTCCTTATGAGTGGCTGTCGGGGACGAGTGATGGTCTTTTCCTACCAATCTATCCCACTAGGGGCATGCGTAGTAGTACTTTGCTTCGAGGGCCAATAAACTTTTGCAATAAGTATATGAGTTCTTTATGACTAATGTGAGTCCATGGATTATATGCACTCTCACCCTTCCATCATTGCTAGCCTCTTTGGTACCGTGCATTTCCCTTTCTCACCTTGAGAGTTGGTGCAAACTTCGCCGGTGCATCCAAACCCCGTGATACGATACGCTCTATCACACATAAACCTCCTTATATTTTCCTCAAAACAGCCACCATACCTACCTATCATGGCTTTTCCATAGCCATTCCGAGATATATTGCCATGCAACTTCCATCATCATCATCATCATATACATGACTTGAGCATTTATTGTCATATTGCTTTGCATGATCGTAAGATAGCTAGCATGATGTTTTCATGGCTTGTCCGTTTTTTGATGTCATTGCTACGCTAGATCATTGCACATCCCGGTACACCGCCGGAGGCATTCATATAGAGTCATATCTTTGTTCTAGATATCGAGTTGTAAGTAAATAGAAGTGTGATGATCATCATTATTAGAGCATTGCCCCAGTGAGGTAAGGATGATGGAGACTATGATTCCCCCACAAGTCGGGATGAGACTCCGGACGAAAAAAAAGAGAAAGGACAAAAAAAAGAGAAGGCCCAAAAAAAAGAAAAAAGAAAAAATGAGAGAAAAAGAGAGAAGGGGAAATGTTACTATCCTTTTACCACACTTGTGCTTCAAAGTAGCACCATGTTTTTCATATAGAGAGTCTCTTGAGTTATCACTTTCATATACTAGTGGGAATTTTCATTATAGAACTTGGCTTTTATATTCCAACGATGGGCTTCCTCAAATGCCCTAGGTCTTCATGAGCAAGCAAGTTGGATGCACACCCACTTAGTTTCAGTTTGAGCTTTCATATACTTATAGCTCTAGTGCATCCGTTGCATGGGAATCCCTACTCCTCACATTGACATCAATTGATGGGCATCTCCATAGCCCGTTGATTAGCCGCGTCGATGTGAGAATTTCTCCCTTTTTGTCTTCTCCACATAACCCCCCATCATCATACTCTATTCCACCTATAGTGCTATATCCATGGCTTGCGCTCATGTATTGCGTGAGGGTTGAAAAACCTGAAGCGCGTTAAAAAGTATGAACCAATTGCTCGGCATGTCATCAGGGTTGTGCATGATTTGAATATTTTCTGTGGTGAAGATGGAGCATAGCCAGACTATATGATTTTGTAGGGATAACTTTCTTTGGCCATGTTATTTTGAAAATACATGATTGCTTTCTTGGTAGGCTTGAAGTAATATTGTTCTTATGTCAAATGATAGACTATTGCTTTGAATCACTCGTGTCTTAATATTCATGCCACTATTAGACATATGATCAAGATTATGCTAGGTAGCATTCCACATAAAAAATTATATTTTTTATCATTTACCTACTCGAGGATGAGCAGGAATTAAGCTTGGAGATGCTGATACATCTCCATCGTAGCTATAATTTTTGATTGTTCCATGCCAATATTATTCAACTTTCATATACTTTTGGCAACCTTTTATATTATTTTTGGGACTAACATATTGATCCAGTGCCCAGTGCCAGTTCCTGTTTGTTGCATGTTTGGTTTCGCAGAAACCCAATATCAAACAGAGTCCAAACAGGATAAAAACAGACGAAGAATTATTTTGAATATTTATGATTTTTGGGAAGTAAAATCAATGCGAGACGGTGCCCAAGGGGGCCACAAGGCAGGTGGCACGCCCCAGGGGGACAGGCGCGCCCTGGACCCTCGTGGGCACCCCGTAAGGCGGTTGACGCTCTTATTTTGCCACAAGAAAGCTAATTTTATGAGAAAAATCTGGGCGAAAGATTCAACCCAATCGGAGTTACGGATCTCCGGATATAAAAGAAACGGTGAAAGGGTAGAATACGAGAATGCAAAAACAAAGAGACAGATCCAATCTCGGAGGGGCTCTCGCCCCTCCCATGCCATGGAGGACAAGGACCAGAGGGGAAACCCTTCTCCCATCTAGGGAGGAGGTTAAGGAAGAAGAAGACGAAGGGGCCCCCTCTCCCCTTCTCTTCCGGTGGTGCCGGAACGCTGCCGTGGCCATCATCATCACCGCAATCTTCACCAACAACTTCACCGCCATCATCACCAACTCTTCCCCCCTCTATGCAGTGGTGTAACCTCTCTCTTACCCGTTGTAATCTCTACTTAAACATGGTGTACAACGCTATATATTATTTCCCAATGATGTATGGCTATCTTATGATGTTTGAGTAGATCCGTTTTGCCCTATGGGTTATTTGATGATCAAGATTGGTTTGTGTTGCATGTTTTATTATTGGTGCTGTCCTATGGTGTTCTCCATGTCGCACAAGCGTGAGGGATTCCCGCTGTAGGGTTTGCAATATGTTCGTGATTTGCATATGGTGGGTGGCGTGAGTGACAGAAGCACAGACCCGAGTAAGTAGGTTGTTTGCGTATGGGATAAAGAGGACTTGATACTTTAATGTCATGGTTGGGTTTTACCTTAAGGATCTTTAGTAGTTGCGGATGCTTGCTAGAGTTCCAATCATAAGCGCATATGATCCAAGTAGAGAAAGTATGTTAGCTTATGCCTCTCCCTCAAATAAAATTGCAATAATGATTACCGGTCTAGTTATCGATTGCCTAGGGACAAATAACTTTCTCGTGACAAAAAGCTCTCTACTAAAACTAATTTAGTTGTGTCCTTATCTAAACAGCCCCTACTTTTTATTTACGTGCTCTTTATTATCTTGCAAACCTATCCAAAAACACCTACAAAGTACTTCTAGTTTCATACTTGTTCTAGATAAAGCGAACGTTAAGCATGCGTAGAGTTGTATCGGTGGTCGATAGAACTTGAGGGAATAATTGTTCTACCTTTAGCTCCTCATTGGGTTCGACACTCTTACTTATCGAAAGAGGCTACAATTGATCCCCAATACTTGTGGGTTATCAAGAAGCTATGCATCAAGGAGAAGCAGCTCCTGCCTAGTCGGACCGTCTTTCATGGCATTGTACCCGGCCTTTCCTTTTCTCCAATTGGCAAGATCAAGATAGACGTCCTGTTCGGTGACAAGGATCACTTCCGCTGCGAGCCAATCTGGTTCGAGGTGGTTGACCTGGATAGCCCCTACCACGTGCTCCTGGTTCGGCCCGCTCTGGCCAAGTTCATGGTAGTGCTGCACTACGCCTACCTCAAGATGAAGATGCCGGGCACCAAGGGCATCATCACCATAGCCGACGACTACCAGAAGTCGGTTGCATGTGCTGCCGCCAATAGTCGGCTGGCCGAGTCCCTCGTCATAGCCGAAGAGAAGCATCTCCTTGACTGGGTGGTGGCCATGGCCAGCAAGCAGCCGGACATGCAATCAGACCCTAAGGAGACGGAGGCTCAGGGCTCCTTCTAGTCGGCCAAAGAAACCAAGAAGATCCCCTTGGACCTGGAGCACCCAGAGAGGCACGCTGTCATAGGGGCCAACCTTGACAGCAAATAGGAAAGCGAGCTCGTCGATTTCCTCCGTGAGAATCGGGACATCTTTGCATGGTCTCCCAAAGACATGTCGGGTGTTCCGACGAACTTCACCGAGCACAAGCTGCATGTGAGGTCGGATGCAAAGCCGGCCAAGCAACCCCTCCGCTACCTGTCAGAAGAGAAGAGAAGAATTGTTGGTGAAGAGATCGTCCGGCTTCTGGCAGCCGGCTTCATCACGGAAGTGTTCTACCCGGACTGGCTTGCCAACCCAGTCCTCCTGTTGAAGAAGAAGAACAAGCGGCGCATGTGTATTGACTACACCAGCCTCAACAAAGCCTGCCCCAAGGACCCTTTTGCCTTGCCTCGGATATACCAAGTGATTGACTCCACAGCCAGATGCGAGCTGCTATCTTTCTTGGATGCCTACTCCGGTTACCACCAGATCAAGCTGAACCCGGCCGATCGGCTGAAGACCGCCTTCATCACACCATTCGGAGCCTTCTGCTACCTGACCATGATGTTCGGCCTGAGAAATGTCGGTGCCACGTTTCAGCGTTGCATGCAGAAGTGCCTCATCAAGAAACTTGGCAGAAATGCCCACGTCTATGTAGACGATATTGTGGTGAAGACGGAGAAGCGCGGCACCCTCCTGGAGGATCTCAAGGAGACCTTTGATAATTGCGCCGTTTTCAAATCAAGCTTCACTCGGAGAAATGTGTCTTCGGAGTCCCTGCCGGCCAGCTCCTTGGTTTCCTTGTCTCTGAGCGCAACATCGAGTGCAACCCCGTGAAGATCAAGGCCATTGAGCGGATGCAGAGACCCACCCAGCTGCGAGACGTCTAGAAGTTCACCGGGTGCTTGGCATCTCTCAGCTGGTTCATCAGTCGGCTGGGCAAGAAGGCCCTCCCCTTTACCAGCTAATGAAGAAGAGCACTTGCTTCGAGTGGAATGACAAGGCGGACGAGGCTTTCCTCCAACTCAAGAAGATGCTGACCACGCTGCCTGTCCTGGCCGCTCCGGCTACTAAGGAACTCATGCTCGTCTACATCGCCGCCATCAGTTAGGTGGTTGATACGTCTCCGTCGTATCTACTTTTCCAAACACTTTTGCCCTTGTTTTGGACTCTAACTTGTATGATTTGAATGGAACTAACCCGGACTGACGCTGTTTTCAGCAGAATTGCCATGGTGTTGTTTTATGTGCAGAAAGAAAATATTCTCGGAAAGTCCTGAAACTCCACGGAACACCTTAGACAAAATAATAAAAAATCCTCGCCAAAGATGAAGACCAGGGGGCCCCGACCCTGTCCACGAGGGGGGGCGCCCCCCTCTAGGACGCGCCCCCTACCTCGTGCGCCCCCTGGACACCCTCCGACGCCAACTCCAACTCCATATATTGGCTTCCGGGGAGAAAAAAATCAAAGAGAAGAAATCATCGCGTTTTACGATACGGAGCCGCCGCCAAGCCCTAATCTCTCTCGGGAGTGCTGGTCTGGAGTCCGTTCGGGGCTCCGGAGAGGGGGATTCGTCGCCGTCGTCATCATCAACCATCCTCCATCACCAATTTCATGATGCTCACCGCCGTGCGTGAGTAATTCCATCATAGGCTTACTGGATGGTGATGGGTTGGATGAGATTTATCATGTAATCGAGTTAGTTTTGTTAGGGTTTGATCCCTAGTATCCACTATGTTCTGAGATTGATGTTGCTATGACTTTGCTATGCTTAATGCTTGTCACTAGGGCCCGAGTGCCATGATTTCAGATCTAAACCTATTATGTTTTCATGAATATATGTGAGTTCTTGATCCTATCTTGCAAGTCTATAGTCACCTACTATGTGTTATGATCCGGCAACCCCGAAGTGACAATAATCGGGACCACTCCCGGTGATGACCTTAGTTTGAGGAGTTCATGTATTCACTATGTGCTAATGCTTTGTTCCGGTTCTCTATTAAAAGGAGGCCTTAATATCCCTTAGTTTCCAATAGGACCCCGTTGCCACGGGAGGGTAGGACAAAAGATGTCATGCAAGTTCTTTTCCATAAGCACGTATGACTATATACGTAATACATGCCTACATTACATTGATGAATTGGAGCTAGTTCTGTGTCACCTATGTTATGACTGATTCATGATGAACCGCATCCGGCATAATTATCCATCACTGATCCGATGCCTACGAGCTTTCCATATACTGGTTCTCGCTTATTTACTTTCCCGCTGCTACTGTTACAACCACTACAAAATACGAAAAGCATTACTTTTGCTATCTTTACTTTTGTTGCTGTTACCACCACTATCATATTACTTTGCTACTAAACACTTTGCTGCAGATACTAAGTTTCCAGGTGTGGTTGAATTGAAAACTCAGCTGCTAATACTTGAGAATATTCTTTGGCTCCCCTTGTGTCGAATCAATAAATTTGGGTTAAATACTCTACCCTCGAAAACTGTTGCGATCCCCTATACTTGTGGGTTATCAGTGGTCAGCACCGTGATCGTGGTCGAGCGCCCAGAAGATGGCAAGGCACAGCCGGTCCAGAGGCCCGTCTACTACGTGAGTGAGGTGTTGTCGGCCTCCAAGCAGAACTACCCCCACTACCAGAAGATGTGGTACGGCGTGTACTTTGCCGCCAAGAAGCTCAAGCAGTACTTCCAGGAGCACTCCATCACGGTCGTCTGCACTGCCCCACTTGCCGAGATCATAGGCAACAGAGATGCATCAGGCCGGGTGGCGAAATGGGCCATCGAGCTTGCTCCCCACACCATCCTCTACCAGCCCCGCACAGCCTTCAAGGTCCAAGCGCTGGCCGACTTCCTCGTCGACTGGGCCGATACCCAGTACTTGCCACCAGCACAGGATTCCACCCATTGGCGGACGCACTTTGATGGGTCAAAGATGCACACCGGTTTGGGATACGACATCGTCCTTACCTCTCCCAAAGGCGACAAGCTCAAGTACACGCTGTCGGTGTCAAAATCGGTGGATCTCAGGTAGGGGGTCCCAAACTATGCGTCTAAGGATCGAAGGTAACAGGAGGCAGGGGACATGATGTTTTACCCAGTTCGGGCCCTCTTGATGGAGGTAATACCCTACTTCCTGCTTGATTGACTTTGATGAGTATAGGGGTTACAAGAGTTAATCTACCACGACATCGTAATGGCTAAACCCTAGATGTCTAGCCTGTATGATTATGATCCTCTCCATAGCCCGTTGATTAGCCGCGTCGATGTGAGAATTTCTCCCTTTTTGTCTTCTCCACATAACCCCCCATCATCATATTCTATTCCCCCTATAGTGCTATATCCATGGCTTGCGCTCATGTATTGCGTGAGGGTTGAAAAAGCTGAAGCGCGTTAAAAAGTATGAACCAATTGCTCGGCTTGTCATCGGGGTTGTGCATGATTTGAATATTTTCTGTGGTGAAGATGGAGCATAGCCAGACTATATGATTTTGTAGGGATAACTTTCTTTGGCCATGTTATTTTGAAAATACATGATTGCTTTATTAGTAGGCTTGAAGTATTATTGTTTTTATGTCAAATGATAGACTATTGCTTTGAATCACTCATGTCTTAATATTCATGCCACTATTAGACATATGATCGAGATTATGCTAGGTAGCATTCCACATAAAAAATTATATTTTTTATCATTTACCTACTCGAGGATGAGCAGGAATTAAGCTTGGAGATGCTGATACATCTACATCGTAGCTATAATTTTTGATTGTTCCATGCCAATATTACTCAACTTTCATATACTTTTGGCAACCTTTTATATTATTTTTGGGACTAACATATTGATCCAGTGCCCAGTGCCAGTTCCTGTTTGTTGCATGTTTTGTTTCGTAGAAACCCAATATCAAACAGAGTCCAAATGGGATAAAAACGGACGGAGAATTATTTTGGAATATTTATGATTTTTGGGAAGTAAAATCAATGCGAGACGGTGCCCAAGGGGGCCACGAGGCAGGTGGCACGCCCCAGGGGGACAGGCGCGCCCTGGACCCTCGTGGGCACCCTGTAAGGCGGTTGACGCTCTTATTTTTCCACAAGAAAGCTAATTTTATGAGAAAAATCTGGGCGAAAGATTCAACCCAATCGGAGTTACGGATCTCAGGATATAAAAGAAATGGTGAAAGGGTAGAATACGAGAATGCAAAAACAAAGAGACAGATCCAATCTCGGAGGGGCTCTCGCCCCTCCCATGCCATGGAGGCCAAGGACCAGAGGGGAAACCCTTCTCCCATCTAGGGAGGAGGTTAAGGAAGAAGAAGACGAAGGGGCCCCCTCTCCCCTTCTCTTCCGGTGGCGCCGGAACGCTGCCGTGGCCATCATCATCACCGCAATCTTCACCAACAACTTCACCGCCATCATCACCAACTCTTCCCCCCTCTATGCAGTGGTGTAACCTCTCTCTTACCCGTTGTAATCTCTACTTAAACATGGTGTACAACACTATATATTATTTCCCAATGATGTATGGCTATCTTATGATGTTTGAGTAGATCCGTTTTGTCCTATGGGTTATACATAGTCGGTTTACAGAGAAGGGAATCTTAATATCCGCACGCCAAGCTTGCCTTCCACACCAAGGAGAGTCCCATCCGGACACGGGGGAAAGTCTTCTGTCTTGTATCTTCACGGCCCATCGGTCCGGCCCACGTCACATAGCCCGGACGCCCGAGGACCCCATAATCCAGGACTCCCTCAGTAGCCCACGAACCAGTTTTCAATGACGATGTATCCGGCGCACAGATTGTCTTCGGCATTGCAAGGCAGGTTCCTCCTCCGAATACTTCCAAACATCTGAAAAGCTATATTCGGCCTTCACGGCTTTGGTCTTGGTAAGGTGAACTCTTCGAACAGCTCGACTTTACATTTAAACGTTGCACCCCTCGGCTTCTATGCTTCCATCGCCTCGGTTTCCACGTGGCCAATGAATATGAAGGGTCTGAGCATTTTTACAGATAACCCCTTGACAACGTACGGAAGGTGCCTATTTAAGGAGATTAGATCTCAGATGCCATTCCATACCAGGAAAAAATTCTTTGAATCTTTGCCTCACGAAACCACGCAATAATGGCCAACGTTCCCAACTCTTCTTCCCGCCCCCACGGCCCTCAAAAAGGCGATTGGGAGAGTTGTTCGGTATCCCATGCGCAGCTGACCAAACTCCAGGTGCAGGGATACGTCCCTCCTGCGGATCTAGTCCCCGTTCGGGCGGGATTAACCTCATTTACTTACGAAGCCCTGGCAGAAAATTTCCTGAATCCTTCAGCAGGGGAACGGGTGTGCTTCGTTTCCTTTCTCTTAAGAGGCGTTGGATTTCCAAGACATCCCTTCCTCCGAGGGCTCCTGGAGTACTATGGCCTCCAACTGCACAATCTCACGCCGGGCTCCATTCTGCACATCGCGGGCTTCGTCCCTCTTTCCGAGCTATTCCTAGGCTGCGAGGCCCATTTCGAGCTATGGAGGAAGCTTTTCTGCCTCGTCCCCCGCTCCCAAAAGGGATCCATATTCGAGGTGGGCAGCGCCAAAGTATGGCGCATAGTCGGGACAGGATACCTATCCGGCACTCCGAAGAATGAATCCGAAGAGTGGCCCTCGGAGTGGTTTTATATAGAAGACGTCATTCTCTCGGACCCAATCTGACGTGGCCTTCCTGAATTCTCCAATGCCTCGTTGAAGAAGCACCACATCTGGTGCCCCCTGAGCCTAGAGGAGGAAGACAGTGCAGAAGTTAAGAAGTTAATGGACAAGATAAAAGTACTCGCCCAATCCGGACAGTCTATAATTGAAGTCATGGTGATTTCCATAACGCGAGGTGTTCGGCCACTCCAATCCGGAGGACTCCCCATGTGGAACTTCAAGGAGGAGGATGATACCTCCCGCTATGGGTGCAAGGGTCTGGACAGTTTTGCCGCCCTGGCTGCTATGTTGACTGATCTTTACAAAGGGGAGAAAGAAGAATTCGCTCGCCTCAAGTGTCATAATGGATTTTCCACGTACAACCCCCCTAGCTGGGTAAGCTCTCAATCCAGAACCTCACTCAATCTCCTTCCCGGGTCGCAATCAATCAGATCTAACCCGACCATTTTTGACAGGAATGGAGGAAGGCCACCGCGGGGATTTATAGCCCTACTCCGCAACCGGAGGACCATATTCGGGACCTGGATCCCGGATTCGAGGAGCATCCTGACATATTCATGGAGCTCAAGAAGGGGGTCTTCTATCAGGTGAGCTACAACGACACAGAGGTGGACATTGAAGCCGATTACCCCGGCCTCCTTCCTGCTTCTCATGTAAGTGCCCAGGGAGCGTCTCCTCCGAAAGAGTTTTCCCATCGCACCTCACCCACCGCACTATCTCGTGCTTCAAAGGGGCGGCGCTCATCTCACCATACCGCGTCGAGATCGTCCCTCAAGAAGGCGACACTGACACAAGGTGGATCTTTGAAAAGAAAGGCAAGCGGTGATACTTCCAAGCCCCATCCTTCATAAAAAAGGTACGACTTTTGATACTCCATGCGGCAAACATACCGAATTGTGACGCTTGTTGCTGTGCCATATTCTAGGAAAAGCATTCACCAGACTACGTCTGAAGACCTCGCCGGACATACGTCCACCAATCCGACCCCGAACCCTGCCTCTAGGGCTAGAGTTGATACGGGTACCATGCCAGATTGTTCTCTCTCCAATGATTCGGATAACGTATCCGTCACCAACTCCGAAGTGGACAGATCCATAAACCATCGGCACCGGAGGGCGGCTATGCGCGACCCTAATTTTACTGAAGAGGCATTCAATGCCTTCAGTTCGGCGGATGCACACATCCGAGCTGCTCGGGATGGGCTTGCCGGAGCCACTCACCAGCTATCAAAGAACATGCGGGTAAGTGATACGTCTCCAACATATCTATAATTTTTGATTCCTCCATGCTATTTTATCTACTGTTTCGGGCAATATTGGGCTTTATTATCCACTTTTATATTATTTTTGGGACTAACCTATTAACTGGAGGCCCAGCCCAGAATTGTTGTTTTTTGCCTATTTCAGTGTTTCGAAGAAAAGGAATATCAAACGGAGTCGAAACGGAACGAAATCAACTGGAGAAGTTATTTTTGGAAGGAAAGCTACCGGATGGACTTGGACCCTATGTCAGGAGATAAGGGAGGTGCTCACGAGGGTGGGCCCCCCTAGGGCGCGCCCCCTGCCTCGTGGGGCCCCCGAAGCTCCATCGACATACTCCCTGCACCCATATATACTCTCGTACCCTAAAACTTCCAGAAGGGAGATTAGATCGGGAGTTCCGCCGCCGCAAGCCTCTGTAGTCACGAGAAATCAATCTAGGCCCTCTCTGGCACCCTGCCGGAGGGGGCCATCATCACCGGTGGCCATGGAGGAGTATCCCGAAGGGGCCATCATCACCATGAAGGCCAAGGACCAGAGGGTGGAGGCCATGGAGGAGGAAGCACAAGGGGGAGAACCTCTCGTCCTCTCTTCCGGTGGCGCCGGAGTGCCATCGGGAGGGGAATCATCGCCACGGTGATCGTCTTCATCAACATCACCATCATCATCACCATCCTCATCTCTTTTACGCGGTCCACTCTCCCGCACACCGCTGTAATCCTACTTGAACATGGTGCTTTATGCCACATATATGATCCAACGATGTGTTGCCATCCCTTGATGTTTTGAGTAGATATCTTTTGTCTTTGGGTTGATTGATGATCTAGATTGGTATGAGTTGTATGTTTTACTTTGGTGCTGTACTATGGTGCCCTCCGTGTCGCGCAAGCGTGAGGGATTCCCGCTGTAGGGTGATGCAATACGTTCATGATTCGCTTATAGTGGGTTGCTAGAGTGACAGAAGCTTAAACCCGAGTAAGAGGGATTGTTGCGTATGGGAATAAAGAGGACTTGATGCTTTAATGCTATGGTTGGGTTTTACCTTAATGATCTTTAGTAGTTGCGGCTGCTTGCTAGAGTTCCAATCATAAGTGCATATGATCCAAGTAGAGAAAGTATGTTAGCTTATGCCTCTCCCTCATATGAAACTGAAATAGTGATTACCGGTCTTGTTAACAATTGCCTAGGACAATTCCACACTCCGATCCACCATTATTCCACACTCGCTATTTATAATATATAGTATTATATTCTAACTTTATGATAACAGCACCTGCTTTTATATTTTAGCTCTCCGATATCATACAAAGTTATCCTCTTCATACCCACAACGTAGTTTTATTACCCGTTTCTAGTTGGAAGTAAACGTTCGGTGCACGTAGAGTCGTATCAGTGGCAGATAGGGCTTGAGAGAATATTGATCTTACCTTTAGCTCCTTGTGGGTTCTACACTCCATACTTATCACTTCCACCTTTGGAAAGTGCTACGATCATTCCTTGCACTTGGGGATTATCAAGCTCTTTTCTGGCGCCGTTGCCGGGGAGGAATAGCGTGGGGTTGATATTCTCGTGTGTGCTTGTTTGCTTTCTTCACTAAGTAGATTTTGTTTTTCCTTTTTGTTTCTGTTTAGTTGTGGGCGAAACATACAAAAAAAATAAAAAATGAAAATACCAAAAAATATTACTTGCCTTTCATGCCTAAAAAGTTTTTCAAAAAGAGAAGTGATTGGAAGGTTTTGCATTGAAGAAGTGAGGGTCGACCTTGAGCACTTGTGTTCATGATCACGGAAACAATGTAGAATTTTTCATGGAAGTTTCTCTGTAAATAATTATCCCCTTGTATATATTCATTGTATTATAAAAATAAATGTGCCAAGCTTTGGTTTTAGGATGATTAGATTTCTTGTTTACTATGTGCAGAACAAAAACAGAAATTTTGGCTGTAGTGCATGAATTTACATTTTTTACTGGAAAGTCAAATGGGTCTGAAAATTTTTGCACATTACTTCTGTACAAATTTTTCAAAATTTCAAATTTAGTTCATAATTTTAGGAGTTACAGAAGTTTAACAAACTTCCAGATTACTACAGACTGTTCTGTTCTTAACAGATTCTGTTTTGCGTGTGTTGTTTGCTTATTTCGATGAATCTATGGCTAGTATTGGAGGGTATGAACCATAGAGAACTTGGAATACAGTAGGTTTAACACCAATACAAATAAAGAATTAGTTCATTACAGTACCTAAAGGTAGTGATTTGCTTTATTACACTAACGGATCTCACAAGTTTTTGTTAAAGTTTTGTGTGGATAAAGTGTCCGAAGGTCGAGGAGCTATCAATATGAGAAGAATAAAGAGAGGCAAGAGTTCAAGCTTGGGGATGCCCAAGTCACCCCAAGTAAATATTTCAAAGGGCAATCAAGCATCTAAGCTTGGGGATGCCCCGGTTGGCATCACATCTTTCTTCTTCAACGATTATCGGTATACCTTGGTTTTTGCCTTGTTCACATGATTTGTGTCCCTTGTGTTATTGTTCTTACTTTAAGAACCATGATAGCATGAGATATCCCTTCAATGATTTATAGAATACTTCATGAGCTTCACTTAAATCTTTTTAAGTATGATCTTATAGAATTACTCTTTGTGCTTCACTTAAATCTTTTGAGTATGGTTTTATAGAATGCTTCATGTGCTTCACTTATATATTTTGAGCTTGGATATTGGTCAGTTGTAGAATGCTCCATGAACTTCGCTTATACCTTTTGGACTATGAATAATACTATCGTTTAAACTGGGTTTGGAAGAGTGTCAACTTTAGGAATTAGTGATCCCACTATTTTGGAGGATGTTGAATCTTAGTGTGATATTTATGAAAGTGGGTTTGGAAGAGTGTCAACTTTAGCTAGTAATGATTCCACTATTTCGGAAGAGGTTCTAATTGAGAATGAGAACAAAGTTGCTATCCATGATGCTACTGAAAATTATTATGAGGGAGGAATACATGCTTGTAGGAGTTGTATTAATATCAAGTTTCCTCCCTTTGTGCTTAAAGTTTTGAAGTTATACTTGTTTTGCCTTCCTATGCTAGTTGATTCTTGTTCCCATAAGTGTGTACTCACAAAATCCCTAGGCATAGGAAGTGTGTTAGATTTAAATGTGCTATTCATATTCTTCAAGATGCTCTCTTTGTGCTTCAATTACTATCTTTTATGTGAGCATCATTGAAATCTTCATGCCTAGCTAAAAGGCATTAAAGAAAAGCGCTTGTTGGGAGACAACCCAATATTACCCTTACTGTTTTTGTGTGCTTACATGATTAAGATACTGTAGTAATCATGTTTTATAGCTTTTGTTTCAATAAAGTGCCAAGTAAGACCTTTGAGAAGACTTGGGTGAAAGTTAATGTGATCTTGCTGTAAAAAAACAGAAACTTTGCACTCACGAGAATAGATGTCATTTTTTACAGAAGAGTGTTTTTTAGTTGATTCTTTTTGCAGAAGATTAATAGACAAATTCCTCACGTCCACCAATTTATTTCATAATTTTTGGAGTAGCAGAAGTATGGCTCATGTTCAGATCATTACAGACTGTTCTGTTTCTGACAGATTCTGTTTTTATTGCATAGTTTGCTTGTTTTCTAGTTTCTATGGCTTATATTTCTCAATATAAATTGTAGAAATGAGATGGTACAGTAGGAATTGTGTGAGAACAATTATTAACCTTGTCTTTTACAGTACCAAAGTGAATGGTTTGCTCTTTATCATACTAACCTATCTCACGAAGTTTGGTTAAGTTTTGTGTGATTGAAGTTTTCAAGTTCTGGGTGAGATATCGATATGAGGAGAATAAGGAGTGGAAAGACCCTAAGCTTGGGGATGCCCAAGGCACCCCGAGGTAATATTCAAGGGACTCAAGCGCCTAAGCTTGGGGATGCCCCGGAAGGCATCCCCTCTTTCGTCTTCAAAACTATCGGTCTACTTTACTCGAAGCTATATTTTTATTCATCACATGACATGTGTTTTGCTTGGAGCGTGTTTTCGATTTTACTTGTTGTTTGAATAAAATCATTGGATCTGAAATATTGAATGAAAAGAATCCTCCCATGGCTAGTTAATTATTTGACTACTCAGTGTTCTTCACTCATATCTTCTGGAGTAGTTTGTCAATTGCTCATGTGCTTCATGTATATCCTATGAGTAAATGGTTGAACAAATTGAATGTCATAAACCTGAACTTATATATGTTTCATATGCTTATAACATGGGGAGTAATGACTTCACACATGATAAGTATAGGTAGTAAACTTATTAAAAGTTAGCAAACACAGAATTTGTCACCTGAACAATTCATGAAAGAATATTGAAGGAAGAGAGGTTTCAGATATAAATATACTATCCTGGACATCTTTTATGATTGGGAGCACTCATTAAAATATGACATGCTAAAGAGTTGATGTTGGACAAGGAAGACAACGTAATGAGTTAAGTTTTCTTATATCTGAGAAAAGTATGTTGTCACGGATCCTCTAACATGTTGAGCTTGCCTTTCCCCCTCATGCTAGCCAAAATTCTCAGCACCAAGTAGAGATACTACTTGTGCTTCCAAAATCCTTAAACCAGTTTTGCCATGAGAGTCCACCATATCTACCTATGGATTGAGTAAGATTCTTCAAGTAAGTTGTCATCGGTGCAAAGCAATAAAAATTCCTCTAAATATGTATGATTGATTGGTGTGGGAGAAATAAGCTTTATACAATCTTGTGATGTGGAAGTAATAAAAGCGACGAACTACATAATAAAGGTTCATATCACAAGGGGCAATATAAAGTGACGTTCTTTCGCATTGAGATTTTGTGCATCCAACCATAAAAGCGCATGGCAACCTCTGCTTCCCTCTGTGAAGGGCCTATCTTTTATTATTATCTTCTACCTTATGCAAGAGTCACGGTGATCTTCACCTTTCCTTTTTCATTTTATCCTTTGGCAAGCCCAACATGTTGGAAAGAACCTGATATATATATCTAATTGGATGTAGGGGAGCATGAGTTATTATTGTTTACATTACCCTTGAGGTAAAAGGTTGGGAGGCGAAACTATAAGCCCCTATATTTCTCTGTGTCCGATTAAAACTCCATAACCACAAGTATTGTGTGAGTGTTAGCAATTGTGAAAGACTACATGATAGTTGAGTATGTGAAGTTTGCTAAATCAAAGCTCTGACATAGACTCTTCCTGAAAATAGGATGAATTGCAATTGTTTAATGACTGAGAATATTGTTTGTTAGTTTTCAAGAAAGTTTATGATCCATACTTTAAACTTGTGACTTGCTTGTTACTTGATCATGAAAAGTTTTATGAGATGAGCTACTGTTATGATATGTATTGATGCTAGAAAAAGTGATTGGAATTGTCATTGATCAAACTTAAGCACTTACTAGGATTACACATCAAAAATTATTATTTTTATCATTTACCTACTCGAGGACGAGCAGGAATTAAGCTTGGGGATGCGTGATACGTCTCCAACGTATCTATAATTTTTGATTGCTCCATGCTATTTTATCTACTTTTTAGGGCAATATTGGGCTTTATTATCCACTTTTATATTATTTTTGGGACTAACCTATTAACCGGAGGCCCAGCCCAGAATTGTTGTTTTTGCCTATTTCAGTGTTTCGAAGAAAAGGAATATCAAACGGAGTCGAAACGGAACAAAATCAACTAGAGAAGTTATTTTTGGAAGGACAGCTACCGGATAGACTTGGACCCTACGTCAGGAGATAAGGGAGATGCTCACGAGGGTGGGGGCACCCCCCCTAGGGCGCGCCCCCTGCCTCGTGGGGCCCCCGAAGCTCCAACAACATACTCCCTGCACCCATATATACTCTCATACCCTAAAACTTCCAGAAGGGAGATTAGATCGGGAGTCCCGCCGCCGCAAGCCTCTGTAGCCACGAGAAATCAATCTAGGCCCTCTGTGGCACCCTTCCGGAGGGGGCCATCATCACGGGTGGCCATGGAGGAGTATCCCAGAGGGGCCATCATCACCATGAAGGCCAAGGACCAGAGGGTGGAGGCCATGGAGGAGGAAGCACAAGGGGGAGAACCTCTCCTCCTCTCTTCCGGTGGCGCCGGAGTGCCATCGGGAGGGGAATCATCGCCATGGTGATCTTCTTCATCAACATCACCATCATCATCACCATCCTCATCTCTTTTACGCGGTCCACTCTCCCGCACACCGCTGTAATCCCTACTTGAACATGGTGCTTTATGCCACATGTTATGATCCAATGATGTGTTGCCACCTTTGATGTTTTGAGTAGATATCTTTTGTCTTTTGGTTGATTGACGATCTAGATTGGTATGAGTTGTATGTTTTACTTTGGTGCTGTCCTATGGTGCCATCCGTGTCACGCAAGCGTGAGGGATTCCCGCTGTAGGGTGTTGCAATATGTTCATGATTCGCTTATAGTGGGTTGCTAGAGTGACAGAAGCTTAAACCCGAGTAAGAGGGATTGTTGCGTATGAGAATAAAGAGGACTTGATGCTTTAATGCTATGGTTGGGTTTTACCTTAATGATCTTTAGTAGTTGTGGATGCTTGCTAGAGTTCCAATCATAAGTGCATATGATCCAAGTAGAGAAAGTATGTTAGCTTATGCCTCTCCCTCATATGAAACTGCAGTAGTGATTACCTGTCTTGTTAACAATTGCCTAGGACAATTTCGCACACCGATCCACCATTATTCCACACTCGCTATTTATAATATATAGTGTTATATTCTAACTTTATGATAACAACACCTACTTTTATATTTTAGCTCTCCGATATCATACAAAGTTATCCTCTTCATACCCACAACATAGTTTTATTTCCCGTTTCTAACTGGATGTAAACGTTTGGTGCATGTAGAGTCGTATCAGTGGCAGATAGGGCTTGAGAGAATATCGATCTTACCTTTAGCTCCTTGTGGGTTCGACACTCCATACTTATCACTTCCACCTTTGGAAAGTGCTATGATGATTCCTTGCACTTGGGGATTATCAGTAAGATCATTTTGTATAAATTGTAATAGCCATATACCAGTAGCCCCCGAGACTTGAAAGCAGTTGAAACAACTAATTTTAAGGATCACTGTATGGTTAGGTACTTACGGAGAAGAACATCATGCTATCCCGGGAGTTGGAGCATTGCCAGACTCAGCTGACGGTTGTTACCACTGAACTGGAGAAGTCCAAAGAGGCACCCACTGGTAATGTCTCCGCTGTCCGGAAAATATGATTATGTGCTAGTCGTGTTTATGCAAATAAACACAGTTGCATTGCATAATGGCATGATCGTCGGATCAGCTGGAGAAGAAACTAAAGGCCGCTCAGGCGGACAAAGAACATGCCGAAAGGCAAGAGGCCGTTGGTCAACGCGTACTGAAGCATATCAGGGACGAGAAGAACAAGCTGCAGGATACCAATACTAAGCTCGACGAAGAGTTGAAAGACGTGTGAGCCCAACTGGCGGATGCCCTAAAGGAAAATATAAAGCTGAGAGGCGGCATATTCAGTATGCCTTTTAACTTACTATTATACAGTTCGCTGATGCGAATACTAACCAGTAGATTGCTTGCAGGTGTGTTGACTGGGCGGCCCGGAGAAGAAGTGTCTGGGTTTCAAGGTGACCTGCTACAAGAGTTGTTCAAGGTGCATGAGCAGGCGTGGAAGGCAATGAGAAGCATTGCAAAGGTTTTATGACCAGCCGACTCTCCTCCAGGAAGTACGGAGGAGCTCATGAATTTGTTCAAGGGAGCTCGATGCCGTTTTGGGCTGTGGAAGATATCAGCATGCCGCGAAGGTGCTCGAGAGGCATGGGCCATGGTGAAAATACGGTACACCGGGCTTGATCCAAATCATATGTCACGGGTCGGGCCTCGAGGATCCGATGGCCAAGAAATCCCAGTCAGCCTGGTGTACGACCAAGTGAAGGAGGCCGCCAAGTTTTCCCAACAAGATTGTAGACTAAACAACCTGTTAGAGGGTCTAGAGGAAGAAGAAGTTTATGAGTCCAAGTAGAAATGTACTTTTATCGACAAACTTGTCTCCAGCCGAATTGTAAAACGATTGTCATGGTAGAATTTCTGCTTCTACTCCGAAAACCCTAAGGTTAGGAGTGTTTCCGAATACTATACCATAGGTAAACACCAAAGCATGTTCGGAAACCAGGCAGTCCGGTCATCGTTGCTTGAACAAACAAGTTGTATCCGGGGAGTTATGTTATATTACATTTGATTGTAAGAAACATCTTCCAGAGAGAATAGTTCCATTAAGGGTTCCTTTCCCTGGGTTAGTATGCGGTTCTCTGTGCATACCAAAGCTGTGATGCTAAAAAATCACAGGACGCATTTATACTCAGTTCGTCTTTTTCTCACCGACCAATCATTCCCTTAAGAACACTAGCTTTCGGCTTCACCCGTCTGAGGTACATGTCCGGATAACCCGGCTGTAACAATCGCAGAGGTGCTCGCTTTATGCCCTAGCCGAACAAGCGAGAACGTAGGGCATAAGCACAGAAGCCAGGCAACCCAGCTTGGCAAAAATTTAAGTCATAAAGGTGCATATAATGGCGAAGAAAAGACATATATGGATAGATGACACATATATACGGTGAGCTTGATGCTCGAGAAATACCAACAAGAATAAGCTTCTTGTGAAAAGAAGTCCTCAGGTGTTGTGGGGTATGTAAATTTTAGGATGTCCACCCCTCAGGTGTGCGGTTTATCCAAACACTAGCTAGAAGTCGTATGGAAACGAAGAAAAAAAAAGAAAAACTGAAAAGGGAGAAAAGAAGGAACGAGAAAAAAGGTATATGTTTGGACTTAGGCGTAGAATCTTCGGAGCCTTGCAGCGTTCCATGGGTTTGGCTCCAAGCGATTGTCTGAAGCATTAAGAAGACGATAGGCTCCTCCAGTGAGAATTTCATCTATAATGAAGGGACCCTCCCATTTGGCCTTGAGCTTGTCCTTTTTCTTTTCTTGTAGGCGTAAAACGAGTTCACTGACATCGTAGGTCTTTGCCCGTACTTCTCTGCTTTGGTATCGCCGAGCCTGCTGTTGATAGAATGCGGAACGGGCCTTCGCGACATCGCACTCCTCTTCCAGGCCGTCCAAGTCATCCTGTCAATCGAGCTCGGATTCTATCTCTTCATACATGCGCACTTGAGGTCAGTCATGAATAATGTCGCAAGGCAATACTGCCTCCGCAACGTATACCATGAAAAAGGGGGTATATCCGGTCATGCGATTGGGCGTGGTCCACAGCCTCCAGAGTACAGAATCGAGTTCCTTGACGCAGTGTTTATCCAATTCTTGCAAAGATCACACTAGTCTGGGTTTGATGCCGCTCATTATCATGTCGTTGGCCCGTTCAACCTGACCGTTTGTCTGAGGGTGGTATACGGAGGCGTAATCAAGCTTGATGCCCAAATTGGAGCACCAAGTTTTTACCTCATCGGCTGTAAAATTGGAGCCGTTGTCAGTAATAATACTATGCGGGACACCATAAGGTTTACGACACTGGATATGAAGTCTATCACCGTTCCGGCTTCAGCCATTTTAAATGGTTTGGCTTCTATCCATTTAGTGAACTTGTCGACCATAACCAACAAGTATTTCTTCTTATGGCTTCCCCCTTTAAGAGGTCCGACCATATCGAGCCCCCAGACCGCAAAGGGCCAAGTAATGGGGATTGCTCGGAGGGTAGTGGGCGGCATATGGCTTCGATTAGAGAAAAGCTGGCATCCGATGCAGCATTGTAGAAGGTCTTGTGCATCTGCCCGGGCTGTGGGCCAAAAGAATCTTGTACGGAAGGCCTTACTGACAAGGGCCTGAGCTGCAGCGTGATGGACACTGCTACCTCTTGAGCTTGCGTTGGTTTTTCCCTTGAAGAGGAAAGGGTGATGCAGCAGAGTAGCATAAGTATTTCCGTCAGTTTTTGAGAACCAAGGTATCAATCCAGTAGGAGACTACACACAAGTCGCCTCGTACCTACACAAACAAATAAGAACCTTGCAACCAACGCGATAAAGGGGTTGTCAGTCCCTTCATGGCCAGTTGCAAAAGTGAGATCTGATAGAGATAATAAGATAAATATTTTTGGTATTTTTATGATATAGATTGAAAGTAAAGATTGCAAAGTAAAAATAGATTGGAAACTTATATGACGGAAAATAGACCCGGGGTCCATAGGTTTCACTAGTGGCTTCTCTCAAGAGAGCATAAGTATTACGGTGGGTGAACAAATTATTGTCGAGCAATTGATAGAAAAGTGCATAATTATGAGAATATCTAGGCATGATCATGTATATAGGCATCACGTCCGCGACAAGTAGACCAAAACGATTTTGCATCCACTACTATTACTCCGCACATCGACCGCTATCCAGCATGCATCTAGAGTATTAAGTTCATAAGAACAGAGTAACGCATTAGGCAAGATGACATGATGTAGAGGGATAAACTCAAGCAATATGATATAAACCCCATATTTTTATCCTCGATGGCAACAATACAATACATGCCTTGCTGCCCCTGCTGTCACTGGGAAAGGACACCGCAAGATTGAACCCAAAGCTAAGCACTTCTCCCATTGCAAGAAAGATCAATCTAGTAGGCCAAACTAAATTGATAATTCGAAGAGACTTGCAAAGATAACAAATCATACATAAAATAATTCAGAGGAGATTCAAATATTGTTCATAGATAATCTTGATCATAAACCCAAAATTCATCGGATCTCGACAAATACACCGCAAAAAAGAATTACATCGAATAGATCTCCAAGAAGATCGTGGAGAACTTTGTATTGAGATCGAAAAGAGAGAAGAAGCCATCTAGCTAATAACTATGGACCCGAAGGTCTGTGGTAAACTACTCAGACATCATCGGAGAGGCTATGGTGTTGATGTAGAAACCCTCCATGATCGATTCCCCCTCCGGCGGAGCGCCGGAAAAGTCCCCAAGATGGGATCTCACGGGTACAGAAGGTTGCGGCAGTGGAAATAGGGTTTCGTGGTGCTCCTGGATGTTTTCGTGGTATATGGGTATATATAGGAGGAAGAAGTAGGTCGGTGGAGCTGCGAGGGGCCCACGAGGGTGGGGGCGCGCCCAGGGGGGTAGGCGCGTGATGACCCACAAGTATAGGGGATCTACCGTAGTCCTTTCGATAAGTAAGAGTGTCAAACCCAACGAGGAGCAGAAGGAAATGATAAGCGGTTTTCAGCAAGGTATTCTCTGCAAGCACTGAAATAATAGGTAGCAGATAGTTTTGTGATAAGATAATTTGTAACGAGCAACAAGTAACAAAAGTAAATAAAGTGTAGCAAGGTGGCCCAATCCTTTTTGTAGCAAAGGACGAGCCTAGACAAACTCTTATATAGAGAAAAGCGCTCCCGAGGACACATGGGAATTATCATCAAGCTAGTTTTCATCACGTTCATATGATTCGTGTTCGGAACTTTGATAATTTGATATGTCGGTGGACCGGTGCTTGGGTGCTGTCCTTACTTGGACAAGCATCCCACTTATGATTAACTCCTATTGCAAGCATCCGCAACTACAAAAGAAGCATTAAGGTAAACCTAACCATAGCATGAAACATATGGATCCAAATCAGCCCCTTACGAAGCAACGCATAAACTAGGGTTTAAGCTTCTGTCACTCTAGCAACACATCATCTACTTATTACTTCCCAATGCCTTCCTCTAGGCCCAAATAATGGTGAAGTGTCATGTAGTTGACGTTCACATAACACCACTAGAGGAGAGACAACATACATCTCATCAAAATATCGAACGAATACCAAATTCACATGACTACTAATAGCAAGACTTCTCTCATTTCCTCAGGAACAAACATAACTACTCACAAAGCATATTCATGTTCATAATCGGAGGGGTATTAATAAGCATATAGGATCTGAACATATGATCTTCCACCAAATAAACCAACTAGCATAAACTACAAGGAGTAATCAACACTACTAGCAACCTACAAGTACCAATCCCAGACTTAGAGACAAGAATTGGATACAAGAGATGAACTAGGGTTTGAGAGGAGATGGTGCTGGTGAAGATGTTGATGGAGATTGCCCTCTTCCGATGAGAGGAGCGTTGGTGATGACGATGGCGAGGATTTCCCCCTCCCGGAGGGAAGTGTCCCCGGCAGAACAGCTCTACCAGAGCCCTAGATTGGTTCCGCCAAGGTTCCACCTTGTGGTGGCGGAGTCTCGGCCCGAAAGCTTGCTTCTGATTTTTTTCGGACGAAAGACTTCATATAGCAGAAGATGGGCACCAGAGGGCCAACAGGGAGCCCACGAGGTAGGGGCGCGCCCAGGGGGGTAGGGCGCGCCCCCCACCCTCGTGGCCAGGGTGTGGGCCCCCTCCGGTATTTCTTCCGCTCAGTATTTTTTATTATTTCCAAAAATAACTTTCGTGGAGTTTCAGGACTTTTGGAGTTGTGCAGAATAGGTCTATAATATTTGCTCCTTTTCCAGCCCAGAATTCCAGCTACCGGCATTCTCCCTCCTTATGTAAATCTTGTAAAATAAGAGAGAATAGGCATAAGTATTGTGACATAATGTGTAATAACATCCCATAATGCAATAAATATCGATATAAAAGCATGATGCAAAATGGACGTATCAACTCCCCCAAGCTTAGACCTCGCTTGTCCTCAAGAGGAAGCCGATAACGATAAATATGTCCACATGTTTAGAGGTAGAGGTGTCAATAAAATAAAATACGAACATGAGGGCATCATGATCATTCTTATAACAGCAACATATATGGAAATTATCATATGATTTCTTATGCTCAAGTAATAACCTATTCACAAGGCAAAGTATGAATCAGAAACTTTATTGAGAACTAACAAACTATAATCTCAGTCATTGAGGCAACTGCAATTTACCATAACATCAGAAAGAGTCTATGTCAGAGCTTTCTAGCAAGTCCACATACTCAACTATCAATTAGTCTTTCACAATTGCTAACACTCACGCAATACTTGTGGTTACGGAGTTTTAATCAGACACAGAGAAAGATCGGGGCTTATAGTTTCTCCTCCCAACCTTTTACCTCATGGGTAATGTCAACAATAATAGTTCATGCTAACCTACATCCAATTATATATATATATATGTGTGTGTGTGTGTATATATATATATATATATATATATATATCAGGATCTTTCCAACATCATGTGCTTGCCAAAGTATAAAATGTAAAAAGGAAAGGTGAAGATCACCATGACTCTTGCATAAGGTAGAAGATAATAATAAAAGATAGGCCCTTCGCAGAGGGAAGCAGAGGTTGTCATGTGCTTTCAGGGTTGGATGCACAGAATCTTAATGCGAAAGAACGTCACTTTATATTGCCACTTGTGATATAGACCTTTATTATGCAGTCCGTCGCTTTTATTTCTTCCACATCACAAGATCGTATAAAGCTTATTTCCTCCACACCAATCAATTATACATATTTAGAGAGCTATTTTTATTGCTTGCACCGATGACAACTTACTTGAAGGATCTTACTCAATCCATAGGTAGATATGGTGGACTCTCATGGCAAAACTGGGTTTAAGGGTATTTGGAAGCACAAGTAGTATCTCTACTTGGTGCAAAGAATTTGGCTAGCATGAGGGGGAAAGGCACGCTCAACATGTTGGATGATCCATGACAATATACTTTATCTCAGATATAAGAAAACATAACCCATTACGTTGTCTTCCTTGTCCAACATCAACTCTTTAGCATTTTATATTTTAATGAGTGCTCACAATCATAAAAGATGTCCAAGATAGTATATTTATATGTGAAACCTCTCTTTCTTTATTGCTTCCTATTAATTGCAACGATGACCAAAACTATATTTGTCAACTCTCAACAACTTTTAATCATCATACTCTTTCTATGTGAAGTCATTACTCTCCATAAAACCAATATGATCTCTTTGTTTCTTTTTATTCTTTTCTCTTTTCGTTTATTCACTCAAGATCATAGCAAGATAATCAAGCCCTTGACTCAACACTAATCTTTATTATATAGCTCACGAACTCGATTACATAGAGGGGTCATAAAGCAAAACTCAAAACTAGATCATACCAAAACTTTATTCTACTAGATCAAGATAATACTAAAAGGACCGAACTAAGAAAAACGGTAAAGATTGGAGATGTGGTGATGATACTATATCGGGGCACCTCCCCCAAGCTTGGCAGTTGCCAAGGGGAGTGCCCATACCCATGTGATTATGTCTCCCTCTTCGGAGGTGATGATGACAGAGTTGGTGATGATGTAAATTGTGCTTTCAACTTCTTCATATTGTAATTGAGGAGAGCAATTTCCTCCTTTAAATCATCGACCTCCGACTCCAGCTTCAAGATCTTGTCACATAAATCTCCTTTGCTTTTCTGCCGAAAACGAGAAGGAATAGATCGGTTGTTAGATAGTTTAGCCCTCTTAGGGAGACTAGATTTCTTGAACTTCACGTGCATATCCCCAGGTTGAGGTAGAGGGATATCCTCCTCCTCCGAACTTGAATCATTTATCCTCATCAAATGAGCATCCTCGTCCTCATCCGTAGTTCGACCACAAGGAGATAGATCCCCATAGGTCTTTGGGTCAGCAATGAGGTGTGAGACATAGCTCTCTCCGTTGGAATTCTGAGATGACATCTTGCTCCAAACCTGCTACAGAAACAACTCGAAACAAAAACAGAGGATATTTGCGTGATACAGGAGTCAAAACCTTCGGGAGATTATATAATGAATTTTTACCAACCAAAATACGTAACGTGCGAGAAAACGGAGTCCGGAGAGCGCACGAGGTGCCCACGAGGCAGGGGGGCGCGCTCAGGGAGGTAGGGCACGCCCTCCACCCTCATGGAGCCCTCGTGTCCTTCCTGGACTGCTTCTTATTTTTCTATTTTTCTAAATATTCCAAAACGGAGAAAATTTGCCTTTAGAACTGTTTTGGAGTCGGTTTACTTACCATACCACATACCTATTCCTTTTCAGAGTCTGACACGTTCCGGAAAGTGTCCCTTATGTATTCCTCCGGGGTTACGGTTTCAATAACATTGGTTTCAACATTTATGGGATTACTTGAGATATAATGTTTGATTCTTTGACCGTTCACCACCTTCGGATTTGTGCCTTCGAAGTTGTTGATTTTTATGGCACCGGAACGATAGACCTCCTCGATAACGTAAGGACCTTTCCATTTAGAGAGAAATTTTCCTGCAAAAAATCTTAAACGAGAGTTGTATAGCAATACATAATCACCTACATTAAACTCACGCTTTTGAATCCTTTTGTCATCCCATGTTTTAACTTTTTCTTTAAATAATTTGGCATTCTCATAGGCTTGGGTTCTCCATTCATCAAGTGAGCTAATGTCAAATAACCTCTTCTCACCAGCAAGTTTGAAATCATAATTGAGCTCTTTAATAGCCCAATAAGCCTTATGTTCTAGTTCGAGAGGTAAGCGACATGCTTTTGCATAAACTATTTTATACGGAGACATTCCCATAGGATTTTTATATGCAGTTCTATAAGCCCATAATGCATCGTCAAGTTTCTTGGACCAATTCTTTCTAGATCTATTAACAGTCTTTTGCAAAATTAATTTGAGTTCTCTATTACTCAATTCTACTTGACCACTAGACTGTGGGTGATAAGGAGATGTAGTTCTATGATTAACATCATACTTAGCAAGCATTTTACGGAAAGCACCATGAATAAAATGTGAACCACCATCAGTCATTAAATATCTAGGGACTCCAAACCTCAGAAAAATAACTTCTTTAAGCATCTTAATAGAGGTGTTATGAACAGAACTACTAGTTGGAATAGCTTCTACCCACTTAGTAACGTAATCAACAACAACTAAAATATGTGTATATCCATTAGAGGCAGGAAACGGTCCCATATAATCAAAGCCCCAAACATCAAATGGTTCAATAACAAGTGAATAATTTATAGGCATTTCTTGACGTCTACTAATATTACCAATTCTTTGACATTCATCACAAGATAAGACAAACTTACGGGCATCCTTGAAGAGAGTAGGCCAATAAAAACCGGACTGCAATACCTTATGTGCAGTTCTATCTCCAGCGTGGTGTCCTCCATAAGCTTCGGAGTGACACTTGTGTAGGATCTATTCCTGTTCATGCTCAGGTACACAACATCTAATAACACCATCCACTCCTTCTTTATAAAGATTTGGGTCATCCCAAAAGTAATGCCTCAAATCATAGAAAAACCTTTTCTTTTGCTGTTATGTGAAACTAGGTGGTATAAATTTAGGAACAATGTAATTAGCATAATCAGCATACCATGTAGCAGTATAAGAAGCATTTATGACATTTAATTGTTCATCAGGAAAGCTATTATCAATAGGTAGTGGGTCATCAAGAACATTTTCTAACCTAGAAAAGTTGTCTACAATGGGGTTCTCAGCTCCATTTCTATCAATAATATGCAAATCAAATTCTTGTAGCAGGAGAACCCATCTAATAAGTCTAGGTTTAGCATCCTTATTTCCCATAAGGTATTTAATAGCAGCATGATCAATGTGAATAGTTACTTTAGAATCAACAATATAAGGTCTGAACTTATCAAAAGCAAATACAACTGCTAAGAATTCTTTTTCAGTAGTAGCATAATTTCTCTGGGCATTGTCTAGAGTTTTACTAGCATATTGAATAACATTTAATTTCTTATCAACTCTTTGCCCTAGAACGGCACCTACAGCATAATCACTAGCATCACACATAATTTCAAAGGGTAAATTCCAATCAAGTGGCTGGACAATAGGTGCAGAGATCAATGCTTTCTTACGTATTTCAAGTGCTTCTACACAATCATCATCAAAGACAAATGGTATATCTTTTTGTAATAAATTAGTTAGAGGCCGAGAAATTTTTGAGAAGTCCTTAATGAACCTCCTATAGAAGCTGGCATGACCAAGGAAACTTCTTATACCTTTGATGTCCTTGGGACATGGCATCTTTTCAATAGCATCAACTTTAGCTTTATCAACTTCAATGCCTCTTTCAGAAATTTTATGCCCCAAGACAATACCTTCATTAACCATAAAGTGGCACTTTTCCCAATTCAAGACAAGATTAGTTTCTTCACATCTCTGCAAAACTCGATCAAGGTAGCTCAAGCAATCATCAAAAGAGGATCCATAAACGGAGAAATCGGCCATGAAAACCTCGCAAATCTTTTCACAAAAATCAGAGAATATAGCCATCATGCATCTTTGAAAGGTAGCAGGTGCATTACATAAACCAAAAGGCATATGTCTATAAGCAAAAGTACCAAAAGGACAAGTAAAAGTGGTCTTAGCTTGATCATCAGCTGACATAGGTATTTGAGAGAAACCAGAGTGACCATCTAGAAAGCAAAAATGTGTATGTATGGATAATCTTTCTAGCATTTGATCAATAAAAGGTAAGGGGTAATGATCTTTTTTAGTAGCTTTATTTAATTTTCGTAAATCAATTACCATCCTATAACCTGTAATAATTCTTTGCGGAATCAATTCATCTTTATCATTAGGAACGATAGTAATACCTCCCCTTTTAGGAACACAATGGACAAGACTTACCCACTGACTATCAGCAACGGGATAAATTATACCTGCCTCAAGGAGCTTTAATATTTCTTTCCTTACCACTTCTTTCATTTTAGGATTCAGTCGTCGTTGATTATCAATAACTGGTTTGGCATCTTTCTCCAAATTTATTTTGTGTTGACATAGTGTGGGACTAATGCCCTTAAGATCATCAAGAGTATATCCAATAGTAGCTCGGTGCTTCTTCAGAGTTTTCAATATTTTTTTCTTCCTCCTTCTCTGAAAGGTTAGCACTAATAATAACAGGATATATCTTCTTTTCATCAAGATAAGCATATTTAAGAGTATCAGGAAATGGTTTAATCTCAAACACAGGATCACCCTTGGGTGGAGGAGGATCCCCTAGGATTTCAACAGGCAAGTTGTGTTTCAAAATAGGTCCCTGTTTAAAGAACACTTCGTCTATTTCCCTTCTTTCATTCTTAAACATATCATTTTCATGGTCTAGCAAATATTGTTCTAAAGGATCACTAGGAGGCACGACAATAGAAGAAAGACCAATAATTTCATCTTTACTAGGCAATTCCTCTTCACGGTTTTGTCTACGAAATTTAGAGAAATTAAACTCATGAGACATATCACCTAGACCAATAGTGACAACATCATTTTCGCAGTCCATGTTAGCATTAACAGTGTTTAAGAAGGGTCTACCAAATATAATGGGACAAAAGCTATCTTGTGGGGAACCAAGAACAAGAAAATCGGCAGGATATTTAGTTTTCCCACACAAGACTTCAACATTTCTAACAATTCCAATTGGTGATATAGTATCTCTATTGGCAAGTTTAATTGTGACATCAATTTCTTCTAACTCAGTAGGTGCAATATCATGCATAATTTCTTTGTATAAGTCAATAGGTATTGCACTAGCACTAGCACCCATATCACACAAGCCATGATAACAATGATCTCCTATTTTAACAGAAATAACAGGCATGCCTACCACAGGTCTATGTTTATGTTTAGCACAAGGTTTAGCAATTCTAGCAGTTTCATCACAGAAATAAATAACATGCCCATCAATATTATCAGCCAAGAGATATTTAACAATAGCAACATTAGGTTCAACTTTAACTTGCTCAGGAGGTGTATAAGTTCTAATATTGCTTTTACGAACCACAGTTGAAGCCTTAGCATGATCTTTTATCCTAACAGAAAAAGGTGGTTTCTCAACATAAGCAGTAGGAACAATAGGATCATTATAAGTGATAGTATTTTCTTCAACTCTAATAGGTGCAGCTACTTTCCCTTCTATGGGAGGATGATATTTAAACCACTTATCCTTAGGGAGATCAACATGAGTAGCAAAAGATTCACAGA
Source organism: Aegilops umbellulata (assembly GCA_032464435.1). Classification (NCBI taxonomy): domain Eukaryota; kingdom Viridiplantae; phylum Streptophyta; class Magnoliopsida; order Poales; family Poaceae; genus Aegilops; species Aegilops umbellulata. The sequence goes on from CP136054.1 coordinate 126,759,909, forward strand.
AATAAGCTACTATCTCAGAGTCAAGTCCATATTTAGTGCTAAATTTACAGAAAACATCGGTATCCATAAAAGATTTAACACAATCAAACTTAGGTGTCATACCTGACTCCTTACCTTCGTCGAGATCCCAATCTTCAGAGTTGCGTTTAATTCTTTCCAATAAATCCCACTTGAATTCAATAGTCTTCATCATAAAAGAGCCAGCACAAGAAGTATCGAGCATGGTGCGATTGTTATCAGAAAGCCGAGCATAAAATTTTTGAATAATCATTTCTCTTGAGAGCTCATGATTGGGGCATGAATATAACATTGATTTAAGCCTCCCCCAAGCTTGAGCGATGCTTTCTCCCTCGCGAGGCCAAAAATTATATATATAATTGCGATCACGATGAACAAGATGCATAGGATAAAACTTCTGATGAAATTCCAATTTCAATCGTTTGTAGTTCCATGACCCCATATCATCACATAGCCTATACCATGTCAATGCATATCCCTTCAAAGATAAAGGGAAGACCTTCTTATTAATAACATCGTCGGGCACACCTGCAAGCTTAAATAATCCACAAACTTCATCCACATATATTAGGTGCTCATCAGGATGCATTGTTCCGTCTCCTGCAAAAGGATTAGCTAGCAGTTTTTCTATCATACCCGAAGGAATTTCAAAGTAGACATTTTCATTTTCAGTAGGTTTAGTAGGTTGAGGAGAAACTCTTTGCTCTACTGGTCGGGGTGAAGATACCCCGAACAAGCCCCTTAGAGGATTACTTTCCATAGTAACAAGTAACAATAAATTTCAGCACACTATATAAATTTTTCCTTACCAAATTCCACCTACCAAAGGCGCTTCACTCCCTGGAAACGGCGCCAGAAAAGAGTCTTGATGACCCACAAGTATAGAAGATCTATCATAGTCCTTTTGATAAGTAAGAGTGTCGAACCCAACGAGGAGCAGAAGGAAATGATAAGCGGTTTTCAGCAAGGTATTCTCTGCAAGCACTGAAATAATAGGTAGCAGATAGTTTTGTGATAAGATAATTTGTAATGAGCAACAAGTAACAAAAGTAAATAAAGTGCAGCAAGGTGGCCCAATCCTTTTTGTAGCAAAGGACAAGCCTAGACAAACTCTTATATAGAGAAAAGCGCTCCCGAGGACACATGGGAATTATCATCAAGCTAGTTTTCATCACGTTCATATGATTCGCGTTCCGTACTTTGATAATTTGATATGTCGGTGGACCGGTGCTTGGGTGCTGTCCTTACTTGGACAAGCATCCCACTTATGATTAACTCCTATTGCAAGCATCCGCAACTACAAAAGAAGTATTAAGGTAAACCTAACCATAACATGAAACATATGGATCCAAATCAGCCCCTCACGAAGCAACGCATAAACTAGGGTTTAACCTTCTGTCACTCTAGCAACCCATCATCTACTTATTACTTCCCAATGCCTTCCTCTAGGCCCAAATAATGGTGAAGTGTCATGTAATCGACATTCACATAACACCACTAGAGGAGAGACAACATACATCTCATCAAAATATCGAACAAATACCAAATTCACATGACTACTAATAGCAAGACTTCTCCCATGTCCTCAGGAACAAACATAACTACTCACAAAGCATATTCATGTTCATAATCAAAGGGGTATTAATATGCATATAGGATCTGAACATATGATCTTCCACCAAATAAACCAACTAGCATCAACTACAAGGAGTAATCAACACTACTAGCAACCTACAGGTACCAATCCCAGACTTAGAGACAAGAATTGGATACAAGAGATGAACTAGGGTTTGAGAGGAGATGGTGCTGGTGAAGATGTTGATGGAGATTGCCCTATCCCGATGAGAGGAGCGTTGGTGATGACGATGGCGATGATTTCCCCCTCCCGGAAGGAAGTGTCCCCAGCAGAACAGCTCCGCCGGAGCCCTAGATTGGTTCCGCCAAGGTTTCGCCTCGTGGCGGCGGAGTCTCGTCCCGAAAGCTTGCTTTTGATTTTTTTCGCACGAAAGACTTCATATAGCAGAAGATGGGCACCGGAGGGCCAACAGGGGGCCCATGAGGCAGGGGCGCACCCAGGGGGTAGGGCGCGCCCCCACCCTCGTGGCCAGGGTGTGGGCCCCCTCTAGTATTTCTTTCGCTCAGTATTTTTTATTATTTCCGAAAATAACTTTCGTGGAGTTTTAGGACTTTTGGAGTTGTGCAGAATAGGTCTCTAATATTTGCTCCTTTTCTAGCCCAGAATTCTAGCTGCCGGCATTCTCCCTCCTTATGTAAACCTTGTAAAATAAGAGAGAATAGGCATAAGTATTGTGACATAATGTGTAATAACAGCCCATAATGCAATAAATATCGATATAAAAGCATGATGCAAAATGGACGTATCAGCGCTTCTCCCTGCCTCGTGGCCTCCTCGCTTCTTTCTTGACGTCCACTCCAAGTCCTCTGGATCACGTCTGTTCCAAAAATCACTCTCCCGAAGGTTTCATTCCGTTTGGACTCCGTTTGATATTCCTTTTCTGCGAAACACTGAATTAGGAAAAAAACAACAATTTGCACTGGGCCCTCGGTTAATAGGTTAGTCCCATAAATAATATAAAAGTGTATAATAAAGCCCATTAACCATCCAAAACAGATAATATAATAGCATGGAACAATCAAAAATTATAGATACGTTGGAGACGTATCAAGCATCCCCAAGCTTAATTCCTGCTCGTCCTCGAGTAGGTAAATGATAAAAATAGACAAGCATACTAACTAAGAAATTATGTCTTCTCAAAATAACATGGCCAAAGAAAATTCATCCCTACAAAATCATATAGTTTGGTCATGCTCCATTTTCTTCACACAAGAATGCTCTCATTATGCACAACCCCGATGACAAGCCAAGAAATTGTTTCATACTTTAGTAATCTCAAACTTTTTCAACTTTCACGCAATACATGAGCGTGAGACATGGATATAGCACTATAGGTGGAACAGAGTATGATGATGGGGGTTGTGTGGAGAAGACAAAAAGAAGAAAGTCTCACATTGACGCGCTAAACAACGGGCTAGGGAGATGCCCATCAATTGATGTCAATGCAAGGAGTAGGGATTGCCATGCAACGGATGCACTAGAGCTATAAATGTATGAAAGCTCAACAAAAGAAACTAAGTGGGTGTGCATCCAACTTGCTTGCTCATGAAGACCTAGGGCATTTGAGGAAGCCCATTGTTGGAATATACAAGCCAAGTTCTATAGTGAAAAATTCCCACTAGTATATGAAAGTGACGAAACAAGAGACTCTCTATCATAAAGATCATGGTGCTACTTTGAAGCACAAGTGTGGAAAAAAGGATAGTAGAATTGTCCCTATTTATTTCTTCCCCTTTTTTTGGGCCTTTATCTTTTTTTGGCCTTTCTCTTTTTTTCATTTGGGACAATGCTCTATTAATGATGATCATCACACTTTTATTTATTTACAACTCAATGATTACAACTCGATACTAGAACAAAATATGACTCTATCTAAACGCCTCCGGTGGTGTACCGGGATGGGCAATGAATCAAGAGTGACATGTATGATAAATTATGCATGGTGGCTTTGCCACAAATACAATGTCAACTTTATGATCATGCAAGGCAATATGACAATGATGATGCGTGTCATAATAAATGGAACGGTGGAAAGTTGCATGGCAATATATCTCGGAATGGCTAAGGAAATGCCATAATAGGTAGGTATGGTGGCTGTTTTGAGGAAGATATAAGGAGGTTTATGTGTGATAGAGCGTATCGTATCACGAGGTTTGGATGCACCGGCGAAGTTTGCACCAACTCTCGAGGTGAGAAAGGGCAATGCACGGTACTGAAGAGGCTAGAAATGATGGAAAGGTGAGAGTGCGTATAATCCATGGACTCAAAATTAGTCATAAAGAACTCACATAATTATTGCAAAAATCTACAAGTCATCAAAAACCAAGCATTACGCGCATGCTCCTAGGGGGATAGATTGGTAGGAAAAGACCATCACTCGTCCCCGTCCGCTACTCATAAGGAATACAATCAAAGAACACCTCATGTTTTAAATTTGTTACACAACGTTTACCATACGTGCATGCTATGGGACTTGCAAACTTCAACACAAGTATTTCTCAAATTCACAACTACTCAACTAGCACGACTCTAATATTACCATCTTCATATCTCAAAACAATCATCAAGTATCAAACTTCTCATAGTATTCAATGCACTTTTTATGAAAGTTTTTATTATACCATCTTGGATGCCTATCATATTAGGACTAATTTTATAGCCAAAGCAAACTACAATGCTGTTCTAAAAGAATCTCAAAATAATATAAGTGAAGCATGAGAGATCAATAATTTCTATAAAATAAAACCACCACCGTGCTCTAAAAGATATAAGTGAAGCACTAGAGCAAAATTATCTAGCTCAAAATATATAAGTGAAGCACATAGAGTATTCTAATAAATTGCGATTCATGTGTGTCTCTCCCGAAAGGTGTGTACAGAAAGGATGATTGTGGTAAAATAAAAGCAAAGACTCAAATCATACAAGACGCTCCAAGCAAAACACATATCATGTGGTGAATAAAAATATAGCCTCAAGTAAAGTTACCGATAGACGAAGATGAAAGAGGGGATGCCTTCCGAGGCATCCCCAAGCTTAGGCTTTTGGTTGTCCTTGAATTTTATCTTGCGGTGCCTTGGGAATCCCCATGCTTAGGCTCTTGCCACTCCTTATTCCATAATCCATCAAATCTTTACCCAAAACTTGAAAACTTCACAACACAACACTCAACAAAAAATCTCATGAGCTCCCTTAGCGAAAGAAAAATAAACCACCACTTCAAGGTACTGTAATGAACTCATTTGTTATTCATATTGGTGTTAAACCTACTGTATTCCAACTTCTCTATGGTTCATACCCTCCGATACTAGTCATATATTCATCAAAATAAGCAAACAACACACGAAAAACAGAATCTGTCAAAAACAGAACAGTCTGTAGTAATCTGTATCAAACGTATACTTCTGGAACTCCAAAAATTCTGAAATAAATTGCTGGACGTGAGGAATTTTTCTCTTAATCATCTGCAAAAAGAATCAACCTAAAAGCACTCTCCAGTAAAAATGGCAGCTAATCTCGTGAGCGCTAAAGTTTCTGTTTTTTACCGCAAGATCATAAAGACTTCACCCAAGTCTTCCCAAAGGTTCTACTTGGCACAAACACTAATTAAAACATAAAAACACATCTAAATAGAAGCTAGAAGAATTATTTATTACTAAACATAACCAAAAAGCAAGAAACAAAAATAAAATTGTGTTTCCTCCCAACAAGCGCTATCGTTTAACACCCCTAGCTAGGCACAAAAGCAAGAAAAGATCTAGGTGTTATCATCTTTGATATGCAATCCACAAGTGGCTCTCATAATAGATTCATAAGGTAATTTAATTTTCTTTCTAGGAAAGTGTTTCGTGCCTTTCCTTGGCGGAAATTGGAATCTAATATTTCTTTCTTTCATATCAATAATTGCACCAATCGTTCTAAGGAAAGGTCTACCAAGAATAATAGGACATGTAGGATTGCAATCTATATCAATAACAATGAAATCTATGGGAACATAATTCATATTTGCAACAATAAGAACATCATTAATTCTTCCCATAGGTTTCTTAATGGTGGAATCCGCAAGGTGCAAGTTTAAAGAACAATCATCAAATTCACGGAAACCTAACACATCACACAAAGTTTTTGGAATCATGGAAACACTAGCACCCAAATCACATAAAGCATAGCATTCATGATATTTAATCTTAATTTTAATATTAGGCTCCCACTCATCATAAAGTTTTCTAGGGGTAGAAACTTCTAATTCAAGCTTTTCTTCATAAGATTGCATTACAGCATCAACTATATGTTTGGTAAAAGCTTTATTTTGACTATAAGCATGAGGAGAATTTAACATGGATTGCAACAAGGAAATACAATATATTAAAGAACAATTATCATAATTAAATTCCTTGAAATCCAAAATAGTGGGTTCATTGCTATGTAAAGTTTTGACCTTTTCAATCCCACTTTTACCAATTTTTGCATCAAGATCTAAAAACTCCGAATCATTGGGACGCCTTTTAACTAAAGTTGACTCATCTCCAGTCCCATCATTATCAAGATTCATATTGCAAAACAAAGATTTAATAGGGTACACATCAATAACTTTTATATCTTCATCCCTATTATCATGAAAACTAGAAGAACACGCTTTTACAAAGCAATCTTTCTTAGCACGCATCCTAGTTGTTCTTTCTTTGCACTCATCAATGGAAATCCTCATGGCTTTGAGAGACTCATTGATGTCATGCTTAGGAGGAATAGATCTAAGTTTCAAAGAATCAACATCAGGAGAAATTCTATCCACGTTCCTAGCCAACTCATCAATCTTAGGCAATTTTTCTTCAAGCAAAGCATTAAAATTCTTTTGAGAAATCATAAATTCTTTAACCCTAGTCTCAAAATAAGAGGGCATCTTATTAGAATTTCCATAAGATTTGTTGTAGGAATTACCATAATTATTAGAGTAATTACTAGGATACGGCCTAGGATTAAAGTTTCCTCTATAAGCGTTGTTACCAAAATTGTTCCTACCAACAAAATTCACATCCATAGATTCATTATTATTCTCAATCAAAGTAGACAAAGGCATATCATTAGGATCAGAAGAAACACTCTTATTAGCAAACAACTTCATAAGTTCATCCATCTTTCCACTCAAAACATTAATCTCTTCTATCGCATGAACCTTTTTACTAGTGGATCTTTCGGTGTTCCATTGAGAATAATTAACCATAATATTATCTAGGAGTTTAGTAGCTTATCCTAAAGTGATTTCCATAAAAGTGCCTCCCGCGGCCGAATCTAAAAGATTTCTAGAAGCAAAATTCAATCCGACATAATTTTTTTGTATAATCATCCATAAATTCAATCCATGTGTAGCGCAATTACGTATCATTAATTTCATCCTCTCCCAAGATTGTGCAACATGTTCATGATCAAGTTGCTTAAAATTCATAATATCATTTCTAAGAGAGATGCTTTTAGCGGGAGGAAAATACTTAGAGATAAAAGCATCTTTGCACTTATTCCAAGAATCAATACTATTTTTAGGCAAAGATGAAAACCAAGTTTTAGCACAATCTCTAAGCGAAAATGGAAATAGCTTCAATTTAACAATATCATTATCCACGTCTTTGTTCTTTTGCATATCACACAAATCAACAAAGTTGTTTAGATGTGTAGCGACATCTTCACTAGGAAGGCCAGAGAATTGATCTTTCATGACAAGATTCAACAAGGCAGCATTAATTTCACAAGATTCAACATCGGTAATAGGAGCAATCGGAGTGCTAAGAAAATCATTGTGGTTGGTATTGGAAAAGTCACACAATTTAGTATTGTCTTGAGCCATCGTGACAAATAATCCAACACACAAGCACACAAGAAGCAAGCGAAAAGAGGCGAACGGAAAAAGAGGGCGAATAAAATAGCGAAGGTGAAGTGGGGGAGAGGAAAACGAGAGGCAAATGGCAAATAATGTAATGCGAGGGATAAGAGTTGTGATGGGTACTTGGTATGTCTTGACTTGGCGTAGATCTCCCCAGCAACGGTGCCAGAAATCGCACATTGGCGGGAAATCAAATCTTGACTTGACTTGGTGTGAGCCTCCCCGGCAACGGCGCCAGAAATCCTTCTTGCTACCTCTTGAGCTTGTTTTGGTTTTTCCCTTGAAGAGGAAAGGGTGATGCAGCAAAGTAGCGTAAGTATTTCCCTCAGTTTTTGAGAACCAAGGTATCAATCTAGTAGGAGACTACACACAAGTCGCCTTGTACCTACACAAACAAATAAGAACCTTGCAACCAACGCGATAAAGGGGTTGTCAGTCCCTTCACGTCCACTTGCAAAAGTGAGATCTGATAGAGATAATAAGATAAATATTTTTGGTATTGTTATGATATAGATTGAAATTAAAGATTGCAAAGTAAAAATAGATTGGAAACTTATATGACGGAAAATAGACCCGGGGGCCATAGGTTTCACTAGTGGCTTCTCTCAAGATAGCATAAGTATTACGGTGGGTGAACAAATTACTGTCGAGCAATTGATAGAAAAGTGCATAATTGTGAGAATATCTAGGCATGATCATGTATATAGGCATCACGTCCGCGACAAGTAGAACAAAACGATTCTGCATCTACTACTATTACCCCACACATCGACCGCTATCCAGCATGCATCTAGAGCATTAAGTTCATAAGAACAGAGTAACGCATTAGGCAAGATGACATTATGTAGAGGGATAAACTCAAGCAATATTATATAAAACCCATCTTTTTATCCTCGATGGCAACAATACAATACGTGCCTTGCTGCCCTTGCTGTCACTGGGAAAGGACACCGCAAGATTGAACCCAAAGCTAAGCACTTCTCCCATTGCAAGAAAGATCAATCTAGTAGGCCAAATTAAACTGATAATTCGAAGAGACTTGCAAAGATAACAAATCATACATAAAAGAATTCAGAGGAGATTCAAATATTGTTCATAGATAATCTTGATCATAAACCCACAATTCATCGGATCTCGACAAACACACCGCAAGAAAGAATTACAACGAATAGATCTCCAAGAAGATCGAGGAGAACTTTGTATTGAGATCCAAAAAGAGAGAAGAAGCCATCTAGCTAATAACTATGGACCCGAAGGTCTGTGGTAAACTACTCACACATCATCGGAGAGGCTATGGTGTTGATGTAGTAGCCCTCCGTGATCGATTCCCCCTCCGGCGGAGCGCCAAAAAAGGCCCCAAGATGGGATCTCACGGGTATAGAAGGTTGCGGCGGTGGAAATAGGGTTTCGTGGTGCTCCTGGATGTTTTCAGGGTATATGGGTATATATTAGAGGAAGAAGTAGGTCGGTGGAGCTACGAGGGGCCCACGAGGGTGGGGGCGCGCCCAGGGGGGCAGGCGCGCCTCCATGCCTTGTGGCCTCCTCGCTTCTTTCTTGACGTCCACTCCAAGTCCTCTCGATCACATTTGTTCCAAAAATCACTCTCCCGAAGGTTTCATTCCGTTTGGATTCCATTTGATATTCCTTTTCTGCAAAACACTGAAATAGGCAAAAAAAAAACAGCAATTTGCACTGGGCCTTTTGTTAATAGGTTAGTCCCAAAAATAATATAAAAGTGTATAATAAAGCCCATTAAACATCCAAAACAGATAATATAATAGCATGGAACAATAAAAAATTATAGATACGTTGGAGACGTATCAGCCACCAAGGCCGGCGTGTATTTCAGCCAAGACCTATCGTCCCTCTTCTTCGGAGATACATCGTTGAAGGACTCCGGTAGTACTTTTATTATGCAGTTCCCCTTCATGGAATTTGTATGCCCTCGATCATCGAACGGTGCGACGGGCTTCAGTCTGATCCTCGTGGAGCTCATTCCTAGTGAGGTAGGCAAGGAAAGGCTCGGTCCGCGGGGCGATCACATCCATGATTTTGTGGGCCGGTGATGTTATTTCGGTGCCCGAGCCCCCGACGATGTCGGGATTGTGTTCGGATTCTTGGGGTATGACCGGCTCCGGAACGGTATTGCCGCATTCGTCCTGCCACACCACGGATGGCTTGTAGACCCTTTCCACAAAAGTATTAGGTGGGACAGGGTCACGTTTAGTGCCCATGCGAGCAAGGATGTACGCGGCTTGATTGCTCTCTCGAGCCACGTGGTGGAACTCGAGCCCCTCGAACCGAGCTGATATTTTGAGTACGCATTTTTGTAAGCCGCCATCTTCGGATCTTTTGCATCAAACTCTCCGTTTATTTGGGATGTTGCGAGGTTTGAATCCCCGCGCACCTCAAGGCGTCGTATGCTCATGGAGACAGCCATCCGGAGGCCGTGTAATAGGGCCTCGTATTCGGCTGCATTGTTGGAGTCTGTATACAATATTGGAGCACATAACGAACTGTGTCTCCTGTGGGGGATGTTAAGACGACACCAGACCCCAGTCCGGCTAACATTTTAGAGCCGTCGAAGTGCATCACCCAGTTGGAATACGTGTCGTACTCTTTAGGGAGTTTGGCCTCTGTCCATTCGGCGACGAAGTCAGCCAACACCTGAGATTTAATGGCTCGGCGTGCTTTGTATGTTATTTGAGCTCAATGGCCCATTCGGCAATCCGGCCGGTGGCGTCCCGGTTGTTTACAATATCATTGAGCTGTACCTCTGAAGCCAGCGTGATCGAGCACTCTTGGAAGTAGTGACGCAGCTTGCGGGATGCCATAAAGACCGCATATGCTATATTATGATAGTGCGGGTATCGGGATTTGCATGGTGTAAGGACCGTCGATACGTAATATACTGGTTTTTGGAGTGGGAATTTATGTCCCTCCTCTTCTCGTTCGACGGCAAGCAGTGCACTCACCACCTGGTGAGTTTCCGATATGTAGAGTAGCATTGGTTCATCGACGTTTGGTGTGGCCAGGATGGGGTTGCTTGCTAGCAAGGTTTTTATTTCCTCCAGTCCGGCTGTTGCAGCGTCCGTCCACACAAAGTGGTCGGTGCGTCGGAATAGGCGATACAGTGGCAGTGCCTTCTCTCCTAATCTGGAGATAAAGCGGCTCAAGGCTGCCACGCACCCGGCTAGTTTTTGGACCTGTTTGAGGTCAGTTGGTGGTGCCAATTGTGACAGGGCTCAAATTTTGGCTGGGTTTGCTTCAATTCCTCTATTGGAAACGATGAACTCAAGTATTTTGCCGGCGGGAACGCCGAAGACGCACTTTTCCGGATTGAGCCTTATATCATATGCTCGGAAGTTGTTGAATGTAAGGCGTAAGTCGTCCACCAATGACTCAACATGCTTAGTTTTGATAACTATGTCATCTACGTAGACCTCCACGGTCTTGCCGATTTGCTTTTCCAGGCATGTTTGAATCATGCGTTGGTAAGTGGCACCGTCGTTCTTGAGCCCGAAAGGCATAGTGTTGAAACAGAAAGGCCCATATGGGGTGTTGAATACCGTTGCGACTTGGTCGGATTTCTTCATCTTAATTTGATGGTATCCGGAGTATGCGTCGAGGAAACACAGTGAATCATGTCCAGCGGTTGCATCAATGATGTGGTCGATGCGAGGTAGTGGGAAGGGGTCCTTAGGGCAAGCCTTGTTGAGGTCTTTGAAATCGACGCACAAGCACCAGGATTTATCCTTCTTTGGTACCATGACCAGGTTTGCTAGCCAGTCCGGATGTTTGATCTCTCTGATAAACCCGGCTTCGAGTAACTTGGCTACTTACTCCCCCATAGCCTGTCGTTTGGGTTCGGAAAATCGCCGGAGCGTTTGCTTGACCGGCTTGTGTCCGTTTAGTATGTTGAGACTATGTTCGGCTAGTGCACGTGGGATTCCTGGCATATCCGAGGGGTGCCAGGCGAAGATATCCCAATTTTCACGCAAGAATGCGTGTAATGCGGCGTCGACCGTCGGGTCCAACTATGCCCCAATGGAAGCTATTTTCTTGGGATCCGTCGGGTGGACTTGGAATTTGACTATTTCGCCCGCTGGCTTGAAAGAGGTGGATTTGGACATTTTATCAAGGATTACGTCGTCCCTATCCACTGTGGAATGCAGTGGGTGATTTCCTCGACCACTAGAGCTTCGGATAGTGCCTCGAGGGCCAGGGATGCGGTTTTATTTTTAGCGCAGAGTGCTATGTACGGATCACTAGAGATAGTGATAACACCATTGGGCCCGGGAATTTTGAGTTTCATATACCCGTAGTGAGGTATAGCTTGAAAGCGTGTGAATGCGTCTCGCCCTAACATGGTGTGATATCGGCTGTTGAAAGGAGCCACCTGGAAGATTATTTCTTCGGATCTATAGTTTTCTGGTGTGCCGAATACCACATCCAGCTTAATTTTCCCCGAGCACCTTGCTTCCCTACTGGGAATGATTCCCCTGAAGGATGTATTGCTCTGGTCAATGTGACTCCTGTCCATTTGCATTTTATTGGGTGTGTCCTCGTAGATGAGGTTCAGTCCGCTGCCACCGTCCATTAGCACTTTAGTGAGCCAAAAACCGTCCACAATTGGGTTGAGGACCAGAGCGGCTGGTGCCCAGACTGAATGGGATCTTGGTTCATCATCGGCATTGAAAGTGATTGCCGTACCATTCCAAGGGTTTATTGCTGCTACCTGGCAGACTTCGGCAAGGTCGCGAAACGCCTGTTTGCGCCGATTATTTGATGAGAAGGTCTCGAAGACTATGAGTACTTCAGGATTGCGTTCCGAAGAGTGTTGTTCTGGTGTGGTGTTGGTGAGGATACCCACGCCGCTCTTGGCCACCTGCCGGAGTATCCAACATGCCCATAGGCTGTGTGTTAGTTCGGTATTCGGCGTCATGTGTATCTGACAGGGCCTGTCGAGCCATTCTTCGAAGACAGTTCTGTGTCCCATAAAGGGATTGATTCTCTTGTCCACGGGATGATGGTTAGGTGCCCCGCGAGGGTGTATCCTTTTTGCCTGTCCGAGAGATGGCTTAAAGGCCCGCGGTTCCCAGCGGGCCGTCTGAGTTTTCCAGGCGCTTTCCGTTGCGCAGTACTTCTGTACTATGTGTGCCAAATCTGCGAAGTGCAGAACACGATGGAGATTGAGGGCATTACGGATTCCCTCATCCATACAGTTGTTGTGAAACACTGAAAATGCGTCGTCATCACAGCAGTCCTTTAGCTTGTTTTTAACGAGGAATCTGGCCCAAAAGTGAAGGATCGTCTCTCGAGGCTGCTGCTGCACATATATTAGGTCGCATATGTCCGGAGGGCCGGAATTGCTTGGAGAATATTGCTTGTGGTGGGTGGGTGGGCTTAAATTCACGCCCTGACCCACTGTGGAATCTGGAGTTTGGAGAATTTCCGAGGCTGCCAGCCCAGGTTCCGTAGTGTCCGGAGAATTCTCAGACTCAACGTCTGATTTTGTGTTCGGCGGGCAGGGAGTGTCCTCTCGAGGATGGGTATCAGGTTCCCCAAATTTAGAGAACCGAATATAGTTGGTTCTCAACGTAGGAGAAGAGTTATTGTCAGCTTGTTCCTCCATAACCGCTACCTGATGGGTGATCGGTGGAGATTTAATTTCTCTCTAATCAGGTTTAAGCCTGATCCGATCATAGTCAGTTGAGACGCCCAGGGCGGCGATGCGATTCAGCAGCTCGTTCAAAGATGATAGATATGCCGATTCATCTTGTCAGAGTATTCGGGGCTGATGTGGAGAGGATTTTCGGTGACTTAGGGGTTGCCTTTGGCTTAACGGCCGAACGGGCACCCACGGTGAAGCTGCTAAGCCGGAGGGTTTGCCCTGAAACTAGGGTTCCTTCGGAAGTGATATTGTCCTTGATGACAAGGCGAGCCATTGATCTTTCTGTTAACGTCACAAAGGAACTCTCAATGAAAGCACCAATGTCGGTGTCAAAACCGGCGGATCTCGGGTAGGGGGTCCCGAACTATGCATCTAAGGATCGAAGGAAACAGGAGGCAGGGGACATGATGTTTTACCCAGGTTCGAGCCCTCTTGATGGAGGTAATACCCTACTTCCTGCTTGATTGACTTTGATGAGTATAGGGGTTACAAGAGTTGATACACCACGAGATCGTAATGGCTAAAACCTAGATGTCTAGCCTGCATGATTATGATCCTCTCTACGGACTAAACCCTCCGGTTTATATAGACACCGGAGGGGGGTAGGATTATACATAGTCGGTTTACAGAGAAGGGAATCTTAATATCCGCACGCCAAGATTGCCTTCCACGCCAACGAGAGTCCCATCCGGACATGGGGGAAAGTCTTCTGTCTTGTATCTTCATGGCCCATCGGTCCGGCCCACGTCACATAGCCCGGACGCCCGAGGACCCCATAATCCAGGACTCCCTCACACGCTGCAGATTCACTTTGCCGCCTCCAACAACATGGCCGAGTACGAGGCGCTCGTCCACGGGCTCCGATTGGCCAAGGAGATCGGCATCCGCCGAGTGTTGTGCTATGGCGACTCGGACCTAGTGGTCCAGCAGTCGTCTGGCGACTGGGACACCAAGGATGCAAACATGGCGAGCTACCGCTTCCTCGTCCAGCAGATCAGCGGGCACTTCGACGGGTGCGAGTTCCTTCACATGCCATGGGCCAACAACGAGCAAGTTGACGCTCTGGCACGGATTGGCTCCACTTGGCAAGCCATACCAGCCAGCGTATCCCTTCAGTGCCTACGCAAACCGTCCATCAAGCCTTTGCCGGAATCAGAGTCCATCTTTGTGCCAGCTGCCCTCGGAGCAGTCGGATCCGGCCCGGGGACTGCAGCACTCGCACCCGGCCCGGGAACTTCACAACCCGGCCCGGGGGCTACAGCAGCCGGCCCCGGGACTTCGGCAGGTGGCCCGGGGACTGCAACACTCGCGCCCGTCCTGGGGACTTCAGAACCTGGCCCGGGGCTACAGCAGTCGGTCCGGGGACTTCAATGACGCAGCAAGCGGTGGCCGGCCTCAACCCGCTGCCTCCCAACCCAACCGCCCTGGTACCAGCTGCTGTAATGACAGTGGTAGAAGCACCATCTTGGGCGCAACCCATCCTCAACTTCCTGGTGAGTAGAGAGCTACAGACATACACAATAGTGAACAGAGAGCTTGTCAGGCGCAGCGTGACTAGCGTCTTCCAGCACTACGTAGAGCCGGAGAAGGGCATGGCCATCCTCAGAGATATTCACCAAGGCGAATGCGGCCACCATGCAGCCTCCAGATCCCTTGTCGCCAAAGCTTTCCGCCATGGATTCTTCTGGCCGACTGCTTTGGATGACACCAAGGAATTGGTCAAGAAGTGCAAAGGGTGCCAATGCTTCAGCTCCAAGCAATAGATGCCGACTTCTGCACTCAAGACCATCCCCCTCACTTGTCCATTTGCCATCCCCCTCATCGAGTTGTAATTCTTGAGTTGTAAGTAAATAAAAGTGTGACGATCATCATTATTAGAGCATTGTCCCAGTGAGGAAAGGATGATGGAGACTATGATTCCCCCACAAGTCGGGATGAGACTCTAGATGAAAAATAAAAAAAAGAGAAAAAATAGGCCATAAAAAAGGACAAGGCCCAAAATAATAATAATAATAATAATAATAATAATAATAATAATAATAATAATAATAATAATAATAATAATAAAATGAGAGAAAAAGAGAGAAGGGACAATGATAGAGAGTCTCCTATGTTGCCACTTTCATATACTAGTGGGAATTTTACATTATAGAACTTGGCTTGTATATTCCAATGATGGGCTTCCTTAAAATGCCCTAGGTCTTCATGAGCAAGCGAGTTGGATGCACACCCACTTAGTTTCTTTTGTTGAGCTTTCATATACTTATAGCTCTAGTGCATCCGTTGCATGGCAATCCCTACTCACTCACATTGATATCTATTGATGGGCATCTCCATAGCCCGTTGATACGCCTAGTTGATGTGATACTATCTTCTTCTTTTTATCTTCTCCACAACCACCATTCTATTCCACATATAGTGCTATGCCCATGGCTCACGCTCATGTATTGCGTGAACATTAAAAAAGTTTGAGAACATCAAAAGTATGAAACAATTGCTTAGCTTGTCATCGGGGTTGTGCACGATTTAAATATTTTGTGTAATGAAGATAGAGCATAGCCAGACTATATGATTTTGTAGGGATAGCTTGCTTTGGCCCTGTTATTTTGAGAAGACATGATTGCTTTATTAGTATTCTTGAAGTATTATCGTTCTCATGTCAATATTAAACTTTTGTTTTGAATCTTATGCATCTGAATATTCTTGCCACAATAAAGAAAATTACATTAAGAATTATGTTAGGTAGCATTCCACATCAAAAATTTTGTTTTTATCATTTACCTACTCGAGGACGAGCAGGAAATAATCTTGGGGATGTTGATACGTCTCCAATGTATC
This sequence comes from Aegilops umbellulata, assembly GCA_032464435.1. Lineage (NCBI taxonomy): Eukaryota > Viridiplantae > Streptophyta > Magnoliopsida > Poales > Poaceae > Aegilops > Aegilops umbellulata. The sequence continues at coordinate 126,775,947 of CP136054.1, forward strand.
TATAATTTTTGATTGTTCCATGCTATTATATTATCTGTTTTGGATGCTTATGGGCTTTATTAAACAATTTTATATTATTTTTGGGACTAACCTATTAAGCCAGAGCCAGTGCCAGTTCCTGTTTTTTTCCCTTGATTCAGTGTTTTGAAGAAAAGGAATATCAAATGGAGTCCAAATGGAATGAAACCTTTGGGAGAGTTATTTTTGGAAAGAAAGCAGTCTAGGAGACTTGGAGTACACGTCAGGGAATCAACGAGGAGAGCACGAGGCAGGGGGCGCGCCCACCCCCCTGGGCACGCCCTCCACCCTCGTGGCTCCCCTGACCAACTTCTTTCGCCTATATATATCCATATACCCTAAAAATATCAGAGAACAGAATAGATCAGGAGTTTCGCCGCCGCAAGCCTCTGTAGCCACCAAAAACCAATCGGGACCCTGTTCCAGCACCCTGCCGGAGGGGGGATCCCTCACCGGTGGCCATCTTCATCATCCCGGCGCTCTCCATGACGAGGAGGGAGTAGTTCACCCTCGGGGTTGAGGGTATGTACCAGTAGCTATGTGTTTGATCTCTCTCTCTCTCTCTTGTGTTCTTGAGGTGGTACGATCTTGATGTATCGCGAGCTTTGCTATTATAGTTGGATTTTATGATGTTTCTCCCCCTCTACTCTCTTGTAATGGATTGAGTTTTCCCTTTGAAGTGATCTTACCGGATTGAGTCTTTAAGGATTTGAGAACACTTGATGTATGTCTTGTCGTTCTTATCTATGGTGACAATGGGATATCACGTGATCCACTTGATGTATGTTTTTGTGATCAACTTGCGGGTTCCGCCCATGAACCTATGCATAGGGGTTGGCACACGTTTTCGTCTTGACTCTCCGGTAGAAACTTTGGGGCACTCTTTGAAGTACTTTATGTTGGTTTGAATAGATGAATCTAAGATTGTGTGATGCATATCGTATAATCATACCCACGGATACTTGAGGTGACATTGGAGTATCTAGGTGACATTAGGGTTTTGGTTGATTTGTGTCTTAAGGTGTTATTCTAGTACGAACTCTATGATAGATTGAACGGAAAGAATAGCTTCGTGTTATTTTACTACGGACTCTTGAATATATCGATCAGAAAGAATAACTTTGAGGTGGTTTTGTACCCTACCATAATCTCTTCGTTTGTTCTCCACTATTAGTGACTTTGGAGTGACTCTTTGTTACATGTTGAGGTATAGTTATATGATCCAATTATGTTATTATTGTTGAGAGAACTTGCACTAGTGAAAGTATGAACCCTAGGCCTTGTTTCCTAGCATTGCAATACCGTTTGTGCTCACTTTTATCATTAGTTACCTTGCTGTTTTTATATTTTCAGATTACAAAAACCTTCATCGACCATCCATATTGCACTTGTATCACCATCTCTTCGCCGAACTAGTGCACCTATACAATTTACCATTGTATTGGGTTTGTTGGGGACACAAGAGACTCTTTGTTATTTGGTTGCAGGGTTGTTTGAGAGAGACCATCTTCATCCTACGCCTCCCACGGATTGATAAACCTTAGGTCATCCACTTGAGCGAAATTTTCTACTGTCCTACAAACCTCTGCACTTGGAGGCCCAACAACGTCTACAAGAAGAAGGTTGTGTAGTAGACATCAAGCTCTTTTCTGGCACCGTTGCCGGGGAGGTGAGTGCTTGAAGGTATATCTTTAGATCTGGCAATTGAATCTTTTAGTTTCTTATTTTATCACTAGTTTAGTTTATAAAAGAAAATTGCAAAAAATGGAATTGAGTTTGCCTCATACGCTTCCTCTTTTTAATATCTTTCGTGAGAATGATGGAAAGGAAAATTGTGCTCAAGTAATAGAAGAAGAAATCTATAAAATGTTTGGCACTAAATCTTTGTATGATGAGCATGATTGCAATGTTGTTAGTATGAATTCTTTGAATACCCATGATGCTAATGATATGCAAAGCCACAAGCTTGGGGATGCTATGTTTGATGAAGATGATATGTTTAGTCCCCCAAGTTTTGATGTGCAAATTTATTATGATGAAAACATCGCTCCTATCTACGATGATTATTGTGATGACACGTATGCTATAAAGAATAAAGATAACCATGAAACTTGTCATCATGATTTTAATTTTCAATTGGATTATGCTTCACATGATAGTTATTTTGTTGAGTTTGCTCCCACTACTATTGATGAGAATAAATTTGCTTATGTGGAGAGTAGTACAATTTCTATGCAAGTAAATCACGAAAAGAATGTTTTATGTGCTGGTTATATTGTTGAATTCATTCATGATGGTACTGAAAATTATTATGAGGGAGGAATATATACTTGTAGGAATTGCAATAATATCAAGTTTGCTCTCTATGTGCTTAAAGTTTTAAAGTTATGCTTGTTTTGCCTTCCTATGCTAGTTGATTATTGTTCTCATAAGTTGTTTGCTCCAAAATCGCTATGCATAGGAAGTGGGTTAGACTTAAATGCGCTAGTCATATTCTTCATGATGCTCTCTTTATGTTTCAATTCTTATCTTTTATGCGAGCATCATTGAAATCATCATGCCTAGCTAGGCGCGTTAAACGATAGAGCTTGTTGGGAGGTAACCCAATTTTATTTTAGTTTCTTGCTTTTTGTTCCTGTTTAGGAATAAATAATCCATCTAGCTTCTGTTTAGATGTGGTTTTATGTTTTAATTAGTGTTTGTGCCAAGTAAGACCTATAAGATCTTCTTGGATAATAGTTATTTGATCTTGCTGAAAATTCCAGAAACTTTCTGTTCACGAAAACAATTGTTAAAATTACCAGAACGTGATAAAATACTGATTTCAATTGTAGCAGATCAATAATCAAATTGTATAGGTCGTCCTATTTTGGTAGATTTTTCTGATTTCCATAAGTTTGCGTTAGTTACACATTACTACAGACTGTTCTGTTTTTGACAGATTCTGTTTTTTCGTGTGGTGTTTGCTTATTTTGATGAATCTATGGCTAGTAAAATAGTTTATAAACCATAGATAAGTTGGAATACAGTAGATTTAACACCAATACAAATAAAGAATGAGTTCATTACAGTACCTTGATGTGGTGTTTTGTTTTCTTTCGCTAACGGGGCTTACGAGTTTTTTGTTGAGTTTTGTGTTGTGAAGTTTTCAAGTTTTGGGTAAAGATTTGATGGGATATGGAATAAGGAGTGGAAAGAGCCTAAGTTTGGGGATGCCCAAGGCACCCCAAGGTAATATCCAAGGACAACCAAGAGCCTAAGCTTGGGGATGCCCCGGATGGCATCCCCTCTTTCGTCTTTGTTCATCGGTAACTTTACTTGGAGCTATATTTTTATTCACCACATGATATGTGTTTTGCTTGGAGCGTCATTTTATTTTATTTTGTATTGCTTGCTGTTTGAATAAAATACCAAGATCTGAAATTCTTAAATGTTAGAGAATCTTCACATAGTTGCATAATTATTCGACTACTCATTGATCTTCACTTATATCTTTCGGAGTAGTTTGTTATTTGCTCTAGTGCTTCACTTATATCTTTTAGAGCACAAAGGTAGTTTTATTTTGAAGAAATAGATGAACTCTCATACTTCACTTATATTATTTTGAGAGTTTTTAGAACAGCATGGTTATTTGCTTTGGTTATGAACTTAGTCCTAATATGATGGGCATCCAAGAGGGATATAATAAAAAAATCATATAAAGTGCATTGAATACTATGAGAAGTTTGATTCCTTATGATTGTTTTGAGATATGAAGATGGTGATATTAGAGTCATGCTAGTGGAGTAGTTGTGAATTTGAGATATACTTGTGTTAAAGTTTGTGATTCCCGTAACATGCACGTATGGTGAACCGTTATGTGATGTAGTCGGAGCATGATTTATTTATTGATTGTCTTCCTTATGAGTGGTGGTCGGGGACGAGCGATGGTCTTTTCCTACCAATCTATCCCCCTAGGAGCATGCGCGTAATACTTTGTTTCGATAACTAATAGATTTTTGCAACAAGTATATGAGTTCTTTATGACTAATGTTGAGTCCATGGATTATACGCACTCTCATCCTTCCACCATTGCTAGCCTCTCTAATACCGCGCACCTTTCGCCGGTATCATACACCCACCATATACCTTCCTCAAAACATCCACCATACCTACCTATCATGGCATTTCCATAGCCATTCCGAGATATATTGCCATGCAACTTACCACCATTCCGTTTATTATGACACGCTTCATCATAATCATATTGCTTTGCATGATCATGTAGTTGACATCGTATTTGTGGCAGAGCCACCGTTCATAATTCTTTCATACATGTCACTCTTGATTCATTGCACATCCCGGTACACCGCCGGAGGCATTCATATAGAGTCATATTTTGTTCTAAGTATCGAGTTGTAATTCCTGAGTTGTAAGTAAATAAAAGTGTGATGATCATCATTATTAGAGCATTGTCCCAGTGAGGAAAGGATGATGGAGACTATGATTCCCCCACAAGTCGGGATGAGACTCTGGACGAAAAATAAAAAAATAAAAAAAGAGGCCATAAAAAAAGGAGAAGGCCCAAAATAATAATAATAATAATAAAATGAGAGAAAAAGAGAGAAGGGACAATGCTACTATCCTTTTACCACACTTGTGCTTCAAAGTAGCACCATGATCTTCATGATAGAGAGTCTTCATGTCTACTACACAACCTTCTTCTTGTAGACGTTGTTGGGCCTCCAAGTGCAGAGGTTTGTAGGACATTAGCAAATTTCCCTCAAGTGGATGACCTAAGGTTTATCAATCTGTGGGAGGCGTAGGATGAAGATGGTCTCTCTCAAGCAACCCTGCAACCAAATAACAAAGAGTCTCTTGTGTCCCCAACACACCCAATACAATGGTAAATTGTATAGGTGCACTAGTTCGACGAAGAGATGGTGATACAAGTGCAATATGGATGGTAGATATAGCTTTTTGTAATCTGGAAATATAAAAACAGTAAGGTAACAAGTGGTAAAAGTGAGCGTAAACGGTATTGCAATGCTAGGAAACAAGGCCTAGGGTTCATACTTTCACTAGTGCAAGTTCTCTCAACAATAATAACATAATTGGATCACATAACTATCCCTCAACATGCAACAAAGAGTCACTCCAAAGTCACTAATAGTGAAGAACAAACGAAGAGATTATGGTAGGGTACGAAACCACCTCAAAGTCATTCTTTCCAATCAATCCATTGGGCTATTCCTATAAGTGTCACAAACAGCCCTAGAGTTCGTACTAGAATAACACCCTAAGACACATATCAACCAAAACCCTAATGTCACCTAGATACTCCAATGTCACCTCAAGTATCCGTGGGTATGATTGTACGATATGCATCACACAATCTCAAATTCATCTATTCGACCAACACAAAGTGCTTCAAAGAGTGCCCCAAAGTTTCTACCGGAGAATCAAGACGAAAACGTTTGCAAACCCCTATGCATAGGTTCATGGGTGGAACCCGCAAGTTGATCACCAAAACATACATCAAGTGAATCACGTGATATCCCATTGTCACCACAGATACGCACGGCAAGACATACATCAAGTGTTCTCAAATCATTAAAGACTCAATCCGATAAGATTACTTCAAAGGGAAAACTCAATCCATTACAAGAGAGTAGAGGGGGAGAAGCAACATAAGATCCAACTATAATAGCAAAGCTCGCGATACATCAAGATTGTATCACCTCAAGAACATGAGAGAGAGAGAGAGATCAAACACATAGCTACTGGTACATACCCTCAGCCCCGAGGGTGAACTACTCCCTCCTCGTCATGGAGAGCGCTGGGATGATGAAGATGGCCACCGGTGAGGGTTTCCGCCTCCGGCAGGGTGCCGGAACGGGCTCCCGAGAGGTTTTTGGTGGCTACAGAGGCTTGCGGCGGCGGAACTCCCGATCTATTCTGTTCTCTGGAAGTTTTAGGGTATATGGAGTTATATAGGCGGAAGAAGTACGTCAGGGGAGACACGAGGGGCCCACGAGGGTGGAGGGCGCGCCTGAGGGAGGGGAGGGCGCGCCCCTGCCTCGTGGCTCCCTCGTCTCTTTCCTGACATGCACTCCAAGTTTTTCCGGTAGCTTTCCTTTGAAAAATAACTTCTCTAGTTGATTTCATTCCGTTTCGACTCCGTTTGATATTCCTTTTCTTCGAAACACTGAAACAAGGGAAAAAACAGGAACTGGCACTCGGCTCTGGGTCAATAGGTTAGTCCCAAAAGTAATATATAAGTGTTTAATAAAGCCCATAAACATCTAAAACAGATAATATAATAGCATGGAACAATCAAAAATTATAGATACGTTGGAGACGTATCAGCATCCCCAAGCTTAATTCCTGCTCGTCCTCGAGTAGGTAAATGATAAAAGAAAGATTTTTTGATGTGGAATGCTAGTTGGGATAAGTTCAATGTAATTCTTCTTAATGGTGGTATGAATATTCAGATCCATAAGATTCAAGACAAAAGTTTAATATTGACATAAAAGCAATAATACTTCAAGCATACTAACTAAGCAATTATGTCCTCTCAAAATAACATGGCCAAAGAAAGTTCATCCCTACAAAATCATATAGTTTAGTCATGCTCCATTTTTGTCACACAAGAATGCTCTCATCATGCACGACCCCGATGACAAGCCAAGCACTTGTTTCATACTTTAGTAATCTCAAACTTATAAACCTTCACGCAATATATGAGCGCGAGCCATGGACATAGCACTATGGGTGGAATAGAATATGATGATGGGGGTTATGCGGAGAAGACAAAAAAGGAGAAGATCTCACATCAACGAGGCTAATCAATGGGCTATGGAGATGCCCACCGATTGATGTTAATGCAAGGAGTAGGGATTGCCATGCAACAGATGCACTAGAGCTATAAATGTATGAAAGCTCAACAAAAGAAACTAAGTGGGTGTGCATCCAACTTGCTTGCTCGCGAAGACCTAGGGCACTTGAGGAGGCCCATTGTTGGAATATACAAGCCAAGTTCTATAATGAAAAATTCCCACTAGTATATGAAAGTGACAAAACAAGAGACTCTCTATCATGAAGATTGTGGTGCTACTTTGAAGCACAAGTGTGGCAAAGGATAGTAGCATTGTCCCTTCTCTCTTTTTCTCTCAATTTTTTCGGGCCTTCTCTATTTTTTATGACATTTCTTCCCTTTTTTATGGCCTTTCTCTTTTTTTATGGCCTTTCTTTTTTTTTATTCCTCACTTGGGACAATGCTCTAGAGAATGATGATCATCACACTTCTATTTATTTACAACTCAATGATTACAACTCGATACTAGAACAAAGTATGACTCTATATGAATGCCTCCGGCAGTGTACCGGGATATGCAATGAATCAAGAGTGACATGTATGAAAGAATTATGAACGGTGGCTTTGCCACAAATACTATGTCAACTACATGATCATGCTAAGCAATATGACAATGATTAACATGTCATGATAAACAGAATGGTGGAAAGTTGCATGGCAATATATCTCAGAATGGCTATGGAAATGCCATAATAGGTAGGTATGGTGGCTGTTTTGAGGAAGATATAAGGAGGTTTATGTGTGAAACAGCGTATCATATCACGGGGTTTGGATGCACTGGCGAAGTTTGCACCAACTCTCAATGTGAGAAAGGGCAATGCACGGTACCGAAGATGCTAGCAATGATGGAAGGGTGAGAGTGCGTATAATCCATGGACTCAACATTAGTCATAAAGAACTCACATACTTATTGCAAAAATCTACAAGTCATCAAAAACCAAGCACTACCTGCATGCTCCTAGGGGGATAGATTGGTAGGAAAAGACCATCGCTCGTCCCCGACCGCCACTCATAAGGAAGACAATCAAAGAACACCTCATGTTTCAAATTTGTTAGATAAGGTTTACCATACGTGCATGCTACGGGACTTGCAAACTTCAACACAAGTATTTATCAAATTCACAACTACTCAACTAGCACGACTTTAATATTATCACCTCCATATCTCAAAACAATCATCAAGCATCAAACTTTTCTTAGTATTCAACGCACTCAAAAGAAAGTTTTACAAATCTTGAATACCAAGCATTTTAGTATTATTAAGCAAATTATCATGCTATTTAAGACTCTCAAAATAATATAAGTGAAGCATGAGATTTCAATAGTTTCTATAAAACAAATCCACCACCGTGCTCTAAAAGATATAAGTGAAGCACTAGAGCAAACAACAAACTACTCCGAAAGATATAAGTGAAGATCAATGAGTAATTAAATAATTATGCAACTATGAGAAGACTCTCTAACATTTAAGAATTTCAGATCTTGAATCTTTGAACCAGCAAGCAAAGCTAAAGAAAATAAAACCACGCTCCAAGCAAAACACATATCATGTGGTGAATAAAAATATAGCTCCAAGTAAAGTTACCGATGAACGAAGACAAAAGAGGGGATGCCTTCCAAGGCATCCCCAAGCTTAGGCTCTTGGTTATCCTTGAATATTACCTTGTGGTGCATTGGGAATCCCCAAGCTTAGGCTCTTTCCACTCCTTATTCCATAGTCCATCGAATCTTTACCCAAAACTTGAAAACTTCACAACAAAAAACTTAACAGAAAACTCGTAAGCTCAGTTAGCGAAAGAAAACAAAACACCACTTCAAGCTACTGTAACTAACTTATTATTTATTTGTATTGGTGTTAAACCTACTTTATTCCAACTTCTCTATGGTTTATAAACTATTTTACTAGCCATAGAGTCATCAAAATAAGCAAACAACACACGAAAAACAGAATCTGTCAAAAACAGAACAGTCTGTAGTAATCTGTAACTAACGCAAGCTTCTGGAACTCCAAAAATTCTAAAATAAATTGGTGGACCTGAGGAATTTGTATAGTAATCATCTTAAAAAATAATCAACTAAATATCACTCTCCAGTAAAACGTTTTAGCTAATCTCGTGAGCGCTAAAGTTTCTATTTTTTTACAGCATGATCATAAAGACTTCACCCAAGTCTTCCCAAAGGTTTCACTTGGCACAAACACTAATTAAAACATAAAACCACATCTAAACAGAAGCTAGATGGATTATTTATTCCTAAACAGAACCAAAAATAAAGAAACTAAAATAACGTTGGGTTGCCTCCCAACAAACGCAATCGTTTAACGCCCCTAGCTAGGCATGATGATTTCAATGATGCTCACATAAAAGATAAGAATTGAAACATAAAGAGAGCATCATGAAGAATATGACTAGCACATTTAATTCTAACCCACTTCATATGCATAGGGATTTTGTGAGCGAACAACTTATGGGAACAAGAATCAACTTGCATAGGAAGGTAAAACAAGCATAACTTCAAAACTTTAAGCACATAGAGAGGAAACTTGATATTATTGCAATTCCTACAAGCATATATTCCTCCCTCATAATAATTTTCAGTAGCATCATGAATGAATTCAACAATATAACTAGCACCTAAAACATTCTTTTCATGATCTACTAGCGTAGAATTTTTATTACTCTCCACATAAGCAAAATTCTTCTCATTCGGAATAGTGGGAGTATCATAAGAGACTTGAATACTATAAATTGTTTCCACATTAAAAGAGTAATGTTCAGAGAAAGCGTACTCATGATCATGACAAGTTTTATAAATATAATCATCACTACTCTTTATAGCATAAGTTTTATCACAATAATCATCATAAGTAGCAACTTTGTTCTCATCATAATCGATTGAAACCTCTTCCAAAATAGTGGATACAACACTAAATAAAGTCATGACCTCTCTAAATCCACTTTCATAAATATTATAAGATTCAACATCCTCCAAAATTGTGGGATCATTACTTCCTAAAGTTGACACTCTTCCGAACCCACTTTCATCAATATAATCATCATAGGTAGAAGTCATGCTATCATCATAAGAACTTTGCATATCAAAACTTGGGAGGCTAAAAATATCATCTTCATTAAACATAGCATCCCCAAGCTTGGGAAAAACATTAATTTCAGCAAATATTATGTCATCCTCATTAAACATAGCTTCCCCAAGCTTGGGCCTTTTCATACCATAAGCATAATCACTCTCATCATTAATAGTATGGACAGCACAAATAGTATAGCAATTATCATATTCTTCCAAGCAAGTGCCAAAAAGATTTCCAAGATCATAAGAAGTATCATTATCTTCCCAACAATAATCATCACAACAAGCAATAGGCATAACGAGATCATCATCAAGTGTATCATCTTCCACAATTATTTTTGATTCATTTTCATGAGGCACAACAATAATAGGAGAAACCTTATTTGGGAGAGATACCTTTTTACCTCTCTTCCTTTTTCTTTTCTTCTTCTTCACCTCATGTGCGGGTTCAATTCTCTTTTTGGAGCTCCTTATTAATGAGATTGGTTGAATAGAAGGCTCCTCCTCGTTACCTGATTCATCATAAGAAATAATAGGAGAATATTGGGAAGTATCTTCCCTTTCATTAGTGTTCTCTTCATCTTCTATTTGCTTATCTTATTTATTTAATTGGCAATATAAGAATTTTCAATGCAGTTCACCGCACAATACATATAAATCTTCTCTAGATCAAAATCAAGAAATCTATCAAGATTAAACTTTGGAATACCCTCAGTTATAGGTTTCATTTCTTCATAACCCAAAAGAAGACTAAGGTCTTTATGATGCTCAAGAGTAATCAAGTTATCACAATTTTTGGACACGACTTGATCATGAAACAAATAGCATTGGAGCTTTAAATGACCATGTTCATTGCAAAGTTCACAAGGAGCGCGATAAATATTGAATCTTTCAGCGCAATCATCAAGACCTTCTTGCAACAATTTAGTTTCTAAGTACTTATGCCTCTTGCAATATCTATATTCCCTATTTGGTGTGTACTTGCAAACCCAATGCACTCCACAAAAATTGACATGTTTATAGGAGACATTTCCATCATAACTAGTGCAATCATCATTAGTACCATGGATATTCAAGGAGTTCATACTAACAACATTGCAATCATGCTCATCATTCAAAGTTTTAGTGCCAAACATTTTAATGCATTCTTCTTCTAACACTCTGGCACAATTTTCTTTTTCATCATACTCACGAAAGATATTAAAAAGATGAAGCATATGAGACAAACTCAATTCCATTTTTTTGTAGTTTTCTTTTATAAACTAAACTAGTGATAAAACAAGAAACAAAAGATTCAATTGCAAGATCTAAAGATATACCTTCAAGCACTCACCTCCCCGGCAACGACGCCAGAAAAGAGCTTGTTGTCTACTACACAACCTTCTTCTTGTAGACGTTGTTGGGCCTCCAAGTGCAGAGGTTTGTAGGACAGTAGCAAATTTCCCTCTAGTGGATGACCTAAGGTTTATCAATCCGTGGGAGGCGTAGGATGAAGATGGTCTCTCTCAAGCAACCCTGCAACTAAATAACAAAGAGTCTCTTATGTCCCAAACACACCCAATACAATGGTAAATTGTATAGGTGCACTAGTTCGGCGAAGAGATGGTGATACAAGTGCAATATGGATGGTAGATATAGGTTTTTGTAATCTGGAAATATAAAAACAGCAAGGTAACAAGTGGTAAAAGTGAGCGTAAACGGTATTGCAATGTTAGGAAACAAGGCCTAGGGTTCATACTTTCACTAGTGCAAGTTCTCTCAACAATAATAACATAATTGGATCACATAACTATCCCTCAACATGCAACAAAGAGTCACTCCAAAGTCACTAATAGCGGAGAACAAACGAAGAGATTATGGTAGGGTACGAAACCACCTCAAAGTTATTCTTTCCAATCAATCCGTTGGGCTATTCCTATAAGTGTCACAAACAGCCCTAGAGTTCGTACTAGAATAACACCCTAAGACATATATCAACCAAAACCCTAATGTCACCTAGATACTCCAATGTCACCTCAAGTATCTGTGGGTATGATTATACAATATGCATCACACAATCTCAAATTCATCTATTCAACCAACACAAAGTGCTTCAAAGAGTGCCCCAAAGTTTCTACCGAAGAATCAAGACGAAAACGTGTGCCAACCCCTATGCATAGGTTCATGGGTGGAACCCGCAAGTTGATCACCAAAACATACATCAAGTGAATCACGTGATATCCCATTGTCACCACAGATACGCACGACAAGACATACATCAAGTGTTCTCAAATCATTAAAGACTCAATCCGATAAGATTACTTCAAAGGGAAAACTCAATCCATTACAAGAGAGTAGAGGGGGAGAAGCAACATAAGATCAAACTATAATAGCAAAGCTCGCGATACATCAAGATCGTATCACCTCAAGAACACGAGAGATAGAGAGAGATCAAACACATAGCTACTCGTACATACCCTCAACCCTGAGGGTGAACTACTCCCTCCTCGTCATGGAGAGCGCAGGGATGATGAAGATGGCCACCGATGAGGGTTTCCCCCTCCGGCAGGGTGCTGGACCGGGCTCCCGAGAGGTTTTTGGTGGCTACAAAGGCTTGCGGCGGCGGAATGTAACATCCCAAATTTTCAATTTGGAATGTTATACATTAGATCATCAATGCATATCATATTTTATTTGCTTTTGGTTTTGATACTAGAAATTCTACGCAACTCAAGGACACACGAAGAGAGTTGGGGATTTCATTATTTTCATATTTGAGTTTTCTCAAATTTTGGGAATAGGATCATTTGATTATAATTATTTTATCATCAATTGTCTCTATTACAAAAATATGAGAGAGGGAATAAAATGAGTTTCCCAAAATATAGAAATATTGAGGGTTTAATAATAAAATCAAATAAGATTTTATTCCGGAGTTTTTCGCTATTTTATTTGAATTTAGGAAAAATATGCGTTTTTCAAAATTGCATTTAGGCCCCAAATAAATGGTCACTTTGTCCGGCTTGATTTTAGAAGTCGGGGAAAATTTATTTCAGGATTTTTGGAGTCCGTTTAGTATTTCTTTTATTTGTTTTTCTGCGTGTAATTATTTCAAAAAAACACGAACCGACTCCGGGCCGTACCCGAGCGGGACTCCGCCCGGGGCAGCCATTATATAGCGGCCGCCCGAGCCCCGCCGCAGCCCACCAGCCCCGCCCCAGCCCACCCGCGCGCCCAAACCCTAGCGCGCGCCGCCGCCCTCCCGCGCCGCCGCCGCCCGCGTCGTCGCCGCCGCACCGTTTGCCGGAGCCATCGCCAGAGCCGCTGCCGCCGCCTGTTCCCGGACCCGCCTCCCGAGGTCAACCTTGTTTTCGCCGCCGGTTTTTTTAGAAAATCAAACGGTTTTTTGTCGGGTTTTTTATTTTCGTTTTTTTCATTAGATCGTTTTTTTTGTTTAGATTAATTAGCGAGCGTTAGCTCGTTCGTTCGGTTTAACGAACGTGTTCGTCGTTTAGATCCAGATAACGAACGTTCGTTCGTTAATCTGTTCGTTGTTTTTTTTTTGCTCGGATTTTTCCGCGATTATTTCTGATCGCGATTTCTGATCCGATTTTCGTTTTAGTATAATTTTTCGCTCGTTTATCGGAATCAGGCGATTCAAGCGCTCGGAGTTTCGTCTCGAAACCCTCTATCCGTTTAACCAACTTAAAAAAGTTTTTGCTTCTGTAAAATTTGACTTAGGTCCAGATTAGTAAAACGAAGTTTGTTTCTTTCGCCATTTGACTTTCGTTGCTTCGTTTGATTTGATTCTTTTTGCAAACCGGAGTTCTTAAGTTAAACTTTCTGGTTAGATCTTTTATTTGAGTTTTACCTATGCATTAGATGAGTACTTATTGTATGCTTGTTTGTTTGTTCGCGATAGAATATCCGGAGTGCGCCGCCTGTTACTTCGAATCTCTAGGTTTCGCGGATCATCAGCAAGGCAAGTAACACTTTGATCATACCTCTTTACTACCCAGTTTTATTGCATTAGATCAATCCTCAAACATTGCATGATTAGGATCTAATTAAATTGTGGGATGGGAAGTAGTTGAGGTAGTACCTATTACCTGTTTCACTATCAAACCTTTGGGAGTTACTTCTACGTTTGCTTATTATGCCATGCTATGCTAGTAGACGTGGAGTGGGTGAGTGATATCCATGACAGATGTGAGATTGTTAATTAATGGTTTATTTAAGGTGGCAACTTAAATACACATCTGGGTGGATTGAGGTACCTGGGTATTCCAGGATTGCCTTTTTTTTTATGGACCGCCACCCAGGCCCAAAGGGATCATGAGATTATTCATACTAGAAACTTCCGTGTGCAGCCACAAGCTACTATGGGCTCTAGCATAGTTGATTAAGTCGTGCGAACTCTTACAGTGGTAGACTAGCTGATGTAGGGGATGTAGGTTGGTACGGTCTACCCGATCGTAAGGTGCTAGCGCTTCTGAAAGACTATGTCTCGGTCATCCGTTTCTCAAACACCATGTAGTGCGAGAAATCCAACGGAGGCGATCGAGTCTTGTGGGAAAAAGTGCGCAAACCTCTGCAGAGTGTATAAACTAATCATGGTTAGCCGTGTCCCCAGTTATGGACGTTTTGAGTATCTAGTACTTGGATTTTCATGTGAATCTCATCATGTTACTATAAATAATGTTGTTGGGTTTTAATGATGATTACTTTAATTGGGATTGAGGATGCTGTCAACCATTCTCAATGTTTAACAACCACCATGATAGGGAAATAAAATTTATTCCTTTGCAGTAGGGAAAAATTGGCTTTACGCAAAACTGTAACCATAGAGCTTACCACCAGCCATATATGCATGTAGTATAGGCTTAATTTTTCATTACTCTCTATGTGTTACATTGCCAGCATATTCCATGTGCTGACCCATTTTCGGGCTGCAACGTTTCATGTTGCAGACTTTTCAGACGACGAGTAAGGTGCCTTTAGGTCGTGGTTCTATACTCAGTGATGCCGTTGGAATTGATGGACTCGCTTATCTTCCAAGCCTTCCGCTGTTATCGTTATTAGATGCCCTTAAGCCATATTTATTGTAATAAGCTCTCTTTTGAGACATTCGATGTAATAAGTGTGTGATTGCTACTCTGATATAAATCCTTCGAGTACTGTGTGCTGTCAGCATTACTGATCCAGGGATGACACCTGAGCATAGAGATCAGACTGTTTGAGGTCTGGTCGCTACACGGAACTCCCGATCTATTCTGTTCTCTGGAAGTTTTAGGGTATATGGAGTTATATAGGCCGAAGAAGTACGTCAAGGGAGCCACGAGGGGCCCACGAGGGTGGAGGGCACGCCCCCTGCCTCGTGGCTCCCTCATCTCTTTTCTGACGTGCACTCCAAGTTTTTTCGGTAGCTTTCCTTCCAAAAATAACTTCTCTAGTTGATTTCATTCTGTTGCGACTCCGTTTGATATTCGTTTTCTTCGAAACACTGAAACAAGGGAAAATAGGAACTGGCACAGGCCTTTGGGTCAAACAGAGTCCAAACGGAATGAAACCTTTGGGAGAATTATTTTTTGAAAGAAAGCAATCCAGGAGACTTGGAGTACACGTCAGGGAATCAACGAGTAGAGCACGAGGCAGGGGGCGCGCCCTCCACCCTCGTGGCTCCCCTAACCGACTTCTTTCGCCTATATATATCCATATACCCTAAAAACATCAGAGAACAGAATAGATCGGGAGTTCCGCCGCCGCAAGCCTCTGTAGCCACCAAAAACCAATCGAGACCCTGTTCCGGCACCCTGCCGGAGGGGAGATCCCTGACCGGTGGCCATCTTCATCATCCCGGCACTCTCCATGACGAGGAGGGAGTAGTTCACCCTCGGGGTTGAGGGTATGTACCAGTAGCTATGTGTTTGATCTTTCTCTCTCTCTTGTGTTCTTGAGGTGGTACGATCTTGATGTATCGCGAGCTTTGTTATTATAGTTGGATTTTATGATGTTTCTCCCCCTCTACTCTCTTGTAATGGATTGAGTTTTCCCTTTGAAGTGATCTTATCAGATTGAGTCTTTAAGGATTTGAGAACACTTGATGTATGTCTTGTCATGCTTATCTATGGTGACAATGGGATATCACGTGATCCACTTGATGTATGTTTTGGTGATCAACTTGCGGGTTCCGCCCATGAACCTATGCATAGGGGTTGGCACACGTTTTCGCCTTGACTCTCCGGTAGAAACTTTGGGGCACTCTTTGAAGAACTTTGTGTTGGTTTGAATAGTTGAATCTGAGATTGTGTGATGCATATCGTATAATCATACCCACAGATACTTGAGGTGACATTGGAGTATCTAGGTGACAATAGGGTTTTGGTTGATTTGTGTTCTAAGGTGTTATTCTAGTACGAACTCTATGATAGATTGAACGGAAAGAATAGCTTCGTGTTATTTTACTACGGACTCTTGAATAGATCGATCCGAAAGAATAACTTTGAGGTGGTTTCGTACCCTACCATAATCTCTTCATTTGTTATTCGTTATTAGTGACTTTGGAGTGACTCTTTGTTGCATGTTGAGGGATAGTTATATGATCCAATTATGTTATTATTGTTGAGAGAACTTGCACTAGTGAAAGTATGAACCCTAGGCCTTGTTTCCTAGCATTGCAATACCGTTTGTGCTCACATTTATCATTAGTTACCTTGCTGTTTTTATATTTTCAGATTACAAAAACCTTCATCTACCATCCATATTGCACTTGTATCACCATCTCTTCGCCGAAGTAGTGCACCTATACAATTTACCATTGTATTGGGTGTGTTGGGGACACAAGAGACTCTTTGTTATTTGGTTGCAGGGTTGTTTAAGAGAGACTATCTTCATCCTACGTCTGCCATGGATTGATAAACCTTAAGTCATCCACTTGAGGGAAATTTGCTACTGTCCTACAAACCTCTGCACTTGGAGGCCCAACATGTCTACTAGAAGAATGTTGTGTAGTAGACATCAGTGGGCCCATTCAAAACAGCACGCGGCAGCATTACCCACCTGCTGGTAGCCGTGGACAAATTCACAAAGTGGATTGAAGCGAAGCCAATCAAGAAGCTGAACGGTCCGACTGCTGTGACCTTCGTCGCAGATATCACCGTCCGGTACAGCGTACGACACAGCATCATCACCGACAATGGCACAAACTTCGCCAAAGGCGCCTTGGCCCGTTTCTGTGTGACACAGGGCATCCGACTGGACTTAGCGTCTGTTGCCCATCCGCAGTCAAAAGCCCAGGTCGAGGGAGCAAACAGCCTCATCATGTCCGGCATCAAGCCCCGACTGGTCGAGCCGCTGGAGCGCTCGGCCAGCTGGTGGATTGAAGAGTTGTCGGCCGTCCTTTGGAGTCTCCGGAGTATGCCGAACAAAGCAACCGGCTTCACTCCCTTCTTCCTCGTGTACGGGGCCGAGGCCGTCATCCCAACTAACGTCGAGTTTGACTCGCCTCGCGCCACCATGTACACGGAGGCAGAGGCGAAGGAGGCGCGAGAAGACAGCGTCGACCTGCTGTAGGAGGCCCGACTACTGGCACTCAGCCGGTCCGCCATATACCAACAAGGCCTGCGCTGCTACCATAGCCGGAAGGTCAAGCCACGATCCTTCCGCGAGGGAGGCCTTGTGCTCTGGCTGATCCAGCGAACAGCCGGCCAACACAAGCTCTCGGCTCCTTGGGAGGGACCTCTCATCACCAGCAAAGCCCTGGGCAACGACTCCTACTACCTCATCGATGTGCAGAAGCCCAGGGCATGCTAGAGGGATGATTCCAGCAAGGAAACAGAGCGCCCCTGGAACACGAATCTTCTCCGTCGATTTTACAATTGATGCTATCTTTTGTATTATGCAAAGACAACGGGTCCCTCAAGGAGCACTCGGGGTCTACCCTTTTTATCTATATGATAAGATTTCGCCTATGAATGTATTATTTCATTATTTCGCCTTGCACCGGGCCCGGTTAGCCGGCCGGGGGACTTGCCGCCTTGACCTAAGCTGGTACCACCTGTAGTCGGACAAGTAGTGTGCTGACATCTAAGCCCTCTCTTGCCTTAAGCTGCAGCTCGTAGAGCGACTGTCCGGCTGGCAAGAGCTAAAGGCAGGAAAGGATATCCACATGAAAAATGACTAAGGAAGAGCACCAGCATAGGGAAAGCCGGCTCCTCGCCTTACCCGTCCGGCTGCTGCGTAGCCGACCGGCCGGCTTCTCCCTTGACTAGCTACGTTCTGGACGGCTGAAGTACTTGTCTATCCTAAAACTGCCAAGTCCCTGACCCAGCCACAGACCGCAAAGCGGCTGTCCGGCTGGCAGGGCGGCAACCAAAGGAAGGTGGCAAAGGAAAAAGTCAAAAAGAACAAAAAGCAAAACCAAGCCAGAACCTGGCAAGAGCGCAGGCATGTGCGAGAATAAAGTTACTTACATATCAAAAGGCCCATGGCCAGTATTCAACCGGAGTTTGAATTACACCCCCAGCGAGTGGAACTGCGCAAATTTAACTTGTTCACTCTAAGTACAAGACAGGAAAAGCACGAAAGATAAATGGCCGCCTAGGCCAGGGGCGCTGCAAGCGGAGTGGACAGGACGGCGGAGGCAGAGGCGCTGGCTGGTGGGGCATCCGACTGGTGGGTCTCGGCCTGGTCAGCACTGGCGGCAGTCAGCACGGCCTCCCGCGGCTCGCTGGTCGAGGCTTGATCAGGCTGAGGCCGGCTGCTCGCTCCATCGTCCGGTGCGATGTCTTCGCCTTCCTCGCCCTCGTCGCTGGAGGCGCTCTCCTCCGCCGAGTACTCCCCTTCCTCTGGGTTCAGACCGAACCAGTTCGGCGGCACCTCAGCGCCATCGTCGTCCAACTCCAAGATGAAGACTGTGGTGTCGGTGTACTCGGCGATTGCCGCCGGGCGCTGGGTGAGCTCGTCGCGCACCGCCTCCAGCTTTGGTCCGGTCTCCTGCCGGTTGGTGGCCAGCTGCGCCAGCCTCAGATCCGGGTACCAAGCCTTGGCGAATTCCAGCGCAGTCCTGACGCCTGCTTGAGCCGCGCCGCACTTCCAGGCCTCGAACCACCCGTCCGCCCGACTGCTACCTCCAGCCAGCCGGCAGTCCGACCGGGGGTGCGGGGGACCTAAGCATCCGGCCAGAGTGGGGCCAACACCTGTGACCCGGCGCGCTACAGGCGGCGGAGCAGACGGTGAGCTGGCACCAAGCGCGTCTTGACGGCCAGAAGCTACTTGCCAAGGTTGTGAGGTGCATTCGGCAGAATGTCTACGCCCGCCCTCCTCCGCTGATCGAGCCGCACCTCAATGGCCTGGCTGACGGCGACAGACTAACCAGGAAGAAATTCTGCACAAGAAGAAGATCAAAGAATTAGAAGCCAGAAGCCGGCTCCCGCAGCAGTCGGCGACTATGCAACAAAAGAAGAAATGACTTACCATCGATCATGTCCTCGATCTCACTGTAGCTGTCTGACAGGAACTTCTCCCTCTCGGCCCAGTTCGAGCGCTGAGTCTCGTACTCATCCTTGAGGAGGGCTTCGTTGTCCATCAGCTTCTGGACCTCCGCCTGGTGCTTCTCCGCCTGGTCCGCCAGCTCCTTCGCCAGTCGGTCGCGCTCCTGGGCGGCCTGACTGCGCTCCTGCTCCTTGGTGTGGACCTCGGACTCGACCTCACCCAGGCGCTTCCGCAGATCAGTGGCGGCCTCTGCCAAGACAAGAAAGAGAAAAGGTCAGCATCAACCAAAAGCAAGTAGTTGCCGGAAGATCCGGCCCGACTGCTCAGCAGTCGACCCGAATCTCGGGGGCTACACCCAGTGGGTGCGCTGACGCGCCCCCGCAGAAAGAAAGATGAAGTGATTACTTCAGCTCTGAGTCAGATCAGCGGTCCGCTTGGCTAGCTCCTGGTGTTGGGAGTTGTAGGCGGCCGCGCGAAGGTTGTGGTAGTCCTGCAACAAAGACAACGAAATAAAATACACTTCAGCACTCGGAAGCTCACCTTGGAGTTCCGACCTTCCTGCTCAACAGTCAACCCAGAACTCGGGGACTACAACCAGTGGGTGCGCTGGCACTCCCCCGCGAAAGATTACAAGAATTAAAAACAAGAAGCAAAAAGCGTACTCGGACGGCCGTCTGCATTGCCAAAAACTCCTTCCTGGACTGCAGGAGGGTGATGACGTGGGTGTTGAACTGGGCCAGGATGTCCTGCACTACCACGTTGAGGACACCCGAGCCAGCCCCGGACGTCCAGCCCGGTGGAGCAGCGCTGGTAGCCTCGATGTCGGGCGCCTACGAGCTCGTGGCCCCAACCTCCATCAGCCTTGGCGCCGAGACCACCTTCATTGGGCGCTGGCGCGCCAGAACACGGGGCATCGCAACCCGGCTCACTACCAACTCGCCGCCAGATGGCGGCACCACCGGCGCTTCGGGTCGGCTACCCTGCGCGCCGGCAGTCGGCGCGCGCGGAGGCACCTCCGTCTCCAAGGTGACGGGGTCAGTTCCTCTCCTCTCCTGGGTCGGCTGGTCGGCCCCAGCCCCTCCAGTCGGCACCTGGCCCTCCAGCACCGGCGGCTGATACGTCCATTTTGCATCATGTTTTCTTACTGTTATTTATAATGTTTTTATCCGTAATAATACTTTTCGGAGTAATTCCAATGCCTTTTCTCTCATAAGAGGGAGAATTTTGGCAGCTGGAAATTTGGACCGGGAAAATCTACGTCAGGCCACCTATTTTGCACAACTCCAAACAAGCTGAAACTTCACGGAGATTTTTTATGGAATATTTGAATAATATTGGAGCAAATAACTACCAGAGGGGCCCCACCAGGTGGGCACAACCCACCTGGGCGCGCCTTGGTGGGTTGTGCTCACCCAGGCTCACCTCCGGTGCCCATATTCTGGTATATAGGTCATTTTGACCTAGAAAAAAAATAAGGAGAGGACTTTCGGGACGGAGCGTCGCCGTCTCGAGGCGGAACTTGGCAGGAGCACTTCTGCCCTCCGACGGAGCGATTCCGCCGGGAGAACTTCCCTCCCGGAGGGGAAATCATCATCATCATCATCACCAACAACTCTCCCATCTTGGGGAGGGCAATATCCATCAACATCTTGAACATCATCATCTCATCTCAAACCCTAGTTTATCTCTTGTGTTCAATCTTGTTACCGAAAATATAGATTGGTGCTTGTGGGTGACTAGTAGTGTTGATTACATCTTGGAGTTGATTACTATATGGTTTATTTGGTGGAAGATTATATGTTCAGATCCAATATGCTATTTAATACCCCTCTAATCTTGAGCATGATTATCATTTGTGAGTAGTTACTTTTGTTCTTGAGGTCACGGGAGAAATCATGTTGCAAGTAATCATGTGAACTTGATATGTGTTCGATATTTTGATAGTATGTATGTTGTGATTCCCTTAGTGGTGTCATGTGAACATCGACTACATGACACTTCACCATATTTGGGCCTAAATGAATGCATTGTGGAGTAGAAATTAGATGATGGGTTGCGAGAGTGACAGAAGCTTAAACCCCAGTTTATGCGCTATTCTGTAAGGGACCGATTGGATCCAAAAGTTTAATGCTATGGTTAGAATTTATTCTTAATACTTTTCTCGTAGTTGCGGATGCTTGTGGGAGGGTTAATCATAAGTAGGAGGTTTGTTCAAGTAAGAACAAGACCTAAGCACCGGTCCACCCGCAAATCAAATTATCAAAGTACCAAACACAAATTAAACCAACATGATGAAAGTGACTAGATGAAATTCCCGTGTACCCTTAAGAACACTTTGCTTATCATAAGAGACCGTTTTGGCTTGTCCTTTGCCTCAAAAGGATTGGGCTACCTTGCTGCACTTTTGTTACTACTATCGTTACTTGCTTGTTACAAATTATCTAGCTATCAAACTACTCTGCTACTTACAGTTTCAGCACTTGCAGACATTACCTTACTGAAAACCACTTGTCATTTCCTTCTGCTCCTTGTTGGGTTCGACACTCTTATTTATCGAAAAGAGCTACAATTGATCCCCTATACTTGTGGGTCATCAGCGGCTCCGCGTGCTGTGGGCCGGTGGCCTCTGGAGCCCGGCCACAGGACGCCTCCTCCTCCTGTGCCTTGGCAGCCGCGTATGCCTGCTCCTTGGCAGCCGCGTCGGCCTTCGTTCATGCCGCGTCAGCCGCTTCCGCATCTGCTCGGGCCTCGGCGTCCCGCTCCTGCTGCGCCTCCAGCGCGTTCTTCTCCGTCGCCTCCCGAAGGGCGGCGACCGGGTCCATGCGGCGGGAGACTTCGGGGCCGCCTGCCGCCCTAATCACCGAGATGGACGGGGCCTGCGGGAGAGAAAGCGGGGCCCTGCATAGCATAGCAATAAGAAGCTAAGAAGGGTTTGCGAAAAAAGAAGCAAACGCAAGACAAAACAACAAAAGTACTTACGCGGACACCATTGGGCGCTGCTTCGGGCCCTTCCGGATGATGGCCGCCTTCGCGGCCTCTTGCCGCTTGGTCGGGGCGACCGAGGCCTTGGCCTTCTTGGACGGCCGATTGCCAAACATCCCGACGTTGGCCCGACGCTTCGGCACACCGGGTGCTCCAGTCGGCACCGTAGAGGAGCCGGCGCCTATCCTGTCGGCGTCGAGGGTGCGGCGCGACTCGTCGTCGTCCTCGTCATCGTTCGGCCACTCCCCGAGGCCGCCTCATGCGGAGCCACCCGCTCCCTCGCTGCCGCCTCCTGCGGCGTCGTCGTCCTCCATGGTGGCCGCCCCTAGCTCGGGGTTGTCCATGTCGCTTTTCGCGCGGTCCGCCAAGTACGGATGGCTTGGGGTCGGCATGCCAGTTGTCATCTGGCCCGGGAAACGCTGCATCACAACCAGATGGTGAGGCGGCAAGAAGAATTTGGGGGCAAGCAACGAAAGAAAAACAGAGACTTACCGGAGGTGGCGGGTTGACGCGGCTGTATAGCTCCTTGCCGAACCGCCAGCTCCCCTCGACAAGCTTGCAATCGGAGAAGTGGTTGACCAGCCGGACCACCTCCGTGTTCGGCAGTGCCTTGGTGGACATCCGGCACGGGTCTCGGAGCCCACTCATGTTGCTGATCAGGTGGGGTCGGGCTTGAAGAGGCAGCACCCGGCGCTCCACGAAGGCGGGCCAATAGATCAGAGGCCTTGAGGTCCTCCGACTTCGTCATCTCTTGGAGCCGGGTGAGAGTTGTGGAGACGGCGGCCGACAGCGTCCTCGGCCGGAACTTCCAGTTGGTGCGAGGCCCAACAGGCGGGCCGACTGCATAAGCTGGCAAGTTGACGTAGTCCCGCGTCGCGTGGATGTTCTGGACATAGAAGTACGATTTCTGCCAAAGCTTGGCCGACTGTAGCAGTGCGAGGGCTGGGAAGCGGACTCCAGAGCCAGTGCGCCGCACCTCGACGCAGGCCCGGCACTGGGCCGCCCAGTCTTTGGCGGCGGTGCCGAGCTTGAGGTGGAAGAGCTCCCCCCACAGCTCAAGCGAGGGCAAGACGCCGAGGTACCCCTCGTAGAGGGTGACGAAGGCGGCGGGCAGCACCACCGTGTTTGCCGTGAGATGGTGGGGTTGGAGTTTGTAGAAGTCGAGAAAGGAACGAAGAAAGCCGCTTGTCGGCAGGCCGAAGTCGTGGAGGAAGTGCGACCGGAAGACGACGCGCTCGCCGTCCTCTAGCTCCGGTGAGATCTCCCTCTCGCGGGGAATGTGCACCTTCACATTCGCCGCCCGGGGAAGACGCCGCGTCTAGCGGAGGAACTCGAGGTGGTCTTCATGGACATTGGAGCCGTCCCAATCACTGTGGCATCCGCCGCACGCCATGGACGTGGTTGCTCGGTGGCGGCACGGAGCGGTCACGCGATGGCGAGGCCGCGGTGGTTCAAAGAAGTCAGGCGACGGCGGGCTGCAGCACGGCGACAGCAAAGGAGGCAAAGAAGATGGAGGGCGATGAGGGCGCGCGTGCGTTCTGCCGCGCCCTCCTCCCCCTACTTATAGGCCAGCGGCGGCGGAGCCGACGAGGCAAAATGTGGGGGGCATGGGATTAACTGCGCCCACGCCCCGCACGACCCCGCCCATTCCGTGCCTTAACAGCATGTAATTAAAGCACCTGAGAAGTGCAACCCCTCGCCTCGGCCGCAGCGAATCCGCACGCGCACCGAGGCCCCGTAGTGGCGGGCCCGGGCCTGCGACAATGTCCTGTTGTGCGTGTGGGACGGTAGGCTGGCCCGGTCTGCTAGCGCCACATGGCAAGCAGGCAACGGGCGGCAAGACTGTCGCCTGGCTGACTCGCCACCCGGCGCCTACCTCGACGTTTCATATTCACCAGTCGGCCAGCCCCTCTTTGCTCGGCTCCTAACAGTCAGCATCGCCAGAAGACGGACGAAGTAAGATTACCAGATCACTTGGAGTAGGAAGCTATCGAGGCTCCTCGATTTCAGCCACGGCGCCCCACCAGTTTCGGGGACTACTGTCGGAGGGATTGACCACGGGTAGCCTCATCAGCACCCTATAGTATTTCAAGACATCAGGGCTAGCTGCGCCCCTCACACCTTCCAGACGAAAGGCCGACACCTTGGGCCGACTGGTCCAACGGGCCGGCTGCCAGAAGATGGCGTGCTCCCAACAGGCGGCCCCAAAGAGCCGGCATCTAGCAGGCGGCCTGGCGCCACCTTAAAGTTTGCACCCACTTACTGCAACGAGACGGGGCGTGGCTACAGTACAACCTGCCACCCTCGAATCCAGGGCGGAACGTGGCCACTGTGTGGGAGTACCAAGCAGACACCCCTCACCCGGTGCGACATTGTTGCCACGCATCCCATGACGTCACCTACGTCAGAGGGAGCCATGCTCCCACGATGGGCGGTCGGTACGGCCCGCAGACGGCGGATCATACCTGTCTGCGAGCCACCATAAGATGGCGAATCCCGAGCAGGTGGCATCAAGGGCGGGCCGACTCCTAGTAGATGGCCCTCCTTCCTCTCGGAGTCTGTGCACCATTAATCTGATGAGATGGGGTGTGGCTACAGTGAGCGCCCGCCAGGCGGCGGGACTGTAGCCATGCGCCCCCCGACAAAGCCTCTGTCATCAAGGGCGAAGCTACAGTCTAAAGTAGTCAATCTGGTCCGCAGGCGGCGGGCCTTACCTGTCGGCCGAGTTCACGGCAGCCGGCGGGACCCACCAAGCGGCGGGCCCCAGCAGCCGGCGTAGAAGCCGGCGCCCAAACACTGACGGCCGGGTCCTACACCCGGCCAGATTACCATTGTATCCCTGGGGGGTAGGCCTATATAAATCCCCCAGGCTCACCCATGCAAAGGGTTCAGAACCCTAGCCTACATACACACACCCATAGAGAGAGGAGATAGAGCTAGCCTTGCCCTTCTTCCTCCTCTAACCGAAACAGCTCAAGGAGCACACTTGTAGCTACTCTATTGACGATAGTCATCATGTGGAGACCCCGCAGAGTAGGACTAGGGGTGTTATCTCCATGAAGAGCCCCGAACATGGGTAAGACTCGTAGGCGTTCGAGGTCTCACTCACTCCCACTTCTAGGACCCGGTGACGTACTCATGTCCCCATCCATGATAAGCCACCCCCTGGCATTTGTCGCTAGATATCCCCGACACCGGGCACGAGCCATGTTGGACTCCGACACCTCAGGCCCACCCAAAACTAAGGCGGAGCCCGCGCTTTTGTAGCTGGCCGAACTATTTTCGCGGTACAATTCCCCACTTTCTTCTTCCATCCCGCCGTTCTCTACCTAGTTTCTACCCTTTTCCCCACCCTCTTCTTCCCTCCGCCACCGATACATGGACCCGGAGGAGACCCTGCCTAAGTTGGTGGTCGTGGAGGATCCGAGCAACACGCTCGCCTGGAAGATCAACTCGACGACATGGCAAAATTGTCCCGTCGAAACAAAGGCCATAAAGGCGGCCGCCCTCGCCGGCCGTGCAGACGACGCCATGGTCGGAGCATTACGAGGCGGACGCCGGGCAGGAACAACTAGGTGCCCGCACACTGGTATGCTCAAAGTGGGCGAGCTAGCATACGACGTCATGGACAGGGATAGACGTTCGACATCATCCACGAGGGAGGCGCAGGGGGAGTTTGCTATGAGGACGACCAGGTGGATAACTCAAAGCCCATCCAGTCCGGCACCTACTCCCGGCCGCGCATGCAGCAGGGCTACACCCAGTACAGCACCTACAGCTAGCTGGGCGCGGACACGCAGCAGCAGGATTGGGCCGCCGGACAGCAGCAGCAGAAGGAAGACGGCAAGGACGATGATCCAGATGATTTCGGTGGCGGTCCAAAGAAGAGGAGCAGAGGAGAAAACTTCAACATACAGAAGGACAAGCCTTATGTGAGATGTATTGTTGGCCACTTATAGAAACTAGTAATATTGTACGTGCAATGCACGTTTATAGTATTAGGTAGGATATTAGTTGCACGTTATATTAGGTAAGATATATCTGTTGCACGTTGGTACTTGGTAAGATATCAATTACTTTTTCACAGGAATGATAGGATATTAATTACATGGCAGATTTCAAGGCATAGCGTTGAGTCAAAATGTGTTTATAACCAATGGCAGTGGTGCGTAATTAGAGCGTTAAACATGTTTGGTGCTCAACATTGGAGCAATTTGAACCACTAGATAACACTAGTAATATTGTACGTGTAATGCACGTTTCTATTAGGTAGGATATTAGTTACACGTTATATTAAGTAAGATATATCTGTTGCATGTTGGTATTTGGTAAGGTATCAATTACTTTTCCGCAGGAATGGTAGGATGTTAATTACATGGCAGATTTCAAGGGATACTGTTGAGTCAAAGTGTCGGGAATATACCCCGCGGTATGACCCGGCTGGATGTATAACCTAGCCGGACTTGGCGACTCACTAATGACCCGCCCTGACTGGACGACACACTAAGTGACCCGCGTGATCCTGGCGACTTATGGGTGACCTGACAAGCGGATCAGAGGAGCGACAAGACCCGGGGGCCCAGGAGGCTTAAGGCCCAGAAGGTCGGCTTACGTTATGGTAGGCCTGCTTAAGAGGAAAGGTGTGAGGAATATCTCCTTACAAGGAATCAAGAACCGGACTTGTATCCGGCTTGTAGTAGAAGATAGGCTAGTCCTAATCCTATTTGGACTCCACATGTAACCCGCCCCTCTAACTTATATAAGGAGGGGCAGGGCTTCCCAAAGAGGGACATGCAACAAGAAACAATATCTAGGGCTAGACACAAAGGAGTAGTCGTCTTACGGCGACTCCTCTCATGAGCATAATGAGACCTAGCCACAAACAGCATGTAGGGGCTATTCCGGATGATGTTTCCCGGGGTCCGAAGCTGTCTAAATCCTCGTCTTGTGTGATGATCCGCCTTGCGTCTCTCGATTCCGACCAACCCCTTCAAGCTACCGCATAGATGCGTTGGCCTCACGACTAAGTCCTGACACTAAGGATATCTGTCGTGACAATTCCACGACAGTTGGCGTCCACCGTGAGGCTCGCGTACGGTGATGTTGAGTTCTTGAAGGGATCTTTTTAGGGTTCGAGAGGTTCGCAATTTTCTGGCTCAACAAAAGCCGGCATGGAAAAATTCATATCAATTCATCAATCAAGAGAGACAAAGTGTTATGCGGCGGCGGATATGAGATTTTGATTGTTTTAGGGTTACAGGTCGTGCGGCTGCCTCACCCACCGTGGTAATCGCCGAGACCGAGATGAAGCTTTTCGCTACAGATTTTCTTTCTCAGATTGCGGGACGGATATACCAAGGCCGACTCGAAGCAATCCTGCACTATGGTCAAGTCGCCGTAGTCCTTTATTTTTCTCCAGCAGGCCAAGCTAGGTACACGCACAGGGACCGGTCCTGCTGCGGGGTCCTCATGAGAAGCCTGAAGACGCCTCTGCTCGTACGAGACAACAGGGACAATCAACTTCTTCAATTAGTACTTTGCCACGTGATGATCAGGTTGTTCTACAACTCCAAATATTTTACTTACCAAAAGCTGCTGCATTGGGAGGCGACCAAGATCAAAATTGCCTTTTCAAATTCATACGGGATATACTCCCTCCGTTTTTTTTAGTCCGCATATAAGGTTTGGTCAAAGTCAAGCTTTATAGAGTTTGATCAACTTTTTATTAAAAAATATAAACATTCATTATATGACATTAATATTATCAGATGCACCATAAAACGTATTTTCATACTATATAGTTTTAGTATTGTATATGTTCATATATTTTTATATAAATTTGGTCAAACTTTGTGTAGTTTGACTTTGACCAAATTTTATATGCGGAGTAAAAAGAAACGGAGGGAGTACTACCAAAAAAGACTGAAGCTCTCACGTGACAATCCATCATTGTGCTGGATTAGTGAAGTCAGATGATGGGATTCGACCTTCACGGCCTCGCCCTTCCGCCCGCTTTAGACCAAAAGACCTCAAGTCTTCGCCTCGGTTTCTATTCCAAGTCGCTGCCGGTTTGCGCTGCCGCCGCTGGTTCTGTCGCGCCACAGCTGGTCTTGCGCCCCTGCGCCGAGCCGCCGGCTACTACTACTGCAGTATTAAGTGCTACTGATAGTACAGATGTTCTGCTATAAAAAAAAGAGAGGGAAAAACAGCACACGACCCGGAGTCAGATCTGACACGAGCTCGGTTTTCACGATCGAGCCGCCCTTGCGGTCTGCTTCGGCCATCTGCTTATACAGGGACAGAAAGAAAGGAAAAGGGCCTGGTTGGAGTGTGAGCCGGTTGAAAAAGTTATCTACGGGTGCTACTTATGGATCCTCATGTTGAGTAAATAGGCAATTTCTCGATTAAATTAATCCATGAGTAAATCACTAGCATGGCATTGACTAAGTTGATGACGTATTGACTCTGATCTAAACATGCACGTACTAAGCAAACAGTAGACAAATCTACACATACTGTTAGTACTGCTAATATGAAAATAATCAGGAGCGGGATAAACGAGTTATACCCTCCAGTAGGCCACACAGAGGCCGCGGCTTTGGTGGTAGCAGCGGCATCCTCGGCGGCCTTCTTGTCGGCTTCAGCTTTCTCGGCGGCGGCACGGTCGGCGTCGGTGGACATGGTGATGATGAAGGCGACGCGGACGTAGAGGAAGTAGACGATCGGAAGCGAGCAGTCGCGTAATCGCTGCCCAACAACCTATTCGCTCCTCACACCGTACAGGAACCAGAAGGGCGTGGTTTCGGAGACCTGCTCTCCCGTCGACCGTGTACGCGGCGGACGGGATGGAGTCACCGGCGGCGGCAGCAGCAAAGGAACGACGGTGGGTGTGCGCGTGAGCAGATGTGATCTGTTCGTGGCGGCTAGGGTTAGGACACACCGCATATTTATAGGCGCAGCCGCGTGGAGAGACGTGGGCTCGACCCACGTCCGAGTCCGTGACAGCCCACGATCCGACGTCTCAGATCGTGGCCCAGTTGTCAGAAAACTCTCCGTTAATGACTGGCAAAAATAAGCGCTTAGATGTGAGCTTGGCTCGGCTCAATCCCGCAACCCGCGGCGCGACGCGTCGTGACGAGGCATGGCGTGGCGAGGCGGGCGGCGGAGGAGGAGTGCACGAGGGCCTCTTCTCTTCTCAAGCTCCAATAGCATGTAGAAGAGAAACCCTTATAAACCACTCCAACTCTCCTTCCACTTCCGGGGTGGGACTAAACTTTCCACTACACCTAGTGCCATATAACCCACATGGGCCCTTAGAGATTTTCAGAAATTGCAATATGGGCCTAGAGCCCATCTCAGATTTCAGCAATCCCCCACCAGATCTCGAGGGCCCATTGTGTCCTCTGTTCCAATTGCTGTTTTGATATACCAGTGTTTCAGTGAAGACCTGTTAAGGTTGAACTTCACTTAGAACAAGTAGCTACACTCCTTCGCAACTGAACAATGGACTATGCCTTGAATTGTCAGTTTGGCGTAAAGAAGTTTCACTACATGTCTTACTAGTACTAGGCTGCCGAAGGCTGACCCCTCGGGTGGAGCATATAAGTCACACTCCTGGCCTATTCATGAGCTTACTAGAGATCACCCTAATCTCATAGACTGTGACTAGCAGTTGGGCTCATATAGGTGTGTTCCTCCAAAGATCGCTCTGTAGGATAGCATCTTGCTTTTATAAGCTTTGGAACACATTAAGACCGTAATCATCCTACCATACAGTATCGAGAGTATTGCATCTCCAACGGAGTGGGTTAGTATAGTTACTCTCCTCAGTTCACCATTGGCTTGTTTTCCCAGGTCCTACTTCACGGGATCTCCGATCACATAGGTTGGGTTACCACCATGGCAACTCATGTGGGTCTCATACCCATCTCCCTCGATGCATTATCTATCACAACACGTGATAGCCCTTTTGTAAAGGGATCTGCCAGATTCTTAGCCGTATGGACATAGTCCAACGCTATCACTCCGGAGTTTCTTAATTTTCTGACAGTTTTTAATCTCATTCTTATGTGTTTGGTGGACTTCATGTTGTCCTTTGAACTCTTCACCTTGGTGATGACAGTCTGATTGTCACAGTTCATAAGGATAGCCGGAACCGGTTTATCAACCAATGGCAAGTCCATCAAAAGATCTCGAAGGCATCTCACTTCAACACCAGATGTGTCTAATGCCGTTAATTCTGCTTCCATTGTCGATCTCGTTAAGATCGTTTGCTTGCAAGACTTCCAGGAAACAGCGCCACCTCCAAGAGTAAACATATACCCAGTTGTGGCCTTCATCTCATCAACATCAGAGATCCAATTCGCATCACTATACCCTTCAAGTACCGACGGGTATCCGGTATAGTGAAGTCCATAGTTCATAGTACCTTTCAGATAGTGCATAACTCTCTCAACAGCATGCCAATGTACATCACCCGGTTTGGAAACAAACCGGCTCAGTTTGCTCACAGCAAACGCGATGTCAGGCCTCGTTGCGCTCGCTAGGTACATCAGTGAACCAATGATTTGAGAGTATCTCAATTGATCTTTAGCCATGCCTTTGGACTTTCGAATCAACACGCTAGGATCATATGGTGTTTGAGATGGTGTGCAGTCCGAATATCCAAAACGACTCAACACCTTCTCAACGTAATGGGATTGTAGAAGTGTGATCCCACCCTCATTATCTCTCAGTAGCTTGATGTTCAAGATAACATCAGCCACCCAAGGTCTTTCATCTCAAAGTTCTGAGATAGAAACGATTTGACCTCCTCAATGACTTTGAGGTTTGTTCCGAATATCAGTATGTCATCAACATACAAGCACAGTAATAACTCCTTCGCCCCCACCATGGCGATAGTATACACATTTGTCAGCCTCATTAACAACAAAACTAACAGATGTTAGAGTTGTATTAAACTTATCATGCCATTGCTTAAGTGCTTGTTTCAGGCCATATAAAGACTTTATCAACCTACACACCTTTCTTTCCTGACCATCTATCACAAAGCCATCAGGCTGTTGCATATAGATTTCCTCCTTTAGCTCTCCATTTAGAAAAGCCGTCTTAACATCCATCTGATGGACGAGAAGACCATGTGAGGCCGCCAACGAGAGTAATACTCGAATGGTGGTCAGTCTAGCCACAGGTGAATAAGTATCAAAGAAATCTTCCTCTTCTTGCTGGTCATAGCCCTTGGCCACAAGCCTAGCCTTGTACTTTTCAATCGTACCATTGGGCCTAAGCTTCTTTTTGAACACCCACTTACATCCCAGTGGTTTGCAACCATAGGGACGGTCAGTGATCTCCCATGTCCCGTTAGCCATGATGGAATCCATCTCGCTACGGACTGCATCCTTCCAGTAGTCAGCTTCTGGAGAGGCATACGCTTCTGAAATAGAAGTGGGAGTATCATCCATGAGGTACACGAAGAAATCATCACCAAAGGTCTTTGCAGTCCTTTGTCTCTTGCCCCTACCAAGGGTTTCCTCGTCATCCTCCTCAGGATTTTCATCATGTGTTTGTTCATAATATTCCATAGGGATGGCAGGTTCAGGAGTCTCCTCAGATTCATGTCTAGAAGTGCTTTGCATATCTCTCATAGGAAAAATATCCTCAAAGAATGTAGCATCCTTAGACTCCATAATTGTACCGACCTTCTAGTCAGGTACCTCAGATTTCACTACTAGAAATCTATAGCCAATGATGTTCTTAGCGTAGCCCAAATTAACGCAGTCCACAGTCTTGGGTCCAAGCTTACACTTTTTGGGGATCGGCACGTTGACTTTTGCCAAACAGCCCCAAGTGCACAAGTACGAGAGTGTCGTCCTTCTCTTTGCCCATTTCTCATAGGGAGTGATCTCATTATCCTTTGTCGGAACTTTATTCAGGACATGACATGCCGTCAATATAGCCTCCCCCCACCATGCCTTGGATAAACCCGATGTATCTAACATGGCGTTAACCAAATCAGTTAGAGTACGGTTTTTCCGCTCGGCAACCCCGTTTGACTGGGGTGAATAGGGAGGCGTCCTCTCATGAATAATGCCGTGTTCCACACAGAAGGAATCAAACTCACTCGAGAAGTACTCTCCACCACGATCTGACCGGACTCGTTTAATTTTCTTTTCAAGTTGATTTTCAACTTCTGCCTTATAGATTTTAAAGTAGTGTAGAGCCTCATCTTTAGTATTTAATAGATACACATAGCAATATCTAGTGGAATCATCTATCAATGTCATGAAGTATCTCTTTCCATCTTTAGTCAACACACCATTCATCTCGCAAAGATCAGAATGTATGAGTTCTAATGGTGCCAGGTGTCTCTCCTCCGCGACCTTATGAGGCTTGCGAGGTTGCTTAGCTTGCAGACATGAAAGGCACTTAGAACCTTTGGCTAAAGTGAAACTCGGGATTAAATCCAACTTGGCTAGCCGCGTCATAACACCAAAACTAATGTGACAAAGACGTGAATGCCAAACTTCAGATTCATTAACATTCGAATGAATATGGTTCACGACTTTATTACAAAAATCTGCGAGGGAAAGGCGGAACATCCCTCCGCTCTCATAACCTTTTCCAACAAAGAGTCCATATTTTGTAACAACTAATTTATTAGACTCGAAAACCAACTTAAACCCTTCTCTACATAGAAGGGAGCCACTAACGAGGTTCTTCTTGATGGCGGGGACATGCTGCACGTTCTTCAGCTGCACGATCCTTCCCGAAGTAAACTTCAGATCGACCATGCCAACACCATGAACAGAAGCACTCGCGCCATTCCCCATCAATACGGACCCGTGACCTATGACCTGGTAAGAAGTGAACAATGAAATGTCAGCACACACATGAACACCTGCACCTGTGTCCACCCACCAATCGTTGGGTTGAAACACTGAAAAAACAGTAAATAAATTACCGTACCCAGATGCACCATTCTCATTGTTGCCCACAATCGTGTTGACAGACTTGAGGTCCTGTCCTGGCTTCTTGTACTTGTTTGGGCACTTGTTGGCCCAATGTTCAACCGAACCACAAGTAAAGCAGCCCTCGTCCTTCTTGTTCTTCTTGAAGGTCTTCTTACCCTTCTTCTTAAAGTCGGTATTGTGTTGGACACCGTTCTTTCCCTTGGGCTTGTGGGAGTTGAAGTTCTTCTGGTTCACCATGTTGGCAACAGAAGTCCCTTCGGCCCCTTTTCCGTGCGAGTCTTTTGCCCTCGAATTCTGCTCAACACTCAGATGGCCAATGACATCCTCCACAGAGAATTCACGCCTCTGATGTTTCAGAGTGGTGGCAAAGTTCCTCCAGGAATTAGGGAGCTTAGCGATTATGCAGCCCGCGACAAACTTGCCCGGTAACTCGCACTTGAGAAGCTCAAGTTCCTTAACAATGCATATTATCTCATGAGCCTGCTCCAATATAGGACGGTTTTCAACCATCTTGTAATCATGGAACTGCTCTATAATATACATCTCGCTCCCTGCATCGGCGGCCCCGAATTTAGATTCGAGCGCCTCCCACAAGTCCTTGGCGACATGCACATGTAAATATGCGTCGACCAGTTTATCTCCGATCACGCTAAGAACTGCTCCGAGAAAAACAACGGTAGCCTCCATGAACGCCTTCTCCTGTTCAGGAGCAATCGTTCCCGTGGAGACACCGGTGACCCAGAACACGTTCATAGCCGTGAGCCATAACGTGGTCTTAGTCTGCCAATGCTTAAAGTATGTACCGGTAAACTTATCCGATTTCAGCGCAGCGGCAAAGCCACTTGCTGAGAAATTCCTACAGCGAATAGGTTTTTGGATTGTTGAGTAAATAGGCAATTTCTCGATTAAATTAATCCATGAGTAAATCACTAGCATGGCATTGACTAAGTTGATGACGTATTGACTCTGATCTAAACATGCACGTACTAAGCAAACAGTAGACAAATCTACACATACTGCTAGTACTGCTAATATGAAAATAATTAAGAGTGGGATAAACGAGTTATACCCTCCAGTAGGCCACGCAGAGGCCGCGGCTTTGGTGGCAGCAGCGGCGTCCTCGGCGTCCTTCTTGTCGGCTTCAGCTTTCTCGGCGGCGGCACGGTCGGCGTCGGTGGACATGGTGATGATAAAGGCGACGCGGACGTAGAGGAAGTAGAAGATCGGAAGCGAGCAGTCCCATAATCGCTGCCAAAAAACCTATTCGCTCCTCTCCCCATACAGGAACCAGAAGGGCGTGGTTTCGGAGACCTTCTCTCCCGTCGACCGTGTACGCGGCGGACGGGATGGAGTCACCGACGACAGCAGCAGCAAAGGAACGACGATGGGTGTGCGCGTGAGCAGATGTGATCTGTTCGTGGTGGCTAGGGTTAGGAGACACCGCATACTTATAGGCGCAGCCGCGTGGAGAGACGTGGGCTCGACCCACGTCCTAGTCCGTGACAGCCCACGATCCGACGTCTCAGATCGTGGCCCAGCTGTCAGAAAACTCTCCGTTAGTGACTGGCAAAAATAAGCGCGTAGGTGTGAGCTTGGCTTGGCTCAATCCCGCAACTAGCAGCGCGTCGTGACGAGGCGTGGCGTGGCGAGGCGGGCGGCGGAGGAGGAGTGCGCGAGGGCCTCTTCTCTTCTCAAGCTCCAATAGCATGTAGAAGAGAAACCCTTATAAACCACTCCAACTCTCCTTCCACTTCCGGGGTGGGACTAAACTTCCCACTACACCTAGTTCCATATAACCCACATGGGCCCTTAGAGATTTTTCAGAAATTGCAATATGGGCCTAGAGCCCATCTCAGATTTCAACACCTCAGTCCTCCGAACAAAATCAGGTGATATCCATCTAAAAGTATATTTTGTTAGCGCCTTTTGTTTTTGTCAAAGAATAAATACTCTGGCTTGCGATACTTTTTATGCAGGACAATTGTTCACCTCGGATGAGGTGTTATACTGCGGGTATGGAGCGCACTGGCAATGTTCTTGTACCGGCGTTTCGTCCGTGCCATACTACCCGGTGAATGAACGTGTGCAAGTCGCCGTCCTTGTGACCCGGTTTACATCAACTAACCGGGATCGTGTCTGCGATTGACTCGCCGTCCGCACGGCTTACTGCGCTTGTGATTGCTTTTTTTCCGTCTGCACCGTTCGCAATGCCGCGGCTGACTGTACCTACCGGCTGATTTTTATGGTCACCTTGTTATCACAACTGGATCGACCTCCGACAAAAACCAGGTGTTATTTACCTTATTTTTAAGCACATATTAATTCATCCGAGCAAAGCTACTTTGCCCTGTTGTATTTTATATGCAGGAAAATTATCTATCACAAAGTGGTATTATATCACGAAGATGGAGACACGCCAAACATTATTTGGCACAGGTGGCCGTCGTTACTCAACGGACACCCGCACCGGCTTACAATGTCGTGGCCGTCTCTCGCAATCGCGCCGGCTTACAACACCGTGGCCGTCTCTCGCGACCACGCCAGCTTACAACAAGGAGGACAACTTGCCCGTCCGCACCGGCTTACAACGCCACGGCCGGTTCATCTGTCTGTGCCGCCTCCGATGTTGCGGTCGTCTTTACCGTTCATCTCTCACGGCCTGGTCTACATCAACACACCGGACCGTACTTGTCTGCATGAGCTGTTTATTGAGTATGAGCAAGTCACTGCTTGGGAAGCCCGGTTTTTTTCTTCCAATAAATTAGCGACAAGTCATCATGTCTTATCAGCCGCCGTCTGCACTGGATGGTTCAATGGGTAGCTGCACAAGTCGCTGCCACTACGGTTTGGTTAACTTCAAATAGCCAATTGGAAGGAACCATTGGCCGAGTTGCTGACACTGCTCATACGGGATCATCTATAACCCGCCGCAGTCATCTCAACCTTCTGTGGATTCACATCGCGTTATCAACGCCAATGATATACACCTTCTGCTATGGTCAAATATGGAGAATCTCAAGCCAACTCTTTGAGTCATCTTGAGACTCGAGGGCTACAATGGTATGGCTCGGCAAAATTGGCCGGTTTCAATGAATTCAAGAACTCCGGGTCATTGAAGGGAAGATAACCCGGCCCCGGAGGCTACTCTTTATTGGCGAATATTTAAAGGCCGTCAGAAAAATTTCCGGCTCAAAATGAAGATTCCGGTTTAAGATATAGCTCAAGAGACATCTCTCTCTCCCGCAAAGCTTTGAAGCTATCAAATCCGATTCAAAATCCGGCTCAAGGTAAATTTGTCTCTCACAAAGTTTTGAAGCTTTTAAATCCGGTTTAAAGTTCCGGTTCAAAAAGATTTAATCTCTCGCAAGTTCGAGTTCTCAGAAAAATTAAAGGTTGCCAAAAGAACTTGCTGCCATGATGCGCGGTTCAAACTTGGGTATCCTGCCTTACGGCTTATCTTATTATGATCACTTGGGGGCTTCCTGCTCATCGAGCATAGCTATCAGTACCCTCTTGATCGGCGCAATGCCAAAATTTATATGGTCACTTGGGGGCTTCCTGTTCAAACATAGGTCGTATTCGAACCAAAGAGAACATAGCTGTCAAAACCCTTTTGATTGGCATACTGCCAAACCCACTAGGGGGCTTCTTGATCGTATCCGAATCATAGCTCAACCCCTTTGGGTCCGACGTGGATCGTATTCGAATCAGCGTCGTTAAACAACTCTCAAGGTCATTTGGGGGCTTCCTGTTCAAACATAGGTCGTATTCGAACCAAAGAGAACATAGCTGTCGATACCCTCTTCATCGGCATCTCCAAAGCCACTGGGGGCTATATGATCATATTCGAATCTTCGCTTAACCCCTTTGGAACGGTTTACTGATCGTATCCGAATCAGAAGCCTCAAAAAGTTTTATTCTGTCTCTGGTAAAGTTCATTGCAGCCACAATTACTTAACTTGAGACCTTTTTGGGACTATATCTCAAATATATATAAGTGTTTTATGCTTAACCCGGCTTGACTTTTGACTATAAGTCGCCAGTTTATGACAATCATCATCTATGTGGAAGCATTGGCTTCTAAGGATTGGGTTATCACCCTTACTGCACAGGTTATGTAAGCCGGCAATACAAATTCAGTATCACAGTAGTTATATGTGAGATATTATGACCCGCCCTTGTTTTGACGCTAAGTCGCCAGGGCATATGTTGTTTAAACTCTCTGCAGGATTTGCAGAAATATGACATATAAATGATTAAGTTCAAGCTCATTACCAAAGTTGATGTTTCAAAATGATTATCCGTTCTGGATTTTTCTCAAAAGGCTATAAGCCGCCGGGTCATGAAAATTCCGGTTTACAATGAAGGCGTATTGAATCGCCATCGGCCAAGAGCCGCCGGGTATTTAAACTCCGGATTTACTTGTCCAGAGATAAGGTATTTGAAATCTTTAAATAGCCAAACTTGGCTGGATTTTCGTTATGATATTGTATGATTGAGGTTTTCAAACCGAGTTATTCAAATATTTAATAGCCAACATGGCTGGATTTTCATGATGATATTGAATGATTGAGGTTTTCATACCGGATTATATTATTCTTATCTTGAATAGCCAACATGGCTGGATTTTTATTATGATTATCATTAACCAGTATTATGATTGAGGTTTTCAAAGTCGCTTTAGCGCAACAGCTATTATCTTAATCAATGGGCATGATTTATTTTACAATGGAGGAAATAGTCCCGAGTCGCTGCAGACTTACGACCCGACCCTTGGGGGCTACATTATTCAAGTTGAGGTTACATCAAATATGCAAGTCTCATGTCACTGCAAGCATGCACCATGACACTTGGGGGCTAATGCAAAGTCATTTTTATTGGCCTTATTGAAGACCTGACTCATCCCGTTGTAATGAGCTGGCCCTTGGGGGTTACCAATTGCTCCTGTTAAAATTCAAGATACACAAGCCTTATTCCATTATATATTGAAGGATCCACTGCTCAGTTGGTAAAGCACAAAGCTCTTAACCTTGTGGACGTGGGTTCAAGCCCCAGGATGGGGGTAACATCATATGATATTATTTTCAATGAAAAGTCCCAGCTCAGTATTATCTTACTAAGCCGACCCTTGGGGGCTACACGTTACTGCTCAAATTTACATCATCATATTTATAAAGTCCCTGCTCATTATTACATAATGACCCGACACTTGGCGGCTAATGCATATTGCTCTTTGCTGAAGACAATTCTAGGATGACCCGACTACACTACTATGATTATAGCTGTTGGGGAACGTACTAATTTCAAAAAAATTCCTACGCACACGCAAGATCACGGTGATGCATAGCAACGAGAGGGGAGAGTGTTGTCTACGTACCCTCGTAGACCGAAGCGGAAGCATTGACACGACGTATAGGAAGTAGTCGTACGTCTTCCTGGTCCAACCGATCCAAGCACCGTTACTCCGGCACCTCCGAGTTCTTGACACACGTACAGCTCGATGACGCACCCCGGGCTTCGATCCAGCAAAGCTTCGGGGAGGAGTTCCGTCAGCACGACGGCGTGGTGATGATCTTGATGTTCAACCGTCGCAGGGCTTCGCCTAAGCACCGCTACAATATGACCGAGGTGTAATATCGTGGAGGGGGGCACCGCACGCGGCTAAGGAACAATCATGAAGATCAACTTGTGTGTCATGGGGTGCCCCCCTGCCCCCGTATATAAAGGAGCAAGAGGGAGGGGGCGGCCGGCCTATAAGGGGGCGCGCCAAGGGGAGTCCTACTCCCACCGGGAGTAGGACTCCCTCCTTCCTTGTTGGAGTAGGAGAAGGGGAAAGAGGGGGAGAGGAAGAAGGAAAAGGGGGCTGCGCCCCTTGTCCAATTCGGACCAGAGGGGGGGGCGCAGGCCTCCTTCCTTTTGGCCTCTCTCCTCTATTCCCGTATGGCCCAATAAGGCCCAATACTTCTCCCCGTATTCCCGTAACTCCCCGGTACTCCGAAAAATACTCGAACCACTCAGAACCTTTCCGAAGTCCGAATATAGTCGCCCAATATATCGATCTTTACGTCTCGACCATTTCGAGACTCCTCGTCATGTCCCCGATCTCATCCGGGACTCCGAACTCCTTCGGTACATCAAAACTCATAAACTCATAATATAACTGTCATCGAAACCTTAAGCGTGCGGACCCTACGGTTCGAGAACAATGTAGACATGACCGAGACACGTCTCCGGTCAATAACCAATAGCGGGACCTGGATGCCCATATTGGTTCCTACATATTCTACGAAGATCTTTATCGGCCAGACCGCATAACAACATACGTTGTTCCCTTTGTCATCGGTATGTTACTTGCCCGAGATTCGATCGTCGGTATCAATCACATCATTCTCCTAATGATGTGATCCCGTTAATCAAATGACAACTCATGTCTATGGCTAGGAAACATAACCATCTTTGATCAACGAGCTAGTCAAGTAGAGGCATACTAGTGACACTCTGTTTGTCTATGTATTCACACATGTATCATGTTTCCGGTTGATACAATTCTAGCATGAATAATAAACATTTATCATGAAATAAGGAAATAAATAATAACTTTATTATTGCCTCTAGGGCATATTTCCTTCAGTCTCCCACTTGCAGTAGAGTCAATAATCTAGTTCACATCAGCATGTGATTTAACAACAATAGTTCACATCACCATGTGATTAATACCCATAGTTCACATCATCATGTGACCAACATCCAAAGGGTTTACTAGAGTCAATAATCTAGTTCACATCGATATGTGATTAACACCCAAAGAGTACTAAGGTGTGATCATGTTTTGCTTGTGAGAGAATCTTAGTCAACGGGTCTGCCACATTCAGATCCGTATGTATTTTGCAAATTTCTATGTCAATAATACTCTGCTCGGAGCTACTCTAGCTAATTGCTCCCACTTTCAATATGTATCTAGATTGAGACTTAGAGTCATCTAGATTGGTGTCAAAACTTGCATCGACATAACCTTTTACAACGAACCTTTTTGTCACCTCCATAATCGAGAAACATATCCTTATTTCACTAAGGATAATTTTGACCGCTGTCCAGTGATCTACTCCTAGATCACTATTGTACTCCCTTGCCAAAATCAGTGTAGGGTATACAATAGATCTGGTACACAGCATGGCATACTTTATAGAACCTATGGCCAAAGCATAGGGAATGACTTTCATTCTCTTTCTATCTTCTGCCGTGGTCGGGTTTTGAGTCTTGCTCAATTTCACACCTTGTAACACAGGCAAGAACTCTTTCTTTGACTGTTACATTTTGAACTACTTCAAAATCTTGTCAAAGTGTGTACTCATTGGAAAAACTTATCAAGCGTCTTGATCTATCTCTATAGATCTTGATACTCAATATGTAAGCAGCTTCAGCGAGGTCTTTCTTTGAAAAAACTCCTTTCAAACACTCCTTTATGCTTTGCAGAATAATTCTACATTATTTCCAATCAACAATATGTCATTCACATATATTTATCAGAAATGCTTTAGTGCTCCCACTCACTTTCTTGTAAATACAGGCTTCACCGCAAGTCTGTATAAAACTATATGCTTTGATCAACTTATCAAAGCGTATATTCCAACTCCAAGATGCTTGCACCAGTCCATAGATGGATCGCTGGAGCTTGCATATTTTGTTAACACCTTTAGGATTGACAAAACCTTCTGGTTGCATCATATACAACTCTTCTTTAATAAATCCATTAAGGAATGCAGTTTTGTTTTATCCATTTGCCAGATTTCATAAAATGCGGCAATTGCTAACATGATTCAGACAGACTTAAGCATAGATACGAGTGAGAAACTCTTATTAGTCAACACCTTGAACTTGTCGAAAACCTTTTGCGAGAATTCTAGCTTTGTAGATAGTAACGCTACTATCGGCGTCCGTCTTCCTCTTGAGGATCCATTTATTTTCTATGGCTTGCCGATCATCGGGCAAATCCATCAAAGTCCATACTTTGTTTTTATACATGGATCATATCTCAGATTTCATGGCCTCAAACCATTTCGCGGAATCTGGGCTCATCATCGCTTCCTCATAGTTCGCAAGTTCGTCATGTTCTAGTAACATGACTTCCAGAACAGGATTACCGTACCACTCTGGTGCGGATCTCACTCTGGTTTACCTACGAGATTTGGTAGTAACTTGATCTGACGTTACATGATCATCATCATTAACTTCCTCACTAATTTCTGTGATGAACTACTTTCCAATAAGGGAGCAGGTACACTTACCACATCAAGTTCTACTTTCCTCCCACTCACTTTTTTCGAGAGAAACTCCTTCTCTAGAAAGGATCCATTATAAGCAACGAATGTCTTGCCTTAAGATATGTGATAGAAGGTGTACCCAACAGTCTCCTTTGGGTATTCTATGAAGACGCATTTCTCTGATTTGGGTTCGAGCTTATCAGGATGAAACTTTTTCACATAAGCATCGCAACTCCAAACTTTAAGAAACGACATCTTAGGTTTATTGCTAAACCATAGTTCATATGGTGTCGTCTCAACGGATTTAGATGGTGCCCTATTTAATGTGAATGTAGCTGTCTCTAATGCATAACCCCAAAACAATAGTGGTAGATCGGTAAGAAACATCATAGATTGCACTATATCCAATAAAGTACGGTTATGACGTTCGGGCACACCATTATGTTGTGGTGTTCCAGGTGGCATGAGTAGTGAAACTATTTCACATTGTTTTAACTGAAGACCAAACTCATAACTCAAATACTCTTCTCCACGATCAGATCGTAGAAACTTTATTTTCTTGTTACGATGATTTTCCACTTCACTCTGAAATTATATGAACTTTTCAAATGTTTCAGACTTCTATTTCATCAAGTGGATATACCCATATCTGCTCAAATCATCTGTGAAGGTCAGAAAATAATGATACTTGTCGTGAGCCTTAACACTCATCGGACCGCATACATCAATATGTATTATTTCCAATAAGTCAGTTGCTCTCTCCATAGTACCGGAGAACGGTGTTTTAGTCATCTTGCCCATGAGGCACGGTTCGCAAGTATCAAGTGATTCATAATCAAGTGGTTCCAAAAGTCCATCAGTATGGAGTTTCTTCATGCGCTTTACACCGATATGACCTAAACGGCAGTGCCACAAACAAGTTGCACTATCATTACTAACTTTGCATCTTTTGGCTTCAATATTATGAATATGTGTATCTTTACGATCGAGATCCAACAAACCATTTTCGTTGGTGTGTATGACCATAGAAGGTTTTATTCATGTAAACAGAACAACAATTGTTCTCTAACTTAAATGAATAACTGTATTGCAATTAACATGATCAAATCATATTCATGCTCAACGCAAACACCAAATAACACTTATTTAGTTTCAACACTAATCCTGAAAGTATAGGGAGTGTGCGATGATGATCATATCAATCTTGGAACCACTTCCAACACACATCGTCACCTTGCCCTTTAACTAGTCTTTGTTCATTCTGCAACTCCCGTTTCGAGTTACTAATC
The DNA here is from genome assembly GCA_032464435.1 of Aegilops umbellulata. Classification (NCBI taxonomy): domain Eukaryota; kingdom Viridiplantae; phylum Streptophyta; class Magnoliopsida; order Poales; family Poaceae; genus Aegilops; species Aegilops umbellulata. Next base: position 126,818,881 of record CP136054.1, read on the forward strand.
TTAGCAACTGAACTAGTAGCAAATACTGAGGGGTTGTTATGGACACTAGTAAAGTACACATCAATAACATGTATATCAAATATACTTATGTTCACTTTGCCATCCTTCTTATCCGCCAATCACTTGGGGTAGTTCCGCTTCCAGTGACCAGTCCCTTTGCAGTAGAAGCACTTAGTCTCAGGCTTAGGACCAGACTTGGGCTTCTTCACTTGAGCAGCAACTTGCTTGCCGTTCTTCTTGAAGTTCCCCTTCTTCCCTTTGCCCTTTTCTTGAAACTAGTGATCTTGTCAACCATCAACACTTGATGTTTTTTCTTTGATTTCTACCTTCGCCGTTTTAGCAACGCGAAGAGCTTGGGAATATTTTCCGTTATCCCTTGCATATTATAGTTCATCACGAAGTTCTACTAACTTGGTGATGGTGACTAGAGAATTCTGTCAATCACTATCTTATCTGGAAGATTAACTCCCACTTGATTCAAGCGATTGTAGTACCCAGACAATCTGAGCACATGCTCACTAGTTGAGCGATTCTCCTCCGTCTTTTAGCTATAGAACTTGTTGGAGACTTCATATCTCTCAACTCGGGTATTTGCTGAAATATTAACTTCAACTCCTGGAACATCTCATATGGTCCATGACGTTCAAAACGTCTTTGAAGTCCCGATTCTAAGCCGTTAAGCATGGTGCACTAAACTATCAAGTAGTCATCATATTGAGCTAGCCAAACGTTCATAACCTCTGCATCTGCTCCTGCAATAGGTCCGTCACCTAGCGGTGCATCAAGGACATAATTCTTCTGTGCAGCAATGAGGATAAACCTCAGATCACGGATCCAATCCGCATCTTTGCTACTAACATTTTTCAACACAATTTTCTCTAGGAACATATCAAAATAAACACAGGGAAGCAACAACGCGATCTATTGATCTACAACATAGATATGCTAATACTACCAGGACTAAGTTCATGATAAATTTAAGTTCAATTAATCATATTACTTAAGAACTCCCACTTAGATAGACATCCCTCTAATCCTCTAAGTGATCACGTGATCCATATCAACTAAACCATGTCCGATCATCACGTGAGATGGAGTAGTTTCAACGGTGAACATCAATATGTTGATCATATCTACTATATGATTCACGCTCAACCTTTCGGTCTCCGTGTTCCGAGGCCATATCTGTATATGCTTGGCTAGTCAAGTATAACCTGAGTATTCCGCGTGTGCAACTGTTTTGCACCCGTTGTATTTGAACATAGAGCCTATCACACCCGATCATCACGTGGTGTCTCAGCACGAAGAACTTTCGCAACGGTGCATACTCAGGGAGAACACTTCTTGATAATTAGTGAGAGATCATCTTAAAATGCTTCCGTCAAACTAAGCAAAATAAGATGTATAAAAGATAAACATCACATGCAATCAATATATGTGACATGATATGGCCATGATCATCTTGCGCCTTTGATCTCCATCTCCAAAGTACCGTCATGATCTCTATCGTCACCGGCACGACACCATGATCTCCATCATCTTGATCTATATCAATGTGTCGCCATGTGGTCGTCTCGCCAACTATTGCTCTTGCAACTATTGCTATCGCATAGCTATAAAGTAAAGCAATTATTTGGCACTTGCATCTTATGCAATAATGAGACAACCGTAAGGCTTCTGCCAGTTGCCGATAACTTCAACAAAACATGATCATCTCATACAACAACTTATATCTCATCACATCTTGACCATATCACATCACAACATGCCCTGCAAAAACAAGTTAGACGTCCTCTACTTTGTTGTTGCAAGTTTTACGTGGCTGCTACGGGCTTAGCAAGAACCGTTCATACCTATGCATCAAAAACCACAACGATAGTTTGTCAAGTTGGTGCTGTTTTAACCTTCGCAAGGACCGGGCGTAGCCACACTCGGTTCAACTAAAGTTGGAGAAACTGACACCCGCCAGCCACCTGTGTGCAAAGCACGGCGGTAGAACCAGTCTCGCGTAAGCGTACGCGTAATGTCGGTCCGGGCCGCTTCATCCAACAATACCGTCGAACCAAAGTATGACATGCTCGTAAGCAGTATGACTTATATTGCCCACAACTCACTTGTGTTCTACTCGTGCATATAACATCAAACCATAAAACCTAGGCTCGGATGCCACTGTTGGGGAACGTAGTAATTTCAGAAAATTTCCTACGCACACGCAAGATCATGGTGATGCATAGCAACGAGAGGGGAGAGTGTTGTCTACGTACCCTCGTAGACCGAAGCGGAAGCATTGACGCAACGTAGAGGAAGTAGTCGTACGTCTTCCCGGTCCAACCGATCCAAGCACTGTTACTCCGGCACCTCCGAGTTCTTGACACACGTACAGCTCGATGACGCACCCCGGGCTCCGATCCAGCAAAGCTTCGGGGAGGAGTTCCGTCAGCACGACGGCGTGGTGACGATCTTGATGTTCAACCGTCGCAGGGCTTCGCCTAAGCATCGCTACAATATGACCGAGGTGTAATATCATGGAGGGGGCCACCGCACATGGCTAAGGAACGATCACGAAGATCAACTTGTGTGTCATGGGGTGCCCCCCTGCCCCCGTATATAAAGGAGCAAGAGGGAGGGGGCGGCCGGCCTAGAAGGGGGCACGCCAAGGGGAGTCCTACTCCCACCGGGAGTAGGACTCCCTCCTTCCTTGTTGGAGTAGGAGAAGGGGAAAGAGGGGGAGAGGAAGAAGGAAAAGGGGGCTGCGCCCCTTGTCCAATTCGGACCAGAGGGGGGCGCAGGCCTCCTTCCTTTTGGCCTCTCTCCTCTATTCCCGTATGGCCCAATAAGGCCCAATAGTTCTCCCCGTATTCCCGTAACTCCCCGGTACTCCGAAAAATACTCGAACCACTCAGAACCTTTCCGAAGTCCGAATATAGTCGCCCAAAATATCGATCTTTACGTCTCAACCATTTCGAGACTCCTCGTCATGTCCCCGATCTCATCCGGGACTCCGAACTCCTTCGGTACATCAAAACTCATAAACTCATAATATAACTGTCATCGAAACCTTAAGCGTGCGGACCCTACGGTTCGAGAACAATGTAGACATGACTGAGACACGTCTCCGGTCAATAACCAATAGCGGGACCTGGATGCCCATATTGGTTCCTACATATTCTACGAAGATCTTTATCGGTCAGACCGCATAACAACATACGTTGTTCCCTTTGTCATCGGTATGTTACTTGCCCGAGATTCGGTCGTCGGTATCCAATACCTAGTTCAATCTCGTTGCCGGCAAGTCTCTTTACTCGTTCCGTAATACATCATCTCGCAACTAACACATTAGTTGCAATGCTTGCAAGGCTTATGTGATGTGCATTACCGAGAGGGCCCAGAGATACCTCTCCGACATTCGGAGTGACAAATCCTAATCTCGAAATACGCCAACCCAACAAGTACCTTCGGAGACACCTGTAGAGCACCTTTATAATCACCCAGTTACGTTGTGACGTTTGGTAGCACACAAAGTGTTCCTCCGGTAAACGGGAGTTGCATAATCTCATAGTCATAGGGACATGTATAAGTCATGAAGAAAGCAATAGCAACATACTAAACGATCGGGTGCTAAGCTAATGGAATGGGTCATGTCAATCACATCATTCTCCTAATGATGTGATCCCGTTAATCAAATGACAACTCATGTCTATGGCTAGGAAACATAACCATCTTTGATCAACGAGCTAGTCAAGTAGAGGCATACTAGTGACACTCTGTTTGTCTATGTATTCACACATGTATCATGTTTCCGGTTGATACAATTCTAGCATGAAAAATAAACATTTATCATGAAATAAGGAAATAAATAATAACTTTATTATTGCCTCTAGGGCATATTTCCTTCAATAGCCGACTCATGGGGGCTACACAGTTGGATTTTATTTAAAGCCATGGTGATAAGTCCCGGCTTATTCATGATGATTAAACCGGCCCTTGGGGGCTACAGGTAATATGGATATAAGGGAGAAATATGTTCAAATTCTCAGTTTTGACCCGGCGTCGGCTGCAGTTATGACCCGGTGCTATCAACATTTACAGCCGGCAACTTTGGTTATGATAAACCGGCAAGTTTTACCTTTTCAAGCCGGCTGAAAATCAGATGAGTATTACAAGACCAATATGTTTTAAGCCGACGCTTTGGAAGCCGATTCAAGTGGATTATTTTTTACAATATTTCTCTACAAGAGATCAATGCCAGCAAATTGACTCTAAAGCTGGCCTATTTACCCGGATTTCTCAAAAGAAGTATCTGGATTTTTTGCATTCACAAAGTTTGAACATATCTACTAAAGGAGATTTGCTATGAGTACATGGGCGTGTATCAAGAAGGAAATGACAAGGATTTAAAAATGATCAGGTGCCGGCTTACAAGAATATTTAACCCGGAGTACAACCTGTCAGTTTGTTCTTGTGTTTATGTTGCAGATCAGTTTAACATGGATAAATCCAAATTAAACTTGGGGGCTAATGTCGGGGATATACCCCGCGGTATGACCCGGCTGGATGTATAACCCAGTCGGACTTGCCGACTCACTAATGACCCGCCCTGACTGGACGACACACTAAGTGACCCGCTCGATCCTGGCGACTTATGGGTGACCTGACAAGCGGATCAGAGGAGCGACAAGACCCGGGGGCCCAGGAGGCTCAAGGCCCAGAAGGTCGGCTTACGTTATGGTAGGCCAGCTTAAGAGGAAAGGCGTGAGGAATATCTCCTTACAAGGAATCAAGATTCGAACTTGTATCCGGCTTGTAGTAGAAGATAGGCTAGTCCTAATCCTATTTGAACTCCACATGTAACCCGCCCCTCTAACTTATATAAGGAGGGGCAGGGCTCCTCAAAGATGGACAGGCAACAATAAACAATATCTAGGGCTAGACACAAAGGAGGAGCCGGCTTACGGCGACTCCTCTCATGAGCATAATGAGACCTAGCCACAAACAGCATGTAGGGCTATTCCGGATGATGTTTCCCGGGGCCCGAAGCTGTCTAAATCCTCGTATTGTGTGATGATCCGCCTTGCGTCTCTCGATTCCGACCAACCCCTTCAAGCTACCGCATAGATGCGTTGGCCTCGCGACTAAGTCCTGACACTAAGGACATCTGCCGTGACAATTCCATGACACAAAGCGTGTTTATAACCAATGGCAGTTATGGGTAATTAGAGCGTTAAACGTGTTTGGTGCTCAACATTAGAGCGATTTGAACCGCTAGATAACATGATTTGACGGTCGGAATGGTTTAGATCTGCCCCTTTGGAACAACAGTAAAAAAAAGTCCCCTTTGCCCTCCGGAGCCTATACCAGCAAGTATCCAACGTGTCACATCTGCATTAGCAGCCAGAATCCACTCGGGATTATCAAGAAAAGGAGGGGGAGAGCCACTTGGAAAGGGCAAGCAATCACCCAAACGGGACGGATACCAAAAGGCAGAAGTCGCTAACGCCCACGCCTTCTCCGCCCTCCTCCTCCTTCCAATTTTTCGCATCTCAGCAAAGGACCACCTGCTGAAAGGCACATCCGCCGCAGAATTACATGGACTTTCCTCGCAGGAGATTCGATTCGGTCATGTAAGTTTGCAGCTTCCGTTTGGCCGTTTGATGCCGCCCTTGCCGCGGTGTGCGTATCTTGCTTCTGCAGATCTCAGCTCAGTTCTTGGTTTCTTGCTTCGTACCCTGATTATACGTACTATGTTGGATCATAATGTGATAGCTTGTGGAGTTTCTGGAATGTACTAGGACCGGATCTTGACATCGACTCGTCTGCGATTTCAAGCAGGGCGTTGACCCTGTGGCTGTGGGAGGAACACAACCCGTTCGATGGTATTACAGACTCAAGCTGTTTGTTGGATTTCCGGATCTTTGTGTTCAAAGAGCTTTCCTGGGCTTTCTTCAACAGTTCAACCCCTATTTGGTGTAATGCGCAGTGCAGGACACAAGACCTTCCTGACACTGCATTTTTCTCTAGTTGAATCCAGTTTAGATGAAAGTGTTTCTAATATTAGCACTTTAGCTGTCACCTACAGGCCTAAGGGTAAAAATTAGTCTGCCGGCTTATCAGGGACAAGTCAAAGTGGATGTCCATGAGGTTTAAACTTTGCCATGGTACCGCGTTCCTTTTGCCTCCGCCTCGTCCACAATCTTCCCCGTTGGGTTTTGAGGTGTGAGCTTGTTTTCATCAAATTCTTAGTAAAACCACATTGGCCTTGACAATTTATGAGTGTGCCAGTACACCATCTAAATACTCCCCTGCTTCTTTCAGTTGAACCCACTTCAGACGAAAGTGCTTCCAATAGTAGCACTAAAACTATCATCGTCTACAGGAAAAGTAAAAGCGGGTGTCCATGAGGTGCAAACTTTGAGTTTGTCACAATTCTCTTAGGCAAGTTTAATCAAGTCAGTAAAATTGGTTCATTGCCACGGTTTAGGCATGCCCAAAGGTTTGTTGACTAGTCAAGATTAGCTTAGGCAATCTCAGAAACTCACTTGTGATGTGTCTTGTTTTTCTCTGAGACAAGTTAGGCAAAAATGTTGACAAACTTAATCACTCCAAGGCTGTGAACCGCACAAGCCTATATCATTTGGATACAGTTCTACCCTGCTATATGTTCTTGATGAAAATGGTGTGAAAAGAATTGTTGCGTCGGTGAGCTGTGTACTTCCCGTTCGTTGTGGGAATTGCTCATCACATTTATGTAATGAATGAATAGCTAGTTCAATTGCACTCGATATATTTCTGAATTACAACATTTGTACAGAATCATCATCTCTGTAGTGCAACTATCTAAAACTGCTGTTTGTTTCGAATACACTTTATTCTACATAACTAGATTAGACGCCACATGATTTTCCTGCCATTTTCTCATGTTTCTGTGCAGCTGCTTAATGTTTATGCTAATTACTCACATTTCGTTTGTGCAGCTGCTTGATGTGATGATAGCTCTTAGACCATAGTTTACATTAGCCATTACAGCAAGGAGTCCTGAAATGCTGAAAAGCTCCATGTTTCTTCCTGCTGGTTCCTTGACCAAACAACTGTAGTATTATGAGGGGAGGTACTGAATCTGCTTATGCACTTACTTTTGTGAGATGCCTGTCAGATATTGGTTGCAAAACACACTCATCTTATTAAAAGCATGCTCGTTGATCTGTAAAAGACATATAATGAAGAGTGTTTATAAGTACATGTCTCTTGGAGAAGTATTTATCTTACTTTAACTAAATTCACTGTTTTGTGTTCCATAGGAAACTCAAATGAATATTGCAGTTGCCAGGTGTGCCTCGGCAAGTACACACTACTTGGCGATGAAGAAAATCCAAGATTGGCAATGTTCGAAAGACGCCTTCCCTTCTTTGGTTGTGGAATTGGATGGTGTTGGTGAGGCAGTCTACTCCTTCATTCTTTCATTCGGTTATTGTTTACTGTATTAAAATTATTGCAGTTTTCTTTTAGGTTTCCTGTGCCCGTTAATTTGGTACATAGCAGCTCTTCTTTATTGCTGCAAGTACTACAACCGTGATCCTCGAGAACGGCCTGGGCTTGCCGCTTCTGCTCTTCTGGTTAGTTTGTATTCGTCATACACGTGCACCATGTCTGGTTAGATTTAGTATATGATATACAGAAACAATAATTCTTTTTTGCCTGTTTAACAAGTTAATCATTCATCGGTGGACATTATCATAATTCATGCTTGAATTGGCTGCAAGGCCTTCTTTACTTCCTTGTGATGTATGGGCATTTTAAATCTTAGTATATACAAACTCATTAATGTGCTTCTCCAGTTTTTTCTCTTTTTTTTTCGTGTACACTGTTAGCAAATGAGTTTTCGTTCTTATGTTTCCTCTGCTTTGGTGTGTGCAGGCAATCATGTTTACAGCAGCGACTATCATTACCCTTTCTGTTTTATTGGTAATGTGTGTACACAAACGATTCTTGAATAGCTGTGGTAGCTGACTGGAGAATGTACAGTAGCTAGCTGCAAGATATTCGATGCATATCCTCGAGGAATGAAGTACTTAACATAAATACTCTTTAGGTTCCTTTGTTAATCAATTGCTTAAATCCACGGGAGAAATCAAAGGATTGCCCTTCGCGTGATAGCATGTCAGCATGTCTGTCATTTGCTCGAGTGTAGATTACTGTACAATTTTGTTGCTGGCAGATGAACCTGTTGCATAACATTTTTTGTACTGGCAACCAATTGGAATTTATTCTTTCAGGCGCAATCAGAAGATTACATGCGCGAGCTGTGTAATATATCAGCTACCACCGAAATAATTATATTTTACTTATATCATGCTGTCTATGTGAACTATGTATATAGTATTGCTGATTACTGAAATAGTGTCTTAATGTATTGCTGTCTGTGATATATAAAACCAAACTATATACATGTAATGCATACTGTATGATTGAATAAAATCTAGCCTTCATCATCAATTAGGCCCTGTTTGATAGCAAAGTATTTTCAAAGTATTTTGACAATACTACAGTTTTTCTAGTTACTGTAGTTTTAATTACTTGACCTGTTTGGTCACCAATAAAAACTGTGATATTCAAACTAGAATATTCCCCAAACCAAAGTATTCTCTGTCTTAAAAAAAGAACCCTGAACCTCTTTTCAAAAAATAGAGCAGGCGAAAAAAATGAGCTGGTCACACGTCCACGTTTATCTTCTTCGATGGATGTTTGCAACAACTCGCGTCGCACCGCCGTATTGCCTCCGGAGATGTTTCTGTCGGTGGACGACCACAGCGAGATCAAAGGAGCCTCCCTCTTCTTCTTCTCCCACCTCTTGCACCGGTCGTCGGTCTTGACTTCTGTGGCTGCTGGCTGCGCCGATCAGTACTCTTGCATGGCCACGACGTCGGCGGAAGCTACTCTAAGAAGAAGTAGACCATGGATTATTGGAAGGAAGTGACCATGTCATGGAAGAAGGCCAAGCCGTTCGTGCACAGCTCCGGCCATGGTGATCAAGACGCCTACGATACACCGTGTTGCTGAGCGTTCTAATAGGAATCTACACGCCTTGTGCATGCCTGCGCCCGGCTAGCTAGCTTCAAGAACGCGCATGTCTTCAACAGTTAACGGCTAGCCAGCAATTTCTACGTTGTTAAGTTACGCACAGTGCTAGCCAAACAAGTCTTCTGTATTGTTGATACTTCAACAGTTTTGCTAGAACTCATCTAGATGAGATATAATTTGGTCTCATTCACCTTTTATAGCCATTGAATGTGATGCTATAAAATGCGTGTGTGCTGATGTGGGTTGTATCTGTTCTTGTTTTTAAAGTGAATGAGACCAAACTATATCTCATCTAGATGAGTTTTAGGTACTCCCATACTTCAAAATACTTTGATATATAAAAACTGCAGTATCTTGCACCAACAGGTTAATATACTATAGTTTTCAATACTTCGGTTTTTTACAATACCATTTGAAACTATGATAAATCCAGATCGACAAATATAGATGACACTGTCATAAGTATTTGTATGACATGTAATTTGGTACTAATTCACTCCACTTTGTGTATATGAATATCAGAAGAATATGCATCGAAAAGCCTGACTTCATTCATCTTCATCAAGCCACTTCCCTTCTCTTGAGCTTAACCATGAGGCCGTTCTTGGTGTGGAGCACCACCGAGTCGCTGGGCTCCACCACATGGCCGTCGACGAGCTCCACCCGGAAGTTATATATGATGGCCGCGGCGGCGATCTTGAGGTTGATGAGCCCCAGGTCCTTGCCCAGGCAACTCCTGGGCCCGCAGTTGAAGGCTGCGAACTTGTAGCTCGGCTGGTGCCGGACCCGGCCGCTGCCGGACAGCCACCGCCCCGGCCGGTACTCCCGGCAGTCGTCGCCCCATATCCCCTCCATTCTGCCCATGGCGTAGATGCAGAAGAGGATCCTGGTGCCCTTGGTCACCCTCGTGCCGTCCGGCAGCACGTCGTCGGCGCGCGCCTCCTTCTCCTCGAACGGTGCGGGCGGGTGCAAGCGCAGCGTCTCCAGCACCGCCGCGTGGAGGTAGGTCGCCGACCGGAGCGTGTCGCAGTCGAACACGACCGGTTTGCCGCCGCAGCACGCGGCGTTGGCTCGCAGCGACTCGAGCTCGGCGAGGACCTTGTCTTCCACGTGCGGGTGCGTGCAGAGCATGTAGAAGAGCCAGGTGAGCGCGGACGCGACGAGGTCCTTGGCCGCGATCATGTAGCCGACGGCGGCGTCGCGGAGGAACTCGTCCCTCTGCCGGTCGGTCATGGCGGGGTCCCTTGGCCACGCCATGTACATGGACAGCAGGTCGCCGCCTTGTCCTTCTCCTTGGGGGAGAGGTTTTGCCTTGCGGTTCGCGATCTCGAGGTAGACGAACTCGTCGAGCACCGCCTTGGCCTCGGCGAACCTCCTCTCGATGCCGACGTTGAGCCACCTCAGCAGCTTCCACCACCGAGCCGGCACGACGTGCCGGAACATGACGGCCTCCCCGGCGATCCTGGTCGCCTGGCCGAAGGGCGGGTACGGGGCGTCGGCGGCGGAGACGGTCAGCGAGTCGAGGTCAGCGGCGAACACCACGGCGTAGGAGACGTCGAGCGAGAAGCGCATGAACACGTCCTCGAGCTCGACGGCGCGCCCGGCCGCGGCGGCGTGGTCCAGGAACGGCAGCAGGAGCCGCGCCGTCTGCCGGGCGACGGTGGATATGACGAAGGAGCGGAACACGGGGGCGGCGAAGACGGTGGCGACGACCTGCCGCTGCCGCGCCCAGGACACGGCGTCCGCGTTCAGCAGCCCGTTGCCGGCGACGTCGAACATCTCGGCGAAGTCGTGGCCCTTGTCGTAGCAGTCGAACTTGGCCGCGAGGCAGTGGTGCACGGCGGCCGGGTCGCACGTGACGAGGAAGTCGCCGCCGACGAGCCACGGCCCGCGGAACACGAACATGCACCCCGAGTCCCTGAGCGCGGCGGTGGCGGCGTCCAGGAGGTGGCCGAGGTTGCTGAGCACGAACGGGAGCATGCCGACGACCGGCCATCGCAGCGGCACGCTGCTGCCGCGGCACCGCAGAGCGAGGCGGAGGGCGGCCAGGGAGAGGAAGCAGAGCGCCGCCAGGAGGATCTCCGGGTAGGAGAGGGGGAAGGTCCGGAAGGCGCCCATGGTGGCCATTTGCGCGCGCTGCCGAATGGAGTGTGCCTTGCACGCCGACAGTTATTGTACTGATGATCAGTAGTAGTAACTGGCACTTGTTACTTCCCTGCGGGAGTGGTGAGATTCACGACGATTGTGTGGGCCTGGGACTTCGGCTGATGTGAGATGGACGGTAAATGGTTCATGCCGAGTTCGTGATAGAAATCGTCGACTGCGGCTTGGGTCGGCACACCGGCGCTGCACGGATCGACTTGTTGCTCTGCTGTTCCGACGGGCGACTGTTTTCTCTGAGCTCCAACCGTGTCGTGGTCAGTAAAAAAAATACTGCACCAGCCGGGAATCGAACCCGGGTCTGTACCGTGGCAGGGTACTATTCTACCACTAGACCACTGGTGCTTCATGCCAATTTTCAAACAACTTTCTATAAGACAATGGTAGGAATATCCTCGGGGACGGGTAGGCAGATCATGCTACGCGTAGCATTCTTTTGAACAAAGGTATTCCAGACCGATATTTTCTTTTGTAAACCGTGTGCATTCATTCTTAAGCAAAATTATAAACCCACACTTTCTAGATTTTGAGAAGGTGACTATTGAGCATTGTATTAGAGAGTCAAATTTTGTAGCTCATGAATTAGCTAGATGAGACGTGATAAAAATCCATTCTTTTGGGTTGATGCCCCTCCGAAGTTCATCGTTAAACTGTTAGTGGATGATGTAACGGTCATATGATTAATAAAGTTTGTCTTCCTGTAAAAAAATCCCACACTTTTTTTTTGTAAACCATGTGCATCCATTCTTAGCTAAATTACAAACCCACACGTGGCCACGATCTAGGGCATGCTGTTGAAATATGGGGTGTGCTTTAGACCCATCTAATAATTTTAAAAATATCTAAGGACCCATGTATGGTATCATGACAAGGTATATGATGGGAAGTTAAGCTTGGGACCATCTCCTAAAACGAAAAAATATGGGAGGAATTGGTTTCAGAGATTTTAGGCTTTTGAATCAGGCTCTAGTCGCTCATCAAGCATGGAGACTACTCACTTATCCGAATAGTCTATGTGCTCGTGTCTTAAGGGCAAAATATTATCCAAGAGGGCGGTTGGAGGATACTGTTTTTACTGGTACCCCTTCTTCTACTTAGCAAGGCATAGAGTATGGTCTGAAGTTGTTAAAGAAGGGACTAATTTGGCGTGTTGGCAATGGCACAAATATAAAAATCTGGAGGGATAACTGGATTCCACGCAATCACTCGCATAAAGTTGTCTCTTCGAAGGGAAGATGCAGACTTCGATGGGTGTCTGAACTTCTGGATATATATGGAGCTTGGGATCATAGTTTGGTTCACAGTACCTACCACTTGATGCTCACGAGATTTTAGAGATTTGGCCTTGCGCTACAGACTCTGTTTTTTTGGCATGGGCAGGTGAGAAAATGGGTAATTTTATTGTGAAAAGTGCCTACAGAATAGCTTTTGATGAGCGAAATTGTTGCAATCAGCCAACATCTAGCACGGCTCCTGATGGTGGTCGGGCATGCTGGAAAGTGGTATGGGGAGGTATGGTACCACCAGAGTTAAATTTTTCACATGGAGATTAGCAACAAATTCACTCCCAACCCGGCTGTTAAAACAACAGCGTCACCTTGACATCTCTAGTCAGTGTTTGGTGTGTGACAGAGAGAAAGAGGATTCTTTCCACGCCTTATGTAGATGTCCAGCGGATATTTCTCTTTGGAAAGCAATGGATGCGTGTTGGGATCTTCTGGATGTTTCACAGATCAAAAATTACGGGGCCGGAATGGATTGTTGAAGCTGCATATGATCTATCTGAATTTAGAAGGTTGAAGCTCTTTATGTTGTTGTGGCATATTTGGTATGTGAGGAATGAGGTAGTGCATGCGAAACCAACTCCTCCTATTGATGTGTCCAAGAGATTTCTCGGTAGCTACTAGATCATTGCTGGCGCGCGTTGCTGCGCCCCTCTGTATATAAAATGAAATGGTAGGAATATTCATAAATATATTATGACATAAAACATATAGAATTTGCATAAATAACACCATGTATTTGTTAGTAATCAATAGACATCACATACATACTCGCTAAAAGCAAGGTTCATGGATACAAATTGACTTGGAATAACATACACAACAATGTGCTACTCCCTCCGTCCCATAATATAAGAACGTTTTTGACATTAGTGTAGTGTTAAAAACGTTTTTATATTTTGGGACAGAGGGAGTACTAATCAGTACTGCCAGGAAAAATAATAAACATTAGATTGTGTATATGGTGCGTATACTACTGGCCATTTCATGGGACAGGAGTGCTAACAAGGTAGATAGTTACTACATATCACCATACAGATACATGCAGTAGTGGGTATATATGGTAATCAAACATTGGCAAAAGGAATGGACACAAAACCAATAAAATAATCAGATACAACTAATTAGATATCATACACCCGTAATCTGATTTTTCTTGCATGTAAGGTTATCATATGAGCCTGAATACCACTCTAGTCCATCTGCAACTTTGCAATGAGTAAATGATCTTGTTTCATCCAAAATATCAGCAATAAGTTCAGACTATTTGATTCAGCAACTAAAGAATGAACAAAATAAAGACAAATTTGCATAATGGCAAAAATAAGAACATCATTGAGATGAGACTTACACAAAGCAATTGTTCATACAAAATGCTTGCTTTCCAGCAAGCAATCTGACACCATAATGCGTTCTACATCGCCGATCAAGTGACAGAACAGAAATTCAGAGCCCTCCTAATTGTGAATTAACAGGCAGGAAATTAATTAGAAATAACGCCTTGCACAATGCTTAAACTCAACATCTTATTGTCCAAATCAAGATAGAAAATCAAGTCCAGGAAACACAATGTGCAAGCAATCTTCTTTGACTAAGCAATATTTTTCTAATGTAAAATTGGAAATGAGATGGGACAACCTACCGCAGTTGTGAATATTGTTGTTGTTGCAATGAGCCAATATGCTGCTTACGACCCCACCTGTTATCTTTATACCTCTATTCACGACCCAAAAAACATCAAACCTGTTATAGGATTAGTCTAAGAAAACATACATATAAAGAACTTGAGCACCTACAGGAAAGACAAATAGGAGCAACACTGATGAGATCTGAGGGCACGCAATATGGTGCTAGATCAGGTTGAAGATACCGGAACGGGCAACAGAGTTCAGATCCGGCGTATTTGGGTGGTCAGGTCGAGGGGTCGAGCAGCATGCCAATGTGTCTGAATTGAAAACCCTACCTCCATGCCCCCAATTTCAAATTTAGAAGAAACACAACCACACAAGTAATAGCATTATAAGTAAAAAAGGGCAGCCCATTGCATGTAGCTCCCGCTTGCGCAGGGTCCGGGGAAGGGTCCGACCATTTAGGGTCTATAGTACGCAGCCTTTCCCTACATTTCTGTAAGAGGCTGTTTCCAGGACTTGAACCCGTGACCTCATGGTCACAAGATAGCAGCTTTACCACTGCGCCAAGGCAGTGAACTACAAAAATCAAAATCACATCAGTGAATGATATGATACTTAGGGGATCAAGGTCAACTCATATTAAAATAACCTAGTTCATGTAAAGCTGAAAGATATCACCTGAATGTAGATCATATGGCCACATCATCAGAACCTGCATCTTGCAAATCATCATGATGCAGTGATAAAATGATTGAAACTTCTACCAACTCGGTTACTTCTAATTATAATGTTTAAATGTTTTCAGCGACATATGGGTATCTACCACCAATCATGAAATATCGGCTTCCAAAATATTCATACATCACACCAATTTTCTAATTATATTTTGTACATGCTTTCAATCAGAATTGAACTGGATCTTATTACCGAGATAACGACATTTAATATTTGAGTTCAGGCCTTCAAGGTGCAATACCTGATTGCGGCCAACACCAACATGCTTCTTCCCGCGTATAGACTATATCAGCACAATGACTAAAGCAGGTACCAGAAGTAAGGCACACTACAATGGTCATATTAACACTCAATCATGATGCAAAAAATATATGCCTAGAGAAAATAAATTAGCATTGACGCTAATCTATCAACTGCAAGGTTAGCATTGCATTATAATAGTATTGATTATCCGCACATTGGTCCGGAGACAAAGTGTCGGCTTCTTGTCTGAACAATTGACAGGACATCTCCATGACGAACTGTGTCTCATCGGATACCAACATGTTACCATGGTTGGATGAAGCTCCTTAGCACGCTTCACAAACTATACCATGATAGCTTTGCCTTCGACCACGGCTCCCTTCTTCATCTCTTCCAGGTGCGGCAGATGTTTTCTCTCCTGTCCAGAGGAGGCCGAGGAGGCAGCAGCTCCAGAATTCTTCGAGCTGGCAGCGCTAGGACTATGGATTTATATTTTATCAGTTGTCAATGTCATTGCGATCTGTCAGTCTAGAGCCCTGTCAAGAACTTGGGACCCTTCCTTTTCAATCAAGTGTGTCATCTCATCCGGATTATACCTGAAAATGGCATGCAAATAAATCAAAGGGGCTGCACAATTAGGCTATGACAAAAAGAACTACAATTGTTACGTGGAACCATGGGATCGCAAGTGCCAAATGGTGCATCGATTTTCACTTGAATTACCTGTGTCTTTCTCGAGCAGATTGAACCTCGTCGAAAGGCTCCCATTATTCTTCCCTTGGCCTCCACTGACTGAGCTAGAGCTACAGCGGCAGCGGTCGCACGATGCCGATCTGCCGCTGCCGCTGGACTGTAAAAACAATATAATTAGCATGTACTGCCAACGAATCTCGAAATTATTGCGGCACTGCCGCTAAATCTGGACTGTAAAAAACCCATCTAAGCATGGATTGGATTCACCACTGCTGCTGCGCCCCCTAGCGTGGCGACAAAACCATGCTATCCATCGCGGATCCACGGGGACCCGGCACTGCCCCACTGGCGGTGGTGGTGTGCCCTTGTTCTGCGAGCGAGAGGGTTGTGTCGAGCGTGGGAAGGTGCGGCGCCGCCATCGCCATTGTCGTAGGAAGAGGCGTGACAGAGGGGAGGGAGGAATAGCGAAGCGTTCGTGGAGAGGGCCTTCTCTAGCTTGGGCCGAGCAGGTTAACTGGCCCAACTAACCACATGGCTTCAAAATAGTTACGGGAGTAGCTGCCCGTGCGACGTTAGACCAGCTCGCGCTAAACATAGCGTTAACTTCAGATCGGACGCTCAAGAACGTTTAACACACAAAATCAATGGCGATCCAACGATTAAAAATGTTGATGGCCGAGCTCCGGTGCGAGATCAATTCCGCCCATTAAATTATGTTATAGACTTTGTGGGACTTTGGGTTTTTTTCTCCCCTAGGTCTCGCGACTAGGGTTTGCTAGTCCTCCGGAGGCGCCGCCGTCGTGAGTTCCCTTTGTCGTCGGGTGTGATCTGGCAAGACCGTACCTGCTACCTGCTTCGTGTCTCCTCTCTCCCCTTGGGGTCCATTGGTGTTGGAGTGCACGCAGTTAGGGTTTTGAGGGTGGAGTTTCCCAGCCATGGCGGATATTGGTTCTGGGAGCGGATCGGGAGATCGGAGCCATGAGAAAGCAGCAACACTGCTGGAGAGATTGAATCTCCAGGATGAGGAGGTGGATGATCTGGTCTGGGAGGATGAAGCCAACGCTGAGGACATTAAGCCCAAGTGGCTAGCCCTAGGGCGGCTGTTGACAACAAAAAGCTTCAGTCAGAGCGCATTGATTGCGGACATGAAGGCGGCCTCGAATACATCGCAACAGGTGGTTTGGAGAAGAATCAATCCGAACCTGTACTCAATTCAATTCAACTGTCTTGGAGACTGGAATAAAGCGATGCATCAGGGGCCATGGGACTTTAAGGGATCGGCGTTGCTATTGACGGAGTATGATGGATTTGCTAATCCGGAGAAGGTGAAACTAGATAAACTGGAGACGTGGTGTCAGATTCATAAACTGCCTGATGGAGTCCTAAGGAGCCCAGCGGCCTTGAGAAATTTGGCTAGCAGAATTGGTGAAGTTCAGGAGGTGCAAGTGACACTCCCCAATGGATTCGTAGGTGAGTTCATCCGTGCTAGGGTGCAACTGGATGTTAATAAGAGGCTTACCAGGGCGGTTGGAATAACTAGAGCAGGGGTGACTGAGAAATATCTTGTTAAGTTTGAAAAACTTCCAACGTTGTGTCATGCATGTGGGTTCATGGGGCACTGGTATGAGGAATGTGGTACAGGAGAGCATGACATAACAAAATTTGAATGGGGCCCTTTTATTGTAGCTTCAAGGAGGGGAAGAGGAGGAGGCCGTGGAGGCCGAGGGGGCACAGGTAGAAGATCGGATAGAGGGGAGGATGAGACAGAGGATGGAGGAAGAGGGATCGGGAGAGGGCTCGGCAGAGGAGGAGGCTGCAATATGCAGATGGATACGAATCAGGGGAGTTGGAGATTTAACGCAGTGGGCAAAACAACAATGAGGAAAGCAAGGGATGAGGATGAGGGTATGATAAACCCTAAGGCCGCTATCCCGAGTCAGGATGTTAGAGTAATGGAGGGGGCAGAATCGGCCCAATCATTAGCAATACACCAGGCTAATAATGCCAAAGGTTTGGAACACGTTGAGAACACAGTATGGGTGGGAATCTGTTTGGGAAAGAGAACAGCCGAGGATTCGACTGCAGCAGGGGCGGAAAACTTAGCCATGGTGCCGGTGAGCATATCTGTGAAATCGGTCGTTTCAAACCTAGTTCATCGCTATGAAGGTGAGGATGAAGAACCCAGCTGCTTAGAGAACCAAGTACTGACCCCCCCCCCCCCCCAAAAAAAGAATGCAAACAGGAAGAAACTCAAAGGAGTGAATGGAGAAGTGTTGAGCAACTCAGAGGAAACAATGCAGGAAACAGATTATAAGAGATCGGCGGCCCCTTTCGAAGGGGACCGCCGGGCGCAATGAAACTGTTAAGCTGGAACTGCCGGGGGCTTGGGAACGCCCCGGCAGTTCGCGCTTTGCTGGATGTCCAGCGGAGTTGTAGCCCAGATGTGATGTTTTTGTCGGAGACACACTTAGAAAGCCATCCGGCTGAATGTTTGAGGAGAAGACTGAAAATGGATCATAAAATGTTTGCCCCGGTGATAGTAGAAAGGGAGGTCTGGTGATGTTTTGGAAAAAGGAAGTAAAGGTTCTTCCACTAAACTTGGATCCAATGTTCATTGATGTACAAGTTGAGGATGAAGGACACTTAGTGTGGAGGTGTACGGGGATGTATGGGGAATTTAGATGGACGCAGAAATATAAAACATGGGAGAGAATGCGCCGGTTACATCAAAACAACAATATGCCATGGCTATTGATTGGGGACCTGAATGAAATTCAGTTCTTGTCTGAAAAGGAAGGAGGGAACCTGAGACCGCCGCAGTACATGCAGGCCTTCCAGTCGGCGATTGATGACTGCGGATTGCGGGACATGGGTTATATAGGTGATTGCTTTACGTGGCAGGGAGGTGAAATCAGGGCGAGGTTGGATAGAGGGCTAATCAACGCCGGTTGGGAAGCTATGTACCCATCGGCGGTACTGCAACACTTGCTGTACAATCATTCGGACCACCGCCCAATTTTGGTTGATACAGAGTACTATGCTTCTGCGCATGGTGGAGGAGAGCGTACAAAATGCTTTGAAGCTAGATGACTGAAGGAAAGAGATTTCCCGGAGCTAGTTCAAGAAGCGTGGCATGCAGCAAATTTGAATCCGAACCTCACAAACATTCATGAGAAACTAAACAGCATGCATGACTCGTTTCATGACTGGGATCAAAGGGTGCTGAAGAAACCAAAGAAGAGGCTTCGGAAAACGCAAAGAGATCTTGAGGAAGTTATGAAGGGCCCAATGAATGAGGCCAGTGAGGAGAAGAGGAAGGAGATCTCAGAGCTTATTGAATTCCTGCTTGAGCTAGAAGAGATCCATTACATGCAGCGATCAAAAGCGGGATGGCTGAAACATGGAGACCGCAACACGGGGTTTTTCCAAGCCTATGCAAGTGCGAGGCGTAAAAAGAATATGATTAAAAAGCTGAAGGACGAGAATGGAAATACTCTGGAAGGTATGGATACCCTAAAACCACATATAAAAGGATACTTTAGTAACTTGTTTACTTCCGAGGTTAACCTTGTGGACCCGGCTGTTATAAATAAAGTGCAAACTAAAGTGACAGATCAAATGAACGATATGTTGATGGCGCCTTATACCGCTGACGGTGTGCGAAGAGCTGTGTTCAGTATTGGTGATCTTAAAGCCCCTGGGCCAGATGGCCTTCATGCTATTTTCTTTAAAAAATATTGGGGCATACTAGGAGATGATATAACCCAAGAAGTTTTGTTTTCTATTAATAGAAGGCAGATTCCAGAGGAATGGAATGACACATCTATTGTGCTGATACCCAAAGTTGATTCTCCTGATCTAATCACACAATATAGGCCGATAAGCTTGTGCAATGTGCTGTATAAAATTATTTCTAAGATGTTGGCTGGTAGACTGAAGGGGATCCTGCCTGAGATCATATCACCTTCCCAGAGTGCGTTTGTTCCTGGGAGACTTATCACAGATAATGTGTTGATTGCCTATGAATGCGTTCACAAGATCAAGAATAAGAGGGCAGGGGCGGCTGGTCTGTGTGCAGTCAAGCTAGAAATGCATAAGGCCTATGACCGAGTGGAATGGATTTTCCTCAGGAGAATGATGGAGAAACTGGGGTTTAACACACAGTGGATAGACATGATCATGGCGTGTGTCTCTTCGGTAAGATACAAGGTGAGGATAAATTCTCAAGAAACTGAAATTTTTGTACCTTCAAGGGGGATTAGACAAGGGGATCCCCTTTCTCCCTATTTGTTCCTTCTATGTGCAGAAGGATTATCTAGCATGTTGCAGTATGAAGAAGAAGTTGGTGGCATGGATGGGATTAGTGTGTGTAGAAATGCACCATCAGTATCACACCTTTTATTTGCTGATGATTCACTAATACTCATGAGAGCAGATGTGTTAAATGCAACTTCCTTACAACAAATCCTGGATGCCTATTGTGCAAGCTCTGGACAGATGGTGAGCCTGGCTAAATCAAGCATATATTTCAGTCCTAATACTAGTGAGGTAACAAAAGGAGAAATTGGTCAAATACTTCATATTGATACAGAAGCGTTGTCAGAAAAATACCTGGGTCTTCTAGCTATTGTGGGGGCAGATAAGAGTGATTGTTTCAAGCACTTTGTTGAAAGGATAAGGAAAATAATATTAGGGTGGATGGAAAAGCAACTTTCTGTTGGGGGCAAAGAGATACTACTGAAAGCTGTTGCACAAGCTATTCCAGTATTTGCTATGTCTGTCTTCTGTATTCCAAAAGGGATTTGGAAAGAGATTACAGACATTATAGCTCAGTTTTGGTGGGGGACGATGAGGATCGTAAGAGGATGCATTGGATGGCATGGTGGAAGCTTTGCATCCCCAAAAGTGAAGGTGGAATGGGCTTTCGAGATCTATACTCGTTCAATTTAGCAATGCTTGCAAAACAGTGCTGGAGGATTGTAACAGAACCAGAATCCCTGGTGGCCCGTGTGTTGAAAGCTAAGTACTTTCCTAATGGGAGTATCCTAGAAGCTACCCTGAAAAATGGTTCTTCCTTTACTTGGCAAAGCATAATGAAAGGCTTAGAAACTTTCAAAAAAGGATATATCCGGAGAATTGGCACGGGAGAACATGTGAATATCTGGAACGATCCATGGATACCCAGTAGCGCAGACAGGAAAGTGATCACTCCCCGTAACCAAACACTTCTGACAAGAGTTTGTGACTTGATGGATCCGCTGACTGGTACGTGGGATGAGGAGTTACTAAGAGATATTTTTTGGGCAGTGGATGTGCGTAGGATTATGCAAATCCCAATATACACGTTAGCCTTCGACGACTTCATTGCTTGGCAACCTAACAGGACAGGGATTTTCACTGTAAAAACGGCCTACCATCTTCAGTGGAGTCATACTTATAGGGCACATGCAAACAGGATAGAGAACCCGACTGGATCTGCACCCGTGGATATCTGGAATACCCTTTGGAAACTTGAGGTGCCACGTAAAGTTCAAATATTTGGTTGGCGAATTTTGCGTGGAATCATCCCTCTAAAATCAATCCTAATGAACCGGCATGTAGGGTCGGATGGGGCCTGTCCGATTTGTCATCAGGGAGCGGAGGATCTGAAACATCTTCTGTTTTTGTGCACTAATGCAAAGGAGCTTTGGAGGCGACTAGGTATGGTGGATGTCATCGAACACTCAGCTGGTTGATCGGTCGGGGTCTGTTATTGTAGAACACATCATATCCCTACCGGAGAAGCAACTATCCATACATCCTAGTGTCGAAGTTAAGCAAGGTCTGATGGTAGGGGCATGGTATCTATGGTGGATAAGGAGGCAGATCACTCATAATGAACAAGTTCCCCCGACATGGAGATGGCCGCTTTCGGTCCTCTCTATAATTCGTAATTTTGCAACAATACATGCAGGTCCATTGAGTGTGTCTGAAGCAACTTGGACAAAACCGAGCCTAGGCTCTATTAAAATGAATGTCGATGCGGCTTTCTTTTCAGATGACGGTGTGGGTGCTACCTCAGTGGTCCTACGAGATGGAAGGGGAAATTTTATTGCGGCCCAATGCAAGTTTCTTCCGGTGGCAGTGGATGTGATTACATCAGAAGCCATGGCAATGAGGGACGGATTGGTATTTGCTAATTCCCTGGGATTTAGCTGTCTGGAGGCAGAATCTGATTCTCTACAAGTTATCAACTTCTGTATGGGTCAAACAAGATGGTGGGATGAAGCGGCAGCGCTCTTTGCAGAATGTGTGGATTTAGGTACATCAATTGGGAAGGTCATCTACAAGCATTGTTTACGTTCATGTAATCGTGCAGCTCATGTGCTAGCAAATTTCAGTTTTTGTAATAAGCTTTCTTTTGTTTGGTTGCATGAGCCCCCTGATTTTTTGGTTAGGGAGCTCGTGGACGATGTAAACATTATTCATAATCAATAAAGCTAGCCATGATGGCCTTTCCTCAAAAAAAATGTTGATGGCCTGAGAGGACCGGGAGGGTGCTCAGTTTTAATATATCTAAATGTGCCTTCTATCATGAGCATACAAAACAAGCTACATCATGATCCAATTAAAGGTAAGCTCGTTCATGATATTGAACCCCTTGTGGAGCAGTCCCGTTGTGTTCCATCCAACCAAATTTCTTCCTGGGCACCACCAAAAGAAGATTTTGTGAAGCTAAACACTGACAGATTGTTTGGCCAAAATGGATCTGTAACAACAGGCATGGTCCTTTGGGATACTAAAGGGAATATCATATTTACCGCTTATCGTCACCTTTTATCATGCCATGATGCGCTTGAAACAAAATGCTCTTTCTGAAGGAATTTCCTTCGCTATGCAGTGGAGCAATCTTTCGCTTCATGTGGAATCCTTCGCTATGCAGGATAGATCAAGATATGCCTTCTTAGTTTGAGAGATCAAATTGAAGTTGTTAGAAAGAGATGCTTGTATTACTCATGTTTGATGTTCTCACAACTCTGTAAGCCATTTTATGGCTAGTTATGCTAGATCTTTTAGTCGAACTGTCGTATGGCTTGGCAATGGGCCTACGGGTGTTGCACAACTATGCAACAATGATTGTAGTAACTTAAATGAGTAATACAAGTTTTTTACCGCAAAAAAGTATCATCTCGATAGTGGAGGAAGAGTTGGGCCCCTTTATAAGAAATCATATTTCAGAATGTTATTGGAGTTCATCGCAAATAATTAAATGTTATTGTTGAGAAGAGAAGTGGTTTCCGCGCGGTCCTCCTCCGCCACCCGCCTCACCCCGCGGGCCGTGAATGAGTCAAGCTGAGCTCAAACCAATGTCATGTGTTTTGCCGGCCAGTAACGAAGAGTTTTTAACAAAAGAGTCACGAGTCTGAGACATCAGATCATGGGTTGTTGCTGACTCGGACGTGGGTCCAGCCCACGTCTCTCCACCCGGCCGCGCCTATAAATTGGAGGTGTCGGCAACCCTAGCCGCCACAAAGAACATATCACATCTACTCTGCCTCCACGCGCACGGCTGTACGGGAGAGCTGGCCTTTGGAACACCATCCCTTTAGATCATATATAGGAGAAGCGTGATTAGGATTTTGGGGAGCGTCTCATATGCGACTGTTAGCCATTGTTTGTCTACGTCCTCGTCGCCTTTGTCATCAACATGGCCACGGACGCCGAAAAGCTCACTTCCAAGAAGAAGGTCATTGAGGAGACCACCGCCACCGCGGCTTTGTCCTCGCCGAGGGTATAACACGCTTATCTTGCTCCTGTTTATTTCCATGTTAGTTGTACTAGGATTATACATAGACATGTCTTCTATGTGTGTACTACATGCTTACGTGATCAAATATCAATATATATTCAATATTAACATTGACATGCTCATGATTTATTTATGGATTAATTCAATCAAAAAATGCTAATGTACTCAACACATCCAAAACACAACTGATACAACAGTTTGCAAAAAGGACCAACAAGAAAAGCAAAGGAGCCCTTCAGGGATCAAAAAGCAAAACCACCAAAAATCACTGCCATGGTATAGAGCATCATACATTTGGGTTCAACACAAAGTAGGAAATTACATACTAGCTCCTGAAATATGCAATGAGGACGCAAAATTGGGTACAAAGTCACTCCCGTATGAGACTATCACAGAGGGGACGAGACCATTTAGTCCATCAAGACCACCACAACTACTCGCCAGGGACTCCGCACTGAAGTTGCACTGCCTCCCATTTGGCATTATGGACGGGAGGAATAAAAGAGGCGACCCTTTGGCCATAGGGTTTTGCAACTTGTCAAAGTGGACACGAAGCCTTTTGTGGGATTCGTAGCCTCTTGAAAACCATCACGTAAATAATATGCTCAAACACCATATGCATCTTCGCTGTCGCTCCTATGCTCCGGTGAGCCAGACATCCTCTTGCAAGCCAGGGAGCGACAGTAACCTCGCTGGAAGCTCAGATCTGATGAGGCACATCGCGAGAGAGGCAGGCGAAGTAGGGATCCTCCTATGTTTCCTTGTCTTCCACCTCGACAACTTGAAGGGAACAGGAGAATCACCATATCATCTCATCTCAACGCCACAACAAGCTTATTTAGGGGGGGGGGTATTTGCCAAACATTTTAAGGCCAGGACAAACCTAGCATTATTATCTATAGCAGAAGCCTAGTGTCGGTGTCAAAACCGGTGGATCTCGGGTAGGGGGTCCCAAACTGTGCGCCTAAGGTCGATGGTAACAGGAGACGGGGGACACGATGTTTACCCAGGTTCGGGCCCTCTTGATGGAGGTAATACTCTACTTCCTGCTTGATTGATCTTGATGAATATGGAGATTACAAGAGTTGATCTACCACGAGATCGTAATGGCTAAACCCTAGATGTCTAGCCTGTATGATTGTGATTGCCTCTACGGACTAAACCCTCCGGTTTATATAGACACTAGAGGGGCCTAGGGTTGTACATAGTCGGTTTATGGAGGAAGGAATCTTCATATCTGAATGCCAAGCTTGCCTTCCACGCCAAGGAGAGTCCCATCTGGACACGGGAGTGACGTCTTCTGTCTTGTATCTTCATGGTCCATTAGTCCAGCCCACGTCACATAGGCCAGACGCCCAAGGACCCCTTAATCCAGGACTCCCTCAATAGCCCCCGAACCAGACTTCAGTGACGATGTGTCTGGCGCGCTGATAGTCTTCGGCATTGCAAGGAGAGTTCTTCCTCCGAATATTTCAAAGCGTCTGATCCGAAGAGTTATATTCAGCTTTCCATTTAATGTCGTACCCATTGGATTCTGCGCCTCCATCGCTTCGGCTTCCACGTGTCGAGTGAATACAAAAGGTCAGAGTATTTTTGCACATAACACCCTAGCCATATAAGAAATGCGTATATTTAAGTGGATTGGATCTCAGATGCCATCTCGCACCAGGCGGAAAATCCTTAGAGCTTGCTAGGAGAAACCATTCCAACATGGCTAGCATTCCCAGTTCTTCCTCCTGCCCCCATGGTTCCGAAAAAGGTGATTGGGAGAAATGCCCAGTATCCCATGACCAGCTGAGTAAGCTTCAAACGTAGGGATTCCTTCCCCACGTGGATCTAGTCCTCGTCCGGGCAGGATTAACCTCCTTTACAGGCGAAGCCTTGGCGGAAAATTTCCCTAATCCCACCAGGGGGGAGCGAGTGTGCTTCATATCCTTCTTAATAAGAGGCGTCGGGTTTCCAATCCACCCCTTCCTCCGAGGTCTTCTGGAGTACTACGGTCTCCAACTGCACAACCTCACTCCAGCCTCCATCCTGCATATCATGGGTTTTGTCGCTCTTTGCAAGCTATTCCTGGGCTGCGAGGCCCACTTTGATTTATGGAGAAAACTCTTCTGCCTTGTCCCTCGTACCCAAAAGGGATCCGTATTCGAGGTGGGCAGCGCTGAGATATGGCGCATAGCCGGCACCGGATACTTGTCCGGCATGCCGAAGAAGGCATTCGAAGAGTGGCCCTCAGAGTGGTTTTATATTGAAGATGTCGCTCTCCCCGACCCAGTCCGGATGGGCCTTCCCGAATTTTCCAGCGCTTCATTGAGGAAACGCCACAGCTTACATCCTTGGAGCCTCGAGGAGGAAGACAGCGCAGAAGTCCAACAATTAATGGGCAAGATTAGGACACTTGCCCAGTCCGGATTATCAATAATCGAGGTAATGGCAACTTACATAGTGCGAGGTGTTCAACCACTCCAACTCAGAGGGCTCCCTATGTGGCACTACAATGGGGAAGATGACGCCTCACGTTGTGGACAAAAAGGTCCGGACACCGTTGCCGCCCTGGCCACAATATTGGCCGATCTGTATAAACGGGAGAAAGAGGAGTTTACTCGCCTTAAGCGCCAAGAGGGATTCTCCATGTACAATCCCCCTAGCTGGGTGAGTTTTAATCCCACCTCCTTACTCAATCCTTTCCCCGAGTCATGTTTAATTGACATTTACCCGCCCATTTTTACCAGGAATGGCGGAAGGCTGTCGCGGGGATCTATAGCCCCACTCCACAGCCGGAGGACCATAACCAGGACCTCGATCCCGGATTCGAAGAAGATCCGGACATATTTGTAGAGCTCAAGGAGGGAGTCTTCTACTAGGCGAGCTATGATGGTAAAGAAGTGGCCATCACGGCCGATTACCTCGACCTCTTTCCTGCCTCATATGTAACTAATCAGGAGACATCTCCTCTGAAAGAGCTTCCTCATTATGCCTCACCCACCGCACTGTCTCGTGCTCCAAAGGGGAGGCGCTCGACACGCCATGCTGCACCAGAGGTGTCTCATAAGAGAGCGGCGACCACGCCGAGCGGGTCTTCGAAGAGGAAGGCAAACGACAACACGGCCGAGCCCTCATCAAAGAGGCATAACTTTAAATATGCCACCTGGTAGTCACATCGAACTGTGACATTGTCCACTGTGTCTTATCAGGAAGAGCGTTCGCCAGACTATGTCCGGGGATCCTGCCGGTCGTGCCTCCACCAGTCAGGTTCCAGACCCTACCTTAAGGGCGGAGGCTAACACGGGAGCGACACCGGATTGTCCTTCTGCAGAGGATTCGGATGATATATCTGTCACAAACTCTGAAGTGGAGAGCACCATGAATCATCGATGCCGGAGGGCAGCTCTTCGCGACCCTGACTTTACAAAAGAGGCATTCAATGCCTTCAGCTCGGCTGATGCATACATCCGAGCTGCTCAGGATGGGCTTGCCAGAGCCATGGACCAGCATTTGACAGATATGCGGGTGAGTACGCATTGTACAGATTTGGTAATCATATGCCAGTAGCCCCCGAGACTTGAAGCAGTTGATACAAATGATTTAAGGATCATTGTATAATCAGGCGCTCACGAAGAAGAACAACCTGTTGTCTCAAGAGCTGGAAAAGTGTCAGACCCAGCTAGCTGCGGCTACCGCTGAACTGGAGAAATCCAAGGAGGCACCGCCTGGTAATGTTCCCCTCCATCCAGAAAAATATAATCATATACCAGTAATGTTAATACTGTTGTATTTCCCATGGCAGGATTGGTAGATCAACTGAAAGAGGGACCGGAGGCCGCGCAGGCGGGTAAACCATGGACCGAAAAGCAACTGGCCGCTGGCGAACGTGTGTTGACACGGACCAGGGATGATTCTTCTTGCTACCTCTTGAGCACTACTTTGGATTTCCCCGAAGAGGAGAGGATGATGCAGCAAAGTAGCGTAAGTATTTCCCTCGGTTTTTGAGAACCAAGGTATCAATCCAGTAGGAGACTACGCGCGAGTCCCTCGTACCTACACAAAACAAATAGCTCAACACAACCAACGCGATTAGGGGTTGTCAATCCCTTCACGGTCACTTACGAGAGTGAGATCTGATAGAGATGATAGCTAATATTTTTGGTAATTTTGATATAAAGATGCAAAGTAAAAAGTAAAAAAGCAAAGCAATAATAAAGTGATGGAGATTGATAGGATGAGAATAGACCCTAGTGGCTTCTCTCGAGAGCATAAGTATTCTACGGTGGGTGAACAAATTACTGTTGAGCAATTGACAGAATTGAGCATAGTTATGAGAATATCTAGGTATGATCATGTATATAGGCATCACGTCCGAGACAAGTAGACCGACTCCTGCCTGCATCTACTACTATTACTCCACTCATCGACCGCTATCCAGCATGCATCTAGAGTATTAAGTTAAAAACAGAGTAACGCCTTAAGCAAGATGACATGATGTAGAGGGATAGTTTCATGCAATATGATAAAAACCCCATCTTGTTATCCTCGATGGCAACAATACTATACGTGCCTTGCTGCCCCTTCTGTCACTAGGAAAGGACACCGCAAGATTGAACCCAAAGCTAAGCACTTCTCCCATTGCAATAAAAACCAATCTAGTAGGCCAAACCAAACTAATAATTCGAAGAGACTTGCAAAGATAACCAATCATACATAAAAGAATTCAGAGAAGATTCAAATATTATTCATAGATAGACTTGATCATAAACCCACAATTCATCGTTCTCAACAAACACACCGCAAAAAGAAGATTACATCGAATATATCTCCAGGAGAGAGGGGGAGAACATTGTATTGAGACCCAAAAAGAGAGAAGAAGCCATCTAGCTACTAACTATGGACCCGAAGGTCTGAGGTAAACTACTCACACTTCATCAGAGGGGCTATGATGATGTAGAAGCCCTCCGTGATAATGGCCCCCTCCGGCGGAGCTCCGAAACAGGCCCCAAATGGGATCTCGTGGGTACAGAAGGTTGCGGCGGTGGAATTAGGTTTTTGTCTCCTATTCAGATCGTTTGGGGGTACGTAGGTATATATAGGAGGAAGGAGTACGTCGGTGGAGCTTCGAGGGGCCCA
Source organism: Aegilops umbellulata (assembly GCA_032464435.1). Lineage (NCBI taxonomy): Eukaryota > Viridiplantae > Streptophyta > Magnoliopsida > Poales > Poaceae > Aegilops > Aegilops umbellulata. The sequence continues at coordinate 126,847,614 of CP136054.1, forward strand.
CGAGGCAGGGGGCGCGCCCTAGGGGGGGAGGGGGCGCCCTCCACCCTCGTGACCGCCTCGTGGCTTTATTGACGGAGGGTCCAAGTCTCCTGGATCATATCTGATGAGAAAATCACGTTCCCGAAGGTTTCATTCCGTTTGGACTCTGTTTGATATTTTGTTTCTTCGAAACACTGAAATAGGAAAAAAACAACAATTCTGGGTTGGGCCTCCGGTTAATAGGTTAGTCCCAAAAATAATATAAATGTGAAAAAATAAAGCCCAATATAGTCCAAAACAGTAGATAATATAGCATGGAGCAATCAAAAACTATAGATACATTGGAGACGTATCAGGCATCCCCAAGCTTAATTCCTGCTCGTCCTCGAGTAGGTAAATGATAAAAAAGAGAATTTTTGATGCGGAGTGCTACTTGGCATAATTTCAATGTAAATCTTCTAAACTGTGGTATGAATATTCAGATCCAAAAGATTCAAGACAAGAGTTCATATTGACATAAAAATAATAATACTTCAAGCATACTAACTAAGCAACTATGTCTTTTCAAAATAACATGGCCAAAGAAAGTTCATCCCTACAAAATCATATAGTTTAGTCATGCTCCATTTTTGTCACACAAGAATGCTCTCATCATGCACAACCCCGATGACAAGCCAAGCAATTGTTTCATACTTTAATAATCTCAAACTTATAAACCTTCACGCAATACATGAGCGCGAGCCATGGATATAGCACTATGGGTGGAATAGAATAGGATGATGGGGTTATGTGGAGAAGACAAAAAAGGAGAAAATCTCACATCAACGAGGATAATCAACGGGCTATGGATATGCCCACCGATTGATGTTAATGCAAGGCGTAGGGATTGCCATGCAACGGATGCACTAGAGCTATAAATATATGAAAGCTCAACAAAAGAAACTAAGTGGGTGTGCATCCAACTTGCTTGCTCACGAAGACCTAGGGCATTTGAGGAAGCCCATCGTTGGAATATACAAGCCAAGTTCTATAATTTAAAATTCCCACTAGTATATGAAAATGACAAAGCAAGAGACTCTCTATTATGAAGATTATGGTGCTACTTTGAAGCACAAGTGTGGAAAAAAGGATAGTAGTATTGCACCTTTTTATTTTATATTTTTTGGGCCTTTTTTTGGCCTTTTTTTATTTGGGACAATACTCTATTAAATGATGATCATCACACTTCTATTTATTTACAACTCAATGATTACAACTCGATACTAGAACAAAGTATGACTCTATATGAATGCCTCCGACAGTGTACCGGGATATGAAATGAATCAAGAGTGACATGTATGAAAGAATTATGAACGGTGGCTTTGCCACGAATACTATGTCAACTACATGATCATGCTAAGCAATAGGACAATGATGAATGTGTCATGAAGAACGGCATGGTGGAAAGTTGCATGGCAATATATCTCGGAATAGCTATGGAAATGCCATAATAGATAGGTATGGTGGCTGTTTTGAGGAAGATATACGGAGGTTTATGTGTGAAAGAGCGTATCATATCATGGGGTTTGGATGCACCGGCTAAGTTTGAACCAACTCTCAATGTGAGAAAGGGCAATGCACGGTACCGAAGAGGCTAGCAATGATGGAAGGGTGAGAGTGCGTATAATCCATGGACTCAACATTAGTCATAAAGAACTCATATACTTATTGCAAAAATCTACAAGTCATCAAAAACCAAAGCATTACGCGCATGCTCCTAGGGGGATAGATTGGTAGGAAAAGACCATTGCTCGTCCCCGGCCGCCACTCATAAGGAGGACAATCAAATAACACCTCATGTTTCAAATTTGTTACATAACGTTTACCATACGTGCATGCTACGGGACTTGCAAACTTCAACTCAAGCATTTCTCAAATTCACAACAACTCAACTAGAACGACTTTGATATTATCACCTCCATATCTCAAAACAATTGTCAAGCATCAAACTTTTCTTAGTATTCAACGCACTCAAAAGAAAGTTTTACAAAGCTTGAATACCAAGCATATTATTATTAAGCAAATTACCATGCTATTTAAGACTCTCAAAATAATCTAAGTGAAACATGAGAGATCAATAGTTTCTTACAAACAAATCCACCACCGTGCTCTAAAAGATATAAGTGAAGCACTAGAGCAAAACTATATAGCTCAAAAGATATAAGTGAAGCACATAGAGTATTCTATCAAATTCCAATTCATGTATGGCTCTCTCAAAAGGTGTGTACAGCAAGGATGATTGTGGCACACTAACAAACAAATACACAAATAATACAAGACGCTCCAAGAAAAACACATATCATGTGGTGAATAAAAATATAGCTCCAAGTAAAATTACCGATGGAAGTAGACGAAAGAGGGGATGCCTTCCGGGGCATCCCCAAGCTTTGACTTTTTGGTGTCCTTGGATTATCTTGGGGGTGCCATGGGCATACCCAAGATTAGGCTCTTGCCACTCCTTGTTCCATAATCCATCACAAGATTTCACCCAAAACTTGAAAACTTCACAACACAAAACTTAACAGAAATCTCGTGAGCTCCACTAGCGAAAGAAAACAAAAGACCACTTCAAGGTACTGTAATGAACTTATTCTTTATTTGTATTGGTGTTAAACCTATTGTATTCCAACTTCTCTATGGATTATAAACTATTTTACTAGCCATAGATTCATCAAAATAAGCAAACAACACACGAGAAGCAGAATCTGTCAAAAACAGAACAGTCTGTAGTAATCTATAACTAACGCAAACTTCTGGAACTCCAAAAAATCTACCAAAATAGGGAGACCTATAAAATTTGTTTATTGATCAGAAGCAATTGGAATCAGTATTTTATCACGTTCTGGTGATTTTTAACAATTGTTTTCGTGAACAGAAAGTTTCTGGAAATTACAGCAAGATCAAATAACTATCATCCAAGGAGATCCTATAGGTTTAACTTGACACAAACACTAATTAAAACATAAAACCACATCTAAACAGAAGGTAGTTGAATTATTTATTCCTAAACAGAAGCAAAAACAAAAAATCTAAAATAAAATTGGGTTGCCTCCCAACAAGCGCTATCATTTAACGCCCCTAGCTAGGCATAAAAGCAAGGATAGATCTAGGTATTGCCATCTTTGGTACGCAATCCATAAGGGGCCCTCATGATAGATTCATATGGTAATTTTATTTTCTTCCTAGGGAAGTGTTCCATGCCCTTTTTTAATGGAAAATTGAAATCTAATATTCCCTTCCTTCATATCAATAATTGCACCAACCGTTCTAAGGAAAGGTCTACCGAGAATAATAGGGCAAGAAGGATTGCAATCAATATCAAGAACGATAAAATCTACGGGCACATAATTCTTATTTGCAACAATAAGAACATCATTAATTCTTCCCATAGGTTTCTTAATAGTGGAATCCGCAAGATGTTAGTTTAGAGAGCAATCATCAAAATCACGGAAATCTAGCAAATCACACAAAGTTTTGGGAACAGTAGAGACACTAGCACACAAATCACACAAAGCATAAAACTCATGATCTTTAATTCTAATTTTAATAGTAGGTTCCCACTCATCATAAAGTTTTCTAGGGATATAAACTTTCAACTCAAGTTTTTCTTCATAAGATTGCATCAAGGCATCAACGATATGTTCGGTAAAGGCTTTATTTTGACTATAAACATGAGGAGAATTTAGCACGGATTGCAACAAGGAAATACAATCAATTAAAGAGCAACTTTCATAATTAAATTCCTTGAAATCCAATATAGTGGGTTTAGCAACATCTATGGTTTTATTTCTTTCAATCCCACTTTTATTAATTTCATCATCAAGATCTAAATACTCCGAATTATTGGAACGCCTTCTATGTAAGGGGAGATCATATTCAGTTTCATCAAGATTCATATTGCAAAACAAAGATTTAATAGGGGATACATCAATAACTTTTAGATCTTCATCTTGATTTTCATAAGAATTGGAAGAACACGCTTTAATAAAGGCATCTTTCATAGCACGCATCCTAGCGGTTCTTTCCTTGCACTCATCAATGGAAATTCTCATGGCTTTGAGAGACTAATTGATATCATGCTTAGGAGGAATAGATCTAAGCTTTAAAGAATCAACCTCAAGAGAAATTCTATCAACGTTCCTAGCCAAATCATCAACTTTAAGCAATTTATCTTCAAGCAAAGCATTGGAATTCTTTTGTGAATTCATAAACTCTTTAACACTATTCTCAAATTCATAGGGCATCTTATTAAAATTTCCATAAGATTTGTTGTAGTAATTTCCATAATTATTAGAAGGATTACTAGGATAAGGCCTAGGATTAAAATTCCCTCTATACGCGTTGTTACCAAAATTATTCCTACCAACAAAATTCACATCCATAGGTTCATTATTATTCTCAATCAAAGTAGACAAAGGCATATCATTAGGATCAGAAGAAACACTCTTAGTAGCAAATAATTTCATAAGTTCATCCATCTTTCCACTCAAAACATTGATTTCTTCTATCGCATGCACTTTTTTATTAGTAGATATTTCAGTGTGCCATTGAGAATAATTAACCATAATATTATCAAGGAGTTTAGTAGCATCTCCTAAAGTGATTTCCATAAAAGTGCCTCCCGCGGCCGAATCTGAAAGATTTCTAGAAGCAAAATTCAATCCGGCATATTTTTTTTGTATAATCATCCACAAATTCAAACCATGAGTAGGGCAATTACGTATCATTAATTTCATTCTCTCCCAAGCTTGTGCAACATGTTCATGATCAAGTTGCTTAAAATTTATAATGCGTTTCTAATAGAGATGATCTTAGCGGGAGGAAAATACTTAGAGATAAAAGCATCTTTGCACTTGTTCCAAGAATCAATACTATTTTTAGGCAAAGACAAAAACCAAGCTTTAGCACGATCTCTAAGAGAAAAAGGAAATAGATTCAATTTAACAATATCATTATCGACATCTTTCTTCTTTTGCATATCACATAAATCAACGAAGCTATTCAGATGAGTAGCGGCATCTTCACTAGGAAGGCCGGCGAATTGATCTTTCATAACAAGATTCTACAAAGCAGTATTGATTTCACAAGATTCAGTATTGGTAAGAGGAGCAATCGGAGTGCTAAGGAAATCATTATTGTTGGTATCGGTAAAGTCACACAATTTGGAATTATCTTGAGCCATCGACAAGCAAGTAATCCAACACACGAGCAAACAAAAGGCAAGCGAGAAAAAGGCAAACGGAAAAGAGAGATAAAACGGCAAGGGTGAAGTGGGGGAGAGGAAAACAAGAGGCAAATGACAAATAATGTAGTGCGAGAGATAAGGAATTGTGATGGGTACTTGGTATGTTGACTTTTGTGTAGACCTCCCCGGCAACGGCGCCAGAAATTCTTCTTGCTACCTCTTGAGCACTGCCTCGGATTTCCCCGAAGAGGAGAGGATGATGCAACAAAGTAGCGTAAGTATTTCCCTTAGTTTTTGAGAACCAAGGTATCAATCCAGTAGGAGGCTACGTGCAAGTCCCTCGTACCTACACAAAACAAATAGCTCAACGCAACCAACGCGATTAGGGGTTGTCAATCCCTTCACGGTCACTTACGAGAGTGAGATCTAATAGAGATGATAGATAATATTTTTTGGTAATTTTGATATAAAGATGCAAAGTAAAAAGTAAAAGGCAAAGCAATAATAAAGTGATGGAGATTGATATGATGAGAACAGACCCGGGGGCCATAGGTTTCACTAGTGGCTTCTCTCAAGAGCATAAGTATTCTACGGTGGGTGAACAAATTACTGTTGAGCAATTGACAGAATTGAGCATAGTTATGAGAATATCTAGGTATGATCATGTATATAGGCATCACGTCCGAGACAAGTAGACCGACTCCTGCCTGCATCTACTACTATTACTCCACTCATCGACCGCTATCCAGCATGCATCTAGAGTATTAAGTTAAAAACAGAGTAACGCCTTAATCAAGATGACATGATGTAGAGGGATAGTTTCATGCAATATGATAAAAAACCCATCTTGTTATCCTCGATGGCAACAATACTATACGTGCCTTGCTGCCCCTTTTGTCACTGGGAAAGGACACCGCAAGATTGAACCCAAAGCTAAGCACTTCTCCCATTGCAATAAAAACCAATCTAGTAGGCCAAACCAAACTGATAATTCGAAGAGACTTGCAAAGATAACCAATCATACATAAAAGAATTCAGAGAAGATTCAAATATTATTCATAGATAGACTTGATCATAAACCCACAATTCATCGTTCTCGACAGACACACCGCAAAAAGAAGATTACATCGAATAGATCTCCACGAGAGAGGGGGAGAACATTGTATTGAGATCCAAAAAGAGAGAAGAAGCCATCTAGCTACTAACTATGGACCCGAAGGTCTGAGGTAAACTACTCACACTTCATCGGAGGGGCTATGATGATGTAGAAGCCCTCCGTGATGATGGCCCCCTCCGGCGGAGCTCCGGAACAGGCCCCAAGATGGGATCTCGTGGGTACAGAAGGTTGCGGCGGTGGAATTAGGTTTTTGGCTCCTGTTCTGATCGTTTGGGGGTACATAGGCATATATAGGAGGAAGGAGTACGTCGGTGGAGCTTCGAGGGGCCCACGAGGCAGGGGCACGCCCTAGGGGGCGCCCTCCACCCTCGTGACCGCCTCGTGGCTTTCTTGATGGAGGGTCCAAGTCTCCTGGATCATATCTGATGAGAAAATCACGTTCCCGAAGGTTTCATTCCGTTTGGACCTCGTTTGATATTCCGTTTCTTCGAAACACTGAAATAGGCAAAAAACATCAATTCTGGGCTGGGCCGCCGGTTAATAGGTTAGTCCCAAAAATAATATAAAAGTGAAAAAATAAAGCCCAATATAGTCCAAAATAGTAGATAATATAGCATGGAGCAATCAAAAATTATAGATACGTTGGAGACGTATCAAGAACAAGCTACAGGATGCCAACACCCTGCTGGGCGAAGAGCTAAAAGACGTACGAGCCCAGCTAGCTGACGCCGTAAAGGAAAATAGGAGGTTACGAGGCGGCATATTCAGTATGCTTTTGAACTTACCTTCGTGTAATTCAGCGAAAAGCTGACAGATTTATGTCTGCAGGTATGCTGACTGGCCGTCATGAAGAGGAAATCTTTGGATCTCAAGGCGATCTGCTGCAAGAGCTGTCCCAAGTGCACGAGCGAGCTCGACAAGCAATGCGGAGCGTTGCCAAGGCTTTGTGACCATCCACTCCCCTCCAGGAAGTATGGGGGAGCTTTTGAAGCTGTTCCAGGGAGCTCGGCGGCGCTTTCGATTATGGAAGATATCAGCCTGCCGAGAAGGTGCGTGAGAGGTCTGGGCCATGGTAAAAACACGATACACCAATCTTGATCCGAATTATATGGCCCGGGTCGGACCTCGGGGGTTAGATGGACAAGAAATTCCAGTGAGTTTGGTACATGACCAAGTAAAGATAGCCGCCAAGTTCTCCCAACAGGATTGTAAGCTAGACAACCTGTTAGACGACATAGAGGAAGAAGTTTTTGAGTCCAAGTGACTTTGTACTTCAATTGACAAATTTGTCCCTAGCCGGATTGTAAAACAATTTTCATGGCAGGCCTTTTCGCTTCGACCTCTGGACCCGAAGGTGCGGATGTTTCCGAATACCGGAGCAACAATATAGACGGGGTATGCATGGAAACCAAGCGTAGGGGTCATAGTTGCTTGAACAAGCAAGTTGTATCCGGCTAGCTATGTTATATTACTTTGTTTATTGTAACAAACATTTTCCAGTGAGAATAGTTCCGTTAAGGGTTCCTTTCCCTAGGTGAACATGCGTTAGTATGCATGCCCGAACTGTGATTGAAAAATCACAGTATACATAACATCTGGGGGTTCACAGTATAATTAGGGTATAACGTCTTTAGTCCGCTGACCGAATATTCCCTTAAGAACGCTATCTTTCGGCTTCACCCAGTCTGAGGTACAAGTCCGGATGACCCGACTGTAATAATCGCAGAGGTGCTCCCTTTATGCCGTAGCCGAACAAACGAGAACGTAGGGCATAAGCACAAGAGCCAGGCAACCCAGCTTGGCAAAAACTTAAGTCATAACGGTGCATATAATGGCGAAGAAAAGGTACATATGAGGAAAGGACACATATGTGGGGAGCTTGATGCTCGGAAAATAATAATAATAATAATAATAATAATAATAATAATAATAATAATAATAATAATAATAATAATAATAATGATAATAATGATAATGATAATGATAATGATAATGATAATGATAATGATAATAATAATAATAATAATAATAATAATAATAATAATAATAATAATAATAATAATAATAATAATAAGGATGTGTACGTCATAGGTGTGCGGTTTAGCCGCACAAGAGCAATAGAGCTGGAGAAAAAGAAATTAATTAAAGAGAGAAAAAATGGGAACAGAGGGAGAAGAAGATGAACAAAGAGTACGGCTCTAGGCGTAGAATCTTCGGAGTCTGGCGGCATTCCACGGGTTCGGCTCTAAGCGATTGTCTGATGCATCACGCAGGCGGTACGCTCCTCCAGTGAGAACTTCATCTATGATGAAGGGACCCTCCCACTTGGCCTTGAGTTTGTCCTTTTTGTTCTGACAAGCGTAGAACGTGTTCACCAACATTATAAGTCTTGGTCCGCACATCTCTGCTTTGGTATCTACAAGCCTGTTGTTGATAGAATGCAGAACGTGCTTTTAAGAACGTGCTTTTGCAACGTCGCGCTCCTCCTCCAGGGTATCTAGACTGTCCTGCCGATCAAGCTCGGCTTCTCTCTCTTCATACATGCACACTCGAGGTGAGTCATGAATGATGTCGCGGGGCAAAACGGCCTCTGCGCCATACACCATGAAGAATGGTGTGTGTCCGGTAGTGCGACTGGGCGTGGTCCGCAGCCCCCAGAGTACGGAGTCGAGCTCCTCAACCCAGTGCTTGTCTGATTCTTTCAACGACCGCACTAGTCTAGGCTTAATGCCGCCCATGATAAGACCATTAGCTCGTTCGACTTGACCGTTTGTTTGTGGGTGATAGACCGAGGCGTAATCGAGCTTAATGCCCAATTTAGCACACCGGGTTTTCACTTCATCGGCTGTGAAATTGGATCCGTTATCGTTGATGATGCTGTGTGGGACACCATGACGGTGCACGACACCGGATATAAAGTCTATCACCGGTCTGGCTTCGACTATTTTAACTAGTTTGGCCTCTATCCACTTGGTGAATTTATCTACCATGACTAGCAGATATTTTTTCTTATGGCTTCCTTCTTTAAGGGGTCCAACCATATCAAGCCCCCAGACTGCGAAAGGCAAGTAATGGGGACTTTTTGTAGAGCGATAGGCGGCGTATGGCTTTGATTGGTGAAAAGCTGGCATCCGACACAATGTTGGACCAAGTCCTGTGCATCTGCTCAGGTCGTCGGCCAAAAGAAGCCTGTACGGAAGGCCTTACTTACGAGGGCCCGAGCCACGACATGGTGACCGCCGATACCAGCATGGATTTCGGCTAGGAGCTGTCGTCCCTCTTCTTCAGAGATACATCTTTGAAGGACACCGGTAGCGCTTTTCTTGTAGAGCTCTCCGTCATGGACCTTGCAGGCTTGCGAGCGCCGAACAATGCAGCGAGCCTCATTCTGGTCCTCAGGGAGCTCTCGCCTATTAAGGTAGGCCAAGAAGGGTTTGGTCCATGGGGCAATGACTGCCATTATTAGATGGGTCGATGATGTTATTTCGGTGGCTGAGGCCCCGATGATATCGGTATTCTGTTCGGAATCTGGGGGTGTAATCGGATACGGACTGGTGTTGCTGCTCTCACCCCGCCACACCACGGATGGCTTGAAGAGCCTTTCCAGAAAGATGTTAGGCGGGACGGGGTCACGCTCAGCGCCCATGCGAGCAAGGACATCCGCCTCTTGATTACTTTCTCGAGCCACATGACGAAACTCGAGTCCCTCGAACCTAGCTGATATTTTGAGTATGGCATTACGATAGGCCGCCATCTTCGGATCTTTGGCGTCGAAGTCTCCATTTATTTGGGATATTGCAAGATTTGAATCCCTGTGCACCTCTAGGCGTTGTATGCCCATGGAGGCAGCCATCCGAAGACCGTGCAATAAGGCCTCGTATTCGGTTGCATTGTTGGAGTCTGTGTATAATATTTGGAGTACGTACTGGACTGTGTCTCTAGTGGGGGACGTTAAGACGACGCCCGCTCCTAAGCCGGTCAACATTTTAGAGCCATCGAAGTGCATGACCCAGTTGGAATATGTGTCGTACTCTTTAGGGAGTTCGGCCTCTGTCCATTCGGCGATGAAGTCAGCCAATACTTGGGATTTAATGGCTCAGCGTGGTTTGTATGTTATGTCGAATGGCAGGAGCTCAATGGCCCACTTGGCAATCCGGCCCGTAGCGTCGCGGTTGTTTATTATGTCATTGAGTGGTACTTCGGAAGCCAGCGTGATCGAGCACTCTTGGAAGTAGTGTCATAGCTTCCGGGATGCCATGAAGACCGCACATGCTATATTTTGGTAATGAGGGTACCGGGATTTGCATGGTGTGAGGACAGTGGATACGTAGTATACCGGTTTCTGGAGTGGGAATTTGTGTCTGTCCTCGCCTCTGAGGCGGCGTTTGTCACAGCCACTGTGGCAGTAAGGCTCTTTCCATGCTTAACGAGGCGCTCCTCCTCCTCCCGTGGGAACTCAGTGTAGCACGCAAGGTCGCTGTCGCACGTGCGGGCATCCACCTCCGCCTCCCACCTTCGGGCGGCGGTGGTGAAGCGGGTGAAGACCCTAGCGGTCGACGGTAGGCTGGCGGCCACGGCGACTAACAAGTGGCGGCCACGACCACCACCTCCCGCCTTCGGGCCGCGGTGGCGGAGCGGGAGATGGCCATAGTGGCCGGTAGTGGGGTCGCGGCCACGACGGCCATCTCCCGCCTTCGGGCCGCGGCGGTGGAGCGGGCGATGGCCCTGGCTTTCAACGGTGGTGTGGCGGCAACGGCGGCCGGCAATAGCTGCCGACGGGCACCGGCGGCGCAGCGTGTGGTGGGTGTTCCGCGCACACCCAACAGGGATGCCACGCGCACTACACTACGTCGGGGACTGCGCCGCCGCCGCGGTGTAGCCTCCCAGTTGGAGTTGTCCTCTGATGACGGCGGAGTGGCTGAGCGATGACGATGGACCGGTGCCATTGGCGAATGTGAGAGAAGTAGACGAGATAAGCTACAGGGATGGAGGGGAAAATGCGACGCAGGACTCGCCGGTCGTGAGGGTTTTTATAGCAGGCCGGTAAGCATTGGGATTTGGGGGATTTCACCGAGTCGGGCGGGAAGCTTGCGCGGGAACCTGTGAGGTTGCGCAGGAACGGGCTCACCGACGATTCATTGGTGCCGCCGTTTGGCAAAAAGAACGCCCCCGCGCGCTGCGCAAGCTTGCCCTGTAAGCCGTCTGCGGCAGCGGGGTGACAAGACATGCAAGAGAAGGACGAAAGGCCATGTACACGTACGGTTAATAAAAAACATTTGCGATTTAATTACATACTATACCACCATCCTGGTTTATAAGTATGATTTAACTAATAAAATATGAATGCATGTGGCCAAAGATTATATAGTTGGATTTGTATTTGAACATAGTTTTCAATTATATAATTTTTAAAACATGCATTAACATTTTGTTGGTTAAATTTAAGGGCAAAGTATGGCACGGGATATAAAGGAGACTATAGACTAGATGGAGGTGGTACCACACGGCCGCTCTCTACGCAGCGGCGCAACTGTTGGCCGGCTTGTAGGCGACCATTTCCTGCGTGTTCAACTGCTCTATGCGTGTGGTTGCTTGCGGTTCAGACGGCCACGGCGCGCTCTGCTCGCGTCCCGCCGCGCGCGCTCTGCTCTCGCGTCCCTCCAGGTGCTCTGTCCTCGTCCCAACACGCACGCTGCTAGTGTTTTGGGCCGGCGCACGATCACGCACGTTCGTGTGCAAGCGGTTGCACCGGGCGCGGCGTGACGATGCAGTTACTCGTTGCAAAAACTGCCATGCGGACGCGCCGAGAATCCACGCCGCCCGGCCCCCTTTTATTCCTGCGGCTATTTACCTTCATCTCTTGTCTCACACGACACAATAAGCACACCCACGAGGACACATACAGAGAGGACATCCAACGGTCCAATGGCGCTCCCGTGGCTCCAATGGTGCTCCCAGCGGCCGACGACGACAACGGTGGGCAGTTCACCACGCATCACGTAGGGGACACCCACATGAGGGGGAAGGCCCTCTCGGTGGTGTACACGAACGATCTGGTCTCGGTGGAGAGCTCCATCCAAACTATGGAGCAGTTCCTTGCCGAGGACAAGTATCGAGTGGTTGGCTTCGACCTCGAGTACACCATCGGTCATGTCGGGCACGATCAGAAGGTTGCCGTCGCCCAGTTGTCCGTGCCACATGACATCCTCGTCTACCACTCCACCTTGCCACAAGGCCTTGCGAGCGTTTCTCCAGGTTTATCAACAGCTCCGACTAAAGTTTTGCTACGGAGGACACCACCAACGATCTAAAAGCGCTCAAGGTTTCGGACTTGAAATGCCCGAATCTTGTCAACATCCGGCACCACTACAAGGTCTGGGGCAGCGACAAAAGCAAACTAAACTCCCTGGTTGACCTCGCCTCAGCCATCATCGACCCCTACTACGCGAAGATGAAGTAAGAGAGCAATAAGAATAAGAATGCAAGAATGCCTGGCACAATGTGTGCATAAGAGACTGGATGAACAACATGTCAAGTACGCGGCCATGGACGCGTACACAAGCTACAAGATGTACAAGCGGATCGTTGACATGAGGAATTGTCTTCTTCTTAACCCAGACAAGGGATCAAGCCACATAGCAGTGGCGGGAGCATCACAAGAAGTAGATGACAAGACGATCATTTCTCCTACTTTAGAATGCATGCAATTGTTTATTGAGGTGTGTATGAATGATCTATATAGTCACTTATGTAATTGGATGTATATATATATATATATATATATATATATATATATATATATATATATATATATATATATATATATATATATATATCCTACTACTGGGTGTAGTTACACCCATTTCTTATATACTACCATGTGGTACTATATACTCTACTTTGTTATTTTTAGTATGTTTGTATACTATATCTAAGATACTCCAAAATGAATTATATAAAAAAATTGCAAGTGAGCTCATAGTTTTATTGTATTTGTGAAATACGTACATATTTGTATGCGAAAGAAGTATGCACAAAATATGGTACATACTACCAAAAAATTAGTATATATATATACTACCTAAACATTCATATATACTACATACTACGCGTACATACTCTTCGATGTGATAAATGCTACCTAGAACGTATGAAACAAAAGTAGGAGTAACTACACCCGATAGTAGGAAAAATTGTCATATATATAGAGAGAGAGTGGCACTATTCTGATCCTGGAATCAGAATAGTTATTCTGATCACAGCCGGCCCTATAAGGGTGTGTTTGGTTCGAGAACGAAGTAGAATGGAATGTCATGGTTCCGTTCCACTGGAATGGGTCTGCTCCGTTCCCGTGTTTGATTGGGGATATTTGATGGAATAGAATGGTTACGTTTCAATGTTTGGTTTGAGGGATATAATGAAATGAATTCAGTTCAACCCATCTTTATAAAAATGATGAGGCTGCCTCTTAAATGCATATATATACAAAATGAACAAGTATAAAATCTTTATATTTCTAGAAATATATTATTGGAATTTTCAGAAGCATTTACATCGAATTGTACTTTCAATTGAATGTTTGCAATGACTTCTGCTATTGAGAGGACAAAAAACACGGGTGAAAAATCATCAACAAGCAAACAATCAAGGAAATTTGCTCACAGATGAAGCGCAACAAAAACTCTTGCTGTTGACCTCGAGATAGTTGCACAACAAGAACAACCCCTGTCCATCCCATAGATCAGGTCCCAGAAGTAGTGCTCGTCGCTGTTGTAGCCCACGTCAGATCAGGTCGTCGCCGTCCCTGGCACCTCAGCTCGTCGCCGTCGCCTAGCAGACCAAGTCGCCGCCGACCATGGCAGATCGGGTCGCCGCCGTCTCCTAGCAGATCGGGTCGCCGCGTCCCCTATCAGATCAGGTCACCGCCGCCCATCCCATAGACCAGGTCGCCGCTGCCCCGTTGCGGATTCGCTGGCCTGGTCGCTGCTGCCCATCCGCCGGACTTGGGAGAGACAAGTGGAGAGAGAGCCGTGAAGGAGAGGGGTTGGGGAGAGGAGGTGAGTGCGAGGGGGAGAGGAAGCAGGCGAGGGGAACGAGCGGTTCCGCGCCGTCCGCTCAATTTTGAGGTATCACCTTGTTTCGGATATCGGCCGAATATTCGGTTTGTGGGAACGAGTCCGTCCCCGATCCACCTACATACTGAACGCGAGAATGAGGCCCAGGAACGGGTCCGACCCGTGACATTCCAGCCCGTTCCTGCAAGCAAACACATCCTAAGGGCACGACCAGAGCTTCCCGAACTCTCGAACTGGGTAGCCATAGAAAAAAGGGAAAAAGCCCACCCACATCCCCCGATCCCGATCCCACCACCTCCCGCACCTTCCGCTCGCCGCCCCGTCCCCAAACGGCGGCTTCAGCGCTGCCGCCACCAAGCCCCCAACCGGAGACGCGGTGGCCGCCCCCGCCCCAACCGGAGACACCGCCGCTGCCCCGCCATGCCTCAGTCGGAAACACCGCGGCCCCAACATCCCGCCGCCACCGCCATGGCCCCCAGCTTTCCCCGCCGTCAATACGCGTCGCCGTCGCGTCGTGCCACCACGCGCCACCACGCGCCGCCGGAGACGGAGGAAGCTTCCTCAACCACAGCGCCAAAAATCGTCCACCCCATCCCCTATCACTCCCTCCAGTGAGGTAAACGATGAGATCCCCCATCCCCTCTGTACTCCTCCCCAATCATGCTTGTATCTTCAAGATCTGGGATGTAGTTCTGGTGGCTTCTTCTCATTCCATGAACAGGGTTGCTCACTGGAACACATAAGCCGTGGTGGGCTGCAGACTTCAGTTCGGCGGGCATGTGCAAGTAGTTAGTCTTTCGCCCGGGGCATCACCCTTTGCATCGGCGACCACCGGAGCTGGCCTGAGGCGTGGTCCTGCTCGTCGTCCCTTGCTACATCTTGGCTGGAGAGAGATGGAGCTCCGCACAACGTGCGAAGTTCGACCGGTGAGCCTATGCAGTCCGATAGCACGTATTCGGCAGATGGTGAGCCTCCTCCGCCTGCTTCAGCCACGAGAGCAGCCACTGTGACCCTTGCACCGACGGATCAGTCTGGAAACAGCTCACGGACAGGGTCTCCTGTATGCAGGCACGCAGCTGCCGCGGTGAAGCCCCTACCTATGGAGTTCAGTTTTGCCTACCGCTGCATTCTCTGTTTCTTAACTGAACATTTGTGATAGACGTACGTGTGTGCTTGCTGCTGATGTGTGTGTCGTGAAATAGCATTTTACCTAGCACCCAAACATGCTTCGTACTTTGCTGTGTGTACAAATTTGTGGTTGCTCGCTTCTTTCTGTGTTATTTGATTGTTGTACGTCTGTACTTCCTACCCATGATGCACCTGCAGCTAGAGGAGCGCTCGGCCTGCAGCAAGAGGAGGGCACGACCTGCAGCTGCGTGGCCACATCCAGCAGAGAAGATAGAGGCACCTGAGTGACGGATCTCGCACGCGCCCCTCCGGCCAGGAGGCTGCCGAGCTGCTGGGTCGCCGGCCACCAGCAGCAGCAGGTCATCTTTCCACACCTCCCCGTACAAAACGCTGACGACGCCAAGCTTCTCAGCCACTCTGCCCTCCACCAGTGTTCCTTTGCAGAAAACGAGCTCTGGTCCCAGCAGAGGTTCATGTATTGTTGCTCACGAGGGTAGTTTATCTAAGTTGATGCAAAAAAGGTTTGTTTTGTAATTCATGGAAGTTTGATGCCTATTCTTTTGAGAATGAAACTGTTTTCATTTTATGAAAGCCAAAAACAAAGTTGTGGATGTGTTGTGGTCTGTGTGTGCGCGCGCGCATTACACTAAATTTTTTTAAAAAAAATCTCATGTTTTTTTTTCATATTGGTTTTATAGTGTCATTTTTTTGTGTTCATGGAGTAAAAAATTAGGAAGTTCAATTTTGAGAAAGCAGCAAGTTCAACCAATATGGAAACACTAAAAAATTCATTGAAATAGAAACTTTTTTAGTGACGTTCAAATTGGAAAGACATTATAGAAAAATGTTCTTTGTTCTTTACGGTAAAAAATGTATCACGTATTGGTTGGTTTACACAACTAGTTGCTCTCTGACACACATTATGTTGCTGCTTTCCTTCTCCTTCATGAAATTGTTAGAAAAATTAGAGCATAGAAGTTCAATATTAACAGAAAAAAAACAAGCGAGCATTTCTTGAAGACAAAAAAAATGTTGATGCGAAGTTCATATTCTCTGTCACGGATAGTTTAATGTGTTCCCTTACGGCAAAACACACACATCGGGTATCTAAAAATACAAAGAGGCGGACATACAAAAAATTCATGAAGTTCTAATTTTGAAAATAGAGAAGTCTGAAGTTTATTAAAAAAGATTGTTTCTAAAAAATAAAATAAAACGTTCAGGTTTAAATACCACAACAGTTGGATGTTCATTAAAATACTTCTAGTAAAAATAAAAACTAGGAAGTTCAATTTGAAATGATAGAATAGTTTGATGTATATTAAAACCTTGGATTTTATCGTTATTAAAAGAATAAAACCAAGAAGTTCAAACTAAAATAATGGAGTAGTTCAATTTATATAAAAAACTCAGATTTTCCACATTACTAAAACAATAAACTCAAGAAGTTCAATTTATAATAGTAGAGTGGTTTGATGTTTTTTACAATACTCGGGTTTCTCCCGTTACAGTAACAAATAAAGCAAGAAGTTCAATTTAAAAAAACAGAGTAGTTCAATGTATATAATAAAACTTAGGTTCCCTCGTTAATGGAGAATAAAACCAAGAAGTTCAATTTCAAAAAGTGGAGCAGTTTGATATTTATTTGTAAAATAAGATTTTTCTGGTTACTAAAGAATAAAACCAATAAGTTTAATTTTGAAATAATGAAGAAGTTCGATGTTTCTAACAAAACTCTAATTTTTCACATTTATAAAAAAGACATGAAGAAGATCTAATAAACAATAAGAGAGGTTCGGTGTCTATAAAAAACTTAGATTTTTTCCATTAGTAAGCGAAACATAGAGAAGTTCAAATTGATAACTGTCGGAAGTTCACGTACTGCATGGTCTGCATTTTCGTATGAGAAAAGAAGAATAAAATTGCAAAGTATAACTATTATGTTGCTCGAAGTTCAACTGGCCTGCCCAGAGAAGTTGAAAAATTCTTGTGAGAGAGGTTCACCGTGTATTTTCATGTTGAGAAACACACACCAGAATGTTGTTTTGATGTCTTCAAAATAATCCTATCAATCCATTAAAATTTTGAAACAAGAATGCTTTGCTTGAAAAATGTTCTCTCTATTCAACAAATTTCCAAGGGCATATTATATTCTTATTCCAAAAAAATAAACGGTTAAACACAAATTGGTGTATGTAGTTAAAAACAAAGTTTAACTGTATTAAAAAAATTTGCATCTTTTCAACAAGTTTCTAATGGTTTATCATTTGTGGAACTCCTTGGAACGGGTGTGGAATTACAAACAAATAAAAATACATGGCTAAAGTTCAACGCGAAAACATCGAGGAGTTCAACTACTATACGGGATGCGTTTTAGATGAGAATAAAATAATACAAGATTAAAAGCCTAAAATGTTTGTTGCAATAAGTTGCGTGTTTTCAACATCTTTCCATCGGTATATCATTTTCTCAATTCGGGTAAGTGGTTGGGGTGTTACGGGTAAAACATAACACGTGAAAAATAGAGTGAAGTTCAAAAAGAACTGATCCAGAAGTTCAATCTCTTCACGAAGTGCTTTTTCGGAGACTCTGTTTTTTCGATGAAGGCAGAACGCATGATCTCGGAAGTTCAGATCGATAACTGCCAGAAGTTCACGTAGTACACGGTGTGCATTTCGTATTAAAAAAAGAATGAAAATGCAAAGCCTAAAGTTTTCTTGCTAGAAGTTGAAGTGCTCGGCCGGAGAAAGTTCAAAAATTCTTGTGAGAGAGGTAAAAACAACACAGAAGTTCAACTACTGCAAGGAATGCATTTCAAGTGAGAATAAAAAGTATAGAAAAATAAAAGTTTAAAAGGTTTGTTGAAAGAAGTTCAAATGCTCTTTCCGGGGAAGTTCAAAAATTCTTGCGAGAAAGGTTCACCCTGTATTCCCATGTTCAAAAACACAAAAAGGAAACAATTTTTTGGCATTTTAAAATAATTCTCTCAATCCATAAAGAAGTTCCAGTTATTCTCTGGGAGCAATTTGATTTCAAAAAGGAAAACAAAAAATTCAAATTATAAAAATGGAAAAAAGTTCATGTACTACATGGGGTGTGTTTAATATGAGAAAAATGAATAAAAAGGCAAGGTCCAATTTTGTTGTTGTTATAAGTTCAAGTCCTTTGACGGAGAAAGTTAAAAAAATATTGTGAGAGAGGTTTATACAAAAGAAATACCATTTGTGTAACACTTGACAAATGGATGAGAAAATTACAAATGAAAAATACGTCATAGAAGTTCAACGTGAAAACAGCAGGAAGTTCACCTACTACACTGAGTGAATATCAGATGAAAAACTTTTAAAATTGACGCAAGTATGAAAAAACGATCAACACGGGAAAGTTGCGTGTTTACAGCAGCTTTACATCGGTACATCACTTGCTCAATTCCGGGTGAGTGGATGAAGAGCTACGAGCAGTGGAAGGAGATCTACAAGCAAAAAAAGAACGTGAAAAACAGAGTGAAGTTCAAGTAGACATGCCGAGAAGTTCAGGTTCTTCACGTGGTGCATATTCGAAGAATCTGTTTCGCGATAAAGGCAGAACGAATGATCTCACCATTTTCGAAATTACTTAAAAACGGCTAGGAATCACAAAAAACCATCAACATGAAAAAGTTTTGCATTTTCCGTGGCTTTTCAACGGTATATTATTTGCCTCATTCCGATAAAGTTTATAGAAATTACGGTGAAAATACGTTTTTAGTCATTTTTAAAATAGACTTAAAACAGTAAGGAATTGGTAGAAACAATATATACCAGAAAGTTTCGCATTTCCTCAAGCTTTCCAATGTCGTATCATTTGTTGCATTCGGACATACGGTTAAAACATTAGCTTGAAAATACGAACTCGATGAAACATGTATTGTTTTCTAAATTACTTTTAACCGTTCAAATTAGAAAAAACTTTCAACATGAAAAAGTAGCGCATTTTCACAAGCTTTCCAACGACATATCATTTGCCTCAATTGGATTAGCCGTTTAAAAATTACATTGAAAATACAAAGTCGGCTGTTCGTTTTGCGAAATTTTACGATTTTCCAAATTACTCTTTATCCATAGGGAATTAGAAAAAACTTTCAACATGTCGAAGGTGCGGTTTTGCAGCAGCTTTCCAACGTCATACTATTTACCTCATTTCGATAAAAGGTTTAGAAATGCGATCAAAAATATGATTCACGTTTTTTGTACGAAGAAAAAACGATTTTCAAAACTGCTCTTAAATCGCTTACATTTTGCCAAAAAATTAATTTGTGTCATGATACTGGTGTCCATACCTTTTCAGCATTATATCGCAAGCCCCATTTAGACACATTTTAGCTGAAGTTCAACCTAGTACTCGGGAAAGGTCAGACGAGTTACTCGGGAAGTTCATGTTGTGATCAGAATATTATTCTGATCCCGTGATCAGAATAGTGTTTATGTGAGTGTAAGCAAACATGAGTTCTCATAAAACCACCCCACAAAATGTACACAGAAGTACCAGAGACGTTTGATCAATCCCACTAAATCACATCCAACGTTCTATATGACATCAAAGGTCTATCACACAAATCAACGCTCTTAATTAAATGTTCTGCCAAGGCAGACTGCCCCGCCTTCTCCCACGTTCTGCCTCACGCAAACAAACCGCCGCACAACACGCCGCTAGACGCATCTGAGCCTATTCATCAGGTTGACCTTCCCTGATGCGCCCCCGCCTCCCTCCCCACCCCGCCGTGCTCCCTTTGCCTCCGGGTCGCTCCCCCGCCGTCGGCGCAACCTCCCTTCGCCCCGCTCTACGTCGCCCTGCCCGTCTTCCCCTCCTATGGCGCACGACACCTGCCGCCGGAACCGCCCTTCCGCCATCTCCTGTATCGCCAGCGCAACCTCCCTTCGCACCGCTCACCGTCGGCTTGGCCCGCCCGGGCGCCTCTCCTACGACGTCGGCCTCCAGCCCCGCCCTCCATCATCTCCTGTGGTGCACGGCTCCAGCCGCCGGCCCCGCGCTTCCGCATCTCCTATGGCGCACGGCGCCTGTCCGTCGGCCACGCCTGTCCGCCTCTCCTCTGGCACACGTCCTTTGATGCGTGACATCTGGAACAACGCCATAGGGTGGTCCTGCCTCATCGGTAAATTCCTTTGCTTCGAGCTTATTCTGTTTGATTTCATACGCCGTGGACCAAATTCTGAATTCTGATGGCTATGGCTGGAATTGCCGTTCCGTTCTCATGTCCGTCATGACTCTGCGAGTATACATCTTCTCTTGTTGAACTGATGTGTGATACTAGGTCTTTGCATCTTCAATGATTCATCCCAGGAGCCATATGATCTATCAGTTGATGCCAGTAACTTGCAGAAGAATCTCACACATCTAAATGATCATGCAGCTGCACTGCAAAACTACTACTCCCTCCGTTCCTAAATACTTGTCTTTCTAGAGATTTCAACAAGTGACCACATACGAAGCAAAATGAATGAACCTACACTCTAAAATATGTCTACATACATCCGTATGTTGTAACCATTTGAGATGGCTAGAAAGACAAGTATTTGGGAACGGAGGGAGTACATGATCCTGACCTTTCTTTCTTTTATCTTCACAAGGCTGAAACGCTCTTAGACTCTTAGTTCTGCTGAAAAGCGTGTGAGAGCATCACCTGATGAGTTGTGCCACTAGCCCACTACTCAGGTCATCTTGTTCAAGCACTGGTACATGTTCGTTGTTCTGATGTCGTGATGGAAGGCGAGGAAGATTCTGCTGAAGAAAAGCGACAGAAGGCATTAGTCGCCTTGCTGGTAACCATCCCATTTGAACCATTTCCGCCTTGCATTTTCTTCAGGATTTGGGGCATGTGTAGTTTCACATAATTTGTAATAAACCAATTCAGAGATTCATTGCATGTGAATAACCAACCAAACGAACACCGGTGATAATCAGCGTCATCCCGGACGTAGCGAACATTTTAGTCTGAATCTATAACACTATGGGAATAGGGTAAATGATAACCAAAAGTCAGAATTCTGTCATTATGATTGATCATACTATCTGTAATCCATTCTCTTCTGCTTTAAGGGAGTTAGTTTGTCGATCATCATGACCAACCGAAACTAATTAAAGCGGTAGATCCCGACCTGAAATGGCGCCAGTGCTCTATGAAAGCTTGGAATTTACCCTGCTAATGTACTTGTATTAGGACGTTCTCTACACATTTGGAATAGATTATCAAGAAAACTTATCTAAAGTCTGATCAAATTCATTTAGATTCAGTTTAACTATAGGGTCTGTTTATTTTTACATTGATTTTATCATGTTATAAAATTGCCATACAATATAATTCTTAAAACTGCATATGTTTTCATGCTGCAGGTGCCACTGTTGTCACAATGCTGCAAAGAGAATTTGCATGGATGCATATTTTAACTCACATGAGTGCTTGTAGAAGAAGAATTGTACAATGCTGAATGCTGTTATTTGCATCTGAAAAGAGGGATCATATCTTTCGATTGATTCCATAAGAATCAGGTCACTCTTTGACTAACTCGAACTTCAATCATTTGCATTTTTTATCATGGTTGGAGATGTGTTGTAGCAGGAGCAGCAGCTAATGGATATGCCAGCGAGCCCCGAGGGTGGTGGCCCGTGCAACATGAAGAAGACCATGCAGACAAAGGGGAGGTACACAGATAGCCAAGGACGCAAGGAGACGTGCAGGTCTGCGTTTCATAGTATCTCTTTCAGCACCGGCGATTAAATGGTCTATAGCTGGCCAGGCGTTCTTGCATAAAATGTACTTTGTTAGTTGCTAGACCCATACTCAAGTAATGTATGGACTTTGTCGTTCAATTCTCCGCTTGAGGTTATTTTAGTTCTGATTTACTTTCATTTACTTTGTTTAGTACAATGCCACCATGTTAGTACAATGCCAGTTTTTGTGTTTCATATAATGCTTAATTGCAGTTGATTGTACCTTTATTTCTAAACAAACAAAATCTACTGTAATTCTCTAATTCAATGCGGATTGAATTATCATACATTTTGCATAAATGTAATGCATATTATATATTTCTGTAGTTTATTAATTAATTGAGAATACTATTATGGGGCTAATCAGAATATGGAAATCCACGACATGTTCCGATGCACACTTATACTGATGTTAGCAAGATATAGAATACATTGATGTAGCATATCTGCACTGTTCATGTACAACTGAAAGTGACTAACTCTTTTTTTTCCCTCACTAACTTAATACAATATATAGTTCCCATTTAATCTAGATTGAGTCAGAGATTAATTGGTGATTTCTTCTGCAATTGCTGCATCAAATCATCTAAAATTTGTTCTTATAAGTTGGCCTGCCATTTGATATTGGGTGCCATGCATGCATGTTTTTCAAATGCTTAATCCAAGTGCCACTTCTGTAATTAAGAAGGTGAACTTTTGTTTAAATAATTAAATGTTGGTATGCCGAAGTTTTCTTGTGATCGAATTCTGGAACTTACATTGTATGGTTACCAACATTACATATGGCCATGCAGTCATTTTAGCTATTTATGTAGTAACTCATCAGACTTTCTACAATCGAGAGTATGTGTGCATGTTTTTAGGTTCAATGGTTTGAGTTTTATGAAGCAAATGGTTGTCCAGTTGCTTATGCTGTTTGCAACACAAGCATATAGAGTTACAATTATCAAGCGCTTTTCTGAGACAACACATAGATAAACAGCACTTATCAAGCATCACCATCAGAGGAGACTAACTGGAAAAATTAAACACTTAAAAAGATAGGAAGCGAAGAGAACGTACCTCGGAATGGGGTTGCCTGCGAATATGAAAGCGAGGTGCCCTTGGTGTGTATACATCATCCAGTGAATCGAAGCTTGCTTCCCTTGCAAGAACATTTGACAAAAAAAATTTAGCAATCAAGGGAACATTTGATAATCATAATTAGACTAAGCTAGGAAGATGTACCTGCACTGTAGCTAAAACACTAGAACCCAACTTCATGGTGTACCTATCCCATAGTTGTTTCTGTCAGAGCTAAACCTGCATGCATTTTGACAATAGTTAGATAAAAAAGTATTATTTACATAGCATTCATTTGAGTTACAGAAGCTATGAAAATGCATGTTGATTGCCTCAACGATCTGGAAAGTTTTCTACTTCGCAACTACAGACTGCTAGCAACCGGCTATACTATTCAAATTAATTCACAACAGCGTCTTGTGTTAAACCAGTGCAGCCATAGCATTGGCATTTTTCAAGCTAATATTAATCTTTACAAATAACTCTTAAGTGCATTATTCAATATACAAATAACTCTAAATAAAAAGGAGGCGGGACATACAAACTTTAATACTTCAATATTTTCCCTTCTAATTGATGTTGTCAAACAAAAAAAACTTACAGAAACTTGCACAAACCAATCTTTAGAATAAAACAATATATGCTCAAGCATTTATGCATGTCCAATCTCATGTAAATGGCTGTGTCATTCCATCATCTGATTTCAAACAAAATTTAAGAACAATTCTTAACCTCCTTTCAAATTTAATTTGCAAAGCTTGGAAATAACTCAACTGCATGGCCATGTAAAGCTTGGAAATAATCATTTATATATGTAACTTTCCAGTACTGCAGCCCCATGAAATGCATTATTGTCTATATATATACTCCTTTTTCATGCCACGAAACCTGCTTTTCAGATAGACAACAATGCTTCTTGTCAGAAATGAGAACACAGAGTAGCTATAGCATCCAGAATTACATGTAAGAATGTTCAGACCAAGCAAGACTAATCAAATATGCCTGATTGTTATGTCATTATATAGAGATTATGTACTCATTGTAAATAAACTACAAATAAGTTCCAGCTTAAGACTGCAATTGTGCCTGTGTAAAAGAGCAGTTTCCACAACGTATAGAATTGCACGACCAATTAATTACAGAAAAACATTTCTGATTATTAGATCACACTTATGCACAATAGCTAAAGCGCCTGAGGCATCGGGCTGTGGCTACGGCGGCAGCGTCAAGGCACAGGCAGCGCCATTGGACAGAGCCGAATCGAGCAGAGGGGGATGACGAAATACCAGTCACGGGCGAGGTGGGGAGGGCATCGACCATCCACTCTGGAGCATGTCGTACTTGGGCACACTGTGTGGCTCGCGATACGCCCAACCCATCGGAGCAACGCGTCCTCGCCGGCGCTCCTTGCGCTTGCTCCGATTCTGCGTTGTGTTCCGCAGGAGGAGGAGGTAGGCGCTGCATAGCCCTCCAGCGCTCGCGTCCAGTCTGCGACCGAGGATCTGGTGGAGAAGAAGTCTGCGCCTCCGCCGACGGATGAGGAGAGGCAAGGGAAGGACGGCTGTCTCAGCAGCGGTGGGGACTGGGGAGGCAGGGGATGGGCGTTCCCTGCCGAAGGAGCGTGCAGCAAGGGAGGGGGAGGGTCCCTGCGCCGGCGGAGGGAGGCAGTGGGGAGGGCGGACGCGCTTGTCGGTGTCCGTGCGAGAGAGAGAGAGAGAGAGAGAGAGAGAGAGAGAGAGAGAGAGAGAGAAACAGAGGGAGGAAGATGAGGGTGTGGCGGTGGAGTGGAGTGTGTGGCCACGGTGTGTCGACGAGTGTCATTTTTTTATCAAGTCAGGCCGTCGGGTCGTGCCTTAGGTGGTGAATAATATATATTTTTTGCGGGAAAGGTTGTGATTAATATAAAAAAAAACCATTGACATTTACTCCCTCCGTTCCTAAATAATTGTCTTTCTAGAGATTTCAACAAGTGACTACATACAGAGTAAAATGAGTGAACCTACACTCTAAAACATGTCTACATACATCCGTATGTTGTAGTCCATTTGAGATGGCTAGAAAGACAATTATTTAGGAACGGAGGGAGTATATTATAATATAAAAATATATTCAGATTTTTCGATAAATTTTCTATTCAATAGTATATGTCTGTTGGGGATGAAGGTATAGAAAATATATGTTACTAACATGGATCCACAGAAGCAATTTTGATGTACATATTTTGAAGTTCACTAACAGTGAAGCAACAAACAATATCTATGTCATGCAAACATAAAGATGTGGACCTTTATAGGAGAATAAATAGTATATACTGTTGCTTAATATTTTATTTTTAAATTGTTGCTTCAAAATGGGATTGAATTGTAATTTGGAAACCACTAATAATATATTTTCATTTTATATTTCATGCTTTATTGAATTTATAAAATTTCATGTGTGTGAATCATGCATTGCACTCGCATACTTACACAGTTAGGCCCATGATACCCTATTTAGGTGGAAAAAGCTAAATAAAAAATCAACTCGACAAAAAATAAATGAATTTCAAAGAACATGTGTTATATTTGATAGACGTGCACGTCATTGTTTGAACCAAGTGTGCTGCAGTACTCACACGAGTGAACTTCGTGTCGAAAAAAACTGCACGCAGTGTTTTTTCGGTACTGTTTTCGCTCTAATTTTTTAACCGTTTATCGGAACAAGGTGTACAATATACCGTTGAAAAGCTATTGATTAGGCGCAACTTCGCCATGTTGAACACTTTCCGAGATTCCTCTCGGTTTAAGAGCAGATTCAAAAATGGTGCGGCGCATGACGAGTGGCAGCAAGCGTATTTTCGTGATTTTTTCTAAACCGCTCATCGGAATAAGGCAAATGATACACCGTTGGAAAGATATCGTCGAGGCGCATCTTTTTCATATATATTATTTTCTCTAATTCGTTACGTTTTAAGAGCAGTTTTGAATTTACTAAATCGCGGAATTCTGTTTTTTTTTTTGAAAATTTTGCAATTTTCGGTACTGTTTTCGCTCTAGTTTTTCAACCGTTTGTCAAAACGAGGCGTGTAATACATCGTTGGAAAGATATGGACAAGGCGCAACTTTCATATGTAGAAATGCTTTCGAAGTTCCTTACAGTTTTAAGTTAATTTTGAAAATCGTGCGGCGGACGACGAGTGGCAGCGGCCGGTTTTCGCGAAATTTTTACAAATCGGTTGTCGAAATTATTCAAATGATATGCAGTTGGAAAGATATCGATGAGACACAACTTTTTCATGTAGAACACTCTCTCTAATTCCTTACGGTTTAAGAGCCATTTTAAAGTTACCTAAAAGCGGACACTCTGTTTTTTCGTGAGACCAAAATTATCGTGTGTATTTCATCGGACAGAATAACGCACTGCTTCAAACGAAAAACCGCACTGCAGCAGGCAGTCAAGTGAACTTCATGATTTTTTTTGTCGGACATAAACTTTCTCGCAAAAGTTTTTGTTGTCTTTTTTTCAACTTTTTTTGAACGAGAGTGGACCGCAACACTATCAAAAGTGAACCTCATGAGTTTTTCTTGTATTTTTTTCATACTTATTAATTTTTTACGCGCGTTGACCAAGCGAGTGGACCTTTCATCGGACAGAAGAACGCACTGCTTCAAACGGAAAACCGCACTGCAACAGGCAGTCAAGTGAACTTCATGATTTCTTTTTGTCGGACCCAAACTTTCTCGCACAAGTTTTTGTTTTCTTTTTTTTCAACCTTTTTTTTAACAGGAGTGGACCGCGACACTTCCGAAAGTCAAACGCAACACTACCCAAAGTGAACCTCATGAGTTTTTGTTGTCTTTTTTCGTACTTATTAATATTTTAGGCACGTTGACCAGGCGAGACCGCGTGAGCGAACTACATCTAATATATAAGCGAGCTTCTCTTTTGAGATTTTTTTTGTTTTGTGTTTACCAAGTGGACAACAGAGGAGTCCATAAGACCAAGCACACTTTTAGGTTCTGATGCAAATAGCTGCTTTCAAAACACATGGTAGTCCATAAGACTATGCAGTGCACATTGGGAGGAAAGTGAACCGCGACACGAATAGAAGTAAGTAAACGCCATGACATTTTTTTGTCATATTCAACCATCTGGCGAGATGTAAGGCTGGTTGTAATGGGGAGTATCATATACTAGTATCATGCATATGATACTAGTGTATGATACTACCTCCCTAATGCATAGTATCATATATTAGTATCATGTAGGACTCTATTTATTGCCATGCATGACACAAAGTAGCATATCATTTAATATGATACGGTATCATGATATGATACTACACCCTCTCTTTCTTCATTTAATGCTATGACACATTATCAAAATTGCCTAGTTGGCATGCATGATACTAGCTATGATACTACCATTACAACCAGCCAGAACCGCATGCAACAGGGTGGAGAACTGAAAATCCCCGTGTCGTGAGTTGCGGATAGAGCACACAACATTTCTTTAAAAATGATAAGAGCACACAACGAGATGTGATCATTTGGAATAAAAAATCATGAAAGTCCACTGCACTGGAATCACACCAGGCGCACTGCACTGGAATCTTAATTAGCGTTCGCCTGGGAAAATGAATGCCAACTCAAAAGAAAGAACAAAATGAACTTCTTTGTTTTCTTTTCTTCTGCATTTTTTTGTTTCTTGAGTAAACTACAGATGCGTCGCTTGGGAACTACACGCCGGCGATGAACACATGCATTTTATGTCCAGCGGCCAAGGCGCATGTGGACCGCAGCACGGCCATTGTAGTGTCTGGCCTCCGGTGTGCAGCCCTCCTACGCCACGTTTTCCTCCTTGCACAAATCAGTGCACTGAACCTCCCTGCACAAATCGAGTCCAAAACGGCCACGTAGGACGTCGGGTCGTTTGTAGAGACTAGCACGTTCCAGGAGTAGTAGTTTACTGAAATAACAAACTGAAACTAGCACTAGTAGTTTACTGAAACTCTAACTGATAGTCTGAAACTAGTACCTGTAGACACATACATTTAACTAGAGACGGGCCCTGACTCCTGCAGCATGGAAGATGAGCCGCCGAAGTCCCATATGTCTGTGTGTGCTCCAGGGCCGTAACTACATCGTGCTCCAGCTAGCTTCATACTCGAGTCAAAAGTCAGAAATTCTACTAGCTTCTTTGGCCGCCCGGTGTCGTGCTTCTGCGACCGTGTGCGTGGTGTCATCAGCGACATTTTGCATGCCGCGAGCTAGGACCTGCTTGTCGTGGCTGAGCTCTGGAGCCGCCGTCGCAACTGGCTCTGGCGCCACCGTGGCCGTCGACGGCGGGCAGAGGATGAGCCATGTTCCTTCAGACAGTGCATGTGTAAACATAATAAACGATGCAACGCCCACATGCTCGTTCTCCTCTACATAGCTCAGTGGCCAAACAACTGTCTCTAAGGCCGCGTTCGGAATCCCAGAAGAGAATAGCGAGCACATCCAACCACGAGCTGTCTCGTCGGTGGACTGCAGACCCAGGAGAAGTGTAGTACTGCGACCAAGCAAAATATGAAAAAGCAGCAAAATTACTGCTGAACTTCAACCGTGCGGTAGCCGCACTGCAGCTTTTGTTGTTGGGGAATTAGAGAACCACCACGCTGTAATCGCCGGTGCCAGGCCACACCTTGTTTCCTAGCGCGGCAGAGCCCGTCCTCGCCTTAGATGGAGCAGCAGGAGAAGGCGCGGTGTGGCCAGCGCCATGGATCTCACGCTGAACTGCAAAACAAAATTTAGCGAGCTTCAAAAGCATTCAAATGAAGTACAATCAGGGAGAAAACGCGACCGAGAGGCATGGCGCGACCGATCGCCGGTGGCCGAGATCTTTTTGGATCCGCGCTGCATGTTGTGGAGGAAGGCACACAGAAAAGAAAGGGGCGCAGCGGCGCGCTCGGGCCCGCGAAGATGAGCAGTTGCGCACGGCGGCTACGGGAAGGCCGAGCACACGCCTACAGGACTGCGCATGATGGCGCACTTCACCGCAACCATACGGCCGCCGAACCGCTCGCCCAAGCGATTGAACTACACGTCGCGCCGCCGTCCAAGTGAGAGTTAACGGAAGCCATCGGTGTGGTGTCGTCGGCCGAACTGCAAGGCTCCGTTGGCCAAGCTGCACGTCCGCGTGGGCAGAACTGCACGCCCGTAGGCAGAGTCAGCCAGGGAGCCTACCGAGTCGCGCCGCTGCTGTGAGCCATCGGACTCGTGGTCGGCTAGGTGGGGCTGACGGGGGCACACACGCCTGGGGGATCCATGGATCCAGTGGCTACAGGCGCGGTGGAGGCCGGATCCGACGGTCGCCGGCGTCCACGACCACTAGAGGTGCTGACGAGAAGTAGGGGGCAGGGGCGCCATGGCTGCTCTCGGGGGGCCGAGGGTGGAGGTTGTGGGGCGGCGGGCCGACGTAGATCCTGTGGCTTGGCGGTGGGGTGGGGAGGTGAGGGCGGCGCTGGGAGGGCGGGCAGGCGCGGGAGAGGAAGACGGAGGACCCCCCCGGATCCGGTGTTTGGTTGGGCCGGACGTGGCCGGAGGTAGGTGGGGGAGGAAGGTGGTAGGGGCGGTTGCGCGCGGCTGGGTAGGAGAAAGCGGGCGACGGGGGAGGATGGAGGTGGTTCTACGCGGGGGAGGGGGGAAAGTGGAGAGAAGTGAGGTCGTGGGTGGGGTGGGCCGGTGAGGTGGGGGTGTTAAGAAACTGATGTGCAGAATAAGTCTTAAGGGTGTTATCAATTCACCCTATATATATACATGTTATTCTACTATACACAGAGTAATTCACACGGCTTATTAGCAGCAATCGTCTGCGTTATTATTGGTCTTCGCACACATTTCAGATTATGGACCTGTTTGCCGCGTATCACACACATCTTGTTCACTTGAACCGTTTCCATTGTGTTGCCTAATCACACACAGTTCATCCCAGTGAACCGTATGTTATATATCGCACACGCCTTCATCGGGCTGCCCGTTTCTTTTGTGCCTCCTCGTCCCAAACAGTTAATTGAGCTGAACCGTATGCACTGCATCGCACACGCAACTAAATTCTGAACCGTATTTGATGCATCTGTTATCACAAACATTTTGCACATTTTTTGACAGGTTTTTTACACCACTGTTTGCGATTATGGCATCGAACACAGTTTCGTCGAAGGGTCTCTGATCGTAGTGTCGCGTTTGGACCATCCTACAGTAGTGTGAAGCAGTTGAAAAAATTTCCTGTGCATGACATGGTTGACCAAATCAAGATCATGATCATGCACTTGTGGGAATTAAGAAGAATGATTGGTGATTGTCTACAAGGGGATAAGCTTCTTGCAGTGGTACATCAGGTGGTCAATAGGAGCAGAAATCTTACACATTTATCTGTTGAAAAATCTTCTGTGTGGGGTGCTGAAGTTAGAGATACCAAAATTGGTAGAAGGCATGTTGTTAACACTAAAATGCATGATTGCACTTGTTTGGAGTGGCAGCACACTAGGAAACCATGTGATCATGCCATACTTTTCTTGGCCTCCCGACCGAAGATAAACATGCATCCATATTTGCACGAATATTACTCAGTAGCAAGATTCAAGGCTGCATATGCAACTCCAATTCCAGCACTTACAGATCATTCTCAGTGGCCTGAAGTGGAAATTGAAATTTCCATGTGTCCTACCCTAACAAAAAGAAAGGCTGGCAGGCCTAAAGAGAGTAGATTCAAGGCATGGTTTGAGAAAGGTGGGAGTAGTAAAAATGGCAAGGGAAAGAAGGGTGCAAAGCCAAAAAGGTCCCAAAAAGGTAACAAAAATATATGCAAGTTATGCCAGGAACTTGGGCACCGAGTTGGATCTCCCAAATGTTGTTACACTCCTGAAAGGCCAAAGTACGTGGGCATGTGTTTGCATTGTTTACTATTTTGTTGCATTTTTCAATTACTAACCAGTTGACATGCTTTATCTTTTTAGGAGGAAGCGTGCAGGTGAGCCCCTTATTGTTGAAGAGTGCTGGCCAAAGAAAAAGGCAAGAGGCAATGATTGTAGAAGAAAGATAAGTTTTGGTGAAACAATACACATTCAACCAGACTAGGATGGTGTGGTGCAAAATGAGCAAGACTTGGATTGGCTGCTGCAAGATGAGCAATTTTGATGTTCTGGCGCCAACTGAAGATATGGGTACCTCCGAAGATATTCCAGCTGATGTTGTGCAAGCTTAGCCTATGTTGGAAGTTGAGTTGCCAACTGAAGATATTCTAGCTAATGTGGTGCCAACTCAGCCTATATTGGAAGTTGTGTTGCCAACTGGTGATATTGGGTCTGATGATACTGCAACTGTTGTGGTGCGAAATGAAGTTGTTGTTCCAGGCAGTCTAGTGAAGAAAATCAAGAGCTTGAGTGAAGTGGGTGTTGTACAACCAAAAACAAGCATTGGTAAAAAGAAGAAGAAGAAATCGAGTGGTAGGAAGAAGCAAAAGTGAAAATTTGTTGAAACTTGTGTATTGCTACTATCTTGTAGTAATAAAACCTTGCCTGAATTTGTGTAATGGTATTTTTACTTTGATATGATGTGTATTTGTGTAATACTATTCAAGTTTGCGACAAAGTTCAAATTTGAGCCAAAATCAAAATTTGAAGTTATTTGGTCTGTGGTATTGGTGTTACAATGATTTGGACTATTATGCATGTTAGTTAATGATACCCCACAAGTATAGGGGATCGCAACAGTTTTCGAGGGTAGAGTATTCAATCCAAATTTATTGATTCGACACAAGGGGAGCAAAAGAATATTCTCAAGTATTAGCAGTTGAGTTGTCAATTCAACCACACCTGGATAACTTAATATCTACAGTAAAGTATTTAGTGCAAAGTAGTATGGAAGTAACGGTAACGGTGGCAAAAGTAACGGTAGCAGTTTTGTAGTAATTGTAACAGTGGCAATGGTAGAGTAACTAAGCAAAGAACAATATGTGAAAAGCTCGTAGGCATTGGATCGATGATGAAGAATTATGTCGGATGCGATTCCTCATGCAAAAGTTATAACATAGGATGACACAGAACTAGCTCCAGTTCATCAATGTAATGTAGGCATGTATTCCGAATATAGTCATACGTGCTTATGGACAAGAACTTGCATGACATCTTTTGTCCTACCCTCCCGTGGCAGCGGGGTCCTATTGGGAACTAAGGCATATTAAGGCCTCCTTTTAATAGAGTACCGGACCAAAGCATTAACACTTAGTGAATACATGAACTCCTCAAACTACGGTCATCACCGGTAAGTATCCCGATTATTGTCACTTCGGAGTTAACGGATCATAACACATAATAGGTGACTATAGACTTGCAAGATAGGATCAAGAACTCACATATATTCATGAAAGCATAATAGGTTCAGATCTGAAATCATGGCACTCGGGCCCTAGTGACAAGCATTAAGCATAGCAAAGTCATAGCAACATCAATCTCAGAACATAATGGATACTAGGGATCAAACCCTAACAAAACTAACTCGATTACATGGTAAATCTCATCCAACCCATCACCGTCCAGCAAGCCTAAGATGGAATTACTCATGCACGGCGGTGAGCATCATGAAATTGGTGATGGAGGAAGGTTGATGATGACGACGGCGACAGATTCCCCTCTCCGGGGCCCCGAACAGACTCCAGATCAGCCCTCCCGAGAGAGATTAGGGCTTGGCGGCAGCTCTGTATTGTAAAACGCGATGAATCCTTCGCTCTGATTTTTTCTCCCCGAACGTGAATATAGAGTTGGAGTTGAGGTCGGTGGAGCACCAAGGAGCCCACGAGGCAGGGGGCGCGCCCCCACCCTCATGGACAGGGTGTGGGCCCCTGGCCTTGATTCTTTCGCCAGTATTTTTTATA
The DNA here is from genome assembly GCA_032464435.1 of Aegilops umbellulata. Taxonomy (NCBI): domain Eukaryota; kingdom Viridiplantae; phylum Streptophyta; class Magnoliopsida; order Poales; family Poaceae; genus Aegilops; species Aegilops umbellulata. The sequence goes on from CP136054.1 coordinate 126,880,861, forward strand.
TATTCCAAAAATATTCTCCGTGAAGTTTCAGGTCATTCCGAGAACTTTATTTCTGCACAAAAATAACACCAGGCAATTCTGCTGAAAACAGCATCAGTTCGGGTTAGTTCCATTCAAATCATGCAAGTTAGAGTCCAAAACAAGGGCAAGAGTGCTTGGAAAAGTAGATACGATGGAGACGTATCAGTTGATTAATCAGAGCGTTTTTATTATGTGAAACTCTGGACATGAAAAATGTGATCCACATGAGCTCCAAAACCCCTCCAAAGCTAGGGAAAACAGACCCATTTGTAAGCAAGTTTTTTTCCGACCTTCTCTAAATGAGCCAAAAAAGGTAACTTGACATCTAGTGTGTGTATATAAGAGTCCTTCCTGATATATATTGGATCGTTTTGATCAAGTATGACATGTCTACCACTAAACCCTAGCTCACTTCTCTTCAAAACCCTACAACCTCGTTCTTGATAGCCGTCTTTTGTGAAGGTTTTTTCAAGAAAATATTCGTAGACTAAGTTTCTTATTTTTCCTAGATACTTAGTCACATAGAACGATGATAGGCACAAGTTTTATATTTTTTTGATTTTTTGGAATTAGTTATGTTCAACCCTAACCGTTGAAAACCTCTCAAAACCCCATCAAAACCCCGCACTCCTCTGGGACATTGGATCGCTGTGAATGGACGGTCTGGATCAGGCACTAGGGTTACGTCCGGGACCCGTGGGCTGCACTCTGGTTGGCTGATTCAAAGATGTTGAATATTATAACACACAACATTCTGGACCATTGGATGGATGTGAACATAAGCAACGGTCTGGATCAGGAGCCACATCACAGATCCACGGGCTGCGCTTTCATTGGTTGGTCGTTTTAGCCCATTTTTTATGTTGTATAAGACTGAGCAGGCCTGCCATGTGTTGTTGGGCTTAATTAAAGTGGCCCACCCGTTGGACCGATGGACACCATGCTGCATTTGAGCAGGCCTGAAAAGCATGCACGCGCGCACAGCTCTGCCGCGGCCGCCCTCGCAGTGTTGGACGTTGCATGCATGGCATCAAGCACGCCCGCCGACACCCTCGTTGCATTATGGCTATTTACCCATTCTAGATGGGCATAGATGCCCGACCATCGCTAGCCACTGCATGCATGGCATCAAGCTCATCTCTTGACGCGTTTTTAATTGCTAGAGTGCTACGCGGGTCGTTGGCATTACTACCATAATGCATGCGTGTGTACACACGGGTTGGCTCAGGTGACTCGATTCCACATTGCCTGTTTCCCATGCCATTACGAGGGAGAGGAAAACAAAACGTTAAAATGGTGCACCTTGGCTATGTAAGCACACCCAAGCCTACATCTTCGTCTCACTCTCCTTCATCTCCCATCTTCACCACAAGTCATCCGAGCCGTCCCAAGATCCACTCGAAGCTAGCAAGAAAGATGCAGTTCACCGGGGCTACCTACCGTGTGCCGCCCACCTTCCCCGAGAGGCTCTACCCTGCCGGATTCTGGGTGGAGAACACCCTATGGGTGTGGGTGATCTCGAGGTGGAGGGGGGCAAGGGGCTGACCGAGTTCTTCCTCTCCGCCGGCTACCGCCACCTCCCGAGGGGCTCTCCGGCCATGTTCCGTGTCAAAGAGGCCAGTAACAATGGCCATCCTAACAGGCTCATCGTGAGGTTCACCAACCCCTTCGATGCATACTACCTCCTCACCGTGTTTTTTTGGTGTGGATGCGAGTTCATCGCATTCACCATGTACAACATCTTCACCGACTTCGACAGCGCCTTCCCCGCCGATGAGCGCATGCACATCCTCCCGTACCCCATCGACGATGATGAGTGAAGGAGTTGGTGATGACCCACAAGTATAGGGGATCAATTGTATCTCTTTTCGATAAGTAAGAGTGTCAAACCCGACGAGGAGTAGAAGGAAATGACTAGTGGTTTTCAGCAATGGTAATGTCTGCAAGTGCTGAAACTGTAAGTAACAGAGTAGTTTGATAGCAAGATAATTTGTAACGAGCAAGTAACGATAATAGTAGCAAAAGTGCAACAAGGTAGCCCAATCCTTTTGAGGCAAAGGACAGGCGAAAACGGTCTCTTATAATAGGCAAAGCGTTCTTGAGGGTACACGGGAATTTCATCTAGTCACTTTCATCATGTTGATTTGATTCGTGTTTGCTACTTTGATAATTTGATATGTGGGTGGACCGGTGCTTAGGTGTTGTTATTACTTGAACAAACCTCCTACTTATGATTAACCCCCTCACAAGCATCCGCAACTACGCGAAAAGTATTAAGAATAAATTCTAACCATAGCATTAAACTTTTGGATCCAATCGGTCCCTTACGGAATCGCGCATAAACTAGGGTTTAAGCTTCTGTCACTCTCGCAACCCATCATCTAATAACTACTCCACAATGCATTCCCTTAGGCCCAAATATAGTGAAGTGTCATGTAGTCGACGTTCACATGAAACCACTAAGGGAATCATAACATACATACTATCAAAATATCGAACACATATCAAGTTCACATGATTACTTGCAACATGATATCTCTCATGACCTCAAGAACAAAAGTAACTGCTCACAAATGATAATCATGCTCAAGATCATAGGGGTATTAAATAGCATATTGGATCTGAACATATAATCTTCCACCAAATAAACCATAAAGTAATCAACTACAAGATGTAATCAACACTACTAGTCACCCACAAGCACCAATCTATAGTTACGGTAACAAGATTGAACACAAGAGATGAACTAGGATTTGAGATGAGATGGTGTTGTTGAAGATGTTGATGGAGATTTCCCTCCCCAAGATGGGAGAGTTGTTGGTGATGATGATGACGATGATTTCCCCCTCCGCGAGGGAAGTTCCCCCGGCGGAATCGCTCTGCCGGAGGGCAAAAGTGCTCCTACCCAAGTTCCGCCTCGAGACGGCGGCGCTCCATCCCAAAAGTCGCCCCCTTATTTTTTTTCTTGGTCAAAATGACCTATACCAGAAGATGGGCACCGAAGGTGGGCCTGGATGAGCACAACCCACCAGGGCGCGCCTGGGGGCCCAGGCGCGCCCTGGTATCTTGTGCTCACCAGGGTGGCCCCCTCTGGTACTTATTTGCTCAGTTATTCTTCATATATTCCATAAAAATTCTCCGTAAAGTTTTTGCTTGTTTGGAGTTGTGCAGAATAGGTAGCCTGACATAGCTCTTCCAGGTCCAGATTTCCAGCTGCCGGAATTCTCCCTCTTTGTGTGTACCTTGCATATTATGAGAGAAAAGACATTAGAATTACTCCAAAAAGTATTATTATGCATACAAACATCATAAATAACAGTAGGAAAATGTGATGCAAAATTTACGTATCAACTCCCCCAAGCTTAGACCTCGCTTGTCCTCAAGCGAAAACCGAAACCGAAAAACATGTCCACATGCTTAGAGAGAGGTGTCGATAAAAACAAAATACGAACATAGAAGCATCATGTTGATTATTATAACAGCAACAAACTTAAACATAAGACTTTTATCATATACTTCTCATGAACAAGTGACAATTCATCAAACTATCGAAGTATAAAGCATAAACTCTATTAGAAACCAACAAACTATGTTCTCAGTCAACTTTGCAACTACAATTCATCATCTTTTCAGGAAGGGTCACGTATCGGAGCCTTTAGGAAAGTCCACATACTCAACCATCATATAGTCTTCTATGATTGCTAACACTCACCACATACACATTAGCAAAACATTTCAACCGGACACATAGAAAGATAGGGGCTTATAGTTTTGCCTCCCAACGTATTCACCTCAAGGGTGATGTTAACAATAATAACTCATGCTACCCATATTCAGTTGTACATATGTGCCTAGATCTTTCCTCGCTACATGATGCTTTCCAAAGGAGAAAAATAAAAAGGAATAGAGAGAAAACTTTGACTCTTTGCATAAAATTAAATACATGAAAGTAAAAGATAGGACCTTTGCAGAGGGAAGTAGAGATTGCCATGCGCTTGTTTGTTTGTATACTCAACCCCTTAGTGCAAAAGAACATCACGTTGTATTGCCCCTTGTGATGGCTTCTTCACCATCACAAGTTCGTACAATGCTCAAGTTTCTCTTACACTAAATGATCTCACACTTTTAGAAGAAATGTTTATTGCCTTATTGCACCGATGACAACTTACTTGAGGGATCTTGCTCAATCCCTAGGTAGGTATGGTGGACTCTTAAAAATAAGATTCTGGTTTAAGGGTTTTTGGATGCACAAGTAGTATTTCTAATTAGTGCGGAATTTTTGGCTAGCAAAGATAGGGGGCAAGCACCACACGTTAAAGGATCCATGACAATATGACTTCTATGTGAATATGAACAAACATAAATCATTAAGTTGTCTTCCTTGCCCAACGTCAATAATTCTGGCATATAATATTTTGATGGGGGCTCACAATCACGAAAGATTTCTAGGATAGTGTATTTATATGTGAATCTTCTCTTCCCTTATTAATTCTTTCATGAGTTGCATCATTGACTAATGCTATGTTTTTCAATCTCTAATAAATTTTTCTACTTATACTTTTCCTTATGTGGTGTCATCACCTACCATCGGATTAGCATATGATTTTCTTGATTTATTTCCTTTCCTTTTATTTATTTCCTTTATTTTTATTGCAACAAGAAAGTAAAGAAAGCAAAAACTCAAACTAAACTTTATTATATATCTCTCACACGATTACAAGGATAGATCACTAAGCAAACTCTCGAAAAGAAAGGATCGAACTATACTTTTATTCATCTAAAGCAAAAGAACGAACTAAAATAAGTAAAGGCAAAATATAGTGGGGATGATATGATACCGGGGCACCTCCCCCAAGCTTGGCGGGAGCCAAGGGGAGTACCCATACCCGATACTCAATTTTCTTTTTGCGATGAAGAAGGTGGTGGTGATGAAATAGAGACCTTGTCTTCGGATTTCCATGGCAGATGGGATCTGACAAAAAACGACAAGGAAAAGAAAACAAAAGATTTCTCTGTGATATGGTGGTCAATAGGTTCGGGGGGTATATAAAGATTTTTTATCTTGGGAAACAAGCGAACTGTAGAAAAACGGAGTCCGAAAGGTACCCGAGGTGGGCACAACCCACCTGGGCGCGCGTGGCACCAGGCGCGCCCTGGTGTCTTGTGCCCACCAGGGTACGCTTCCTGGTTGTTTCTTATTTGCCTAATTTTTGTTATATTCCAAAATGGACAAAAAATATTTTTGCGGAGTTTTCGGAGTCTGTTTACTTACCGTATCACGTACCTCCTTATTTTCATGATTCTGGAGTGTTCCGGAAGCACTCTTTTATGTGTTCTTTCGGTGTCAAAGTTTGGATAATATTACTTTCAACTTTAATGGATGTACCTGAGATATAATGTTTTATTCGTTTCCCCTTGAAAACCTTCGGGTTAGTACCTTCAGCGTTATTTATTTTGATAGCTCCAGACCGATAAACCTCCTCGATAACATAGGGTCCTTCGCATTTTGAGAGGAGTTTTCCTGCAAAGAATCTAAAACGAGAGTTGTACAAAAGAACATACTCTCCAATTTTAAACTCACGCTTTTGGATTCTTTATCATGCCATCTTTTAACTTTTTCTTTAAATAACTTGGCATTTTCGTAAGCTTGGGTTCTCCATTCATCTAAAGAGCTAATATCAAATAACCTCTTTTCACCGGCAAGTTCTAAATTATAGTTGAGTTCTTTGATTGCCCAATATGCTTTATGTTCTAATTTAAGAGGCAAATGGCAAGCTTTTCCATAAACCATTTTATAAGGAGACATACCCATAGGATTTTTATATGTTGTTCTATAAGCCCAAAGTGCATCATCTAATTTCTTAGACCAATTCTTTCGGGACCTATTGACAGTCTTTTGCAAAATTAATTATATTTCTCTATTGCTAAGTTCAACTTGACCACTAGACTGAGGATGATAAGGTGATGCAATTCTATGGTTGACATCATACTTGGCAAGCATTTTACGGAAAGCACCATGAATAAAGTGTGAACCACCATCAACCATTAAATATCTAGGGACTCCAAACCTTGCGAAAATGACTTCCTTAAGCATTTCAATAGAGGTGTTGTGATCAACACTACTGGTTGGAATGGCTTCTACCCATTTAGTAACATAATCAACAACAACCAAAATATGTGTATACCCATTAGAGGAAGGAAAAGGTCCCATGCAATCAAATCCCCAAACATCAAATGGTTCAACAACAAGTGAATAATTCATAGGCATTTCTTGACGCTTACCGATATTGCCTATTCTTTGGCATTCATCACAAGATAAGACGAACTTACGGGCATCCTTAAAGAGAGTAGGCCAATAAAATCCGGATTGGAATACCTTGTGAGCAGTTCTATCTCCAGCATGATGCCCTCCATAAGCTTCGGAGTGACATTTCCGTAGGATTTGTCCCTGTTAATGCTCAGGTACACAACGTCTAATAATACCATCTACTCCTTCTTTATAAAGAAGTGGGTCATCCCAAAAGTAATGTCTCAAATCATAGAAGATTTTTTTTCTTTTGTTGGTATGTGAAACTAGGTGGTAAATATTTAGCAACAATGTAATTAGCATAGTCAGCATACCAAGGAGTGTTATGAGCAACATTTATTGCAACTAACTGTTCATGAGGAAAACTATCATCAATAGGTAGTGGGTCATCAAGCACATTTTCAAGCCTAGACAAGTTATCAGCTATGGGGTTCTCAGCTCCTTTTCTATCAGTGATATGTAAATCAAATTCTTGTAGCAAGAGAACCCATCGAATGAGTCTAGGTTTAGCATATTTCTTTTCCATAAGATATTTTATAGCAGCATGATCAGTGTGAACAAGTACTTTTGAATCAACAATGTAAGATCTAAATTTATCACAAGCAAACACCATTGCTAGGAATTCTTTTTTAGTAGTAGGATAATTTTGGTGAGCACTGTCTAGAGTTTTACTAGCATATAGAGCAAAGGGAATGCAACGCTAGTGTATGTGTAACGGTCAAAACCCAAGGCAACGGCTAGAAAGTTTCCTGTGGTCCGAACTCACCTCATTTTTTTTATTTCTTGCTTTCGAGACCTGTGGTTTGCACTGTACACCTAATTTCACTTCATGTACTTTTTCCCATTCCTTTGCTTTGCTTTCCTCCAATCTGAACACAGCCTTACTTGGGATGCCTTGGGCATCCCCAAGCTTGAACTCTTGTCTCTCTGTATTCTTCTTATATCGATACCTCCTCGATCTTTGAACACTTTATCCACACAAAACTTAACAAAAACCCTTGTGAGATCCATTAGTATAATAAGGCAAATCACTACCTTTAGGTACTATTGTAAACTCATTCCAATTTCATAATAGCATTATCTATATCTATATCTATACCTACTAATAAAGCAAGGTGATATTCTTGGTTTCGTCCCGCTTACGTGATTTTATTACTTGGACTTTTTTTAATCTAATGAGGTGGTACTATTCACGTGAATTTCTGGCCGTGTTTTCATGCGATGGGAAAACATAGTCGGAAGGTGCAACGGCCCAATTGGCTGGGCCTCGACCTTCCTTTGATGGGCCTGCTCCTGCCACCTTCATGAAAAAAAGTGAAAAATATATGTTTTAACTGGGTATCGAACTACCAACCTCTGGGTTGGGCCATGAAGGCTATAGCCAGCCAATATTAGTCCCACCTAGCTCCTTTAAATCAAATTTCACCAACTTATACACACACATGAGTTGTAGTAGATTCAACAAGCCAAGAAAGACCCATTAAGTCCAACTCAAAAAGAAAGAAGAGACCACATAAAGGTAGGGTGTGGGAGAAGGGACATGCACGGCCGGGGCTAGCGAGCTTTGTTTTGTGATTTCAAGCGATCGCCGGCCTCCAAGCCAAACATGCAGGTCAGTAAAGCTCCTATGCGTAGCGTCGGGCAGCGGAGCAGAGTACGTACGTGCAGCAGCGGCCACTACTAGCTGAATTTCCTATGCAAGCTGGCGACGACATATGATGGCTGGTGGTGGCCTTGAGCACTTTTGGCTGCGCCATCTAATTTAAACATGAGCGCACAATGGCCTTAGATACAACTTCCAATCATCTAGCACCCGCTGCTCCAATTAGTTAGATTTTTTATTGCATAGAAAATTTGAGCTATTATGCATAACTGGTCAGTAGAACTAATAATCTAGACTTAATGTTGTTCACGCCACACGATCTTCAAATGCTCAATCCTTTGTTGTCAGTAGAGAATATTCTTCCACTATATAGTTCCTCGACCCGGCCAACCTTGATTGATATGCATCATTGTAATTTTCTCCTGTTGCAACGCACGGGTATTCTTAGGCCCTGTTTCGTTCAGCTTTTATCAACGGATTCCATTGTTGCGCAGCCGAATCTGAACCAAAGGGCGAACCTAGCAGAATTCGATTCCAGAAATCCGCTGCCAAAATCTGAACCAAAAGCGGAAGCAGCCCAGGACGTGCTTTCCAAAATCTAATTCCGCTGCGGGCCAAAATCTGAAAAAGCTGTATCAGCTGATTTGCCAAATGACCTACATCTTTTTCACATCAGATTTTCCACAACAGATTTTTCACAGCTGCTTTTAAAAATCCATAGCTGAACCAAACAGGGCCTTAGTTTCATCCGGCATCTGATTCTACGTTATGTGAAATACCCGAGGTGGTACTAATTCGTAGTCAAAAAGGTTCGTATTGGCCACGCCTGCACTTTCTCTGACTTGGGCCGCCGCCTAGATACAATATTTTTAGTCCATCCATCGCATGGGCCGACCTGAGACTAATCCGCGGGGTATTTTTTGCGTTTTGGGAGGAGGAAAAAAATGTGCCACCGGCCACATAGAAGGACAAGGCCAACCGACTTACCGTGCTTTTCTGCCATACTAGGGTTCCCCACCTAATAGTCCCACCTTGATTTTTTTAATATCAAATCCCACCAATTTATACGGATTTGCATATTGTCTTAAATATCAGCAAGTCATCTCCAAAACCAAGAAAGAGAGGAAGCAGCATACCAAAAGGAGAGAAAACTCCATAATGAAGGGGACATGGACGATGCAACCATGTTGTGTTGGCTCTAATTAGAAGGATTTATGGGCTTGGCATGGTGTGATTGGCTTTAATTAAATTAAATGAGAAAAAATACATGCATGGCTCTAATTAAAGGAAATGATAACATGATAAAAGCGTACATGCAGGACGCATATGCCGCGTTGATGGGCATTTTGGTGAATGGCGAAACTAGCCTTTTTCTCAAATCAATGCATCAATTTTCTCCCCCATTGCAACGCACGGACATTTGTGCTAGTATCTACCATATTCCAACTTCATCATGGTTCATACCCCCGATACAACCCATAAATTCATCAAAATAAGCGAACAACACATAGAAAACAGAATCTGTCAAAAACAGGACAGTCTGTAGCAATCTGAACATTTACCATACTTATGTAACTCTAAAAATTCTAAAAAATAGGAAAACTAATAATTTGCATAGCAGTACTGCGAAAAAAATTAGAAACTTTTGATGTTCCAGTAAAAAATGTAAATTCACGCACTACATCCAAAGTTTCTGTTTTTGCACCGCACATAGCAAACTAGCAATCTAATCATCCTAAAGCCAAATCTTGACACATTATTTTTATAATACAATGGATATATACAAGGGGATACTTATTTGTGAGAAACTTCCATGAATTTTTTTTACATTGTTTCCATGAGCATGAACACAAGTGTTCAAAGTCGACCCTCACTTCTCCAATGCATAACCTTCCAATCACTTCTCTTTTTGAAAAAGTTTTTAGCCATAAGAGACAAGTATTTTTTTTGTATTTTGCATTCTTTTAAAAAAAGTTTGTTTCACCCACAACTAAAGAGAACAAAAACAAAAGGGAAAACAAGCGAAGATCAACCACGCGCTATTGCAATATTGCTCCCCGACAACGGCGCCAGAAAAGAGCTTGATAATCCCCAAGTGCAAGAAATCAACGTAGCAATTTCCAAAGGTGGAAGTGATAAGTACGGAGTGTCGAACCTACAAGGAGCTAAAGGTAAGATCAATATTTTCTCAAGTCCTATCTGCCACTGATACGACTACGTACACCGAACGTTTGCTTCTATCTAGAAACGAGAAATAAAACTACGTTGTAGGCATGAAGAGGATAGATTTGCATGATATCAGAGAACTAAAATATAAAAATAGGTGATGGACCGGTGTGTGGAATTGTCCTAGGCAATTGTTAACAAGATCGGTAATCACTATTGAAATTTTATATGAGGGAGAGGCATAAACTAACATACTTTTTCTACTTGGATCATTAAGGTAAAACCCAACCATAGCATTAAAGTATCAAGTCCTCTTTACTCCCATACGCAAACAACCCCCTTACTCAGGTTTAAGCTTTTGTCACCATGTTCAAGTAGGGGATTACAACGGGGTGCGGGAGAGTGGACCGCTTAAAAGAGACGAGGAAGGTGATGAAGATGGTGATGTTGATGAAGACGATCAGCGCGGGAGTCTCCCCCTTGTGCTTCCTCCTCCATGGAGTTTTGATAGATTTGCACTCCAGCGCCGCCGAGAGAGAGGGGAAGAGAGTCTCCCCCTTGTGCTTCCTCCTCCATGGCCTCCCCCCTAGACGGGGAGAGGTTCTCCCTCTGGTCCTTGGCCTCCATGGTGATGATGGCCCCCTCCGGCTTCCTACTCCATGGCCTCCTGATGAGGACATCAATACCATTGTTACACCCACGGCCCCTGCTGCTATACATATTGGACCAATTACTAGAGCTCGCGCACGCCAATTGAATTATCAGGTACTTTTGTTTCTTGGTAACGATTCCAATGTTCATGAGAATATGATGCTGCCTAAATTGGATACATTTGTTTTGCTTACAACTGAAGGGCCTACCATGGACAAGAAAGATGAACCTTGGAGCAAGTCCAAGCATGGAGATGTTGGCATGCGCAAGGGGAACAAGAACGGAGTTACAAGTGATGATTCCAGGACTTTGAAGCCACCATAATGAGTGCATGAGGCCTTGGACGAAATATACAAGATGCCAGTTCATAATATTCGTCCATAGGCTATTCTAGGTGCTGCGTCACCTTATTATTGGGCCAGGCCCATGTAATTTCGAAATACTTAAGTATAGGCTGTTTTTAGAGTTCGTATGTGTGGGGAAACAAGAGTTAGGGTTGGTTTCGGACCCCTTCCTCAAGGGCCACGAAATTCCCTGTTCTTCCTCCATATATACAGCCCTTAGGGCGTCGTTTAGACTTTGGGTTTTGTTTAGATTAAAAGTTCGCCATAGCTGCAACTTCGCGTACTTCGTTTGTGTTCAACGACCAGACCAAGGCGTCACAGAACCCCACCTTGATCAATAAAGCTTTCCTGTTATATTCGCAATATCCAGATTGCAATCTTAGCTTCTTGCTTGTTCTTCGTTTGCCTGCAGGAAACAGACCTTCGTGGTCAGGTTGATCGTGCTCCGGCGTGGTCAATAACCTCTCGGAGTTGGTTTAGCGATTGCTAAGGCGCGACGTCCTCGCACGTTCATAGTCGGATCGTCAAAGTCGACTTTCTCCAAAACGATAGCCAGCATCTCATCGAAAGACGGGACACCGTTGCCTCTATCAAGTGGTATCAGATTTCCAGGTTGCTCGGTGAGATCTTACAGTTTTTCGTAGTTTAGATCGAGTCTGTTCTTCATACCTATAGTCCACGAAAAAGCCAAAAAAATTAGGGTTAGTTCATCCCATCCGAACCAATCTGAGCCTTTGCATAATCTTTTCTGTATTTGCTTTGTTGAATTTGCGGTTGCATCGTCGTGTCAAGTTGCTGGTCTTAGCGTCTAGTCCTTTAGAGTTTCGACTTTTGTTCACAGGTTGTCACGTCGCCGCTGCCATATATCACCACCGCATTATCATCATCGCTGCTGCCATATACCACCACCGCACCAACTTCATCACCGCTGCCATATACCGCCACCAGTCCGAGTTCCACCGGATTCATCACCGCCACAAGTCCGAGTTCCACCAGATTCCTCTCCGCCACCAGTCCTATTCCGAGTCCAGTATTTTGTTACTCTGTTTTAGATTTCTGGATCACGCCATACTCCGAGTCGTGACAGAGAAGGACTCCCCAACTTTCGTGCTACCCGCAGAAGAAAAATAGTTCTAGTTTCAAAAAAAAACTAAGTCTGGAAGATTCTGGCTAGGCAGTTTTTAGGACATTTGTAGACTTTTTCGAAAAAAAATTGTTGCGGAGCAAAAAAAATAGAGAGGAAAAAAAGTGCAAAAAAAAGTGAAAAAAAATTCAGAGTGTGCTCCTCCCTTGTTTACGTGCAACGCCGTGATTTTGTTAGTGTTCTAGGCTCGCGTCTCTAACACGGTCTAGCCTAGGACCAGCACAGTACCGTCGTTGAGCGTTTATTCAACTTTGCATCTCTGAATTGATTATTGCTGACCCTTTTTGCTACCATACTATAAGCCTTCCCAGTTCCACATACATCTACGTCGTGCGTTTGACTTTCCCTGGCAATCGCTCTATCCAAGCTTTTGAGAGTTTTGACTACGACGGTTGCTGATCACCGCCTGCTGCTAGGTAAGAACTGGTAAGAATTTGAGATTTGCTTGACGGATTTCACCACACCACCACCACCACCACTTCCTAGTAGTCTGTAGAATCATATTCTTGTGTATTTCTATTGCTGCTAACCATGGCAGGATCACAAGCCGACGAGACTGACTGGGAGAACATGACAAACAAAGTGTTACATGATAAGTTTCAGCAAATGATGAGTGGACAGGTGGAAGATGTGCTAAATAGATTTGAAGAGGCCATGGAGAAGATAGATGGCATTGAGAAGGCGTTCGAAACAAAGCTTGATAACAAGTTCAATGAATTGCTCGCGCGTCTACCACCACCACCACCAGCTGCACCTAACGCACCCTACAACAGCAACAACGACTACCTCCACATCGCGAAATAGCCCTCCGCCGAGCGACCCGTGTCCCTCTTCAGCCTGGCCAAGCTGCTGGTGCTGCTGTTGATACTTCTGTGGCTCCTGCTGCTGATGTGGGAGAGGATGATTATGTGGGAGATTACGAGGATGAGGTTGTTCAACATCAGAACTACGTGCAACCACCAGCACTACAACCACCAGGTCGTCCACATGCAAATAATGGCCATGTTAGGGCTCCCCCTCAGGTACGAGATCATGACCATCTCCCTAAACTGAAATTGAATATTCCATCATTTGAGGGTAGATATGTTCCTGATATATATCTTACTTGGGAGTTAGAAACTGAACAACGATTTACATGTTTACAATATCCTGAGGAGAGATGTGTTCCTGCTGCTGTTTGTGCTTTCACTAGCTTTGCATGTGTTTGGTGGTCTAAACATTGTAGATTATATCCTGTTCCAGCTACTTGGGCTGCTTTGAAAACTGCTATGCGTACTCGTTGGGTTCCACCATATTATCAACGTGAATTACTTAAAAAATTGCAGCGCTTAAGACAAGGAAAAAATTCGGTAGAAGAATATTATCAGGAATTACAAACTGGCTTGATTAGATGTGGTATTGTTGAGGAGAATGAAGCTATGCTTGCACGTTTTCTGGGTGGATTAAATAGAGAGATTCAGACCATTGTAGACTATAAGGATTATAATAATATCACTCGTTTATTCCATCTTGCTTGTAAAGCTGAACGTGAAGTGCAGGATCGACAGGCATTGGCGCGAACTAACTTTTCTGCAGGTCGACCTTCATCATGGACACCACGTGCATCATCTACTTCCACACGTTCTGCTACACCGGCACCTCCGTCGGCTGCCACCTCCAACCGTGATACAGTAAAGCAGGCACAATCACCACTATCTGCCAAGAGCACACCTTCTGGGCATGCAAAGAGCTCTTCTTCATCCATGGCATCAACAGGGCAAACACATGATATTATTTGTCGACGTTGCAAGGGTGGAGGTCATTATGCGAGAGAATGCCCATCTAAGCGTGTGATGATTGTTACTGAGGATGGTGGGTATGAGTCCGCTAGTGACTATGATGAGGAGACTTTGGCTCTCATTACACATGAAGGACACGGTGGAGATGATTCTGATCATGAGACGCAATACATGGCTACTGAAGATGCTGATAGGTATGAATGTTTAGTTGCTCAACGTGTTTTGAGTGTGCAGGTTACACAAGCTGAGCAAAATCAGAGGCATAATTTGTTCCATACAAAGGGAGTTGTGAAGGAACGTTCTATTCGCGTCATCATAGATGGAGGGAGCTGCAACAACTTGGCTAGCATGGAGATGGTGGAGAAGCTATCTCTCACCACAAGACCACATCCACATCCTTACTACATCCAATGGTTCAACAACAGCGGCAAGGTTAAGGTAACACGTACTGTTCGTGTGCATTTTAGTATCTCTACATATGCTGATTATGTTGATTGTGATGTGGTACCTATGCAAGCATGTTCCTTATTACTTGGTAGACCATGGCAATTTGATAAAAATTCTGTACACCATGGTAGAAACAATCAGTATACTCTTGTTCATAAGGATAAAAATATTACTTTTCTTCCTATGACTCCTGATTCCATTTTGAAAGATGATATTAATAGACCTAATAAAGCAAAACAGGAGAAAAATAAGAGTGAAATCATATTGTGGCAAAAGAATTTGAGCAACAAATGAAGCCTAATAATAAACCATCTAGTGTTGCTTCTGAAATTAAATTGAAAAGTCCATGTTTACTTGCCACCAAATCTGATATTGATGAGCTAGATTCTAGCAAATCTGTTTGCTATGCTTTTGTGTGCAAAGAGGCATTATTTTCATTCGAGGACGTGCCTTCCTCTTTGCCCCCTGCTGTCACTAACATTTTGCAGGAGTTCGCTGACGCCTTCCCACAAGACTTGCCACCGGTATTACCACCTATTCGAGGGATTGAGCATCAAATTGACTTAATTCCCGGTGCATCGCTACCCAACCGTGCACCATACCGTACCAATCCAGAGGAGACGAAGGAGATTATGCGTCAAGTACAGGAGCTGCTCGACAAAGGTTATATACGCGAATCTCTTAGTCCTTGTGCTGTTCCTATTATACTAGTGCCTAAAAAGGATGGTACATCGCGTATGTGTGTTGATTGTAGAGGCATTAATAATATTACTATTCGTTATCGTCATCCTATTCCTAGGCTAGATGATATGCTTGATGAATTGAGTGGCTCTACAATATTCTCCAAAGTTGATTTGCGTAGTGGATACCATCAAATTCGTATGAAATTGGGAGGTGAATGAAAAACAACATTTAAAACTAAGTTTGGTTTATATGAGTGGTTAGTCATGCCTTTTGGGTTAACTAATGCACCTAGTACTTTCATGAGACTGATGAACGAAGTTTTACGTGCTTTTATTGGACGATTTGTGGTAGTCTATTTTGATGATATACTGATTTATAGCAAATCTTTGGAAGAACATTTGGAACATATACGTGTTGTTTTTAATGCACTACGTGATGCACGTTTGTTTGGTAACCTTGGGAAGTGCACCTTTTGCACCGACCGAGTGTCTTTTCTGGCTATGTTGTTACTCCGCAGGGAATTGAAATTGATAAAGCCAAGATTGAAGCTATTGAGAGTTGGCCGCAGCCCAAAACGGTCACACAAGTGAGGAGTTTTCTTGGACTCGCTGGTTTCTATAGGAGTTTTGTGAGAGACTTTAGCACCATTGCTGCACCTCTCAATGAGCTTACAAAGAAGGATGTGCCTTTTGTTTGGGATACCGCACAGGAAGAAGCCTTCACGGTATTGAAAGATAAGTTGACACATGCTCCTTTACTTCAACTTCCTGACTTTAATAAGACTTTTGAGCTTGAATGTGATGCTAGTGGAATTGGATTAGGAGGTGTGTTATTACAAGATGGCAAACCTGTTGCATACTTTTCTGAAAAATTGAGTGGGCCTAGTCTGAACTATTCTACTTATGATAAAGAATTATATGCTCTTGTTCGGACTTTAGAGACATGGCAACATTATTTATGGCCCAAAGAATTTGTTATACATTCTGATCATGAATCTTTGAAACATATTAAAAGTCAAGCTAAACTGAATCGTAGACATGCTAAATGGGTTGAATTCATTGAGACTTTCCCTTATGTCATTAAACACAAGAAGGGTAGAGAAAATGTTATTGCTGATGCTTTGTCTCGTCGCTATACTATGCTTTCACAACTTGACTTCAAAATATTTGGTTTGGAGACCATCAAAGATCAATATGTGCATGATGCTGATTTTAAAGAAGTAATGCAGAATTGTAAAGAAGGAAGAACATGGAACAAGTTCGTTGTTAATGATGGTTTTGTGTTCCGTGCTAACAAGCTATGCATTCCTGCTAGCTCTGTTCGTCTTTTGTTGTTGCAGGAGGCGCGTGGAGGAGGATTAATGGGACACTTCGGCGTGAAGAAGACGGAGGACGTACTTGCTACACATTTCTTTTGGCCAAAGATGAGACGGGATGTTGAGCGTTTCGTTGCTCGCTGCACTACATGTCAAAAAGCTAAGTCACGACTCAATCCTCATGGTTTATATATGCCTTTGCCTGTGCCTAGTGTTCATTGGGAGGATATATCTATGGACTTTGTTTTAGGTTTACCTCGAACAAAGAAGGGGAGGGATAGCATATTTGTTGTCGTGGATAGATTCTCGAAAATAGCACACTTTATACCATGTCATAAAAGCGATGATGCCCTTAATGTTGCTGATTTGTTCTTTCGTGAAATTATTCGCTTGCATGGTGTGCCAAATACTATTGTTTTAGACCGTGATACTAAATTTCTTAGCCACTTTTGGAGATGTTTATGGGCTAAGTTGGGGACTAAACTGATTTTTAGTACTACTTGTTACCCCCAAACTGATGGACAAACTGAAGTAGTCAATAGAACATTGTCTACTATGCTTAGGGCTGTTTTGAAGAATAATAAGAAAATGTGGGAAGAATGTTTGCCTCATATTGAATTTGCTTATAATCGTTCGTTGCATTCTACTACTAAGATGTGCCCTTTTGAAATTGTGTATGGTTTCCTACCTCGTGCACCCATTGATTTGTTGCCTCTTCCATCTTCGGAGAAGGTTAATTTTGATGCTAAAGAACGTGCTGAATTGATTTTAAAAATGCATGAGTTAACTAAGGAAAAGATTGAGCGTATGAATGCTAAATATAAACTTGCTGGAGATAAGGGTAGAAAACATGTTGTCTTTGCACCTGGAGATCTTGTTTGGTTACATTTGCGTAAGGATAGGTTTCCTAATTTGCGCAAATCAAAGCTAGTGCCACGTGCTGATGGTCCATTTAAGGCGTTAGAGAAAATAAATGATAATGCATATAAACTTGAGCTGCCTCCAGATTTTGGGGTTAGTCCCACTTTTAACATTGCAGATTTGAAGCCTTATTTGGGTGAGGAAGATGAGCTTCCGTCGAGGATGACTTCATTTCAAGAAGGGGAGGATGATGAGGACATCAATACCATTGTTACACTCACAGCCCCTGCTGCTATACATACTGGACCAATTACTAGAGCTCGCGCACGCCAATTGAATTATCACGTACTTTCGTTTCTTGGTAACGATTCCAATGTTCATGAGAATATGATGCTGCCTAAATTGGATACATTTGTTTTGCTTACAAATGAAGGGCCTACCATGAAAAAGAAAGATGAACCTTGGAGCAAGTCCAAGCATGGAGATGTTGGCATGCGCAAGGGGAACAAGAACGGAGTTACAAGTGATGATTCCAGGACTTTGAAGCCACCATAATGAGTGCATGAGACCTTGGACGAAATATACAATATGCCACTTCATAATATTCGTCCATAGGCTATTCTAGGTGATGCGTCACCTTATTATTGGGCCACACCCATGTAATTTCAAAATACTTAAGTATAGGCTGTTTTTAGAGTCCGTATTGTTGGGGAACGTTGCAGAAAACAAAAAAAATTCCTACGGTTTCACCAAGATCCATCTATGAGTTCATCTAGCAACGAGTATTCAGATGCATCTACATACCTTTGTAGATCGCGTGCGGAAGCGTTCACTAGAACGTGGATGATGGAGCCGTACTCGCCGTGATCCAAATCACCGATGACCAAGCGCCGAACGGACGACACCTCCGCGTTCAACACACGTAAGGAGCGGATGACGTCTCCTCCTTCTTGATCCAGCAAGGGGGAAGGAGAGGTTGATGGAGATCCAGCAGCACGACGGCGTGGTGGTGGATGCAGTTGTCACGTGCAGCAGGGCTTCGCCGAGCATCTGCGCGCGAGAGAGAGGTGTGACAGGGGAGAGGGAGGCGCCAGGGGTCAAAGGTGCGGCTGCCCCTCCCTCCCTCCCTTTATATAGGCCCCCTGGGGGGGCGCCGGCCCCTGGAGATCCCATCTCCAGAGGGGGCGGCGGCCAGGGGGGGTGGAGTACCCCCCAAGGCAAGTGCCCCCCCCCACCCTAGGGTTCCAACCCTAGGCGCAGGGGGTGGGCCTTGGGGGGCGCACCAGCCCACTAAGGGCTAGTCCCCCCTCCCACTTCAGCCCATGGGGCCCTCCGGGATGGGTGGCCCCACCCGGTGGACCCCCGGGACCCATCTGGTGGTCCCGGTACAATACCGGTGACCCCCGGATCACTCCCGATGGCCGAAACTACACTTCCTATATATAATTCTTCACCTCCGGACCAATCCGGAACTCCTCGTGACGTCTGGGATCTCATCCGGGACTCCGAACAACATTCGGATTACTGCATACTCATATCTCTACAACCCTAGCGTCACCAAACCTTAAGTGTGTAGACCCTACGGGTTCGGGAGACATGCAGACATGACCGAGACACCTCTCTGGACAATAACCAACAGCGGGATCTGGATACCCATGTTGGCTCCCACATACTCCTCGATGATCTCATCGGATGAACCACGATGTCGAGGATTCAATCAATCCCATATTCAATTCCCTTTGTCAATCGGTATTTTACTTGCCCGAGATTCGGTCGTCGGTATCCCAATACCTCGTTCAATCTCGTTACCGGCAAGTCACTTTACTCGTACCGTAATGCATGATCCCGTGATCAAACACTTTGATCACATTGAGCTCATTATGATGATGCATTACTGAGTGGGCCCGGTGATACCTCTCCGTCATACGGAGTGACAAATCCCAGTCTCGATCCGTGTCAACCCAACAGACACTTTCGGAGATACCCGTAGTATACCTTTATAGTCACCCAGTTACGTTGTGACGTTTGGCATACCCAAAGCACTCCTACGGTATCCGGGAGTTACACGATCTCATGGTCTAAGGAAAAGATACTTGAATTGGAAAAGCTCTAGCAAACGAATTATACGATCTTTGTGCTTATGCTTAGGATTGGGTCTTGTCCATCACATCATTCTCCTAATGATGTGATCTCGTTATCATTGACATCCAATGTCCATAGTCAGGAAACCATGACTATCAGTTGATCAACGAGCTAGTCAACTAGAGGCTCACTAGGGACATATTGGTGTCTATGTATTCACACATGTATTACGATTTCCGGATAACACAATTATAGCATGAATAAAAGACAATTATCATGAACAAGGAAATATAATAATAATGCTTTTATTATTGCCTCTAGGGCATATTTCCAACAGTCTCCCACTTGCACTAGAGTCAATAATCTAGTTACATTGTGATGAATCGAACACCCATAGAGTTCTGGTGTTGATCATGTTTTGCTCTAGGGAGAGGTTTAGTCAACGGATCTGCGACATTCAGATCCGTATGCACTTTACAAATTTCTATGTCTCCATCTTGAACATTTTCACGAATGGAGTTGAAGCGGCGCTTGATGTGCGTGGTCTTCTTGTGAAACCTGGGCTCCTTGGCAAGTGCAATAGCTCCAATGTTGTCACAGAAGAGTTTGATCGGCCCCGACGCATTGGGTATGACTCCTAGGTCGTTGATGAACTCCTTCACCCAAATTGCTTCATGCGCTGCCTCCGAGGCTGCCATGTACTCCGCTTCACATGTAGATCCCGCCACGACGCTCTGCTTGCAGCTGCACCAGCTTACTGCTCCACCATTCAACATATACACATATCCGGTTTGTGACTTAGAGTCATCCAGATCTGTGTCGAAGCTAGCGTTGACGTAACCCTTTACGACGAGCTCTGCGTCACCTCCATAAACGAGAAACATGTCCTTAGTCCTTTTTAGGTACTTTAGGATATTCTTGACCGCTGTCTAGTGTTCCTTGCCGGGATTACTTTGGTACCTTCCTACCAAACTTACGGCAAGGTTTACATCAGGTCTGGTACACAACATGGCATACATAATAGACCCTATGGCCGAGGCATAGGGGATGACACTCATCTCTTCTATATATTCTGCCGTGGTCGGGCATTGAGCTGAGCTCAATTTCACACCTTGCAATACAGGCAAGAACCCCTTCTTGGACTGATCCATATTGAACTTCTTCAATATCTTTTCAAGGTATGTGCTTTGTGAAAGACCTATGAGGCGTCTTGATCTATCTCTATAGATCTTGATGCCTAATATATAAGCAGCTTCTCCAAGGTCCTTCATTGAAAAACTCTTATTCAAGTAGGCCTTAATGTTGTCCAAAAGTTCTATATCATTTCCCATCAAAAGTATGTCATCTACATATAATATGAGAAATGCTACAGAGCTCCCACTCACTTTCTTGTAAATGCAGGCTTCTCCATAAGTCTGCACAAACCCAAACGCCTTGATCATCTCATCAAAGCGAATGTTCCAACTCCGAGATGCTTGCACCAGCCCATAAATGGATCGCTGGAGCTTGCATACCTTGTTAGCATTCTTAGGATCGACAAAACCTTCCGGCTGCATCATATACAGTTCTTCCTTAAGATAACCGTTAAGGAATGCCGTTTTGACGTCCATCTGCCATATCTCATAATCATAGTATGCGGCAATTGCTAACATGATTCGGACGGACTTCAGCTTCGCTACGGGAGAGAAAGTCTCATCATAGTCAACCCCTTGAACTTGTCGATAACCCTTAGCGACAAGTCGAGCTTTATAGATGGTAACATTACCATCCGCGTCCGTCTTCTTCTTAAAGATCCATTTGTTTTCTATCGCTCACCGATCATCGGGTAAGTCTGTCAAAGTCCATACTTTGTTTTCATACATGGATCCTATCTCGGATTGCATGGCCTCTAGCCATTTGTTGGAATCTGGGCCCGACATCGCTTCTTCATAGTTCGAAGGTTCACCGTTGTCTAACAACATGATTTCCAGGACAGGGTTGCCGTACCACTCTGGTGCGGAACGTGTCCTTGTGGACCTACGAAGTTCAGTAGTAACTTGATCCGAAGTTTCATGATCATCATCATTAACCTCCTCTCTAACCGGTGGAGGCACCACAGAAACATCTTCTTGAGCTGCGCTACTCTCCGGTTCAAGAGGTAATACTTCATCAAGTTCCACTTTCCTCCCACTTACTTCTTTCGAGAGAAACTCTTTCTCCAGAAAGGATCCGTTCTTGGCAACAAAGATCTTGCCTTCGGATCTAAGGTAGAAGGTATACCCAATGGTTTCCTTAGGGTATCCTATGAAGACGCATTTTTCCGACTTGGGTTCGAGCTTTTCAGGTTGAAGTTTCTTGACATAAGCATCGCATCCCCAAACTTTTAGAAACGACAGCTTAGGTTTCTTCCCAAACCATAATTCATACGGTGTCATCTCAACAGATTTAGACGGTGCCCTATTTAAAGTGAATGTAGCTGTCTCTAGAGCGTATCCCCAAAATGATAGCGGTAAATCTGTAAGAGACATCATAGATCGCACCATATCCAATAGAGTGCGATTACGACGTTTAGACACACCATTACGTTGAGGTGTTCCAGGTGGCGTGAGTTGTGAAATGATTCCACATTTCCTTAAGTGTGTGCCAAATTCGTGACTTAAATATTCTCCGCCACGATCTGATCGTAAGAACTTTATTTTTTGGTCACGTTGATTCTCTACCTCATTCTGAAATTCCTTGAACTTTTCAAAGGTCTCAGACTTGTGTTTCATCAAATAGACATACCCATATCTACTCAAGTCATCCGTGAGAGTGAGAACATAACGATATCCTCCGCGAGCCTCAACACTCATTGGACCGCACACATCAGTATGTATGATTTCCAATAAGTTGGTTGCTCGCTCCATTGTTCCGGAGAACGGAGTCTTGGTCATTTTGCCCATGAGGCATGGCTCGCATGTGTCAAATGATTCATAATCGAGAGACTCTAAAAGTCCATCAGTATGGAGCTTCTTCATGCGCTTGACACCAATGTGACCAAGGCGGCAGTGCCATAAGTATGTGGGACTATCGTTATCAACTTTACACCTTTTGGTATTCACACTATGAATATGTGTATTATCACGCATGAGATTCATTAAGAATAAACCATTGACCATCGGAGCATGACCATAAAACATATCACTCATATAAATAGAACAACCATTATTCTCGGATTTAAATGAGTAGCCATCTCGCATTAAACGAGATCCAGATACAATGTTCATGCTCAAACTTGGCACTAAATAACAATTATTGAGGTTTAAAACTAATCCCGTAGGTAAATGTAGAGGTAGCGTGCCGACGGCGATCACATCGACCTTGGAACCATTCCCGACGCGCATCGTCACCTCGTCCTTCGCCAGTCTCCGTTTATTCCGCAGCTCCTGTTTTGAGTTACAAATATGAGCAACGGCACCGGTATCAAATACCCAGGAGCTACTACGAGCACTGGTAAGGTACACATCAATTACATATATATCACATATACCTTTAGTGTTGCCGGCCTTCTTGTCCGCTAAGTATTTGGGGCAGTTCCGCTTCCAGTGACCCTTCCCTTTGCAATAAAAGCACTCAGTCTCAGGCTTGGGTCCATGCTTTGACTTCTTCCCGGCAACTGGCTTACCGGGCGCGGCAACATCCTTGCCGTCCTTCTTGAAGTTCTTCTTACCCTTGCCTTTCTTGAACTTAGTGGTTTTATTGACCATCAACACTTGATGTTCCTTTTTGATTTCAACCTCTGCTGATTTCAACATAGCAAATACCTCAGGAATGGTCTTTACCATCCCCTGCATATTGTAGTTCATCACAAAGCTCTTGTATCTAGATGGGAGCGACTGAAGGATTCTGTCAATGACCGCCTCGTCTGGGAGGTTAATCTCCAGCTGAGTCAAGCGGTTGTGCAACCCAGACATCTTGAGTATGTGTTCACTGACAGAACTGTTTTCCTCCATCTTACAACTGTAGAACTTGTCGGAGACTTCATATCTCTCGACCCGGGCATGGGCTTGGAAAACTAGTTTCAGCTCCTCGAACATCTCATATGCTCCGTGTTGCTCAAAACGCTTTTGGAGCCCCGGTTCTAAGCTGTAAAGCATGCCGCACTGAACGAGGGAGTGATCATCAGCACGAGACTGCCAAGCATTCATAATGTCTTGGTTCTCTGGGATGGGTGCTTCACCTAGCGGTGCTTCTAGGACATATTGTTTCCTGGCAGCTATGAGGATGATCCTCAGGTTCCGGACCCAGTCCGTATAGTTGCTACCATCGTCTTTCAGCTTGGTTTTCTCTAGGAACGCGTTGAAGTTCATGTTGACATTGGCTTGGGCCATTTGATCTACAAGACATATTGCAAAGTTTATTTAGACTATGTTCATGATAATTAAGTTCATCTAATCAAATTATTTAATGAACTCCCACTTAGATTAGACATCCCTCTAGTCATCTAAGTGTAACATGATCCGACTCGACTAGGCCGTGTCCGATCATCACGTGAGACGGACTAGTCATCATCAGTGAACATCTCCATGTTGATCGTATCTTCCATACGACTCATGTTCGACCTTTCGGTCTCTTGTGTTCCGAGGCCATGTCTGTACATGCTAGGCTCGTCAAGTCAAACTAAGTGTTTGCATGTGTAAATCTGTCTTACACCCGTTGTATGTGAACGTTGGAATCTATCACACCCGATCATCACGTGGTGCTTCGAAACAACGAACTGTCGCAGCGGCGCATAGTTAGGGGGAACACTTTCTTGAAATTTATTACGAGGGATCATCTTATTTACTACCGTCGTTCTAAGTAAACAAGATGCAAAACATGATAAACATCACATGCAATCAAATAATAATAGTGACATGATATGGCCAATATCATATAGCTCCTTTGATCTCCATCTTGGGGCCCCATGATCATCTTGTCACCGGCACGACACCATGATCTCCATCATCATGATCTCCATCGTCGTGTCTCCATGAAGTTGCTCGCCAACTATTACTTCTACTACTATGGCTAACACGTTTAGCAATAAAGTAAAGTAATTTACATGGCGTTTCCATTGACACGCAGGTCATAAAAAATAATGACAACTCCTATGGCTCCTGCCGGTTGTCATACTCATCGACATGCAAGTCGTGATTCCTATTACATGAACATGATCTCATACATCACATATATATCATTCATCATTTATCACAACTTTGGCCATATCATATCACAAATCACTAGCTGCAAAAACAAGTTAGACGTCCTCTAATTGTTGTTGCAAGTTTTACGTGGCTGCATTAGGGTTCTAGCAAGAACGTTTTCTTACCTACGTAAAAGCCACAACGTGATTTGTCAACTTCTATTTACCCTTCATAAGGACCCTTTTCGTCGAATCCGCTCCAACTAAAGTGGGAGAGACAGACACCCGCCAGCCACCTTATGCAACTAGTGCATGTCAGTCGGTGGAACCGGTCTCACGTAAGCGTACGTGTAAGGTTGGTCCGGGCCGCTTCATCCCACAATACCGCTGAAGCAAAATAAGACTAGTAGCGGCAAGTAAGTTGACAACATCTACGCCCACAACAATTGTGTTCTACTCGTGCAAAAAGAACTACGCATAGACCTAGCTCATGATGCCACTGTTGGGGAACGTTGCAGAAAACAAAAAAAATTCCTACGGTTTCACCAAGATCCATCTATGAGTTCATCTAGCAACGAGTATTCAGATGCATCTACATACCTTTGTAGATCGCGTGCGGAAGCGTTCACTAGAACGTGGATGATGGAGTCGTACTCGCCGTGATCCAAATCACCGATGACCAAGCGCCGAACGGACGGCACCTCCGCGTTCAACACACGTACGGAGCGGATGACGTCTCCTCCTTCTTGATCCAGCAAGGGGGAAGGAGAGGTTGATGGAGATCCAGCAGCACGACGGTGTGGTGGTGGATGCAGTTGTCACGTGCAGCAGGGCTTCGCCGAGCATCTGCGCGCGAGAGAGAGGTGTGACAGGGGACAGGGAGGCGCCAGGGGTCAAAGGTGCGGCTGCCCCTCCCTCCCTCCCTTTATATAGGCCCCCTGGGGGGGCGCCGGCCCCTGGAGATCCCATCTCCAGAGGGGGCGGCGGCCAGGGGGGGTGGAGTACCCCCCAAGGCAAGTGCCCCCCCCCCCCACCCTAGGGTTCCAACCCTAGGCGCAGGGGGTGGGCCTTGGGGGGCGCACCAGCCCACTAAGGGCTAGTCCCCCCTCCCACTTCAGCCCATGGGGCCCTCCGGGATGGGTGGCCCCACCCAGTGGACCCCCGGGACCCATCTGGTGGTCCCGGTACAATACCGGTGACCCCCGGATCACTCCCGATGGCCGAAACTACACTTCCTATATATAATTCTTCACCTCCGGACCAATCCGGAACTCCTCGTGACGTCTGGGATCTCATCCGGGACTCCGAACAACATTCGGATTACTGCATACTCATATCTCTACAACCCTAGCGTCACCAAACCTTAAGTGTGTAGACCCTACGGGTTCGGGAGACATGCAGACATGACCGAGACACCTCTCTGGACAATAACCAACAGCGGGATCTGGATACCCATGTTGTCTCCCACATACTCCTCGATGATCTCATCGGATGAACCACGATGTCGAGGATTCAATCAATCCCATATTCAATTCCCTTTGTCAATCGGTATTTTACTTGCCCGAGATTCGGTCGTCGGTATCCCAATACCTCGTTCAATCTCGTTACCGGCAAGTCACTTTACTCGTACCGTAATGCATGATCCCGTGATCAAACACTTTGATCACATTGAGCTCATTATGATGATGCATTACTGAGTGGGCCCGGTGATACCTCTCCGTCATACGGAGTGACAAATCCCAGTCTCGATCCGTGTCAACCCAACAGACACTTTCGGAGATACCCGTAGTATACCTTTATAGTCACCCAGTTACGTTGTGACGTTTGGCATACCCAAAGCACTCCTACGGTATCCGGGAGTTACACGATCTCATGGTCTAAGGAAAAGATACTTGACATTGGAAAAGCTCTAGCAAACGAATTATACGATCTTTGTGCTTATGCTTAGGATTGGGTCTTGTCCATCACATCATTCTCCTAATGATGTGATCCCGTTATCAATGACATCCAATGTCCATAGTCAGGAAACCATGACTATCAGTTGATCAACGAGCTAGTCAACTAGAGGCTCACTAGGGACATATTGGTGTCTATGTATTCACACATGTATTACGATTTCCGGATAACACAACTATAGCATGAATAAAAGACAATTATCATGAACAAGGAAATATAATAATAATGCTTTTATTATTGCCTCTAGGGCATATTTCCAACACGTATGTGTGGGGAAACAAGAGTTAGGGTTGGTTTCGGACCCCTTCCTCAAGGGCCACGAAATTCCCTCTTCTTCCTCCATATATACAGCCCTTAGGGCGTCGTTTAGACTTTGGGTTTTGTTTAGATTAAAAGTTCGCCATAGCTGCAACTTCGCGTACTTCGTTTGTGTTCAACGACCAGACCAAGGCGTCACAGAACCCCACCTTGATCAATAAAGCTTTCCTCTTATATTCGCAATATCCAGATTGCAACCTTAGCTTCTTGCTTGTTCTTCGTTTGCCTGCAGGAAACAGACCTTCGTGGTCAGGTTGATCGTGCTCCGGCGTGGTCAATAACCTCTCGGAGTTGGTTTAGCGATTGCTAAGGCGCGACGTCCTCGCACGTTCGTAGTCGGATCGTCAAAGTCGACTTCCTCCAAAACGATAGCCACCATCTCATCGAAAGACGGGACACCGTTGCCTTTATCACCTCAAGTGATGATGGCCCCTTCGGCAGGGTGCCGGAGAGGACCTGGATTGATTTTTCGTGAGTACGGAGGCTTGCGGCGGAGGAACTTCTCGTCTAGGGTTCTTTTCAGGGGGTTTTGGCATTTATAAGAATTTTTGGCATCGGTCTCACGTCAAGGAGGTGCCCGAGGGGCCCACAAGTCGCCTAGGCCGCACGCCCCTAGGCTTGTGGATTCCTCGTAAAGCTTCTGGTCCTTCCTCGATGCGTCGGGGGTCTCGTTTCGTCCACAAAAAATCACCGTAAATTTTCAGCCCATTCCGAGAACTTTTATTTCTGCACAAAAAACGACACCACGGTAGTTTTGCTGAAAACAGCGTCAGCCCGGGTTAGTTCTAATAAAATCATAACATGGCACGAATACTTCATAAATTATAGATGCGTTGGAGACGTATCATCGGTCATGTCGCCCCCGCCGTCGATCAAGACACCACCGCGCCAGCCCACAAGCGGCAGGGCAACGTGGTCGTGCAGGGCGGAAATCTGGTTGGCCCTGCCGGGAAGGCACACGCGTCGGGCACCGCCACCACTGCGCGATTTTCCCGGCCGCTGCCGGAGAAGGTGGGCAAGGTTTCGGGCGTGAAGCACAAGAAGGTTCCTACGAAAAGGGTGGCGCCTTCATCAACTCCCTCCGCCCCGGCAATAGGTTCCCTGACGATTGCATTCAACGGCGCTGCTTCCATCGCAGGCAAGGTGTTCGATGAAATGGTCGGAAGGTATGCATCTTCTATCCCTTCTACTTGCTTCGCCTTTCGCCATTGTGGTAGCTCGTGACTTGATGCCACTCACTGTAGTGCTGGTTCGAACAATGCCGCTGCCGAGTTCGTCAACTTGTTGGACACCAACACCATCGACATCGATCAAGGCTCGTTCGCTGATTTCGATTACAATGAAATGGAGGGTGGCGTGGATGATCACGATGGTGATGATGAAGTGAAGGAGGTAGATGAGGGGTCGTATGCGCAAGCGCAAGCAAAAAAGCTCGAGATCGAAGAACTATATGATGTTGGAAGACCAAATCTTGATCAAGACTTGGAGTGAGGTGTCTCTTGATACTTGCACAGGTACATTTCAAACTGCCAAGAGGTATTGGCAAAGAATCGAAGATCAATACTTCCGCATGATGGGGAAGCATCCCAATAGGACTCCACGCACCTTTCGGTCACTCCAAGGTTGTTGGGACGTGATCAAGCCGATTTGTAGCCGTTGGGCTCCTTTCTTGGAACAAGTTCGCAATGCACCTATAAGTGGAACCATGGAATCCTACTATGTGAGTTCGTTTTCACGTCCCACCGAAGAGAGGTTCACTTACGAACATGGATAAAGATGAAGATGATGATGGCCTAAGAAACTTGAACAAGCCCGGTGACAAGAAGACAAAAGAGAAGATCAAGAGGGAACACGAAGTGTCGAGCTTGCGGGACAAGGTAGATGCCATGGTGCAATCAAATGAGTTGATGTTAGCGAAACATTGGAGACAGAAAGAGTTGGCCGAGAAGAAGGCACGAGAGAAGCAAGAGAAGTGGCAATTGCTCAAGGACGAGGGGTTGCGCAAGGCGGCCATTGAGGAGAGAAGAGCATGTGCCGCTGAGAACAAAGCCATGTCCAAGCTTCTTGCCAAAGAGAATAGGATCATGACATTGAACCGCGATGGCATGGACAGCATCACCAAAGAATGGCATGATATGGCAAGGAGAGACATCTTGAAGAGGAGGATGCTAGCGACGGTCGGTGCGTGTTTCAGTGTCGGCGATGTTTTCTCATCGGGATTTGGAACCAGTGCCGCTGATGCATTCAGTGCGTCCGGCGATACTTTCGGTGCCGAAGTTGGAACAAGTGCCGACGATGGATTCAGGGGCAGCGATGGCATTGATGGAGGTGGTGCGGAGTGACGACGGGTGAAAAGCGACCAAGATAATGATGGACGTGATCATCGCTTTTGCATGAAGTCCTTCTGCGTTTGTCATACAAAAACAATGCTTTTATTTGCGCACGAAATAGGTTTTATCGTTCGAATTTGAATTCAATTGTCAGAATCGCTGTAAATTCACTTATCGAGTGAATGTGCATTTTTACAGGTGCTTTTGCCACAGCCCGATCTGGTTTTAACGAACTGTAACCGCATTTTACGGGTCAGCATTATACCAGATCTGCTAGAGATGCTCAAATCCCTTTCAACATAGCAGTGCTTCTGCTGTAGCTGCCCTAAAACAATTGTTGGACACAAACTTCTGCACCATCTGTTGGAGATGCTCAAATCGTGATGGGGAGGCTCCAAAGATGGATGGTCAGCGGAAGCACACAATTAGCAATAAGACAAATCAGCTTACAGGAATTCAAGAAAGCTCTTAATAGTGACATAAATATTGTTTCCGTAGTGACCAAAAAATTCTGAATCGCTATGGGCCACCGTAGATAAAAATTACAACGTTATGGACCATCGTCATTGAAAAAATACACTGGAGACCATGGGTCACCAAGACCTCGACGAATGCCCTTACCCTGCATGCATCTGCCAAACGTCGTCAAAGAAAAGACCGCTATTGAAGGGACAAAGACGTCTAGAAACACTGCAGAACTCTCCATGTTCTACTCATATCCTCACAACGTATGAAAACAACCATTCCTGCTAGTCTATTGCCCTAGCAGGCAAAAAGCACAAGAGAACCCAACTGATCATGGACATAAAATCTCCTCTGATCGACAGTTCTTAAGCCTGGGAAGGATCATCCTTATCGGTGTCCATTTGCTCCGCCGCATGCTCATCCTGAGCACCGTCGCTAGCTGGCTCAGCGGACTCATCGGCTCCATTTGATTGTTGTTCCGGTGTATGAGCCTCGGGTGATGGGGTTTCTGCTGGCGGCGGGGTCTGTGGCTTTGGCGCTGGCCTGGGTTTGGTCATGATGGGTTTGCAGAACCTACAAGACAAAGTAGCGGGACAATTGTCAGATACATACAGCTCTTTCAAAGGGGATTTCCTGTGAAGAACACCAACTTACCTGTCAAGCGCTTCAGCCTTCTTCTTTATGTCAGAAACAAGGAGGACGGGATTAGCATGCTTCGGTAGAGCATCTTGCTGCTGCTTTTTCTCCATTAGCCAGGTCTCTGCGGCCGAGCACTCATTAACGACCTGTATGAAACAATACAGATTAGCAACTCGTCCCATCTTTCTAGTCTTTGTATACAGAAAGTTGCTGCTATTCCAACATTTTGATTCGTCACTTGGATGTAGCTTAGCCATCAGATTTGTGTAAGCCAATTACAATGTGGACATATACTCGTGCAACCACTCTTTCTAACCAAGGATAAATGTTCAATCTACTGAGTGCATCTAACTCGATATTCGAACATGTGAGTGGAGCAATGCCACACAACTACACGCTGGGGGTGTTTCTTACTCCAATAGGCCTTTTTTCAACAACAAAAAACCAGTACCCAAAAGTAGGTAGTTTTTCCAAGGCAAAGAACCGGATGTCATCTCTAAAAATTCCGTTCTCCACCCCAATGTCATGTATTACTACATTTGATCGACAAACTAGCATTTTAAATAAAACAATATAGTTTGCATCAGTTTGTATTAAAACAAATTTCAAGTTTTCAACGCCAATAGGAGTTATCTAACATTTATTTGCAACCACACCGAAACCATATATTTGACAATATATATATCATTAAAGTAGACACGCCCAACAAAAGCAAAGAAGGTTATCCTTCTTAATGAACATAACTATTCTTCTACTCCAAACAACCATAACTTAGTTATACACTGACGTGCCATGCATACAATGCATAATAGATGCAGACTTTTCATGGTCTTCAGTGCACAACTTTGACTGTGTTTTTCACTTATGACTATAAAATAGTACAAATACATAACATGGCATAAAAGTATTTTGCAAGGCACTGCAACAATATCATTCATATATGCATACACTTTGTTATATATTGCTGGTCAAAGTTATGCAACTAGTACCCAAAAGTCGAGTGTGCTATATTTTGTAACGGACTACTTTCTTCGCCTTTTTTACACCTACTGACAAAGATGCATTTTATCAGTTAAGAGCTGCACTTCAGATTGCAAGTGGAGATTTGTCTAGTCCAAACAATAAAAATAACTGACCGCTAGAATGGGAGGACTTTACGTCTATAGCAGATAAAGCAAAGAGTGGTGAGCATTTCTAACATCAACCAGTCATCGACTTCATGTTAGCGCATACCTTTTGTTTCTCTGATACGTCTATGTGATCAAACTTTTGGTCAGCAGACAATGCAGCCTCTCTAAAACTGCGGATGCAGTACACCAATTGCTCAAGAGCTGGACCTCTTTCTGTCCACTCTTTGTAGCGCATTTCGATAGGACCACCAAGCTGCAGAGGAGCAAAGTTAAAGAATCATCTAGAACCTAAATGAGAACAAAACCAAACCGTAAACCATATAATGCACTGGAAAAAGCATACCTTTTTCAGTTCTTCTAGTTTTGCAACATAGACTCCCTTGGTCTCATCCTCACCATCTTCATACAGCCAATCCTCAACCTCCTGAAGTTTAGCCATCAACCCTTCTATATCCTCCGACATGACAAAATCATTGTACTTCTCATGAATCTGAATACAAGAGAAGCTGACATCAGGTACTGCTCAGTCATAAACAATCACTAGCAAGATGCTCGTGCATTGCACGGAACATCAAAATGCATTTTTTTACAAAACACCTGTTGTGATTGACCCATGCAGGAGTAATCCCATGTGTAAAAACTAATGATATCTCGAGAATTTTATCGGAAAAATGGTATCTCGAGAATTTCATCGAAAAAATGATATCTCGAGAAAGATGAGAGATAAGGTGAGGAGGAGTGGGGCGTGGTGGTGACTGGTGGTCGGACTGGGCGGAGGCATGGGGATGGACGGCGCCGGCAGGCGGCCACCATGCCAGATTGTTCCAGAGACTTCCTTTTTTAATTGCTCAGCAATGAGGTTGTGGGAGATAAGGATGAACGAGGCAAGGCCTTATCTGTAAATGTGGAGAGAGGTGCGGGTTTGTTTTGTAAAATTGTCATAGTTTGCTTTCTATCCGTCAGATATAGATCGGACGGTCTATATTACAAGATGGCAGGCACACCATCATCACCAACTCGGTTTTTTATATAAGAGATCAGAGCATGCAATTCAACATACCTTGTTACGCATGTCATAAACATAAGCCTCAACTGAATTTTTCTTGTCCTTAGTTTCTTCCATCACTCTGTCCTGAAGAGCCATTTCATATTCTTTCTC
Source organism: Aegilops umbellulata (assembly GCA_032464435.1). Classification (NCBI taxonomy): domain Eukaryota; kingdom Viridiplantae; phylum Streptophyta; class Magnoliopsida; order Poales; family Poaceae; genus Aegilops; species Aegilops umbellulata. Next base: position 126,913,404 of record CP136054.1, read on the forward strand.
AACAGCTTTCTCTAGCTCAACAGTGCCCATCGCCCCATACACCAATTCAGCAACTGGAACATTTGTTTTCTTAACTTTCTTTTTTGATGGCTCAACCTAAAAGGTACACAAATTATTTCATATAGGTAATTGTCTTGCCCAAGAAAAAATATTTCATATAGATAATTGCTTTGCAAAAATATTAAAATGAATAAAGGAAACTAAAATCTTTAGTCCATAACTGCAAAAAAAATAACAGAGAACTGCTTTATTACCACCATAAGGATGGTTACAAGCTTTTTCATGGGGAAAATCAAGTGCTTACAAAAAAAATGACAGAGAAACTTCTTTTGATACTCATAGTGAAATACTTAATAAGCACCATAAGGATGATCACTACCAAGCTCATTACAGAAATATTGTGCAATTATCTGACAAAGTACTAACTAAGCCAAATAAACTGAGATAGGTACATTCAAATCTGGGTAAACACAGATTTGAAGCTGCAAAGAAAAATAGCTCTTCAAAACATGCCGCAAGCAAAAGACAAGGCATACTAATCCTATACACCCTCCAGTCCTTTTTAGTCTGCACATAAGTCTTGTCTAAAGTCAAAGTATCACTACTTTGACCAAACTTATACAAAAAAGTATCAACATTCACAATGCCAAATCAATATTATTAGGTTCGTATGATATGTAGTTTCATAGTATATATATTGATATTATATATGTCGATATTTCTTAATATAAATACGGTCAAATTTTACAAAGTTTGACTTAGCACAAATCTAATACGCAGAGTAGAAAGGACCAGGGGGAGTACAATACAGAGAATAAAACAGTACCTTTGTGTCAGTATCCATTGGAACAGTTTTTTCCTCGGAATCTTGTGCCCCATTTTCAGCAGCACCCTCAGCAGGATCAGCAGCTCCTTTAGGTTCCTGCATATGGTCACCAGCACTAGAAGCAGGGTCCTGTGGTGCATCATCTGTCTCCATTCTAGTAGCATCCTTTGGCACCTCAATCGTAGATGAAACCGGAACTTCCACTTCCTCCTCTTCCAGCATCTGCATAGCGACGAAGCAAAGCATACAATATCAGAAAGATATTACATGATATCTCAGAAAAAAGAAAACTGAACACGGTATTGCAAATTACCGTTGCTGATTCAAGAGAGACTATCCCATGGATGTTGAGGCGAACTTTCACTTTCAGTTTAGCCTTCTCACCTTTGCTGGATTGGAAAGGACCGATCTGCATGTAGTTAGGTAGAGCAAAATCAAATCAGGCACCATTAGAACTTGCTAGAACCAGAGCTTATATCAGGCCCATTTCATTGCAGTTGCATTGCATTAAATTGGGGTAAAAAAAATAACAATACCCACCGTGTAAGTGCTAATTTTGTGTGTTATTTGCAAATCATCTGTGTCAACATTCAAAACATCTACTGCAAATGTACTGGACCTATAGAAGGTCAGAGCCTTGATGCTAGGCATTGGATTCCCCTTGGGGAATACAACAGTTTGTTGGGATTCATTGTTCTGAGCATCTGGCTTCCATGATAAAGCAACTGAAAAAGGAAACCCTTCATTAACCTGCATAAGGTTTAAAGCCAATGTCAGAACTAGGGGGTAAAGGGGTAAGAAGAGTAGAACCACATGTTCTCTTAAACAGTCACTCAGAAATGAATCTAACATCAGCATAAATTGCAACTTACCCAATACACAAGAGATTAAAATCACAGATATTTCATGCAGCATATATGACACTTGATAATCAAAATCAACTGAAAGCACCAGTAATGTAAAATCTCAGCAAATTTGAGGAACTATAGTCCTTGCGAACATAATGAGCTATTATGAAAAGCAGATCCATAAGATCAAACAGATTATGGGGATCCCATAACTGAAGCTACATTCCGACAAGGCCACTGTAGCAAGCACAAGTCGACTGTGGACTGAGTGGTCCCCTAGGAACTTCTGTTTTTTCAACCTAACCTACTAGGTTGCAGCATGCAGTCAATTTTTTCGGTTTCCTTTGAATGTTGGAAACATACATAGCACAAATCAAATTAAAAGAAAAAGACAAAAGGAAGCACACTAGGCAAGTGCAGCAGGAGAAGGAAAGTGCTGCATGCCTACATGGCCTAGAAAGGAAAGGAGAAACAGGGCCACGTGCGGTTGGAAAACAGAGTGCGGCCACTGTCCTCACAGATTATGAGCTCAGCAAAAATTAGTTCAAATTGCATAGCAAGAGGGCACACAAAGTTGCGTGCAATTGTAAGAGCTTAATGCGGACGTTGGCTTAAATGTACAAGTCAAATGAACACGCAACTAGGCCTCTCCACCAACATAATTATCAAGTACACCAGCAACCCCATGTATATTAGATCTCACACACATTCCATCATTATAGGAAAGTTAGTGTTAATTTTTCTAAAAAGAAATATCATCTTTCACACATTACTAACACGCCTACTTAAAGTCAGGAAGGGGCGGAGGTACTGAAAATTTCAGATAAAATGCAACAAATGAACAAAACGATGTTAGCACAATGAATGCATAGAAAGACAAAATGAAGTCTGTAACAATTATAGGCATCAAAAGGTCAAGCTACCTTATATTACAGAAAGCTCATGTCCAACAGCTTTCTATAGTTCTAATGACATCTATTTATATTATACTTCTCATGTATATAGGGGACAATGCAAAATTTCAACACATTTAAGATGAACCATTGTGGAGAAAACTGAGACCACCGAAGGAAAGCAGCAAACATATGCAAGCAAGTGAATACCTGAAACTCCCGCACTTTGAACGTGGGGCTAAGAATAGCACACTGGAGAGCACATCCCCGGGCAACACATTCACTTGCATTCATAGTTCTCCTTGGTTCTTTTCCAAAGAATTCAGTAATTATCTTCATTACTGCAGGAACACGAGAGCCTGATCCAACAACCTCAACAAAGTGCAGACTTTCCGTCGTCAAGCCAGCTTCTGACAATGCCTTTTCCAGCGGCCCCTTCACACGTTCTAGTACTGGTGCGCTGATCTGTTCAAACTCATCCCTCTTAATGAATCCACGTACATCCTTCTCATCCATCAAGCACTCAATGTTCATTGGCGCCTCTGGATTGGCGCTCAGCATCTTCTTGAGCTTCTCACATGCCACACGCAACCTAATGCAGGCACGGGCATTCTGGTAGACATCGATCTTATACTCCTCTTTAAATTTTGCTGCAAAGTGCTTAAAAAGGGCTTCATCAAAGTCCCTTCCGCCAAGAGAACGGTCATATGCATGTGATAGCATCTTGAGCTGCCCCTTCTTGTACCCAACAATGCTGACCTGCATGCTGGCATTCCCAACATCAACAAATGCCACATTCAGCTGATCATTCTCAGGGAGATCAGTCTTGTAGATTCCATATGCCAATGCTGTCGCAGTAGTCTCATGGAACAAACGCAATGGCCGGAGACCAGCAATTGTTGCAGCATCAATAACAGCCCTCCGCTGCAGGTCAGTAAAATAGACCGGGATACCAATGCAGCAGTCAATAACAGCTGAGTTGAGGTTACCCTCAGCGATGGCCTTCAAATTGGACAGCACCATGGCAAGCAGCTGTGTGGGGGTGAATGAGCGCTCCTCCCCCAGATACCGTACGTGAACGAGCGGGAACCCATCAGGGCCCTCTGAGACTCGGAATGGGAAGGCCTTAATATCATCCTGCAGCTCAGGATCAGCAAACTTGCGTCCCAGTAAGCGCTTGATCTGGGAGATGGAGTTCTTGGGGTTCATGGTGGAGTTGGCGGCGCCTGCAGTGCCGATGAAACGCTGCTTATCGCCAAAGCAGACAATAGCGGGGGTCTCCCGCTTGGACTCTTCATTGAGGACCACGTCGATTCCGCGCTGCCGCGCCACCCCCACAATGCAGCTCTCATTGCCCAGATCAAACCCCACCACACTCATCTCCGAACTGTCCTTTTTATCTTCCGGTCACTGCTGGTTCTGAGATCTAGATCGCGAACTACACCTGCACAGAACGAGATCCAGGAGTTAAGGAACCCTGAAAAGCAGTGGAAATGCATAAATCTCAACGTATATACCGCAAAACCTCCCGAATCCATAGCCCAGAGCCCAAAAAGTGGTCGAATTCAACCCAAATCGACCACAAACCCCAGATCCAAAACCTTGGCAAACCCATCCCTGCGGCCCTAAAGCAGTAGCAAAACTCTACAAACCGCAGCATAATCTTCAACGAAGTAACAGGCAACTACACGCCTGATCTAGAAACATGATCTAATGGTGAAAAGCCAAAGCGGATCCGAGCACGGGGAGATCGATATCGGCGCATCCGCCATGGTCGAACCAAGCGGGAGGGAGATATGGGACTGAGTCGTACCCGCGGCGTGGAGGCCGTTGCCGAGGCCAGAGAAGCTTCTGCAGCTTTGCTTCTGGTAGCCGCCGCAGCTGAGGCTTCTGCAGCAGCTATTTTTCCTTGGCGAGGAGGAGACGAGCGAGAGGAGGTCTGGTGGTGGTGTAATATACGGCGCCTGGTGGTCGTAGCGAATCCTCTAGAAGGTGGGCAAACCCTGGGTTCGCCAGCCAGGTCGGTCTGTGCACCTAGCCTCGTATCTGGGCTGTCGGTTTCATGGGCCGCCTGCAAGGGGCAGACCAATGAGATAATTGACATGTGTGGGCCTAATTCTCGAAACTGCGGGGAACGAGTCAGTTTCTTCCTTCATCCTTCACCTAAAAAAAAGAGAGTCAGTTTCTTCTTTCTTCTTCCATCTAAGAAAAAATGTACCCTCGAAATTGTTTGAGCGCGCATTTTGGAGGACACTAGTGTTGAGATTTAATTAATTAACCCATGTGCTAATTACGAATAATCTTCACTATTCCTAACCGCCATGCACGAGGGACGTGACTGTTCGCTCGCGTCTCTCGGGATCATCGCGTCTGTTCGATGCATCCCCTCGGGGCTATATATACGTGTAATTAATCATCAATAAAGACTATTCTTCACTTTTACATATGTGCGTCTTGCCTCCCGTTTTATGTCAAAACACGTTATCTGCACCTTGCTCCGTTGAGAGAAAAAGGCCATAACCGCCCCAGGCGATCTGGAGGCGACGATGGGCGGGAGTGAGTGATGGTGGCGGTGACGCCGACGTCGGCCCCGTCGAATCCTTGGATTCGGCCAGAGTCGGTAGAGGAAGCAGGTTTCTCAGGGGGGCGAGAGTGGAGGTGTTGGAGAAAGAGAGCGCTTAGCATCATCAGTTCTTCTCAAGATCGAAGCAGGTGTGTACAACGAATGAAAGAGAGAGCTAGGGAGTTCTTAGAAAGGAATTTAGGCCAGGAATTAGTTGTTGGGAGGGAGGAGAAGGAGGATTGAGTGTGGGGCAATACAGATCAGACTGATTGTTCGGGAGAGGAGGGATTTCAGGAGATTGTGGGAGTCAAGAAAGGAAGGGCACGGGAGAGCGGAACCTGCCCGATATGGATGTTAATGCCATTGATGGGGGATTGAATGTTCATTTGGAAAGTGAGGATCCTGTGGAGGATTTTGGGGATTTGGCGAAGAGGCTGGTCTATTTCTCTGCTCGGGCCGTGAGCGTTGTCCATTCAACAGCCAGTGAAGGCTCGTGTTCTTCTAGATCTCGGGTTATTCCCCTCATGGCTAACCTTTCTCCCTCCATGGCTGTGGGTGCTGGGAGGGGCGATGGGGAAAAGGAGAAGGGGAAGGCGAAAGCGGGAGGTTCATCTCCAACAGCTAACCTTGGAGGGGGCGTTCCTTTGGCTTCGCCTCCTCTCGGGGCTAAGGGGAAGGCCTCTAGTCGTCGGGCTCGTGGTGATGTCCAGCCTCTGGTCATCGACATGGATGTCGCCCATAAGGCCATCAGCGGCAATCTGGTGGTGGGAAGGCTTCTATCGCCATTCCAAGTCCACCCCAAGATCATCGTTAATGAGCTCCGAACTGTGGCATGGCAGATGCAGGGCATAGTCACCATCTAGGAGGTTGTGACGCCTCCGATTCAATCGTACACTAATCATACACGCAAATGTGTACGATCAAGATCAGGGACTCACGGGAAGATATCACAACATGTAGGATCGGAAGTATGTCTAGAGGGGGGTGATTAGACTACTTGACCAAATAAAAACTTAACCTTTTCCCAATGTTAGTTCTTGGCAGATTTTAGCAACTTTAGGACAAGTCAAGCAATCATCACACAATTCAAGCAAGCATGCAAAGAGTATATAGGCAGCGGAAAGTAAAGCATGCAACTTGCGAGAATGTAAAGGGAAGGGTTTGGAGAATTCAAATGCTATTAGAGACACGGATGTTTTTCCCGTGGTTCGGATAGGTGGTGCTATCCTACATCCACGTTGATGGAGACTTCAACCCACGAAGGGTAACGGTTGCGCGAGTCCACGGAGGGCTCCACCCACGAAGGGTCCATGAAGAAGCAACCTTGTCTATCCCACCATGGCCATCGCCCACGAAGGACTTGCCTCACTAGCGTTAGATCTTCACGAAGTAGGCGATCTCCTTGCCCTTACAAACTCCTTGGTTCAACTCCACAATCTTGTCAGAGGCTCCCAAGTGACACCTAGCCAATCTAGGAGACACCACTCTCCAAGAAGTAACAAATGGTGTGTTGATGATGAACTCCTTGCTCTTGTGCTTCAAATGATAGTCTCCCCAACACTCAACTCTCTCTCACAGGATTTGGATTTGGTGGAAAGAAGATTTGAGTGGAAAGCAACTTGGGGAAGGCTAGAGATCAAGATTCATATGGTAGGAATGGAATATCTTGGCCTCAACACAAGGGTAGGTGGTTCTCTCTCAGAACATATGAGTTGGAAGTGTAGATGTGTTCTGATGGCTCTCTCCACGAGTGAAGAGGAGGTGGAGGGGTATTTATAGCCTCCACACAAAATCCAACCGTTACACACAATTTACCAATCTCGGTGGGACCGAATCAACAAACTCGGTCGGATCGAAATAGTAAACCTAGTGACCGTTAGAGATTTTCGATGGGACTGACATGCAACTCGGTAGGACCGATATGGTTAGGGTTAGGGCATAACGTAATCTCGGTGAGACCGATTACACAAACTCGGTGAGACCGATTTGGTAATTAGCTAACCAGAGAGTTGGTCAGGTAAACTCGGTGGGACCGATTTGCTCTTTCGGTGAGACCGAAATGTTACAAAAGGGAAACAGAGAGTTTATATTGCAATATCGGTGGGACCGATCCGCTCTTTCGGTGAGACCGAAAAGTTACGAAAAGGAAACAGAGAAATTGCAATCCCATCTCGGTGAGACCGAGATCCCTATCGGTAGAACTTATTTGCTAGGGTTTGGCAGTGGCTTATGACATGTGAAACTCGGTGGCGCCGGATAAAAAGAATCGGTAGGTCCGAGTTTGGCTTAGGGTTTAGGTCATATGTGGATATGGGAAAGTAGCTGAGGATTTTGGAGCATATCATTAAGCACATGAAGCAAAAAGCTCATTAAGCAACACCTCATCCCTCCTTGATAGTATTGGCTTTTCCTATGGACTCAATGTGATCTTGGATCACTAAAATGTAAAATGAAGAGTCTTGAGCTTTTGAGCTTGAGCCAATCCTTTGTCCTTAACATTTTGAGGGTTCCACTTTCACCATCCATGCCATGCCAATCATTGAGCTTTCCTGAAATAATTGTCTTGGAATAACATTAGCCAATGAGCTATATGTTGTTATGAATTACCAAAACCACCTAGGGATAGTTGCACTTTCAATCTCCCCCTTTTTGGTAATTGATGACAACATATAGATCAAAGCTTCGACAAATGATAATAAGAATGAATTATATCGTCGCTTTGAGAAGTATGTGATAAGTAAGAGCTTCCCCTAAATTTGTGCATATTTAAAATTTGCTTTGGACTGCAAATGCACAAAGAGTTAGAATCATGGGTTACTCTTCCATGTCACATACATCTTGGTGGAGCGCTCAAAATGGTAAGAATGAAATACATGCACTCATCACCAAGAAAAGTGAATGATCACATAAGATAGATAAGATATATCAAGCATGCATAAGTGTAGCTTATGATCAAACACATGGTCATCAATGTCTCACAAGCATATCAAAGTATCTCAACCAAAAGCAAACAAAGTTTGAAAAACCACCAAATAAAGCAAGAGAGAATAAAAGCAACACACTCTCTCTCGAAGCCTATGATCTATACATTTTTCTCCCCCTTTGGCAACAAGTTACCAAAAAGTTCCTAGAAAATGCATAGTGCTAGATCGACACTCAGGCTTGATCTTCTGGTGGTGGTGGTGTCTGGATCACTCCAAGGACGAAGGCTTCTATAGACGTGGTTGGAGCTGGAGCTGAAGTAGATGCTGGAGCTGGTTGGGCTGGTGTCGTGGCTGGAGCGGAGGTGGTGGCTCTTGTGTCAGGAACTGGCACTGCAGACGACCTCTGGGCTCGTGGCACTCTGGCAAATGCATCAGTTGTAGTCTTCCCTTTCCTCTCCTACATGTCATCTTGAAGTTGCTCCATTGCAGACTGAATCTCTGTCACTTTAACATCCAAGTCATAGAACTTTTGTTCTACGATCCTCTCTAAGCTCTCCTGATTCTGAGTGAGGGTGGCCAGTCCTTTCTCTATCCTCAGGGTGGATGCAATCAAGTAACTGAGCTGCTCTTGCTTGGTTTACAAGAAATATTCAGATGCCTCCTCTTGAGTTGACATCTTTACAGCTTTCTCCTTTCTTGCCTTCTCCTTCTGTGCTTGTGCATGGGCTGAAGATGGTTCATCCTTGTTCATCACAACTTCATTATCTTCAAAATCTGGATGAATAGGTAAATGTTCCTTGTCCAAGAGGTATATGCCTGTGCCCATCTTGGAGTTAATCAGCTCCTGGATCTGAGGGGCATATCCACAGCTCCTCTTCTGGTCTGCTGCAGTCCTCTTAATTGTTTCTACCATGAGGCTCATGACTTTGAATTTTTGTGGCACATCAAAGATATGAAGCAAGTTGATTGCATGGCCTCTGATCATCTTGTGATCACCTGACTTGGGCAACAAGGTGTGCCTCAGTATCCAATTGATGGTTGGCAATCCTGACAAAAGATAATGTACTGATCCAAACCTGAAAGTGTCAAGTGCCTTGTTTGGGATCTCCTTGTACATGTTGGACATAGAGTTGTGGTCCATCTTCTTATTGGCATATATATCTAGGTCATCCTCATGCTCCTCTGGGGCATTGATGAGCTGTGCCCACTCAGCAATTGTTGATTGGTACCTCGTACCTTTAGACATCCATACAATTCTGCCATCTGGATAAAAGTGTGCTGTGGAGTAGAACTACATGATCAGCTCTTCATTCCACTTTGTGAGCTTCTGCCCAACAAAGTTAGCTACTCCACAAGCCTTGAAGTTGTCTTGCACTCCAGGATAGTGCTCTTCATTGTCCTTGATGTATTCCTAGTCGACCCATCTCATGTCACAAACAATGGGCTTCTTATCTAATAAGACTGTCTCATAGAAGTCCTGTTGTTCCTTAGTGTGGAACCTGTAGTCAACAACAGTTGTCCTCCTGGTAGCATATGGATCTTCTGCTCTCCACTTTCTCAGCCCTGAGTCTCTTCTGATCTTCATATCCTCAGCCACAGGATGAGCATCATTGTGGTCTGGGATCTTGGGCTTTAACTTTCTGAGAACTTGGCCTTCCTCTTCTCTTGCAGTGTCAGGCACTGGGGCCTTGTTCTTCTCAACAGCTGGGATGCTTCTTGTATTCCTCTTTGGAGCTGTCTTGGCGTTTGATGCAGTCTTGGGTGCTTCCTTGGGCTTTGATGCAGTAGCCCCTGATTTGACTGCATCACCCATTAGCTTGGGTGCCTTAGGTGCTGGTGCAGCAACCTCTTCTTCTTCCTCCTCAGAAGAATCTTTCCTCATAGAAGGCTTGCCAACAACTCTGGCAGTGGTAGTTCTAGCTGTCTTATTTTTCTTGTCCTGGCCAATTTCTTCCTCTTCAGATTTCATAGTGAATTTTATAGTTTCCTCAGGGACAGCCTTCCTAGGCTTGGAGGTAGGAACTCTCCTAGCAGGTGCCTTTTTGTGCATTCCTGGCTTGACGGCTGCAGCTGAGCCATACTCCTTCTTGAGCACAACTTTCTTGGAAGTTGCTTCTTCTTCTGCCACATAGTCCTCATCCTCTGATTCTGAGGTTCTTTTCTTCCTTTGTCTGGTGGCAGCTTTTGGCAGGTTACTAGGAGTGCTCCTGCTGCCTTCATCTGAAAAACTGGAGGGACTAGTGCCCTCACTCATGTGCACTGGTTGTTCTGACATGTTTTGGCTATCACTCTGATCTGACATGATGAACAAGCTGACTGCTGACCCTGTGAATAGTTTATAGATGAGGTAGAGTGGATAAGCATCACAAAATGCAGAGATTTTTACAAAAGAATGATTCAAAATCTTAGTTTTAGTTTCCCACAGAAATCATTTCGGATCTACCGATTTTTAAACTCAGTGATACCGAAGCAGTTTTTGGAGCCTAAACTAGTGAACTCGGTCAGACCGAGTCATAGTTCGGTGGCACCGAGACTGCCAGGGTTTCACAAAGTTCCAAAATCGGTCACACCGATTAGCAATACTCGGTCAGACCGAGTCTCACTTGTGAAATGGCATGAGCCAAATCGGTGGGACCGAGTTTTTCAACTCGGTGGGTCCGAGATGGTTTCGGCGGAAACCTAACCCTAAAATTTTCAAATCAAACCTACTCTACAAATCGCATTGACTGGATTGGAGTGTCTCAAACGTGGCTAGAATCAATATGATCACAATATGCTAGGAATCGGATTGGGGAATAGCACAAAGATCGAGTCAATACCCTAGTTCGGCGGAGACTCGCTACGGCGGCAACGGCGGGGTTGAATTCCGTTGACAGCGACGGAGACCAGCGACTCGAGGCGGCTGGCGATGAGGAGACGATTCGGAGACCACGTTGGCAGAGCGAGCTATCGCCCGGGCGAAAGGGTTCAGAGAAATTTCCAAATTTTTGCCCGTGTCTATATATAGCCCGACCCTGTCGGTGTGACCGAGTGGAACAACTCGGTGGCACCGAGATGCAAAACTGTATACAGTTATTGCAACTCGGTGTGACCGAATGGTTCAAATCGGTTGCACCAAGATCGAAAACATAGATCAACTTAATGATCTCGGTAGGACCGAAGTGGGGTATCGGTCAGACCGAGAATCACAAAGAGGTTTTGGAAGTTTAAGTCTATGATGAATCGGGGACTCCGAGTGCTCCTCACACAGAGTGGTTCGAATCTGACTTGATCAGTTTTGTGATGTAGCATGAATAGAGTTTGAGACGAGAAAAGCATAGATAGCTAGAGGAGGTTCTTAGGCATTCTTGTCCATCCACTTGGCAAAAGAGAAATAAAGCCAAACAATCAAAACAACAAGTGGATGTCCTTGAATGAGTAAAATATGCAACCAACATGCTCACACAATAAAATGGCAATTGAAATATGTGACAAAGCATGCACAACCAATTCTAGGATCTATCAAGCAATTGGCGATGACTAGGTCATCTATATATGAGTATATTGACTTAGGAGTCAAATGAGAACACTTGATCATAGGTCATACTCATCGTTTAAGCTCAAGTGGGGTTACCACTTTTACATAAAGCATTGTTGTGTTCACATCATTAGAGTTGCTTTAGCTCAAGTCTTAGAGTAAAGCTCCCCAAGTAACCTTGGGTTTCGTCGATGATGACTTCATGTAGATGTTGAAGATGTGGATGCTCAATGTTGATGTAGATCACTTGAAGCTATCCTTTTGAGTGAATTTCACTTTCAATACCTACATGGGTTAGTCCCACAAGGAACAAACAAGGATATCCATAGACATAGAGTGATGCACACACAAGATGATGTCCATGAAAACTTTTAGGTTACCTTGTCCCTTGACTTACCAACAAGAGGGTTTGTGACTCCTTGAACTAGTGCAAGATGTGGAAGTTGATTGCACTTGTTCTTGCCAAAATGATAAGAGTGAGGTATGTTGGCGGAGTCACCCTCAAGAACTCTCTAGTTCTTCTTCTTTTGGATCCACACCATCTTGATGGGAATCCTTGGAGTTGTAGTCGTACTTGATGAAGTGGAACTTGAAGTAGTCTTGGGAATCCACTTGACTAAGGTCTTAGGAGCTTCTTCAAATGTATCAATTTCCTCTTGAAGCTTGTCCTTGCCTTTTTGCTTGTAGTCTTGTGGTGGAAGATCATCGTGAGCTTGTGTCCCCTTGAAAGAAGTAGGATCATACTTCTCTTGTTGTGGAACAAACTTTGTCTTGGGGTATTGATCTTCTTCCCACTCAACTCCATTGGCATTGAACTTTCGTTCAAAACCAACACCTTGATTCTTCCAGTGCCTTCCTTGCTTGTGTACAATTTCCTCGAATTGCTTACTCCCGGCAAGGCTTTTGTACACTCCTTTCTCTATGATTCCCTTCAATAAGCTATTTTCTTGCTCAAGTGTAACTTGGCTAAGAGAATCATTAGTGGAATCAAGAGAACTACAAGAAGTAACAATATTGGATTTAACATGATCATTGTTACTACTAGAGGAAGAATCTTTCTTGTTCTTGTTACTAGACTTGACTTGAGGCATGTAAGTGGATAAGAGTAAACGCTTGGCAATGTAAGAAGAACTTTTCTTGCGGAGATCATCATTGATTGCCTTTAAAAACTCATGCTCTTGCTCAAGATTGAGCTTTTCAAAGCGTAACTTCTCATGAGCTCTTAAAAGTTCTCGATGATCTTCGAAGATAGTTTCATGAGCTAACTTAAGAGTGTTTAGTTCTTTAGTTAGAGCCTCAATTTTCTCCTTATCATTGTCATTCGTTTTATCTTGATTAGCTTGATTAATTGACGTTTCATCATAGTATTCATCACTAGAGTTGTCAACAAGCAAATCATCATCACCTAACAAGTCATCTTCATCACTATTAAAATCAACATACTCAGGGTGTGTTACCTTAGGACCTTTGGCCATGAAGCATCTTCCAATTCCTTCATTTGGTGAGTCAAATATGTCATAGGAGTTGGTTGACACAAGTGCTAGACCGACAACACCTTCATCTTGAGTATATTCGGAGTCGGAGTGATAACTTCTCTCGGAGTGGTTGTCGGAGTCGGAGCCGGATACCCATTCACCAACATGAGCTTGATGTCTTCGTTTTGTGTAGCTCCTTGATGACTTTTCCTTTCTTTCTGAATCCTTGTTTCTCCGTGAGTATCTTCGTTCATAACGATCATCTCTACTCCTTCTCTCTCTTGATGGTGATTCTTCTCTTTTGCTTCTTCTTTTTGGAGAATCTTCTCTTCTTTTGTAGGGAGCCGTACACTCATTGGAATAGTGTCCGGGTCTTCCACAATTGTAGCAGTTTCGCTCTCGACTAGAAGATCTTTTGTCATTGTAGGACCTTGACTTGGAGCTTCTATCTTTGCTTCTACTCTTGTAGAACTTGTTGAAGTTCTTCACCATTAAGCTCAATTCTTCATTGAACTTTTGTTTCTCACTTGATGATGTGGGGGCTTCACATGAGGCTTTGTAGGCACCACTTGATTTGTTGTGAAGTTCCTCTTTATCCTTGAGTGGCATCTCATGAGCAACAATTCTTCCAATGACCTCCGTTGGCTTGAGATCTTTGTAATTGGGCATCATTTGGATCAATGTGCACACGGTATCATATTTTCCATCCAAGGCTCTTAGGATCTTCTTGATGATGAATCTATCGGTCATCTTTTCACTCCCTAAGCCGACAATCTCATTTGTGATGAGAGCAAGCCTAGAGTACATTTCAGCGACACCTTCACCATTCTTCATTTTGAACTTGTCAAGTTGACTTTGAAGCAAATCCAATTTTGATTCCTTGACGGAGTCGGTACCTTCGTGCATATCAATCAAGGTATCCCAAATTTCCTTTGCATTCTCAAGACGGCTGATTTTGTTGAATTCTTCGGGGCACAATCCATTGAAGAGAATATCACAAGCTTGAGCATTGTATTGCAACATCTTCAACTCATCCGCGGTAGCTTCACGGTTTGGTTCTTTCCCATCGAAGAAGCCACCTTGCAAACCAACACACACAATAGCCCAAACGGCGGAGTTATGTCCGAGAATATGCATTTTCATTTTATGCTTCCAACTAGCAAAATTTGTACCATCAAAGTAAGGACCTCTACAGTGATAATTTCCCTCGCTAGACGCCATACTCTCCTAGGTTGTGAAACCAAGGCTATGACCACCAAAAACTATGGAAATCAAAGCAAATGGAGACCAAAGCTTTGATACCACTTGTAGGATCGGAAGTATGTCTAGAGGGGGGGTGATTAGACTACTTGACCAAATAAAAACTTAACCTTTTCCCAATTTTAGTTATTGGCAGATTTTAGCAACTTTAGGACAAGTCAAGCAATCATCACACAGTTCAAGCAAGCATGCAAAGAGTATATAGGCAGCGGAAAGTAAAGCATACAACTTGCGAGATTGTAAAGGAAAGGGTTTGGAGAATTCAAACGCTATTGGAGACACGGATGTTTTTCCCGTGGTTTGGATAGGTGGTGCTATCCTACATCCACGTTGATGGAGACTTCAACCCACGAAGGGTAACGGTTGCGCGAGTCCACGGAGGGCTCCACCCACGAAGGGTCCACCAAGAAGCAACCTTGTCTATCCCACCACGGCCATCGCCCACGAAGGACTTGCCTCACTAGCGGTAGATCTTCATGAAGTAGGCGATCTCCTTGCCCTTACAAACTCCTTGGTTCAACTCCACAATCTTGTCGGAGGCTCCCAAGTGACACCTAGCCAATCTAGGAGATACCACTCTCCAAGAAGTAACAAATGGTGTGTTGATGATGAACTCCTTGCTCTTGTGCTTCAAATGATAGTCTCCCCAACACTCAACTCTCTCTCACAGGATTTGGATTTGGTAGAAAGAAGATTTGAGTGGAAAGCAACTTGGGGAAGGCTAGAGATCAAGATTCATATGGTAGGAATGGAATATCTTGGCCTCAACACAAGGGTAGGTGGTTCTCTCTCAGAACATATGAGTTGGAAGTGTAGATGTGTTCTGATGGCTCTCTTCACGAGTGAAGAGGAGGTGGAGGGGTATTTATAGCCTCCACACAAAATCCAACCGTTACACACAATTTACCAATCTCGGTGGGACCGAATCAACAAACTCGGTCGGACCGAAATAGTAAACCTAGTGACCGTTAGAGATTTTCGGTGGGACTGACATGCAACTCGGTAGGACCGATATGGTTAGGGTTAGGGCATAATGTAATCTCGGTGAGACCGATTACACAAACTCGGTGAGACCGATTTGGTAATTAGCTAACCAGAGAGTTGGTCAGGTAAACTCGATGGGACCGATTTGCTCTTTCGGTGAGACCAAAATGTTACAAAAGGGAAACAGAGAGTTTACATTGCAATCTCGGTGGGACCGATCCGCTCTTTCGGTGAGACCAAAAAGTTACGAAAAGGAAATAGAGAAATTGCAATCCCATCTCGGTGAGACCGAGATCCCTATCGGTAGAACTGATTTGCTAGGGTTTGGCAGTGGCTTATGACATGTGAAACTCGGTGGCGCCGGATAGAAAGAATCGGTAGGTCCAAGTTTGGCTTAGGGTTTAGGTCATATGTGGATATGGGAAAGTAGCTGAGGATTTTGGAGCATATCATTAAGCACATGAAGCAAAAAGCTCATTAAGCAACACCTCATCCCTCCTTGATAGTATTGGCTTTTCCTATGGGCTCAATGTGATATTGGATCACTAAAATATAAAATGAAGAGTCTTGAGCTTTTGAGCTTGAGCCAATCCTTTGTCCCTAACATTTTGAGGGTTCCACTTTCACCATCCATGTCATGCCAATCATTGAGATTTCCTGAAATAATTGTCTTGGAATAGCATTAGCTCAATGAGCTATATGTTCTTATGAATTACCAAAACCACCTAGGGATAGTTGCACTTTCAATCTCCCCCTTTTTGGTAATTGATGACAACATATAGATCAAAGCTTCGACAAATGATAATAAGAATGAATTATATCGTCGCTTTGAGAAGTATGTGATAAGTAAGAGCTTCCCCTAAATTTGTGCATATTTAAAATTTGCTTTGGACTGCAAATGCACAAAGAGTTAGAATCATGGGTTACTCTTCCATGTCACATACATCTTGGTGGAGCGATCAAAATGGTAAGAATGAAATACATGCACTCATCACCAAGAAAAGTGAATGATCACATAAGATAGATAAGATATATCAAGCATGCATAAGTGTAACTTATGATCAAACACATGATCATCAATGTCTCACAAGCATATCAATGTATCTCAACCAAAAGCAAACAAAGTTTGAAAAAACACCAAATAAAGCAAGAGAGGATAAAAGCAACACACTCTCTCTCGAAGCCTATGATCTATACATTTTTCTCCCCCTTTGGCAACAAGTTACCAAAAAGTTCCTAGAAAATGCATAGTGCTAGATCAACACTCAGGCTTGATCTTCTGGTGGTGGTGGTGTCTGGATCACTCCAAGGACGAAGGCTTCTGTAGACGTGGTTGGAGCTGGAGCTGAAGTAGATGCTGGAGCTGGTTGGGCTGGTGATGTGGCTGGAGCTGAGGTGGTGGCTCTTGTGTCAGGAACTGGCACTGCAGACAACCTCTGGGCTCGTGGCACTCTGGCAAATGCATCAGTTGTAGTCTTCCCTTTCCTCTCCTGCATGTCATCTTGAAGTTGCTCCATTGCAGACTGAATCTCTGTCACTTTGACATCCAAGTCATAGAACTTTTGTTCTACGATCCTCTCTAAGCTATCCTGATTCTGAGTGAGGGTGGCTAGTCCTTTCTCTATCCTCAGGGTGGATGCAATCAAGTAACTGAGCTGCTCTTGCTTGGTTTTCAAGAAATATTCAGATGCCTCCTCTTGAGTTGGCATCTTTGCAGCTTTCTCCTTTCTTGCCTTCTCCTTCTGTGCTTGTGCATGGGCTGAAGATGGTTCATCCTTGTTCATCACAACTTCATTATCTTCAAAATCTGGATGAATAGGTAAATGTTCCTTGTCCAAGAGGTATATGCTTGTGCCCATCTTGGAGTTAATCAACTCCTGGATCTGAGGGGCATATCCACAGCTCCTCTTCTGGTCTGCTGCAGTCCTCTTAATTGTTTCTACCATGAGGCTCATGACTTTGAATTTTTGTGGCACATCAAAGATATGAAGCAAGTTGATTGCATGGCCTCTGATCATCTTGTGATCACCTGACTTGGGAAACAAGGTGTGCCTCAGTATCCAATTGATGGTTGGCAATCCTGACAAAAGATAATGTACTGATCCAAACTTGAAAGTGTCAAGTGCCTTGTTTGGGATCTCCTTGTACATGTTGGACATAGAGTTGTGGTCCATCTTCTTCTTGGCATATATATCTAGGTCATCCTCATGCTCCTCTGGGGCATTAATGAGCTCTGCCCACTCAGCAACTGTTGATTGGTACCTCGTACCTTTAGACATCCATACAATTCTGCCATCTGGATAAAAGTGTGCTGTGGAGTAGAACTGCATGATCAACTCTTCATTCCACTTTGTGAGCTTCTGCCCAACAAAGTCAGCTACTCCACAAGCCTTGAAGCTGTCTTGCACTCTAGGATAGTGCTCTTCATTGTCCTTGATGTATTCCTAGTCGACCCATCTCATGTCACAAACAATGGGCTTCTTATCTAATAAGACTGTCTGATAGAAGTCCTGTTGTTCCTTAGTGTGGAACCTGTAGTCAACACCAGTTGTCCTCCTGGTAGCATATGGATCTTCTGCTCTCCACTTTCTCAGCCCTGAGTCTCTTCTGATCTTCATATCCTCAGCCACAGGATGAGCATCATTGTGGTCTGGGATCTTGGGCTTTAACTTTCTGAGAACTTGGCCTTCCTCTTCTCTTGCAGTGTCAGGCACTGGGGCCTTGTTCTTCTCAGCAGCTGGGATGCTTCTTGTATTCCTCTTTGGAGCTGTCTTGGCCTTTGATGCAGTCTTGGGTGCTTCCTTGGGTCATGCCCGGCCTTGGAAGATCAACACGTCGTAGCCCTACCTAGGCACAACAGAGAGGTCAGCACGCCGGTCTAAACCTAAGCGCACAGGGGCCTAGGCCCATCGCCCTTAGCACACCTGCACGTTGCGAACGTGGCCGGAAGCAGACCTAGCCTAGCAGGTGTTCTAGTCCAATCCGACGCGCGCCACTCAGTCGCTGACGTCACGAAGGCTTCGGCTGATACCACGACGTCGAGTGCCCATAACTGTTCCCGCGTAGTTGGCTAGTGTGTATAGGCCAGTAGCCAGACTCAGATCAAATACCAAGATCTCGTTAAGCGTGTTAATGATGTAACCACGGACACCGACCAGGGCTAGGCCCACCTCTCACCTAGGTAGTCTCAACCTGCCCTGTCGCTCCGCCACAAGATCCACTCGCGAGTGCTCCTACGAGCCGACCCGTCGTTAGTCACCACTGGTATCATGTATAAAGTATATAGTATATACCCGCGATCACCTCCCGAGTGATCACGGCCCGATAGCATAGCATGGCAGACGGACAAGAATGTAGGGCCACAGATGGAATACTAGCATCTTATACTAGGCATGTAGGATTGCAGGTAAAGGTAACAACAGTAGTAGCAAGGACATGCTATGCATCAGGATAGGATAACGGAAAGCAGTAACATGTTACACTACTCTAATGCAAGCAGTAGAGAGTAGAGTAGGCGATATCTAGTGATCAGGGGGGGGGGGGCTTGCCTGATTGCTTTGGCAAGAAGGAGGGGTCGTCAACACCGTAGTCGTACCGGGTAGCAGCGGCGTCGGTCTCGGTGTCTAGCGAGAGAAGAGGCGGAAGAAACAATAAGTACAATGCAAACAGATGCATAATGATGCATGACAAAGCAAAGCGTGATGTTAGGCGTGCCCTAACATGGTATGAGGTGATACCGGTGAAGAGGAAAAACATCCGGGAAAGTATCCTCGGTGTTTCGCGTTTTCGGGTAAAGGAGCCGGAGGGGGAAAGTTGCGAGTTCGGTATGTTAGGGATGTGTGGAGGACGAACGGGTTGCATATTCGGATTCGTCTCGTCGTTCTGAGCAACTTTCATGTAGAAAGTATTTGCATCCGAGTTACGGATTATTTTATATTAATTTCTAAAGTTTTAATTCATTTTCTACTTTTTCTGGATTTAATTTTAATTCGAAATTAAAGGAATAAAATGCTACGGGTACCCAGAGTTGTACCCAACAGAATGTATGTGTGGATGGCAGGTGGGGTCCAGGGGGTCTAGTCAGTAGTTGACCAGTCAACTGTTGACTGGTCAACTAGGTCAAACAGGACCCACGTGTCATAGACTGGGTCAACCCAGTCAACAGTTTAACTGGTCAAACTGGGCAGGGGACCCACATGTCATTGTCTGTTGTTAATAGACTTTAAATAAAATAGATTAACTAGCAATGGGGGCCACTGCCATTGGCTAGTGGTTAAACTAACTAGCAATTGTCCCCTAATCTAATTTCCATGGGCCGGCCGGTGGTGGCTGTGCATACACACGCACACCGCACGTGTTTGGACAAGGCCACGGCCATGGTCATTAGCAACGACTAGCAGTGGCCGAAGCAGCAACTAGAAGCGGCAACTGGAGGAATCAGCAGCGGCAAGTAGCAGCATGTACGAGCAGCAGTAGCTAGCAGCCTGGAGCAGCTAGAGCAGCAGTAAGCGGCGGCACCAGCAGGTATATAGGAGCAGCAGGGCACGCATCATCCCGTAGCAGGCAGCAGCAGCTCGCAGCAGAAGCAAGCAGCAGCACACCAGCACAGCGGCAGCAAGGGCGCGACAAGGGAAGGCAGAGTCGGGCCGCGGACAAGCGCGAACGCACGTGTGCGAGGGTGCGGGCAGGGGCGTGCAGACCGCGGCCAGGGCGCGGCCTAGGCGAGGCAGGGCGCAGGTGGCGTGGCCAGGGGAAGGCGGGCGTGGGTGGAGGCGCAAAGGGGCGCGAGCGGCGAACGTAGTGGCGCACGGGAGCGCGCGGAGCTCAGCGGAAGGTCGAGCTAGCGGCCATGGTGAACGGTGGCTACGGCAATAGACGAGGGACGCGCTAGGGGACCGACTCCAACAAAAAAACGGGAGGGAGAAGGAGCAGAGGCTCACAGTGAGCGGATGAGGCCCTCGGGGAAGCCGGTGGTCGCCGGTGGTGGAGATCGACGGTGATGGCCGCGGCGGCCGTGGACGAAGAAGACGGGCGATGGCAATACAGAGAAGTGGAATGACTCGATCCGGTCAAAGTAGAGGCATTCGGCTCGTGTTCTTCAGCGTAGAGGAAGCAGCGGAGTCAGGCAGACCTCTTGGCTCAATCCTAGGCGATGGGAGGGTAGTAGCCACGGTGGTGGTGACGGCGCGGCCATGGGTCTCTCGGTGGAGCTCGAGAAGGAGCGAAAACGGCGCAAAGAAAGGAAGGGAATGGCACTAGGGTTCGCTTAGGGAGGCGATGGTGGTCTTATCCCATCCATGGGACCGCAGGATCAACGACGCGTGTGCATCGGCGGCGTCGACGTGCGTGCTGTGTCCACGGCGCCTCTGGTGAACAGGGGAAGGGGATGACCGTTGTGGTGGGCTGGGCTAGTACTGTAGCTAGTGGGCTCAAGTGCACAGTGCACTTTAGCTCTTTTTCTTTTCTTATAGTTCTGTAACTTTTATTCTTTCTGTTTTGACTTTAATTTTAATAGTAAACTAGTTTTATAAAATGTGGAACTTTGTCCATAAATAGTGTTGCTAATTTAGACTCTGCCACAAAAAGGTTTTAACCCAAAATAAAATAGTTTAGTATTTTATAAAATACCAAAGGCATTTAAATAATGTTTTGCTACTGTTTAAATCATTTTACTGCATTTATACATTATATAAAAATGTCGATTCTTCATCATAATCATTTAGGCATTAACTGGCACAATCCGAACATCTTGATTTTAATATTTGAAAACTTTTGATGTTTGCCTGATTTTTGAATTTGAATTTGAATCAGTTTCAAACTAACACGTGATTAGCACCAGTAATGGAGGTGACGTGGCATCATTAGCAGAGTTTTACTGTTGCTTAGTTATCCGGGCGTCACAATTCTCCTCCACTACAAGAAATCTCATCCCGAGATTTAAGAGGGGTGTAAGGGGAAAGTTCTGGTTACGGTATTCTGACGGATTTTCTCAGTCTTAGTTGCTCTTCTCGAAGAGGTTGACGTTTCTCGTTGATGTCTTCATTTCTCTACTCCAGGTCATCATGCTGAAGTGGCCATCCTTCCTTCAGAGTCTTCATCATACTAACGAAAGATCAAGGGGGTATACCGGAAGAATGGACCTCTGCAGGGTAGACTATCTGGTAGACAACAACGAGGAAGGTGGCGGAAAGTAACTCTCGATTTGAAATTTAAGACAATATCGAGAGCAAAGTAAGAAGGTGCAAAATAGAAGTTTCAAGCGCATAGGCAATCATTCGTTGCCTGAAGCGAAGTGTGAAAGGGGTTCAGAGCAATGGGAATAAGTATTGCGTCTGATACCAGATTGATGATCTCATCGGAAGGTGGCTCGTGAATTACACACGAGGTCACGCGCGAGGAATAACTTTGGGAACAGGGGGTGTACAGGAGAGTCAGGTTTCGATCCTGTGGAACTGTGGGTTATGGGCCCACCATGTGGGTTAAAAGCAGGAAGGGCAGTGACGTCTTGCACGATCATGAAAGCAAGGCATGTCAGAGGATAGTTTGTCGGTTATGTCGGCAACAACATCGGTACCATGGGTGGGGGACGAAGAGAACCATTTTTCTGCTCGTTGAACGAGGCGGACCAATAGGCAAGGTTCTCGTCCATCGGTGGTTACCGGAATGCTATCAACAAAAGCAACAGGATCTTACTGACATGGTTGTACACCAAGGTATTTTACATAGGCAGAAGATTACTACTACTTATATAATATAGATCACAAGAAGGGTTAAGCAAACCAATGGAAAGGAAAGGTGATTACCAGGTTTAATCAGAACAATGGGAGGGAAAATGTGTATCCACACATATTTCGGGGGTATACCCTTCCCAAGGACAAGCGGAGCATGATATCCATAACAGGATAGAAAGTAGAAAACCATTTAGGTAAGGGGGAGGAATCTCATGATATTACCCATACAACGGTGTTAGGATAAATGCTAAAGAAAATTTAGCATTGTGCTTCAAATGCTCTTATTGAAAATTGGATTACCACAGACATGCTTCGAGGTAGCATTGACATGGTTTCAAGCAAAGGTCAGACTTTGGATACCGGAAGGATCCATCAGGAACAACTAGTAGAATAAGTCTTACAATTTCCTCATGGAAAAATGATTAACCTTGTTAAAAAGGAAACTATAACACTAGGTCCTCTGGTCAGGTGTGCATGACATCACCTTACCGGGTCATATGAGGAGCAATGTTATAACTCTTGAAAATATGTTCCAACCATCATATCTGACCGAGATTCAGATCTGATTGGTGTCAAGATAACTCAGACACGGGATTCCTGAAAAGAAAAGGTGCAACACAAATTGACGAGATGACATTGTAAGATTCTCGGGAAATGGACTGTGGAAGCAAGTTCCTAAACAAGAGTTCATTAGTAAACCAACGAGAGGATGAGGAGGTGGCTGATGGAATCAGCGACAATTCATTAAGATTAACAAAAGATGGATTTCCACAACTATGTGAACAAGGATATAACATTTGTCAGATCGAACAGTACAATATAATGATGTATGTTCGAGGAAAACATACACAATTAAACATGGGTTGAAAGGTGCACCTGAAATATGGGTTGGGTTGCACGACCAACATCAGAATGGCGATTTAGCAACCAGCACACCAAATTGGAATTATTGTCCATTAACTTTGAAGCAATAGGGTTGCTAGAGATATTAAATTTGCACAACAGAGTTCACTCAACACGGGGACCAAGTAAAGGATGGTGATGGTGAGAAGCATTACTGTATCACAAATTCTTAAGAGGTGGTGTAATTCTCACAACATTGATGACATAAGAGATGGTAATGTTCTGAGTAAAGAAGAACAATTGCTGGATGGCAGGGGACTCAAGGTATAACACAAAACATGAACAAGTTTGTGTTGGAGGGAAGACAATAAAGTGGTCGATGATAACACAACTCATCGAGAGCAAGGATGTATTCCTCATCGTAAATTCGATTGATATCCTGAAGAGCTCAGAATGTTGATGGTGACCATGACAAATTTTGTCGAGAGGCTCCACGAAGAAGCCATTGAACAACGGTTGCATCAAGCAACATGACTAATGTAGAGAAAGATTATTGGGACCACGGATACGACACCAACTCGGAATCAATCTTGCTGTTCGAGGTGAAACGATAAGACAAGGAAGATCGACATAAGCTTAGCTCATCGCCGAAAGTGGTGCTTCGGAAATAAGGACCAGGTAGCACAGTTAAAGTCAGCATGATACTGATATAGCCGATCAGGCTAGAAATGACGTGATCGAGTACAAACTCGTAAGTAAAGAAGATTACTAATAGTTGTTTAATCACGATGCGGACTTGATTCAGTTACCGACGTCCTTGAGTGTTTAATAACTCAGGGCCCGTGAAAAATTGGAATCAGTGAGAATGTAGCACTTGATGGAGAACTCATAAGAAGTTATGCAGTTCCA
Source organism: Aegilops umbellulata (assembly GCA_032464435.1). Classification (NCBI taxonomy): domain Eukaryota; kingdom Viridiplantae; phylum Streptophyta; class Magnoliopsida; order Poales; family Poaceae; genus Aegilops; species Aegilops umbellulata. The sequence continues at coordinate 126,937,177 of CP136054.1, forward strand.
TGATAATCTCGAGATACCAGGGGGGTAATACTTGACGATAGATCAAAGTAGAGGTTGGACTAGGGTAATGCTCTGCAGAAGACAAGTGCTTAAACTTGCACGAGAAATGGTATTTAAAGGAGAACATGGTCGGAATCCATGATCATAAAGGATCGAACCACGGATACAAGATGAACTTATAACAAGGGGGTAATTAAATTTTTTTACGAGCAGCTTCCATGATAAGTTATACATCGTGTCCATGGGCATGAACGCAAGGTTCAAGGTCGACTCCCATTTCTTCAATGTATAACCTTCCATTCACTTCTCGCTTTGATAAAGGCATTAGTGTTGAAAGTTTTACCTAGTGAAATACCAGATGAGTATGACTCGTGAAAACTTCCGAGTTCACACATATAAGAAAGGCATAGGTTCAGCCTGTCAGGGTATCGTGGAAACCTATACCACAAGCTTCAATAGTAAATACCACCAGCTCGAAAGCAGAGCATGGTTGGCCAAGCAGATGATACAATTTACCAAGGGCATTATGTATCATGTAAAGAACTCACAATAATTTTGGTTGTGAAGGACATTGTCGGATAATAACCCGGCAATGGGTATGGCGGTCCACAACGGGGATGATGTGAGTATCGGTACTCAATCAAAGGAAGAAGGAATGCCAAGGCATCGTATTATAGAAACAACAAACTAATTCAAAGCTTAATGCAAAGAAATTTTATGATTTCCAAATCAAGGGATCAGAAGCAATCATTCTGATCAAAAATGAATAAGTTCAATAGACTTAGAAGCACAAACGATCAAGGCATAGATTGGTCAAGAACCAGCTCGTATCCAAATGACGTCTGAGCCGGAAGGATTAATCCTAGGATTCGACTGAGGAATGCGAGCATCCTCAACATATTGAATGAACGGACTTAAAATGATAAAGACAAGGGAGGCCAATAAGATTACGAAACTTATGGGATTAACCATAGTGCAAGCAAGCGAGAATTTCAAGAGCAATAGGATGCTCGGGATTTTCGGAAGATCGAATGATATTTTGAAGTCTTTGGCGAAACACAGGAACAACAGGGAATGAGCGGATACTCGATAAGTGCGAGAATTATCCGTAGGGGTATTCAGGTGACAAAGAACAACAACGCAGTAAGCTCAAAGGATTCTCGGATCAACAGAGAGAATTTCGAGGTATCCTGTAATAACAAGATCAACTGGGAAACATTGTATGAATGGCGAGTATATGTGCTTATCCATAGGGGTTTATCGTTGGAAGGGCATTGCATAAGTGACCATAAAGTTTAGAGAGAACATCGGAGAGTATCTTCGGATCCTTCTGGTGCAGCAGACGGCTCTCCGCGAGAAAGTTGTTACGAGAACCTAGAGTCAGATTTAGTAAAATCATTTAACCCGAATAGAAGAGAGATCAGAGTCCCAGAGTATAGACCAAGGAATAAAAGATCCTAATAACACTCGATGGCGACGTGGGCCCAGGGGCCGCAGAGCCAAGTTAGTAAAACAATTTTCATCGACTAGACTCAACTTCGGCCAAGGAGTGTGGAAGGGGGATTCCTACAGGCAGTCGGCTCTGATACCAACTTGTGACGCCCCTGATTCAATCGTACACTAATCATACACGCAAACGTGTACGATCAAGATCAGGGACTCACGGGAAGATATCACAACACAACTCTAAAAATAAAATAAGTCATCCAAGCATCATAATACAAGCCAGGGGCCTTGAGGGCTCGGATACAGGTGCTTGATCATAGACAAGTCAGCGGAAGCAACAATATCTGAGTACACACATAAGTTAAACAAGTTGCCTTAAGAAGGCTAGCACAAACTGGGATACAGATCGAAAGAGGCGCAGGCCTCCTGCCTGGGATCCTCCTAAACCACTCCTGGCCATCGTCAGCGGGCTGCATGTAGTAGTAGGCACCTCCAGTGTAGTAGGAGTCCTCGTCGACGGTGGCGTCTGAATCCTGGGCTCCATCGTCTGGTCGCAGCAACCGGGTAGAAGGGAAAGGGGAAAAAGAGGGAGAAAATCAACCGTGAGTACTCATCCAAAGTACTCGCAAGCAAGGAGCTACACTACATATGCATGGGGATATGTGTAAAGGCCATATCGGTGGACTGAACTGCAGAATTCCAGAATAAGAGGGGGATAACTAATCCTGTCGAAGACTACGCTTCTGGCAGCCTCCGTCTTGCAGCATGTAGAAGAGAGCAGACTGAAGTCCTCCAAGTAGCATCGCATAGCATAATCCTACCCAGCGATCCAGGCCATATCGGTGGACTGAACTGCAGAATGCCAGAATAAGAGGGGGATAACTAATCCTGTCGAAGACTACGCTTTTGGCAGCCTCCGTCTTGCAGCATGTAGAAGAGAGTAGACTGAAGTCCTCCAAGTAGCATCATATAGCATAATCCTACCCGGCGATCCCGGCCATATCGGTGGACTGAACTGCAGAATGCCAGAATAAGAGGGGGATAACTAATCCTGTCGAAGACTATGCTTCTGGCAGCCTCCGTCTTGCAGCATGTAGAAGAGAGTAGACTGAAGTCCTCCAAGTAGCATCGCATAGCATAATCCTACCCGGCGATCCCCTCCTCGTCGCCCTGTTAGAGAGCGATCACCGGGTTATATCTGGCACTTGGAAGGGTGTGTTTTATTAAGTATCCGGTTCTAGTTGTCATAAGGTCAAGGTACAACTCCAAGTCGTCCTGTTACCGAAGATCACGACTATTCGAATAGATTAACTTCCCTGCAGGGGTGCACCACATAACCCAACATGCTTGATCCCATTTTGCCGGACACACTTTCCTGGGTCATGCCCGACCTCGGAAGATGAACACGTCGCAGCCCTACCTAGGCACAATAGAGAGGTCAGCACGCCGGTCTAACCCTAAGCGCACAGGGGTCTGGGCCCATCGCCCTTAGCACACCTGCATGTTGCGAACGCGGCCGGAAGCAGACCTAGCCTAGCAGGCGTTCCAGTCCAATCCGGCGCGCGCCACTCAGTCGCTGACGTCACGAAGGCTTCGGCTGATACCACGACGTCGAGTGCCCATAACTGTTCCCGCGTAGTTGGCTAGTGCTTATAGGCCAGTAGCCAGACTCAGATCAAATACTAAGATCTCGTTAAGCGTGTTAATGATGTAACCGCGGACATCGACCAGGGCTAGGCTCACCTCTCACCTAGGTAGTCTCAACCTGCCCTGTCGCTCCACCACAAGATCCACTCGCGGGTGCTCCTACGAGCCGACCCGTCTTTAGTCACCACAGGTATCATGTATAAAGTATATAGTATATACCCGTGATCACCTCCCGAGTGATCACGACCCGATAGCATAGCATGGCAGATGGACAAGAATGTAGGGCCATAGATGGAATACTAGCATCTTATACTAGACATGTAGGATTGCAGGTAAAGGTAACAACAGTAGTAGCAAGGACAGGCTATGCATCAGGACAGGATAACGGAAAGCAGTAACATGTTACACTACTCTAATGCAAGCAGTAGAGAGTAGAGTAGGCGATATCTGGTGATCAGGGGGGGGCTTGCCTGATTGCTTTGGCAAGAAGGAGGGGTCGTCAACATCGTAGTTGTACTGGGTAGCAGCGGCGTCGGTCTCGGTGTCTAGCGAGAGAAGAGGGGGAAGAAACAATAAATACAATGCAAACAGATGCATAACGATGCATGACAAAGCAAAGCGTGATGCTAGGCGTGCCCTAACGCGGTATGAGGTGATACCGGTGAAAGGGAAAAACATCCGGGAAAGTATCCCCGGTGTTTCGCGTTTTCAGGCAGAGGAGCCGGAGGGGGAAAGTTGTGAGTTCGGTATGTTAGGGATGTGTGGCGGACGAACGGGCTGCGTATCCGGATTCGTTTCGTCGTTCTGAGCAACTTTCATGTAGAAAGTATTTTTATCCGAGGTACGGATTATTTTATATTAATTTCTAAAGTTTTAATTCATTTTCTATTTTTTTGGATTTAATTTTAATTTGAAATTAAAAGAATAAAATGCTACGGGTACTCAGAGTTGTACCCAACAGAATGTATGTGTGGATGGCAAGTGGGGTCCAGGGGGTCTGACTGGTCAACTGGGTCAAACAGGACCCACGTGTCATAGACTGGGTCAACCCAGTCAACAGTTTAACTGGTCAAACTGGGCAGGGGACCCACATGTCATTGTCTGTGGTTAATAGACTCTAAATAAAATGGATTAACTAGCAATGGGGGCCACTGCCATTGGCTAGTGGTTAAACGTACTAGCAATTGTCCCCTAATCTAATTTCCATGGGCCGGCCGGTGGTGGCTGTGCATACACACGCACACCGCACGTGTTTGGACAAGGCCACGGCCATGGCCATTAGCAACGACTAGCAGTGGCCGAAGCAGCAACTAGAAGCGGCAACTGGAAGAATTAGCAGCGGCAAGCAGCAGCATGTACGAGCAGCAGTAGCTAGCAGCCCAGAGTAGCTAGAGCAGCAGTAAGCGGCAGCACCAGCAGGTATACAGGAGCAGCAGGGCACGCATCATCCCGTAGCAGGCAGCAGCAGCTCGCAACAGAAGCAAGCAGCAGCGCACCAGCACAGCGGCAGCAAGGGCGCGACAAGGGGAGGCAGAGTCGGGCCGCGGACAAGCGCGGACGCACGTGCGCGAGGGTGCGGGCAGGGGCGTGCAGACCGCGGCCAGGGCGCGACCTGGGCGAGGCAGGGCGCAGGTGGCGTGGCCAGGGGAAGGCGGGCGTGGGCGGAGGCGCAAAAGGGCGCGAGCGGCGAACGAGAGCGCGTGGAGCTTAGCGGAAGGTCGAGCTAGCGGCCATGGTGAACGGTGGCTACGGCAACAGACGAGGGACGCGCTAGGGGACCGACTCCAACAAAAAAATGGGAGGGAGAAGGAGCAGAGGCTCACAGTGAGCGGATGAGGCCCTCGGGGAAGCCGGTGGTCGCCGGTGGTGGAGATCGACGGTGATGGCCGCGACGGCCGTGGACGAAGAAGACGGGCGATGGCAATACAGAGAAGTGGAACGAATCGATCCGGTCGAAGCATAGGCAGTCGGCTCGTGTTCTTCAGCGTAGAGAAGCAGCGGAGTCAGGCAGACCTCTTGGCTCAATCCTAGGCGATGGGGAGGGTAGTAGCCACGGTGGTGGGGACGGCGCGGCCATGGGTCTCTCGGTGGAGCTCGAGAAGGAGCGAAAACGGCGCAGGGAAAGGAAGGGAATGGCACTAGGGTTCGCTTGGGGAGGCGAGGGTGGTCTTATCCCATCCATGGGACCGCAGGATCAATGACGCGTGTGCATCGGCGGCGTCGACGTGCGTGCTGCATCCACGACGCCTCTGGTGAACAGGGGAAGGGGATGACCGCTGTGGTGGGCTGGGCTAGTACTATAGCTAGTGGGCTCAAGTGCACAGTGCACTTTAGATCTTTTTCTTTTCTTATAGTTCTGTAACTTCTATTCTTTCTGTTTTGACTTTAATTTTAATAGTAAACTAGTTTTATAAAATGTGGAACTTTGTCCATAAATAGTGTTACTAATTTAGACTCTGCCACAAAAAGGTTTTAACCTAAAATAAAATAGTTTAGTATTTTATAAAATACCAAAGGCATTTAAATAATGTTTTTTCTACTGTTTAAATCATTTTAGTGCATTTATACATTATATAAAAATATCGATTCTTCATCATAATCATTTAGGCATTAACTGGCACAACCCGAACATCTTGATTTTAATATTTGAAAACTTTTGATGTTTGTTTGATTTTTGAATTTGAATTTAAATCAGTTTCGAACTAACACGTGATTAGCACCAGTAATGGAGGTGACATGGCATCATTAGGAGAGTTTTACTGTCGCTTAGTTATCCGGGCGTCACAGAGGTGGAAAGTATCGACGGAAGATTCATCCTTAACTTCTCCATCGAGCAAGACAAGAGGTTGGTGCTGAAGGCACAACCTTGGCATTACAAGTGGGATGGCGTCATCTTTGCCTCCTTCGACAGAAAGAGAGATCCAGCGGACGTCGACCTCGGCATCATGGACATTTGGGCCCACCGTAGCGATGCTTAAGTCTGTCCGAACCATGTTAGCAATTGCCGCATTTTATGATTATGAAATTTGGCAAATGGATGTCAGAACTGCATTTCTTAATGGATATCTTAAAGAAGAGTTGTATATGATGCAACCAGAAGGTTTTGTCGATCCTAAAGGTGCTAACAAAGTGTGCAAGCTCCAGCGATCGATAGCGATCCATTTATGGACTGGTGCAAGCCTCTCGAAGTTGGAATATACGCTTTGATAGTGTGATCAAAGCATATGATTTTATACATACTTTTGGAGAAGCTTGTATTTACAAGAAAGTGAGTGGGAGCTCTATAGCATTTCTAATATTATATGTGGATGATATATTATTGATTGGAAATAATACAGAATTTCTGGATAGCATAAAATGATACTTGAATAAGATTTTTTCAATGAAAGACCTCGGTGAAGCTGCTTATATTTTGGGCATCAAGATCTATAGAGATAGATAAAGACGCTTAATTGGACTTTCACAAAGCACATTGATACGTCTCCAACGTATCTATAATTTTTTATTGTTCCATGCTATTATATTATCTGTTTTGGATGTTTAATGGGCTTTATTATACACTTTTATATTATTTTTGGGACTAACCTACTAACCGGAGGCCCAGTGCAAATTGTTGTTTTTTTTGCCTATTTTAGTGTTCCGCAAAAAAGGAATATCAAACGGAATCCAAACGGAATGAAACCTTTGCGAGGATCGTTTTTGGAACAAACGCAATCCAGAAAACTTGGAGTGGACGCCAAGGAAGCAACGAGGCGACCACGAGGTAGGGAGGCGCGCCCCCACCCTCGTGGGCCCCTCGTGGCTCCACCAACTTACTTCCTTCGCCTATATATACTTTTATACCTTGAAAACATCCAGGAGCACCACAAAATACTTTTTCCACCGTCGCAACCTTCTGTACCCGTGCGATCCCATCTTGGGGCCTTTTCCGGTGCTCCGCTGGAGGGGAAATCGATCATGGAGGGCTTCTACATCAACACCATAGCCTCTCCGATGATGTGTGAGTAGTTTACCACACACGTTCGGGTCCATAGTTATTAGCTAGATGGCTTCTTCTCTCTCTTTGGATCTCAATACAAAGTTCTCCTCGATTCTCTTGGAGATCTATTCGATGTAATACTTTTTGCGGTGTGTTTGTCGAGATCTGATGAATTGTGGGTTTATGATCAAGATTATCTATGAACAATATTTGATTCTTCTCTGAATTCTTATATGTATGATTTGATATCTTTGCAAGTCTCTTCGAATTATCAGTTTGGTTTGGCCTACTAGATTGATCTTTCTTGCAATGGGAGAAGTGCTAAGCTTTGGGTTCAATCTTGCGGTGTCCTTCCCCAGTGACAGCAGGGGCAGCAAGGCACGTATTGTATTGTTGCCATCAAGGATAAAAAGATGGGGTTTATATCATATTGCTTGAGTTTATCCCTCTACATCATGTCATCTTGCCTAATGCATTACTCTGTTCTTATGAACTTAATACTCTAGATGCATGCTGGATAGCGGTTGATGTGTGGAGTAATAGTAGTAGATGCAAAATCGTTTCGGTCTACTTGTCGCGGACGTGATGCCTATATAGATGATCATTGATGTCTACTACACAACCTTCTTCTTGTAGACGTTGCTGGACCTCCAAGTGCAGAGGTTTGTAGGACAGTAGCAAATTTCCCTCAAGTGGATGACCTAAGGTTTATCAATTCGTGGGAGGCGTAGGATGAAGATAGTCTCTCTTAGGCAACCCTGCAACCAAATAACAAAGAGTCTCTTGTGTCCCCAACACACCCAATATAATGGTAAATTGTATAGGTGCACTAGTTCGGCGAAGAGATGGTGATACAAGTGCAATATGGATGGTAGATATAGGTTTTTGTAATCTGAAAATATAAAAACACCAAGGTAACTAATGATAAAATGAGCACAAACGGTATTGCAATGCGTTGAAACAAGGCCTAGGGTTCATACTTTCAATAGTGCAAGTTCTCTCAACAATAATAACATAATTGGATCATATAACTATCCCTCAACATGCAACAAAGAGTCACTCCAAAGTCACTAATAGCAGAGAACAAACGAAGATATTATTGTAGGGTACGAAACCACCTCAAAGTTATTCTTTTGGATCGATCTATTCAAGAGTTCGTACTAGAATAACACCTTAAGACACATATCAACCAAAACCCTAACTTCACCTAGATACTCCAATATCAACTCAAGTATCTGTGGGTATGATTATACGATATGCATCACACAATCTCAGATTCATCTATTCAAACCAACACAAAGTACTCCAAAGAGTGCCCCAAAGTTTCTACCGGAGAGTCAAGACGAAAATGTGTGCCAACCCCTATGCATAAGTTCACAATGTTACGGAACCCGCAAGTTGATCACCAAAACATACATCAAGTAGATCACGTGAATATCCCATTGTCACCACAGATAAAATCATGCAAGACATACATCAAGTGTTCTCAAATCCTTAAAGACTCAATCCGATAATATAACTTCAAATGGAAAACTCAATCCATTACAAAATAGTAGAGGGGGAGAAACATCATAAGATCCAACTATAATAGCAAAGCTCGCGATACATCAAGATCGTGCCAAATCAAGAACACTAGAGAGAGAGATCAAACACATAACTACTGGTACATACCCTCAGCCCCGAGGGTGAACTACTCCCTCCTCGTCATGGAGAGCACCAGAATGATGAAGATGGCCACCGGAGAGGGATTCCCCCCTCCGGCAGGGTGTCTAATGCTACCTCTTAAGCACTGCGTTAGTTTTTCCTTGAAGTGGAAAGGGTGATGCAATAAAGTAGCGTAAGTATTTCCCTCAGTTTTTGAGAACCAAGGTATCAATCCAGTAGGAGACCACGCTCGAGTCCCACGCACCTACACAAACAAATAAGAACCTCGCAACCAACGCCATAAAGGGGTTGTCAATCCCTTCACGGTCACTTACGAGAGCGAGATCTGATAGATATGATAAGATAATATTTTTGGTATTTTTATGATAAAGAGTAAAAGTAAAGAAAGCAAAATAAACGGCACCAGAAATAGCTTGTTGACGGGAGATTAATATGATGGAAGATAGACCCGGGGGCCATAGGTTTCACTAATGGCTTCTCTCAAGAGAGCATAAGTATTACGGTGGGTAAACGAATTACTGTCGAGCAATTGATAGAATTGAGCATAGTTATGAGAATATCTAGGTACGATCATGTATATAGGCATCACGTCCGTGACAAGTAGACCAAAACAATTCTGCATCTACTACTATTACTCCACACATCGCCCGCTATCCAGCATGCATCTAGTGTTAGAAATATGCCCTAGAGGCAATAATAAAAGGATTATTATATTTCCTTGTTCATGATAATTGTCTATTGTTCATGCTATAATTGTATTGTCTGAAAATCATAATACATGTGTGAATACATAGACCACAATGTGTCCCTAGTAAGCCTCTAGTTGACTAGCTCGTTGATCAATAGATAGTCATGGTTTCCTGACTATGGACATGGGGATGTCATTGATAACGGGATCACATCATTAGGAGAATGATGTGATGGACAAGACCCAAACCTAAGCATAGCACAAAGGTCGTGTAGTTCGTTTGCTAGAGCTTTTCTGAATGTCAAGTATCATTCCTTAGACCATGAGATTATGCAACTCCCGGATACCGTAGGAGTGCTTTGGGTGTATCAAACATCACAACGTAACTGGGTGACTATAAAGGTGCACTACAGGTATCTCCGAAAGTATCTGTTGGGTTGGCATGAATCGAGACTGGGATTTGTCACTCCGTATGACGGAGAGGTATCTCTGGGCCCACTTGGTAAGACATCATCATAATGAGCTCAATGTGATCAAGGTGTTGTTCACGGGATGGTGTGTTACGGGAACGAGTAAAGATACTTGCCGGTAACGAGATTGAACAAGGTATCGGTATACCGACGATCGAATCTCGGGCAAGTATCGTACCGATAGACAAAGGGAATTGAGTACGGGATTGATTAAGTCCTCGACATCGTGGTTCATCTGATGAGATCATCGAGGAGCATGTGGGAGCCAACATGGGTATCCAGATCCCGCTGTTGGTTATTGACCGGAGATCGTCTCGGTCATGTCTGCATGTCTCCCGAACCCATAGGGTCTACACACTTAAGGTTCGGTGACGCTAGGGTTGTAAACATATTAGTATGCAGCAAACCGAAGGTTGTTCGGAGTCCCGGATGAGATCCCGGACGTCACGAGAGGTTCCGGATTGGTCCAGAGGTAAAGAATTATATATAGGAAGTGTCGTTTTGGCCATCGGGAGTGATCTGGGGGTCACCGGTATTGTACCGGGAGCACCAGATAGGTCCCGGGGGTCCACCGGGTGGGGCCACCCATCCTGGAGGGCCCCGTGGGCTGAAGTGGGGAGGGAACCAGCCCATAGTGGGCTGGTGCACCCCCCCATGGGCCTCCCCCTGCGCCTAGGGTTGGAAACCCTAGGGCAGGGGGCGCCCCACATGGCTTGGGGGGCAAGCCTCCCCCCTGGCCGCCGCCCCCCCTGGAGATGGATCTCCAGGGCCGGCGCCCCCCCCTAGGGAGCCTATATAAAGGGGGGGGAGGAAGGGCAACCGCACCCTGCAGCTTTGGCGCCTCCCTCTCCCCTGTTACACCTCTCCCTCTCTCCGTAGTTGCTTGGCGAAGCCCTGCTGGAACTCTGCTGCATCCACCACCATGCCGTCGTGCTGCTGGATCTTCTTCAACCTCTCCTTCCCCCTTGCTGGATCAAGAAGGAGGAGACGTCATCCCGACCATACGTGTGTTGAACGCGGAGGTGCCGTCCGTTCGGCGCTGGTCATCGGTGATTTGGATCACGACGAGTACGACTCCATCATCCACGTTCTTCTTGAACGCTTCCGTTGCGATCTACAAGTGGTATGTAGATGCTCTCCTATCCCCTCGTTGCTAGAATACTCCATGGATAGATCTTGGTGATGCGTAGGAAAATTTTAATTTCTGCTACGATCCCCAACAGTGGCATCATGAGCTAGGTCTATGCGTAGTTTCTATGCACGAGTAGAACACAAAGTAGTTGTGGGCGTCGAATTGTCAATTCTTCTTGCCGTTACTAGTCCTATCTTGGTTCAGCGGCATTGTGGGATGAAGCGGCCCGGACCAACCTTACACGTACACTTACGTGAGACCGGTTCCACCGACTGACATGCACTAGTTGCATAAGGTGGCTGGCGGGTGTCTGTCTCTCCCACTTTAGTTGGATCGGATTCGATGAACATGGTCCTTATGAAGGGTAAATAGAGATTGACAATTCACGTTGTGGTTTTAACGTAGGTAAGAAACTTTCTTGATAGCAACCTATAACAGCCACGTAAAAACTTGCAACAACAATTAGAGGACGTCTAACTTGTTTTTGCAGCAAGTGCTTTGTGATGTCATATGGCCAGAAGTTGTGATGAATCATGTATGTGATGTATGAGATGATCTTGTTATTGTAATAGGAATCACGACTTGCATGTCGATGAGTATGACAACCGGCAGGAGCCATAGGAGTTGTCTTTATTTATTTATGACCTGCGTGTCAACTTAAATCGTCATGTAATTACTTTACTTTATTGCTAAAGCGTTAGCCATAGTAGTAGAAGTAATAGTTGACGTGACAACTTCAAGAAGACACGATGATGAAGATCATGGTGTCATGCCGGTGACGACGATGAACATGGCGCCCCGAAGATGGAGATCAAAGGAGCGAAATGATGTTGGCCATATCATGTCACTATTTAATTGCATGTGATGTTTATCATGTTTTTACATCTTATTTGCTTAGAACGACGGTAGCATAAATAAGATGATCCCTCATTAAAATATCAAAAATGTGTTCTCCCTAACTGTGCACCGTTGCTAAGGTTCGTCGTTCCGAAGCACCACGTGATGATCGGGTGTGATAGGTTCTTACGTTCGCATACAACGGGTGTAAGCCAGATTTACACACGCAATACACTTAGGTTGGATTGACGAGCCTAGCATGTACAGACATGGCCTCGGAACACGGAGGACCAAAAGGTCGAACATGAGTCGTATAGAAGATACGATCAACATGGAGATGTTCACCGATGATAACTAGTCTGTCTCACGTGATGATCGGACACGGCCTAGTTGACTCAGATCATGTATCACTTAGATGACTAGAGGGATGTCAAATCTGAGTGGGAGTTCATTCATTAATTTGATTAGATGAACTTAATTATCATGAACTTAGTCTAAATCTTTACAATATGTCTTGTAGATCAAATGGCCCATGGTAATGTCACCCTTAACTTCAACGCGTTCCTAGAGAAAACCAAGCTGAAAGATGATGGCAGCAACTATTCGGACTGGGTCTGGAACCTGAGGATCATCCTCATAGCAGCCAAGAAAGATTATGTCCTAGAAGCACCGCTAGGTGAACCACCATTCCCAGAAAACCAGGACGTTATGAACGCCCATCAGTCACGTACTTATGATTACTCCCTCGTTCAGTGCGGCATGCTTTACAGCTTAGAACCGGGGCTCCAAAAGCGTTTTGAGCAACACGGAGCATATGAGATGTTCGAGGAGCTGAAATTGATTTTCCAAGCTCATGCCCGGGTCGAGAGATATGATGTCTCCGACAAGTTCTTTAGCTGTAAGATGGAGGAAAATAGCTCTGTCAGTGAACACATACTCAAGATGTCTGGGTTGCACAACCGCTTGACTCAGCTGGAAGTTAATCTCCCGGATGAGGCGGTCATTGACAGAATCCTTCAGTCGCTCCCACCTAGCTACAAGAGCTTCGTGATGAACTACAATATGCAGGGGATGGAAAAGACCATTCCCGAGTTGTATTCAATGCTGAAATCTGCAGAGGTGGAGATCAAAAAGGAACATCAAGTGTTGATGGTGAATAAAACCACTAAGTTCAAGAAAGGCAAGGGTAAGAAGAACTTCAAGAAGGACGGCAAGGAGGTTGCCGCGCCTGGTAAATCAGTTGCCAGGAAGAAGTCAAAGAATGGACCCAAACCTGAAACTGAGTGCTTTTATTGCAAGGGAAATGGTCACTGGAAGCGGAATTGCCCCAAGTACTTAGCAGATAAGAAGGTCGGCAACACTAAAGGTATATGTGATATACATGTAATTGATGTGTACCTTACCAGTGCTCGTAGTAGCTCCTGGGTATTTGATACCGGTGCCGTTGCTCATATTTGTAACTCAAAACAGGAGCTGCGGAATAAACGGAGACTGGCGAAGGGCGAGGTGACGATGCGCGTCGGGAATGGTTCCAGGGTCGATGTGATCGCCGTCGGCACGCTACCTCTACATTTACCTACGGGATTAGTTTTGAACCTCAATAATTGTTATTTAGTACCAAGTTTGAGCATGAACATTGTATCTGGATCTCGTTTAATGCGAGATGGCTACTCATTTAAATCCGAGAATAATGGTTGTTCTATTTATATGAGTGATATGTTTTATGGTCATGCTCCGATGGTCAATGGTTTATTCTTAATGAATCTCGTGCGTGATAATACACATATTCATAGTGTGAATACCAAAAGGTGTAAAGTTGATAACGATAGTCCCACATACTTGTGGCACTGCCGCCTTGGTCACATTGGTGTCAAGCGCATGAAGAAGCTCCATGCTGATGGACTTTTAGAGTCTCTCGATTATGAATCATTTGACACGTGCGAACCATGCCTCATGGGCAAAATAACCAAGACTCCATTCTCAGGGACAATGGAGCGAGCAACCAACTTGTTGGAAGTCATACATACAGATGTGTGTGGTCCAATGAGCGTTGAGGCTCGCGGAGGCTATCGTTATGTTCTCACTCTCACTGATGATTTGAGTAGATATGGGTATGTCTACTTAATAAAACACAAGTCTGAGACCTTTGAAAAGTTCAAGGAGTTTCAGAGTGAGGTTGAGAATCAAAGTGACAGAAAAATAAAGTTCTTACGATCAGATCGTGGGGGAGAATATTTAAGTCACGAATTTGGCACACACTTAAGAAAATGTGGAATCGTTTCACAACTCACGCCGCCTGGAACACCTCAGCATAACGGTGTGTCCGAATGTCGTAATCGCACTCTATTGGATATGGTGCGGTCTATGATGTCTCTTACAGATCTACCGCTATCATTTTGGGGATACGCTCTAGAGACAGCCGCATTCACTTTAAATAGGGCACCATCTAAATCCGTTGAGACGACACCGTATGAATTATGGTTTGGGAAGAAACCTAAGCTGTCGTTTCTGAAAGTTTTGGGTTGCGATGTTTATGTCAAGAAACTTCAACCTGAAAAACTCGAACCCAAATCGGAAAAATGCATCTTCATAGGATATCCCAAGGAAACAGTTGGGTATACCTTCTACCTCAGATCCGAAGGCAAGATCTTTGTTGCCAAGAATGGGTCCTTTCTAGAGAAAGAGTTAATCGCGAAAGAAATAAGTGGGAGGAAAGTAGAGCTTGACGAAGTACTACCTCTTGAAAATCAGAGTAGCACAGCTCAGGAAAATGTTCCTGTGGTGCCTGCACCGATTAGAGAGGAGGTTAATGATGATGATCAAGATACTTCTGATCAAGCTCCTACTGAACTTCGTAGGTCCACAAGGACACGTTCCGCACCAGAGTGGTACGGCAACCCTGTCCTGGAAATCATGTTGTTGGACAACGGTGAACCTTCGAACTATGAAGAAGCGATGGCGGGCCCAGATTCCGACAAATGGCTAGAAGCCATGAAATCCGAGATAGAATCCATGTATGAAAACAAAGTATGGACTTTGAATGACTTGCCCGACGATCGGCGAGCCATAGAAAATAAATGGATCTTTAAGAAGAAGACAGACGCTGATGGTAATGTGACCATCTATAAAGCTCGACTTGTCGCTAAGGGTTATCGACAAGTTCAAGGGGTTGACTACGATGAGACTTTCTCTCCCGTAGCGAAGTTGAAGTCCGTCCGAATCATGTTAGCAATTGCCGCATACTATGATTATGAGATATGGCAAATAGACGTCAAAACGGCATTCCTTAACGGCTTTCTTAAGGAAGAATTGTATATGATACAGCCGGAAGGTTTTGTCGATCCTAAGAATGCTAACAAAGTATGCAAGCTCCAGCGCTCTATCTATGGGCTGGTGCAAGCATCTCGGAGTTGGAACATTCGCTTTGATGAGATGATCAGAGCGTTTGGGTTTATGCAGACTTATGGAGAAGCCTGCGTTTACAAGAAAGTGAGTGGGAGCTCCGTAGCATTTCTCATATTATATGTGGATGACAAACTATTGATGGGAAATGATATAGAATTCTTGGAAAGCATAAAGGCCTATTTGAACAAGTGTTTTTCAATGAAGGACCTTGGAGAAGCTGCTTATATATTACGCATCAAGATCTATAGGGATAGATCGAGACGCCTCATCAGTCTTTCACAAAGTACGTACCTTGACAAGATTTTGAAGAAGTTCAAAATGGATCAGTCCAAGAAGGGGTTCTTGCCTGTATTGCAAGGTATGCGATTGAGCACGGCTCAATGCCCGACCACGGCAAAAGATATAGAAGATACGAGTGTCATCCCCAATGCCTCAGCTATAGGGTCTATTATGTATGCCATGCTGTGTACCAGACCCGATGTAAACCTTGCCGTAAATTTGGTAGGTAGGTACCAAAGTAATCCCGGCAAGGAACACTGGACAGCGGTCAAAAACATCCTGAAGTACCTGAAAAGGACTAAGGATATGTTTCTCGTTTATGGAGGTGCCGAAGAGCTCGTCGTAAAGGGTTACGTCGACGCCAGCTTTGACACAGATCTGGATGACTCCAAGTCACAAACCGGATACGTGTATATTTTGAATGGAGGGGCAGTAAGCTGGTGCAGTTGCAAGCAAAGCGTCGTGGCGGGATCTACATGTGAAGTAGAGTATATGGCAGCCTCGGAGGCAGCACAATAAGCAGTCTGGGTGAAGGAGTTCATTACCGACCTAGGAGTCATACCCAATGCGTCGGACCCGATGACTCTCTTCTGTGACAACACTTGAGCAATTGCCCTTGCGAAGGAGCCCAGGTTTCACAGGAAGACAAGGCATATCAAGCGTCGCTTCAACTCCGTTCGTGAAAGTGTTCAAAATGGAGACATAGAGATTTGTAAAGTACATACGGACCTGAATGTGGCAGATCCATTGATTAACCTCTCCCTAAAGCAAAACATGATCAACACCAAAATTCCATGGGTGTGCGATTCATCACAATGTAACTAGACTATTGTCTCTAGTGCAAGTGGGAGACTGTTGGAAATATGCCCTAGAGGCAATAATAAAAGGATTATTATATTTCCTTATTCATGATAATTGTCTATTGTTCATGCTATAATTGTATTGTCCGGAAATCATAATACATGTGTGAATACATAGACCACAATGTGTCCCTAGTAAGCCTCTAGTTGACTAGCTCGTTGATCAATAGATAGTCATGGTTTCCTGACTATGGACATGGCGATGCCATTGATAACGGGATCACATCATTAGGAGAATGATGTGATGGACAAGACCCAAACCTAAGCATAGCACAAAGATCGTGTAGTTCGTTTGCTAGAGCTTTTCTGAATGTCAAGTATCATTCCTTAGACCATGAGATTATGAAACTCCCGGATACCGTAGGAGTGCTTTGGGTGTATCAAACGTCACAACGTAACTGGGTGACTATAAAGGTGCACTACAGGTATCTCCGAAAGTATCTGTTGGGTTGGCATGAATCGAGACTGGGATTTGTCACTCCGTATGACGGAGAGGTATCTCTGGGCCCACTCGGTAAGACATCATCATAATGAGCTCAATGTGATCAAGGTGCTGTTCACGGGATGGTGTGTTATGGGAACGAGTAAAGAGACTTGCTGGTAACGAGATTGAACAAGGTATCGGTATACCGACGATCGAATCTCGGGCAAGTATCGTACCGATAGACAAAGGGAATTGAGTACGGGATTGATTAAGTCCTCGACATCGTGGTTCATCCGATGAGATCATCAAGGAGCATGTGGGAGCCAACATGGGTATCCAGATCCCGCTGTTGGTTATTGACCGGAGATCGTCTCGGTCATGTCTGCATGTCTCCCGAACCCGTAGGGTCTACACACTTAAGGTTCGGTGACGCTAGGGTTGTAAAGATATTAGTACGCAGCAAACCGAAGGTTGTTCGGAGTCCCGGATGAGATCCCAGACGTCACGAGAGGTTCCGGATTGGTCCGGAGGTAAAGAATTATATATAGGAAGTGTCGTTTCGGCCATCGGGAGTGATCTGGGGGTCACCGGTATTGTACCAGGACCACCAGATAGGTCCCGGGGGTCCACCGGGTGGGGCCACCCATCCCGGAGGGCCCCGTGGGCTGAAGTGGGGAGGGAACCAGCCCATAGTGGGCTGGTGCGCCCCCCCATGGGCCTCCCCCCTGCGCCTAGGGTTGGAAACCCTAGGGCAGGGGGCGCCCCACATGGCTTGGGGGGCAAGCCTCCCCCCTGGCCGCCGCCCCCCTGGAGATGGATCTCCAGGGCCGGCGCCCCCCCCTAGGGGGCCTATATAAAGGGGGGGAGGGAGGGCAGCCGCACCCTGCAGCTTTGGCGCCTCCCTCTCCCCTGTTACACCTCTCCCTCTCTCCGTAGTTGCATGGCGAAGCCCTGCTGGAACTCTGCTGCATCCACCACCACGCCGTTGTGCTGCTGGATCTTCTTCAATCTCTCCTTCCCCCTTGCTGGATCAAGAAGGAGGAGACGTCATCCCGACCGTACGTGTGTTGAGCGCGGAGGTGCCGTCCGTTCGGCGCTGGTCATCGGTGATTTGGATCACGACGAGTACGACTCCATCATCCACGTTCTTCTTGAATGCTTCCGTTGCGATCTACAAGTGGTATGTAGATGCTCTCCTATCCCCTCATTGCTAGAATACTCCATGGATAGATCTTGGTGATGCATAGGAAAATTTTAATTTCTGCTACGATCCCCAACATCTAGAGTATTAAGTTCATAAGAACAGAGTAATGCTTTAAGCAAGATGACATGATGTACAGGGATAAACTCATGCAATATGATATAAATCCCATCTTTTTATCCTCGATGGCAACAATACAATACGTGCCTTGCTGCCCCTGCTGTCACTGGGAAAGGACACCGCAAGATTGAACCTAAAGCTAAGCACTTCTCCCATTACAAGAAAGATCAATCTAGTAGGCCAAACCAAACTGATATTTCGAAGAGACTTGCAACGACAACCAATCATACATATAAGAATTCAGAGGAGATTCGAATATTGTTCATAGATAAACGTGATCATAAACCCACAATTCATCGGATCTCAACAAACACACCGCAAAAGAAGAGTTACATCAAATAGATCTCCAAGAGAATCAAGGAGAGCTTTGTATTGAGATCCAAAGAGAGAGAAGAAGCCATCTAGCTAATAACTATGGACCCGAAGGTCTGAGGTAAACTACTCACACATCATCGGAGAGACTATGGTGTTGATGTAAAAGCCTCCGTGATCAGTGTCCCCCTCCGGCGGAGCGCCGGAAAAGGCCCCTGCTACTTCTTGAGCACTGCGTTGGATTTCCTTGAAGAGGGAAGGGTGATGCAGCAGAGTAGAGTAAGTATTTCCCTCAGTTTTTGAGAACCAAGGTATCAATCCAGTAGGAGGCTACACACGAGTCCCTCATACCTACACAAAACAAATAGCTCAACGCAACCAACGCGATTAGGGGTTGTCAAGCCCTTCACGGTCACTTATGAGAGTGACATCTGATAGAGATGATAGATAATATTTTTGGTATTTTTGATGTAGACATGCAAAGTAAAATAAAAAGGCAAAGTAAAAAAGCAAAGCAATAATAAAGTGATGGAGTTTGATATGATGAGAATAGACCTGGGGGCCATAGATTTCACTAGTGGCTTCTCTCAAGAGCATAAGTATTCTACGGTGGGTGAACAAATTACTGTTGAGCAAGTGACAGAATTGAGCAAAGTTATGAGAATATCTAGGTATGTTCATGTACGTAGGCATCACGTCCGAGACAAAGTAGACCGAATCCTGCCTGCATCTACTACTATTATTCCACTCATCGTCCGCTATCCAGCATGCATCTAGAGTATTAAGTTAATGAAAACAGAGTAACGCCTTAAGCAAGATGACATGATGTAGAGGAATAAATTCATGCAATATGATAAATACCCCATCTTGTTATCCTCGATGGCAACAATACAATATGTGCCTTGCTGCCCCTACTGTCACTAGGAAAGGACACCGCAAGATTGAACCCAAAGCTAAGCACTTCTCTCATTGCAAGAAAAACCAATCTAGTAGGCCAAACCAAACTGATAATTCGAAGAGACTTGCAAAGATAACCAATCATACATGAAAGAATTCAGAGAAGATTCAAATATTGTTCATAGATAATCTTGATTGTAAACCCACAATTCATCGATCTCAACAAACACACCGCAAAAAGAAGATTACATGAAATAGATCTCCAGGAGAGAGGGGGAGGACATTGTATTGAGATCCAAAAAGAGAGAAACCATCTAGCTATTAACTATGGACCCGAAGGTCTGAGGTAAACTACTCACACTTCATCGGAGGGGCTATGGTGATGATGTACAAGCCCTCCGTGGTGGATTCCCCTTCCGGCAGAGGTCCGGAACAAGCCCCAAGATGAGATCTCGTGGGTACAGAAGGTTGCGGCGGTGGAATTAGGTTTTTGGCTCCGTCTCTGATCGTTTGGGGGTACGTAGGTATATATAGGAGGAAGGAGTACGTCGGTGGAGCTTCGAGGGGCCCACGAGGCAGGGGCGCGCCCTAGGGGGGCGCGCCTCCACCCTCGTAACCGCCTCTCTTCTTTCTTGACGGAGGGTCCAAGTCTCCTGGATCATATTTGTTGAGAAAATCACGTCCCCGAAGGTTTCATTCCGTTTGGACTCCGTTTCTTGGAAACACTGAAATAGGCAAAAAAAGAGCAATTCTGGGCTGGGCCTCCGGTTAATAGGTTAGTCCCAAAAGTAATATAAAAGTGGAAAATAAAGTCCAATATAGTCAAAACAGTAGATAATATAGCATGGAGCAATCAAAAATTATAGATACGTTGGAGACGTATGAGGCATCCCCAAGCTTAATTTCTGCTCGTCCTCGAGTAGGTAAATGATAAAAAAAGATTTTTTTATGCGGTGTAACATCCCAAATTTTCAATTTGGAATGTTATACATTAGATCATCATGCATATCATATTTTATTTGCTTTTGGTTTTGATCCTAAAAAATCCTAAGCAACTCAAGGACCCACGGAGAGAGTTGAGGGTTTCGTTATTTTCATATTTGAGTTTTTCTCAAATTTAAAAAATTGGATCATTTGGTTTCATTTATTTTATCATCAATTATTTCTATTACAAAAATATGAGAGAGGGAATAAAATGACTTTCCCAGAATATAGAAATATTGAGGATTTAATAATAAAATCAAATAAGATTTTTTCGGAGTTTTTCGATATTTTTTTATTTGAATTTAGGAAAAATATGCGTTTTTCAAAATTGCATTTGGGGCCCAAATAAATGTTCACTTTGTCGGGCTTGATTTTAGAAGCCCGGGAAAACTTATATCAGGATTTTTGGAGTCCGTTTAGTATTTTTTTTTTCTGAGCGTAATTATTAAAAAAAACGAACCGACTTCGGGAAGTACCTGAGCGGGACACCGCCCGGGGCAGCCTTTAAATAGTGTCCCCACGAGCCGCCCCAGCCCATCAGCCCCGCCTCGATCCGCGCGCGCTGACGGAGCCGCCGCCGCCGACGATCCCGCCGCCTGAGGTTCGCCGCCGCCTAGATTTCCGTGCCCGTTTTTAAAAAAACGATTGTTTCGATTTTTTTTATTTTTTATTAGATCGGTTTATTATTTTTCGGTTTAGGTTAATTAGCGAACGTTCGTTCGTTAATCCGTTCGTCGTTTTTCTTTTTCTCGGATTTTCCGCGGTTATTTTCTGATCCGATTTTCGTTTTAGTATAACTTTTCGATCGTTTATCAGAATCAGGCGATTCAAGCGCCTGGAGTTTCGTCTCGAAACCCTCTATTCGTTTAACCAACTTAAACAACTTTTGCTTCTGTAAAATTTGACTTAGATCCAGATTAGTAGAACGAAGTTGTTTTCTTTCGCCATTTGACTTTCCTTGCTTCGTTCGATTTGATTCTTTTTGCAAACCGGAGTTCTTAAGTTGAACTTTCTGGTTAGATCTCTTATTTGAGTTTTACCTATGCATTAGATGAGTACTTATTTTATGCTTGTTTGTTTGTCTGCGATAGAATACCCGGAGTGCGCCGCCTGTTACTTCGAATCTCTAGGTTTCGCGGATCATCAGCAAGGCAAGTAACACTTTGATCATACCTCTTTTACTATCCAGTTTTATTGCATTAGATCAATCCTCAAACACTGCATGATTAGGATCTAATTAAATTGTGGGATGGGAAGTAGTTGAGGTAGTACCTATTACCTGTTTTATTATCAAACCTTTGGGAGTTACTTCTATGTTTGCTTATTATGCCATGCTATGCTAGTAGACATGGATTGGGTGAGTGATATCCATGAAAGATGTGAGTTTGTTAATTAATGGTTTATCCAAGGTGGCAATTTGAACACACATCTGGGTGGATTGAGGTACCTGGGTATTCCAGGATTGCCTGTTTCTTTTTGGACCGCCACCCAGGCTCAAAGGGATCATGAGATTATTCAAACTAGAAACTTCCATGTGCAGCCACAAGCCATTATGGGCTCTGGCATAGTTGACTAAGTCGTGCGAACTCTTACAGTGGTAGACTAGCAGATGTAGGGGATGTAGGTTGGTACGGTCTATCACATCGTAAGGTGCTAGCGCTTCTGAAAGACTGTGTCTCGGTCATCCGTTTCTCAAACACCATGTAGTGCGAGAATTCCAGCGGAGGAGATCGAGTCTTGTGGGGAAAAGTGCGCAAACCTCTGCAGAGTGTACAAACTAATCATGGTTAGCCGTGTCCCCGGTTATGGACGTTTTTGAGTATCTAGTACTTGGATATCATGTGAATCTCATCATGTTACTCTAAATTAATATTGTTGGGTTTTTAATGATGATTACTTTAATTGGGTTTGAGGATGCTGTCAACCATTCTCAGTGTTTAACAACCACCATAATAGTTAAATAAATTTATTCCTTTGCAGTAGGAAAAAACTGGCTTTACGTAAAACTGTAACCATAGAGCTTTTCACCAGCCATATATGCATGTAGTATAGGCTTAATCATTCATTACTCTCTATGTGTTACATTGCCAGCATATTCCATGTGCTGGCCCATTTTCGGGCTGCAACGTTTCATGTTGCGGACTTTTCAGACGACGAGTAAGGTGCCTTTTAGGTCATGGTTCTATACTCAGTGATGCCGTTGGATTTGATGGACTCGCTTATCTTCCAGAGCCTTCCGCTGTTACCGTTATTAGATGGCCTTAAGCCATATTTATTGTAATAAGTTCTGTTGGGGATGTTATTATCTGGGGTAAACCGGCCTGCAGGGCCCGGGTTACCGCCGTCAACAGACCCGAGATGTTAAAGCCCAAGGAGAAGTAGAAAGGCCCAAGGTCTGTAACCGGTTTAAAGGTTTATGGTGTAAACCGGCCTGGGGCCAACTTGTATTGTAAGATAGGAATAGAGAGACCGACCCGGGCATGTTTATAAGCCGGAGGTCGAGACTTTGCAGACCGACGGGCGTCACCCGTGTATATAAGGGGACGACCCGACGGCGGTTTGGGGACAGAGAAGAAGAATTCGAGGTTTAGGCGAAGCATATCGCTCGTTAAGCCCTCGAAACCCATCAATCCCATCACAACTAGATGTAGGCTTTTACCTTCATCGAAGGGGCCGAACTAGTATAAAAACCGTGTCCTTGTGTCCACTTTAACCCCTTCAAGCTAACCCGTTGCGATGGCTCCACGACTAAGTCCTCTTACTAGGACATCTGCCGTGACAAATCCACGACAGTTGGCGCCCACCGTGGGGCTATCGCGAGATGGTTTCAGGTTCTTGGAGGGCCGCTTTGAAGGACTCGAGGGTTACGCTATGGGACGGATGACCAAGAGCCGCCGCGGAAAACTCTACATCGACAGCACAGGCTGGGGCCCCGACGCCGGCTCGATCGAGTACGGGTACCGGGTCCCCTTTGGCGGCATCCATGTTTTCATCGGCAAGATCGGAGAACCGGGCCCCGAGTTAGGCGTCTGCGCCGACCTCATCGAGACAGCTCAGTGCACGAGATCGACCCTGGCCAAACCGATCAGAAAGCACGCCTTCGTAGGGGTCATCCGCGGAGGAAGCTACGAGGAAGGATCCGAATCTGGTGACGAAACCGCCATCTACTCCGGCGATGAAACGTCGACCGGGGAAACCGAATCTCTTTACCAGCTACAAGATGATCGGATTGAGGGCGGCTCCGATGGCAACAGTATTCCGGACCCCTCGGATCTGCCCTGTCGGGTTGGGATCTTCATGGCTGGAACACAGGCGGCGCCACGATCATCAACTGCAGCAGCAGCGATCTCCGGATCAGCAGCAGCAACGGCTGCGCGGGCAGGAGGCCCTACAGGTTCACCAGCCCAAGTTTTGTCAGACCTGTTTGACGCACTAGCAGCGCTCATGGCGGAAGCCAACCCGGTGGATCAGGAGGTTCACAATGCTGAGATTGCCAAAGTGAGAGAGCAGATCACTCGGGCTAAAGCGGAGCTGGCAGCAGAAGAGATCAGGATGACGGCGGAGCGCGCCGCTTTAGATGCACAGGCTTACAGGCTCATGATGGACCAGAAGGCGTCTCAGGAGGTCCTGAAGAGAAAATCCCGGTCTCGGTTGCCCGCCGCCCTCGACGCTCGAAACCTCTTCAACACCCCGGGGGTAAACCGTGCGGAGGTGACGGCCGGCGCCCCGGTCCAGCACCGGATTATAAACCTGCCTCGTCATAACACTGATACGCCACCGGCCATGCCAACGCCGTCAGGTCATTATTCCAACCCGATGGATAACCTCGTCGCGGCGGCGGCTCGGTTGGAAGCCATTCCGATCGAAGGAGATTCACCGCAGGATGAAGAAACACGCCGGGTCAAGGAGCTCCTTAGGACCGCGTTGGCCCAGCAAGAAGCATATTCGCAAAGCCGTGATCGGATTCACTCCACCCCTCGCCCCAGCGGGAGCCATAGCAGGCGCGTGGAGGAGCCGGCCGTTTCAAGTAATGCCAGGCGTGAAGCGCTCCGCGGCAACAATCCGGCGGGCGTTGACAATGCTCATGAGAATGTGGATCGCACCCGTGCACGGGAGGTCGGATTGGCAGCGCAGCATCAGGCTCATCAGATTACACCTATCTTCCCAGCAGCTGCGGCTGAACCGGGGGTGGTTTCCAGTTCTTTGGGAGTACCATGCCTTGTCCCCGCCTTGCGCAACGTACGCCTGCCCAAAGACTTCAAAGGCCCCCGCAAGGTACCAAACTACATGGCAGATCAGCCTCCGGAGTCGTGGGTGGAGAGCTATGAAATGGCTATGGAGATGCTGGATGTGGATGACGCGGCGTGTGCCAAGTATTTTACTATGATGTTAGAAGGGACGGCCCGGACTTGGCTAAAGAGTTTGCCGCCTAATTCAATTAGCTCGTGGGCCCAATTGCGCGCCCGGTTTATCAAGAACTTCAAGGACACGTGCAAACAGCCAATGTCAATAGTTGACCTAGCAGCCTGCGTTCAGCAAGAAGGGGAATCAACTACCCATTGGGTACGACGAGTATCAGAAGTCTTGCACTCATCAGATCGCATCAACGCAGACACCGCTGTAGTGCTGTTGGAAAGCAACTGTCGGTTTGGCCCTTTGAAGCTAAAGCTGGGCCGGATGAAGCGTGATTGTACAGATATAGGAACGCTCATGACCGCTTTAGTGAAGTATGCGGATTCTGACAGTACCAAGGATCCTGACTCTGGTGATGACAAAGCAGGGAAGGGAAGGAAGAATAGCGACATCAAAGGCCAGCAGCATCGACCGACAGGTAATGGAGGCGGAGGTAAGCGTAAACCAGACGGGAGCATGGACTTTGTAGCCAACACAAGTGCACAGAATAAGGGCCAGCGGCGCAAGGGAAAACAGCCAAGTTTCCGCACAGATCCTGGTCCTAATCCGGAGCGTTTGAACTTTTTCTTAAACCAGCCCTGTCCGAAGCACGGAACAAAGGAGGAACCAGCAACCCATCTTTGGAAGGATTGTTATATCATGAAGGAGTTCAAAAGCTCAAACACTTTCCAGAATGATCGCAGCTCCGGCGGCGGTTCAGGTTCCGGTCCAGGGTTCCAGGGCAATCCGGGCGGACAGGTCAGCCAAAATAATCAAAATAATCAAAGTAATCAGAGTGGTTTCGGGCAGCAGCAAACAGGTTATCAGAACAACCCGAAACAGTTGAGTGGTGGACAGTATCATGTCTTTACTACAAGCCTGGATAAACGGGATAGAAAGCTTCAGAGGCGAGCAGTTAGTGCTATCGAACCAGCCACGCCTCACTATCTGCGCTGGTCAGAACAGCCCATCATATGGAGCCGAGAGGATCACCCTCCCAGGGTTTATAATCCGGGTCAGTTAGCGTTGGTGGTGGCGCCTCAGGTGGGAGGTTATAAGATCACCAAGGTGCTCATGGACGGAGGAAGCAGCATTAACATCTTGTATTACGAGACCTTCCGTCGTATGGGACTGGTAGATAAGGATCTCAAACCGACCAATACAGTATTCCACGGGGTGGTGCCTGGCAAGTCTGCATATCTGGTTGGTAAGATAGCCCTTGAAGTGGTATTTGGCGATAGTCACGATTCCAGATCAGAGACGCTGACGTTCGAAGTGGTTAAAATCCAAAGTCCGTACCACGCTTTGTTCGGACGGCCAGCTTATGCAAAATTCATGGCACGGCCCTGTTACGTGTATCTGCAACTTAAGATGCCAGGTTACAAGGGCACTATAACGGTTCATGGGAGCCGTCGAATCGCTTTGGAATGCGAGGAAGGAGATGCGACCTATGCAGAATCGGTTTGTGCTACGGAGGAGCTAAAGCAGTACAAAGACAGTGTTGATCCGGAGGATATGACTTCATTAAAAAAGCCGACTACGGACCACGATCCGGCCTTGAAGTTCAAGTCAGCGGCCGAAACTAAGCTTGTTGACTTCGTGCCTGGCGATTCATCCAAGCAGTTCAGCATCAGTGCAAACTTGGATCCAAAATAGGAAAGCGCGCTCATCGAGTTCATCCGTGAGAATCAGGACATTTTTGCATGGAAGCCATCTGACATGCCTGGTGTACCGAGGCAACTCGCTGAGCACACCCTTAATGTGGATCCTAAGTACAAGCCGGTAAAGCAGTTCTTACGACGGTTTAATGAAGAAAGACGTAAAGCGATTGGTGAGGAAGTGGCCAGGCTCCTGGCGGCTGGTTTTATCATTGAGGTTTTTCATCCCGAATGGCTCGCTAATCCGGTGCTAGTTCTTAAGAAAAACGGCACCTGGCGCATGTGCGTGGACTACACAGACTTGAATAAAGCTTGCCCAGCAGATCCTTTTGCTCTCCCCCGGATTGATCAGATCATTGATGCTACGGCAGGTTGCGAGCGTTTAAGTTTTTTGGATGCTTATTCGGGTTATCATCAGATCAAGATGGCAGTTAAGGACCAGGAGAAGACAACGTTCATTACTCCCTTTGGAGCCTTCTGCTATGTGTCTATGCCCTTTGGGCTTAAGAGTGTGCAGGCTACTTATCAACGATGTGTGCAAAATTGCCTCCACGAGCAGATTGGGCGTAATGTGCATGCTTATGTGGATGATATCGTGGTCAAGTCACGAAAGAAGGAGACCCTGGTTGACGATTTGAAGGAGACTTTCGATAACTTGAGAGTGTACCAAATGATGCTCAACCCGGCTAAATGTGTTTTTGGTGTACCTGCAGGCAAGCTGTTGGGATTTTTAGTGTCCCATAGAGGAATTGAGGCTAATCCAGAAAAGATCACAGCCATCACCTCCCTGGCCAAACCGAAATGCATCAATGATGTTCAGCGCATGGCCGGGCGGATTGCGGCGTTAAGCCGGTTTATCAGTCGCCTTGGTGAAAAGGCGATCCCCTTGTATCAAATGCTCAAGAAGACGGATCAGTTTGTCTGGAGTCCGGAGGCTGATAAAGCGTTTGAGGACTTGAAGCGGCAGTTAGTCAATCCGCCAGTATTAGCGGCCCCTGTAGATAAAGAGCCACTCCTGTTATATGTTGCAGCGAATGCCAGAGCAGTCAGTGTGGCGATGGTGGTAGAACGAAAGGAGGCTGGAAAGGAACATCCGGTTCAGCGGCCGGTTTACTATATCAGTGAAGTACTTATCGAGTCCAAACAAAGGTATCCGCATTGGCAGAAGCTGGTATATGGCGTTTTTATGGCAAGCCGGAAGCTGAGGCAATATTTTCAAGGACACCCAATCACGGTGGTCAGTTCTGCTCCTTTGGGTGACATTATACAGAACCGGGAGGCGACCGGTCGGATTGCCAAGTGGGCTATCGAGCTCGGGCCGCACGATTTAAGGTACGTACCCCGGACGGCCATAAAGTCACAGGCACTTGTCGATTTCATAAACGATTGGACAGAGTTACAAGCGCCTGAGGAGAAGCCAGATAACACCTATTGGACCGTTCATTTCGACGGGTCAAGACAATTGGAAGGCTCGGGGGCTGGAGTCGTTTTAACTTCCCCACGAGGAGATCAGTTTTGTTATGTCCTCCGTTTAATGTTCCCCTGTACAAATAATGCGGCTGAGTATGAGGCTTTGCTTCATGGTCTTCGGGTGGCTAAAGAGATGAATCTGAGCAGAGTTAGGTGCTTTGGTGATTCGGATCTGGTGGCTCAGCAGGTATCTGGCACCTGGGATTCTAAGGATCCGCTTATGGCTGCATACCGACGTGAAGTAGATATGGTGGCTGGGCATTTCAAGGGCTATCAAGTGGATCATGTGGACCGCAGAAAGAATGAGGCAGCGGACGCTTTAAGTCGCTTGGGCTCTCAGCGTAAACCGGTCCCACCCAACGTTTTCTTGGATGTATTGTACCACCCATCGGTACAGCTGCCCGGTGAGCTGGAGTTGGCTGTTCCTGATCCGGAGGCTCAGTTAGTGGCGGCTCTTCACGCCACCCCGGATTGGACGATCCCTTACCTGGCATATATGAACCGGGGTGAGTTGCCAGAGGATGAAAGCTTGGCTCAACAGATAGTACGACGGTCCAAGTCTATGACTATTTTCCAAGGAGAGTTACATCATCGCAACGTGTCAGGAGCGCTGCAACGGTGCATATCCCCTAAGGAGGGGTGCGAGATACTACGAGAAATACATGAAGGGGATTGCGGCCACCACGCCGGTTCAAAATCATTGGTGGCTAAAGCGTTCCGCCACGGTTTCTACTGGTTAACTGCTCATGCTGATGCAGAAGACCTGGTCCGGTTATGTGATGGTTGCCAGAAATTTTCCAGACGAGCGCACATACCGGCTCAAGAATTGAGGATGATTCCAATCACTTGGCCGTTCGCGACTTGGGGGCTGGATATGGTTGGGCCTTTTAAGCGTTCCAAAGATAAGAAGACCCACCTACTGGTGGCGGTTGACAAATTTACAAAGTGGGTGGAGGCAGAGCCTGTCAGTAAGTGTGATGCTGCCACGGCGGTTCAGTTTATAAAGAAGGTGATCTTCCGGTTTGGATTTCCACACAGCATCATCACAGATAATGGTACCAATCTATCCAAGGGGGCCATGAAAGAGTTCTGTGCACGGGAGCATATACGGCTTGATGTTTCTTCGGTGGCGCACCCACAGTCTAATGGTCAGGCAGAACGAGCGAACCAAGAGATCTTGAGAGGTATCAAACCCCGGCTTCTGGTCCCTTTGCAAAGGACGCCGGGTTGTTGGGTGGAGGAACTACCGTCTGTGTTATGGAGCATCAACACCACGCCTAACAGATCCACGGGGTTTACGCCGTTTTTTATGGTCTATGGGGCAGAGGCGGTTCTCCCAAGTGATATACGACATGACTCGCCTCGCGTGGCAGCATATGTTGAAGCGGACAATGAGCAGGCGCGGCAGAACGCTCTTGACTTGTTGGATGAGGAGCGTGACTTGGCAGCTGCCCGTTCAGCGATTTACCAGCAAGATCTTCGCCGTTACCACAGCCGTCGGGTTAGGACCAGAACCTTTCAGGAGGGGGATTTGGTGCTTCGGCTCATCCAGGATCAGTCTGATCAGCATAAATTATCCCCGCCTTGGGAAGGACCTTTTGTGGTCAGCAAGAATCTGAATAATGGGTCATATTACCTGATTGATATTCGAGAGCGCAAGGATTCACGCACATCAGAGGAGGAGACCAGCAGGCCGTGGAACATAGCTCATCTACGGCCTTATTATACATGAGCCCTGGGCTCTGCTTATGTACATATCATGACCATGTATATATTATGATTAATACAATAAACCGGAGCCTCGAGTAAAGCGGGGTCTCTGCTGTTCTTCACATCATGTGTGTTTGCCCCTGAAGGTCGCTTCACAAAGTTTAAGATATAGATTCCGGTTTAAAAGCCGGTTCAAGGGAAGATGTCTCCGGCAAGGCTGTGCAGCTCTTAATATCCGGTTCAATATCCTGGTTCAAACATGAGGCTTCCTGTTCAAACATAGGTCGTATTCGAACCAAAGAGAACATAGCTATTCAAACATGAGGCTTCCTGTTCAAACATAGGTCGTATTCGAACCAAAGAGAACATAGCTATTCAAACATGGGGCTTCCTGTTCAAACATAGGTCGTATTCGAACCAAAGAGAACACAGCTGTTCAAACATAGGTCGTATTCGAACCAAAGAGAACGTAGCTATCCCTATAAAGTCAGTTGGGGACCTAGTCGGCCTGAACCGTAGCTACACCTTCGGGGGGCTTGGTCATGTCTTGACGACGGTAATGCCTTCTGGCTGGCACATTTGCCACTGAATCAGTTGGGGACCTAATCGACTTGAACCGTAGATTACGCCTTAGGGGAACTCGGTCATGTCTTGATGATGGTAATGCCTTCTGGTCGGCTTTTTAGCCAATGAATCATTTGGGGGCTTGGTCGTGTCCGAACCAACGCAATGCCACTTGATCGGCCCTTGGCCATTGAGTCACTTGGGGGCTTGGTTGACGAACCAATGCAATGCCATTTGGCCGGCATATTTGCCACGATTCAGTTAGGAACCTAGTCGACCTAAACCGTAGCTACACCTCTTGGGGGCTCGGTTTTGTCTTGACGATGGTCACGCCTACTGAACGGTTCATAGTAACCACTATTCGCATGCGTTTACTATCGCGTCACCTTTTCATATTTGGTTTGGTTTTTCTGCCTTTATTGTGGTGTCTTTTTTGGTTCTTCGGAACGTCAAGCATTCTTAAACCGATTCAGCTGGCATAGCCTGGTCCGTTTTTTAACCCGGAGGCAAATTGCCCGGTTTGGCAAAGGCGCAGCACGGTTCAGGTGGTCGAAAAATCACATTGTATATTCAGTAAAGGCAGGAAACATAAGTTGGAAGCGCCATTGGAAAGAGCATCAGTACCCGTGCGCGAAGGCACATTCAAATATAGAGGTATTAACTATCTTATTACACGGCAACGCAGTGCCTGAATATATTGTTCGTTGACGGATTAAGACGTCACCATGTAAGGTGAACCAGAGCGTTGATTACGCCTGTTCGCCGCCTTGGTTCGAAGGCTGGGGATCGTCTCGCGCCGCTTCAGCTCCATCTTGGTTACCCATTGGCTGGAAATCAGCAGTGGTCCAGTCGATTCCCATTAGCGCTTGAAAGACGGCTTCTTCATGAATCAGCGAAGACGGTTCAATGTCTGGGGCATAAGTATGCTTACGGATTGGAGGAACAAGGTTTCCCGCTTCAGGGATCGGGGCAGATACTCGTTTGTTCTGATTGTCGTATTGGGCTTGGTAACGGGACAGATCTGCTTCCTCAGCCAATTGACAAGCTAGGGGGCGCACCGCCCGGTTTATCGCCCTCAAGTCGTCTTCACCAAAGTCTGAACCGTCTTCCTTCAAGCTGGGATATCCTTGGGCCGCTTCGACAGGATCGAAATCTGGTACCCACGCTTTGGCCCGGATCAAGGCAGTAATGGCTCCAGTTCGAGCAGCTGATCTCTTCAATTCTTCAATCCGGGCCGGAAGCATGGACAGCCTCTTTAATGTGTCTTGAATCAGAGACGGCGCAGGGTTGTTATGCGATGCAGTGGTGATAGCTCTTTGTGCTCCGGTGTATAACTGTTCAATCAGAGTATAAGCAGCTTTGAGTTTCATCCGCACGTCAGAACCCAAGTGTCCAATACGTGAGCCTGCAGTGTTTCAAGGTGGATTACAAACCGGACATAGGGTGTAGCAAACAAGGTACAAATTGGAAGAAGGGCATCGAAAAGTTTACCAAAGACGGCAGAGGTCATGGAGTGTATTTGTCGCTTCACGGTGGATAACTCATCAACCACCGGTTTAAGAGCAGCTTCGGCATTTTCAGCCCTCTTCGTCAAAAGAGCTCTTTCAGTAGCCCAATCGGTTTGCTCCTTTTTGCGGCTTGCTTTCAGCTGCTCCATAACAGTTAAGGCTTTGGTCAATTCCTCCTTTGCTTTTTCAGTTTCAATCTGCTGGGCTTTTAAAGCTTCCTGAAGGTCCGAGACTTGGTTCTCTTTGGTCTTCAAATCCCCCTGCAGCAGGTCATCAACAGTGTTCAAAAAATATTGCACGGTTTGGAAGTATCAACCACACAAGCAAGTTATGTGCTCGATACTTGGGGGCTAATGCATATTTGATTTTAACATAAGTTTTCCATTACAAAAAGTCCCAAGATTAATACAAGTATTTAAGCTTGGCACTTGGGGGCTAATGGTTATCTGTTGATGTTTTCTGGTTATGACCGATGTTGAAACCTTGGGTTTTCTAAACCAGACCTTAATTGTCAAAAGCAGCCTGGTCCGGACTACCATCTCGGTTTGGAAGTATTGATAAGCTAAAGTTGCAATAGAATGAAGCACAAGGGAGTTACCTCAAGTTTCTCCTTCATCATCTTGATCATGGCAGCCTCATAATCCCGACTGGTGTACAGCCGGTTCAGATACCCAGAATAAAGATCCGGGGCGCTTAAAGAGGCGTACGTAGATAAGTCAAGGTCCCATTTGCCCTTTATGGCCGAGACTTCGTCCTTGGCAGTATGCTTGGCCAAAGTAGCAGTGTTCCCCGGTTCAGAGCGGCCAATACCGGTAATCACGACATCATCATCCTTGGAGTCGCTGCTCTGCAGTGGCCCTGTCGGTTTATCAGCAGTTACAGAAGGGGGGATGGATTCCTCAACCCGAACAGGACTGGCAGGCGGATCAGTACGGCTAGCAGGTTCGGTAATCCTTTCTTCAGCGCAGATGTCATCTTGCGGAGATAGATAGTTCTGAGTATCTTCACGACCCAGAGCGTCAGCACCAGGAGTTTTCTCCGGTTCAGGAGCGGCAGTTCCTCCAGCCGGGTTATCCAGACGAGCCTTCTTGCTCGGTCTAGGTTTGGCCCTGGAAAAAGCCCAAAGATTGACAAAAACGGTATAAGATGGATTAAGAAGCCCATACAGAGATATGTTGTGATCGGTCCAACTCACCCAATAACTGTCTTCAACGGTGGCAGTTGAGTGGCTGAAGATTCACCGGAAGAGGAATGGGAAGTGACCTGATAATCGGAGTCAGATGGATTTAGAGGCTGACGAGTTAAACCTGCTTTAGGAGGAAAGCTAGCGCGTAAATCGGAGACCTCTGAGCGGCGTTTCCGAACCGGGCTGTTCGGTAAACCGGCGGAGGTGACTACCTGGCCGCTATGTCGGGTGGTGCGTCGAGCTTCATGTTGCTGGGTCTTCACAAGAAATTTGGGATCCAAGTAAGCAAGAGGGTGAGAAAATTTAATTCTCCGGTTTGCTTGGCGAGGTTTTTTCAAAGGCAAAGGAACGGCATCAGAAGAAAGAATAGTTACCTCTGGGCCTTCGGCATGGCTCACTTCAGCGTCGTCCTGACAAATATCATCATCAATAAGACGTATAAAAAGCAAACCAACTGAATCGAGGTCTACCCCGAGGTCCGGATTACCCACATCATCCTCCTCTAAATCCGGAGTATTGGAAGCGGTGTTCCTTTTCCTCTGAGCAGGCTTCTTCACCCTCGTCTTGGGTCGGATTACCTTTTCGGTCGGCTCTTGTAACTTCTTGCTCCAAAATGGATCATCTCCCTGTCTCAGGAAGGACTGGAGTCAGCAACATATATATAAGGAGATCAAAGATTCTATAAACAGAGGAGTTACTTACAGCAGGTGGTTTGTTTGTGGCACAAAATGGAAGCAGGCCGGTTTGGGCACAAACATTTTCCGGTTCATTCAGCATCTTTTTCACAGCTTCAGCGACTTCGTCCTCCGTCAGCTGAATGTTGCAGTGCCTCAAAGGATCATCAACCCGACCCGTGTATTGGCACATTAAACCGGAGCGGATGCTAAGGGGCAGGATGCTCCATGAAATCCAGCAACGAGCAAGATCTACCCCCGTTAAACCGTTAGCCATGAAGGCTCTGAGCTTGGACAGCTGAGGGGCATATTTACTCCTTTCTTTGGCAGTTAGGCGTGGGGGGAAGGGGTGAGTATTGCTAAGTCTCTCTGGACGGAAACCGGGCAGTGGATTTTCTTCAGCAGGGGAAGTATCCTTGCAATAGAACCAAGTACAATTCCATTCTTGCGGATGACTATGCAACTTGGCGTGAGGATAGGTTACCTCTTTTCTCTTCTGAATCGCCATACCGCCGAGTTCCATATTAGGGCCATCGGTGAATTCAGTACGTCGGTTCAGATGGAAAAAATCCCGGAACAGCTCTGCAGTGGGTTCCTCTTGAAAGTACGCCTCGCAAAGTACTTGAAAATGGCAGATGTTCGTGACTGAATTTGGACCAACATCTTGTGGGCGCAACCTAAAATTAGCCAAGACGTCCCGATAAAATTTTGAACCGGGTGGGTTAAACCCCCGGGCCAGGTGATCCGCAAACACCACCACTTCTCCCTCCTGCGGGGTAGGAGGACATTCGTCTCCTGGAACCCTCCAATGGATGGTACTTTTGCTACTCAAAGCACCAGTCAGAACTAAGTTGTTTAGTTGGGTCTCAGTGATGCAAGAGGGAACCCAGTTGCATTCATACACCTGTTTTGCCATGAGGAAATCTACAAGGCAAAGGTATTCCGGTTTGAGAGCAAGTATGATAGTAAACCGAAGATGCTCTTATATAGAGTCAGGTTATCTACAATAATATCAACCGGCGGTTCATCAAGGGGACTAATGGATGTGTAGATCGGTTTGTTCGCTTTGCTAAGAGTTAAACCGACCAGATCTAAACAGTTGTGAGTATGAAAGCAGAAACAGAGCCCGTATGGATTCTTTCAAAACAATGGATCTACAGCTAGGGCGGAAAAGAAATAAAAACAGGTAATATGAAGTCGGGCTCACAGCAGAACAACATAAGTTCGACAAGCAGGAACAAGAGTGAGATCTAAGGAAATGAGTGCAGATTTATGGCGACTGCTAAGAGGAACTACAAATCCAGATACAGGTAGCATTATCTGTTCGCAAGGGCTGCTATGGGGATGAGCAAGAAACAGTAGCAGGACGATGAAACCTAGAAACAGATCTAAAGCAACAAGAACAGGGGCCTTACCGGGGTCCAAACAGATGCGGAAAGTCGCCGCGGTGCTCTGATCCGATCAGGTTGATGCAGCGGCCGGAGTTGGTGCAGCAGCTGACGGCGGCGGCGGAGTTCTGAGGCCTGGGTCGCGAGGAAGACGAAGAAGGGGAGGAAAGGAAGATGGCCTTCAAGTCTTATTTATAAGGTGCGGCGCGCGTGTCAGGCGCGCGAATCCAGGGGCCGGAGATTTCGGAAGCCCAGCCGTCGCCCTAATTCTTGCGGGTTAGCGAAAGGAGACGGTAGCTTGCGCTGACGTCATATCGGTTTACCACAGCAAGAGGAGACGGAGAAACAACGGTTTAAACAAGTCACTGGAAGACATTTGAAGACAGAGTCTTATTAAGGATTGACATGAACCTGTTCAAATCAATCTGGGGACTAATGTTGGGGATGTTATTATCTGGGGTAAACCGGCCTGCAGGGCCCGGGTTACCGCCGTCAACAGACCCGAGATGTTAAAGCCCAAGGAGAAGTAGAAAGGCCCAAGGTCTGTAACCGGTTTAAAGGTTTATGGTGTAAACCGGCCTGGGGCCAACTTGTATTGTAAGATAGGAATAGAGAGACCGACCCGGGCACGTTTATAAGCCGGAGGTCGAGACTTTGCAGACCGACGGGCGTCACCCGTGTATATAAGGGGACGACCCGACGGCGGTTTGGGGACAGAGAAGAAGAATTTGAGGTTTAGGCGAAGCATATCGCTCCTTAAGCCCTCGAAACCCATCAATCCCATCACAACTAGACGTAGGCTTTTACCTTCATCGAAGGGGCCGAACTAGTATAAAAACCGTGTCCTTGTGTCCACTTTAACCCCTTCAAGCTAACCCGTTGCGATGGCTCCACGACTAAGTCCTCTTACTAGGACATCTGCCGTGACAAATCCACGACAAGTTCTCTTTGAGACATCGATGTAATAAGTGTGTGATTGCTACTCTGTTATAAATCCTTCAAAGTACTGTGTGGTGTCAGCATTACTGATCCAGGGATGACACCTAAGCACAGATGTCAGACAGTTTGATGTCTGGTCGCTACAGAGATGGTATCAGAGCACACGCTGACTGTAGGACACGACCACTAAGCTAAAGCCCTATATCAGTACTCTCTTCTCATTTCTGGCTCCTCATCTTTTCTACTCTTTTAGGATGACGGAAGCGAGGATCAAGTTCACCCAGCCGGATGAAGATACACCTTTTTGACGACACCTAAAGGAAGTCACTAAGTACCTGAACATTGGTATACCAAGCTTCATCGGGACCTACAACGCCACTTTACCCGAAGAGGAGCGTTGGAAGATTCAAGCTCTAGTTCCAGGAAGGACGTTCGCGCTAATCATGGAGCCCATAGAGTGTGTTTTCAATGCACCAACATGGAGTCTGGGAAAGAGCATGGCAGCTCATATCACCATGGGACGCATTGGAGAAGTTTACCAAGAATACCTCAAGGATACTATTTACCAGATTTGCGAACGCCGATATGAACAATGGGAGATAGTTAGCACCAAGAAGGATAGATCCATTGCAGCTTTCATCCAGGAGTTAAACCAGCACATTCGACGCCAGGAGAACCAGATGTGCGCAGACATGATGGAGTTGAAGAAAGCAAAAGCCAAGATTATTGAGCTAGAAGGAGAACTGAAGGCCACTCGCAAGGACTACATGGATTAGATTGTAGCTCTAGTGAGACAAAACGGCGATCTTAAGGAGAAGATTGAAGAACTCATGGGGAATTCAGCACCCGGAGGAGAAGATGAAGATTGCACCTGTTCAGATAACTACATCATCATCGACGACACCGATTCCGATCCTAGTGATGATGATTTCGAAGACGAAGCTGGAGCAGATATCATGGAGACTTCATCGGAGCAGTTTTTCTAGTAGACTACCATAACAGTAGTAGTATTCCCCCATGTACATATTATAGTCCACACACTTTTGCGATAGTTCTAAACCGATTGTATGCCCTTGTTTGATTGAATGAAGTGATTTTTGTGTGCATTTGTCTCATGTGCATTTGGGTAGTGTTTTCTCTTTAGACCTCATTCTATTCTTAATTATCATCTTTTCTAAACCCTCAGATGCCTCTGAGACGTGACAATGGATTCATTTCCCACCGGAGCTCACTCAGTTGATCCAGCAGCAGAATGCTTTGATGCAGTTGTTAGTCCAGAACCAGAACAACAACAACAACAACAACAACAACAACAACAACAACAACAACCCACCGCCACCACCACCAGTTGATCACTTGACCCGTTTCCTTAGGCTGAATCCGCCGGTGTTTTCCAGTAGCACTGAGCCGATAGTAGCAGATGATTGGCTCCGCAAGACAGGGAGGGAGTTGACCACTGCTGGATGTACATATGAGGAAAAAGTGAAGTTTTCCGCACATCAGCTTGAAGGACCCGCAGCAGCATGGTGCGAGAATTTTACAGCCACTTACCCTGTAGACACTGTCACATGGGACCAGTTTCAGCAAGCTTTCCGTACTGCCCATGTTTCAGCAGGAGATATGGTCATGAAGAAGCGTGAGTTTCGCAACTTGCGCCAAGTAGGACGGACAGTTGGCCAGTATGTGGATGACTTTAGTAAGCTAGCACGTTATGCCACAGATGACGTTGCTACAGATGCAGCTAAGCAGGAGAAGTTTCTGGAAGGACTGAATGACGAGCTGAGTATGCAGTTGATGGTAGCAAGTTTCAACAACTACCAGGAGTCGGTAGATCGTGCTCTTATGATTGAGGGGAAGCAGCAACAGATTGAAAATCGCAAGAGGAAGTATGGGCAAGGGAATATAATTCAGGAGCTCCGTAGAAGCCCCGTCTTACCCCTAAACCGGGAGTTCATTTTCAGCATACCCGTGGAGGAGGTTGAAGCTCAGCATGATGCAGTAATCGGTAAGTTTTTGGTTAAGTCATTTACTGCACTCGTTCTTTTCGATACCGGTGCATCGCATTCATACATATCAAGGGGATTTGTGGATAAGTATAACCTGCCAACCCAAGCCCTTAGGTCACCCATGTTAGTAACCTCGCCTGGAGTAGAGTGTATGGCTAGTCGATGGTGTGATCGGTTACCATTAAGGATTGGTAACTATGTGTTTCCCTCAGACCTAATAGTATTGGAATCTCAAGGACTGGATGTGATATTAGGCATGGATTGGTTGTCAAAGTATGAAGGGAACATTGAATGCGCTAGTAAGACAATTTTGCTTACAATGTCAGAAGGAAGAAGGATCAAGTACGTATCACGACATGTGCTGAAAAGGATTCAAGCAAATTCCTTGACAGGAGTTGTGCAGGAGGAAGTACCAGTGGTAAAGGATTTCCCTGACGTATTTCCAGAAGAGTTGCCAGGCATGCCACCGGATAGAGACATTGAGTTTTTGATTGAGCTTTTGCCAGGCACGGGGCCAATATCGAAGAGACCATACATGATGCCCGCAAAAGATTTGGTGGAAATTAAGAAGCAGATTAAGGAGTTACTGGATAAAGGTTACATTCGCCCAAGTTCTTCGCCTTGGGGATCACCAGTACTTCTAGTGGAGAAGAAGGATGGATCGTTAAGAATGGTTGTTGATTATCATTTGTTGAACGAGGTAACAATCAAGAACAAGTACCCACTACCAATGATCAATGATCTGTTTTATTGGTTGCAAGGAGCTAAAGTGTTTTCCAAGATCGATTTGCGATCAGGGTACCATAAGTTGAAGATTCAAGAGCAGGACATACCTAAGACAACATTCACCACCAGATATGGACTGTATGAGTATACCGTTATGTCATTTGGACTGACTAACGCACCTGCCTATTTTATGAACATGATGAACAAAGTGTTTATGGAGTTTTTGGATAAGTTTGTCGTGGTGTTAATTGATGATATTCTGGTTTACTCGAAGAATGAAGAGGAACACAAGGAACATTTGCGATTGGTACTGGAGAAGCTCAGAGAACATCAGTTATATGCCAAATTCAGCAAATGTGAGTTTTGGCTGAAGGAAGTAGGATTCTTCGGACACATTATATTCGGAGAAGGAATAGCAGTTGATCCCACAAAGGTTATCACTGTGACCAATTGGGAAGCACCAACAACAGTTGGAGAGATCCGGAGTTTTCTTGGACTCTCAGGATACTACTGGAGATTTATTGAGAACTTCTCAAAGATTGCAAAGCCTATGACGGAGTTGCTGAAAAAGGATACCAAGTTCATATGGACTGAGGAGTGTGAGGCTAGTTTCCAGGAATTGAAGAAACGTTTGGTTACCTCACCAGTGTTGATTTTGCCAGATCAGACCAAGGATTATGAGGTATATTGCGACGCTTCACGTCGAGGACTTGGAGCAGTACTTATGCAGGAGGGAAGAGTTGTTTCGTATGCTTCACGACAACTGAAGCCTGACGAATTGAATTATGCCACGCATGATTTGAAGTTAGCAGCCGTAGTGCATGCATTGAAGACATGGAGACATTTCCTCATTGGAAATCATTGTGAGGTGTACACGGATCACAAGAGTTTGAAGTACATTTTTACGCAGAAGGAGTTGAACCTCAGACAAAGGAGATGGTTGGAGCTCATCAAGGATTATGATATGAGATTGCATTACCATCCCGGAAAGGCCAACGTAGTAGCTGACGCATTGAGCCGTAAGAGCCATGTCAATACACTAATGACGGGAGGAATACCAAAGGAGTTAGCCAAGGATCTTCGTGAGCTATGTTTGGAAATAGTTCCGAGAGGCTATGTAGCAGCATTGGAGATTCAGTCAACGTTGATGGATAGAATCAGAGAAGCTCAGAAGACTGACAAGGAGATTGCCTCTATGAAGGAGAAAATGAGCGAAGGAAAAGCTAAAGGTTTTCGTGAGGATGAGCACAATACCCTGTGTTTTGAAGACCGTGTTTATGTGCCCAATGACCCGGAGATCAGGAAGTTGATTCTGCAAGAGGCGCATGATTCACCGTATTTGATTCACCCAGGAAATACCAAGATGTATTTGGATTTGAAGGATACTTTCTGGTGGACCGGAATGAAGAAAGATATTGCGGAGTATGTAGCAGTTTGTGATATATGTTAGAGAGTAAAGGCAGAGCATCAGAAGCCAGCAGGATTGTTACAGCCATTGTCGATACCCGAATGGAAGTGGGATAAGCTAGGCATGGATTTTATCACGGGATTACCAAGGACTCGTTCCGGCTATGACTCAATTTGGGTTGTAGTTGATCGATTGACGAAGGTAGCTCATTTCATCCCAGTAAAGACCACCTACACCAGTGCTAAGTTGGCAAAGATATACATGACCAGGATCGTATGTTTGCATGGAGTTCCGAGGAGTATCGTATCAGATAGAGGAACCCACTTTACCTCAAAGTTCTGGAAGCAGTTGCATGAGACTTTGGGTACCAGGCTAGAATTTAGTACAGCTTTTCATCCGCAGACAGATGGACAGACCGAGAGAGTCAATCAGATTTTGGAGGATATGCTGAGAGCTTGTGCACTAGATTATGGATCTAGTTGGGACGACAATTTGCCATATGCAGAGTTCTCTTACAACAACAGTTACCAAACCAGTTTGAAGATGGCCCCTTTCAAAGCCTTGTATGGAAGGAGGTGCAGGACACCGTTGTCATGGGACGAAGTTGGAGACCGCCAGTTGTTTGGACCTGATTTGATTAAGGAGTCTGAACAGAAGGTGAAGTTGATTCGCGATAGGCTTAGGGTAGCCCAGTCCAGGCAAAAGAGCTACGCAGATTCTAAACGCAAAGAGACAGTTTACAAAGTCGGAGACAGAGTTTATCTTCGAGTATCACCACTTCGGGGAATTAAGCGCTTTGGAGTTAAGGGAAAGTTAGTGCCACGATTTGTAGGACCATATAGAGTTTTGGAGCCTATGGGAGAAGTGGCCTACAAGTTGGAATTGCCCGAAGGATTGTCAGGAGTCCATGATGCGTTCCACATTTCTTAGCTGAAGAAATGCCACGCGGAGATGGCTGACATACCTTTGAGAGACACGGTGCCATTGGAAGCAATTCAGTTGGATAACAATTTGACCTATGAGGAGAAACCAATTAAGATTCTCGATTTTGCCAGCCGAGTCACTCGCAGCAAGGTTATCAAGTTCTGTAAAGTTCAGTGGAGCCACCACACGGAGGATGAAGCCACTTGGGAGCGAGAGGAAGATTTTCTCAAGGACCACTCTCACCTATTTTCTAGCCAACCCGAATCTCGAGGGCGAGATTCATCTTAAGGGGGTAGGTTTGTAACATCCCAAATTTTCAATTTGGAATGTTATACGTTAGATCATCATGCATATCATATTTTTTTGCTTTTGGTTTTGATCCTAGAAAATCCTAAGCAACTCAAGGACCCACGGAGAGAGTTGGGGGTTTCGTTATTTTCATATTTGAGCTTTTCTCAAATTTTGAAAATAGGATCATTTGGTTTTATTTATTTTATCATCAGTTATTTCTATTACAAAAATATGAGAGAGGGAATAAAAAGACTTTCCCAAAATATAGAAATATTGAGGATTTAATAATAAAGTCAAATAAGATTTTTTCGGAGTTTTTCGATAATTTTTTATTTGAATTTAGGAAAAATATGCGTTTTTCAAAATTGCATTTAGGGCCCAAATAAATGTTCACTTTGTCGGGCCTGATTTTAGAAGCCTGGGAAAATTTATTTCGGGATTTTTGGAGTCCGTTTAGTATTTCTTTTTATTTCTTTTCTGGGCGTAATTATTTAAAAAAAACGAACCGACTTCGGGCCGTACCTGAGCGGGACACCGCCCGGGGGCAGCCTTTAAATAGCGCCGCCCGAGCCGCCCCAGCCCATCAGCCCCGCCTTGATCCGCGCGCGCCGCCGGAGCCGCTGCCGCCGACGATCCCGCTGGCCGAGGTTCGCCGCCGCCTCGATTTCCGTGCCTGTTTAAAAAAACGATTGGTTTTCGTCGGTTTTATTTTTGGTTTTTTTATTTTTTATCAGATTGGTTTTATTATTTTTTGGTTTAGGTTAA
Source organism: Aegilops umbellulata (assembly GCA_032464435.1). Lineage (NCBI taxonomy): Eukaryota > Viridiplantae > Streptophyta > Magnoliopsida > Poales > Poaceae > Aegilops > Aegilops umbellulata. Next base: position 126,979,132 of record CP136054.1, read on the forward strand.
TTAGCGAACATTCGTTCGTTAATTTGTTTGTCATTTTTCTTTTTCTCGGATTTTCCGCGGTTATTTTCTGATCGCGATTTCTAATCCGATTTTCGTTTTAGTATAACTTTTCGCTCGTTTATCGGAATCAGGCGATTCAAGCGCGTGGAGTTTCGTCTCAAAACCCTCTATCCGTTTAGCCAACTTAAACAAGTTTTTGCTTCTGTAAAATTTGACTTAGATCTAGATTAGTAGAACGAAGTTGTTTTCTTTCGCCATTTGACTTTCATTGCTTCGTTCGATTTGATTCTTTTTGCAAATCGGAGTTATTAAGTTGAACTTTCTGGTTACATCTCTTATTTGAGTTTTACCTGTGCATTGGATGAGTACTTATTGTATGCTTGTTTGTTTGTCTGCGATAGAATACCCGGAGTGCGCCGCCTGTTACTTCGAATCTCTAGGTTTCGCGGATCATCAGCAAGGTAAGTAACACTTTGATCATACCTCTTTTACTACCCAGTTTTATTGCATTAGATCAATCCTCAAACACTGCATGATTAGGATCTAATTAAGTTGTGGGATGGAAAGTAGCTGAGGTAGTACCTATTACCTATTTTATTATCAAACCTTTGGGAGTTACTTCTACGTTTGCTTATTATGCCATGCTATGCTAGTAGACGTGGATTGAGTGAGTGATATCCATGACAGATGTGAGTTTGTTAATTAATGGTTTATCCAAGGTGGCAACTTGAACACACATCTGGGTGGATTGAGGTACCTGGGTATTCCAGGATTGCCTGTTTCTTTTTGGACCGCCACCCAGACTCAAAGGGATCATGAGATTATTCAAACTAGAAACTTCCATGTGCAGCCACAAGCCATTATGGGCTCTGGCATAGTTGACTAAGTCGTGCGAACTCTTACAGTGGTAGACTAACAGATGTATGGGATGTAGGTTGGTACGGTCTATCATATCGTAAGGTGCTAGCGCTTCTGAAAGACTGTGTCTCGGTCATCCGTTTCTCAAACACCATGTAGTGCGAGAATTCCAACGGAGGAGATCGAGTCTTGTGGGGAAAAGTGCGCAAACCTCTGCAGAGTGTACAAACTAATCATGGTTAGCCGTGTCCCCGGTTATGGACGTTTTTGAGTATCTAGTACTTGGATATCATGTGAATCTCATCATGTTACTCTAAATTAATATTGTTGGGTTTTTAATGATGATTACTTTAATTGGGGTTGAGGATGCTGTCAACCATTCTCAATGTTTAACAACCACCATGATAGTTAAATAAATTTATTCCTTTTGCAGTAGGGAAAAATTGGCTTTACGCAAAACTGTAACCATAGAGCTTTCCACCAGCCATATATGCATGTAGTATAGGCTTAATCATTCATTACTCTCTATGTGTTACATTGCCAGCATATTCCATGCGCTGACCCATTTTTGGGCTGCAACGTTTCATGTTGCAGACTTTTCAGACGATGAGTAAGGTGCCTTTTAGATCGTGGTTTTATACTCAGTGGTGCCGTTGGAGACGATGAGTAATACTTCAAGCATACTGACTAAGCAATTATATCTTCTCAAAATAACATGGCCAAAGAAAGTTCATCCCTACAAAATCATATAGTTTAGCCATGCTCCATTTTCGTCACACAAGAATGCTCTCATCATGCACAACCCCGATGACAAGCCAAACAATTGTTTCATACTTTAGTAATCTCAAACTTATAAACCTTCATGCAATACATGAGCGTGAGCCATGATTATAGCACTATGGGTGGAATAGAATATGATGATGGGGGTTATGTGGAGAAGACAAAAAAGGAGAAGATCTCACATCAACGAGGCTAATCAATAGGCTATGGAGATGCCCATCGATTGATGTTAATGCAAGGAGTAGGGATTGCCATGCAATGAATGCACTAGAGCTATAAATGTATGAAAGCTCAACAAAAGAAACTAAGTGGGTGTGCATCCAACTTGCTTGCTCATGAAGACCTAGGGCATTTGAGGAAGCCCATCGTTGGAATATACAAGCCAAGTTCTATAATGAAAGATTCCCACTAGTATATGAAAATGACAAAACAAGATACTTTCTATCATGAAGATTACGGTGCTACTTTGAAGCACAAGTGTGGAAAAAAGGACAGTAGCATTGCCCCTTTTATTTTTTTATTTTTTTAGGCCTTCTTTTTTTTTGGGACAGTGCTCTATTGAATGATGATCATCACACTTCTATTTATTTACAACTCAATGATTACAACTCGATACTAGAACAAAGTATGACTCTATATGAATGCCTCCGGCGGTGTACCGGGATATGCAATGAACCAAGAGTGACATGTATGAAATAATTGTGAATGGTGGCTTTGCCACAAATACTATGTCAACTACATGATCATGCTAAGCAATATGACAATGATGAATGTGTCATGATGAACGGTATGGTGGAAAGTTGCTTGTCAATATATCTCGGAATGGCTATGGAAATGCCATAATAGGTAGGTATGGTGGCTGTTTTGTGGAAGATACAAGGAGGTTTATGTGTGAAAGAGCGTATCATATCACGGGGTTTGGATGCACGGGCGAAGTTTGCACCAACTCTCAATGTGAGAAAGGGCAATGCACGGTACCGAAGAGGCTAGCAATGATGGAAGGGTGAGAGTGCGTATAATCCATGGACTCAACATTAGTCATAAAGAACTCATATACTTATTGCAAAATCTACAAGCCATCAAAAACCAAAGCACTACGCGCATGCTCCTAGGGGGATAGATTGGTAGGAAAATACCATCACTCGTCCCCGACCGCCACTCATAAGGAGGATAATTAAATAACACCTCATGTTTCAAATTTGTTACATAACATTTCCCATACATGCATGCTACGGGACTTGCAAAGTTCAACACAAGCATTTCTCAAATTCATAACTACTGAACTAGCACGACTTTGATATTATCACCTCCATATCTCAAAACATTTATCAAGCATCAAACTTTTCTTAGTATTCAACGCACTCAAAAGAAAGTTTTACAAGTCTTGAATACCAAGCATATTATTATTATTAAGCAAATTACCATGCTATTAAGACTCTCCAAATAATCTAAGTGAAGCATGAGAGATCAATAGTTTCTTTAAAACAAATCCACCACCGTGCTCTAAAAGATATAAGTGAAGCACTAGAGTGAAACTATATAGCTCAAAAGATATAAGTGAAGCACATAGAGTATTCTATCAAATTCCAATTTATGTATGGCTCTCTCAAAAGGTGTGTACAGCAAGGATGATTGTGGTAAACTAAAAGGCAAAGACTCAAATCATACAAGACGCTCCAAGCAAAACACATATCATGTGGTGAATAAAAATATAGCTCCAAGTAAAGTTACCTATGGAAGTAGACGAAAGAGGGGATGCCTTCCGGGGCATCCCCAAGCTTTGACTTTTTGGTGTCCTTGGATTATCTCAGGGGTGCCATGGGCATCCCCAAGCTTAGGTTCTTTCCACTCCTTGTTCCATAATCCATCAAAAGAATTTACCCAAAACTTGAAAACTTCACAACGCAAAACTCAACAGAAATCTCGTGAGCTCCGTTAGCGAAAGAAAACAAAAGACCACTTCAAGGTACTGTAATGAACTCATTCTTTATTTATATTGATGTTAAACCTACTGTATTCTAACTTCTCTATGGTTTATAAACTATTTCACTAGCCATAGATTCATCAAAAAAAGCAAACAACACACGAAAAACAGAATCTGTCAAAAACAGAACAGTCTATAGTAATGTGTAACTAACGCAAACTTCTGGAACTCCAAAAAATCAGCCAAAATAGGACGACCTAGGAAATTTGTTTATTGATCAGAAACAATTGGAACCACTATTTTATCACATTCTGGTGATTTTTAACAATTGTTTTCGTGAACAGAAAGTTTCTGGAAATTACAGCAAGATCAAATAACTATCATCCAAGAAGATCATATAGGTTTAACTTGGCACAAACACTAATTAAAATATAAAACCACATCTAAATAGAAGGTAGATGGATTATTTATTCCTAAATAGAAACAAAAAAAACTAAAAATAAAATTGGGTTGCCTCCCAACAAGCGCTATCGTTTAACGCCCTTAGCTAGGCATAAAAGCAATGATAGATCTAGGTATTGCCATCTTTGGTTGGCAATTCTTCAATGAGGCATCTACCTTCGTTAGGAATTTCTTTCTTTCTAGTAATTATCAAACTTCTAGGCACAAGGTCGAAAAATTCATTTGTAGCAAATGTGTCGGTGTACTAAAGTAGGGGTACCTTAGTACCCCAGACTTGTGCACGGGCAGTCGTAGCACCCTGCGGCAAGGCCCGCCCCGGAAGCGCCAAGAGAAGACCAAGCATTCAAGACAAGGCCCCCGGCAAGAGGAGCTTGCCGGGCCAAGAAGACAAGGCCCCCGGCAAGAGGAGCTTGCCGGGCCAAGAAGACAAGACCCCGGCAAGAGGAGCTTGCCGGGACGACTGAGCCCATGTAAGGCCATCCAAGAACAAAGTATACGAGACAGAAGATCGAGGCCCCGACAAGAGGAGCTTGTCGGGAAGGCCGAACCCAGGCACCACAAGAGAAGCCCGCCGTGGCGCGCCAAGCGCCCCGGCAAGGCCTGATAGCTGGCACGCTATCAGGCACAGGAAGACGACCCCCGCGGCAAGCCACTTGCCGCGGCAAGATCGCCACCTCAAGACTGCGCTCCAGCTCGCCCGCCCACGCGTCGCTCCGGGGCTTCCCCCGAGGGCACGTGGCGAGGCACCGCGCAGCCTGGGGCATGCGGCGGCATGCAGCCGCCATCGTGGCGAACGGTGGCGCACCTAACGGTCCGCCTCGGTGCTGTCCGGGCGACCGTGACGGGCATTTAATGCCCTTGTCCCCTACCGTCAGAAGTAGGTATGATAACACTGTGCCGCACTGTAGCGCCACCGTCCCCGCACTATTACAACTACCACCCCTTTTACACTTTTACCCCTTTCTCTTACGCTGACACCTGTCGGTGACCCCTTTGCGCTATAAAAGGAGGCCCGTGTGCAACGTAGAAGGGGTTCCGGGGTTCGGAGATTCGGCATCCAGACAGCCATACGCTCGGTGCAGCTAGCTCTCCAAGCTCCCGAGCTCCCCAGTTCAATACAACTAAGCAGGAGTAGGGTTTTACGCGTCCATCGCGGCCCGAACCTGGGTAAACCGCCCGTGTGCCCGCCTCGATCTGCTCTCTGTGCTTCCTCCGCCCCCCTCACCGGACAACGAAAGGGGCTCCGGCCCCATAGGTGCTCGCGGGGGGACGCCGTCCGCCCCGACATCTTTGGCGCGCCAGGTAGGGGGCTACGCCGAGGGACAGCCCGCTCCTGCGGATCCCAGGATCCGTCCAGTCGAAGCAGGTGTCCCCGGTAAGCCTTGCTCCGGCGAGCAGACCAGCAGTCTGAACGCCGAGGAACAGTCCGCTCCTGCGGATCCGAGGATCTGTCCAGTTGAAGCGGGGGTTCCCGACAAGCTTTGGCATTCCTTCCCACGGGCTCGTGTGCGGCCCTCCTCGAGTATCCACTCGCGCAGAGACTGGGCAAGAAGCAGCTGCTCCTTGAGGAGGCCCGCCTTCTGGCCGCTGGGCGAACGATTCGCCTCCAGCGAACTCTGCGCCGCTCTCGCGGCCGCAGAAGTTAGCGCCAGAAGTCACGAGAAAGGCGACCTCGTTCCCCCGGCGCGCCTCGCCCGTCGGGGTGCCGAACGAGTTGACGCCGACCGTGGGAGGCGTCTTTCTAGCGCGGTAGCCGGAACCTGTTTCCGCCAACCATCCTCTCTGCCCAAGTCTTGCCGCGGTTGCATGTGATCCTTGGCGCAGAGAGGGGCGCGGATCCCCAAGCATAGCTACGCCTAGCTCCGGAGGGTCGTGAGGCCCTGCGCCCTCACCTACCCCCAGGATGGGCTGGATGCTGCCCAAGGAGGTTTTACCCCACCGGGCGGCAAGCGATAAGAAAAGATAAGTTGCCGGAGCTCGAGCAATTGCTCCATTAATTTTTAAGAGTTATCTCCCTCGAACGACCGAGCCTTGGTTGAGAGGCCTGAGCGCGGAAGGACCGGCACGAGACTGGTTGCGCCCTCGTTTCGTTTCGAGTCCGCTCAACGACTTGAGTGTGCTACACCCCGAGTAGCGTCCTCACTTTGCTTCGAGCTCGCCCGGCACCCTAAGCGTGCTGCGACCGCAGTCGCACCGTTTACTTTGCCTCGAGCCTGCTCAACAATCTGAGTGAGCGGCAACCAGCCGCGGCGAGGTTTCTTGCCGGTGGCAGCCCCGCCAGCGGGTCGCTGACGTCCCGCACTCGGCGCCCGTGGCAAGGCGGAGGCCTACGCCGGCAAGTCCCCGAAAGCGTAGGGCGGAAACAAACAAGGCGCCGGTCAAGTAGAGGGGATAACAGTGCGATGCATAGCCTAAGATGAAAAGTTATATTACAAAATGCCTTACTGCTGCCCTAACCAGCCGTTTTCGTGGCGTATTTAACAGCGGCAGGGAAAGGGAGATAAAAGAAAGGGGCAGGCGGCCTAATCTACGCGGTCGCCCTCGATCCTCTTGACCCCGGCCGCCTTCTTGACGATAGGGGCGATGAGGGCCTGGATCCCCGTCAGGTCTGCGTTCTCCGGCAAGGGCCTGAGGACGTTGGTAAGCCTGATGTCGGGATTGCGGAAGACGATCTTCACCAGCACCCTCTCGAGGGCCCCGGAGATGGCCTCCCGCGTCTCGTCGGCCCGCTCCTTTGGGAGCGACGTTCGGAGGTGCTGGAGCGCCTGCACCACCCCCTGGAAGAAGGAAGTGAGCTTGGCGCTGGGCGCGACGTCCTCGTCGGTGAGGGACTGGTGGCCCTCGATCCCCAGCAGCGTCAGCTCCTTGTCGATGGTGGCGGCGATGTCGACGAGGCCCTCGGTCCACCGCTCCACTGTATCCCTGAAGGTGTTCTGGGAAACGGCGGCGCGCCTCAGCAGCTCCTCGTTGCCGTCGACCTCCTTCCGTAAAGCCGCCTCCTGCTCCTTAGCGCTGTCCAGCGCCTTGCCGAGCGCCTCCAATTTCAGTTCCAGAGTGGAGTTGGAGTTCTTGGCGGCGTCAAGCTCCCGGATCTTCTCGGCGAAGCGACCCTGAAGCTCACCAAGGGTGAGCGCACCCTTCTCGCGCTCCTGCCGGAGCGCGGCGAGCTCCTCGCCCTTCGCCTTGAGGTCGGAATCGAGCTGCGCCACCCTCGCCTCCAGCCCCTTCTTGGTGATCTCAGCGGCTGCGGCAGCGTCCCGCGCCTTCTTCAGGTCTCCGCTGAGCGCCCGCTCGCGCGCGGCAGCCTCCTCCTCGTGGTCGGCGAGGCTGGCCGTTTTCAGCACCAGCTCGCCTTCCCGCGCGGATAACTCCGCGGCGGCAAGCCTCTGCTGCTCCTCGGCCTCCCCGTCGCCCACGGGGATATCAACGCCGTCCGCCTCCTCAGCGCCGGCAACGTCGTCGGCATCGCCACGCGCGCCCTCCTCGACGACGACCTCAGCCTTCATCGGATCCGAGGCGGGCGCTGCGCTCGCCGCGGCCAGGGGATCGTCGGCCGCGTCCCCCGTCGGAAGGTCCTCCCTTGCCGGGGATCTCTCCCTTGGCGGGGTAGCAGACTCGGTCGGCACGGCGGAGGTGCCCTCTGGGCGCGCCCGCTGGAGCTGCTCCGCTCCTGCCCAAAAGCAACAACTTCGCATCAACAACAAGAAGAGGGAGGGCTCGCGTACGCGCCAAGCAGCAAGAGCGAGTCATGTGCTCACGCTGGGGGCTGCGTTGCGAGCTGCCCTGAGGATCCCCTGCCGGGTCCGGTAAGGGCGCCTCCGACACGACCTCGCTTGCCGGGGGAGATTCGTCATCAAGGATGACCCACGGGATCCTCGATCTCTTCGCTCTCCTCTGAGCCAGGGTCCTGAAAAGGGGACCGGGTCAAGGGAAGGGCGAACGAGCTGTCGAACAGGACGAACCATCAGGGAAAAAGATATGAGCTCCATGGGGAACTTACTCTCCGTCCTCCTCGTCGTCGGAGCTGAGCGCAGAATAGTCGAAAACCGGCTCGGCCCTGACGCGGGGGGGCAGGGGAGTGGGCTCCCGAGGCCGCTTGGCGGGGGCAGTAGATGACTCCGCCCCCGTCGACGCCGCGGCACGGGGCGCAGCGGCAACCGAAGCCCCAGCCCGCGAAGACCCCGCTCCCGCTGCCGACCCGGCCCTGCGGAGGCGCCTCCTCGGCTGGGCCGGGGCTCCGCCTGCGACGAGCCGCCCGGAGGCTGCAGGAAGGCAACGCCGACCTCCGGCAAGCCACTCGCGTCTTGGGCAGGCTCGTCCTCGCCGCCGTGCCCGGCTGGTTCCCCCTGGTCGACAAGTTCCATCGGGTCGGCGAGGCTCTCCGCCTCCGCCGCCTCCGCCTCGGCCACGGTGAACCCAGCTTCGCCCGCGGCCGCGGCGGCCGCCGCCTCCTCCATCCTGGAGGCAATGTAAGCCAGCTCCGCCGCGGTGGTGGCTCGGATGAGGCCATCCTTCTCGGCGGGATCGACTGGCTCCTCCTCCAGGCCGTCGAAGAAGGCCCGCACGACATCATCCGGCGGCTCCTGCCAGGTCGCGTTGACCCCGTGCGAGTCGCACAATGGCATCATCGCAAGGATATGGCTGAGCGACGAGTTGTTGCACAAGGGAACGACGCCCGGCGGCAGCCGGAACCACTCCGGGTGGTCAGGGTCGTGCTTGAACAACTCCTTCAACATTGCGTCGTGCTCCAGCACGGTGAAGTTGAAATTGAGGCCCGGACGCAGCCTCATGATGTCCGCCGCATTCTGGAACTCCCAGGCCGGCTTCCCCCTCTCTTGCAGGGGGGCGATCCGGCGGCGAAGGAAATCCGCGCCGACGGCGCCGACGGTGAGGCCGGCGAGCCTGAGACGCAGGATCCGGGTGATGGCGATCTTCAATCTGACATCGTCCGGGGACACCTCGCTCCAGCCATCGCCGCGCACCACCGGAGTTCGGCGCACGGCGGTGAACGGCTGCGGATGGTCCTCGACAATCAAGCACCATTCCGCCCTCCACTCCTCCCACCTGCCGCGGAGGTCCCCGCCCAAGTAGGCCTCCTTCTTGCCGGACCGGGAAACCCAGGCGATCCCACCGGACAGCGGCTCTCCTTTCTCCACCCGAGGGACAAAGAAGTGCCGGAAGAGGGCCACGTTGGGACGAATTCCGACGAAGTTCTCGCAGAGGTGCGTGAAGACCGCCATTGTGAGGACGGCATTGGGGGTAAAGTCGAGGAGGTGGAGGCCATAGGTGCTCATGATTTCAGAGAAGAACTCCGAGTAAGGCGGGCAGAGCCCGCAGTAGAAGAAGACGACGAAGAAAGGATACCCGGTCGGGTACTGCTTCTGGGCTTCGGCGGGGAGCACCCGCGTGCGCGGATGCGCTCGCGTCTTCGTCGACCAGAAAAGGGAGTACTTGTCCCTCAGCTCCACCGCACCGAGCTGGGGGGGGGGGAACGTCGCCGTCTCCTTCCGAAGCACTTCAAGCCGTAGTGCCTCGGCCGATTTCGCAGCCTTCCCCTTCGCCTTATCGCTCTTCGGGGCCATGGCGGGGGCGGGGGAGGGGGATCGTCGAAGCTGACGACGACGGGCGCTCCAAGAACAGATCGCTGCTGCCTCTGGGAGAAGGAGGTGGCAGAGGTTTTAGAGAGGTGGTAACCGAGGGAAAGGCGAACCGCCCCTACTTTCCTCCGCTATAAGAGGAAGAGGTGGGGGGGGACGCTTCGCCTCTCCGAATCAAGAGATCGTGCGCGACGTGGCGCGCGCCTGCGCGGTTCAGCCCCGCGCACGCCACCCACGTCACGCTCACCCCGCACGCCCCGCCCCCACGACGCCGCGGTAAGCGCGCGCCGCCTGGGGAAGGCGCGGCGGATGCGGAGTTAAGGAGCAGCGCGACCAAGGCCATGCGTGCCCGTGCACCGTTAGGGCCTGGCCCAACGACGCTCGGCACCGTGTGTGGCCCAGGCCCGGGGGCTCCTGTCGGTGTACTAAAGTAGGGGTACCTTAGTACCCCAGACTTGTGCACGGGCAGTCGTAGCACCCTGCGGCAAGGCCCGCCCCGGAAGCGCCAAGAGAAGACCAAGCATTCAAGACAAGGCCCCCGGCAAGAGGAGCTTGCCGGGCCAAGAAGACAAGGCCCCCGGCAAGAGGAGCTTGCCGGGCCAAGAAGACAAGACCCCGGCAAGAGGAGCTTGCCGGGACGACTGAGCCCATGTAAGGCCATCCAAGAACAAAGTATACGAGACAGAAGATCGAGACCCCGACAAGAGGAGCTTGTCGGGAAGGCCGAACCCAGGCACCACAAGAGAAGCCCGCCGTGGCGCGCCAAGCGCCCCGGCAAGGCCTGATAGCTGGCACGCTATCAGGCACAGGAAGACGACCCCCGCGGCAAGCCACTTGCCGCGGCAAGATCGCCACCTCAAGACTGCGCTCCAGCTCGCCCACCCACGCGTCGCTCCGGGGCTTCCCCCGAGGGCACGTGGCGAGGCACCGCGCAGCCTGGGGCATGCGGCGGCATGCAGCCGCCATCGTGGCGAACGGTGGCGCACCTAACGGTCCGCCTCGGTGCTGTCCGGGCGACCGTGACGGGCATTTAATGCCCTTGTCCCCTACCGTCAGAAGTAGGTATGATAACACTGTGCCGCACTGTAGCGCCACCGTCCCCGCACTATTACAACTACCACCCCTTTTACACTTTTACCCCTTTCTCTTACGTTGACACCTGTCGGTGACCCCTTTGCGCTATAAAAGGAGGCCCGTGTGCAACGTAGAAGGGGTTCCGGGGTTCGGAGATTCGGCATCCAGACAGCCATACGCTCGGTGCAGCTAGCTCTCCAAGCTCCCGAGCTCCCCAGTTCAATACAACTAAGCAGGAGTAGGGTTTTACGCGTCCATCGCGGCCCGAACCTGGGTAAACCGCCCGTGTGCCCGCCTCGATCTGCTCTCTGTGCTCCCTCCGCCCCCCTCACCGGACAACGAAAGGGGCTCCGGCCCCATAGGTGCTCGCGGGGGGACGCCGTCCGCCCCGACAAATGGTTCCTTAATGAAAGCAAAAAGATTGGGATGAATACTTATAGATTTAAGATCCGCGTTTTCCTTACTAGAGGATTCACCCTTATTCTTAGGAACATACATAAGCTTAGTATTTTTAGTAGAAGAACTTGGAGTGTTCTTTACGGAAGAAAAAACGGTTCCCAAGTTGGTAATGATATCCTCAAGTTTATCGATTCTAGTGGAATCTTGATTTATTTTCTCATTAACCATGGGTTCCTTCTCCTTAATATTTTTCAAAGTTACTCCTACTTTAGATCCATATTGGTTAATTTGATTGTGGATATTTTTATCAAGATTTTCAATTAATTCAACGGTAGCAACTTTATTTTCAATAATTTCAAGTCTTTGCATTACATGCTCCAAAGTTAACACAGTTCCATTAACCAGAAGAGGTGGTGAGCCAAATAAATCTATCATAGCATTATAAGAATCAAAAGTATGGCTACCCAAGAAATTTCCTCCGGTAACGGTATCAAGGATATATCTATACCAAGTATTGGCACCTACATAAAAATTACGGAGAAGAACTGAAGTAGATTGCTTCCTGGTAGATCTATTTTGAGCATTGCAAATTCTATGCCAAGCGTGTTTTAGATTTTCTCCCTCCCTTTGCTTAAAATTGAGAACTTCATTCTCGGGAGATAACAGAGAAGATATAAGACTGGCCATGACGACAAGACAAGCGAACGAAAAAGAGGCGAATGGAAAGGAGAGGGCAAATAAAACGGCAAGGGTGAAGTGGGGGAGAGGAAAACGAGAGGCAAATGGCAAATAATGTAATGCGAGAGATAAGGAATTGTGATGGGTACTTGGTATGTTGACTTTTGCGTAGACCTCCCCGGCAACGGCGCCAGAAATCTTCCTGCTACCTCTTGAGCATTGTGTTGGATTTCCTTGAAGAGGAAAGGGTGATGCAGTAGAGTAGAGTAAGTATTTCCCTCAGTTTTTTAGAACCAAGGTATCAATCCAGTAGGAGGCTACGCGCGAGTCCCTCGTACCTACACAAAACAAATAGCTCAACGCAACCAACGCGATTAGGGTCTGTCAAGCCATTCATGGTCACTTACGAGAGTGATCTGATAGAGATGATAGATAATATTTTTGGTATTTTTGATATAGAGATGCAAAGTAAAATAAAAAGGCAAAGTAAAAAAGCAAAGCAATAATAAAGTGATGGAGATTGATATGATGAGAATAGACCCGGGGGCCATAGATATCAGTAGTGGCTTCTCTCAAGAGCATAAGTATTCTACGGTGGGTGAACAAATTACTGTTGAGCAATTGACAGAATTGAGTATAGTTATGAGAATATCTAGGTATGATCATGTATATAGGCATCACGTCTGAGACAAGTAGACCAACTCCTGCCTGCATCTACTACTATTACTCCACTCATCGACCGCTATCCAGCATGCATCTAGAGTATTAAGTTAATGAAAACAGAGTAACGCCTTAAGCAAGATGACATGATGTAGAGGAATAAATTCATGCAATATGATAAATACCCCATCTTGTTATCCTCGATGGCAACAATACAATACTTGCCTTGCTGCCCCTACTGTCACTGGGAAAGGACACCGCAAGATTGAACCCAAAGCTAAGCACTTCTCCCATTGCAAGAAAAACCAATCTAGTAGGCCAAACCAAACTGATAATTCGAAGAGACTTGTAAAGATAACCAATCATACAAAAAATAATTCAGAGAAGATTCAAATATTGTTCATAGATAATCTTGATCATAAACCCACAATTCATCGGTCCCAACAAACACACCGCAAAAAGAAGATTACATCGAATAGATCTAAACAAGAGAGGGGGAGAACATTGTATTGATATCCAAAAAGAGAGAAGAAGCCATCTAGCTACTAACTATGGGCCCGAAGGTCTGAGGTAAACTACTCACACTTCATCGGAGGGGCTATGGTGATGATGTAGAAGCCCTCCGTGGTGGATTCCCCTTCCGGCGGAGCTCCAGAACAGGCCCCAAGATGGGATCTCGTGGGTACAGAAGGTTGCGGCGGTGGAATTAGGTTTTTGGCTCCGTCTGTGATCGTTTGGGGGTACGTAGGTATATATAGGAGGAAGGAGTACGTCGGTGGAGCTTCGAGGGGCCCACGAGGCAGGGGGCGCGCCCTAGGGGGGGCGCCCTCCACCCTCGTGACCGCCTCTCTTCTTTCTTGACGGAGGGTCCAAGTCTCCTGGATCATATTTGTTGAGAAAATCACGTTCCCGAAGGTTTCATTCCGTTTGGACTCCATTTGATATTCCGTTTCTTCAAAACACTGAAATAGGCAAAAAAAACAACAATTCTGGGCTGGGCCTCCGGTTAATAGGTTTGTCCCAATAGTAATATAAAAGTGGAAAATAAAGCCCAATATAGTCCAAAACAGTAGATAATATAGCATGGAGCAATAAAAAATTATAGATACGTTGGAGACGTATCAGCCCCAAGATGGGATCTCACGGGTACAGAAGGTTGCGGCGGTGGAAATAGGGTTTTGGCTCTGTATATGATGTTTCTAGGGTACATGGGTATATATAGGAGGAAGAAGTACGTCGGTGGAGCAACGAGGGGCCCACGAGGGTGGAGGGCGCGCCTGGGGGAGGTGGGCGCGCCCCCCTGCCTCGTGCTCTCCTTGTTGATTGCTTTACGTAGACTCCAGGTCCTCTGGATCACGTTTGTTCCGAAAATCACGTTCCCGAAGGTTTCATTCCGTTTGGACTCCATTTGATATTCTTTTTGTGCGAAACACTGAAATAGGCAAAAAACAGCAATTTGGGCTGGGCCTCCTGTTAATAGGTTAGTCCCAAAAATAATATAAAAGTGTATAATAAAGCCCAATAAACATCCAAAACAGAATATAATATAGCATGGAACAATCAGAAATTATAGATACGTTGGAGACGTATCAAACATCCCCAAGCTTAATTCCTGCTCGTCCTCGAGTAGGTAAATGATAAAAATAGAATTTTTGATGTGGAATGTTACTTAGCATAATTTTCAATGTGACCCTCTTAATTTTGGTATGAATATTCAGATCCGAAAGATTCAAGATAAAAGTTTAATATTGACATAAAAGTAATAATACTTCAAGCATACTGACTAAGCAATTATATCTTCTCAAAATAACATGGCCAAAGAAAGTTCATCCCTACAAAATCATATAGTTTGGTCATGCTCCATTTTCATCACACAAGAATGCTCTCATCATGCACAACACCAATGACAAGCCAAGAAATTGTTTCATACTTTAGTAATCTCAAACTTTTTTCAACTTTCACGCAATACATGAGCGTGAGCCATGGATATAGCACTATGGGTGGAAGAGAATATAATGATGGGGGTTATGTGGAGAAGACAAAAAATGAGAAAGTCTCACATCAACGCGGCTAATCAACGGGCTATGGAGATGCCCATCAATTGATGTTAATGTGAGGAGTAAGGATTGCCATGCAACGGATGCACTAGAGCTATAAATGTATGAAAGCTCAACAAAAGAAACTAAGTGGGTGTGCATCCAACTTGCTTGCTCACAAAGACCTAGGGCATTTGAGGAAGCCCATTGTTGGAATATACAAGCCAAGTTCTATAACGAAAAATTCCCACTAGTATATGAAAGTGACAAAACAAGAGACTATCTATCATAAGGATCATGGTGCTACTTTGAAGCACAAGTATGGAAAAAGGATAGTAGCATTGCCCCTTTTATTTTGTTTTTTTTTTGGGCCTCTTTTTTTTTGGCCCCTCTCCTTTTTTTTGGGACAATGCTCCATGAATGATGATCATCACAATTCTATTTATTTACAACTCAATGATTACAACTTGATACTAGAACAAAGTATGACTCTATATGAATGCCTCCGGCAGTTGTAACATACCAAATTTTCAATTTGGAATGTTATACATTAGATCATTAATGCATATCATATTTCATTTGCTTTTGGTTTCGATCCTAGAAATTCTACGCAACTCAAGGACCCACGGAGAGAGTTGGGGATTTCGTTATTTTCATATTTGAGTTTTCTCAAATTTTGAGAATAGGATGATTTGATTTTAATTATTTTATCATCAATTATTTCTATTACAAAAATATGAGAGAGGGAATAAAATGACTTTCCCAAAATAAAGAAATATTGAGGATTTAATAATAAAATCAAATAAGATTTTATTTCGGAGTTTTTGCTATTTTTATTTGAATTTAGGAAAAATATTCGTTTTTCAAAATTGCATTTAGGCCCCAAATAAATGTTCACTTTGTCCTGCTTGATTTTAGAAGTCGGGGAAAATTTATTTTGGGATTTTTGGAGTCCGTTTAGTTTTTCTTTTATTTGTTTTTCTGCGTGTAATTATTTAAAAAAAACGCAACCGACCTACGGGCCGTGTCCGACCCGGACACTAGGCCCGTCCAGGCTTTATAAGCCGGGGGAGCCCAGCCCGCAGCCTCCCCAAACCCTAGCCGCCCGAGCCGCCCGCCGCCTCGCGCCGCGCGCCGCCGCCGCCGCCGAAGCCGCCGCCCGCCGCCGCCTTGCCGATCCGCCGCCCGAGGTGCCTCGTTTTCCGCGCCGCCGGTTTTTTTGTCGGTTTTTTTAGTTTCCGTTTTTATTTAGATCGGTTTTTTCGGTTTAGGTTAATTAGCGAGCGTTCGCTCGTTCGTTCGTTTTAACGAACGTATGTAGTTTAGATCCAGATAACGAACGTTCGCTCGTTAATCCGTTCATCGTTTTTATTTTTCTTGGATTTTCCGCGATTATTTCTGATCGTGGTTTCTGATCCGATTTTCATTTTAGTATAACTTTTCGCTCGTTTATCGGAATCAACCGATTCAAGCGCCTGGAGTTTCGTCTCGAAACCCTCTATCCGTTTAACCAACTTAAACAAGTTTTTGTTTATGTAAAATTTGACTTAGATCCAGATTAATAGAACGAAGTTGTTTTCTTTCGCCGTTTGACTTTCGTTGTTTCGTTCGATTTGATTCTTTTTGCAAATCGGAGTTCGTAAGTTGAACTTTCTGGTTAGATCTTTTATTTGAGTTTTACCTATGCATTAGATGAGTACTTATTGTATGCTTGTTTGTTTGTGTGCGGTAGAATACCCGGAGTGCGCCGCCTGTTACTTCGAATCTCTAGGTTTCGCGGATCATCAGCAAGGCAAGTAACACTTGATCATACCTCTTTACTATCCAGTTTTATTGCATTAGATCAATCCTCAAACACTGCATGATTAGGATCTAATTAAAATGTGGATTGGGAAGTAGTTGAGGTAGTACCTATTACCTGTTTTATTGTCAAACCTTTGGGAGTTACTTCTACGTTTGCTTATTATGCCATGCTTTGCTAGTAGACGTGGATTGGGTGAGTGATATCCATGACAGATGTGAGATTGTTAATTAATGGTTTATCTAAGGTGGCAACTTAAACACACATCTGGGTGGATTGAGGTACCTGGGTATTCCAGGATTGCCTGTTTTTTTATGGACCGCCACCTAGGCTCAAAGGGATCATGAGATTATTCATACTAGAAACTTCCGTGTGCAGCCACAAGCTATTATGGGCTCTAGCATAGTTGACTAAGTTGTGCGAACTCTTACAGTGGTAGACTAGCTGATGTAGGGGATGTAGGTTGGTACGGTCTACCCGTTCGTAAGGTGCTAGCGCTTCTGAAAGACTATGTCTCGGTCATCCGTTTCTCAAACATTCTGTAGTACGAGAAATCCAACGGAGGCGATCGAGTCTTGTGGGGAAAAGTGCGCAAACCTCTGCAGAGTGTACAAACTAATCATGGTTAGCCGTGTCCCCGGTTATGGACGTTTTGAGTATCTAGTACTTGGATATCATGTGAATCTCATCATGTTACTTTAAATAAATTTTCTTGGGTTTAATGATGATTACTTTAATGGGATTGAGGATGTTTTCAACCATTCTTAATGTATAACAACCACCATGATAGTTAAATAAATTTATTCCTTTGCAGTAGGGAAAAACTGGCTTTACGCAAAAACAATAACCATAGAGCTTTCCACCAGCCATATATGCATGTAGTATAGCTTTGTTCTTTCATTACTCTCTATGTGTTACATTGCCAGCATATTCCATGTGTTGACCCGTTTTCGGCTGCAACGTTTCATGTTGCTGACTTTTCAGACGACGAGTAAGGTGCTTTTAGGTCGTGGTTGTATACTCAGTGATGTCGTTGGAGTTGATGGACTCACTTATCTTCCAAGCCTTCCGCTGTTATCGTTATTAGATGGCCTTAAGCCATATTTATTGTAGTAAGTTCTCTTTTGAGACATTCGATGTAATAAGTGTGTGATTGCTACTCCGTTATAAATCCTTCAAGTACTGTGTGGTGTCAGCATTACTGATCCAGGGATGACACCTGAGCACAGAGATCAAGCTGTTTGAGGTCTGGTCGCTACAGCGGTGTACCGGGAAGGGCAATGAATCAAGAGTGATATGTATGAAATAATATGCATGGTGGCTTTGCCACAAATATGATGTCAACTACATGATTATGCAAGGCAATATGACAATGATGAACGTGTCATGATAAACGGAACGGTGGAAAGTTGCATGGCAATATATCTTGGAATGGCCATGGAAATGCCATAATAGGTAGGTATGGTGGCTGTTTTGAGGAAGATATAAGGAGATTTATGTGTGATAGAGCGTATCGTATCACGCGGTTTGGATGCACCGGCGAAGTTTGCACCAACTATCAAGGTGAGAAAGGGCAATGGACGATACCGAAGAGGCTAGCAATGATGGAAGGGTAAGAGTGCATATAATCCATGGACTCAACATTAGTCATAAAGAACTCGCATACTTATTGCGAAAACCTACAAATCATCAAAAACCAAGCACTACGCGCATGCTCCTAGGGGGATAGATTGGTAGTAAAAGACCATTGCTCATCCCCGACCGCCACTCGTAAGGAGGACAATCAAAGAACACCTCATGTTTCAAATTTGTTACACAACGTTTACCATACGTGCATGCTACGGGATTTGCAAACTTCAACACAAGTATTTCTCAAATTCACAACTACTCAACTAGCACAACTTTAATATCACTACCTCCATATATCAAAACAATCATCAAGCATCAAACTTCTCTTAGTATTCAACACACTCATAAGAAAGTTTTTATTAATCTTGAATACCTAGCATATTAAGACTAATTTCACAATTAAAGCAAATTACCATGCTGTTTTGTAGGACTCTCAAAATAATATAAGTGAAGCATGAGAGAACAATAATTTCTATAAAACAAATCCACCACCGTGCTCTAAAAGATATAAGTGAAGGACTAGAGCAAAAACTATATAGCTCAATAGATATAAGTGAAGCACATAGAGTATTCTAACAAATTCCGAATCATGTGTGTCTCTCTCAAAAGGTGTGTATAGAAAGGATGATTGTGGTAAACTAAAAAGCAAAGACTCAAATCATACAAGATGCTCCAAGCAAAACACATATCATGTGGTGAATAAAAATATAGCTCCAAGTAAAGTTACCGATGGACGAAGACGAAAGAGGGGATGCCTTCCGGGCATCCCCAAGCTTTGGCTTTTTGGTGTCCTTAGATTATATTGGGGTGCCATGGGCATCCCCAAGCTTAGGCTCTTGCCACTCCTTGTTCCATAATCCATCAAATCTTTATCCAAAACTTGAAAACTTCACAACACGAAACTCAACAGAAAATCTCGTGAGCTCCATTAGCGAAAGAAAACAAAACACCACTTCAAGGTACTGTATTGAACTCATTATTTATTTATATTGGTGTTAAACCTACTGTATTCCAACTTCTCTATGGTTTATAAACTATTTTACTAGCCATAGATTCATCAAAATAAGCAAACAACACACGAAAAACAGAATCTGTCAAAAACAGAACAGTCTGTAGTAATCTGTAACTAACGCAAACTTTTGCAACTCAAAAAATTCTACCAAAATAGAAAGATCTAAATAATTTGTTTATTGATCTGCTGCAATTGTAATCAGTAGTTTATCACGTTCTGGTGATTTTTAACAATTGTTTTCGTGAACAAAAAGTTTCTGAAATTTTCATCAAGATCGAATAACTATCATCCAAGAAGATCCTATAGGTTTCACTTGGCACAAAAACTAACTAAAACATAAAAAACAAATCTAACCTGATGCTAGATCAAAAATTTATTCCTAAACAGAAGTAAAAAAGCAAAAAACTAAAATAAAATTGGGTTGCCTCCCAACAAGCGCTATCGTTTAACGCCCCCTAGCTAGGCATAAAAATAAGGATAGATCTATGTATTGCCATCTTTGGTGGGCAATCCGTAAGTGGCTCTCATAATAGATTCATAAGGTAATTTTATTTTCTTTCTAGGAAAGTGTTCCATGCCTTTCCTTAACGGAAATTGAAATCTAATATTCCCTTCCTTCATATCAATAATTGCACCAATCTTTCTAAGGAAAGGTCTACCAAGAATAATCGGACATGAAGGATTGCAATCTATGTCAAGAACAATGAAATCTATGGGCACATAGTTCCTATTTGCAACAATAAGAACATGATTAATTCTTCCCATAGGCTTCTTAATAGTGGAATCCGCAAGATGCAAGTTTAAAGAACAATCATCAAATTCACGAAATCCTAGCAAATCACATAAAGTTTTTTTAATCGTGGAAACACTAGCACCCAAATCACACAAAGCATAGCATTCATGATCTTTAATTTTAATTTTAATAGTAGGTTACCACTCATCATAAAGTTTTCTAGGGATAGAAACTTCCAACTCAAGTTTTTCTTTATAAGATTGCATCAAAGCATCAATGATTTGTTTAGTATAAGCTTTATTTTGATTATAAGCATGAGGAGAATTTAGCACGGATTGCAACTAGGAAATACAATCTATCAAAGAGCAATTATCATAATTAAATTCCTTGAAATCCAAAATAGTGTGTTCATTGATATCTAAAGTTTTGACCTCTTCAATCCCACTTTTACCAATTTTTGCATCAAGATCTAAAAACTCCGAATTTTTGGGACGCCTTCTAACTAAAGTTGACTCATCTCCAGTCCCATCATTATCAAGATTCATATTGCAAAACAAAGATTTAATAGGAGACACATCAATAAC
The DNA here is from genome assembly GCA_032464435.1 of Aegilops umbellulata. Taxonomy (NCBI): domain Eukaryota; kingdom Viridiplantae; phylum Streptophyta; class Magnoliopsida; order Poales; family Poaceae; genus Aegilops; species Aegilops umbellulata. The sequence goes on from CP136054.1 coordinate 126,999,359, forward strand.
TTTTAGATCTTCATCTTTATTCTCATAGAAACTAGAACAACACGCTTTCACAAAGCAATCTTTCTTAGCACGCATCCTAGCGGTTCTTTCTTTGCACTCCTCAATGGAAATTCTCATGGCTTTGAAAGACTCATTGATATCATGCCTAGGTGGAATAGATCTAAGTTTCAAAGAATCAACATCAAGAGAAATTCTATCAACGTTCCTAGCCAATTCATCAACCTTAAGCAATTTTTCTTCAAGCAAAGCGTTGAAATTCTTTTGCAAATTCATAAACTCCTTAACATTAGTCTCAAATTCAGAGGGAATCTTATTAAAATTTCCATAAGAATTGTTGTAGGAATTACCATAATTATTAAAGGAATTACTAGGGAACGGCCTAGGATTAAAGTTTCCTCTATACGCGTTGTTACCAAAATTATTCCTACTAACAAAATTCACATCCATAGATTCATTATTATTCTCAATCAAAGTAGACAAAGGCATATCATTAGGATCAGAAGAAACACTTTTAGTAGCAAATAATTTCATAAGTTCATCCATCTTTCCACTCAAAACATTAATTTCTTCTATCGTATGCACTTATTTATTAGTAGATCTTTCGGTGTGCCATTGAGAATAATTAACCATAATATTATCTAGGAGTTTAGTAGCTTCTCTTGAACTGATTTCCATAAAAGTGCCTCCCGCGGCCGAATCTATAAGATTTCTAGAAGCAAAATTCAATCCGGCATAATTTTTTTGTATAATCATCCAAAGATTCAACCATGTGTAGGGCAATTACGTATCATTAATTTCATCCTCTCCCAAGCTTGTGCAACATGTTCATGATCAAGTTGCTTAAAATTTATGATATCGTTTCTAAGAGAGATGATTTTAGCGAGAGGAAAATACTTAGAGATAAAAGCACCTTTGCACTTATTCCATGAATCAATACTATTTTTAGGCAAAGACGAAAACCAAGCTTTAGCATGATCTCTACGCGAAAAAGGAAATAGCTTCAATTTAACAATATCATTGTACACATCTTTCTTCTTTTGCATATCACACAAATCAATGAAGCTATTTAGATGGGTAGCGGCATCTTCACTAGGAAGGCTGGCGAATTGATCTTTCATGACAAGATTCAACAAAGCAACATTAATTTCACAAGATTCAGCATCGGTAAGAGGAGCAATTGGAGTGCTAAGAAAATCATTGTTGTTGGTATTGGTAAAGTCACACAATTTAGTATTGTCTTGAGCCATCGTGACAAGCAAGCAATCCAACACACAAGCAAACAAGAAGCAAGCGAAAAAGAGGCGAACGGAAAAGAGAGGGCGAATAAAACGGCAAGGGTGAAGTGGGGGAGAGGAAAACGGGAGACGAATGACAAATAATGTAATGTGAGGGATAAGAGTTTATGATGGGTACTTGGTATGTCTTGACTTGTGCGTAGACTCCCCGACAACGGCGCCAGAAATCCTTCTTGCTACCTCTTGAGCAGTGTGTTGGTTCTCCCTTGAAGAGGAAAGGGTGATGTAGTAAAGTAGCGTAAGTATTTCCCGCAGTTTTTGAGAACCAAGGTATCAATCCAGTAGGAGACCATGCTCGAGTCCCACGCACCTACACAAACAAATAAGAACCTCGCAACCAACGCGATAAAGGGGTTCTCAATCCCTTCACGGTCACTTACGAGAGTGAGATCTGATAGATATGATAAGATAATATTTTTGGTATTTTTATGATAAAGAGTAAAAGTAAAGAAAGCAAATAAACGGCGCCAGAAATAGCTTGTTGACGAGAGATTAATATGATGGAAGATAGACCCGGGGGCCATAGGTTTCACTAGTGGATTCTCTCAAGAGAGCATAAGTATTACGGTGGGTAAACGAATTACTGTCGAGCAATTCATAGAATTGAGCATAGTTATGAGAATATCTAGGTATGATCATGTATATAGGCATCACGTCCGTGACAAGTAGACCGAAACGATTATGCATCTACTACTATTACTCCACACATCGCCAGCTATCCAGCATGCATCTAGAGTATTAAGTTCATAAGAATAGAGTAATGCTTTAAGCAAGATGACATGATATAGAGGGATAAACTCATGCAATATGTGTTTTTATCCTCGATGGCAACAATACAATACGTGCATTGCTGCCCTTGCTGTCAATGGGAAAGGACACCGCAAGATTGAACCCAAAGCTAAGCACTTCTCCCATTGCAAGAAAGATCAATCTAGTAGGCCAAACCAAACTGATAATTTGAAGAGACTTGCAAAGATAACCAATCATACATAAAAGAATTCAAAGGAGATTCAAATATTGTTCATAGATAAACTGGATCATAAACCCACAATTCATCGGATCTCGACAAACACACCGCAAAAGAAGAGTTACATCAAATAGATCTCCAAGAGAATCGAGGAGAACTTTGTATTGAGATCCAAATAGAGAGAAGAAGTCATCTAGATAATAACTATGGACCCGAAGGTCTGAGGTAAACTACTCACACTTCATCGGAGAGGCTATGTTGTTGATGTAGAAGCCCTCCGTGATCAGTGCCTCCTTCGACGGAGCGCCAGAAAAGGCCCCAAGATGGGATCTCACAGGTACAGAAGGTTGCGGCGGTGGAGATAGGGTTTTGGCTCAGTATATGATGTTTCTAGGGTACATGGGTATATATAGGAGAAAGAAGTACGTCGGTGGAGGAACGAGGGGCCCACGAGGGTGGAGGGCGCGCCTGGGGGAGGTGGGCGCGCCCCCCTGCCTCGTGCTCTCCTCATTGATTGCTTTACGTAGACTCCAAGTCCTCTGGATCATGTTTGTTCCGAAAATCATGTTCCCGAAGGTTTCATTCCGTTTGGACTCCGTTTGATATTCTTTTTCTATTAAACACTAAAATAGGCAAAAATAGCAATTTGGGTTGGGCCTCCGGTTAATAGGTTAGTCCCAAAAATAATATAAAAGTGTATAATAAAGCCCAATAAACATCCAAAACAAAATATAATATAGCATGTAACAATAAAAAATTATAGATACTTTGGAGACGTATCACCGGAATGGGTCTAGATTGGTTTTCGGTGGCTACAGAGGCTTGATGCGGCGGAACTCCCGATCTAGGTTATGTTCTGGGGGTTTCTGTATATATAAGAGGTTTTGGCATCGAGAACAAGTCAGGAGGTCTCCGGGTTGTCCACGAGGCAGGGAGGCGCGCCCACGGGGGTGGGCGTGCCCCTCACTCTCGTGGGCAGCTCGGGACTCTTCTGGCCCAACTCTTTTACTCCATGGTCTTCTTTTGGTCCATAAAAAATCGTCAAAAATTGGCACGTCCATTGGACTCCGTTTGGTATTCCTTTTGTGTAAAACTAAAAAACAAGAAAAAAAATAGAAACTGGCACGGCGCTCTAGGTTAACATGTTAGTCCCGAAAATCATATAAAATAGCATATAAATGCATATAAAACATCCATGATTGATAATATAATAGCATGGAATAATAAAAAATTATAGACATGTTGGAGACGTATCAATCATGCCTAGATATTCTCATAACTATGCACTTTTTTATCAATTGCTCGATAGTAATTCGCTCACCCATCGTGGAATTTGCTATCTTGAGAGAAGCCACTAGAAAACCTTGCTTTTCTGCCAAAAACAAGAAGGAATAGATCGATTATTAGATAGTTTATCCCTCTTAGGGAGACTAGACTTCTTGAACTTCACGTGCATATCCCCAGGTCGAGGTAGAGGGACATCCTCCTCCTCCGAGCTCAAATCGTTGATCCTCATTATATTCAGAGGGCATCTTATTAAAATTTCCATAAGAGTTGTTGTAGGAATTTCCATAATTATTAGAAAGATTACTAGGATAAGGCCTAGGATTAAAATTCCCTCTATACGCGTTGTTACCAAAATTATTCCTACCAACAAAATTCACATCCATAGATTCATTATTATTCTCAATCAAAGTAGACAAAGGCATATCATTAGGATCAGAAGAAACACTCTTAGTAGCAAATAATTTCATAAGTTCATCCATCTTTCCACTCAAAACATTGATTTCTTCTGTCGCATGCACTTTTTTATTTGTAGATCTTTCGGTATGCCATTGAGAATAATTAACCATAATATTATCTAGGAGTTTAGTAGCATCTCCTAAAGTGATTTCCATAAAAGTGCCTCCCGCGGCCAAATCTAAAAGATTTCTAGAAGCAAAATTCAATCCGGCATAATTTTTTTGTATAATCATCCACAAATTCAAACCATGAGTAGGGAAATTACGTATCATTAATTTCATTCTCTCCCAAGCTTGTGCAACATGTTCATGATCAAGTTGCTTAAAATTCATAATGTCGTTTCTAAGAGAGATGATCTTAGCGGGAGGAAAATACTTAGAGATAAAAGCATCTTTGCACTTGTTCCAAGAATCAATACTATTTTTAGGCAAAGAGGAAAACCAAGCTTTAGCACGATCTCTAAGCGAAAAAGGAAATAGCTTCAATTTAACAACATCATTATCGACATCTTTCTTCTTTTGCATATCACATAAATCAACGAAGCTATTCAGATGAGTAGTGGCATCTTCACTAGGAAGGCCGACGAATTGATCTTTCATAACAAGATTCAACAAAGCAGTATTCATTTCACAAGATTCAGTATTGGCAAGAGGAGCAATCGGAGTGCTAAGGAAATCATTATTATTGGTATTGGTGAAGTCACACAATTTGGTAGTATATTGAGCCATCGCGACAAACAAGCAATCCAACACACGATCAAACAAAAGGCAAGCGAGAAAAAGGCAAACGGAAAAGAGAGAGAAGGATATTGGGAAAGAGAGGGCGAATAAAACGGCAAGGGTGAAGTGGGGGGGAGGAAAACGAGAGGCAAATGACAACTAATGTAATGTGGGAGATAGGGATTGTGATGGGTACTTGGTATGCTGACTTTTGTGCAGACTCCTCGGCAACGGCGCCAGAAATTCTTCTGGCTACCTCTTGAGCACTGCGTTGGTTTTCCTCGAAGAGGAGAGGATGATGCAGCAAAGTAGCGTAAGTATTTCCCTCAGTTTTTGAGAACCAAGGTATCAATCCAGTAGGAGGCTACACGCAAGTCCCTCGTACCTACACAAAAACAATAGCTCCTCGCAACCAACGCGATTAGGGGTTGTAAATCCCTTCACGGTCATTTACGAGAGTGAGATCTGATAGAGATGATAGATAATATTTTGGTATTTTTGATATAGAGATTCAAAGTGAAAAGTAAAAGGCAAAGTAAAAAAGCAAAGCAATAATAAAGTGATGGAGATTGATATGATGAGACTAGACCCGGGGGCCATGGGTTTCACTAGTGGCTTCTCTCAAGAGCATAAGTATTCTAAGGTGGGTGAACAAATTACTGTTGAGCAGTTGACAGAATTGAGCATTGTTATGAGAATATCTAGGTATGATCATGTATATAGCATCACGCCCGAGACAAGTAGACCGACTCCTGCCCGCATCTACTACTATTACTCCACTCATCGACCGCTATCCAGCATGCATCTAGAGTATTAAGTTCAAGAAAACAGAGTAACGCTTTAAGCAAGATGACATGATGTAGAGGGATAAATTCATGCAATATGATATAAACCCCATCTTGTTATCCTCGAAGGCAACAATACAATACGTGGAATTAGGTTTTTTGGCTCCGTATCTGATCGTTCGGGGGTACGTAGGTATATATAGGAGGAAGGAGTACGTCGGTGGAGCACCGAGGGGCCCACGAGGCAGGGGCGCGCCCTAGGGGGGCGCCCCCCACCCTCGTGACTGCCTCTTTGCTTCCTTGGAGTAGGGTCCAAGTCTCCTGGATCACGTTCGGTGAGAAAATCACGTTCCCGAAGGTTTCATTCCGTTTGGACTCCGTTTGATATTCCGTTGCTTCGAAATGCTAAAATAGGCAAAAAACAACAATTCTGGGCTGGGCCTCCGGTTAATAGGTTAGTCCCAAAAATAATATAAAAGTGGAAAATAAAACCCAATATAGTCCAAAACAGTAGATATATAGCATGGAGCAATAAAAAATTATAGATACGGTTGAGACGTATCATGCATCCCCAAGCTTAATTCTTGCTCGTCCTCGAGTAGATAAATGATAAAAGGAGAATTTTTTTATGCGGAGTGCTACTTGGCATAATTTCAATGCAAATCTTCTTAATTGTGGTATGAATATTCAGATTCGAAAGATTCAAGACAAAAGTTCATATTGACATAAAAAATAATAATACTTCAAGCATACTAACAAAGCAATTATGTCTTCTCAAAATAACATGGCCAAAGAAAGTTATCCCTAAAAAATCATATAGTCTGGCTATGCTCTATCTTCACCACACAAAGTATTTAAATCAAGCACAACCCCGATGAGAAGCCAAGCAATTGTTTCATACTATAACATTTTCAAAACTTTTTCAATCTTCACGCAATATATGAGCGTGAGCCATGGATATAGCACTATATGTGGAATAGAATGGTGGTTGTGGAGAAGACAAAAAGAGGGGAAAATAGTTTCACATCAACTAGGCGTATCAACGGGCTATGGAGATGCCCATCAATAGATATCAATGCGAGTGAGTAGGGAATGCCATGCAACGGATGCACTAGAGCTATAAGTATATGAAAGCTCAACAAAACAAACTAAGTGGGTGTGCATCCAACTTGCTTGCTCACAAAGACCTAGGGCAATTTTGAGGAAGCCCATCATTGGAATATACAAGCCAAGTTCTATAATGTAAACTTCCCACTAGTATATGAAAGTGACAAAATGAGAGACTCTCTATCATGAAGATCATGGTGCTACTTTGAAGCAGAAGTGTGGTAAAAGGATAGTAACATTGTCCCTTCTCTCTTTTTCTCTCATTTTTTTATTTGGGCCTTTTCTCTTTTTTTGTGGCCTCTTTTTTTATTTTTTATTTTTTATTTTTCATCCGGAGTCTCATCCCGACTTGTGGGGGAATCATAGTCTCCATCATCCTTTCCTCACTTGGGACAATGCTCTAAAAATGATGATCATCACACTTTTATTTTTCTTACAACTCAACAATTACAACTCAATACTTAGAACAAAATATGACTCTATATGAATGCCTCCGGCGATATACAGGGATATGCAATGAATCAACAGTGACATGTATGAAAGAATTATGAACGGTGGCTTTGCCACAAATACGATGTCAACTACATGATCATGCTAGCAATATTACAATGATGGAGCGTGTCATAATAAACGGAACGATGGAAAATTGCATGGCAATATATCTCGGAATGGCTATGGAAATGCCATGATAGGTAGGTATGGTGGGTGTTTTAAGGAAGGTATATGGTGGGTGTATGATACCGGCGAAAGGTGCGCCTTATTAGAGAGGCTAGCAATGGTGGAAGGATGGGAAAAGTGTGTATAATCCATGGACTCAACATTAGTCATAAAGAACTCATATACTTATTGCAAAAATCTAGAAGTTATCAAAGCAAAGTATTACGCGCATGCTCCTAGGGGGATAGATTGGTAGGCTCACTCGTCCCCGACCGCCACTCATAAGGAAGACAATCAATAAATAAATCATGCTCCGACTTCATCACATAACGGTTCACCATACGTGCATGCTACGGGAATCACAAACTTTAACACAAGTATTTCTTAAATTCACAACTACTCAACTAGCATGACTCTAATATCACCATCTTCATATCTCAAAACAATTATCAAGTATCAATCTTTTCGAAGTATTCAACACACTCAAAAGAAAGTTTCACAAATCTTAAATACCAAGCATATTATTATTAAGCAAATTACCATGCTATTAAAGACTCTCAAAATAATCTAAGTGAAGCATGAGAGATCAATAGTTTCTTTAAAACAAATCCACCACAGTGCTCTAAAAGATCTAAGTGAAGCACATAGAGCAAAATTTTAACGCTCAAAAGATATAAGTGAAGCACATAGAGCAAAACTACATAGCTCAAAAGATATAAGTGAAGCACATAGAGTATTCTATCAAATTCCAATTCATGTATGGCTCTCTCAAAAGGTGTGTACAGCAAGGATGATTGTGGCACACTAACAAACAAAGACATAAATAATACAATACGCTCCAAGCAAAACACATATCATGTGGTGAATAAAAATATAGCTCCAAGTAAAATTACCGATGGAAGTAGACGAAAGAGGGGATGCCTTCCGGGGCATCCCCAAGCTTTGACTTTTTGGTGTCCTTGGATTATCTTGGGGGTGCCATGGGCATACCCAAGCTTAGGTTCTTGCCACTCCTTGTTCCATAATCCATCAAAATATTTCTCCCAAAACTTGAAAACTTCACAACACAAAACTCAATAGAAATCTCGTGAGCTCCGTTAGAGAAAGAAAACAAAAGACCACTTCAAGGTAATGTAATGAACTCATTCTTTATTTATACTAGTAGAACGCCCGTGCGTTGCTACGGGCTACAATGCATATAAATGAACCAGATAAATGATTAACGTCGTCTTCAAGGTCGAAACTCATTTCTCCCTCGTATGTTATGCTGACGTCAAACGGACGATAGCAGGCTCCCCAAAATTCAATAGTCTCAATAATCCAAGCTCTCCCAAATCCATCCCATAAGTTGGGGAGAAATGTGGTTATTCAATCTATTCTTATCTCTAACACATGGTCCCAACACAAAAAACTCCACCTCACAACGGGCCTTTATGTTTTCCTGCCAATACCTTCCCTTCTCGCTCGACATTTCTCACTGGAGCCCTCTCCTTTAAAACGGGATGATGCCCGCCGCATCTTCGCCATGACACCCTCTCTTCAAACATTGTACTTCTCCACGAACTGCCAACGAGTCCCCCGCCAAGCGCCCCGTGCTCCGCCCTGATCACGTCCCAGTGTTAGTGCCAATTCACCACCACCATCAAGGGGGAGGAGGCATGCGCCACCCATGATGCCCCCCTCCCCCGAAAGAAGGCAGGTCCAATTTCTCCACCTTTTGAAAAATAATTTATCATTCTATTAGTAGTCTTCCTTCACAAGACCCTGCTCTATCATTCTCATTGGTAAAATAGTTCATATAAATATGTTGCTACAAAATAACAAACCAATATAATCATCAAGCACAATATGTTTCATTTAACTCTCTTTATTTATGTCACACGTGTTATTAAGAATACAAGCTATAATCTTTCTCCATGTTCTTTTGCTCATCAGATTCTCTGAAGCCACCATGTCACCACATTGTCATGTGAGTAACTTTTACTACTCTGACACAATTCCGCCATGGTTCCTATCACCTCGGACGCCATCTTGACCGGTTTCCCCCGCCCCTCGTCACATCCGGCTACGCCATTGTTCTATCATTTGCTTACTCCAAATCATTTCGCCATCATGTGCACACCCTTTTCCTAACCCTCTAAATTTATACCATGGCCCCCATCTCCTCTCCTCCAAATCCTCTTCCATTCCTCTTCTCGCTGCAAGCTTGTTGTATCTTTGCTAGCTTCACTCCTGTGTATGTGCTCACATCACCATCATATGTACATTTTCTCCTACTCCAGCTATTAGCTATGCCTACGGCTACCCCACCATTGATGTGTCCTCTACCTAATTGAGCATCATCCCAAGTAGCATCACTCATCGTTACATCCTAATCGAGCATAATTTTTTGTAAGCATCATTTTACCCCCTGCTGTTGGTCGGCGTTATTTGCCGACCGATCATTAGATGAGGATACGATCTTTCCCGACCGACTGTTCGATAGCAGAGACTTTTGTATTCCCGACCACCATCACTCGCTTGTACAAATGTTTTCCCAACCAACTATCACTTAGAAGTTTCTTCAACTAACTGTCGGTCGGCGAAAATGACTTTTGCCAGCACACATCAGTAGGGAATAAAGTGTCGTGGTGTAGTGTTTCTTTTACGCGGAACAATCTATTATCCATTGGACAATTTAAAATGAATGTACACATTCTGCTTTACCAAAACTCAAAACTATCATGAGTGAATATTCTTCCAGAATGAACTTGATTTCTTATACACTTACGATGGTGTGTACCAGATAAAAATGATTAAAAGGAAGCATTTCCCAGTGGTAACCGTAAAATAAACACTGCAAATTGAGCGATAGAAATTTCAGATTTATTGAAGCCTGGCACTTGAAAGCTGGAGTAGTACACACAGAAAGAAAAATTATTTTTATGTTTTCCTAAAATAAGTCTCCCATGAACACATTGCACAAATGAGCAGGAAGACAGAGTGCAAACTCATATGTACACTAACTGGTCCCTTCATCCATTTTGAATAGACCAGCTACAAAAGCTCACTTGGTTCATTCTCGCCAGAATTCACTCACATGATAATCAACCATGTCCTGCAGTGTCCCCAAAAAGGTAGATAGTCTAGAAGTTGAACTAATCAAGTTTCAAAGAAAATGTATTTTACTTTTTACATAAATGACTCACATGATAATCAACCATGTCCTGTAGTGTCCCCAAAAAGGTAGATAGTCTAGAAGTTGAACTAATCAAGTTTCAAAGAAAATGTATTTTACTTTTTACATAAATAAAAAGAGTAGCGACAGCTAAAGTATCTCAAGGGAATGTGAAGATGGCAATAAACACAGGAAACAAACCTGAAAACAAAGTGAAGCCTTCATCTTATATGCCAATTGATGCTCATAGCATCAACATGATACTGTATGAAATGACATAGAAATTATTCGTACAGACCTAAAATATTCCGTCTACATACAGGCCACAACACCAACATATTGGGTGTATATAACTTAGTAGAAAAGGGTGGCGTGGCCTACTGGAAATAAAGACATGCAATAAGGAAATATAGAAGCAATAATAGTAGAGGTGGATATAGAAGCAGTATTGGTGTTAATCAGCTCAAAACTCCCACACCCGGCGCGTCCAACCTGACAATTAAGTGCACACAAAAATGGTTTCGCTATCCCATAAATAAGGCCAACAAAATTTAGCATCTTTACGGGAAAATACACCTATATATATTTTTGGGGTTTCCTACAAAGAAAATCATGGGAAGTACCTAAAAGAAGGTTAACATAGAGCCTGGACCATCAAGGGAATCAAATTTCAGAGGATCACGAGGGGCCTCATCTCGCTGTAACTGGTAGGGAGGAGCAGCCACTTCATTCATTCCTAATATAGCACAAGCAATTTATTAGTTGTAATAACAGAAGAAAATGCAGTGGAAATCACAATTTGGGATATGATCGAGAACTCTTAATTGGTAATGCACTATTACTCAACTATAGACATAGAGAAAGCTATAATAGGAAGTAGCATGACCTGGATCAATTGCTCACCTTCTCCAAGAATCAGAGATTGTATATATGAGAAGTAAAACCGGTGTTGGCCCGCATATCCAAAGAGGGAACAAAACTAATCAGAATAAGTTGCACTACTCTATCATCAACAACATTATAGGGGCGCCTAAATTTTATAAAGCAGCAACTCATGGAAACTTCTATTTTGACATGCCGGACCTCTGCTTTATAGGCCGCAAACAACTATAGATAGTGATCCACATAATCATTGGAGTTCCACCCTAATATATTTTCTTCACTGGTTGCACATCATCTTCCTCAAAACAGAACTATCTATACCTGAGACATTGATGTCGCTTGATAACAAATATCCTCTAATTAAATGTCATGATGAGAAATGTCACCCAATAGCATTCAACATTCTGCAAATTCACAAAGGTAGAATTAACTATTAGCTATTTAAGTAATCATATTTTTTAGATGAGCACACACACCAATGTCGATCTTTTCTTCAACGTTAACATCTGAATCATCTATGTGTCGGCAAAAACTAAAACGTACAATAAGTTCTACACTTGCATGAAAAAAGGGAGAAGGAAAAAAAAGAAGAAGTCCTCACCTGCAATCGACATGTTGAAGGTGGAGGAACGGACATATACAATGCTCTCGTCACCGCATGCAACCCAGCTAGCTCCAGCCCGCATCACTGCAGCAAGACAGTAGTTGTCGTAGTGCTGCTCCTGCTGTTCCATAAATCCTATATGTGGAAGACCTCGGTTGCGGGCTGGGCGTTGTCCTCGACGGCGGAGCATCGATGTAGCTAGCTTTTGCGATTAAGGGTGCTTGCAGCCATATGGGAACAAAGGTAAAACTGAAAATTCAATGAGAAGCAGCACAAGAAGAACTACAGAGGTTAAGAAAAGGACCATATCTGAATCTTTTAACTCACCGTGCACACGTTCTTCACGACATATTTTGCCACTGATCCTGAAGACACGTCCATACATTACATCATATTGCTGGTCAACAAAGCAAGATCAAAATACTAACATCCATTAGTTCAACATGTGTGTTGGTACCAACATTGTATGTGCCATGGGCTTGGGGGCCTGGAGCAGAGACCTACCAAAGGGCATCCCAGGGGCGACGTGGCCGAGGGCATACCTGGAGCCCGCGCCAACGCTCCTGTCGTCAGTTGCCATACGAAAACTGCAGCACATTAACACACAAATTTGACAAATGATCTCAGGAATCAGGCGAAGGGCACTAACTGAGGTAGGAGGAAAATGATCGTGGCGTGGTCGGCAACAGAGGGTCTCATGGTGGCGGCACCGGAAGGACATGGTCTTGTGCACGCCCTCCTCGACACCATTGCTGTAGTTATTATGGCTAGCGAGATGTTGTGGAGGGGAAGCGCGCGGCTTCAGGACAGTGTGATCTGGAGACTCCGAATCTCCGATCACCCGTGCCGCTCACGAGATGGGATTGGGAACTCGGCGGTGGTGCGTGGAGTCGTCGAGGGGCATGCGGTGACCGTGAGCAGCGGCGGCGGCGCATGGAGGCGTCGAGAGCAGGCTGCTGGTTCACGCGAGACAGGTCTGGCGGCGGCGCGACGCTAGGGTTCGGGAAGCTCCCTTTCTTCCATTAGGGCAGCGCGAGGCGAATATGCTTTGTGCGTGAGCGAGGCATGCAGCGATTTGTGGAGCGATTTGGGCAGGTGAGGATTTGGGCGAGAGCGAGGAGTTGACTTTGTCCCAGTGCCGGTGTTGGTTATCGATAGAAGAATTGTGTGAGGTGGAGGTGGAGCGATACGAACGAAACGAACAACTATCCGTCTAATTAGAGACAAAAGGCAAAGATCAATGCATTAGGAAAGTTAGGATTTAGAATTGATCGTGATGAAACTGAATTTTATTGATTGGTAACGTGCTATCGTTTCTTGCCCGTTTGTAACATGTCTAGCTAGGAAATTTTGAAAAGGTTAGGAAAGTTTTTATTGTGAGGATAAAAAAACCAACGTGAGGAGATATGGTGGTCGGATGTGAGACGAAAATAAATCAGACGAAAAAAAACCTAGACGAAAGTGGTGGGACTATTCAACCAACTCATTCATTAGGAGTAGAGATTGGTGTTAAACCTACTGTATTCCAACTTCTCTATGGATTGTAAACTATTTTACTAGCCATAGATTCATCAAAATAAGCAAACAACACACGAAAAACAGAATCTGTCAAAATCAGAACAGTCTGTAGTAATATGTAACTAACGCAAACTTCTAGAACTCCAAAAAATCTACCAAAATAGGACGACCTAGACAATTTGTTTATTGATCAGCAGCAATTGGAATCAGTATTTTATCACTTTGTGGTGATTTTTAACAATTCGGGCACTGAGCACAAAGTTTCTGGAAATTACAGCAAGATAAAATAACTATCATCCAAGAAGATCCTATAGGTTTAACTTGACACAAACACTAACTAAAACACAAAACCACATCTAAACAGAAGATAGATGGATTATTTATTCCTAAACAGAAACAAAAACAAAAAACTAAAAATAAAATTGGGTTGCCTCCCAACAAGCGCTATTTTTTAACGCCCCTAGCTAGGCATAAAAGCGAGGATAGATCTAGGTATTGCCATCTTTGGTAGGCAATCCATAAGTGGCTCTCATTATAGTTTCATATGGCAATTTTATTTTCTTTCTAGGAAAGTGTTCCATGCCCTTTTTTAATGGAAACTGAAATCTAATATTCCCTTCCTTCATATCAATAATCGCACCAACCGTTCTAAGAAAAGTTCTACCAAGAATAATAGGGCAAGAAGGATTGCAATCTATATCAAGAACGATAAAATCTACGGGCACATAATTCCTATTTGCAACAATAAGAACATCATTAATTCTTCCCATAGGTTTCTTAATAGTGAAATCCGCAAGATGCAAGTTTAGAGAGCAATCATCAAAATCACGAAAATCTAGCAAATCACACAAAGTTTTGGGGATAGTGGAGACACTAGCACCCAAATCACACAAAGCATAAAACTCATGATCTTTAATTTTAATTTTAATAGTTGGTCCCCACTCATCATAAAGTTTTCTAGGGATAGAAACTTTCAACTCAAGTTTTTCTTCATAAGATTGCATCAAGGCATCAACGATATGTTCGGTAAAGGCTTTATTTTGACTATAAGCATGAGGAGAATTTAGCACGGGTTGCAACAAGGAAATACAATCAATTAAAGAGCAACTTTCATAATTAAATTCCTTGAAATCCAATATAGTGGGTTTAGCAACATCTAGGGTTTTATTTTTTTCAATCCCACTTTTATCAATTTCATCATCAAGATCTAAATACTCCAAATTTTTGGAACGCCTTCCAGGTAAAGGAAGATCATATTCGGTTTCATCAAGATTCATATTGCAAAACAAAGATTTATTATGGGACACATCAATAACTTTTCGATCTTCATCTTGATTTTCATAGGAATTGGAAAAACACGCTTTAATAAAGGCATCTTTTGTAGCACGCATCCTAGCGGTTCTTTCCTTCCACTCATCAATGGAAATTCTCATGGCTTTGAGAGACTCATTGATATCATGCTTAGGAGGAATAGATCTAAGCTTTAAAAAATCAACCTTAAGAGAAATTCTATCAACGTTCCTAGCCAAATCATCAACTTTAAGCAATTTCTCTTCAAGCAAAGCATTAAAATTCTTTTGTGAATTCATAAACTCTTTAACACTATTCTCTAATTCAGAGGGCGTCTTATTAAAATTTCCATAAGAGTTGTTGTATGAATTTCCATAATTATTAGAAGGATTACTAGGATAAGGCCTAGGATTAAAATTCCCTCTATATGCGTTGTTACCAAAATTATTCCTACCAACAAAATTCACATCCATAGATTCATTATTATTCTCAATCAAAGTAGACAAAGGCATATCATTAGGATCAGAAGAAACACTCTTAGTAGCAAATAATTTCATAAGTTCATCCATCTTTCCACTCGAAACATTGATTTCTTCTATCACATGCACTTTTTTATTTGTAGATCTTTCGGTATGCCATTGAGAATAATTAACCATAATATTATCTAGGAGTTTAGTAGCATCTCCTAAAGTGATTTCCATAAAAGTGCCTCCCGCGGCCGAATCTAAAAGATTTCTAGAAGCAAAATTCAATCCGGCATAATTTTTTTGTATAATCATCCACAAATTCAAACCATGAGTAGGGCAATTACGTATCATTAATTTCATTATCTCCCAAGCTTGTCAACATGTTCATGATCAGGTTGCTTAAAATTCATAATATCGTTTCTAAGAGATATGATCTTAGCGGGAGGAAAATACTTAGAGATAAAAGCATCTTTGCACTTGTTCCAAGAATCAATACTATTTTTAGGCAAAGACGAAAACCAAGCTTTAGCACGATCTCTAAGCGAAAAAGGAAATAGCTTCAATTTAACAACATCATTATCGACATATTTCTTCTTTTGCATATCACATAAATCAACGAAGCTATTCAAATGAGTAGCGGCATCTTCACTAGGAAGGCCGGCGAATTGATCTTTCATAACAAGATTCAACAAAGCAGTATTCATTTCACAAGATTCAGTATTGGCAAGAGGAGCAATCGGAGTGCTAAGGAAATCAGTATTATTGGTATTGGTGAAGTCACACAATTTGCTAGTATCTTGAACCATCGCGACAAACAAGCAATCCAACACACGAGCAAACAAAAGGCAAGCGAGAAAAGGCAAACCGAAAAGAGAGAGAAGGAGATTGGGAAAGAGAGGGCGAATAAAACGACAAGGGTGAAGTGGGGGAGAGGAAAACGAGAGGCAAATGACAACTAATGTAATGTGGGAGATAGGGATTGTGATGGGTACTTGGTATGTTGACTTTTGTGCAGACTCCCCGGCAACGGCGCCAGAAATTCTTCTTGCTACCTCTTGAGCACTGCGTTGGTTTTCCCCGAAGAGGAGAGGATGATGCAGCAAATTAGCGTAAGTATTTCCCTCAGTTTTTGAGAACCAAGGTATCAATCCAGTAGGAGGCTACATGCAAGTCCCTCCTAGCTACACAAAAACAATAGCTCCTCGCAACCAACACGATTAGGGGTTGTTAATCCCTTCACAGTCACTTACGAGAGTGAGATCTGATAGAGATGATAGATAATATTTTTGGTATTTTTGATATAGAGATGCAAAGTGAAAAGTAAAAGGAAAAGAAAAAAAAGCAAAGCAATAATAAAGTGATGGAGATTGATATGATGAGAATAGACCCGATGGCCATAGGTTTCACTAGTGGCTTCTCTCAAGAGCATAAGTATTCTACGGTGGGTGAACAAATTACTGTTGAGCAATTGACAGAATTGAGCATATTTATGAGAATATCTAGGTATGATCATGTATATAGGCATCACGTCCGAGACAAGTAGACCGACTCCTGCCTGCATCTACTACTATTACTCCACTCATCGACCGCTATCCAGCATGCATCCAGAGTATTAAGTTCAAGAAAACAGAGTAACGCTTTAAGCAAGACGACATGATGTAGAGGGATAAATTCATGCAATATGATATAAACCCCATCTTGTTATCCTCGATGGCAACAATACAATACGTGCCTTGCTGCCCCTTCTGTCACTTGGAAAGGACACCGCAAGATTGAACCTGATGAGGACATGACTACCTTGGATACAACCAAAAATATTGCATACATGCATATTTGTCAGGTGATTTCTAGTGCAAACTATTCAATAATCTATTTTGGTTATCCAGAACAAAAATACTTCACACACTTTTGTGTTTTGTCTAATTGCAGGTGTATGGGACATTTGTACAACACACATATGAAGATAAGGGAGAAAGAGATGTTTACTTGCTGTTCAAAAAGTTCTTTCACGTCACTTTTGGTCCAAGAGAATATAGAGTCCAAGTCTCTCACGTTCTGGATTCAGATTCGGACTGCACAGACATACCTGACTCAAAACGGCAATAACTTTTTCATACGGACTCCGAATTGGGTGATTCTTTATTTTTTGGAAACTAGATTTCGTCCTCTTTCCACTCCAATTGGAATCACCTTTAAATTCGTCCGGAGCATTGAGATATGGACGAAACAATCTGACGCTGCAGCAGAATCCGAATCAAACAACAAGTCCCAAGGTGTTGCACCACCTCCACTTGGGCCCATTGGCCTTGTACGACCTAGGGTTAGTTCTAGGCTGCCTTGGGACGTCCTCCCACCTCCTTGGCCGCCACCCCTTGCTCCTATATAAGTAGATCCATCTAGTAGCTTTTTCCTTGGGATTTGTTTAGTTAAAAGTTAGCCATTGCAACTTCGTGTACTTCGTTTGTGTCCAACGACCAGACTAAGACCGCTTACGGATCCCCACCTTTATCAATACTTCATATATACTCGCAATATTCAGATTGCTTTTATCATATTCTTGCTTGTTCTTCGATTGCTTGCAGGAATAGACCTTCGTGGTCAGGTTGATTGTGCTCCGGCGTGGTCAATAACCTCTCGGAGTTGGTTTAGCGATTGCTAAGGCGCAACGTCGTGCACGTTTGTAGTCGGATCGTCAAAGTCATCTCCACCAAATCGTTAGTTATCATCTCATCGAAAGATCGGGACACCCCCGCCTCTATCAAGTGGTATCAGTTTTCAGGTTGCTCGGTGAGAATTTCCAGTTTCCCCTAGATTAGATTTATTTTCTTACCTATTGTGCAAGAAAAAGCCACAAAAAAGTTAGATCTATTCATCCTTTTGTCCAAGCCAGTCTGAGCCTTTGCAATTTTCTTTTCATTGTTTGCATTATTGAATTATCGGTTGCATCGTCGTGTCGAGTTGCTGGTCTTAGTGTCTAGTTCGTTTAGAGTTTCGTGTTCTGTTCACATTAGTCACGTCGCCGCTGCATCGTTATCCCTTCCGCTGTTCACCACACCATCCATCAATTTTCACCTCGTGCTACCCATAGTTCATTGTCACAATCATAGTTGAGGTCATTCACATCTTCGCTACATCCAATCTGCATCTTATCTAGTTTGTCTTGGAAAGAGGGAGAAAAAAAAAGACAGAGAAAAAAAGAGTGAAAACAAAGAAAAAAAGGTCAGAAAAAAAAAGAGGAAAAAAAGAGAAAAAAAAAGTGAAAAAAATCCGTGAAAAAAGAAGAAAAAAAGATATTCAGAGTGTGCTCCGCCTTTGTTACGTGTCGCGCCGTGATTTTTTTAGTGTTCTAGGCTCGCGTCTCTAGCACGGTCTAGCCTAGGACCAGCACAGTACCGTCGGTGAGCGTTTATTCAACATTGCATCTCTGAATTGATTATTGCTGATATTTTGCTACCATATATTGGCCTTCCAAGCTCCACATATTTCTACACCGTGTATACATACGCTCACCTGGCAATCGCTTTACTCAATCTTCGGAGTTATTTGACACCGCTGGTTGCCGGTCACCACCTGCTGCATGGTAAGAACTTGTAAGACTTTGATATTTGCTATACTGTGAGCGTTTTACGACCACATCCTAGTAGTTCATAGGAACATTGTTCTCGGATTTTGTTTCTTGTTTTTCTACTAATCATGACAGGTTCCGGAGACAGAAGTTCTTGGACGACGGACACAACATCACCATCACGAGAGTTGGGACAGCACACACAAGCACGTGGTCAGGTTATCTCTTTATCGTCATTTGAGGGTAGATTTAATCCTGCTATTTATCTAGCTTGGGAGCTTGAAGTTGAACAAGTTTTTAGTCACCATGACTTTTCTGAACTTGAGCGAGTACGAGCTGCCACTAGAGCATTTACTGGTTTTGCTTCTGTTTGGTGGAATGTGCATTGTAAGAAAAACATTGATAACCAACCCACAACTTGGAAAGATTTGAAAGATGTAATGAGACAACATTTTTTCCCTCCTTACTATCGTCGTGAATTGCTTCGCAAATTTGAACAATTTAAACAAGGCAACAACACTGTTCATGCTTACTACCAAGAGTTCAAATCTTATATGCATCATTGTGACATAGAAGAATCTAAGGATGATACAATGAATAGATTTTTTGGTGGTTTGAACCATGATATTCAGGCAAGATTTCAGTATATTCCCCGTTGCATTACTGGTATGTATGTTCGTGCTTGTACCTTTGAGAGACAGATGCAGGAGGATGCATTGGGTGACTACAACGACTACTATTCCAGTTCATGCTCACCGCCGCCGGTTGGTTCCTCCACAGTTGCACCTACTAGAGCAGCCCCACCTCGGATTGTGAGCGCGACATCATCTCAAGAGTATGGTGCATTGTCAACGTCCGTACCTACATCAGCTACGTCTTTGCGACAAGGTAACAGTAAAGATATTGATGATATAACTTCACATGAGAATGATGCATCCCTAGTTAACTTAAATGCATCATGTGTTCAGTTACCTGGTGATTTGAGCACAACACCTATTTTAGAGAATCTTGATACTGTCATGAATGCGTCATGTGATCAAACAACTGAAATACCAACAATTTTGAGTGCACCCATTGAGTTAACTGTTGATGCAAAAGAATCAATGTTTAATCATTTTGATATGACCTCTAATCTTGGTGATGATTCTGTGACCAAAGACTTATTGCATGTTTGTCTATTTAAGCATGTTGTAGCATGTAAATTAGATGCAAGTAAGGTTTATTCACCAATGTTGGGATGGTTTAATGATGAGCATTGTCAATCTTTTGATATGAATAAGAGCATCACTTATATGTGCAAATTGAGTTGCAATATTTTCATGTCTTCTACTTCTAGTGATAATATTTTGGCTTCAGATTTTATGAACTATGCAAGTTACTCATCTATACATGTGTCATATGTGCAAAAACCAAGGGAAGTAAAAATGGATGACATATACATATACAACATGTACACCTTGTCTCTTTTGTTAGCCACATTTCAGATTAAGCAACGCCGAGGACGGCTTTGTTTTCAAAAAGGGGAGGATGATGAGGACATGACTACCTTGGATACAACCAAAAATATTGCATACATGCATATTTGTCAGGTGATTTCTAGTGCAAACTATTCAATAATCTATTTTTGTTATCCAGAACAAAAATACTTCACACACTTTTGTGTTTTGTCTAATTGCAGGTGTATGGGACATTTGTACAACACACATATGAAGATAAGGGAGAAAGAGATGTTTACTTGCTGTTCAAAAAGTTCTTTCACGTCACTTTTGGTCCAAGAGAATATAGAGTCCAAGTCTCTCACGTTCTGGATTCAGATTCGGACTGCACAGACATACCTGACTCAAAACGGCAATAACTTTTTCATACGGACTCCGAATTGGGTGATTCTTTATTTTTTGGAAACTAGATTTCGTCCTCTTTCCACTCCAATTGGAATCACCTTTAAATTCGTCCGGAGCATTGAGATATGGACGAAACAATCTGACGCTGCAGCAGAATCCGAATCAAACAACAAGTCCAAAGGTGTTGCACCACCTCCACTTGGGCCCATTGGCCTTGTACGACCTAGGGTTAGTTCTAGGCTGCCTTGGGACGTCCTCCCACCTCCTTGGCCGCCACCCCTTGCTCCTATATAAGTAGATCCATCTAGTAGCTTTTTCCTTGGGATTTGTTTAGTTAAAAGTTAGCCATTGCAACTTCGTGTACTTCGTTTGTGTCCAACGACCAGACTAAGACCGCTTACGGATCCCCACCTTTATCAATACTTCATATATACTCGCAATATTCAGATTGCTTTTATCATATTCTTGCTTGTTCTTCGATTGCTTGCAGGAATAGACCTTCGTGGTCAGGTTGATTGTGCTCCGGCGTGGTCAATAACCTCTCGGAGTTGGTTTAGCGATTGCTAAGGCGCAACGTCGTGCACGTTTGTAGTCGGATCGTCAAAGTCATCTCCACCAAATCGTTAGTTATCATCTCATCGAAAGATCGGGACACCCCCGCCTCTATCAAGATGATGAGGACATGACTACCTTGGATACAACCAAAAATATTGCATACATGCATATTTGTCAGGTGATTTCTAGTGCAAACTATTCAATAATCTATTTTTGTTATCCAGAACAAAAATACTTCACACACTTTTGTGTTTTGTCTAATTGCAGGTGTATGGGACATTTGTACAACACACATATGAAGATAAGGGAGAAAGAGATGTTTACTTGCTGTTCAAAAAGTTCTTTCACGTCACTTTTGGTCCAAGAGAATATAGAGTCCAAGTCTCTCACGTTCTGGATTCAGATTCGGACTGCACAGACATACCTGACTCAAAACGGCAATAACTTTTTCATACGGACTCCGAATTGGGTGATTCTTTATTTTTTGGAAACTAGATTTCGTCCTCTTTCCACTCCAATTGGAATCACCTTTAAATTCGTCCGGAGCATTGAGATATGGACGAAACAATCTGACGCTGCAGCAGAATCCGAATCAAACAACAAGTCCAAAGGTGTTGCACCACCTCCACTTGGGCCCATTGGCCTTGTACGACCTAGGGTTAGTTCTAGGCTGCCTTGGGACGTCCTCCCACCTCCTTGGCCGCCACCCCTTGCTCCTATATAAGTAGATCCATCTAGTAGCTTTTTCCTTGGGATTTGTTTAGTTAAAAGTTAGCCATTGCAACTTCGTGTACTTCGTTTGTGTCCAACGACCAGACTAAGACCGCTTACGGATCCCCACCTTTATCAATACTTCATATATACTCGCAATATTCAGATTGCTTTTATCATATTCTTGCTTGTTCTTCGATTGCTTGCAGGAATAGACCTTCGTGGTCAGGTTGATTGTGCTCCGGCGTGGTCAATAACCTCTCGGAGTTGGTTTAGCGATTGCTAAGGCGCAACGTCGTGCACGTTTGTAGTCGGATCGTCAAAGTCATCTCCACCAAATCGTTAGTTATCATCTCATCGAAAGATCGGGACACCCCCGCCTCTATCAGAACCCAAAGCTAAGCACTTCTCCCATGGCAAGAAAAACCAATCTAGTAGGCCAAACCAAACTAATAATTCGAAGAGACTTGCAAAGATAACCAATCATACATAAAAGAATTCAAAGAAGATTCAAATATTATTCATAGATAGACTTGATTATAAACCCACAATTTATCGGTCTCAACAAACACACAGCAAAATGAAGATTACATCGAATAGATCTCCACGAGAGAGGGGGAGAACATTGTATTGAGATCCAAAAAGAGAGAAGAAGCCATCTAGCTAATAACTATGGACCCGAAGGTCTGAGGTAAACTACTCACACTTCATCGGAGAGGCTATGGTGATGATGTAGAAGCCCTCCATGATGACGGCCCTCTCCGGCGGAGCTCCGGAACAGGCCCCAAGATGGGATCTCGTGGATACAGAAAGTTGCGGCGCTGGAATTAGGTTTTTGGCTCCGTATCTGACCGTTTGGGGGTACGTAGGTATATATAGGAGGAAGGAGTACGTCGGTGGAGCGCCGAGGGGCCCACGAGGCAGGGGGCGCTCCCCCCCTCGTGACCGCCTCTTTGCTTCCTTGGAGTAGGGTCCAAGTCTCCTGGATCACGTTCGGCGAGAAAATCACGTTCCCGAATGTTTCATTCCGTTTGGACTCCGTTTGATATTCCGTTTCTTCGAAACACTGAAATAGGCAAAAAAAGCATCAATTCTGGGCTGGGCCTCCGGTTAATAGGTTAGTCCCAAAAATAATATAAAAGTGGAAAGTAAAGCCCAATATAGTCCAAAACAGTAGATAATATAGCATGGAGCAATCAAAAATTATAGATATGTTGGAGACGTATCACATCCCAGAAGTAATATCTTAAATTATAGAATTTTTTTCTTTTGCTGGTATGTGAGACTAGGTGGTATAAATTTAGCAACAATGTAATTAGCATAATCAGCATACCATGGAGCAGTACGAGAAGCATTTATAACATTTAATTGTTCATCAGGAAAGCTATCATCAATAGGTAGTGGGTCATCAAGAACATTCTCTAACCTAGACAAGTTGTCTGCAACGGGGTTCTCAGCTCCCTTTCTATCAATAATATGCAAATCAAATTCTTGTAGCAAGAGAACCCATCTAATAAGTCTAGGTTTAGCATCTTTCTTTTCCATAAGATATTTAATAGCAGCATGATTAGTGTGAATAGTTACTTTAGAATCAACAATATAAGGTCTGAACTTATCACAAGCAAATACAACTGCTAAGAATTCTTTTTCAGTAGTGGCATAATTTCTCTGGGCATTTTCTAGAGTTTTACTAGTATATTGAATAAAATTTAATTTCTTATCAACTCTTTGCCCAAGAACAGCACCTACAGCATAATCGCTAGCATCACACATAATTTCAAAGGGTAAATTCCAATCAGGTGGCTGAACAATAGGTGCAGAGATTAATGCTTTCTTAAGTATTTCAAATGCTTCTACACAATCATCATCAAATACAAATGGTATATCTTTTTGTAATAAAATAGTCAGACGCCGAGAAATTTTTGAGAAGTCCTTAATGAACCTCCTATAAAAACCGGCATGACCAAGAAAACTTCTTATACCTTTGATGTCCTTGGGACATGGCATATTTTCAATAGCATCAACTTTAGCTTTATCAACTTCAATACCTCTTTCAGAAATTTTATGCCCCAAGACAATACCCTCATTAACCATAAAGTGGCACTTATCCCAATTCAAGACAAGGTTAGTTTCTTCACATCTCTGCAAAACTCGATCAAGGTTGCTCAAGCAATCATCAAAAGAGGATCCATAAATGGAGAAATCATCCATGAAAACCTCACAAATCTTTTCACAAAAGTCAGAGAATATAGCCATCATGCATCTTTGAAAGGTATCAGGTGCATTACATAAACCAAAAGGCATACGTCCATAAGAAAAAGTACCAAAAGGGCAAGTAAAAGTGGTCTTAGCTTGATCATCAGCTGACACAGGTATTCGAGAGAAACCAGAATAACCATCTAGAAAGCAAAAATGTGTATGTTTGGATAATCTTTCTAGCATTTGATCAATGAAAGGCAAAGGGTAATGATCTTTTTAAGAGCTTTATTTAATTTGCGGAAATCAATTACCATCCTATAACCTGTAATAATTCTTTGCGGAATCAATTCATCTTTATCATTAGGAACGACAATAATACCTCCCTTCTTTGGGACACAATGGACAGGACTTACCCACTGACTATCAAGAACGGGATAGATTATACCTACCTCAAGGAGCTTTAGTATTTCCTTTCTTACCACTTCCTTCATCTTAGGATTCAATATTATCAGCCAAGAGATCTTTAACAATAGCAATATTAGGTTTAACTTTAACTTGCTCAGGAGGTGTATAAGTTCTAATATTACTTTTACGAACCACAGTTGAAGCTTTAGCGTGATCCTTTATTCTAACAGGGAAAGGTGGTTTCTCAACATAAGTAGTAGGAACAATAGGATCATTATAAGTGATAGTCTTTTTTCAACTTTAATAGGTTCTAGTACTTTTACTTCTATGGGAGGATGATATTTAAACCACTTTTCCTTAGGGAGATCAACATGAGTAGCAAAGGATTCACAAAAAGAAGCTACTATCTCAGAGTCAAGTCCACATTTAGTGCTAAATTTACGGAAAACATCGGTATCCATAAAAGATTTAACACAATCAAACTTAGGTGTTATACCCGACTCCTTACCTTCATCGAGATCCCAATCTTCAGAGTTGTGTTTAATTCTTTCGAATAAATCCCATTTGAATTAAATAGTCTTCATCATAAAAGAACCAGCACAAGAAGTATCGAGCATTATGCGATTGCTGTTAGAAAGCCGAGCATTGTTTTTTTGAATAATCATTTCTCTTGAGAGCTCATGATTGGGGCGTGAATATAACATTGACTTAAGCCTCCCCCAAGCTTGAGCGATGCTTTTTTTTGAATAATCATTTCTCTTGAGAGCTCATGATTGGGGCATGAATATAACATTGACTTAAGCCTCCCCCAAGCTGAGCGATGCTTTCTCCTTCGTGAGGCCAAAAATTATATATATAATTACGATCACGATGAACAAGATGCATAGGATAAAACTTCCGATGAAATTCCAATTTCAATCGTTTGTAGTTCCATGATCCCATATCATCACATAGCCTATACCATGTCAATGCATCTCCCTTCAAAGATAAAGGGAAGACCTTCTTCTTGATAACATCATCGGGCATACCTGCAAGCTTAAATAATCCACAAACTTCATCCACATAGATTAAGTGCTCATCAGGATGTAATGTTCTGTCTCCTGCAAGGATTAGCTAGCAATTTTTCTATCATACTCGAAGGAATTTCAAAGTAGACAATTTCATTTTCAGTAGGTTCAGTAGGTTGAGGAGCAACTCTTTTGCTCTACTGGTCGAGGTGAAGATACCCTGAACAAGCCCCTCAGAGGATTACTTTCCATAGTAACAAGTGACAGTAAATTTCCGCACACTATATAAATTTTTCCTTACCAAATTCCACCTACCAAAGGCGCTTCACTCCCCGGCAACGACGCCAGAAAAAAGTCTTGATGACCCACAAGTATAGGGGATCTATCATAGTCCTTTCTATAAGTAAGAATGTCGAACCCAACGAGGAACAAAAAGAAATGATAAGTGGTTTTCTCTGCAAGGTATTCTCTGCAAGCACTGAAATTATAGGTAACAGATAGTTTTGTGAGAAGATAATTTGTAACGAGCAACAAATAACAAAAGTAAATAAGGTGCAGCAAGGTGGCCCAATCCTTTTTGTAGCAAAGAACAAGCCTGGACAAATTCTTATATAGAGAAAAGCGCTCCCGAGGACACATGTGAACTATCGTCAAGCTAGTTTTCATCACGTTCATATGATTCGCGTTCGGTACTTTGATAATTTGATAAAAGTGATTTTCTAAATGGCGAAATTGAGGAGGAAGTTTATGTTAAGCAACCTCCTGGCTTCATAAATCCTAAGAAACCTAATCATGTTTACAAACTTCACAAAACCCTTTATGGTCTTAAACAAGCTCCTAGAGCATGGTATAAATGCTTGACCAAGTTCCTTATTGAAAAAGGCTTTGAAATTGGTAAAATTGATTATACTCTTTTTACTAAAAGGGTTAATGGAGAACTATTTGTGTGCCAAATTTATGTTGATGATATCATATTTGGTTCAACTAACCCTCATTTTAGTGAGAAGTTTGGAAAGCTAATATCGGAGAAGTTTGAGATGTCTATGATGAGTGAACTCAAATTCTTTCTCGGTTTGCAAATCAAGCAAACTAAGGAAGGTACCTTTGTCTCTCAAACGAAGTACACCAAGGACTTATTCAAGAAGTTCAATATGCAAGAATGCAAAGGTATGACTACACCCATGCCTACCAGTGGACATCTTGATTTGACCAAAGATGGTGAACCGGTTGATCAAAAGGTTTATCGCTCTATGATTGGTTCATTGTTATATCTATGTGCCTCTTGTCCCGATATTATGCTAAGTGTGTGCATGTGTGCACGATATCAAGCTACTCCTAAAGAATGTCATCTTAAGGCTGTGAAAAGGATAGTGAGATACCTAATCCATACACCAAATTTTGGCATTTGGTATCCTAAGAGGTCCTCTTTTGATCTTGTTGGCTACTCCGATTCGGACTATGCCGGAGACAAGGTTGATAGAAAGTCCACTTCGGGTACTTGTCAATTCCTTGGTAGATCTCTTGTGTCTTGGTCTTCCAAGAAACAAAACTCGGTATCCTTATCCACCGCCGAAGCGGAATACATTGCCGCTGGTTCATGTTGTGCCCAATTACTTTGGATGACCCAAACTCTTAAAGATTATGGGATATATGTGAAACATGTTCCATTGCTATGTGCCAATGAAAGTGCTATTAAGATTGCTCACAATCCCGTGCAACATTCTCGAACTAAGCATATTGAAGTTCGTCATCATTTCATTTGAGATCATGTTGCCAAAGGGGACATTAACCTTAGGCATGTTCGCACCGATAAGCAATTGACGGATATATTCACTAAACCACTTGATGAGAAAGTGTTTTGCAGGTTGAGAGGTGAATTGAACATCATTGATGCTTCAAACTTGGAGTAGGAACTCCATTTGATACATGCGGGGTATGAGCCTATGACTAATCCTCGATATTTCTCTTATGATGCTATTCATATGTCTTTGATATATTTGTACCTTGCATGTTATCTAACCCGTGTAGGTACTTGGTTGAATCTAAAACTATGAGATTGCAATTCACTCACATCTTGAGCAATTTCTACATCACCAAGTCTCTACACAATGGTGGTTGAAGACAAGGAAGCACGAAATCATTCAAACATATCCTTTGGCAAATTCTATGTTGAGTCTCATGATTGTCATTTTGGATACACAAGTGCTCTTCCTTGCAAAGCTAACCCATGTAGGTAGATGAACTCAAACTCCAAGTGGTGCTCCCAACTCTTGATGAACTACATCAACCTTGAGCAACCCACACAAGTTCAACTACATGAGCAAGATCAACACCACCACCCAAGGTATGATATTCCATCTTAGAGAAGCTTCACTCCAAGTCATGAGCCAAAGCAACTCGACAAGATGTGAATACATCAAGATGCTTAAACGAAAAATGGTAACCCCATTTTGAGCTTAAACGATGAGTATGACCTATGATCAAGTGCTCTCACTTGACTCCTAAGTCAATATACTCTAACATAGGTGACTTTGTCACCAACCATTTCTAGATGAAGTTCTCTAGTGTTTCTCCGTGCTTTTGCATTTGCATATTTGTTTCCCCTTTCACACAAAAAACTTCATCTAGATCTTTTAGTTTCTTATCTTTTCTTTTTGTTCTGCATTTCCAGCATCCAATTCATTGCAAATCTTTTAGTTAATTCCTTGCATATCCTTGTGAGATCTTACTTGTCTAGTGAGCTGAGGTGACAAGTGGTTTCACTCTGATGAACTCGGTCACACCGGTTTGTTCTCTTCAGCCCAACCGAAATCTTTCGGTGCAACCGAAGCACACAACTCGGAGTCACCGATTCCATCACAGGAAAACCAACTTGCCACTTATTCCTGATTTTCTGTTTGCTCCAGCTCCACTCAATGATTCTTGTCCTCTACCAGCATCATATTAGACATGCTGCTTTGCTCTGTGACTCAAGTACCAACCCATTTGCATCACATGTCCAGAAGAGCCCTTCTTGGAAATTGATGTCAAAGGGGGAGAGAGAGATCACATCAAAGCTTAATCTTTCCTATAGGGGGAGAAAGAGAGAATACTCAGGGGGAGAGAGAAAGTAATATCATCAAAGACCCCAGATGCTTGGTGTTCAAGAGGAGAGATGTCACATGTCTTTAAGAGGGGAAAGACATGTTTGCTTGCTTAGCTCAAGCTCTGTTGTTTCTTTTCTGTTGCTCTGATTTTCTGTTCCCTATCTTCTCCCAATATCCCATGCAGATTCAGGGGGGGAAGACATATAAGGGAAGGAAATCTCTGATTTTATTGCATATCTTTACCTTTGGGGACATGTCTATATCCACTGTGGTACTTAGTACTCACTCTACATGTCATCCCAGTCTTGGTTGTCTTGTGGTTTCTCTTGTTTGCTCTAGTCAGTAGGTGTATCTGTGTTATCTAACCTTGTTTGCGCAGGTTCATCCCATCCTAAGCCAACTCAAGACCACAAGGTAAGTATATGCATCACAGTCATGTGAATGAGAAGTTCTTGCTGATGTGCATATTGTTTGCAAGAAGGACTCATGAGCATGAAGGTACATTTCTCATATTCACATCATTTGCTCTGATGCATATAGCCAAGATACATGTAACGCATTGCTTACTCTGTCATGCTTATGCATTCACATGCTCCTATATTCCATATTCACATGTTTGCATACATGTAGGGGGAGCCTATGCTTGTTACATGTCTTTCCAAAGCTTTACTTGCTATTCTCTATATCTTTATCTAAAGCTTTGATGTATGTTGTCATCAATTACCAAAAAGGGGGAGATTGAAAGCACAAGTGCTCCCTGGGTGGTTTTGGTAATTAATGTCAACATATCTCTTGTTGGACTAACACTTTTACCTAGTATGTTTCAGATAAGTTCAACAATGGAGTGGCATGAACTAGAGGATGTGGAACCCCTTCAAGATGCTAAGGACAAAGGATTGGCTCAAGCTTCAAGATCAGAACTCTACATTTTCTATTTTAGTGATCCAAGATCACATTGAGTCCATAGGAAAAGCCAATACTATCAAGAGGGGATGAGGTGTTGCTTAATGGCTTGCTTGCTCAAAGTGCTTAGTGATATGCTCCAAAACCCTCAACTACCTTCCCACATCCACATATGACCTAAACCAAAAGTCAAACTCGGCCCCACCGATTCTTTCTATCCGGCCACCGAGTTTCAGATTCATAGCCACTACCACAAACCGTAGCAAATCGGTTTCCCCGATAGGGATCTCGGTCTCACCGATATGGGATTGTAATCTCTCTGTGTATGTCCATTACCAAAATCGGTCTCACCGAGTTTGAGCAATCGGTACTACCGAGATTACAATGCAAACTTTCTGGTTAGCTTATTACCAAAATCGGTCCCACCGAGTTTGTGTAATCGGTCTCACCGAGTTTGCCTGACCAACTCTCTGGTTAGCTTATTACCAAAATCGGTCCCACCGAGTTTGTGTAATCTGTCACACCGAGATTACGTTATGCCCTAACCCTAACCACATCGGTCCTACCGAGTTGCATCTCAGTTCCACCGAAAATCCTAACGGTCACTAGGTTTGCTGAATCGGTCCGACCGAGTTTAACCATTCGGTCCCACCGAGTTTGGCAAATTGTGTGTAACGGTTAGATTTTGTGTGGAGGCTATATATACCCCTCCACCCACTCTTCATTCGCGGAGAGAGCCATCAGAACATATCTACACTTCCAATACATATTTTCCGAGAGAGAACCACCTACTCATGTGTTGAGGTCAAGATATTCCATTCCAACCATATGAATCTTGATCTCTAGCCTTCCCCAAGTTGCTTTCCACTCAAATATTCTTTCCACCAAATCCAAATCCTGTGAGAGAGAGTTGAGTGTTGGGGAGACTATCATTTGAAGAACAAGAGCAAGGAGTTCATCATCAACACACCATTTGTTACTTCTTGGAGAGTGGTGTCTCCTAGATTGGCTAGGTGTCACTTGGGAGCCTCCAACAAAATTGTGGAGTTGAACCAAGGAGTTTGTAAGGGCAAGGAGATCGTCTACTTCGTGAAGATCTACTGCTAGTGAGGCAAGTCCTTCGTTGGCGACGGCCGTGATGGAATAGACAAGGTTGCTTCTTCGTGGACCCTTCGTGGGTGGAGCCCTCTGTGGACTCGCGCAACCGTTACCCTCCATGGGTTGAAGTCTCCATCAACGTGGATGTACGATAGCACCACCTATCGGAACCACGACAAAAACATCCGTGTCTCCAATTGCGTTTGAATACTCCAAACTCTTCCCTTTACATTCTTGCAAGTTGCATGCTTTACTTTCCGCTGCTCATATACTCATTGCATGCTTTCTTGATATGTATTGTGTTTGTTAAACTTGTGCTTAAACTCCACTTAAACTTAAGAATATTAAAAAATGCAACTTTTGGCACTTAGTATCTAATCACCCCCCCCCCTCTAGACACCTCTTCTCGATCCTTTCAGAATTGGATACAAGAGATGAACTAGGGTTTGAGAGGAGATGGTGCTGGTGAAGATGTTGATGGAGATTGCCCCCCTCCCGATGAGAGGAGCGTTGGTGATGACGATGGCGATGATTTCCCCCTCCTGGAGGGAAGTTTCCCCGGCAGAACAGCTCCGCCAGAGTCCTAGATTGGTTCCGCCAAGGTTCCGCCTCGTGGCGGCGGAGTCTCGTCCCAAAAGCTTGCTTCTGATTTTTCTTCGGACGGAAGACTTCATATAGTAGAAGATGGGCACCGGAGGGCCACCAGGGGGCCCACGAGGCAGGGGGCGCGCCCAAGGGGGTAGGGCGCGCCCCCACCCTCGTGCCCAGGGTGTGGGTCCCCTCTGGTATTTTCTTCGCTCAGTATCTTTTATTATTTCCAAAAATAACTTCCATGGAGTTTCAGGACTTTTCGAGTTGCGCAGAATAGGTCTCTAATATTTGCTCCTTTTCCAGCCCAGAATTTCAGCTGTCGGCATTCTCCCTCTTTATGTAAACCTTGCAAAATAAGAGAGAATAGGCATAAGTATTTGTGACATAATGTGTAATAACAGCCCATAATGCGATAAATATCAATATAAAAGCATGATGCAAAATGGACGTATCAGTAGTTTGTTGGAGTCTCGGATAAGATCATGGACATGACGAGGAGTCTCAAAATGGTTGAGATGTAAAGATTGATATATTGGAATGTTATATACGGATATCGGAATGGTTCCGATAAGGTTCGGGGATTTATCGGAGTACCGGGAGGCTATCGGAACCCCCAGGGAAAGTTATTGGGCCTAATGGGCCATAGTGGAGGAGAGGAGGTAGGCCACAGGAGGTGGGGCACCCCCTTCCTTGCCCCAATGTGAATTGGACAAGGGGAGGGGGCGGCCCCCCTCTTTCCTTCTCCCTCTCCCTCCTTTCCCCTTTTTCCCTCTCCGTTGGAAGGAAAGGGGCGAATCCTACTATGTTTGGAGTCCTAGTAGGACTCCCCCCCTTGGCGCGCCTTCCCCTTGACCGGCCTCCTCCTCCCCGCACCTTTATATACGTGGGCACGTGGACACCCCAAAGCACAACAAACAATCTCTTAGCCGTGTGCGATGCCCCCTCCATAGTTTAACACCTCGATCATATCGTCGTAGTGCTTAGGCGAAGCCCTGCGACAGTAACTTCATCATCACCGCCGCCATGCCGTCGTGCTGAGGAAACTCTCCCTCGTCCTCAACTGGATCAAGAGCTCGAGGGACGTCATCGTGCTGAACGTGTGCTGAACACGGAGGTGCCGTACGTTCGGTACTTGGATCGGTTGGATCGTGAAGATGTTCGACTACATCAACCGCATTACTAAACGCTTCCGCTTTCGGTCTACAAGGGTACATGGACACACTATCCCGTCTCGTTGCTATGCTTCTCCTAGATAGATCTTGCGTGATCGTAGGGAATTTTTTGAATTACTACGTTCCCCAACATATATGTCATATATATTCCGTATGCATTAGAATATATTTTTATACTCGTATAGAAAAAGTAGGTGTGTTTAAAATTTGTAAGTAGATCATTAACACTTTTTTGCATGGTAGATGATTAACACTTGACAAATATATGTTTTCACTTTTTTCATGCACATTGTACATTTTACGTATACATCTAAAATATTTTGTTATACAAGTTTAATATTTTTCGAATACATGACTAACATTTATTTAGAAATATGTTTTTTTGTCTACTTTCTAAAATGTTTTATTTTTTCTAAATACATCAGTAAAAAATTACTATATTTGTTTCAAAAAATTAGGTACCTGATTAGCATTTTTTTCAAAACATTGGGCACATTTTTTATACTCGTTTAACACTTTTTAAATACTTGTTTTTTTAAATGTGTGATGAATACTTTTATAAAATGAAAGGAAAATGGTGAATTATAATAAAAAAAAGAAACAAAGATAGAAACAAAAAGGGAAAATAGAAAAGCAAATTAGAAGAAAGAGGGAATAAAAAAATGCAAGTTGTTGGACGGGCCCACTCACTGTGCTTGAGGTGAGCGCTTCGTCTCGCACCCATTAAACGAGACATAGACGCGCTCACGTGATTGTTCTTGGGTGCCACGCACAAGTCGGAAGCTCTCATAATTTTTGGGAAATGCTTCGGTTTAACCTGGTTTTCTTCAAAATGCTTTCGGTTTCCCTGAAACTTGAAACAATTTTCTTATCTTTGAAACTGTTCTGGTGATATTTTCTTAAAATCCTAACTCTAATATAACTCAGCAGATCATGAAGCCTTAAGCTAGTGACTCTGTAGGTTCGGTGAATATATACATGAACAAAAACATCTTTCATTCAATGATCGATAGCGGAACCATGGACATCCATATTGGCCCCTATACTCACACGAATGATATTCGAGTCAATCTTTGGTTACCATATGCTAATCCTTTTGCTTTGCGATGATTTACAAAACCCAAGATGAGATGTGTTAGGATCCCCATGAGTCCAACTCGTGCTCACTATACCAGTCTCCCCGTTACCTTGGTTCTATTTTCTCGTTATCGTGTTCCTACATCCCCATAAGAAATTCACGTTGTGTCTGGCCAAACAATGATGGATGTCATCATACTGAGAGGGCTCTAATAATATCTCCCCGTCGCCAGAGGAGCAAATCCCAGTCTCGAGCTATCTAGTCCCTTGGCATACGTTTTCGGTGAACCTATAAGTTATCGTTATGATCACCCTGTTACAGATGATGTTGGAACAACCACAAAGTGCATCGTCTAGTATGAAATGACTTGATACTCTCATGGTCTAAGGAATTTTTCATAAGTTAACACCCCGTGTTATGTACTATATACTTGCGAAGAATTCATCTCTAAGTATAACATATAACTTGGGTCAATTCACACAAGTGTTCTTTTAACATCGCACCCTCTATATTGTCGACACCATCGTTACACTTAACTCATGCCTATGATCAGGAAAACAGAATCATCATACAATGCTTGAGCTATTCCTAGAGGCAAGACTAGGAATCTATTTTACTATTTATTTTTTTACACGTGCATATGAGTTTTCCTCCGAGCCTCTTTGTTATCGCAGGCTTGAGAGCCATACCAGTTATATCATAGAACATAAATATTAATCATAAACTTTTAAAAAAATACAATTATTACTGCCTCTAGGGCACATTTTCAACAGCCTCCCACTTGCACTAGAGTCAATAATCTAGATTACATAACTTCTCTACATGATGTCGGATAATATGATGCTTGCGTTCAATATGTCTGGACTTCTGATGGGACCCTGGCTCCATTGACCGAGCCACGATGCCACTATTATCACAATAGAGGTCCATTAGGTTCGACGCGCTTGAAACCGCACCTACTTCTTCAAGGAACTTCTTAAACCAAATAACCTCCTTTGAAGCCTTTGAAGTTGCGATATATTCCGCCTCCATTGTAGAATCTGCAACAATGTTCTGCTTAACACTTTTTCAACACACTACACCATTGATGAGAGTGAAAATGTAGTCAGGTTGAGTTTTGTAGACATCTATAATCAATCATGAAGCTAGCGTCGGTGTAACCACTTACAACAAGTTCTTCATCACCTCCATAGACAATGAGTATATCCATTGTCCTTCTAAGGTATTTTTAAATATTTTTAACTACTACCCAGTGAGCTAATCCAGGATCACTTAGGTACCTGCTGCTAACACGTAGCACATAAAAATGTCTAGTCTTGTACATAGCATGACATACATGGCAAAACCAATTACCGAGGCATATGGAACATCCCTCCTCTGCACTCGCTCTTCAATTGTGTGTGGACATTGATTTTTGCTAAATGTTGTACCATGTGACACGCGGGGTAAGCCCTTCTTGGCATTATCCATTTTAAACCTTTTTTAAAACCTTGTCAATATACGTGCTCTAGCTAATCGCTATTAGGCATATTGATCCATCTCTATAGATTTTAATGCCTAATATATATGCCGCTTTGCGTAAGTCTTTCATCGAAAAAGCACTTTTCAATGACTCTTTAATTGTTCCTTGGGATCGACAAAACCTTCAGGTTGTATCATGTATACATCCTCTTCAAGTGTTCCATTTGGGAAAGTTGTTTTGACGTCCAACTGCCATATCTCGTA
Organism: Aegilops umbellulata; assembly: GCA_032464435.1. Classification (NCBI taxonomy): domain Eukaryota; kingdom Viridiplantae; phylum Streptophyta; class Magnoliopsida; order Poales; family Poaceae; genus Aegilops; species Aegilops umbellulata. Next base: position 127,034,486 of record CP136054.1, read on the forward strand.
ATCAAAATATGCAACACTTGCCATCAAAATCCACACAGACTTAAGCATTGCTACTGACGACAATGTCTCGTCGTAATCAACTCCTTGAATTCGTTGGAACCCCATCATGACAAGCCTAGCTTTATAGATATTAGGGTTACCATCCGCGACCGTCTTTCTTTTGAAAATCCATTTATATTTAATATGTTCCATTCCCTCTGGAGGCTCTACCAAGCTCCACACTTGGTTTTCATACATGGACTCCATTTCGGATTTCATGGTTTTAAGCCATTCATTTGAGCTCGGCGCTGCCATCGCTTCTTTGTGGTGCGCATGTTCATCTTCTTCTAAAATGAATATTTCATTATTAAACCATCGAGGTGGTTCACTAACCCTACCTGACCTATGCAGTTCAGTCACAAACTTAACTGGAGTTTCTACATCAGATGTAGCAACTCCCAGTTCGGAATTACCTCCGATTCTTTAGCCCCACTAACTTTAGCTAAAGATTCGTCAACCTCATCAAGTTGTACTATCCTCCCACTCACTTCTGTAGCGAGAAACTTTTTCCCGAGAAAGACTCCATTTTTCGTGAAAAACACTTTATCAGATGGGTGGTAGAAGGATTACCCAGTAGTTTACCTAGGATAACCTACAAAGTAACATGTGTTTGATCCAAGATCAAGTTTCTTTGGCTGTAAACATTTTACGTATGCATCACAACCCCAGATTTTGAGATGCGACAAACTGGGTTTCTTTCCGTGCCATAACTCATATGGTGTCGTATCATAGGCTTAGACGATGCTCTTTTTAGTGTGTATGTTGTTGCTTCTAGTGCATATCCCCAAAAGATAAAGGTAGATTGGTAAGAGACATCATAGACCTCACCATGTCTAATAAGGTTCAGTTAGGCCTCTCAGACACTCTGTTTCTCTATGGAGTTCCAGGATGTGTAAGTTGTGAAGCAATTCCACGATCACTCAGGTGTTGACTAAACTCTTGACTAAGATATTCAACCCCATGATTAGATTGTAGAAACTTAATCTTTTGGCCACGGTGATTTTCAACTTCGTTATGAAACTCCTTGAACTTTTCAAAGGCATTTCTACTCAAATCACGAGTGAAAGTTATGAAGTATAAATATCCACAATGTGTTGTGCTCATCGGACCATATACAACACCATGTATTATTTTCAATAATTCATCTGCCCGTTCAGGATGACTTGTGAATGACGTGTTAGTCATTTTCCCTAGGCCCATTAAAGATACAGTCCAAAAGACCATGGGCAATGGGTCACACTCCGAGCCCGTCAATGTTATGCCCCAAGAAATCAAAGGCCAGGGGAAACCTCACCAACAATCTAAGTGCCTACAGTCGGATCATACACCCCCTGATGGGCGAGTACCAACAGCCGGTCATCACCAGGACCGGGGCATTTGGTTGCCCTACAGTGGTTGCACCCTAGGATACCATGATCCCCATGATGCCATCAATGTTGTCGTTACCCAACGACGACATTACCTAGTTAAATACAATAGTCACTACTAGTAATAGCCACGAATAATCGGTCGTGCTTGAGACCATCAATACCATTTATTACCATCCTGTTATGACACCCCTCCTAACGCACTCTATATAAGCAGGGAGGAGGGCATCAGGCTAAGGGTTGAACTCTCTCAGAGCGTAACATACGCCAAAAGCAAGAGCACCACATATGAGCACCTCCACCGACGAGGGTCCGGACCTGTATAATTACTTATCTTTGTGTGTACTCCCATATGCATTGCTCGATAGATATGATTGCCTCTACATACACACCCTTGTAATATTGTTAGGATTGTATCCACGACACACCGCTTGTGCTTCCTGAAAATAAAGAAAGCACAACTGTGCTCCCGCGAGAAGCATAAATGCGCTTTCCGAAACGAAAAAGCACAATTGTGCTTCCCCAAAAAGGGAGAAGCACAACATGTGCTTCCATGAGAAGCGTTGTTGTGCTTCCTGAAAACAGAAAATCACAACCTCTCTTCCCAAAAAATGAAAGAGGACAACTCTATTTCCGTTTCCCCCCAATTTTTGGTCTTATTTTTTCAGGTTTTTTTCTTTCTTTCTTTCAGTTTTCTTGCTTCTCAAAAATCCAATGGTGAAAACGGTTCATGACTTGGACACCTAATTCAGGAGATAAAAGGATTTGAAAAAACGAGTCTAAAAAAAGAAGAAAACACCCCGGTTGTGATGTTGTGCGCCGCTTGTCAGCACAAGAGAAGATGAGGATTATGTTTGTAAGGTACTACCTCCGTTCTGATTTACTAGTCCCCTCATATTTTGGGTCATATTTTAACCATAATTTCAACTAATAAAGTATAAGTTATACATAATTAAAATAATATCATTGGGAACTACTTTCAAATACGAATCCAAAAATATATTTTTTCATGACACGCATTAACATTCTGCTAGTCGAATATGTGGTCAAGTTTTCACCTAAAATACAATGAGGACTAATAAATTCAGACAAAGGTAGTACCCCTTAATTTAAATTTTTTCAGGCACCTTAATTTAATTAGTGATCTCGTTATTTTTTTTGGAAGAGTAAAATACACTGAGGTCCCAAAGCTTCTCGCATACGCGGTCCGGTGCCCGTGCACGCGGCCCACGAGAGGAGCGGCCCATGATCGTCCAACTGTAAGGGTTTCCAGTTTCCACCTTCCAGAACATTCAGGAGCACTCTCAAAGGAAGAAGAACACCCGCGACCACAGCGGCACCACCACTACGGCGCCGCATATACCACCGCCTCGGCGCCTCGTATTCGCCAAGGGAAAAGAGCTGCCCTGTCTTCGCCTCGTCTGCCTCTGAAGCGAAATTTCAAGGAGCACCCACGACTTCGCCCACCGCCGGTACGATCCAATCCCACCTCCGACGCTTTCCTTCCGCGATTTCTCGCCGCCACCAAGGCCGCCTCGCCGTCGTCGATATCGATCTCCGCGTTCCCGTAGCGCGTCTCCTTTTCAACATTCTGTAATTTTGTTCGAAGGTGAAAGGTGCGCTTCACCTTTATTGGCAGATCAATCAGTTCGTGGTGTTGTGCTGCGGTCTTAGGGGCGTAGGGTTATGCGCCTTTGAGGGTTTAGATCGGGGTTTGTGTCGTTTCGGATCAAATTTGACGTGTTCTCGCGGTTTGGCGCATGGAGTCGGTAGATTTGAGGTTTATATGCCAAGATTTATCAAGGTATTTGACTGGCGGATCTCCCCCTGTGCAGGTGCAGGTTGCGATCTGATCGTGTGACAAGCGCAAGTCGAAGATGAGCGTGGTTGGGTTTGATTTGGGCAACGAGAGCTGCATTGTGGGGGTGGCACGGCAGCGTGGCATCGACGTGGTTCTCAATGAGGAATCCAAACGGGAGACTCCTGCCATCGTCTGCTTTGGTGACAAGCAGCGCTTCATCGGCACTGCAGGCGCTGCCAACTCCACCATGAACCCAAAGAACTCCATCTCACAGATCAAGCGCCTGCTGGGCCGCAAGTTCGCTGATCCTGAGCTGCAGCGCGATCTGCAGTCGTTCCCTTTCCGTGTCTCGGAGGGCCCTGACGGGTTCCCACTCGTCCACGCCCGCTATCTGGGGGAGGAGCATGCTTTCACCCCCACACAGCTGTTTGCCATGGTGCTGTCTAATCTGAAGGCCATTGCTGAGGATAACCTGAAGTCCGCTGTTGTTGATTGCTGCATTGGTATCCCGGTGTATTTCACTGACCTGCAGCGTAGGTCTGTTCTTGATGCTGCCACTATCGCTGGTCTCCGGCCGTTGCGTCTGTTCCATGAGACCACTGCTACTGCATTGGCATATGGCATCTATAAGACTGATCTCCCTGAGAATGATCAGCTGAACGTCGCATTTGTTGATGTCGGGCATGCCAGTATGCAGGTAAGCATTGTCGGGTACAAGAAGGGGCAGCTGAAGATGCTGTCCCACGCGTATGACCGGTCACTTGGCGGAAGAGACTTTGATGAAGCTCTGTTTAAGCACTTTGCGGCAAAATTTAAAGAGGAGTATAAGATTGATGTCTACCAGAATGCCCGCGCCTGCATTAGGTTGCGTGTGGCCTGTGAGAAGCTCAAGAAGATGCTGAGCGCCAATCCGGAGGCACCGATGAATATTGAGTGCTTGATGGATGAGAAGGATGTGCGAGGCTTCATCAAGAGGGATGAATTTGAACAGATCAGTGCCCCAGTACTAGAACGTGTGAAAGGGCCATTGGAGAAGGCCTTGGCCGAAGCTGGCTTGACAACAGAAAGTGTGCACTTTGTTGAGGTTGTTGGATCAGGTTCTCGTGTCCCTGCTATAATCAGGATTATCACTGAATTCTTTGGAAAGGAACCTCGGAGAACTATGAATGCAAGTGAATGTGTTGCCCGGGGATGCGCTCTTCAGTGTGCTATACTTAGTCCCACGTTCAAAGTGCGGGAGTTCCAGGTACAAACTTGTCTTCTTATGTTTGGCCTCTGGTCATTTGTTTCTTTTTTTATTCCCATTCTAGCATTTTCATCATTATTATGACCTACAGATAGTTCGTTTTTAAATGTTCTCTTTAAGTTGATGTTCTTCAGAAATTTAGAACAGCTTTCATCTGCTTTCTTCAATTTATTATTAGTATGTAGGTGTCTTCAACCTTTGATATCTTCATCTCCTATTGCTTACATTTCACACCTGTTTAGCAGGAGCTGTTATGTTGATATATTGCAGTTTAAGCAGAATAATGTTCACTTGTAGGATCTTCTAGGCCCAAGCGAGTCTGCCTTCCACCTAGTACCTAAGTGCTAGACTGCATTTTGGAATTTATAAATAAATATGTCTTTAAGATGGCTTCATTGGTGTGAGAGATGACTAGCTTTACATGAACTTTCTAATACGGATCTGCAACAGTTAAACTAAATTAGCCTTATTTTATATGGATGTTGCAAGTTTTGAATATATCAATGTTGCAAGTTTTGAATAATTTCTCCTTTGATGGCTTTGAGTTCTGTTAAGGCACCGTCCTGTCGTTTTTAGTTAAATTTCGCTTCACATATGGGTGTGCTAGATACAAGCTACGTGAGCATGGTGTTATATCCCGTGACTTCCTAAAAGCGATGTGTTATAACATGAAATTCATTTTTAATGCACCATGTACCTCTAACTATCATATTGGCTTGATATTTTGCAGGTTAATGAAGGTTTTCCTTTTTCAATCGCTTTATCATGGAAACCAGATTCCCAGAACAATGAGCCCCAACAAACAGTGGTATTTCCAAAGGGGAACCCGATCCCGAGTGTCAAAGCTCTGACCTTCTATAGGTCCAATACATTTGCAGTGGATGTTCTGAATGTCAAAACGGAAGATTCGCAAGTAACACAAAAAATTAGCACTTACACGGTAGGTAACATAATAAACCTTTTCAGAAGTCATTCAATACACATTCAACTGCTAGACCACCTTAAAAATCTATTCAATCCTATGCAGATACCATGTCCTATACATGGTAGTAGTTAGCAGTTTTTGATGGTTGCTGATTTGATTTTTGTGCCAAACCCTATGCAGATCGGCCCTTTCCAATCCAACAAAGGTGAGAAGGCAAAACTGAAAGTGAAAGTTCGTCTTAACATTCACGGAATAGTCTCTCTTGAATCCGCGACGGTAACTTGCAATACCATGTCCTATCACCTTCCTCTGGAAAAACATATAACATCTCTCTGATGTTGCTAGTACGCTTTCTTTTCTACACAGATGCTGGAGGAGGAGGAAGTGGAAGTTCCAGTTTCAGCTACAAGTGAGGTGCCAAAGGATGCTAACAAAATGGAGACAGATGCCACTGATGTCAATATGCAGGAACCTAAAGGTACTACAGACACTGCTGAGGGTGCTACTGGAGATGGGGCACAAGATTCTGAGGAAAAATCTACTCCTATGGATACTGATGCCAAGGTAATTGACAAAGTTTTGGATTATTATGGTCTTTTGCTCTTAGCATGTTGAGAAGAGCTATTGCTCTATGTGGCTTAAATTTATGCTTACCACTAGGGTGTATGGATTTGTCTCATGTTAGTGGGAATTACTTGCCACTGCAGCTTTTTTGTGAATCTGACAGTGGATCAGTGGTTCGCCATTCACTTGGTAGTCATCAATTTTAATCTATCCAATAATAAACCTCCTCATACTGGTTCAGAATGTTAACTAGTGGTATCTTAGACGTTCCATATGGTTTTTACACCAAAGGAATCATGATTTGTTCTTGCTAGGAACAGGCTAGTGCCCTAGTTTCATTCATTCATACTTTTGGGAAAGCACTGTTCAGTTTTTGGGCGAGACATGTAATTTATAAAATTATTTTATTTATTTTAGACCGAGCCATCAAAAAAGAAAGTCAAGAAAACTAATGTTCCAGTTGCGGAATTGGTGTATGGTGCAACGGGGTCTGCTGAGTTGGAGAAAGCTGTTGAGAAAGAGTATGAAATGGCTCTTCAAGACAGAGTTATGGAAGAAACCAAAGAGAAGAAGAATTCCGTGGAGGCTTATGTTTATGACATGCGTAACAAGGTATGTTGGATTTGCATGTTTCGGTGAGGTTCTATTAATATGTAGAGGTGTGCAGCACCTGATGTTATCTCTTGTATTTCAGCTTTATGAGAAGTACTCTGATTATGTTACATCGGAGGACAAAGAAACTTTGACGGCTAAGCTTCAGGAGGTTGAGGATTGGCTGTACGAAGATGGCGAGGATGAGACCAAGGGAGTCTATGTTGCAAAACTGGAAGAACTTAAAAAGGCACGCCTTCTTTACCATGTTACATGGATAGAGCCTTCTTCTGTATTCTGAGATTCTGTAGGGCTGAACATTATTTTCCTTCAGGTTGGTGGCCCTATCGAGGTGCGCTACAGAGAGTGGGAAGAAAGAGGTCCTGCTATTGAGCAACTCGCGTACTGCATCCGCAGTTTCAGGGAGGCTGCATTGTCTAGTGACCCAAAGTTTGAGCATATCGACATATCGGAGAAACAAAAGGTATTAACACTCTCACCTATCAGAGGATTAGAAATGCTTATCATGGACAGTCCATTCACTGTTATAGGTGTTATTAAATCAAATCACTGGCAAACAATTATTGTTCCTGTTGTAGGGGTAATGTTAATTTTCAGTTGTTAATCTGTATCTGTTACATACAGGTTGTTAATGAGTGCTCGGGAGCGGAGACTTGGCTGCATGAGAAGAAACAGCAGCAGCATGCTTTACCAAAGCATGCTGACCCTGCTCTCCTTGTTTCTGACATTAAGAAGAAGGCGGAAGCACTTGACAGGTTGGTTTTGCTAACATAACAACTATCTGTCATGCTGTCTAGTGTCTGGAATAACCATCTGTAACCTTCTACTGTTACAGATTTTGCAAATCTATCATGACAAAGCCAAAGCCAGCATCGAAGCCACAGACCCCACCCCCGGCTGAAACTTCACCACCAGAGGCTCAAACACCAGAGCAGCAGCCAGATGGTGCCACTGAAGCTAGTGAGCCGGCCAGTGAGGAAGGTGTGTGGGAGCAGCCTGCAGCCGAGCAGATGGACACCGACGAACCCGATCCTTCCTCGGCATAGACTTATTGTTGATCGAAGCAGTTTTTTTTTATCTCTGCTATTGATTGCGTTTCATGGTGTTGGTAGCGCGGGAAGCTTGTGGGTCTTGTGGCACGCACGGTTGCGAGCAAGGTTATGTATGATGTGTTGGAACTTTGAGAGAGTTCGGTAGTGTATGTAGCTGTCTGTCCCTAGACTTGGCTTTCTGGCTTTCTTGTTGGTGGGTGATGCAGATGCAGGGTTATCATCTTCAGATTTTGGTGGGTGATAGCCATCAAGGGTTTGAGCCATGTTAAACATGCTCCTCCGTTTTGCTGTACTCATGTCTGCACTACCAGGACACACCATCCAAAGCATGTTTGATCTATTTTTGGCATCTCGGCTCTTGAGGATGTTAATGGTAAATAATGAAGCTCAAAAGACTCTGCCGGTGTAAGAGCAACTCTAGCAGATGAGCAACATTTGCAGCTTCAAAATCATTTTGAAGCGCTCAACACAATAAGCAAATACAAATTGGAACGCACAAATACAAAGTGGCGACAATTTGAACTCCATATTTTACGGATCCACCTTTTTTTTAAGCTTTTAAGCTTGAGAAAGGCTCCCACTGACTTTAGGCTAGTCATAGTGGGGAGTAAATTTGGTTAAGCTCGAGAAAGGCTCCCACTGACTTTAGGCTAGTCATAGTGGGGAGTAACTTTGGTTAGTATCATGCATATGGACACTGACTTTAGGCTAGTCATAGTAGGGTCGGAGTAACTTAGGCTAGTGTCATGCATACGACACTAAGTCTGTTACTATCAGAGTAACTTAGGCTAGTGTTGTGCATATGACACTAAGTCTGTGTTACTATCTTCGTAGTGGAAAGTAATATAGATTAGTGAGAAGTAACATAGAGGTAGTGTTATAGGTGAATGTATTTATTAGCTTGTAGTTTTATTTTGTCTTGCGAAGTGTTATGTGATCGTAACATATTAAGTTATTCTAAATATCTCTCCTCATTAACTACGTCTCGCATAAGTAGACTTATTTTGGGGTGTGTTATGTTACTACGTTTAGTACCTCTGCCGTCCTTAAAAGAATGCACTTTTAACTTTGTTGAAAAGTCAATTTATACAACAATAGAGTAACATTTATGTCATCAAATTAGTAGAATTAGATCCATGATCAAATATGTTTTTATTGTATACCTAATTGGTTTCACAAGTATTGACATATTTTTGCACAAACTCGGTCAAATTTTAAAATAATTTGACCATCCAACAAAGTTGGAAATACACTTCTTCAAAAAACGGAGGAAGTAGGTTACTCCTATTATAACCAGCCTTACGGATCCACCTTGTTAACTTCTGTTTATTCCCCACTCTGTATTTTACAGATCCACCTTGTCAGCGTCTATATTTGTTCTTCACACATAAAAATTGCATATTGCCTCAAACATCACATTGAAATCAAAATTGACCTAGAGCAACAAATCGGAATTGAGCTAGACTAATTGAGATTGACATAAGAACCAATCAAAACATGATTTTATCTAACCGATTTCCTCCTCTGTTTGGAAGTGACTTCACATGAGGGGGCGGGTTCGACTGCTTCCGTTTGCGCTTTTACGCAGTTGAGGTTTCATTGGGCTTCTTTGATGCGAGTGCCGGGTGACGACCGTATCCTTGTAGCCCTCCTTGATTTTGGCTTCTACTTCTATCATCATGGCGGCTTCCGTCACCTAGACGAGGTACCAACAGGTGGCGTGGAGGCGCTCTGCCTGCCGGGTGATTCAACCTCTCTTAGGGCGTCGGCTTGGACCCCTCAGAGTAATGTCATGCCCTCTTCCCAGAACTTCGTTCAGCGAGTTCTTATTTACTATCACCTGGAAAGGGTCTACGAGGAGGGTTTGAACGCAAGATGGCTTGAGCGAGGTTGGCGTAGAGGAAGATAGTGGGCAAGGACGAGGATATTGGCTGAGTGTGGTAGCGGCAAGGTGGAGAGTGTCGGTTCATATAGTTGCACTCTGGCGTGAAAAGGGCGGGATAAAGGAAACGCAGAGGAGGGAATGGGCGTGATGCAGTGGCCACCACTAATGGGCGCTTTCCTAGTGGAGACCACCATTTAGGAGAAGAAGAGAAGCAAACGATTGAAGTTTCCCACCTGCACAGGCAGTTTGATATGGCATGCGTTCACCCAGCCTTCAAATTAATATGGAGGCTATGTTCGTTTGTCTAGCGCGCTCCAAAAATTATGAAGTCCAAGAGCAATATGACGACTTTGCTAGACCCATATTTTGAGCCCCAGACAACATATTGATGGTCTTATTCATATATTATGATGATGAGACCAATATGTGCATCTGCTAGAGCCGCACTAACTTAGAAGTAGAGATTTAGAATGTGAATAACCCGTAAGGCGTTCAAAAAAACAATTGGTATGATCTCGGCCTTTTCATTGAGAAGAAGAGAATTAGCCAGCTAACAAGGAAAACTAGCCGAAAACCTGATACAACAGCGATACACACAGACACACGCCAACTTCGAGGTTGCGCAGTACGCGTTTCGACAGCTCTGCCACCCGTGTGTCCATTGATGGCATCCTACCGAGGAGTCTAAATTTGCTTTACTTTTTACCTTTAATACTCATGTAGTAGTTGTAGGATTGTCGGATTTTACTGTGTTTGCGCACCCTTTTATTGATTTATTAGGATCTTAAGAAAGGAGGGGATCTGGAGCATTAAAGAGGAGAACACAAGTATGAGGGTGAAAATCACATTTATTCGTGTGGTGGAAGCTTGCCATAAAAATAAGCTATCAAACGGAGCAAATTCTAGTCGTAACAGTCTCTAGGAGAGAAACATCGTCTTGTACTAGCGCGCCCGCCTGTACAAGGCTCATACCATGTAGCGCCACCTCCCTCGGGTCGACTATTTCATCCTGATGGCTTCATATCATGAATCAGGAGATACGAAGAGCCCAATAACTCCAGTAGAACCAATAATCCTAGCCTCCCGAAGGGGTCCGGAGGGGGAATCCATAGAAGGGCTCCGACATCAACCATCATCATCATACCCTATTCATATCTTTGTAATACCAAAACCTAGGTGGAAACCTACATGTATTACCTTGATCGTTCATCCATGTTTGTCATGATTATTCTTGTGATGTTTATTGTCTTTATGTCTGTAACACCCCCGATGTATTAAGCTACCGCAACCCTCTTTGATTATGCTAAGTCATTTTTCTTAACAGTGCTTGATCAACTATGAGTTCATATCTCATTTCAAATTCCACCTCTCAATTCAAATTCAAATCTATCTCTGAGTAATTGTCATGGAGAAACCAACATTTTATGAAGTAGTTAAGTGCCCTAAAACAATTAAAACATGGCCAAACAGTAATTTAAAATGCTTTTTCTAAACTTGTGAAAATACAAAGTATTTTAAATAAATTCCTAACCTTTTGTGGCAGTGTACAAAATTGCACTTTAAATAATGGGCCAAGTTCCATATCTTACAAAACCTATTTGCTATTTAAAATAAATGCAAAACAGATTAAATAAAAAACAGAAAAAGAAAAAGGAAAAAGAAATAGGAAAAAGAAAAGGGGGCACTGTGCATTGGGCCTAATGCCGGACGCCATTCCCGTCGCCCCAGCTCGCCGTCTGCGCCGCTACAGGAGCCCCTAGATGGATAAGGGCCTCGCCCTCGACCCCCTTGCAACCCTATCCACTTCCCCATCTCCCCTAGCCTCCATCGCTCGGCCTCGAGCTCGTTCGGCGCCATGGCCGTGCCACCACTACCCGCATACCCACCGGCACCCCCACGCCGCACCACCATGTTAGGAGGACACGTTACCGTCCGCTACGCCTCCTCGCCCAACGAGCGCAAGCCAGAGCGCGCCACAACGTCGCCATCCTCTTCGTCTCCATCGCCGGCTGCCAAAGCTACTCCGTGTCGATCTGCTCCATCTACTGCCCTTAACCCGTCGACGAGCCACGCCTTGTGCTCCTCCGGTGAGCACCGCTTCGTTCCCTCCTCATTTTTCCCTGCTGCCTCGCCTGTAGTTCGCCTAGCCGCCATAGCCGCAGCTCGCCCCCGCCTTCGCTTGTTGCCGGCTTTGTTCCCGGCCGTACCAGCTTCGGCTGAGGTGACCAATGGGCGCGGCACCTCCTGCACGTCCCAACGCGCCCCTAGCCCTTCTCCCCGTGCCCTGCATCGTCGATGGCCAAGCGCACCCGAACCTCGCCGCCGCCACGGCTCGAAGCTGGCGCCCTTGACGGCCACCCAAGCCACTGCGACCCCCATCGTTAGATGCGCGATCCCACTAGTTTTCAAACGCAAGTCACCACGCCGCAAAAGAGACACCGTAGCGGAATTCTGGTCGGTTCCGGCGAAGAACCGCTGTTGGAGAGGTCACGAGAGCTCTCTCCAGCGCCGCCGGCGACGTGGCTCGCCTAGGGCCCACCCCTGGATCACTGCCAGTGGGCCCCCTGGCCCTAGTTGACTGGGTTGACCCCAGTCAACTGCGCCGACTAGGCAGCCCCAGCCACTGACATGTGGGCCCCACCGCCTACTTAACTAAAATATTAAATAAATAAATTAGTTTGACTAATATGACACTGACATGTGGGCCCAGCTAACTAATTAACTTAATTAGTTAATTTAAGCACCTGTTAAATGAATCTGTCTATGACAGGTGGGACCCCTATCAATGTCATGCAAACTCTTGGTGCTTCTTTGGGCATCTCACGTGAGAAGCTAACAGTGGAACAGCTTATGGCTGAGCCCAAGCAGTCACAAGATAAATTTGTGCCCAATGATAAGTGATGTATTTTTTTATATTTCAGGGAGGCAGGCCCCTTGTCCTGCCATGTCTGCTCTTTTGGTTTCCTTTTGTCTTTGGTCAGACTTGTGTGTGTGGGTTGAGGACTTTGCTGATGTCCTAATCTACCAGTTTTAGACTTATGGTTATGTTATTTGGCAGTATTATTATGTGATGTTGTATATGGCTCTTTATTTTATCAAATTTCATAATGAGTGCAACTGATAACGAAACTGGAAAGTGCTCTACTGGAATGTCAAAGGTTTGAATTCTGAAATTAGACAGAGGGCTGTTAGAGCCAAAATAGAAGAGAGTTAATGCTTTGTGGTTTGTTTGTAGGAAACAAAATGTGAATTCTTTGATCAAAGGTCCATTAGAAAGTTCGGCCCCAAAAGATTTGACAATTTTGCCTATCAGCTTCTGTGGGTGCTTCTGGGGGTATTCTAGTTTTGTGGTGCTCATCAGCCTTAATTGGGACACTTATCGAAGTTCAGAGCTTTGGCATTATTATAAAGTTTGTTTCAACACACAACAACCAAACCTGGACTTTGGTGAATGTTTATGGGCCTTGTCAGGGACAGTTAAGAGATAATTTTGTGCATTGGCTATACCATATCCAAATACCACAACATGACATTTTGTTATTTGTAGGTGACTTTAGCTTCATCAGATCTATGGAAAATAGGAATATGTCGGGGGTGATGTTAATGATATGTTTATTTTCAATGAAATCATTGGGCACCTAGGTCTTCTTGAATTGCCGTTGAAGGGCAGGTCATACACATGGTCTAACATGCAAGAATCACCTTTGTTGGAACAACTAGATTGGTTCTTCACCACATCAACATGGACCACATAATTCCCAATACCATAGTGTATCCCCTAGCTAAAACTGGTTCTGATCATGTACCTTGTGTGGTCTCCATCTCAGCATCCATACACAAAGCTAAGGTCTTTCCTTTTGAGAACTACTGGGTGGACATGCCTGGGTTTTTTTGACTGTGTTCAGCATTCATGGTCTGCTCCTACCAATAAGTCAAACTCAGCAGCCATCCTAACTGAAAAGTTCAAGAGATTAAGGTATGATCTCAGGAAATGGCACACTGGCCTCTCAACGTAAAAGCTTCTGATGCAGGCTTGTAATGATGTTATTTTGGCTTTTGATAATCTGGAGGAGCAAAGACCTTTAACCAGGCCAGAGTTTAACTTCAGAAATATTGTGAAGCTACATTTGGAGGAACTGCCGCATCTGCAATTTATTTATTGGAAGCACAAATGTACCATTCATTGGATTAAAGTGGGTGAGGAAAACTCTAAATTCTTTCGAGCAATGGCAACAGAAAGATTAAGAAGAAACACAATTTCCAGCCTAGTAAATGAGGATTGCATACTTGTGTCCTCTCACAATGAAATGACTGGTTTGCTTTGGTCTTCTTATAAGGATAGAATGGGCATAGCTCATGGAATTTATATGCAGTTCGACCTGGAGGATATCATCCAGCCTGTGCTTGGCTTGAGGCCCTGTCTGCACCTTTCTCACAGGAGGAAATAAATGAGGTTCTAAAACATTTACCCCAGGACAGGGCACCAGGACCAGATGGTTTCAGTGTACTGTTTGTGAAGAGATGATGGCATATCATTAAGGATGATTTTTTAGATTATTCACTATTTTCTATGATGGAAGAATAACCCTACAAAGCATAAATGGGTCACTTGTCACTCCCATACCAAAGGTTCTTTCACTTGAAGGACCAAATGATTATAGGCCAATCCCTCTCACAAACACCTGTCTCAAATTGCTCAGCAAACTCTTAGAAAACAGGCTACAAAAAGTTATTCTCACATGCATACATAAAAACCAATATGGGTTCCTTAAGTCTAGATCAATTCAATATTGCATCGCTTGGAGCTTAGAATATATTCATCAGCGTCACCAATCTAAGAGACCAATACTCATTCTAAAGCTTGATTTTGCTAAAGCATTTGACACTGTTGAACATGACCTGATTTTGCTGATGCTGAAATATAAGGGTTTTGATGCCGAATGGATTGGTTGGATCAAGGAGCTTCTCTTTTCCGGATCATCTTCCATTTTACTCAATGGAGTACCAGGTAAATAGTTCATATGTAAAAGAGGTGTCAGGCAGGGGGCCCACTTTCACCTCTTCTTTTTGTCATTGCTGCTGACTTACTACAAACTGTGGTCAACAAAATGCTCCAGCAAGGCCTTCTTTCACTCCTAACCATCGTAGTCAACTCCTTGAACTTGTCGAAAACCTTTCGCAACAAGTCGAGCTTTGTAGACAGTAATATTACCGTCAGCGTCAGTCTTCTTCTTGAAGATCCATTTATTCTCTATGGCTTGCCGATCAACGGGCAAGTCAACCAAAGTCCACACTTTGTTCTCATACATGGATCCATCCCAGATTTCATGGCCTTAAGCCATTTCACGGAATCTCGGCTCATCATCGGTTCCTCATAGTTCGTAGGTTCGTCATGGTCAAGTAACATGACCTCCAGAACAGGATTACCGTACCACTATGGTGCGGACCGTACTCTGGTTGACCTACGAGCTTCAGCAGTAACTTGATCTGAAGTTTCATGATCATCATCATTAGCTTCCTCACTGATTGGTGTAGGAATCACTGGAACTGATTTCTGTGATGTACTTCTTTCCAATTCGGGAGAAGGTACAATTACCTCATCAAGTTCTACTTTCCTCCCACTCACTTCTTTCGAGAGAAACACCTTCTCTAGATAGGATCCATTCTTAGCAACAAATATCTTGCCTTCGGATCTGTGATAGAAGGTGTACCCAACAGTATCCTTTGGGTATCCTATGAAGACACATTTCTTCGATTTGGTTCAAGCTTATCAGGTTGAAGCTTTTTCACATAAGCATCGCAACCCCAAACTTTAAGAAACGACAACTTAGGTTTCTTTCCAAACCACAATGGTGTCGTCTCAACGGATTTAGATGGTGTCATGTTTAACGTGAATGCAGCCGTCTCTAAAGCATAACCCCAAAATGATAGCGGTAAATCAGTAAGAGACATCATAGATCGCACCATATCTAAAAAGTACGGTTACCTTGTTCGGACACACCATTACGCCGTGGTGTTCCAGGTGGCGTTAGTTGCGAAACTATTCCACATTATTTCAAATGAAGACCAAACTCATAACTCAGATATTCACCTCCACGGTCAGATCGTAGAAACTTTATTTTCTTGTTACGATGATTTTCCACTTCACTCTGAAATTCTTTGAACTTTTCAAATGTTTCAGACTTATGTTTTATCAAGTAGATATACCCATATCTTCTCAAATCATCTGTGAAGGTCAGAAAATAACGATACCTCCGCGAGCCTCAACACTCATCAGACCGCACACATCAGTATGTATTATTTCCAATAAGTCAGTTGCTCGCTCCATTGTTCCGGAGAACAGAGTCTTAGTCATCTTGCTCATGAGGCATGGTTGGCAAGCATCAAGTGATTCATAATCGAGTGATTCCAAAAGACCATCAGCATGGAGTTTCTTCATGCGCTTTACACCAATATGACCTAAACGGCAGTGCCACAAATAAGTTGCACTATCATTATTAACTTTGCATCTTTTGGCTTCAATATTATGAATATGTGTATCATTACAATTGAGATTCAACAAAAATAGACCACTCATCAAGGGTGCATGACCATAAAAGATATTACTCATATAAATAAAACAACAATTATTCTCTGATTTAAATGAATAACCGTCTCCCGTCAAATAAGATCCAAATATAATGTTCATGCTCAACGCTGGCACCAAATAACAATTATTCAGGTCTAAAACTAATCCCGATGGTAGATGTAGAGGTAGCGTGCCGACGGCGATCACATCAACCTTGGAACCATTTCGCACGCGCATCGTTACCTCGTCCTTAGCCAATCTTCGTTTAATCCATAGCCCCTGTTTTGAGTTGCAAATATGAGCAACAGAACCAGTATCGAATACCCAGGCGCTACTACGAGCATTAGTAAGGTACACATCAATAACATGTATATCAAATATATCTTTCACTTCGCCATCGTTCTTATCCGCCAAATACTTGGAGCAGTTCCGCTTCCAGTGACCAGTCCCTTTGCAGTAGAAGCACTCAGTTTCAGACTTAGGTCCAGACTTGGGCTTCTTCACTTGAGAAGCAACTTGCTTGCCGTTCTTCTTGAAGTTCTCCTTCTTCCCTTTGTCCTTTTTCTTGAAATTAGTGGTCTTGTTAACCATCAACACTTGATGCTCCTTCTTGATTTCTACCTCCGCAGCCTTTAGCATCGTGAAGAGCTCGGGAATTGTCTTATCCATCCCTTGCATATTTTTATAGTTCATCACGAAGCTTTTGTAGCTTGGTGGCAGTGATTGAATAACTCTGTCAATGACACTATCATTAGGAAGATTAACTCCCAGTTGAGTCAAGTGGTTGTGGTACCCAGACATTCTGAGTATATGTTCACTGACAAAACTATTCTCCTCCATCTTGCAGCTATAGAACTTATTGGAGACTTCATATCTCTCAATTCGGGCAGTTGCTTGAAGTATTAACTTCAACTCATGGAACATCTCGTATGCTCCATGACGTTCAAAACGTCTTTGAAGTCCCGATTCTAAGCTGTAAAGCATGGCACACTAAACTATCGAGTAGTCATCAGCTTTGCTCTGCCATACGTTCATAAAGTCCGGAGTTGCTCCTGCAGCGGGTCTTGCACCTAGCGGTGCTTCCACGACGTAATTTTTGTGTGCAGCAATGAGGATAATCCTTAAGTTACGGACCCAGTCCGTGTAGTTGCTACCATCATCTTTCAACTTAGCTTTCTCTAGGAACGCATTAAAATTCAAGGGAACGGTAGCACGGCCCATTAATCTACAACAACATAGAAATGCAAAAACTATCAGGTACTAAGTTCATGATAAATTAAAGTTCAATTAATCATATTACTGAAGAACTCCCACTTATATAGACATCCCTCTAGTCATATAAATGATCACGTGATCCATATCATCTAAACCATGTCCAATCATCACGTGAGATGAAGTAGTTTTCAATGGTGAACATCACTATGTTGATCATATCTACTATATGATTCACGTTCGACCTTTCGGTCTCAGTGTTCCGAGGCCATATCTACATATGCTAGGCTCGTCAAGTTTAACCCGAGTATTCTGCACGTGCAAAACTGGCTTGCACTCGTTGTATGTGAACGTAGAGCTTATCACACCCGATCATCACGTGGTGTCTCGGCACGACGAACTGTAGCAACGGTGCATACTCAGGGAGAACACTTATACCTTGAAATTTAGTGAGGGATCATCTTATAATGCTACGGCCGTACTAAGCAAAATAAGATGCATAAAAGATAAACATCACATGCAATCAAAATATGTGACATGATATGGCCATCATCATCTTGTGCCTTTGATCTCCATCTCTAAAGCACCGTCATGATCTCCATCGTCACCGGCTTGACACCTTGATCTCCATCGTAACATCATTGCCGTCTCGCCAACTATTGCTTCTACGACTATCGCTACCGCTTAGTGATAAAGTAAAGCAATTACATGGCGATTGCATTTCATACAATAAAGCGACAACCATTAGGCTCCTGCAAGTTGTCGATAACTTCTACAAAACATGATCATCTCATACAACAATTTATATCTCATCACGTCTTGACCATATCACATCATAACATGCCCTGCAAAAACAAGTTACACGTCCTTTACTTTGTTGTTGCAAGTTTTACGTGGCTGCTACGGTCTTCTAGCAAGAACCATTCTTACCTATGCATTGAAACCACAACGATTTTTCGTCAAGTGTGCTGTTTTAACCTTCTACAAGGACCAGCCGTAGTCAAACTCGATTCAACTAAAGTTGGAGAAACAAACACCTGCCAGGCACCTGTGCGCGAAGCACGTCGGTAAAACCAGTCTCATGAACGCGGTCATGTAATGTCGGTCCGGGCCGCTTCATCCAACAATACCACCGAATCAAAGTAAGACGTTGGTGGTAAGTAGTATGACTATTATCGCCCACAACTCATTGTGTTCTATTTGTGCATATCATCTACGCATAAACCTGGCTCGGATGCCACTGTTGGGGAACGTAGTAATTCAAAAAAAAAATCTACGATCACGCAAGATCTATCTAGGAGAAGCATAGCAACGAGACAGGAGAGTGTGTCCACGTACCCTCGTAGACCAAAAGCGGAAGCGTTTAGTAACGCGGTTGATGTAGTCGAACATCTTCACCATCCAACCGATCCAAGACCGAACGTACGGCACCTCCGTGTTCAGCACACGTTCAACACGATGACGTCCCTCGAGCTCTTGATCTAGTTGAGAACGAGGGAGAGTTCCGTCAGCACGACGGCGTGGCGACGATGATGATGAAGTTACCGTCGCAAGGCTTCGCGTAAGCACTACAACGATATGACCGAGGTGTTAATCTATGGAGGGGGCACCGCACATGGCTAAGAGATTGTCTGTTGTGCTTTGGGGTGTCCCCCTGCCCATGTATATAAAGGATGGGGGAGGAGGAGGCCTTCCAAGGGGGAGGCGCGCCAAGGGGGGGGGGAGTCCTACTAGGACTCCAAACCTAGTAGGATTCACCCCCCTTTCCTTCCAACGGAGAGGGGAAAAGGGGAAAGGAGGGAGAGGGAGAAGGAAAGAGGGGGGCCGCCCCCTCCCCTTGTCCAATTTGCATTGGGGCAATGGGGCGGGCCCCACCTCCTGTGGCTTGCCTCCTCTCCTCCACTATGGCCCATTAGGCCCAATAACTTTCCCAGGGGGTTCCGATAGCCTCCCGGTACTCCGGTAAATCCCTGAACCTTATCGGAACCATTCCGATGTCCGTATATAACCTTCCAATATATCAATATTTACACCTTGACCATTTCGAGACTCCTCGTCATGTCCGTGATCTCATCCGGGACTCCGAACAAACTTCGGTCATCAAATCACATAACTCATAATACAAATCGTCATCGAACGTTAAGCGTGCGGACCCTACGGGTTCGAGAACTATGTAGACATGACCGAGACACATCTCCGATCAATAACCAATAGCGGAACCTAGATGCTCATATTGGTTCCTACATATTCTACAAAGATTTTTATCGGTCAAACCGCATAACAACATACGTCATTCCCTTTGTCATCGGTATGTTACTTGCCCGAGATTCGATCGTCGGTATCATCATACCTAGTTCAATCTCGTTACCAGTAAGTCTCTTTACTCGTTCCGTAATGCATCATCCCGTAACTAACTCATTAGTCACATTGCTTGCAAGGCTTATAGTGATGTGCATTACCGAGAGGGCCCAGAGATACCTCTCCGATACTCGGAGTGACAAATCCTAATCTCGATCTATGCCAACTCAACAAGCACCATCGGAGACACCTGTAGAGCATCTTTATAATAACCCAGTTACGTTGTGACGTTTGATAGCACACAAAGTGTTCCTCCGGTATTCGGGAGTTGCATAATCTCATAGTCAGAGGAATATGTATAAGTCATGAAGAAAGCAATAGCAATAAAACTAAACGATCATTATGCTAAGCTAACGGATGGGTCTTGTACATCACTTCATTGTCTAATGATATGACCCCGTTCATCAAATGACAACACATGTCTATGGTTAGGAAACTTAACCATCTTTGATTAACGAGCTAGTCAAGTAGAGGCATACTAGGGACACTATGTTTGTCTATGTATTCATACATATACTAAGTTTCCGGTTAATACAATTCTAGCATGAATAATAAACATTTATCATGATATAAGGAAATATAAATAACAACTTTATTATTACCTCTAGGGCATATTTCCTTCAATATACTTAAAAATTATACAACAAAATATTTTTTTAAATGTTAACCACGTATTTAAAAAATGTGAAACTTGTATGATTTTGTTTCTGATGTATAAGAATAACCTACAATATGTAAGAAAAAAATTAGTCATGTAAACATATATTTGAAAAGATGTCAACCATTTATGTAAAAATGCTACCCCAAATGTTATACAGAAAATGTTCCTACTATACACGCAAAATCTACAATGCATATGAAGATGGTAAAAAACCAAAAAAAGGCGAAAAGAAACAAAGAAAACCGAAGGAAAAAAAATAAACATAAAAACAAAGGACAAAAAGAAAAGTGAAAAAAATACAATGCAAAACAGTGGAGCATAGTGAACATAAAAAATAACAAAAAATAAGAAAGAAACAAATAAAAATCGAAGCGAAAATGAAAAAAACCCTAAATAAACCGGCAAATAGTGGAACAATGTGAAAACCAATAAAAGCTCTAAAAACAAAAAAGAAACAAAGAAAACCTAGGAAAAAAAGAAGAAGATGCAAAAGAATAAACAAAGTAAATAAATGATCCTATAGATGTGGCAACGACGTGTAAGTGCTTCAGCCGAGAAAGGCATATATCACACTATAAGTGAGATATAGCTCTGGAGACACGGGTGCGCCAACTAGGGAAAACAATAGGAACAAGTGTTGTAAGCGCCAAGGGCAAGTATAATAAGATGATGCAGACAGACTATAAGACCTAAAATATTATACTTTTGCTGAGTTGGAAAGTGAATAAGAGAGAGAAGAGCAACGGGTTGTAACACGCGCTCCTAGATACTACTCCCTCCTTTCCGGTTTATAAGGCTCAATTCAAAATTCTCACCAACCAAGGTAGATGGTGAGTGGTGGAATACTTTTTGTAGTTTGCAAAAGCATCCAATTAATGCTCTTGTTTTCCTCAAAAAAGTATGTTTACCAATGCATTAATTGCAATGCATGCATGCATAAATTACATGCATTGATCAATTTTCTCTTAGTACTTGCATGCAATGATTTAATGCACCTTGAAATCTGAACATGTGATGGAAAACAACCAAATTGAGTCTTATAAAATCGAAAAACTAAAATTTTAAGATAAGTCCTATACACCGGAAAGGAGGGAGTACTACCTTCGTTCGGCTGTAGAAGCCCTTTGGACAAGAACTCTCATACCAAGGTAACTACAACGGGTTTAACGCATATTTAAGCGGCTGCATGCATTGGCCGCATAGTTGCAATTAACATCGGTATTAAAAGCAAAAATCTCGAGCTCCGCTGCGGTCGTCAGCGCTGGCTCATGCATGGCCAGTAAAAAGACAGCCATAAGAGATGCCACTCGCAGGCATGCATCCATGTATTAACTAATCTTGCTTTATTCTACCACCAGCAAGCAACTTTGAGTCTAGCCGGCCTTGTAAAAACGTACTAGCTCCATCTGTCCTGGGGCCTTTATACTACATGTAACCCGGACGGAGGTAGTATGTGAGAGAGTGTGGTGAGGCATATATGCGATAATTCGCAGGAGCGCTCGTCCGCGCTTGCTCACGGAATCGGGGGGCGTCCATCGGGGTGGAGAGTATTAGCGCGTGATGTATATTGCCACAGTAGTCTACGGATATTTTAATGGGAGGGGAGATGGTAGTGGGACGACGTTTGTATCTAGCGGAGAGACGGTCGTCAGCGGAGGGACAACGTTAACAATAGAAGCAAAGGTGTACCGGAAGCACAGACGGAGGGTAGCAACGTGTACCGGAGGCATAGACGGATGGATTGCGGCCCGTTAGCCCGTGGCAGCCGTTTAAGTACAGGACCAGCTACCCCGCCGTGGTTCAGTCTGTTCGGATAGATCCCCAAACTGAGGCAGCAAAGCAACCACAGCTACTAGTTCATGAAAACTAACATTTATGTCTGCATGAAGCACACAGATGATACATCTCAGAAGACAGAAAACAACCATATGTTCTTTACAAGGAAGCGACTGCAGGCTGGAGAAAAACCACAGCTACTAATTTATGAAAACAAGAAACTCAAAACATGTAGGTATGCATGAAGCATACTGATGATACATCTTACAAGACAGAAAACCATGATCTGCTCCTTACAGGGAAGCGACTTCATGCTGGAGAACAACCAAAGCTACTAATTTATGAAAACAACAAATTGAAACATTTTTTCTGCATGAAGCATACTGATACAACTGGCAGGACGGCAAATTACCAACTGTTTTTCAACAATTTATTTTCTCGTTATGCAAACGAATGGCTGCAGAGCCCTCATTGAGATAGATTTGCAGTGTAGAGTATAATCATTCGCAGATGGTGCTTGGGTCGAATCTAGTGGATGGAACAACATGGAGGACGACCTTAGGCTTGTTGCAAGAATATTCTTCCTGTGGCCACCAACTCCACAGTTTGAGCATTTTGCTTCTTTCCTCTCTTTGTGAGGCATGTCACCTCTCTTCGGGCATGTGGGGCTCTTGTGTGTAGGTTCCCGGCATATACTACAGA
Source organism: Aegilops umbellulata (assembly GCA_032464435.1). Classification (NCBI taxonomy): domain Eukaryota; kingdom Viridiplantae; phylum Streptophyta; class Magnoliopsida; order Poales; family Poaceae; genus Aegilops; species Aegilops umbellulata. The sequence goes on from CP136054.1 coordinate 127,057,254, forward strand.
ACCGAGTTCACTTACTTGTGCCACAACTATTCGCAGCATGCACATTAGCAGTGTGTGATCTATTCTTTGCACTCCGGTCGTCGTATGGAGGTTTGTCCCTGCTGGTGGTTGGTCGCCCTGGTTTCCGTTTGCGTTTTGGAGCTCCGAGGCCGCTGAAATTACCAACTGCACTTCCTTCAACATCACTGCAAGTTGTGTTGTAGGGGACAGACAGGGGAACCAAATCTTTTTGTTTCATTTTTTGTGTCTCAATTCTTGCTTCCAAGCCCATACCATCCTGCAAGGCTGCTATTGGAGTCAATGTGTCCATTGCTCTCTTCAGGATATCCATGGCACACTCGTATGCTTCTGTGTTGGAATCACCCAAACGCACAACTTCGAGAGCATGAGTGTACAAGTTTGAGTGCCTGAATGTAATTGAGTTCAGAGAAATGTTGTCCTTCTGGAGGTGTGATAGATGATTCGGTAGAACATCCCATGCGTCCTTTGTCCATCGTTTCAAAATATGTTGTGCTGGTATACGGTCTATTCCAAGGAAGTCAAGGACCTGGAAAGGAGAAATCAAAGTAAGTTACCGTATTCTAACCGATCTGGAAGTTTTTAGTTTTTTTTATACCTTCCCTGAATGGCAGCAAAGCAAGCCTGTGTGCTCAAAGTTACCACACTCACACCTCAGTTTGTCTGCTAGTTTGTCAACTTCTACCCTCTACACTACTCTGCATCATTTCTCATGTTTTTCTGGATGGTAGCGCCGTACCAATAACTTTCTCCCTTGCAGACCTCTTCTACTTTGTACTGCATTGATTCATACACAACATCGCCGAACTTATCGAACATAGCCCGTGTGTATATCTCACTGGCATGCATTTCAAGTGGTGCATTCATTTTCATGACTGGGGATGTCTGCTTGTAAACCATGGCTTTCTATTAGATCCTTCCACGCAGTCTCAAATTCATCAACTGTTAGCATGTGTTGGATTATCTTGTGAAACTCTGATCTGAATTTGCTTCGTTTTGTATAAAGTGGGCCAAGTTTTTCCTTTGCACTCTTCAGCACGTGCCACTTGCACCACCTGTGAGTCGTGTCGGGCATGACCTTCTGCAGTGCTAGTTCCATCGCCCTGCACTGATCTGAACCCAGAAGTTGATTTATAGCATAATTGTTATTTTTTTGCCGGATAAGTACATGTGAAATGTAACAAGAAGTTGGAAGGTGTCGGGTTGTATGTTGTCTAACCTGTAAGTACAGTTTGTGGGTGTTTACCACCCATCATACGGATGAACTCGGTGAATACCCACTCGAAGGTTTCAACAGTCTCATCTCGAACGAGGACGCCGCCAAAGATAATAGTCTGGAAGTGATTGTTGACTCCCACAAATAAGCCGAAAGCATGTCATACATATTTGTCCGGTAGGTGGTGTCAAATGTTATTGCATCTCCGAAGAAATGGTACTGAGACCTGCTTGCTCCTGTTGACCACAACAAATTCCTTATCCGACTGTCCTCGTCTGGCTGCACCCTGTAGTACAAGCCAGAGTCTTTTGCTCCAAGCTCAGCAAAAACTTCCATTGTTTTGCGCACATCGTCATCAGCTTGTTCTCTACTGATCTGTCCACACAGCCCCCTCAAAGCTCTCTTGCCGAATGGCACGTTGCTCATTGCGCCGAAGAAACTACCAATTATGTTGTACACCTTACCAATACTAATGTTGTTTTCACGCAGCTGTTTCACAACATCTCTTGTGTATATGTCAATATGTCTGTGTGAAGGCCAATACAGTTTCTCGCCACAATTTTCCGTTAGCGAGTGATTACAGGATGATCTGTGCTCACTAATATACCATCCATTGTCATTTGTCCGGAGTAACCTTATCATTGCGGGGCATCGACAGCGACAGGTTCGTGTGTTGCTTCTTTTGGGGACACCTGTTAGTTTGTTATTCACGTGTACTGACTGCTGTAGGTACTAATCAGCAAATGTGGTCTGAAGTATGTAAAGTTGATGTAGTGAAGCATGTATTACCGAGCAACCACACACAATCTCTTGCATGCACTTTGTTCTCTCCACATTTAGCCTGCTTTTGCCGTACCTGATTCCAAACCTTTTTTTCCATGAGTAGAGATTGTAACAATCCTATGCCTCCCCAAGTGAATCAAATGTGCTTCCGACAACAGGCACTATGACGGTTGGTGTCTTCTCATTTGCATAACCACGAAGTGCTTTTTCCAGGGCAGTTGTCCTACCGGCGCAGGGGGGCGTTCTGTTGGTGCTCTTCCAACCTATGTTTTTAAGGCGGCCCCTTACCGCCTTAGGGAGGGGGGGGGGGGCGCTTTGGACGCCTAGGCGCCCAAAGCGGTCGATTTTCCAAAGCGGAGGGGGAGCGCTTCGACGCCTAGGCGTCGCCTTAGGGACGCTTTAAAAACATAGCTTCCAACACGGACTCTACATAGTCGAGAAACATGTTGTGAGATGTTTTGGAAGCAAGCATGCAAACCTATAATTCACTCATAACCTATATACTGCAGCGGTCTGATTTTACTAGATATGGAGTTCCATATGTAGGTTGTCCGTCATAACTTGCAATGGAAATAAAAATCCAGAACATGTAGGAATTGGGTAAACCTGAGCGATTGAGATGGTATACAATGAAAATAAAAATTCAGAACAAGTAGGAATTGGGCAAACCCGAGCGTTTGAGATGGTATACCTCCTTGTCCATCGAGGCGCCTGAGGATCGTCCCTCACTGTTGATGTCTCTGAAGGTGCCACCGTCAGGGCGACAGCTTCGCAAGTACTGTTCAGATCGGCATCCACTGTGAGTGCTGCATCCCCAGCCTCGCCCATGCTGAAATCTGACCGGGCGCAGATAAGAACTTCAGCGCCTTCGTCATACTCCACGAGAGTTGTCGTGCGATAGATCCATCGGCGGAAATCTAGCACAAATCAAAGCGACTGCAAAAGTTGGATGTCTGCTTGTAGGGCGCACTATTTGGACGGAGGGGCGAAAGAAAAGTGAAGGGAACATACCTGTCCACGGGATCTGACAGGAACTTGAAGCCATTGCTTTCCGCCTCTGCCATCGCCATGCCTGCGAGCTCGGGAGCTTGTGCGGCGGATCAAGGGATATGGTTTCTTTTTTTTTTCCGCATCGTCGGAGGGTCCCACTGGTGGGGCAGGGGCAGGTGGGAGGTAATTTTTCGTCATATGCAAACTGGATGTCGTTACATGTTAACGGGTTATGTACCGTGTTGTTGACGGTTATGTATCAATGGAACATCAGGCAGACACAGTCGGAGTTGCCGGCCCGAGGACGGGTCTGTTTCCGTATACGACTGTTGCCTTGTACGGTCGGCACCACGCAATGCCAGCGGAAGCATTCGTCACGTCCACGCGTCGATCTCCTTCTCGCCAGCGCTAACGGGAGCACGCGAGGACGAGCGCTATATTGCCGCACTCCCGGCATATATGAATAATATAGTACTCCCTCCGTTCCCAAATAGCTGTCTTTCTAGCCATTTTAAATGAAGTACAACATACGGATGTATGTGGACATATTTTAGAGTGTAGATTCACTCATTTTGCTCTGTATGTAGTCACTTGTTAAAATCTTTAAAAAGACAATTATTTAAGAACGGAGGGAGTATATATATTACATGCGGAAATGCCGTTTGGAGGCCGAGCACCATGCAGGCCGTAATCCGGCTCGTTAGTCGTTGTGGGGATCAGTTGCCGTCCCGTATTATTCCGACGTATTTTAATCTGGCACCTTTTTACACCACACTGTATTCTTAAATTATGCACAGTGCTATCCCATGTTAATGACGCTGCCCTGCCAAGCTGTTCACACGTTCCATCGTCTCACCCATCTTGTCCACACAGTGCAAGGAGTTCACGAACATGGGCAGGATTTATGTGTCAGTCTTGCTATGTGTGAGGCGCTAGAACATACGCAACAACCGCACCATCTAGTAATGTGCCATTTAATCGCTTTCCGAACGTTAGGATTTATGCCCAGAATGACTTGAGTCGACCAATTAAGTTATTCATTACTGCCGGATGAACGTTGGATTTATGCCCAGAATTACTTGAATGGAACATGTGAATCTTTTAAAAAATATGAACCAGTTGTTCTCAAACCGGTTATACTATTAGTTCAACTCTTGAGAAAAAAAATCCCATTGTCCAAAGGAAAAATTCATGTATTTAAAAAATAATTTGTTCATTTGTGTAACGAAATCTAGATGCATTTTTCAATAATGTTCTTCTCCGTGAAAAACTGTTCATGTGTTTCAACAACCAAAAAATGTTCGCTCGTAATGTACTAACAACCGTTACCACAAAATGTCCATTTTTTATTAAATTTTCCCATTTTGTTTCTTTTCTCTTTTTCGTGGTGCCCAAGTGCTCGGTCTCGAGCTTCGGGGTGAAAACCTAGGCATGACCTGGGATGGTTATACCCGGCAATGGCAGTGTACTTATATCGTAACCTTTTTTAAGGCATTGCCTGATATGCTCAGACTAGTTTTTTAAGGTGAAAACTTAAAATCTGGCATTCGGTGGTCGGATCCGGTGACATCAAAGTTTGGGCGTCCCTTCCTTCCTAAAGGTGTTGTTGTTGAAGAACATGGACATCCTTGTCCTTGTATTGTCATGAAATGGTTGGTGCGGATATAGTCATTGTTCTAGTTTGTCAAATTTTTCCCTCTTACTTAGGGATAGCTTTGGTCTTATATGACTTTGCTATTTGCTGGTGGGCTTTGTGTGTGTTGGTGTTGGATGTGTACATTCTAGCTATGCAAAAACCGGGTATGTATTCATTATGTTTGTATTCACTTGATACTTCATCTTGAGTCAATAAAATGTACCCTTTATCGAAAAAATGTTCATCACATTCTTAATAATTGTTAACTGTGTATTGAGAATAATGTATAGCATGTATCAAGAAATTGTTAACTGTGTACAAAGTGTTCACCATGTATTTTACTAATATATGTGACCAATTCTTCAAAATTGTTAGAATAACTTCATATATACTCAATACTTTTATCCTCGTAATATATGTGACCAATTCTTCAAAATTTGAAGAATAACCAGTGAAATATTTTTTCTACAAAAGATATATGTGGGAAAGAAATTTATAGATGCATAATTTTTCCCTTTTTGACTTGTGCACATATACACGTGTGGTGTGCTACGAGAAATAGAAACAGCACATTTTCCCCTATAAAAAATAGTAGAAATGGAGCGAACTAAAAAAATAGAAACAACATATTGTGTGCTATATTTTTTTTACCAGCGTATGGTGTGTTATTAGGCGCTGAAGATTCTAAAAAAATGTAGTTAGGCGATGACGTGCGGTGCGGCGAATAACAAATGCAAGCGGAGATTCTAAAAAAAAAAAACAAATGTAAGCGGAACGTTCTCCAAATGCGCCCAGAAAGCACATCATGTTCGCAAGCATCAGCCTCAAAGGAGGCCCACGTACAAATCAAAAACAGGAAAGAATGACACAGGTGTATTTCTCCTAAATATCTGGGTATAGCGCTTGAAAAGTCTGAAGGCACCGATCCTAAAGTGACAACGCTCGATTGAGATAACGACCACCATGGAGATCGGCCTCCAAAACGACTTTCTCTATTACATGTAACTATTATACTTCCCAACTATAAGTTTGGTTATAGATGACATCACAACATCATATGGGAGCTCCTAATTGACGCTTCAAGCGCCAGTTCCCTAAACTGGTGGCCATGCAGCATCACCTGTGGGCCGGCCCATATAGGCGAGCACCCGATCATTCCATCGATGATTGTTGCTTCGTTCCATCAATCGCTTTTACCGATCGCTACCCCTAAAAATATAGTCAACCGATGATTAATATGAAAAAACGAAAATTTGCAAAAATTAAAAAAATTATGAATTAAAAAATGTCCATGAATTTTGAAAATAGTTCATGAATTTGTAAAAATAGTTCACTGAATTTGAAAAAGAGTTCATCCAATTTGAAAAAAAGTTCACCGATTTTGAAAAAAGTTCATCAAAGTTGAAAAAGTTCATCCGATTTGAAATAAGTTCATCGATTTTTGGAAATATTTTCATGAAATTCAAAACTTCTTCATCCATTTTTCAAAAGAAATATTGAATTCAAATTTTGCTCATCAAGTTAAAAAAATGTTCATCGACTTTAAAATTTGTTCATCAAATACAAAAAAGGTTCAACGTTATTAAAAAATGCTCATAAAAATTGTTCATCAAAATATAAAAATGTTCATTAAAGTTGAAGAAATGTTAATTCTTTTGAAATTATGAATAATTTTTGAATTCAGGAACTTTTTGTTGAATTCCCTTTTTCTTCGCTCTTCTGGAACCGGTATAAAAATTGGTGCTTTCTCTATTTTGTTTACGTTAGTGACTGGGGGATTTCCGGGAAGGCCTATGTGGGGTAGCTTCCGATGAACATTTTTTGAATCCGTGAACATTTTTTGAAAGTCAGAACTTTTTGAAATCTTGAAAAAATAGGAGCATCTCGCACCCCACATGGGCCGGCCCAGAAGGAGCGCAAAGGAGCAAGGGGGTGCGCGCGCCTGTCCCCCGGCGTACAGGTCGCAAAATAGGAGCACCCATCATATATCAAACAACCGATCAAAAGTGGATTTTTGGAACCCAGGTGTATTGAAGGACCTTATTTTAAATACTTTAAAACCACACTTAAAGTTTTTAAAATTCTTGATTTTTTTTCGTGATCCTATGAATGTATATTACATATGTGTAAAGTTCGGTTATGAAAAAAGTAAACATGTAAGCTATACGGAAATGACAAAATGGTGATTTCTAAATGCTGAATAATACATGCACTATTTATCTTTTAAAAAATCATGATTTTGTCATTTTTGTGTAACTCGCATGGTTACTTATTTTAGCATCAAAATTTGTACATGGGTAATATACATCCATATAAACATGGTGATTTACTTTCAGATTTTTTTGAAATTTTAAAATAGCATTTTGGCACTATTCAAAATATAGGCCTTTAATGCATCTGTCCTTCAAAGTGATTTTTTGGCAGCTGACCGTACTATTAACCATGTTTAAATAGCCTAAAATCTAAAAAGTGGCCGGCCATCAACTAACAGAAACGGGCGGCCGGCTCGTGGCCGTTCGATCGCGCGAGCGATCGCGCCCAGATCCGCCAGGTGCCACCTGGTCTGGATAGGTCGTGCACCGCGGTCGTGGGCGGTTTTGTCCGCATCCGGACGTGGGAGGCCCACCTGTAAGCGGTAGAGGAGAGAGTAGTGGGGGTCGTGGGCGGCGGTTTTCGAAATCTGCGCGTGAAATCCCTCGCCGCAGCGTGCTCTCTCTCCCCATTCCGTCTTCGTCTTCCTCCTCACCATCCTCTCCACCGAACGGGGCATGGTGGGCGGAGTGCTCAGATTGGCGGCGGCTTGCGGGTGGTTCTCCTCGCGGGGGAATCGCTGGTGCTCCTCGTCGTCGGAGGTATGCTCGCCCTCCACTTCTACATGCTTCTCCTCCCTCTCTCTATCTCGCGGAGCGCGGATGGTGCCGAAATGCGAGGGGAATGCTCTCTAGGGTTCGGGAACGGCGCGAACTACCCCCGCTTATTCTCGATTTTGGTCACGTTGAGTTCCCTTCTCCTATCTTGTAGCACGCACCCAACGGTGGTCGAGATCTACAAGGTGGCGTGAAATCCCTCACCGCAGCGAGTTCTCTCCCCATTCCGTTTTCGTCTTCCTCCTCGCCATCCTCTCCACCGAACGGGGCGTCGCGGCGGAGTGCTCAGTTTGGCGACGGCTTGCGGGTGGTTCTCCTCGCGGGGGAATCGTTGGAGGCGTAGTTCACGGCACGGGGTGGCTGGACAGGGTCAATGTGTAGTTGGCCAGGGTACGCGGTAGTCGTTAGGTAGAAGGGATGCATGTCCACGGCGCCCGTTGCTCGATTTTAGGGCGATTTGGCTGTTTAGTTCATGTTCCGTTCAATTTTGCAGAGATTTGAGATCTGTTCATGATTCTTAGTTATTCTGTAAGTTGTATTAGATGTGCGCAATGTTGTGTGCAATGCATTGGCTGATTTTGTAGTTGGTGTTCAGAGATTTAAGTGGTTAGTTGCACAAAATTCTCCTCAGTTGGCTGCGTCCATATAGTACTTGGCTGTCCATATGCTTTGCAGTTGCAGCAGTTGTTTTGGTCAGTTGGCTCACTGTTTTTTGTACTAGGTGGTTGTCTATACGGTGTTCAGTTGCACAAGTTGCCTACTCAGTTGGCTGCATCACTTTTACTAGTTGGCTGTTCATATGTTATACACTTGTGCCAGTTGCTCTACTTAGTTGGTTTTACTTAGTTGCATATGTTATACACTTTTACTAGTTGGCTGTTTCCCCCTCTGCTGTGTGCAACTAGGGACTCTTGTTTGTGCAATTTTAGCATCAATGCTTGCCAGTTTTCCAATATAATCTACCCAATCCACCAGCGTTGTGGTGGTTGTGGTGGTTTATGTGTTATCCTCCTGCTTTGTGCAACTAGGACCCCTTGATTTGTGCAAATTAGTACCAATGCTTGCCAATTTTCCACTTTAATTTTTCTCAATGTGCAAGTCTTTTGTTGTGGATGTGGTTGTTTTCATGTGTCTCCCCTCATGTTCAACTAGGGACGCTTTTTCAGAATAAGTTATCTCACTGAGCTTGTTGCCTTTACTTAACTTTTTTCTGCCTAGGTATTACTTGTCACAGTTGGCAAGTAATAACTAGGCAGAAAAAAGTTAGTTGGCTTATTTGATGTCCAGTTTGCACAAGGTTTACTGCCTAGTTGGCTGCATCATTGTAGTAGTTGGTTGTCCACATCTTCTAACTATGTTTTTTTGTTGTATTTCCTGCCGCAGGGCAAAAATGGTTATAATAGGAGGAGATGCGGATGGCAATGAAGGAGATGTATTTTTTTCACTTTTTTTCTTTTGTTTTTGAGTTGTTTCCAACTTATGCATGTATGCTAATGTCTTTTTTTTTCATGTTTTCTTTTGGTTGCTTAATCAGCGTTCTGGAAGTCAGCCGCTTCGCCGGAACTCGAAGCGTCCTGCTAATCGCCAGCCACGACCTGCGCAGAGTGTTGAGCAGGGAGAGGATGTTGAGGTAAGTGGCATGCTGATGACACAAGTCCAATTTTTTTGGTTTTGTTTGGGTCATATAACATTTTTTTGTTTTTTCCCATGCTCATGTTTTTTATTTTTTTTTCTTAGGATGCTGATCAGTTCCGTGTTGTAAAGCGGACTAGACGTGCATCACTTGGTAAGGGAGCTGAGTCATCTTCTAGGGTAAGTAAAATCTCGAATATAAGTGTTTTTCTCGCTTTTTTAGATAGTGATGAAATTATGCAGCAGTTCACACCACTATTTTTGTTTTTAGTTTGTCAATAACAACCTTTTGTAGTTGACATCTCTAGTCATATTGATTTAAATACAGTTGACATTAGTTGGCATTAGTTGGCATCTTGTAGTTCACTAGTTGGCATCTTTTCATAGTTGACATCAGTGGTCATTTTTGTGTGCAGGCAGCAGTTGCTGGAGAAGCTATCGCATCTTTCGCAGCAGATGCTGAGGTATGTGGGTTTCTTGTGTGTGTTTATGATCTATTTGAATAGTTCTTTGCAAACCTTTTTTTAGTTACTGTTTTTCTTGTTTGCAGTATCATTTCTTATTGTTGCACATCCACTAGAACTTTTTGTAGCTGCCAGGTCTCGTACTTTTTTTTGAAGGTTGCACACTGGCAATCTTGCAGCTGTCCTCATGAGCTTTATTAGTTGCACAAATACATCATATTAGTTGGCGTGATCCATTTTATGAATATATAGCTCATTGTAATACTGATCCAAATGATGATTGCTAGTTTTTTTTCATTCTTGTTTTTTCTCTTGTGTTTAATGTTTGTGTAATGCTTTCATTTTCTCATCAACAGGGCAGCGGTGAAGGAGTTGAGGTGGCTCCAGTGGAAGATGTGGAGTGACCATCACAAGCAGGCAGGATAAGGGCATCACCAGCGCGGTTTGCAAATTTCAACGCCTCTACAGAAGTCAGAGCTAGTTTCGAGGTTGTTCGGGGGGCTATTGAACTTATCAGACACACTTCCAGCGGACCTCACTAAGTTCCTGGTGCAGTCCTACCAGCCACAGACCTCTGAAATGGTTTTCCCAGGAAGGGGAAGGATCCGTGTCGATGCTGACAGTGTTCAGAGGGTATTTTATCTCCCAAACAGGGGTAAAAAAGTCAGATATTTAGTTGACAAGGATGCCACTAGGAGATTCAGACAGGCTTTCAACATAACTGGAAATTCTCATCCCCAGATCACTACATGGCTCAAGATGATTCAGGATATGGCTGGAAGAACGGATGACACATGCTTTATGGCCTGGCTTGCGGTTGCCTTCAGCACTTTTCTAGCACCAACCACGACCTTGAAGCTCAGCCCAAAGTGTTATGGACTTGTGCTAGATCATCAAATGCTAAAGAATACAAACATCTGCCTCTTTGTAGCAGAACACATTAACGAAGCTTTCTGGAACATGGACCAGGAGAAGCAAACTGTCTGCTGCTGCTTGTATCACTTGATGGTTAGTGAAAATGACCACTTTTTCCATCTGTTCCTATTCTTTCTGTGCAGTTATAGTTTGCTGAAATTCTCATAACAATAACTGAACTTGGCTTTTTCTTTTGTTTGGGTCTGGTGCAGATACTATACCTTGATGCGCTCGTACATGACATCCCAGTAAGCAACTGCGCGATACGATCGAATGCATGGGATAGTACTCTAATTGCCAAGGTGATCAAGAAGGATACTATCTCTCCTGGTGTGTTCGGCAAATTACAAGTAAGTTCTTTTTTGTTTTTTTCCAACAGTGTCTTCCTTCTATGTTCTTTTGATGTCTGGTCACTTTTTTGGAAATTGCACAGAAAACTGTCACCAGTTGGCACAACAATGCATGTAGTTGCACAACTTGTAGCTTTAAGTTTGGCAATCTGCACACATGTTCATTTTAAATTGGCACACCATCTTTTTTAAGTTGCACAGTTTTACTAATCTTGTTGCACAGATGTGTTGCATCAGTTGGTAGAAACTTTTTTTTAGGTGCCATGTGTGTTGCACAGTTTTTGTGTCTTTGTTCAGTTGCATATATGTATAGTTGAATTTGTCTACCCCAGTATCTTGTTGTAGTTGCACAGGTTGTAATGTGTGGTTTCGTTCAACACACAAATCTATTTTGATAACCTTGTTATTTTCTGTTTCTCTTTTTTTTCACATCAGCTTAAAGAGGAGTATAGAGGCACGGAGCAAACACCACTGTTTGGTGGAATTTTGTAAGCTGAAGCATTCGTGGCATCCAAGTTACCAATAACCTACAATCCGCAGGTTAGTGTTTTGCATACAGAAACTTGTACCACTTACCAATATTTTTCTATTGGCTGGGATGTATGTTCAGTTGGACATGTATAACTTTTGTAGTTGCGAGAATATAGAATTTAGTTGGCTGTGATGTATGTTCAGTTGCACATATAAGCTTCTGTAGTTGCACATGTTCTTTTGGACAGTCAAAGTGTTCATTTACAACCATTGTCATCAACTTTTGGCAGAATGCATTTTTTTTAGTTTGTGCCACAGTGCATGTGTAGTTGGCTAGAATCATGTTTTTAGTTGGCCAGAAAGTGTGTATTAGTCGTTTTTGCTTATCACATCATGGTCAGTTACAGACATTTTACTTTTTATTATTTTTTCTAACTGAATCAGTACTGAATCTTTTTGTGTTGATGCAGAAAAAGGCAAAGATTGCGAAAGTGGTCAATGAGCTGTGCAAGGCTGTAACTGAACAGGTTGGCACCTTCATTTAAGCAGTTGCCAAGATCGATGACGAGGAACCAGATATTGATCCTTATGTACAACAGCCATCAATGCAAACTGGGGCGTCATGCCATGCTCCAAAAAGAAAGAGACGAGGGTCAACTATACAAGAAGAAGAAGAGTTTGTTGAGGATGAGTCAGAAGAAGATGAGGAAATGTAAGCAGCGATAGATGCTGACGACGACGGGGACACAGATGCGGATGAATCAGAGGAGGAGGACAAGGATGAGTATGACAATGAAGAAGATGCAGAGGAAGAGGAGGACAAACAAGAAGAGGACAAAGGAGAGGAGGAGGACAAGGAAGAAGATAGTGAGGCAGAGGAGGAGGAATAATAAGGTGAGGCCAAAGAGGGGGACAGGGACAAAGGGGCAGCAGTTGATGGCAGTGAGAGGGGAGAAGACAAATGCACAACAGCTGATGGCAGTGAGAGGGAAGAAGACGATGATGAAGAAGACGAGGATGGTTATGGTGATGATAAAGGGAGATCCAATGGAGGCAGCGACAACAGCGATGACGATGATGATGACAACGCCCCTGGTTCTGGTGGTACAGGTGGCAACACATCCAGGAGGACTAGCACTTCTGCCACCCCTGCGAGCAGCAGCAATTCATTGAGTAGCAGGAGCACACTACAGATGTTGATTGACAAAACTTGCTAGAAAGACAAGGATTTGCCGAAGTCAAAGAAAAATGACGAAGCAGAGTCTCAGGGCAGCATTGATATGTTCAAGCTCTGCAACTTGAAGCCAGCTTTGCCAACCACCTTTCCTGTGCCAGATTTCAGCGACAAAGATATGTGTGAGAAGATCAACTTTGCCATTGATAAGAGCCTGTTCTTATCAAGTGAAGCTGAAAAGAATCAAATTGACATGGAGGAAGTAGGAAAGGGTCTTGACTAGGTTCATTCAAAGGAAAAATACAAGGAATATTTAAAGCAGCTCCCAGACCTAAGCTCCAGCAAGAGCAAGGCAGCATCCTGAAGGAAATATGCCCTAGAGGCAATAATAAAGTTATTATTTATTTCTTTATTTCATGATAAATGTTTATTATTCATGCTAGAATTGTATTAACCGGAAACATAATACATGTGTGAATACATAGACAAACAGAGTGTCACTAGTATGCCTCTACTTGACTAGCTCGTTAATCAAAGATGGTTATGTTTCCTAACCATGGACAAAGAGTTGTTATTTGATTAACGGGATCACATCATTAGGTGAATGATCTGATTGACATGACCCATTCCATTAGCTTAGCACCCGATCGTTTAGTATGTTGCTTTTGCTTTCTTCATGACTTATACATGTTCCTATGACTATGAGATTATGCAACTCCCGTTTACCGGAGGAACACTTTGTGTGCTACCAAACATCACAACGTAACTGGGTGATTATAAAGGTGCTCTACAGGTGTCTCCGAAGGTACTTGTTGGGTTGGCGTATTTCGAGATTAGGATTTGTCACTCCGAATGTCGGAGAGGTATCTCTGGGCCCTCTCGGTAATGCACATCACATAATCCTTGCAAGCATTGCAACTAATGTGTTAGTTGTGAGATGATGTATTACGAAACGAGTAAAGAGACTTGCCGGTAACGAGATTGAACTAGGTATTGGATACCGACGATCGAATCTCGGGCAAGTAACATACCGATGACAAAGGGAACAACGTATGTTGTTATGCGGTCTGACCGATAAAGATCTTCGTAGAATATGTAGGAGCTAATATGGGCATCCATGTCCCGCTATTGGTTATTGACCGGAGACGTGTCTCGGTCATGTCTACATTGTTCTCGAACCGTAGGGTCCGCACGCTTAAAGTTTCGATGACAGTTATATAATGAGTTTATGAGTTTTGATTTACCGAAGGAGTTCGGAGTCCCGGATGTGATCACGGACATGACGAGGAGTCTCGAAATGGTCGAGACATAAAGATTGATATATTGGATGACTATATTCGGACACCGGAAGGGTTTCGGAAAGGTATCAGATAAAAACGGAGCACCGGGGGGTTACCGGAACCCCCCGGGGGGTTAATGGGCCTCATGGGCCTAATGTGGAGAAGAGGAAGGGGCTGCCAGGGCAGGCCGCGCGCCCCCTCTCCCCCTAGTCCGAATTGGACAAGGAGGGAGGGGCGGCGCCCCCCCCCCTTTCCTATTCTCCCTCCACCTCTCCTAGTTGGACAAGGAACGAGAGGGGAGTCCTACTCCCGGTAGGAGTAGGACTCCTCCTGCGCGCCACCATAGGGCCGGCAGCACCCCCCTTGGATCCTTTATATACGGGGGCAGGGGGGCACCCCATGACACACAAGTTGATCTTCGTGATCGTTCCTTAGCCGTGTGCGGTGCCCCCCTCCACCATATTCCACCTCGATCATATCGTTGCAGTGCTTAGGCGAAGCCCTGCGCCGGTAGAACATCATCATCGTCACCACGCTGTCGTGCTGACGGAACTCCCCCCGAAGCTTTTGCTGGATCGGAGCTACGGGTGCGTCATCGAGCTGAACATGTGCCAAGAACTCGGAGGTGCCGGAGTAACGGTGCTTGGATCGGTCGGATCGGGAAGACGTACGACTACTTCCTCTACGTTGCGTCAACGCTTCCGCTTCGGTCTACGAGGGTACATAGACAACACTCTCCCCTCTCGTTGCTATGCATCACCATGATCTTGCATGTGCGTAGGAATTTTTTTGAAATTACTACGTTCCCCAACAGTGGCATCTGAGCCAGGTTTTTATGGTTTGATGTTATATGCACGAGTAGAACACAAGTGAGTTGTGGACGATATAAGTCATACTGCCTACCAGCATGTCATACTTTGGTTTGGCGGTATTGTTGGATGAAGCGGCCCGGACCGACATTACGCGTACGCTTACGCGAGACTGGTTCTACCGCCGTGCTTTGCACACAGGTGGCTGGCGGGTGTCAGTTTCTCCAACTTTAGTTGAACCGAGTATGGCTACGCCCGGTCCTTGCGAAGGTTAAAACGGAGTCTATTTGACAAACTATCGTTGTGGTTTTGATGCGTAGGTGAGATTGGTTCTTGCTTAAGCCCATAGCAGCCACGTAAAACTTGCAACAAACAAAGTAGAGGACATCTAACTTGTTTTTGCAGGGCATGTTGTGATGTGATATGGTCAAGACATGATGCTAAATTTTATTGTATGAGATGATCATGTTTTGTAACCGAGTTATCGGCAACTGGCAGGAGCCATATGGTTGTCGCTTTATTGTATGCAATGCAATCGCCCTGTAATGCTTTACTTTATCACTATGCGGTAGCGATAGTCGTAGTAGCATAAGATTGGCGAGACGACAACGATGCTACGATGGAGATCAAGGTTCGCGCCGGTGACGATGGTGATCATGACGGTGCTTCGGAGATGGAGATCACAAGCACAAGATGATGATGGCCATATCATATCACTTATATTGATTGCATGTGATGTTTATCTTTTTTATGCATCTTATCTTGCTTTGATTGACAGTAGCATTATAAGATGATCTCTCACTAAATTATCAAGAAGTGTTCTCCCTGAGTATGCACCGTTGCCAAAGTTCGTCGTGCCCAGACACCACGTGATGATCGGGTGTGATAAGCTCTACGTCCATCTACAACGGGTGCAAGCCAGTTTTGCACACGCAGAATACTCGGGTTATACTTGATGAGCCTAGCATATGCAGATATGGCCTCGGAACACGGAGACCGAAAGGTCGAGCGTGAATCATATAGTAGATATGATCAACATAGTGATGTTCACCATTGAAAACTACTCCATTTCACGTGATGATCGGTTATGGTTTAGTTGATTTGGATCACGTGATCACTTAGAGGATTAGAGGGATGTCTATCTAAGTGGGAGTTCTTAAGTAATATGATTAAGTGAACTTTAATTTATCATGAACTTAGTCCTGGTAGTATTATCATATCTATGTTGTAGATCAATAGCTCGCGTTGTTGCTTTCATATGTTTATTTTGATATGTTCCTAGAGAAAATTGTGTTGAAAAATGTTAGTAGCAATGATGCGGATTGGATCCGTATTCTGAGGTTTATCCTCATTGCTGCACAGAAGAATTATGTCCTTGATGCACCGCTAGGTGACAGACCTATTGCAGGAGCAGATGCAGACGTTATGAACGTTTGGCTAGCTCAATATGATGACTACTTGATAGTTTAAGTGCACCATGCTTAACGGCTTAGAATCGGGACTTCAAAGACGTTTTGAACGTCATGGACCATATGAGATGTTCCAGGAATTGAAGTAAATATTTCAAGCAAAAACCCGAGTTGAGAGATATGAAGTCTCCAACAAGTTCTATAGCTAAAAGATGGAGGAGAATCGCTCAAGCAGTGAGCATGTGCTCAGATTGTCTGGGTACTACAATCGCTTGAATCAAGTGGGAGTTAATCTTCCAGATAAAATAGTGATTGACAGAATTCTCTAGTCACCATCACCAAGTTAGTAGAACTTCGTGATGAACTATAATATGCAAGGGATAACGGGAACGATTCCCAAGCTCTTCATGATGCTAAAATCGACGAAGGTAGAAATCAAGAAAAACATCAAGTGTTGATGGTAGACAAGACCACTAGTTTCAAGAAAAGGGCAAAGGGAAGAAGGGGAACTTCAAGATGAACGGCAAGCAAGTTGCTGCTCAAGTGAAGAAGCCCAAGTCTGGTCCTAAGCCTGAGACTGAGTGCTTCTACTGCAAAGGGACTGGTCACTGGAAGCGGAACTACCCCAAGTGATTGGCGGATAAGAAGGATGGCAAAGTGAACATAAGTATATCTGATATACATGTTATTGATGTGTACTTTACTAGTGTTTATAGCAACCCCTCAGTATCTGATACTAGTTCAGTTGCTATGATTAGTAACTCGAAACGGGAGTTGCAGAATAAACAGAGACTAGTTAAGGGTGAAGTGACGATGTGTGTTGGAAGTAGTTCCAAGATTGATATGATCATCGTCGCACACTACCTATACTTTCGGGATTAGTGTGGAACCTAAATAAGTGTTATTTGGTGTTGAGTATGAATATGATTTGATCATGTTTATTGCAATACGGTTATTCATTTAAGTAAGAGAATAAATTGTTGTTCTGTTTACATGAATAAAACCTTATATGGTTACACACCCAATGAAAATGGTTCGTTGGATCTTGATCATAGTGATACACATATTCATAATATTGAAACCAAAAGATGCAAAGTTAATAATGATAGCGCAACTTATTTGTGGCACTGCCGTTTAGGTCATATTGGTGTAAAGCGCATGAAGAAACTCCATGCTGATGGGATTTTGGAATCACTTGATTAAGAATCACTTGATGCTTGCGAACTATGCCTTATGGGCAAGATGAATAAAGACTCCGTTCTCCAGAACAATAGAGCGAGCAACTGACTTATTGGAAATAATACATACTGATGTATGCGATCCGATGAGTGTTGAGGCTCACAGCAAGTATCATTATTTTCTGACCTTCACAGATGATTTGAGCAGATATGGGTATATCTACTTGATGAAACACAAGTCTGAAACATTTGAAAAATGTTCAAAAGAGTTTCAGAGTGAAGTGGAGAATCATCGTAACAAGAAAATAAAAGTTTCTACAATATGATCGTGGAGGAGAATATTTGAGTTACGAGTTTGGTCTTCAATTAAAACAATGTGGAATAGTTTCACAAACTCATGCCACCTGGAACACCACAGCATAATGGTGTGTCCGAACGTCATAACCGAACTTTATTGGATATAGTACAATCTATGATGTTTCTTACCGATTTACCAATATCGTTTTGGGATCATGCATTAGAGACAGTTGCATTCATGTTTAAAAGGGCACCATCTAAGTCCGTTGAGACGACACAATCTGAACAGTGGTTTAGCAAGAAACCAAAGTTGTCGTTTCTTAAAGTTTGGGATTGTGATGCTTATATGAAAAAGTTTCATCCTGATAAGCTCAAACCCAAATCGGAGAAATATGTCTTCATAGGATACCCAAAGGAGACTATCGGGTACACCTTCTATCACAGATCCGAAGGCAAGACATTCGTTGCTAAGAATGGATCCTTTCTAGAGAAGGAGTTTCTCTCGAAATAAGTGAGTGGGAGGAAAGTAGAACTTGATAAGGTAATTGTACCTTCTCCCTTATTGGAATGTAATTCATCACAGAAATCTGTTCCTGTGACTACTACACCAATTAGTGAGGAAGATAATGATGATGATCATGTAACTTCGGATCAAGTTACTACCGAACCTCGTAGGTCAACCAGAATAAGATCCGCACCAGAGTGGTACGGTAATCCTGTTCTGGAGGTTATGTTACTAAACCATGACGAACCTACGAACTATGAAGAAGCGATGGTGAGCCCAGATTCCGCGAAATGGTTTGAGGCCATGAAATCTGAGATGGGATCCATGTATGAGAACAAAGTGTGGACTTTGGTTGACTTGCCCGATGACCGGCGAGCCATAGAAAATAAATGGATCTTCAAGAGGAAGACGGACGTTGATAGTAGTGTTACTATCTACAAAGCTAGAATTGTCGCAAAAGGTTTCGACAAGTTCAAGGTGTTGACTACGATGAGAGTTTCTCACTTGTATCTATGCTTAAGTCTGTCCGAATCATGTTAGCAATTGCCGCATTTTTATGAAATCTGGCAAATGGATAAACAAAACTGCATTCCTTAATGGATTTATTAAAGAAGAGTTGTATATGATGCAACCAGAAGGTTTTGTCAATCCTAAAGGTGCTAACAAAATATGCAAGCTCCAGCGATCCATCTATGGACTGGTGCAAGCATCTCGGAGTTGGAATACACACTTTGATAAGTTGATCAAAGCATATAGTTTTATACAGACTTGCGGTGAAGCCTGTATTTACAAGAAAGTGAGTGGGAGCACTACAACATTTCTGATAAGTATATGTGAATGACATATTGTTGATCGGAAATAATGTAGAATTATTCTGTAAAGCATAAAGGAGTGTTTGAAAGGAGTTTTTCAAAGAAAGACTTCAGTGAAGCTGCTTACATATTGAGCATCAAGATCTATAGAGATAGATCAAGACGCTTGATAAGTTTTTTTCAATGAGTACATACCTTGACAAGTTTTTGAAGTAGTTCAAAATGGAACAGTCAAAGAAAGAGTTCTTGCCTGTGTCATAAGGTGTGAAATTGAGTAAGACTCAAAGCCCGACCACGGTAGAAGATAGAAAGAGAATGAAAGTCATTCCCTATGCCTCAGCGATAGGTTCTATAAAGTATGCCATGCTGTGTACCAGATCTATTGTATACCCTACACTGATTTTGGCATGGGAGTACAATAGTGATCTAGGAGTAGATCACTGGACAACGGTCAAAATTATCCTTAGTGGAATAAGGATATGTTTCTCGATTATGGAGGTGACAAAAAGGTTCGCCGTAAAGGGTTACGTCGAAGCAAGTTTTGACACTGATCTGGATGACTCTAAGTCTCGATCTAGATACATATTGAAAGTGGGAGCAATTAGCTAGAGTAGCTCCGTGCAGAGCATTGTAGACATAGAAAATTGCAAAATACATAACGGATCTGAATGTGAAAGACCCGTTGGCTAAGATTTTCTCACAAGCAAAACATGATCACACCTTAGTACTCTTTGGGTGTTAATCACATAGCGATGTGATCTAGATTACCGAATCTAGTAAACCCTTTGGGTGTTAATCACATGGCGATGTGAACTATTGCTGTTAAATCACATGGCGATGTGAACTAGATTATTGACTCTAGTGCAAGTGGGAGACTGAAGGAAATATGCCCTAGAGGCAATAATAAAGTTATTATTTATTTCCTTATTTCATGATAAATGTTTATTATTCATGCTAGAATTGTATTAACCGGAAACATAATACATGTGTGAATACATAGACAAACAGAGTGTCACTAGTATGCCTCTACTTGACTAGCTCGTTAATCAAAGATGGTTATGTTTCCTAACCATGGACAAAGAGTTGTTATTTGATTAACGGGATCACATCATTAGGTGAATGATCTGATTGACATGACCCATTCCATTAGCTTAGCACCCGATCGTTTAGTATGTTGCTATTGCTTTCTTCATGACTTATACATGTTCCTATGACTATGAGATTATGCAACTCCCGTTTACCGGAGGAACACTTTGTGTGCTACCAAACGTCACAACGTAACTGGGTGATTATAAAGGTGCTCTACAGGTGTCTCTGAAGGTACTTGTTGGGTTGGCGTATTTTGAGATTAGGATTTGTCACTCCGAATGTCGGAGAGGTATCTCTGGGCCCTCTCGGTAATGCACATCACATAAGCCTTGCAAGCATTGCAACTAATGTGTTAGTTGTGAGATGATGTATTATGAAACGAGTAAAGAGACTTGCCGGTAACGAGATTGAACTAGGTATTGGATACCGACGATCGAATCTCGGGCAAGTAACATACCGATGACAAAGGGAACAACGTATGTTGTTATGCGGTCTAACCGATAAAGATCTTCGTAGAATATGTAGGAGCCAATATGGGCATCCAGGTCCCGCTATTGGTTATTGACCGAAGACGTGTCTCGGTCATGTCTACATTGTTCTCGAACCGTAGGGTCCGCACGCTTAAAGTTTCGATGACAGTTATATAATGAGTTTATGAGTTTTGATTTACCGAAGGAGTTCGGAGTCCCGGATGTGATCACGGACATGACGAGGAGTCTCGAAATGGTCGAGACATAAAGATTGATATATTGGATGACTATATTCGGACACCGGAAGGGTTTCGGAAAGGTATCGGATAAAAACGGAGCACCGGGGGGTTACCGGAACCCCCCGGGGGTTAATGGGCCTCATGGGCCTAATGTGGAGAAGAGGAAGGGGCTGCCAGGGCAGGCCGCGCGCCCCCTCTCCCCCCAGTCCGAATTGGACAAGGAGGGAGGGCGGCGCCCCCCCTTCCTATTCTCCCTCCACCTCTCCTAGTTGGACAAGGAACGAGAGGGGAGTCCTACTCCCGGTAGGAGTAGGACTCCTCCTGCGCGCCACCATAGGGCCGGCCGCACCCCCCCTTGGATCCTTTATATACGGGGGCAGGGGGGCACCCCATGGCACACAAGTTGATCTTCGTGATCGTTCCTTAGCCGTGTGCGGTGCCCCCCTCCACCATATTCCACCTCAATCATATCGTTGCAGTGCTTAGGCGAAGCCCTGCGCCGGTAGAACATCATCATCGTCACCACGCCGTCGTGCTGACGGAACTCCCCCCGAAGCTTTGCTGGATCGGAGCTAGGGGTGCGTCATCGAGCTGAACGTGTGCCAAGAACTCGGAGGTGCCAGAGTAACGGTGCTTGGATCGGTCGGATCGGGAAGACGTACGACTACTTCCTCTACGTTGCGTCAACGCTTCCGCTTCGGTCTACGAGGGTACGTAGACAGCACTCTCCCCTCTCGTTGCTATGCATCACCATGATCTTGCGTGTGCGTAGGAATTTTTTTGAAATTACTACGTTCCCCAACACATCCATGGCAAACCCTCACGTGGTCCAGAAGCGTAAAGCAGTTTCAATGAAGAAGAATCTGCAGTTGCCTCAAACCAAGGAGAAGATGGTGAGTGCAGATGCTGAAGTAAATATGATAAAGGAAGCTGTGCTTCAAACTGATATGCCAAATGTAGTGAGCAGAGAGCCAACCAATGTCAGAGAAGTTCAACAGATCAAGGGGAAGACTCCCCTTTCAACAGTCCCACCAAAATCACCTAAGCAGAAGATTGTCAAGTTTGCTAGGTGCACAAAGGGGAACATGCCACAAAAGATTTGGGGTTCAGAGACGAGAGAGAACTGCGAGCCGCAGCCATTGGTGCAGGGGTGCCAAGTTCTGCTAGGTTGCTGCCAACTCATACTGGAAAGATGCCAACTACAGATACCAGTGTGCCAACTGATGTGTCAGTTAGCAGCATGGTCACAGTCAAAACCACCACAGCTGGTCAGGAAGGCACCACTGCAACTGCAAGCCCCAAGGTGCCCACTCATAGAGATGCTTCAATGCCAAACACAAAAGGAGGTGATCCAACTATCAAAGTGTCGTCCCCAAGAGCTAACTTTCAGCAACCATTAACACAAGAGGAGGTGTTCAACATTATAAGTAGGTGCAAGCCTCCAAGGCCGCCAACTACAACACTATTGCGAACCAAGTCAGTGAACGATGCACCCGTGTTTGTGCCATAAGGAGATGCCCTGGTCCTTGAACCCTTAATAAGATCAAAGTCTTATCATGGTGACGGGTTCTGCGATGCACCATCTTTTGACCTTGGCATAGATGGTGATGCTCCAGCACCTGCTCCAGCAGCAGAAACAGCGGAAGTCGGTGTGATTTGCATTGATGAGTGTGAGTTGGACCCAACAGTTGTGAATGAAGGATGTGCTGCTACTGATGCTGGCAAGGCAATAGTTCAAGAGCTAGATGTTGGTTCACTAGAGAATTGCCACACCCGGTATGCGCAGAACCAGAAGCTGGCACGAGCAGTTCTTCGGGACCACCTATTGCACGAAGACAGAGGAGGGTAATAAGGCCCGCAACATCTAAAAGGTCTCCATTCTAAAAGGTCTCCATTCATCGACTACAAAATGAAGAATACTTTCAGCACCAATGAGGTAGTGAACAAGCTTTACGCTGCCCTCTTGTATTGGGTCAAGCATCACAAAGGAGCAAATGATGAAGCTACCAGGTAAACTAACTCCCCACAGCCTACATACATATCTTTTTCAGTTGCACATGATCAGCCACTTAGTTGCACAGAAAGCGTAGCATGTTGCACAGAACAGGGATTTTAGTTGCACACTGTTCTGTTTTCAATTTCATACACATTTTTTTGCTGCTGTGACCCTTCGAGCTAAATTGTCTTTTTATTGCTTTCAAAAAAATCAGCCCTGAGATAATCAGGTATGGTGCTTTCTACATTTCTTTAAAGGAGTTAGTTGATTCGATGAAGCCGGTTCAATGGTTGTCAAAATTGTTATTGAGACTGGAATCTTACACATCATGGATAACTTACCAAAAGGGTCAAAGAAGGTTGTTATGCCACTGAGGTTTTCTGTAAGTTTTTCCAAAACCTTCTTTTTACCCTCATCTTTGTTCTGTAGCAATTTTTTCGTTGACCATTTGAGGGAGGCCTTTCACCTACTAAGGAGTTTTGAGCCATGTTTTATAATCTCTGCAAATAAATTTACAGCAAGGGATCCACAATGTGAATGAGATAAACAAGAAGTTTGATTACAAGAACCGTCTCGACAAGAAAGACTTGGTGAGTGTTGTGCCCACATGATCAATCTTTTTTTAGTTGGCACCCACAGCATGTCCAGTTGCACATGGCACATCTGTTAGTTGGCAGACACTTGTTGCAACCTGTTTTTAACTTGACCAAGTCTTTTACTGTTTTTTCTTAGCTACAACCTGTATTTTGTGTCTGAAATCGTTCACGGTTGCAGGTCATGCTGCCAGTGCTCGAGTGTGCTGATGTAACCGATAAGGAGGGAGGGAGGCATTATTGGGTCTTCAATGTCAATTTGAGGGACGGACGCTTTGAAGTTCTTGACTCAAACAGGATGCTGGACAACATTGTGCTGATGACCGCCGCCTCTACCATCGCGGGGGCAGTACGCCAGCTATGGAGGAAGCATTACCCAAAGTTCAGCATCGAGCACTTCCAGATTATTGTCATTGACGTATCGAAGCAGCTCGGCAAGTAAGACAATAAGCATTTCATTCCTTCTCAATCATATACCATCATTTTGTAGTTTTTAAATTTTTCTACTAGTCTTCAATCTGTTTTATCATTTTTATGAGTTTCTAATGGATTATCTAGCCAGTTGCAGAGTGGCGCATAAGTAGTTGCACACTGGCATGTAAGCAGTTGCACAGTGGCACATAATGAGTTGCAGTAGAACACAAGCAGTTGCATAGTAGGACATAAGCAGTTGCACAGTAGAACAGAAGCAGTTGCACAGTAGGACATAAGCAGTTGCATAGAGTGCATTACCTTTATTTGGTTTTAATTTTATGTGACAAAATTTTTTTTTTGCCCATTTGCAGTAATGAGTGTGGGTTGTTCACACTACTTAACGCCACCGAGTGGAATGGTAGCCAACTTCCCAACTACGACCCCAAGGAAGTACTCAACATCAGGAAGAAGCTAGCATATGATTGGGTCACCAGCGTGCACAACACCGCCCCATGGAGGAAGTTGCTGAGATACGACAAGGAGTAGGTCAGTACTATTTTTCTTTTTTTCTGCTCCATGGAGGAAGTTGCTGGTTTGTACAATTTTTTAAGCAGATTTTGTAGTTGCACACTACTAGTAATTGCGTTTGCAACTCAATATCATCACTTTTGTTGATACATTAGGAGCACTGGATATACAATTGTTCAACAACTAAATATTTAACCAGTTGCCAACAAAGGCACAAATAGCAACTTTTTTTACATAGTGCATGAACTAATTCAAGGAGCATAAATTAGATAAAGAGGAATCATAGATGCTGAATGTGTCCACTTGGTCCCAACATTGCTAAAAAAACATCATTCTTTTCCTTTTTTGTTCCAAAGTTACAAATGAGGAAACATAATCACAGGAGCTTGAGTGAACACACACCAGTAGTGTGCTCTGTAGATTGGCACTGGCTGCATTTGTTTTTCTTCTTTGGGTGTAGCTCCAGCGCCGATTTGTACCGTCGACTCTTTGCCCTACCCTTTGTAGTAGACCTTGGAGGATCCCTGGGCACAAAATCATCAGAAGTTTGTGCAAGGGATGCAGCCTCCAACGGGGCAGTAGGACTGTCACAATCACCTGTGTAATAATCATATAAAAAGTTTAGTATTTTTGTTATTATGCAACCATCACTGATGTTCTGTGCAACCACACAGCACATTTTGTGCAACTAACTGGTTGTTGTGTGCAAGTTAAGTTGAAAAAAACACCTGCAGTAGCACGGCCCGTCATGGTACTTGGATTGTAGTCGCCTATGGGCAGAACATGAAAAACAAGTTAGATTTTTAGCTTGATCCTCAAACTAACACAGCGCACACAACTAGGCAGCATGTTCTGTTCAACTGGGCACTATGATATGTGCAACTAAAGTCATACACCCTAGTTTTTGTTTTGGAGTCGGTGAAGGTACTAACCTGGGTGATGAGCCCCTTGAGTCCTGCCTGTAGGTCCATTGGGAGTATCACAAAGGGCACTGCTAGTTGGGTCTAGCGGGGGAGGAGGTCTTTGAGGGTTGGCATCACCTATAGGCAGAATAGGACAAACAAGTCAGTTGTGTTTATCTTTTGATGCTCGAACTAACACAGCGTGCGCAACTAGGTAGCCTGTTCGGTGCAACTGAGCACCATGATGTGTGCAACTGGAACTTCCAGACCTAGTTTGATGGGGAGTTGGGGGCAGGTAATTACCTGGACGATGAGCCCCCTGAGTGCTGCCTGTAGGGCCATTGGGAGGAGCACGCGGGGGAGGAGGTGGCGGAGGATGCCGTGTACAGCCAGGAGGGGGAGAAGGTCCTTGAGGGTTGACATCACCTATATCCAGAACAAGAAAAATAAGTTAGTTGTGTTATCTTGATGCTTGAACTAACACAGCGTGCGCAACTAGGCAGCATGTTCTGTCCAAGTGGCTACCATGGTGTGTGCAACTGGGCACAATGATGTGTGCAACTGAAGTTACACACCTAGTTAGATCAGAAGTTGGGGTAGGTAATTACCTGGATGATGAGCCCCCTGATTGCTGCCTGGAGGTGGAGGAGGTCCTCGAGGGTTGCCATCATCTAATGGCCCCGTTGCAGCAGTCGGTTTTTTCTTTTTCTTGGACTTGTTCAGGTGGCCGATCTCGGTACGTGTTGCACGCATATGCTTGTATACAATAGCTTGTGCTGGATCAGAACCACTCGCAAACTTTTCTAGTTTCCGAAAATCGTATATCATGTTCCTCTCCCTTATCTGCTTCTTTGATTGAGGAGGCATTTCATCTAGTTGCTCATAACCAGTCCCTGGCGCACTAGGTACAGCAGTAGGTGTCCACCGTCTTAGCAGGTACCTTTCCGGTATGACATCAACTCCAACATGGGTGAACACCTTGAGGATGTGGCAACAGAGGATGCCGTCCTTGTCCATTTTACAGCACTCACACAAATAGGAACCCTCCTCCACCCTTGCCTGCACCAAGTAGTTTCGAGAACCATATTTGGTAACAAATTCCTGGTTTGGTATGAGCTCAAATACATCAACACCAACTTGGAATGCATTATAACGTCCAATCAGCTCAAACTCTTCTCTGAACTTGCGGTAAAGGTCCCTAGTATAGGTTTTGTAAGCTTGCTTCTCTATTGAGAAGTTGGACCATAACTCAATCTCAAGGTGTTCTGTCCTGTAATCATTGCAGCCTTCCTTGGCAAGGATGTGGTTCTGGATTTTTTCATATTGCTTGACGAAGTTCAGCATTGAGTTGTGTGGATTCACATATCTTTTCAGGACAGCGTTGAACCCCTCACTACGCTGTGTAGACTGGAGGAAGGGGAAGAACCTATGTTTGAAGTAGCACGGCACCCAAGTTGACCTGTATTCATACAACTTCTCAAAGTGCGTGTGTGTCATAGCCTCATACTTCATCATTAACCCAGCCCAATTCTGCTCAAACTCGTCTATAGTGAAGCTGAAGTCAACACACTTGTTGAAATCATCAGAGAGTCCTGGATTCCGCCACAACAGCCAACCAACTTTTTCCTGAGCCTTTTTCATGATGTGCCATCGACAACAACGGTGCACGGTGGTCGGAAAGATGCTCTGTATTGACTGCCTCATCGCACCATCCTGATCGGTGATGAAGTTGTCAGGAGGTTTGCCATCCATAGCCTCTAGGAATGCTCCAAAGACCCAATCAAAGCTCGATGCCAACTCCTGCCTCACAAACGCGCAACCCAGCATGAAAGATTGGCCATGTCGGTTTATTCCTATGAAGGGCACGAACGACATATTGTACATGTTGGTCATGTAGGTGGTGTCAAACGATATGCAATCGTGGTACGCCTCCGCATAAGCTTTTCGAGCTAAGCCATCCACCCAAAATATGTTGACAACTCTGTCCTCTTCATCATATTTCACCTTATAGAAGAAGTCTGGATCGGTTTTTTGTATATCCTTGAAGTGCGCAATTGTCTCAATCAGATCACCCTCCTTTGTGTCATCTCTACGGAAACTTGTACAAAGATTTGTTATTGCCTTTGGTCCGAACGGCACCATCATCTCAGATCCGTAGAACTCTGCCATTACATGCATCATTCGTCCTGCATAATACAAAAACAAACAGTATATCCTTTTTTTAGTTGCACAAATGCGCACATCCAGCTGCATAGTAATAGGACACGTGTTGGCACAGAAGATAATCGCAGGAAATGGACACCTAGCTGCACCTTTTTAAAAACACTTTGCAGTTTTTGCATACAGGACATTGTGTAGTTGCACAGTAAATACAATCTAGTTGCACAAGAAGCACCAAAAGTGATATACAAAAAGCATGGGAAGTTGGACACCAATTGCACAGTTAAGCCGTTTCAGTTGCACAGTAGTACCATAACAGTTGCACACTGGACTGCCTAGAGGGAAACTTAATTCTTCAAGGGATATAGAAAAACACCACACCTGTAGTCAAGTTGCAGTTATACAAGATGCGCATAAACTCCTTTTCATCAGGTGAGATGCCTTGTGGGATATCAAGTATTTGGACAATGAAGGTTTGTTCTCGAGCAGATGATTGTGGTCACGAACAAAGTGCGTCACCTCCCATCGCCCATCTATCAGCTTCACCAACATTTTTGCCTTGCATTCAGTCTGCTTTATTGTCTCGCGTTTGCGCTTCTTCTTCTTTTTACTAGTACCAGCCTCCTCTTCAGCAAATATTGGAGGTTCTTCTTCCATCTCCTCATCACTGTTAAAAGATTTTGGATCTGGAATAGGGTCCAGGACAGGAGGAGCCTCGGCTCCTCCATCATCAGCTTTGGGCTTCTTGAACTTGTTGCAGCAAAACTGTTGTTTTATCAATTCATTGGTGTGGGGTGTCAGTCTAGAGGTGTTCATCTTGATAGAGAAACCCATCCGTAGTGCGTAGCTGTTGTAGTGATCCTTCGCAATTTGAAGGCTGTCAAACCTCATTGCCAACATAGGGTTCCATAGGTTGAGAACCAGCCTCATCCTCTCCTTCTTCTACTTGCACAGCTCCGTCAACAGCCCCAGCTCCTAGCTCAGTCCTGGTTGGACCAGGAACATTTGCCTCGGTTCCCGTGTCATCAAGAGTATGGCTCTCTGACTGCAAAGACACCACCACAGGGGCACCACGGGCTGATGACTGGCCTGCCACATTGTCATGGCCCGTAGGGTTACCATCATGACTTGCCTGCGTGTAGTAAACATATCGACCATTTTCTGTCCAATTTCCTTGTTGTATGCTTGGTTGCTGCTGATCCATATCATGAGGATGCTCATTGAGATCTGGAGGCAACTCACTGAGATCAAGCATTTCCCCCCTTGTTTTTGGATGCTGCCACACACTCCCTGCACATATAAAAAAGAAGAAATTGATGTCATTGTCGGTGTCAAAACCGGCGGATCTCGGGTAGGGGGTCCCGAACTGTGCGTCAAGGCCGGATGGTAACAGGAGACAAGGGACACGATGTTTTTACCCAGGTTCGGGCCCTCTCGATGGAGGTAATACCCTACTCCTGCTTGATTAATATTGATGATATGGGTAGTACAAGAGTAGATCTACCACGAGATCAAGGAGGCTAAACCCTAGAAGCTAGCCTATGGTATGATTGTGTATGAAGATGATTCCTCCTACGGACTACAACCCTCCGGTTTATATAGACACCGGATAGGGTTAGGGTTACACAGAGTCGGTTACAATGGTAGGAGATCTTGAGTATCCGCATCGCCTAGCTTGCCTTCCACGCCAAGGAAAGTCCCATCCGGACACGGGACGAAGTCTTCAATCTTGTATCTTCATAGTCCAGGAGTCCGGCTGAAGGTATAGTCCGGCTACCCGAACACCCCCTAATCTAGGACTCCCTCAGTAGCCCCTGAACCAGGCTTCAATGACGACGAGTCCGGCGCGCAGATTGTCTTCGGCATTGCAAGGCGGGTTCCTCCTCCAAGTCCTTCATAGAAGATTGTAGACACCAAGAATAGTGTCCGGCTCTGCAAAATAAGCTTCCACATATTGCCATAGAGAGAATAATATTAGCACAAATCAAATCTGTTGACGTATTCCGTAGTGCGTCATCACACCACGACCAAGCTCTTTATACAAATTGTTTTCACTTTTCCACCTCAGCACGTTTAGCGAGGCGGTTTCCTTGGCACGTCTTGTCAAAGCAGAGATCGTGTGCCCCTTTTAACGGGATTCTCATCAATACGGACGTGGGTAACCCAACCGCGCCATTTACCACGGCGCTTGGGAGGCAAGCGAGTTTTATTAGGTAGGTGGGGACACATAACCGCATTGGCCCATATAAGGGGATAAGGATCCACCTTTTTTACCTACGCCTTCTTCCTCCTTTGCCAATCCATCTCTCGCGCACTCAAGCTCCAATGCCCAAGCCCGCTCTTCCCACCTCAACCTTCTCCAGCAATGTCCGGAGCGGGAGGCAAGTGGATGGTCTCCTCCGTCACGGAGGTTCAAGTAAAAAAGCTAAGGAAGGCCGGATACCTGTCGAAGGACATCCCGCACCGGCTTCCGGAGAAGGGGCATCTTCTCCCCACCCCAAGGCCCCATGAGA
The DNA here is from genome assembly GCA_032464435.1 of Aegilops umbellulata. Classification (NCBI taxonomy): domain Eukaryota; kingdom Viridiplantae; phylum Streptophyta; class Magnoliopsida; order Poales; family Poaceae; genus Aegilops; species Aegilops umbellulata. The sequence continues at coordinate 127,086,964 of CP136054.1, forward strand.
GGGTAGTTTTCCTTCCCCACTTCCTCCGCGGACTGGGTTTCCCACTCCATCCATTTGTCCAGGGACTCATGTTCTACTATGGCCTGGATTTCGACGATCTGGCCCCGAACTTCATCCTCAACATCTCGGCGTTTATCGTCGTGTGTGAGGTCTTCCTCCGCGTCCGCCCCCATTTCGGCCTTTGGCTCAAGACCTTCAACGTCAAGCCCAAGGTGGTGCGCGGAAACCAAGCGGAGTGCGGAGGCGCCATGGCTGGCAAGATAGCCAACGTCCTCTGGTTCGAGGGCTCCTTTGTGGAGACCCTAAAGGGGTGGCAAGCAGGGTGGTTTTACATCACCGAGCCACGCGATCCAAAATGGGTCGCAGCCCCCGAGTTCCGATCTGGACCCCCCACGCGGCTTATGTCCTGGAAAGAGACGGGCCTGTCGCGGGGAAACGAAGAAGAGGTGACCGGATTGCAAACTTGGATCCAGTCCCTGGTGAACAAGCCAATCCGGCTTGTCAATGTAGTCCAGGTCATGCTCGTTCGCCGGATCCTCCCGTGCCAACAACGGGACTTCAATTTGTGGGAGTTCGACCCGGCGTAGCACCAAACCCTCAATAGGCTCTTCGACACGACGTACGAAGATGCTTGGAAGGTGCTTTTCAAAGGCGCCGAGGCTCCCGCATCCGCTTCCGAGGACCGCAGATACAGCTCGCAGCGTCACGCTGCGAGGTAAGCTATTCTCACCCTTTACATGATGTTAAGTTCTTTCATAGGTTGACTCTATGCGGGATCTAAACTCCCTTACCTTTGACAGGCTTGCCAGGCGATATCCGGACCAATTAACTGTCCGGCTCCCCTGCCCGAAGACCCAGCCCCAGTTCTCCTAGTGAAGCTGCTGACTCCGGCACCTTATGTGGTGCCGGAGAGGAAGGTCAAGAAGAAGAAGACCACCGGGACTCGAAAGAGTGCCCGTAACTTGGTGGTGTCGGACTCGTCATCTGACGAGTCCGAGGCGCCCTCCTCTCGTGAAAACGAGGAGGAGGAAGAAGAAAGCTCTCCCCCCCAGCGGAGGGAGAAGAGAAGAAGAAGGCCGCCATCAGGGGAGGCCGAGGAGTCTAGGAAAAAGAAGACCCCTCCGCAAGACTACTCCCATGACGCCGAAAAGAGCGGAGAGGAGTGGCCGAACAGGGCCAAGCGTCCGGCGAAATCGTAAGTATTTGTATACCAAAGTGACTCATGATATTCCTAGGTTGTTCAGCTTTCCATAATGCCGAACATAATTGTGCAGCCCGCCCCGGGCCGAAATTGACGATTCGTCGAGCGGCTCCCTGGATTCGTCGGACGTGAACTCAGTTCCGCCCGCTGTCTCCCCCCGCACTGCAGACGACGCCGAAGTGGCGTCGCAACGAGCTCCGGGGCAGGAGGAGGTGGTCCTGGAGGAGCTGAAAGGCGACCTCCCGGACCCCAGGAATAAAGGGGACAAGACCCCCCAGGGCTCCGAGTCCGGCTTTGTGCCGGACGCCGCGCCGGACTCTTCAATAGTTCCGGTCTGCGGTAGGCGAACTCCTTCCAAGAGGAGCAAGCCTTCTGAGCCGTCGGCCTCCGTCCAACCGGAGGTGCCGAACAATCTGCTGGAGGTGCTTGATGGCGCCTCCATCGACGAGGAACACCGTACTATTATGAGTACGGTGATCCAAAGGGTTCAGTCCGCCAAGAGCGGACTAACTGAAGCTTGCGCTAGCCTTCTGACAGGCTTCGAGGTAAGTAAAAATATGTCAAAATATTACCGCATAGACAGTAGCCCCTGATGCTCTGTTTGGCATTCGGAAAGAAAAGCCGAATAGAGGATCTATTAATTTTCGCAGGAGTCTAACAATAAAGAGTCAATATGCGTATGCAGGCTTCGCTGCTATCCACCGCCGCACTGACTGCACAGGTGGATGTCCTAAAAAGGGACCTCGGGCGGACCGAGCAAGAGCTCGGCCTTGCCAAATGGCAGCTCGAGGAAAAAGAAGGTAAGAAATACCCTACAGAAAAAGGTGCCTATAGAGAGGCGTGGTTGCAAAGAATAACATGATCGTACTGCTTATTGTAGGGGCCACAACTGAGGTGGCGACCCTCAAGCAGGAGCTATCTGAGCCCGAAAAGAAAACGGCCAAGGAGCGCACCGAGCGAGAAAGATTTGGGGCTCAGGTTGGCGAGGTGCAGCAAGAGTTGCAGGCTCTCATGAAAAAACATGAGAGCTTGGAGCTTGAGTCAAAGGCGCAAGAATCCGAGCTCGCGTCGGCCCTTGAGACCGCCAAGGGTGCCAAGGCCGAAGCCCAAAAGGCCCTCCAAGAGTTGGAGGAGATGAAAAAGATAGTAGCGGGTAAGGCATTCTTAATGCAAAGTAGAAATATAAAAGTAAACTACTTGTCACTTACCCGAATCCGGAGTTCTCCAGGGGCGTTCGCAGATCTTCCCCGCAGCGTATCCGACGCCGCCGCATTCTACCGAGCTGAAGAGGGCAGCTCGACGGAGAGTGTGTTCTGGTCTCAGTATTCTGAGGCCGGACACCCTGTGCCCTTGAGCGACCAGCTGAAACAGCTGGTCGAGCTCCACAAGGCGGCCGAACAAGCCATGAAGGGCTTCATAGTTCGGCTGTGGCCCGGAGAGGCCCTGCCTGGGAGCTACTTCGGGCTGGTGTGGCGGCTGGTGGAGGCCTGTCCAAGGCTTGAGGTCATCAAGCATTCCGTCTGCATCGAAGGTGCCCGGATTGCCCTTGCTCGTGCAAAGGTGCACTGGGGTAAGCTTGATGGTGAGAAGCTGGTGAAGGACGGGCCGCCGCAGGGGAAGGAGCATCGCAAGCCCGAGAACTACTACAAGGATGTTCTTGCAGGTGCCCGCCTTATTGCGGATGAATGTACCAAAGATGTAATTTTTGAATGAACTCGCTCGTGTTTATCCTGTGCGCTGAAAACTTGTTCATATGCGCTAAGCAATGCTTATTGAATTTAAAATATTATTTTCTGTGCGGCCGTTTATTAAAAATTGAGAGATGGCCAGTCGTCGGCTTCTGCCCCCATGCCGCTAATGCTGGGGTGTTCGGGATAAACCTGAGCGCTCTTTTTCCCATGGTTGGGTCCTTCGAGGGAGGCGCTCAGCACAAAGAACCAGGCAATCGGACTATAATGCTTGAACACTCTCACTTAGCCATAGAACTTTATAATTTTAAATTTTGGCGAAGCCCCTGGTTCGGAAGACCGAATTCGGGGCGCTATCCACGCCTTTGGCCGGACAAAGCCAGCTCCTCGCTCGAAGCGGCATAAGTCTTTAGGGACTCGAAAAACCTCTCGAACAACGACCGGTCTCTCGCCTTATCATGACAGTCAGTTTTAGCTTTCTCCACTGAGGTGCTTAACCCAGCTGAACCGGGGCACAATCGCAGTGATTCTCCTAGTGCTACCTTAGCCGATATAGTGGAACGTAAGGCACCAAAACATAGGAGCCGGGCAAACCCAACTATTGACCCAAATCATGATTCGGAGCCGATGCATATAGTGCTATAAGTTCGGGGTGCTGCACTTGTGAAAGTGTACGGACTTCTCACACCAGATTGAAGGGTACTGAAGCCCCTGGCGTGTTTGCCGTACCATGGTGTACGGGTGCGATCATGTTATTTACTAAACATATATATTAAAAGAGGATAATGCAAAAAAAATAGACAAAAAGCTATGCATTGTTTATAAAGAGGCTATTTATCAAAGCCGAACGATACAAGTAGTGCGATAAGCAAAAATATATTAGATTATTTAACATGTCCTGACCAGGGGCAGGCCGCAGAATTGTGTTCGAAACAGATATACCGCTCGTAATAGAGACTACCTGAGAGTTCCATAATGTGGCGTACCTTTGTCTGCTTCCCTGGATCTTGCATCGTTTGTGCGGCAGTCGAATTGCCGAACAGGTCGTCCAAAGTGTGGAGTCCTGAAAGTAAAAAAAAAGAATCCGGCAGCCCCTAGTATGTTCTAAGCCGTATTTCGGGCATGCCGTTACTGCGCCCCTTCCCCTGTGCCCATGGTATTTCAAGGGCGTAATTATGTACGCGAGGTACTAGCTTCGCTATGTCGCGATGGCTGGGGTTGGGGCCGCATTGTTACGCCTGCTCAGAACGTGCCAGGCGGTCTTGTTGTAGGTTACTCCGGGCGCGCTTGGCAGTGTCTGGCTTTTTAACGGCCAGACTGGAGAGTTGCCTAAAAAGGCTGCTTTGTACTTCCGCTGCGAGAGCCGCCGTGTGCTCCTCCGTACGGAGGGAGCGTTCGGTGTTTCCGTTGACCGTGATTACTCCTCGAGGGCCTGGCATCTTGAGCTTGAGATATGCGTAGTGTGGCACCGCATTGAACTTGGCAAATGCGGTTCGTCCGAGTAGGGCGTGATAGCCACTGCAGAACGGGACTATATCGAAGATTAATTCTTCGCTTCGGAAATTATCCGGAGATCCGAAGACCACATCAAGTGTTACCGAGCCTGTACAGTTGGCTTCTACACCTGGTATAACGCCTTTAAAGGTCGTCCTTGTGGGCTTAATCCTTGATGGATCTATGCCCATTTTCCGCACTTTATCCTGGTAAAGCAGGTTCAGGCTACTGCCGCCGTCCATGAGGACTCTTGTGAGATGAAATCCGTCGATGATTGGGTCGAGAAACAATGCGGCAAAGCCGCCATGACGGATGCTAGTGGGGTGGTCCCTTCGATCAAAAGTAATCGGGCAAGAGGACCATGGGTTGAACTTTGGGGCGACTGGCTCCATCGCGTATACGTCCCGTAGCGCACGCTTCCGCTCCTTCTTGGGAATGTGGGTTGCGTATATCATGTTCACCGCTCGCACTTGTGGGGGAAACCCCTTCTATCCATTGTTGTTCGGCGGCCTGGGCTCCTCCTCGTCATTGCTATGCAGCCCCTTGTCTTTGTTTTCGGCTCTTAACTTGCCTGCCTGCTTGAACACCTAACAATCCCTGTTGGTGTGATTGGCTGGTCTTTCGGGGGTGCCATGGATCTGGCACAAGCGGTCGAGTATTCAGTCCAAACTGGACGGACCCTGAGTATTATTTTTGAATGGCTTTTTCCGCTGACCGGATTTATAGCCTCTGAATCCGGCGTTGACTGTCGTATCTTCATTGCTGTCGCTGCTAACGCGGCGCTTTTGCTTATTTCGATGTGTCCTGCCACTTTTGTCCTTGGTATCCGAATTACCAGGGTTCTTTGATAAGTTGTTGCTGCAAGCTAGCCAGCTATCTTCGCCCATGCAAAAGCGGGTCATGAGTGTCGTGAGGGCTGCCATAGATTTCGGCTTTTCCTGTCCCAGGTGCCGGGCAAGCCACTCGTCGCGGATGTTATGCTTGAAGGCTGCTAGGGCCTCTACGTTCGGACAGTCGACTATCTGGTTTTTCTTTGTTAGGAACCGTGTCCGGAATTGCCTGGCCGATTCCTCTGGCTGCTGAATTATGTGGCTTAGGTCGTCGGATCCGGTGGTCACACATAAGTGCCCTGGAAGTTGTCGAGGAATGCGGCTTCCAGGTCCTCCCAAGAACCGATTGAGTCTGCTGGCAGGCTGTTAAGCCAGTGCCGGGCCGGTCCTTTGAGTTTGAGCGGGAGGTATTTGATGGCGTGTATATCATCGCCACGTGCCATGTGGATGTGAAGGAGATAATCCTCGATCCATACCGCCGGATCTGTCGTGCCATCCTATGATTCGATGTTTACGGGTTTGAAACCCTCTGGGATTTTATGATCCATCACTTCATCTGTGAAGCATAGTGGGTGTGCGGCGCCCCTGTACTGGGCTATGTCACGACGCAGCTCGGAAGAGCTATGTCTGTTGTGTTCGGCCCGGCCGGATTTATTGTGTCCGGAGTGAAGATCATCGTCACGTGTCGTTGGGCGCCTGCGCGATCCGTAGATCGATCTTGTTTGTCTTGCTTTATCCTCCAGTACATCTCGCAGGTCTGGCGCATTTTCCCGTGCCTTGGTTGAGCGGCGTCAGGGCATGGCTTGGGTGGAGGTCCGACAAGCCTCTTTGTCGCGGCCGCAAGGTGGCCGGTCTGCCATGTCGTGCGCTGGTGATGTAGGCGCTTCCTCCTCTGATCAGGGTAGCGGCCTGCGCTTTGGGTAATTCTTGGAGGGGCGCTCGAGTTCATACTCTTTGGCCGCAAGGACTTCAGTCCATCTATCAGCTAGCAAATCTTGATCAGCTCTAAGCTGTTGCTGCTTTTCCTTTAGGCTGTTCGCCGTGGCTAAAAGCCTGCGTTTGAAACGCTCTTGTCCGGCGGGGTCTGATGGTACGACGAATTCGTCGTCATCGAGGCTTGCCTCGTCTTCGGAGGGAGGCATATAGTTATCATCCTCAACCTCTCGTTCTGCCGCTCTCTCATGAGGGTTGGCTTCTCCATCTTCCTACGCCGAATCTTGCTGGGTTGGGTGTTCTTTGGCGCTATCCGGGGTAGTATTATCTCCCGTGCCGGAATCACCGTTTTTGCTTTGGCGGGATTTAGAGCGGCGCCGCTGACGCCGACGCTTTGGCTGTTTCTTGGGGGTGTCATCCCCCACTGTTCCATCGCCATCTCCATCTTTTGGAGTATCCACCATATATATGTCATATGACGAGGTGGCCTTCCAGCGCCCTACAGGTGCTGGTTCCTGTTCGTCTCCTACCTCGTCGTCCATACCGTCGAAGTCTTCGGAGCCGAAGTCAAGCATGTCGGTTAAATCGTCGACAGTGGCTACCAAGTGGGTGGTGGGTGGGTTTTGAATTTCTTCATCGTCCGTATCTCATCCTCGCTGACCGTAATTCGGCCAGGGCTCTCCTGATAAAGAGAGAGACTTGAAAGAATTCAGGATGTCGCCAAAAGGCGAGTGCTGAAAGATGTCCGCGGCGGTGAACTCCATTATGGGCGCCCAATCGGCTTCGACTGGCAGGGGCGGGGGGGGGGGGTTCGGAGTCCGGGGAGGAGTCCGGACCCTCAGGATCACGGGTCACGCGGAGTGCGGGGTTGGCGTTCGGCTCGATCGCCTTGGAGATCGCAGCCCCCGAGGTGACGTCCAACCGCTCATCCTCAATTGGCGCAATAGGCTCCGAGTTAAGGGTCGGAACCGGTGCGTGTGCGGCCTCCAGGACACTGTTCGGAGGCAGAGCTAGATCATGCCCCTCGAGATAGTGCGGCGCGCTTGGTTGTGGCTCGAATCCGTCGAAGATCAAGTCTCCGTGGATATCAGCCGTGTAGTTTAAGCTTCCAAACCTGACTTGATGGCCAGGGGCGTAGCTTTCGATCTGCTCCAGATGACCAAGCGAATTGGCCCGCAGAGCGAAGCCGCTGAAGACGAAGATCTGTCCGGGGAGAAAAGTCTCACCCTGGACCCCATCGTTGTTGATGATCAGAGGAGCCATCGGGCCTAAAGGCGACGACACAGAGGAACTCTCAATGAAAGCACCAATGTCGGTGTCAAAACCGGCGGATCTCGGGTAGGGGGTCCCGAACTGTGCGTCAAGGCCGGATGGTAACAGGAGACAAGGGACACGATGTTTTTACCCAGGTTCGGGCCCTCTCGATGGAGGTAATACCCTACTCCTGCTTGATTAATATTGATGATATGTGTAGTACAAGAGTAGATCTACCACGAGATCAAGGAGGCTAAACCCTAGAAGCTAGCCTATGGTATGATTGTGTATGAAGATGATTCCTCCTACGGACTACAACCCTCCGGTTTATATAGACACCGGATAGGGTTAGGGTTACAGAGAGTCGGTTACAATGGTATGAGATCTTGAGTATCCGCATCGCCTAGCTTGCCTTCCACGCCAAGGAAAGTCCCATCCGGACACGAGACGAAGTCTTCGATCTTGTATCTTCATAGTCCAGGAGTCCGGCTGAAGGTATAGTCCGGCTACCCGAACACCCCCTAATCCAGGACTCCCTCAGTCATCAGTTGGTAACCACAGAAAAAAAAGTGTTTCAAACAACCTAAAAACTTAGTAAATAGGCAATTGCATACCATTTTGTGACAATCTTAGTTCCTAAAGCAACATGACCGTAGCATAATCTTTATTATAACAGTTACGAATTTTTTTTGCATAGAGTTGTTATGTTAGTTGCACAGTTTGCAGTAAATAACTGGCAAGAGCATGACTTCTTTTTGCTACAGAGTTTTTCTGACTTTTTCCCTTTTGTTTTGTTGCAATGATCTGTAGGTTTTCGTTTCGCAAGGAGCTCTTTTCAGATTTTTCTGCACATCATTGGATGCTACATTTGAGAAGAAAAATCCAGGTGAAAGAAGAAAGAAGAATTGGAGGACAGATTATAGTTATATGTTTTTCATCGCCGTTTATGTTTTTAGTTCTGGTATATTTGAACATATTAATATGGTTTGCAATAGGTGTGGGACCAGAATATATGTGTGGGACAAGATTATATGTGTGAATATGTCAATATGGTTTGTGGCTTCATTAGCCATGGACAAAAGTTCTTGTGTTTTTCCTGTTGCACTACAGATTTCTGGTTTTCGCTAGAATAGACGTCTCAATTGCCAGGATGCATCTTTCCACTTGGCCAGCATACATATTCAGTAGGACATTCAATGTTTTTAGTTGGCTAGAATAGATGTCTCAGCTGGCCAAGTTGCATTTATTTCAGTTTTTGGCCAACATGCATGTTCAGTTGGACAGTTAATACATTCACTTGGCTAGAATAGATGTCTCAGTTGGCCAGGATACATTTTCTCAGTTTTTGGCCAACATGCATGTTTAGTTCGCCAGAAAACATGTTTTTTATTTGCACATATACTACAGTTTTTCTAAAGTGTTCACTCACAAACATGTATTGCCAAATATACATGTTTACTTGGCCAGGATACATGTTTTTTAGTTGGTCAGAAAACACGTGGGATACCATGCATGTTTTAGTTTTGGCTAGCATGCATGCCGAGTTGCCAGAATATAGGTTCAGTTGGCTGGGATGCATGTTCAGTTACACATTTATGAATTTTTCGTTGCACATATCTATTGGGCAGTCAATTTTTTGTTCATTTTGCAAACAATAACTACAAGTTGGTAGAATGCATGTTTAGTTTTTGGCTACAATGCTTTATTGAGTTGGCTTTAATCATATTTTAATTGGCCAAAGAACTTGTTTTTAGTTGGCTTGTTTAACACATCTAGGTGGTAGAAACTTGTTTGGCATGCATCAAGTAGTTTTTGGCATGTTTAACACATCCAGCAGTAACATCAAGTAGGCTGGTGTGATGTGCCAAATTCACCTCTTTTTTGAAGCAGATTCTCCATGGATTTGTCCTAAATCCATGGAGAAGGGGGTTTGCATATGCCTATGCAGTAGAAAAAAGGGGGAAGTGAAGAGGGGCAGAGGGGGCTTACCTGCTTGATCTTACTGCCTGGTATGGCTCTGACCATCCTGCCCTTTAGATCTTGAAGCAGCTCCTTCTACTTTGGGGCTCCCATGACGGCTGTGTAGAAGGAGGAAGAAGGGCTGGGGGCGATTCTGTTGAATCCGCTTCTGGCGTGGAGAAGAAGAAGAAGGCAGCGTGGGAGGGGCTGAGGCGTGGGGACGGGGGCGTGGGTGCGAGTTAGGGACAGCTGGCCACGTGGGGCGTTTTCTGTTTAGTGGCCGCTCGATCGGTTTGTTTGGTGGCCGGTCGATCGGTCGGTTTGATGGTCCCTTCCTTTTCTGTTTCGTAAGGACAGGGGTTCATTTTTCAGCCGGCCGCTCGGTTGCATTAGTGGGCAGCCGGCCGGCCACTCGACACGTCCTTTAAATAGAGGCCTGGAAACGTTCGCTCTCGAGATGGTCGGCATCGCCAGTTGTTTGGTCACGACGAGGAGGCCCACGATTCCTTGCGTGGAATTTCTGTCTATGTAAAAGTACCAACGGCCGCGATAGCTTGTCACTTCCCCATTTCCCCCTTTTTGGCAAACACTACCCAATTCGAGCTCGCAGAGAGAGAGAGAGAGAGAGAGAGAGAGATGTGTCACTCGCCGTCGGGATCACGCGCGACGGCGCGGTCGGGCAGGGTGGAGGAATTCGCCGACGCGGCAACGGAGGAAGGCGGCGAGTCCAAGCTCTCCGCGCTCCTCTACGGTACGCGCCCCTAAAACCCTAGCCCTCCCGTCTTTGTTCTGGCGCTTGGTCGCACGCCTCGCTCTCCAGGTTCGGTCGTCGCAGTCGCGCGAGTTCGTGCTCACGGCGTGTGGTCCCCTAGGTTTTCCATACCAGTCTGCGATCGAATCGAGGCGATTCGACACTACATTGGGACCGCAGGACATCCAGCTTTTTTAGATTACTGGGAGTAGTTTGATTTGGGGAAAGGGGATCAAACCCTGTGCCTCGCATTGTATGAATCGATGGGAGCCATCGGCACCGCCTGTTTAGAATTGAAATTTGGTGCTAGTCCATTATTTTGTTTCCCCATTCCGATTCGATATATCCAGACCAGTTTGGTTTGTTTATTTCATTCGAGTCATTTCTCTTATTTATTAAGGCAATTCGGATCAGCAGTTTCAGATTCGCGAAATTGGAGTGAGACATCGCCCGTATGAATCGTCCCTACTTCATATGTGTAGGTCGTTTGCTAGATTCCAGAACAGATACGCATATTCAGAGAGGCATATATGAGCGTACATCTGCTCGCCTATTGTTTGCAAACCAATACTGGAATTTCTAACGGCATGCTGAGAATTGCAATTTGGTCCCAATTCGGCTGCGCTTGGCATCGGTGTATTCAAATACAACTGTATTTAATTTACAGGTGTAACTTACCGGGGCGCGAATGATTTCTGACCGGAATGGAAACGACGGACGGAGACATGTATTTTTCTTACAGGTGTATTTGAAGGAAAACGAGAATCCAAACATGGCCTTCATTTTTCCTTCTCTAGTTTTCTCGTTTCCTCATTCCAATTTTGGCACTTTTACTACTGTATTTATCTTGTAGATTTCAGTTAGCAGCATCATGTTTCCAGAAAAGGGGAGTGAACCTTCTGTACTGATCAACTCTACTTGATGTGCGATGTGCATATCTAACTTGTTCGGTTTATAGATTCCAGAACACACACGCACATTACATACATGATCCAGTGATGGACATCATATCTGCTCGCTCATTGTTTGCAACCCAACACTAAAATTCTTGACATGTAGCACGTGTCAGGGATGTTACTGATGCTATGAATTTCTAACACGTCCCATACATTCTTCCAACAGACGTGTCGCAGCAGGTCCAGGACAGCCTCCAGAACATGCTGAAGATGACGGGCGAGATCGAGCAGTGCAGTGACGAGATCGAGGTGGAGATCGAGCAGGTCAAGGAGGGCGTGGCTGACAAGTACAGGGTGCTCGAGGAGGAGAAGGAAAGGTTCCAGAAGGTGGCCCTCGCGGCGCTCAACATCCTGAGCGGCGGCATCTGAAGCCTGCACCACCTTGATGCCAACAAAGACAATCCTGATAACTGCCCCACTCTGTAGATCACCGTTCATGTGCAAGCCTAGCAATGAACCGCCAGTTGTACTCCTCCATATGTGACTGTTGCCAATTGTCAGTTCGTCACAGTGTTAGCCACCATTCTTTTGCTTGGCCTGTCAGCCACTCGGATCAAAGTGTGGTGGCAGTAGCAATAGTAGTACGAGTTTGTTCAGGATGGCTTTTTCAGTGAAGCAGAGCATAGCCGTATAGTTTGTAGTATGTGTGTTCCTGATTCTTATCGGTGGTATGATAATACGAAATTACTGTTAATTCAGAGAGACTATGCTGTTACAGACAGGAGAGCAGAGAAGTTATCTATTCAAAGAGATTATGCTGTTACAGACAGGGTTTTTATAGGGAAATGATTGGTGAAGCTGGGGTTGCCTCGGCTTCCATCAGTAGTGAGGCATGTTTGTTGAACCATGTCCAGATTATAAAGTAGTCCCTCCCTAAAGAAGTATAAGAGCATTTAGATCACTAAACGCTCTTATATTTCTTTATAGAGGGAGTACTATGGCTATTCCTGTGACTTTCAGTTAATTATGTCTCTCATTAGGCCTGGTCCCATCCAGGCAAGTTGTGGACTGTCCAGGCTAATTGTTTGCTATATCAGCAGGAGTTTATGGCAATTTGATGCCATTCTTCACATTTGTGTTTTTCCTATGGCCACTCAAGCTTGGAAAGTACCAAACTGAAAATATCAGAGGCTTAAACTCCCTTGACAAATGGGTGCATATTCATAATAATAAGATGCGCAGCGGCCGGCTACAGGAACTAGAGGGGGCATCCTTTTGCTATGGGACGAAATCCTCCTTGATGTCTCTGACATTGTCACCACCACCTACTGCTTGTCAGCCTTGGTGCGAATACGCTCATCTGGTAATTGCTTCAAAGCAACATCTGCCTATGGACCCACTGACGCGGCGTGCAAAGATGCGTTCTTTGCGGAGATCATCAGCCAAAAGCCTTTGCCGGAGATGGCATGGCTTGCATTAGAGGACTTCAACCAGATCTACCGAGCGAGGGACAAAAATAAATGTAATGTGGGCCGGAGCAGGATCAACCGTTTTCGCGCCGCACTGCAATCCGATGAGCTTAAGGAAATACACCTCCAGAATAGGCGCTTCACTTGGAGCAACGAGCGAAACAACCGAACCCTTTGCAAGCTCGACTCCTACTTCTGCAATGCGGAGTGGGACACTACCTTCAACACCCATATTCTCCATGCCTTATCATCTTCTCTCTCCGACCACTACCCTTTGCTCCTAGCAGATGACAAAGGACCAAGGCGACCACGCTCCTTCAAGTTTGAGAACCTATGGGTATCCTTGCCTGGATTCCATGAAGTGGTCCAAAAAGCGTGGAACGAGCCGGTAGCTCACTACGATCCATACCGGAGACTGCATCACAAGCTCAAGAAGACCGTACTTCGACTCTCGGAGTGGAGCAAGAAAATGTTCTCCAAGGCCAAGGTCCATCTCCATGCGGCTCACATGGTGATTCTTCATCTGGACATTGCTCAGGAGGAACGCCTGCTTTCACCTCAGGAGCTTGACCTTCGCTCTAGGCTCAAACGGAGGGTGATCAGCCTTGCGGTACTGCAGCGGGCTAGGAAACGCCAGTGCGCGAGGATTGCAAACCTAAAAGAGGGTGATGCCAACACAAAATTCTTTCATCGACGAATAAACGCTAGGAGGAGAAAGAATTACATCCACCGGGTTAAGGTGGCCCATGGTTGGGTTACGGAGCATCAGCAGAAAGAGAAGATAATCCATGACCACTTCACTGGTGTCATGGGTCATGGGACCTCAACCAACTTCGATTTTAATTGGGATGAGCTCAACATCCATGTTAGAATAAATCCGAGGCGCTCCGTCGATCATCCGAGGACCAAGCAATCACACGAGCACGACACCGAGATTTGTTAACGAGGCTCACCGACATGGCTACATCCCCAGGGCCTGACTACGGGCACTCCTCCCCGCGACACCATCACAATACCGCACCCCGGCCGCCCGGGTGCCGGCACACGCGGCCGGCTCCCCCGCGTGCCCGTGCTATTATGTTGGCATAGGTTACATCGTGTGTCTACCCCCGCTATATATGAGAGGTCTAGGATACAAGTGTCCTATTAGGAAACAACTCCTACCCTGTCTACACACAGTTCAAAACCAAGTCCAACTGCAACCTACCTTGTACAATAATATTCGACACAACTCTAACAAACTCCACCTTGGCGAATATTCTCCACCACCTTGGATTCATCCATGAGTCGAACCTTCATGTACATTGGACTTGAGATATGCCATGAGCACCACTGCTACTCCCAGACTTCATGTGACTCCACCTGCAACTGTAGTCCCTTCTCGCCTTCTTCACAGTCAATACTCGAGCAAAATTAAGTTCCTCGTTACTCTACCCTGTGCTCCCAACTTTCGGAGTATCCGTCCAACGCCATTACACACCGATCACTGTCTGCATGAAAGTGAACAACTCACATATTGGATGCCACATATAAGAGTTACCTGAACTTAACGTCACCGCTCTTTCTTGACTTCTTGTCTGAAACTTGAAGGAATTTCACCGTCGCCATGTGTCACCCTAAGTCAAATTCGCACTTGTATCACCCTTCCTACGGATAGTCTCTAGCATGTCCCAAAACTATAGTACTCCGCCCCCTTCTGTATTTGTCATCCGCACTTTGCCATGTGCACTGAACACCACAGAATATACAGTCATGTACTCTCTCAGCTTTTGAGAATTTCAGACTTTCCGCCACTTTCTCAGGTTTTCCATGGTCAACTCCTGTCCATCAACCAGCACCGATAGACCTAGTCACAAACTTGAACCTGGTACTCGTCAACACTGCTTCAACACCCCTACACACTTTGTCTAACAACATATCTAACCACTAGTGCCCTGGCCTGTCGCTGTGTCCCGTGCTTACCGCACGCCTCGCCGCTATCACCGCGTCGAGTCTCTGCTGTCATGGTCGAGTCTCCCGGGTCGCGTACCCACACCACTCGAACCCCTACTGCAGAGAACCACCGATCATCACCGACCGATGCCGAGTATCACGTCTCCATCAGACCACTGGGCCCCAGTCCGATCCATGTTTCTCTCGCCTTTTCCGCTGAAATAGGCTTCGACTCTCCATGCATTTACGCCGTAGCCCCTCCATCAGCACAAAGTGTAGTCATCCATCAGACTCCAGCTCCACCTTCAACATGACTCAATGGTAGATGATCAGTCCACCCTCACGCCCTGTTGACTTCAAGCTCCGTGTGTACACCATCTTGAATCAACCCTGCGTTATAGTCTCGTCAAAGCCGCACAAGTCCTTAGGCCTGCACCACGTGTTTCCACGCCCCAGAAGTCGACCACCATCAGCATCACGCTCCTATGTCGTCATCGCTGAAATCACCGATGTCTTCTGCTTTGACCAACATCCATGTCGATCCGTCAGACAGTCTAGTCCGACCCAGCCGAAATTATCCGACTACAACGATGCTCCACTCTACGCGTGTCCGCCCCACACATCTTCGTGCATTGCTTGACGCCCTGTGTATGCATGATCCCTGCCATGACGCGCTCCAGATGCCTCCGAGCCTTATATGCACGTCACCAACCTGTCATCCTCCTAGTAGAACCCCGTGTGCAATTAGCAAAACATAAAAAAAAAGCTTTTGATTTCCTGGTAGCCTCATGGTACACCAAGCATGTGCGCCATCACTTCCAACACTCTTTTTCTTTTGTCATGTTGCTATACCAAGCACAAAGCCACGTACTACCAATTGCAGTCTGCCTTTTTTTTCATAAACAAATCTCACATCCACTAGCAGATTTTCCTTCGGTCTTGCACCACACCTGCACACGCAGCCCCTCAGACATCACACGCCTGCACCCAACCTCCTCGAGCGCCGCACCTCGATCAAACAGCTCCTGGGCTGCACCAGGCTATGCCATGCCCTCCCTAGCTGCTCCGCTGCCTGATCCTTCTGCATGCCTGGGCCTTGGGCCATGGGTTTGAAGGAAATATGCCCTAGAGGCAATAATAAAGTTGTTATTTATATTTCCTTATATCATGATAAATGTTTATCATTCATGCTAGAATTGTATTAACCGGAAACTTGATACATGTGTGAATACATAGACAAAACAGAGTGTCCCTAGTATGCCTCTACTTGACTAGCTCGTTAATCAAAGATGGTTAAGTTTCCTAGCCATAGACATGTGTTGTCATTTGCTGGACGGGGTCACATCATTAGAGAATGATGTGATGGACAAGACCCATCCCTTATCTTAGCATAATGATCGTTTAATTTTATTGCTATTGCTTTCTTCATGACTTATACATGTTCCTCTGACTATGAGATTATGCAAATACTGGAGGAACACCTTGTGTGCTATCAAACGTCACAACATAACTGGGTGATTATAAAGATGCTCTAAAGGTGTCTTCAATGGTGTTTGTTGATTTGGCATAGATCGAGATTAGGATTCATCACTCCGAATATCGGAGAGGTATCTCTGGGCCCTCTCGGTAATGATCGTCACTATAATCCTTGCAAGCAATGTGACTAATGAGTTAGTTGCGGGATGACACATTATGGAACGAGTAAAGAGACTCACCGGTAACGAGATTGAACTAGGTATGATGATACCGATGATCGAATCTCGGGCAAGTAACATACCGATGACAAAGGGAACAACGTTTGTTATTATGCGGTTTGACCGATAAAGATCTTCGCAGAATATGTAGGAGCCAATATGAGCATCCAGGTTCCGCTATTGGTTATTGACCGGAGATGTGTCTCGGTCACGTCTACATAGTTATCGAACCCGTAGGGTCTGCACGCTTAACGTTCGATGATGATTTGTATTATGAGTTATGTGATTTGATGTACCGAAGTTTGTTCGGAGTCCCGGATGAGATCATGGACATGACGAGGAGTCTCGAAATGGTCAAGAGGTAAAGATTCATATATTGGAAGGTTGCAATAGGACATCGGAATGGTTCCGAGTGATTCGGGCATTTTTCCGGAGTACTGGGAGGTTACCGGAACCCCCCGGGGAAAGATATGGGCCTTATGGGTCATAGGAGGGAGTCTAACCAGCCCACAAGGGGCCGGTGCACCCCCCACAAGGGAGGAGGACGAATTGGACTTGGGAAGGGGGGCGCCACCCCCCTTTCCTTCTCCTACTCCCTCTCCTTCCCCTTTCCCCCCTCTGGTAGAAGGAAAAAAGGGTGGGTGTCGGTGTCAAAACCGGCGGATCTCGGGTAGGGGGTCCCGAACTATGCGTCTAGGCCGGATGGTAACAGGAGACGAGGGACACAATGTTTTACCCAGGTTCGGGCCCTCTTGATGGAGGTAAAACCCTACGTCCTGCTTGATTAATATTGATGATATGGGTAGTACAAGAGTAGATCTACCACGAGAACAAGGAGGCTAAACCCTAGAAGCTAGCCCACGGTATGATTGTTGTATGTTGGAGTTGTTGTCCTACGGACTAAAACCCTCCCATTTATATAGACACCGGATAGAGTTAGGGTTACACAAAGTCGGTTATAATGGTAGGAGATCTGAATATCCGCATCGCCTAGCTTGCCTTTCACGCCAAGGAAAGTCCCCTCCGGATACGGGACGGAGTCTTCAATCTTGTATCTTCATGGTCCAGGAGTCCGGCTGAAGGTATAGTTCGGCTATCCGAACACCCCCTAATCCAGGACTCCCTCAGTAGCCCCCGAACCAGGCTTCAATGACGACGGGTCTGGCGCGCAGATTGTCTTCGGCATTGCAAGGCGGGTTCTTCTCCAAATTCTGTGTACCTGTTGAAATAATGTCCGATTTTTGTAATGTAGCACTCCTTGGCTTCCACGCCCAATAATGGCCGTCTTCCACGTGTCAAATGAATGCGAAAAGTCAGGGTGTTTTTACATTCACACCCCTAGCCGTATAAACGAGCCGCCTATTTAACGGGATGGGGATTCAGATCCAAACCACACCTTCTCCTCCCCGCGAGTAATCATCAGAGCGCCTCCAGCAAAGGTCCATTCCAACATGGCCAGCCGTCGCAGCTCCTCTTCTCGCCCTTCCAGTCCTAGACCTGGAGACTGGGAGAGGTGCTCCATCCCGCACAGCGAGTTAGTGTCGCTTCAGGCCAAGGGATTTCTCCCTCAGGCCTATATGGTCCCGGTCCGAGCCGGACTTGCCACCTATAATGGCGGAAAACAAGCGGAGAGCACCCCCAATCCTTCCAAAGGAGAGCGGGTGTGCCTTGTCCCTTATCTAATAAGGGGACTAGGATTTCCAATCCATCCATTTCTCCGTGGGCTTCTGGAGTTCTACGGCCTCCAGCTGCACAATCTCACGCCCGCCTCTATATTGCATATCGCGGGCTTCGTCGCCCTTTGTGAGCTATTTCTGGGCATCGAGGCTCATTTCGCGCCGTGGAAGAGGATATTCTACCTGGTGCCCCGTTCTCAAGAGGGGTCTATATATCAAGTGGGCGAAGCCGAAGTGTGGCGCATAATACCTATCCGGAACCCCAAAAAAGGCATCCGAGGAGTGGCCTTCGGAATGGTTTTATATAGATGATGTCCCGCTACCGGATCCTATCCGGGTCGGTCTCCCCGAGTTCAACAGTGCTCCATTAAAGAAACGCTTAAGCTGGCGTCCGCGGAGCTCTCAAAGGGAAAGCGACAGGGACGTCCTTTACCTGATGGGCCGGATAAGACTATTGGCTCATTCCGGACTGACCATCATTGGAGTCATGGCCGCATGCATTATGCGGGGGGTGCAGCCGCTTCAATATAGAGGCCACCCCATGTGGGATTTTAACGGGGAGGACGACGCCACCCGTTACGGTCGTAAGGGGCCGGCCTCGGCTGCCGCTCTAGTAAAGATCTTATCCTCTTTGTACAAGGGAGAAGAGGAGGAATTCCTCCGCGTCGACCCGCATGGCGGATTTACTATGTATAACCCTCCGAGTTGGGTAAGTGGACGATTTTGCTCGCCCATCCGCTTTATACTCCCATGATTAAATAGGTAGTCTAACGACTTTGATGTAGGAACTGCGTCAGGAAGTAAAGGATATAAGCAGCCGTCCTCCACAACCCGAGGATCCAGAACGGTCCCTCGACCCGGACTCTGAAGAGGATCCGGACATATCGGTGGAGCTAATTGACGGGGTGTTTCATCAGCTAAGCAAGGACAATACCTTGGTGGCCATTACGGCCGATTACCCAGGGTTAATTCCGGCCTCCCAGGTGACAGAGACCGAAGTCTTATTCCCTTGAGAAGGATTCCATTCTCACGCATTTTAGTTTTTCTGACGACAACCGTGTCTTGCAGGGAAGGATTCCGAGGCGGGAGGCCAAACCTGCGGCGGATAGCCAACGAGGGGCCATAGGGCCCCGTGGGGTAAAAAGAAATGTAGTCCGGACTGAGATGCCAGTGCAAAGGTATAGTGCACCATCTATTTCTCTGGTGTTATCCCTTCAGGGCATATTAACGCTCGTGCTCTCTCTAGGACAAAGAGACCTCGCCGGACTATATCCGGGGAGGTTGCCAATCGCGCCTCCACCAGCCAGGCTCCAACACCTGGCCCGAAAGCAGCGGCGAACACAAGGCGCGCACCGGACGCTCCTCCGACAGAGGATGCCGACAGGCTGTCTGCCACCAATTCCGAAGTGGAGAGTGCCATGAACCACAGGCGTCGCCGGACAGTTCTCCGCGACGCTTGTTTCTCCCAAGAGGCATTGGATGCCTTCAATTCGGGAGATGCGTACCTCCATGCCGCTCAAAATGGTTTAGCCAGAGCCACGGAGCAATATGTAAAAGACATACGAGTAAGAAAATTTTGGCAAATATATGTATATACCAGTAGCCCCCGAGACTTGAAACAGTTAGAATAACTGATTTAAGGATCATTTGTAATGTAGGTTCTTATAGAAAACAATACCCTACTGTCCCAGGAGCTGGACGAGTGCAAAGCCCAACTTGAGGCCGCACTAGCCGCGGCAGGGGAGCCCAAAGAGACCCCCTCCGGTAATCTATGCTTTGAAAGATAAATATGTTGCGAAGTGCGGCGTGGGTGCGAATCTGACAAAGATCATTGCAGATGGCGCCGGATTAAATCCGGACAAGCAACAACTCCTACGCCAGCTGAAGGCTGGTGAGAGCATGCTGACAATGGTGAGGCGGGAGAAGAACGATCTCCAAGATGCCAACACCAAGCTGGGCATTGAACTGAAGGATGTTCGGGCCCAGCTGTCGGACTCTACTAAGGAGAATCAACGGCTTCGCCGCGGCATATATAGTAAGTGCTGAAACGAACTCTGTAAGGGGAGTTTGGCGGGGAAGTCGACTAACAGAGTTATGTCTGTAGGTATGCTAACAGGTCGTTCTGCAGAGGAGATGCCCGGTTCAACGGGCGACCTTCTTCCTGAGCTCTCGCAGCTGCACGAGCGAGTTCGGCAGGCGATGCAAGGAGTTGCCCAAGCCTTATGGCCATCCCTCCCCAGGCTCGAGGGCCTTGGAGAGCTTGCAGAGAAGCTAAAGGGAGCGCGGCGGCGCTTCCTTTTGTGGAAGATATCGGCCAGCCGCCAAGGCGCGAGGGAGGCCTGGGCCATGGTAAAGACGCGGTACACAAAGGCTGACCCCAACCACATGGCTGAGGTCGGACCTGTAGGACCTGATGGGAAGGAGATCCCTGTTAGCTTATTATACGGTCAAGTAGAATTGGCCGCAAAGTATTCCCAGCAGGACTGTAAATTAGACAGCCTGTTAGATGGTATTGAAGAGGAATACAATCAGTCAGAGTGACTATGTAATTTTTTAAATGACATGTGTAATGCCTTCTAGCCGGATTGTAGATCGTTTGTCGTTGCCGACCTTTTCGCTTCGACCTCGGGACCTGACGGTCCGGAGTGTGTCCGAATACCCTATCGGTTATGTAAGAACCGGGGTATGCATGGAGACCAGGCGTAGGGGTCATTAGTGCTTTATCAGACAAGTGCCCAACTAGTTATGTTATATTACATGGTTAGTAAGAAACATCTTCCAGAGAGAATAGTTTCGTTAAGGGTTCCTTTCCCTGGGAGGCATGCCCTAAAGTGCATGTCCGGACTGCAAACGCAGGAAAAGCATCTGGGGGCATATGTATAAATAAGTAAAAAAGGTCATCTTTAGTCCATCGACCGAATATTCCCTTAAGAACACTAGCTTTCGGCTTCACCCAGTCTAAGGTACATATCCGGCTGACCCGGCAGTAACAATCGCAGAGGTGCTCCCTTTACCGCCTAGCCGAACAATCGGGAACGTAGGGGTAAGCACAGGAGCTAGGCAACCCAGCTTGGCCAAAACTTAAGTCATATCGATGCATATAATGGTGAATAAAAGGTACATGCGGAAGTTTGACACATGTTTTGGGCGTGAAGCCCGTATAAATAAGCTTCTATTTAAAGAAGCCCCCAGGTATAGTGAGCGCGAGTAGCGCGTCACTTTGTTGAGCCTTTAATGGCTATAGAAGAGAAAAAATAAAAGTAAGGGTGGAAGGAGAGAAATGTAAAACGAAAAATGTAAAAAATGGACAGAGGAAGAAGACGAACACAGAGTCCGGCGCTAGGCGTAGAATCTTCGGAGACGGGCTGCGTTCCATGGGTTCGGCTCGAGTCGGTTATCTGAGGCATCTCGCAGGAGGTACGCTCCACCGGTCAGGACTTGGTCGATTATGAAGGGACCTTCCCACTTGGGCTTGATTTTGTCCTTTTTCTTATCCGGCAAGCGTAGAAATAGTTCGCCAACATTGTAATTCTTGGCCCGTACTTCTCTGCTTTGATATCTTCGAGCTTGCTGTTGATAGAATGCGGAACGGGCTTTTGCCACGTCACGCTCCTCCTCCAAAGCGTCCAAGTTGTCCTGCCGATCGAGCTCGGCTTCTCTTTCTTCATACATGCGCACTCGAGGTGAGTCATGAATTATGTCGCAAGGCAGAACTGCCTCTGCGCCGTACACCATAAAGAATGGTGTGTATCCGGTGGTGCGATTCAGCGTGGTCCGTAGCCCCCAGAGTACAGAGTCGAGCTCCTCTACCCAGTGCGTGTTAGATTCCTTGAGGGACCGCACTAGTCTGGGTTTGATGCCACTCATGATAAGGCCATTTGCACGTTCGGCCTGGCCATTAGTTTGTGGGTGATAGACAGAAGCATAATCGAGCTTGATGCCCATGTTTTTGCACCAGAGTTTTACCTCGTCGGCAGTAAAATTTGTGCCATTATCAGTGATGATGCTGTGGGGGATGCCGTAACGGTGTACAACCCCGGATATGAAGTCTATCACGGGTCCGGATTCGGCCATCTTAATAGGCTTGGCTTCTATCCATTTGGTGAATTTATCCACCATGACCAGTAAGTATTTTTTCTTGTGGGTTCCGCCTTTAAGGGGTCCAACCATGTCAAGCCCCCAGACCGCGAAAGGCCAAGTGATGGGGATAGTTCGGAGGGCGGTGGGTGGCATATGGCTTTGGTTTGCAAAAAGTTGGCAACTGACACATCGTTGGACCAAGTCCTGAGCGTCTGCCCAGGCCGTCGGCCAGTAAAAGCCTGTACGGAAAGCCTTGCTTACAAGGGACCGAGCTGCAGCGTGGTGGCCACCGAGTCCGGCATGAATTTCAGCCAGCAAGTTCTGCCCTTCCTCTTCGGAGATGCACCTTTGAAGGACTCCGTTAGTGCTTTCTTATAAAGCTCTCCCTCGTGGACTTTATAGGCTTTAGATCGCCGCACTATGCAGCGTGCCTCGTTTTGGTCCTCTGGGAGTTCCTGCCTAGTAAGGTAGGCTAGGAATGGTTCTGTCCACGGGGCGATGACCGCCATTATTACATGGGCTGAAGGTGTAATCTCAGTGGCAGAGCCTCCAATTATGTCAGATTGTTCGGAGTCGAGTGGTGTGGGTAGGTCCGGGCTGTTATCTGCGGGTTCCCCCTCCCATACTACGGATGGCTTGAACAGTCTTTCTAAAAAGATGTTGGGGGGGGGGGACTGCATCGCGTTTTGCTCCAATGCGTGCCAGGACATCCGCTGCCTGATTGTTTTCTCGGGCTATATGATGAAACTCCAGCCCTTCGAACCGAGCTGACATTTTTAGGACGGCGTTGCGGTAAGCTGCCATTTTTGGATCCTTCGCGTCGAAGTCTCCATTTATTTTGGATATCGCAAGGTTCGAATCCCCGCGTACCTCTAGGCGCTGAATGCCCATGGATACTGCCATCCGGAGACCGTGAAGGAGGGCCTCATATTCGGCTGCATTGTTGGAGTCCGTGTACATGATCTGGAGCACATATTGAACTGTGTCTCCTGTGGGGGACGTCAAGACGACGCCAGCCCCTAATCCGGCCAACATTTTGGAGCCGTTGAAATGCATGATCCAGTTGGAATATGTGCCGTACTCTTTAGGGAGCTCGGTCTCCGTCCATTCTGCGACGAAGTCGGCCAAAACTTGAGATTTAATAGCTCGCCGTGGCTTGTAAATTATATCGAACGGGAGGAGCTCAATGGCCCATTTTGCGATCCGGCCCGTTGCGTCGCGGTTGTTGATAATATCGTTGAGTGGTACTTCCGAGGCTACTGTTATCGAACACTCTTGAAAGTAGTGTCGTAGCTTCCGGGATGCCATGAATACCGCGTATGCAATCTTTTGGTAATGCGAGTACCGTGATTTGCATGGAGTGAGGACAGTGGACACGTAGTAGACCGGCCTTTGAAGGGGGAATTTGTGTCCGTCCGTTTCCCGCTCGACGACGAGCACTGCGCTGACAACTTGATGGGTTGCTGCAATGTACAATAGCATTGGTTCGCCGGTGTTTGGTGCGGCCATGACTGGGTTTGTTGCCAATATGGCTTTTATTTCATCGAGTCCAGCCGTGGCAGCATCCGTCAACTCGAAGTGTTCGGTGCACCGAAGGAGGCAATAAAGGGGCAGTGCCTTTTCTCCCAAGCGGGAGATAAAGCGGCTTAAAGCCGCCACGCATCCGGTTAATTTTTGTATTTGTTTGAGGTCCTTTGGGATATCCAATTGCAACAAGGCTCGGATCTTAGCTGGATTTGCTTCAATTCCTCTACCGGATACAATGAAGCCCAAGAGCTTTCCGGCTGGAACACCGAAAACGCATTTTTCTGGGTTGAGCTTGATGTCGTATTTTCGGTGGTTATCAAATGTTAGCCTCAAGTCGTCTACTAGAGATTCGACATGTCTTGTTTTGATGACCACATCATCCACGTACGCCTCCACTGTTTTGCCGATCTGGTTTTGCCAGACATGTCTGAATCATGCGCTGATATGTTGCGCTGACGTTTTTCAGCCCGAAGGGCATTGTGTTGAAGCAGAATGGGCCGTATGGTGTGATGAATGTCGTTGCGGCTTGGTCTGATTCCGCCATCTTTATTTGATGGTAACCGGAGTATGCGTCGAGGAAACACAACGAATCGTGTCCTGCGGTGGCATCGATAATTTGATCGACACGGGGGAGGGGGAAGGGATCCTTGGGGCAAGCCTTGTTAAGGTCTTTAAAATCAACACACAGGCGCCAGGATTTGTCCTTTTTTGGTACCATCACCAGGTTTGCTAGCCAGTCCAGATGTTTTATGTCTCTAATGAATCCGGCCTCTAATAGCTTGGCTAGCTCCTCTCCCATGGCCTGTCTTTTGGGTTTGGAAAAACGCCGAAGGGCTTGTTTGACAGGTTTGAATCCTTTTAGGATATTTAAGCTGTGTTCGGCCAGCCTGCGTGGGATTCCTGGCATGTCTGAAGGGTGCCAGGCGAAGATGTCCCAATTTTCGCATAGAAATTCTTGCAGTGCGGCGTCCACATCAGGGTTTAATCGTGCCCCGATGGAAGCTGTTTTATTGGGGTCTGTTGGATGGACCTGGAATTTGACTATTTCGTCCGCTGGCTTGAAGGATGTGGACTTGGATCTATTGTCGAGTATCACATCATCCCTATTAACCGTGGAGCGCAGCACAGTCAGTTCCTTAGCTGTTAAGGCTTCGGATAGTGCCTCAAGGGCCAATGCGGCTGTCTTGTTTTCGGCGCGGAGCGCTATGTCTGGATCACTAGCGAGAGTGATAATTCCGTTCGGCCCGGGCATCTTGAGCTTCATGTACCCGTAATGGGGTATTGCTTGGAAGATTGTAAATGCTTCCCGCCCTAGTAGGGCGTGATATCCGCTACTGAACGGGGCCACCTGAAACGTGACCTCTTCGGACCTGTAATTATCCGGCGTGCCGAACAGCACATCTAGTGTGATTTTTCCTGTGCAGCATGCTTCCTGACTGGGGATTATTCCTCTAAAGGTTGTGCTGCTTCGCTCGATGCGGTTCCAGTCTAATCCCATTTTTTGAAGGGTTTCCTCGTAAATGAGGTTCAATCCGCTGCCTCCGTCCATGAGTACCTTGGTGAGGCGAAAGCCGTCCACTATTGGACTGAGGACCAACGCGGCTGGTGCTCGGGCTGTTTGGAATTTAGGTTCATCGCTTGCGTTGAAGGTAATAGCTGTGTCGCTCCATGGGTTTATTGTTGCTACTTGATAGACTTCGGCAAGGCTGCGGAGTGTTCTTTTTCGCATATTATTTGATGCGAAAGTCTCGAAGACTGTGAGAACGGTACTGGTGTCCCCGGGATGGCTTTCTGCGGCCTCCGAAATTAGGAGGTCCTCGCCAATTTTGGCCACCTGCCGGAGTATCCAACATGCTCTAAGGCTGTGAGTTGGTGTGGCGTCCTCTGTACTATGAATTTTACAGGGTCCATCAAGCCATCTTTCCAGTACGGTTCCATGCTCTGTAGAGGATCTTGGTTTTTTGGTGTTTAGCCCGGGTGTCTTACGATGATGCACCCTCTTAGTTCGGACGGGATTGCTATTCAGGGCCGGATTATCCCAAAATTTTATTTTGGTTTTCTAGGCGCTTTCCATCGCACAGTACTTTTGTACTATGGACGCCAAGTCAGCGAAGCGTGTAATATCACGATGACTTATGGCGTTAAGGATTCCCTCGTCTGTGCAATTACTGCAGAAGATTGAGATTGCGTCTCCCTCGCGACAGTCCTTTATCCTGTTCATAACCAGGAGGAATCTGGCCCAATAATGATGTACTGTTTCCTCGGGCTTTTGCCTGATTTGGGAGAGATCGCTTATGTTCGGGTGGGCGGGTTCCGTTGAATCTGAAACCTCACCCAATCTAAGATTCAGAGGCCGAAGAGCTTCCGAACTCTGAAGTTCGGATTCTTGGATGTTGTCCAATGAGTCTAGCCCGTTGCCTGATTCTATGCTCAGGTCTTGAGTTACATCCTCCCCTCCGCGGGTATCCGGCTTGGAGGGGTCGGGAATTCGGACGTAGCTAGTCCTTAAAATAGATGAAGGGTCACCGCACTGCGCCTCTACCACGGTGACGTGGTGGGTGACTTGGGAAGAGTTAATTTCTCTTAGATCGGGTTTAAGCCCGACCTGGTCATAATCCGTGGCGACCCCCAGGGCGGCGATGCGATCCAAGAGCTCGTTTACGGAAGAGAGATCCATCGGATCTAGCTGCTCGACAAGTTCCGAGCTGACGTGAAGGTTGCTTTTGATGACCCGAGAGGTCACCGTCGGAGCAACGACCGAACAGGCGGTCATGAGGAAACCACCTAGCCGGAGAGTTTGGCCGACAACCAAGGCTCCCTTAGCGACGACGCCGTCTTTAAAGATGGGAGGAGGCATCCTTCCTGATTGCGACGGCACAGTGGAACTCTCAATGAAAGCACAAATGTCGGTGTCAAAACCGGCGGATCTCGAGTAGGGGGTCCCGAACTGTGCGTCTAGGCCGGATGGTAACAGGAGACGAGTGACACAATGTTTTACCCAGGTTCGGGCCCTCTTGATGGAGGTAAAACCCTACGTCCTGCTTGATTAATATTGATGATATGGGTAGTACAAGAGTAGATCTACCACGAGATCAAGGAGGCTAAACCCTAGAAGCTAGCCTACGGTATGATTGTTGTATGTTGGAGTTGTTGTCCTACGGACTAAAACCCTCCAGTTTATATAGACACCTGATAGGGTTAGGGTTACACAAAGTCGGTTATAATGGTAGGAGATCTGAATATCCGCATCACCTAGCTTTCCTTTCACGCCAAGGAAAGTCCCCTCCGGACACGGGACGAAGTCTTCAATCTTGTATCTTCATGGTCCAGGAGTCCGGCTGAAGGTATAGTTCGGCTATCCGAACACCCCCTAATCCAGGACTCCCTCAGTGGGGCCGAATCCTACTAGGACTGGAGTCCTAGTAGGACTCCCCTCTCCTTGGCGCACCCCTTGTTGGCCGGCCTCCTCCTCCCCTCCTTTATATACGGGGGCGGGGGGCACCCCAAAGACACAACAAACAATCTCTTAGCCGTGTGCGGTGCCCCCTCCACATTTTTACACCTCGGTCATATCGTCGTAGTGCTTAGGCAAAGCCCTGCGCCGGTAACATCATCATCACCATCACCACTCCATTGTGCTGACGGAACTCTCCCTCGGCCTCAGCTAGATCAAGAGTTCGAGGGACGTCACCGAGCTGAACGTGTGCAGATCGCGGAGGTGCCGTGCGTTCGGTACTTGATCGATTGGATCGCGAAGACGTTCGACTACATCAACCGCGTTACTAAACGCTTCCACCTTCGGTCTACGAGGGTACGTGGGCACACTCTTCCCGCTCGTTTCTATGCTTCTCCTAGATAGATCTTGCATGATCGTAGGCAAATTTTTGAAATACTATGTTCCCCAATAGTGGCATCCGAGCCAGGTCTATGCGTAGATGTTATATGCACGAGTAGAACACAAAGAGTTGTGGGCGATAATAGTCATACTGCTTACCGGCATGTCATACTTTGATTCGGCGGTATTGTTGGATGAAGCAACCCAGACCGACATTACATGACCGCGTTCATGAGACTGGTGGCTAGTGGGTGTCTGTTTCTCCAACTTTAGTTGAATCGAGTGTGACTATGCCCGGTCCTCGTTGAAGGTTAAAATAGCACACTTGACGAAAAATCGTTGTGGTTTTGATGCGTAGGTAAGAACGGTTCTTGCTAAGCCCGTAGTAGCCATGTAAAACTTGCAACAACAAAGTAGAGGACGTCTAACTTGTTTTTGCAGGGCTTGTTGTGATGTGATATGGTCAAGACGTGATGATATATAAATTGTTGTATGAGATGATCATGTTTTGTAAAAGTTATCGGCAACTGGCATGAGCCTTATGGTTGTCGCTTTATTGTATGAAATGCAATCGCCATGTAATTGCTTTACTTTATCACTAAGCGGTAGCGTTTGTCGTAGAAGCAATAGTTGGCGAGACGACAACGATGCTTCGATGGAGATCAAGGTGTCAAGCCCGTGACGATGGTGATCATGTCGGTGCTTTAGAGATGGAGATCAAAGGCACAAGATGATGATGACCATATCATATGACTTATATTAATTGCATGTGATGTTTATCTTTTATGCATCTTATTTTGCTTAGTATGGCGGTAGCATTATAAGATGATCTCTCACTAAAATTTCAAGGTATAAGTGTTCTCCCTGAGTATGCACCGTTGCGACAGTTCTTCGTGCCGAGACACCACGTGATGATCAGGTGCGATAATCTCTATGTTCACATACAACGGGTGCAAGCCAGTTTTGCACACGCAGAATACTCGGGTTAAACTTGACGAGCCTAGCATATGCAGATATGGCCTCGGAACACTGAGACCGAAGGGTCGAGCGTGAATCATATAGTAGATATGATCAACATAGTGATGTTCACCATTGAAAGCTACTGCATCTCACGTGATGATCGGACATGGTTTAGTTGATATGGATCACGTGATCATTTAGATGACTAGAGGGATGTCTATCTAAGTGGGAGTTCTTAAGTAATATGATTAATTGAACTTTAATTTATCATGAACTTAGTCCTGATAGTATTTGCATAACTATGTTGTAGATCAATAGCTCGCGATGTAGCTCCCCGTTTATTTTTGATATGTTCCTAGAGAAAAATAAGTTGAAAGATGATAGTAGCAATGATGCGGACTTGGATCGTGATCTAAGGATTATCCTCATTGCTGCACAGAAGAATTATGTCCTTGATGCACCGCTAGGTGCAGACCTATTGCAGGAGCAGATGCAGACATTATGAACGTTTGACAAAGCTCGGTATGATGACTACTTGATAGTTTAGTGCACCATGCTTTATGGCTTAGAACCGGGACTTCAAAAACATTTTGAACGCCACGGAGCATATGAGATGTTCCAAGAGATGAAATTGGTATTTCAGTCTCATGCCCATGTCGAGAGGTATGAGACCTCTGACAAATACTTTGCCTACAAGATGGAGGAAAATAGCTCAACCAGTGAGCATGTGCTCAGACTGTCTGAGTATTACAATCACTTGAATCAAGTGGGAGTTAATCTTCTAGATAAGATAGTGATTGACAGAGTTCTCTAGTCACTATCACCAAGTTACTAGAACTTCGTGATGAACTATAATATGCAAGGGATAACGGAAACGATTCCCAAGCTCTTCACGATGCTAAAATCGGCTAAGGTAGAAATCAAGAAATAGCATCAAGTGTTGATGGTTAACAAGACCACTAGTTTCAAGATAAAGGGCAAGGGAAAGAAAGGGAAACTTCAAAAAGAATGACAAGAAAGTTGCCACTCCCATGAAGAAGCCCAAAGCTAGACCCAAGCCTGAAACTGAGTGCTTCTACTGCAAAGGAAATGGTCACTGGAAGTGGAACTGCCCTAGATACTTGGCGGATAAGAAGGATGGCAAAGTGAACAAAGGTATATTGGATATACAAGTTATTGATGTGTACTTTACTAGTGTTTATAGCAACCCCTCAGTATTTGATACTGGTTCAGTTGCTAAGAGTAGTAACTCGAAACGGGAGTTGCAAAACAAACAGAGACTAGTTAAGGGCGAGGTGATGATGTGTGCTGGAAGTGATTCCAAGGTTGATAACATCACCATCGCACACTCCCTTTACCTTCGGGATTAGTGTTGAACCTAAAATAAATGTTATTTGGTGTTTGCATTGATCATGAATATGATTGGATCATGTTTATTGCAATACAGTTATTCATTTAAGTCAAAGAATAATTGTTGTTCTATTTACATGAATAAAACCTTCTATGGTCATACACTCAATATAAATGGTTTATTGAATCTCGATCGTAGTGATACACATATTCATAAATATTGAAGCAAAAAAGATGCAAAGTTAATAATGATAGTGCAACTTATTTGTGGCACTGCCGTTTAGGTCATATTGGTGTAAGGCGGATGAAGAAACTCCATGCTGATGGGCTTTTGGAATCACTTGATTATGAATCACTTGATTCTTGCGAAGCATGCCTCATGGGCAAGATGAATAAGACTCCGTTCTCCGGAACAATGGAACAAGCAACTGACTTATTGGAAATAATACATACTGATGTATGCGGTCCGATGACTGTTGAGGCTTGCGGCGGGTATCGTTATTTTCTGACCTTCACAGATGATTTGAGCAGATATGGGTATATCTACTTGATGAAACATAAGTCTGAAACATTTGAAAAGTTCAAAGAATTTCAGAGTGAAGTGGAAAATCATCATAACAAGAAAATAAAGTTTCCATGATCTGATCGTGGAGACGAATATTTGAGTTATGAGTTTGGTCTTCATTTAAAACAATGTGGAATAGTTTTGCAACTCACGCCACCTGGAACACCAAAGCGTAATGGTGCGTCCGAATGTCATAACCGTACTTTATTAGATATGGTGCGATCTATTATGTCTCTTACCGGTTTACCACTATCATTTTGGGGTTATGCATTAGAGACAGCTGCATTCAAGTTAAATAGGGCACCATCTAAATCCGTTGAGACGACACCATATGAACTGTGGTTTGGCAACAGACCTAAGCTGTCGTTTCTTAAAGTTTGGGGCGGCGATGCTTATGTGAAAAAGTTTCAACCTGATAAGCTCGAACCCAAATCGGAGAAATACGTCTTCATAGGATACCCAAAGGAAACTGTTGGGTACACCTTCTATCACAGATCTGAAGGCAAGATACTTTCTAGAGAAGGAGTTTCTCTCGAAAGAGTGAGTGGGAGGAAAGTGGAACTTGAAGAGGTAATTGTACCTTCTCCCGAATTGGAAAGTAGTTCATCACAGATATCAGTTCTAGTGATTCCTACACCAATTAGTGAGAAAGCTAATGATGATGATCATGAAACTTCAAATCAAGTTACTAACCTCGTAGGTTAACCAGAGTACGGTCCGCACCACAGTGGTATGGTAATCCTACTCTGGAAGTCATGTGACTAGACCATGACAAACCTATGAACTATGAGGAAGCGATGATGAGCCTAGATTTCACGAAATGGCTTGAAGCCATGAAATCTGAGATAGGATCCACATATGAGTACAAAGTGTGGACTTTGGTGGACTTGCCCGATGACCGGCAAGCCATTAAGAATAAATGGATCTTCAAGAGGAAGACGGATGCTGATAGTAGTGATACTATCTACAAAGCTTGAATTGTCGAAAAAGGTTTTCGACAAGTTCAAGGTGTTGACTACGATGAGATTTTCTCACTTGTATCGATGCTTAAAAGTCTGCCCGAATCATGTTAGAAATTGCCGCATTTTATGAAATTTGGCAAATGGATGTCAAACTTGCATTCCTTAATGGATTTCTTAAAGAAGAGTTGTATATGATGCAACCAGAAGGTTTTTGTCGATCCTAAAGGTGCTAACAAAGTGTGCAAAGCTCCAGCGATCCATCTATGGACTGGTGCAAGCATCTCGGAGTTGGAATATACGATTTGATGAGTTGATCAAAGCATTTAGTTTTATACAGATTTGCGGTGAAGCCTGCATTTATAAGAAAGTGAGTGGGAGAACCACAGCCTTTCTGATAAGTATATTTGAATGACATATTGTCGATCGGAAATGATGTAGAATTTTCTGGAAAGCATAAAGGAGTGTTTGAAAGGATTTTTTCAAAGAAAGACCTCGGTGAAGCTGCTTACATATTGAGCATCAAGATCTATAGAGATAGATCAAGACGCTTGATAAGTTTTTTCAATGAGTACATACCTTGACAAGTTTTTGAAGTAGTTCAAAATGAAACAGTCAAAGAAAGAGTTCTTGCCTGTGTTGCAAGGTCTGAAGTTGAGTAAGACTCAAAGCCCGACCACGACAGAAGATAGAGAGAGAATGAAAGTCATTCCCTATGCCTCAGCCATAGGTTCTATAAAGTATGCCATGTTGTGTACCAGACCTATTGTATACCCTGCCCTGAGTTTGGCAAGGGAGTAAAATTTTGATCTAGGAGTAGATCACTGGACAATGCTCAAAATTATCCTTAGAGAACTAAGGAAATATTTCTCAGTTATGGAAGTGATAAAGAGTTCGTCGTAAAGAGTTACGTCGATGCAAGCTTTGACACCGATCTGGATGACTCTAAGTCACAATCTAGATACATATTGAAAGTGGGAGCAATTAGCTAAAGTAGCTCCGTTCAGAGCATTGTAGACATAGAAATTTGCAAAATACATGCGGATCTGAATGTGGCAGACCCGTTGACTAAACTTCTCTCACAAGCAAAACATGATCACACCTTAGTACTCTTTAGGTGTTAATAACATGGCGATGTGAACTAGATTATTGACTCTAGTAAACCCTTTGGGTATTGGTCACATGGCGATGTGAACTATAGAGTGTTAAATCACATGACAATGTGAACTATTGGTGTTAAATCACATGGCGATGTGTACTAGATTATTGACTCTAGTGCAAGTGGGAGACTGAAGGAAATATGCCCTAGAGGCAATAATAAAGTTGTTATTTATATTTCCTTATATCATGATAAATGTTTGTTATTCATGCTAGAATTGTATTAACTGGAAACTTGATACATGTGTGAATACATAGACAAAATAGAGTGTCCCTAGTATGCCTCTACTTGACTAGCTCGTTAATCAAAGATGGTTAAGTTTCCTAGCCATAGACATGTGTTGTCATTTGATGAATGGGGTCACATCATTAGAGAATGATGTGATGGACAAGACCCATCCGTTAGCTTAGCATAACGATCGTTTAGTTTTATTGCTATTGCTTTCTTCATGACTTATACATGTTCCTCTAACTATGAGATTATGCAACTCCCGAATACTGGAGGAACACCTTGTGTGCTATCAAACGTCACAACGTAACTGGGTGATTATAAAGATGCTCTATAGGTGTCTACGATGGTGTTTGTTGAGTTGGCATAGACCGAGATTAGGATTTGTCACTCGAGTATCGGAGAGGTATCTTTGGGCCCTCTC
Organism: Aegilops umbellulata; assembly: GCA_032464435.1. NCBI lineage: Eukaryota > Viridiplantae > Streptophyta > Magnoliopsida > Poales > Poaceae > Aegilops > Aegilops umbellulata. The sequence goes on from CP136054.1 coordinate 127,119,828, forward strand.
GGTAATGATCATCACTATAATCCTTGCAAGAAATGTGACTAATGAGTTAGTTGCGGGATGATGCATTACAGAACGAGTAAAGAGACTTGCCGGTAACGAGATTGAACTAGGTAGTATGATACTAACGACCGAATCTCGGGCAAATAACATACCGATGACAAAGGGAACAACGTATGTTGTTATGCGGTTTGACCGATAAAGATCTTCGTGGAATATGTAGGAGCCAATATGAGCATCCAGGTTACGCTATTGGCTATTGACTGGAGATGTGTATCAGTCATGTCTACATAGTTCTTGAACCCATAGGGTCCGCACGCTTAACGTTCAATGACGATTTGTATTATGAGTTATGTGATTTGATGTACCGAAGTTTGTTCGGAGTCCCGTATGAGATCACGGACATGACGAGTAGTCTCGAAATGGTTGAGAGGTAAAGATTCATATATTGGAAGGTTGCATTCGGACATCGGAATGGTTCCGAGTGATTCGGGCATTTTTCGGAGTATCGGGAGGTTACCGGAACCCCCCGGGGAAAGATATGGGCCTTATGGGCCATAGGAGGGAGGCTAACCAGCCCACAAGGGGATGGTGCGTCCCCTCACAAGGGAGGAGGCCGAATTGGACTTGTGAAGGGGGCACCAACGCCACCCCCTTTCCTTCTCCTACTCCCTCTCCTTCCCCTTTTCCCCTACAGTAGAAGGAAAAAGGTTGGGGCCGAATCCTACTAGGACTGGAGTCCTAGTAGGACTCCCCTCTCCTTGGCGCACCCCTTGTTGGCCGGCCTCCTCCTGCCCTCCTTTATATAGGGGGGCAGGGGGCACCCCAAAGACACAACAAACAATCTCTTAGCCGTGTGCGGTGCCCCCCTCCACAGTTTTACACCTCGGTCATATCGTCGTAGTGCTTAGGCGAAGCCCTGCGCCGATAACTTCATCATCACCATTGAGGGAGTCCTGGATTAGAGGGTGTTCGGGTAGCTGGATTATACCCTCGCCGGACTCCTGGACTATGAAGATACAAGATTGAAGACTTCGTCCCGTGTCCGGATGGAACTTTCCTTGGCGTGGAAGGCAAGCTAGGCGATGCGGATACTCAAGGTCTCCTACCATTGTAACCGACTCTGTGTAACCCTAACCCTATCTGGTGTCTATATAAACCGGAGGGTTGTAGTCCATAGGACAAAATCATTATCATACACAATCATACCATAGGCTACCTTCTAGGGTTTAGCCTCCTTGATCTCGTGGTAGATCTACTCTTGTACTACCCATATTATCAATATTAATCAAGCAGGAGTAGGGTTTTACCTCCATCGAGAGGGCCCGAACCTGGGTAAACTTCGTGTCCCTTGTCTCCTATTACCATCCGGCCTTGACGCACAGTTCGGGACCCCCTACCCGAGATCCACCGGTTTTGACACCGACATTGGTGCTTTCATTGAGAGTTCCTCTGTGTCGTCGCCTTTAGGCCCGATGGCTCCTCTGATCATCAACAACGATGAGGTCCAGGGTGAGACTTTTCTCCCCGGACAGATCTTCGTCTTCGGCGGCTTCGCTCTGCGGGCCAATTCGCTTGGTCATCTGGAGCAGATCGAAAGCTACACCCCTGGCCATCAAGTCAGGTTTGGAAGCTTAAACTACACGGCGGATATCCGTGGAGACTTGATCTTCGACGGGTTCGAGCCACAGCCAAGCGCGCCGCACTATCTCGAGGGGCACGATCTAGCTCTGCCTCCGAACAGTGTCCCGGAGGCCGCACACACACCGGTTCCGACCCTTGACTCGGAGCCTACTGCGCTAATTGAGGATGAGCGGTTGGACGTCACCTCGGGGGCTGCGATATCAAAGGCGATCGAGCCGAACGCTAGCCCCGCAGTCCGCGTGACCCGTGACCCCGAGGGTCCGTACTCCTTCCCAAACTCCAAATCCCCCGCACCCCTGCCAGTGGAAGCCGATTGGGCGCCGATAATGGAGTTCACCGCCGTGGACATCTTTCAGCAATCGCCTTTGGGCGACATCCTGAATTCTCTCAAGTCTCTCTCTTTATCAGGAGAGCCCTGGCCGGATTATGGTGAGCGAGGATGGGATACGGACGATGAAGAAATTCAAAGCCCACCCACCACCCACTTGGTAGCCATTGTCAACGATTTAACCGTCATGCTTGACTTCGGCTCCGAAGACTTCGACGGTATGGACGACGAAATTGGAGACGAACAAGAACCAGCACCTATAGGGCGCTGGACAGCCACCTCGTCATATGACGTATATATGGTGGATGCTCCAAAAGATGGAGATGGCGATGGAACAGCGGGGGACGACACCTCCAAGAAACAGCCTAAGCGCCAGCGTCAGCGGCACCGCTCTAAATCCCGCCAAAGCAAAAACAGTGATTCCGTCATGGGAGATAATACTACCCCGGATAGCGCCGAAGAACACCCAACTCAACAGGATTTGGCGCAGGAAGATGGAGAAGCCAGCCTTCATGAGAGAGCGGCAGAACGAGAGATTGAGGATGATAACTATATGCCTCCCTCCGAAGACGAGGCAAGCCTCGATGATGACGAATTCGTCGTACCATCAGACCCCGCCAAACAAGAGCGTTTCAAACGCAGGCTTTTAGCCACGGTGAACAGCCTAAAGAAAAAGCAGCAACAGCTTAGAGCTGATCAAGATTTGCTAGCTGACAGATGGAATGAAGTCCTTGCGGCCGAAGAGTACGAACTCGAGCGCCCCTCCAAAAATTACCCAAAGCGCAGGCCGCTACCCCGATCAGAGGAGGAAGCGCCTACATCACCAGCGGACGACATGGCAGACCGGCCACCTCGCGGCTGCGATAGAGAGGCCTGTCGGACCTCCACCCAAACCATGCCCCGAAGCCGCTCAACCAAGGCACGGGAAAATGCGCCAGACCTGCGAGATGTGCTGGAGGATAAAGCAAGACAAACAAGATCGATCTACGGATCGCGCAGGAGCCCGACGACATGTGACGATGATCTTCACTCCGGACACAATAAATCCGGCCGGGCCGAACACAACAGACATAGCTCTTCCGAGCTGCATCGTGATATAGCCCAGTACAGGGGCGCCGCACACCCACTATGCTTCACAGATGAAGTAATGGATCATAAAATCCCAGAGGGTTTCAAACCCGTAAACATCGAATCATATGATGGCACGACAGATCCGGCGGTATGGATCGAGGATTATCTCCTTCACATCCACATGGCACGTGGCGATGATCTACACGCCATCAAATACCTCCCTCTCAAACTCAAAGGACCGGCCCGGCACTGGCTTAACAACCTGCCAGCGGACTCAATCGGTTCTTGGGAGGACCTGGAAGCCGCATTCCTCGACAACTTCCAGGGCACTTATGTCGACCACCGGATGCCGACGACCTAAGCCACATAATTCAGCAGCCATAGGAATCGGCGAGACAATTCTGGACACGGTTCCTAACAAAGAAAAACCAGATAGTCGACTGTCCGGACGCAGAGGCCCTAGCAGCCTTCAAGCATAACATCCGCGACGAGTGGCTTGCCCGACACCTGGGACAGGAAAAGCCGAAATCTATGGCAGCCCTCACGACACTCATGACCCGCTTTTGCATGGGCAAAGATAGCTGGCTAGCTCGCAGCAACAACTTATCAAAAAACCCTGGTAATTCGGATACCAAGGACAAAAGTGGAAGGACACGTCGAAATAAGCAAAAGCGCCGCGTTAGCAGCGACAACAATGAAGATACGGCAGTCAACGCCGGATTTAGAGGCTATAAATCCGGTCAGCGGAAAAATCCATTTAAAAAGAATACTCAGGGCCCGTCCAGTTTGGACCGAATACTCGACCGCTTGTGCCAGATCCATGGCACCCCCGAAAGGCCAGCCAATCACACCAACAGGGATTGTTGGGTGTTCAAGCAGGCAGGCAAGTTAAGACCCGAAAACAAAGACAAGGGGCTGCATAGCGATGACGAGAAGGAGCCCAGGCCGCCGAACAACAATGGACAGAAGGGGTTTCCCCCACAAGTGCGGACGGTGAACATGATATACGCAACCCACATTCCCAAGAAGGAGCGGAAGCGTGCGCTACGGGGCGTATACGCGATGAAGCCAGTCGCCCCAAAGTTCAACCCATGGTCCTCTTGCCCGATCACTTTTGATTGAAGGGACCACCCCATTAGCATCCATCATGGCGGCTTTGCTACATTGGTTCTCAACCCAATCATCGACGGATTTCATCTAACAAGAGTCCTCATGGACGGCAACAGTAGCCTGAACCTGCTTTACCAGGATACAGTGCGGAAAATGGGCATAGATCCATCAAGGATTAAGCCCACAAGGACGACCTTTAAAGGCATTATACCAGGTGTAGAAGCCAACTGTACAGGCTCCGTAACACTTGATGTGGTCTTCGGATCTCCGGATAACTTCCGAAGCGAAGAGTTAATCTTCGACATAGTCCCGTTCCGCAGTGGCTATCACGCCCTGCTCGGACAAACCGCATTTGCCAAATTCAATGCGGTGCCGCACTACGCATACCTCAAGCTCAAGATGCCAGGCCCTCGAGGAGTAGACAACTCTGAGAACCTCGCAGGCAAGATGACCATACCCTCGAAATCACTTCTATCTTTCCTTGCTAGATGCTCGCTCTTTTGCTATGCCTATGCTATGATACCTACCACTTGCTATATCATGCCACCCATATTGCCATGTTAGCCTCTAACCATCCATGTCCTAACAAACCGTTGATTGGCTATGTTACCGCTTTGCTCAGCCCCTCTTATAGCGTTGCTAGTTGCAGGTGAAGATGAAGTTTGTTCCATGTTGGAACATGGTTATGTTGGGATATCACAATATATCTTATTTAATTAATGCATCTATATACTTGGTAAAGGGTGTAAGGCTCGGCCTTATGCCTGGTGTTTTGTTCCACTCTTGCCACCCTAGTTTCCGTCATACCGGTGTTATGTTCCTTGATTTTGCGTTCCTTACACGGTTGGGTGATTTATGGGACCCCTTTGACAGTTCGCCTTGAATAAGACTCCTCCAGCAAGGCCCAACTTTGGTTTTACCATTTTCCACCTAAGCCTTTTTCCCCCGGGTTTTCGCGAGCCCGAGGGTCATCTTTATTTTAGCCCCCCCGGGCCAGTGCTCCTCCGAGTATTGGTCCAAACCGAGCAGCCTGCGGGGCCACCGCGGGGAAACTCGAGGCTTAGTTTTACTCGTAGCTTGACTTATCCGGATGTGCCCTGAGACCGAGATATGTGCAGCTCCTATCAGGATTTGTCGGCATAATCGGGCGGCTTTGCTGGATTTGTTTTATTACTGTTGAAATGTCTTGTAGTCCGGGATTCCGAGACTGATCGGGTCTTCCCGGTAGAAGGAATATCCTTCGTTGACCGTGAGAGCTTATAATGGGCTAAGTTGGGACACCCCTGCAGGGTATTATCTTTCGAAAGCCGTGCCCGTGGTTATGAGGCAGATGGGATTTTGTTAATGTCCGGTTGTAGAAAACCCGAAGTTGACCTTAATTAAAACACATCAACCGCGTGTGTAACCGTGATGGTCTCTTCTCGGCGCAGTCTGGGAAGTGAACACGGTGTTGGAGTTATGTTTGACGTAGGTTGTTCTAGGATCACTTCTTGATCACTTCTAGCTTCACGACCGTGCTTTGCTTCTCTTCTCGCTCTCTTTTGCGTTGTTAGCCACCATATATGCTAGTCGCTTGCTGCAACTCCACCTCACAACCCTATCCTACCTTTAATCTTAAATAGTCTTGATCTCGCGGGTGTGAGATTGCTGAGTCCCCATGACTCACAAATTCTACCAAAACAGTTGCAGGTGCCGACGATGCCAGTGCAGATGATTCAACCGAGCTCAAGTGGGAGTTCGACGAGGAACGTGGTCGTTACTATGTGTCTTTTCCTAATGATCAGTAGTGGAGCCCAGTTGGGACGATCGGGGATCTGTGTAGCATTTTGGGTAGTCTTCTTTCATTTTGGTTCCGTAGTCGGACCTTGAGTGTAATCTGGATGATGAATGTTTATTTATGTATTGTGTGAAGTGGCGACTGTAAGCCAACTATGTATCTCTTTCCCTTATGTATTACATGGGTTGTGTGAAGATTACCTCACTTGCGACATTGATTTCAATGCGGTTATGCCTCTAAGTCGTGCCTCGACACGTGGGAGATATAGCCGCATCGAGGGCGTTACAAGTTATGCGGCAGATGGGTATGCCTCTAAGTCGTGCCTCGACACGTGGGAGATATAGCCGCATCGAGGGCGTTACAAGTTGGTAATCAGAGCCTTTCCCGACCTTAGGAGCCCCCACTGATTGATCGTTTTTAGCGGCCGAGTTGTGTTTAGAAAAATGTTTTGAGTCATTTAGGAATTATATATCGGAGAGTTTAGGAATTCTTTTTACTTCCCAGTCTCCTCATCGCTCTGGTAAGGCATCCTGACGTAGAGTTTTGACTCTTCTCTTCTCAAATTTCACTAAATTTTTTTTAGGATCACGCGGGTATCTTAGAATCGTTCCGATGGTTTTGTGATGACAACATTGTCTTGGTGCCTCCTGTCAGCAGGGGTTTAGTGGAGGTGTCCCGGGGAGTTGAGCTCCGAGGTGTTGTCGTCATAATTTTATCGTTGCAGTTCTGAAATACCTGAGTTTAGTACGCCGACATCGAAAATCTCTTTTGTACAGTTGTTGGTGAGATAACCCTGATAGCCCAGTACTGAGGCGAGTGGGGGAGTATTGCCATAACTCGTATAACGGATGCTTTTCGAAGGTTGAGGTAGACGATTTCCAAAGGTTTCTTAGTTATGTGTTGAAGGATGGATACAGCTGGATCTAGGTATTGTTAGTTTGGGTGATATATTTTGTGGCCCCTATATCCCCAACACCTGATTGCATAACCAGAAAGTTTCGGGAGTTTATAAGTGGGAATTAATGTAGCTCTAGTATTTCTTCCCGCAGATATTTGGTTCGTGATTGGGTAATCCTTACCAAGTATTTGTTCACATCCGTACCTTGTTGATTTTATTCCATACCTTTTTCTAAGTGGCTTCTCAACTTATGGAAGTGTGATGATTTACTTTGGAATTCATTCGTTCACTCTTGTTCGAATGTTTATTGTGAAGACTATATGTTGCAATTTCGATCCTTTGATTCAGCTTGAATATATGTCTCTCAAGATGCTAATGGATGTCACCCTCTTCAGGATGGCTCCGCCAACGCGTCAGAATCCGGAACATAATGAAGGAAGTCAGGCTAACCCTCCTCCACCACCTCCGCCTCCGGAGGCATGGAAAGCCTTGATGACAGCCACCAATGCCAACGCTCAGATTCTGATTCAGCTCTTGCAAGATCGCAACCAAGGGCAAGGTAATCAGGGAAATCAAGGCCAAGGCAACAATCATCCGCATTTTTCTACCCTCAATCAGTTCCTTGCAAGTCAGCCAAAGACTTTCAGCTACTGTGTCGAGGCCACAGACGCCGATGATTGGCTCGTGGACATCAACAAGCACTTCGAATGTAGCAATGTCAGACCTGAGGACTTTGTCAAGTGTTCCTCTTTTAAACTCAAGGATCAAGCTGCTGAGTGGTTCCAACAATACAAAGATTCCAGAGGAGGTCGTGTGATTACCTGGGATGATTTCCGCCGTGACTTCAAAGCTCACCACATTCCAGAAAGTGTTGTTGAGAGTAAGCGTGAGGAGTTCCGCAATCTCAAGCAAGGCAACATGTCTGTGTATCAATACAACACTCAGTTCCAGAAGCTCTCTTGTTTTGCTAAGCAGGACATCCCTGATGAGAAGAGCATGATTTACCAATTCAGGCGTGGCCTCAGAGAAGATCTGCAACTAGCTGTCGTGCTTTTTGAGCCATTAAAGTATGATGAATTCTACAACATGGCTCTGAAACAAGAAGCTGCTCAGCTCAAGTGTGAGGCATCTAAGAAGAGAGTCAGGGACGCAGTTCAGTCTTCTTCTTCCTCACTTGTGGCAGCCAAGCAACAGAAGTTCTGGTTGCCTCCTCCTCCTCCGTTCCGTCAGCCTTATCAGCAGAAGAACTCAGGTGGTCGTGGATCTTCCCACCCACCCAACCCTGGATATCAGAACAAGTCTCAGAACCAAGCTCCAAGGCCAAATGCTCCTTATCACCGTCCGCTCTCAGAGGTGACTTGCAACAAATGTCAGCAAAAGGGTCACTATGCGAACAAGTGCTTCAACCAAAGGCGCCTTCCGCCTCCTCCTCCTGTGAAATCTTCCAGCAATGCAGTGGTCAAGCATACTCCTAAGCATGCCAAGGTGAACATGATGAACACAGCTCAAGCAGAGGATTCTTCTGAAGTGATCATGGGTAATCTCTCAGTTAATGATATTCCTGCAAAAGTCTTATTTGATACTGGTGCTTCGCATTGTTTCATCTCAAGACCTTTTGCATCCATGAACAATTTGCATACTGTCGATCTGCCTAAGCCAATAGCGGTTTCCTCTCCGGGTTTGTTCATGAACACCAAGATGATGGCTCCGGATGTTTCTATCAAGATGGGCGACTATAGATTTCTGGCTAAACCAATTGTTCTTGGTGACTCTGATATTGATCTTATTCTCGGGATGGACTGGCTTTCTAAGCACAAGGCTCAGCTTGATTGTGCTGCCAGGGAAATTCAATTGACTCACTCTTCTGACGATGTGATCATCTATGCCGCTCGCGATGAAACCATTCGGTTGTTTTCTCTCAATGAGAAGGGCGAATTGGATGCTATCTCTCAGATTCCAGTCGTTTGTGAGTACCAAGATGTCTTTCCAGAAGAGCTTCCGGGTATGCCTCCTCACCGGCCAGTTGAATTCGTTATTGATCTTGAGCCTGGCACGGAACCCGTTTGCAAGCGTCCTTACAAGCTTGGGCCAAAAGAGTTGAAGGAATTGAAGAAGCAACTCGATGAACAAGAGCGTCTGGGTTTGATCAGACCGAGCTCATCTCCTTGGGGTTGTGGTGTTCTTTTTGTCCAGAAGAAGGATGGCACGGACCGACTTTGCGTCGATTACCGTCCATTGAACAAGAAGACAATTAAGAACAAGTATCCACTTCCCAACATCAATGAGCTATTCGAGCAACTCAAAGGTGCTAAAGTGTTCTCCAAGCTTGACCTTCGTATGGGTTATCATCAGATTCGCATTCGTGAAGAAGATATTCCCAGGACAGCATTCAGAACAAGCTTTGGTTCTTATGAATATACTGTCATGTCTTTCGGTCTTGTCAATGCTCCTCCAACTTTCTCTCGAATGATGAACTTCATCTTCAACCCCTACACCAATGAATTCGTCTTGGTCTATCTCGATGATATATTGGTCTTCTCCAAGAATAAGAAGGATCATGCCAAGCATTTGCGATTGGTGATCGACAAGCTCAGAGAGTATAAATTCTATGCGAAGTTCTCCAAATGTGAATTCTGGCTTGATGAAGTTCTTTACCTTGGGCATATCATCTCTGCCAAGGGCATTGCTATTAATCCCGAGAGGGTGTCTGCAGTTTTGAATTGGGAACCTCCTCAGAATGTCAAGCAGCTTCGCAGTTTTCTTGGACTTGCAAGCTATTGCCGAAGATTCGTTGAGAATTTCTCAAATATTGCAAAGCCTCTTTCCAACCTCCTCCAGAAGCATGTGAAGTATGTCTGGTCTCCTGAGTGTGACGTTGCTTTCAACGCTATCAAAGAGAAACTCGTCACTGCTCTAGTTTTGACTCCTCCTGACGAATCCAAGCCTTATGAAGTTTTCTGTGATGCTTCTCTTCAAGGTCTCGGTGCTGTGTTAATGCAAGAGAAGAAGGCTGTGGCCTATACCTCTCGTCAGTTGAAGCCCAACGAAAATAACTACCCCACTCACGATCTTGAGTTGGCGGCAGTTGTCCATGCGTTGATAACATGGATACATCTCTTGTTGGGAAGGAAAGTGGACATATTCACCGATCACAAGAGTCTCAAGTACATCTTCACTCAGCCCAACCTCAACCTCAGGCAGACTCGATGGGTCAAAATGATTCAAGAGTATAATCCGAGTATTGAATATACTCCAGGCAAGGCTAATGTGATTGCAGATGCATTGAGCAGGAAGGCTTATTGCAACAGCTTAATCCTCAAGCCCTTTCAACCGGACCTTTGTGAAGCTTTCCGCAAGTTGAATCTCCAAGTTGTTCCTCAAGGTTTTCTTGCCAACCTCATAGTCTCTCCTACTTTGGAAGATCAAATTCGTGAGGCACAACTGCTGGATACCATGGTGAAGAAGGTGAAACGTGGTATTGACAAGGGCATTTCCAAATACAAGTGCTATCGCGTTGATGACAGAGATACTCTTTTCTTCGAGGACCGGATTGTGGTTCCAAAGGGTGATCTACGGAAAGTCATTATGAACGAGGTGCACAATTCACTCCTATCAATTCATCCTGGAAGTACGAAGATGTACCATGACCTCAAGCAGTCGTATTGGTGGACTCGAATGAAGCGAGAAATTGCTCAATTCGTGAATGAATGTGATGTCTGTCGAAGGGTGAAAGCAGAACACCAACGACCAGCTGGTCTACTCCAACCTCTTGCTATTCCAGAATGGAAGTTTGATCATATCGAAATGGACTTCGTGACTGGTTTTCCTAAGTCCAAGCGTGGAAATGATGCTATCTTCGTCGTCATCGACAAGCTCACTAAAGTGGCTCATTTTCTTCCTATCAAAGAGTCTATCACAGCAGCACAGCTGGCAGAGCTTTACACATCCAGAATTGTCTCCTTGCATGGCATTCCACAATTGATCTCTTTAGACCGTGGCAGCATCTTTACCTCCAAGTTTTGGGATTCTTTTCAGAAGGCCATGGGCACAAACATTCGCTTCAGCACAGCTTTCCACCCTCAAACTAGTGGACAAGTCGAGCGTGTCAACCAAATTCTTGAAGATATGCTCAGGGCTTGTGTCATCTCTTTCGGCATGAAGTGGGAGGATTGTCTTCCTTATGCTGAGTTCTCTTACAACAACAGCTTTCAAGCCAGCTCGGGCAAAGCCCCATTCGAGATTCTCTATGGCAGAAAGTGCCGTACTCCTCTCAATTGGTCTGAGACGGGCGAATGTCAACTTCTTGGCAACGATTTGATCTCAGAGGCTGAGGCAATGTGCAAGGTCATTCGCGAGAATCTCAAAGCCGCGCAATCGCGCCAGAAGAGCTATTACGATAGCAAACATCGTGATGTGGCATTCGAGATCGGAGACCACGTCTACCTCCGCGTCTTTCCAATGAAAGGCACTCGTCGCTTCGGTATCAAAGGGAAGCTTGCCCCTAGATACGTCGGTCCTTTCAAGATCATCGGCAAACGAGGCGATCTCGCCTATCAACTTGAGCTTCCCCCCAACTTTGCAAATGTGCACGATGTGTTCCACGTGTCACAGCTTCGCAAGTGCTTCAAGACGCCTGAGCGCACCATCAACTTCGAAGAGATTGATCTTCAAGAAGATTTATCGTATCATGAGCATCCCGTTGCTATTCTTGAAGAAACTGAGCGCAAGACTCGCAACAAGTCAATCAAATTCTTGAAAGTGAAGTGGTCTCACCATTCAGACCGAGAAGCCACCTGGGAGCGCGAGGACCACCTCCCTTCCGAATATCCGGAGTTCTTTCAGTCCTAGATCTCGGGACGAGATCCTCTCGTAGTGGTGGAGTGTTGTAACACCCCGAATGTAACTTGCCATATTTGTAACTCCAACTCTTGCCATTTTCGGCAATCTGATATGATATTCCCTCCGTGGTTGGGTTTCCCGTCTTGTTGCATTTTTTCCTTGTCATGCATTTCATATCATGTCATCATGTGCATCGCATTCGCATACGTGTTCGTTTCATGAATCCGAGCATTTTCCCCGTTGTCCGTTTTGCAATCCGGCGCTCCTATGTTCCCCGGCGTCCCCTTTTACCTTTTTCCGTGAGCGGGTATTGAACTTTCTCGGAATGGACCGAGGTTTGTCAAGCGGCCTTGGTATAGCACCGGTAGACCGCCTGTCAAGTTTCGGGTCATTCGGAGGTTGTTTGATACTCCAACGGTTAACCGGGTAACCGTGAAGGCCTCGTGTGTGTTGCAGCCCAAAACCCCTCCAAAACAGCCCAATAACCCATCTAAGACACTCCCATGTCCATCGCCGTTTGATCACGATCGCGTGGCCGAAAACCGTGCTCAATTTGGAGCCTCCTAGCCCCTCCTACCTATAAATAAGTGGCCTCCCCCGAAAATCCCGCAGACCAAACCCTAGCCCCGCTCCCTCTCCGCCGCCGGACACGTCCGGCCCGAGATGGACGCGTCCGCCCGCCGCGCCGGACCAATCCGGCCTCGCCACGTGTCGCCTCCGTCCCACATCGCCGTCCCGCGCCGCCGGCCTGGCGAGGCCCGGATCGGGCCCCCCCGAGCCCACGCCTTCCCGCACCCGAGCCCGCGCCTCCCCGACCCGCGCCGCCGCCCCGCCACGCCGGCGACCGCCGCGCCGCGCCGCCGCGCCGACGCCCTTGCCCGTGCCGCCTCCCGCGCCCCGCCGCCTCGCCCTCCGCCGCCGCCCGTGCCTGGCCGCGGCTCGCCGCCGTCCGCCGCCGCGACTCCGGCCGCCGTCCCCGTCTCTCTCCGGCATGAACAGTGTTCCGGCGGTCCTGGGGAGCCGTGCCCGGAGTCCCCAGATCCAGATCCAACGAGGTTGACTTTTCTCCTCCTTCCCGAAATTCGCCCGTCCCGAAATCTTTTGCATTCTGGTGCCCCCTTTGTCATGCCATAACTTGCTGCATACTGCTCCGTTTAGTGCGTGTAATATGTAAAATTGTTCGCCTCGATGAGTATATCATTTCATCTCATTGCATCATTTTCATTTGAGCTCATCTTGATGCCCGAAATGCTGTTAGAAGAGGGCTATGTGATGTTAGTTTCAGATCTGTTTCAGTAGATGCACTTTTGCCATTTTTGCCATGATTGATGTGTGCACCCTATGAACTTGAGTCCTACATGTGTTTTGTAATATGCCATGCTATCTTTCCAGGGGTGTATGCCATGTATTTTTGTGATCTTCGTGGTGACTAGCAAAAGCATGCAAACTAGGGTACATAATGTTGCTGATTTCAGAGACTTAGTACTTTCACTAAGTCATGTTCTGCTGTTATTTTTATGCCATGTGTTCATGTTGTTTCAGAGAGATATATGCCTCTTTTGAGCATGACCAGTAAGAGTGTTTTGAGCATATGGATTTGCTCTATCCATCCGTGCCTTTGTTTGTAATTATGGAGTGCCATAGCTTGAGTCAATCGAGCTCTACTTTTGCTATAAAATGTTACTGGCAGATTGTTTACATGTTATTCGATTTTGCCAAGCTTGTTGTAGTTGATCCTTGCATGCTATGATGTTATTCTTGCCATGTATAGCTTCTATGCCATGTATTCTTGATGGATGTATGCTTAGTTTATCATGAAATGCTCTGTTGTGAGTGCATCGAGCTCGTAAACATGCCTACTTGTTATCTGTTTTTGACATGTCCAGTTTTCTGCCAAGTCTGAAACCTGTAACGAAACTTGCTTAATTGACATGGGCGTTACTATATTTTCTGGTCCTTTTTGGCTCTTGGTCAGTAAGGGACTTTTGTTCTATGACTTGAGTGGATTCATGCCATGCCTTGCTTTGCTATATTGTGTTCCTGCAGCATGTTGTTATCTTACTCTAAACATGTCATCCTGATGTTAATTTCTGGCATGTTATTTTCATCAAGTCTGTGAACCTGTTATCTTTTGCTCTTTTTCCATGCTTGTTTGAACCTTCTGTGGTGTGATTTAGCCGTAGCTCAGTGTTCATCTTTTGTCAAGCATCTTGGGTAGATTACTGTCATATGCTTTGCTGGTACGTTTGGGTGCAGTAGTTCAATTTCTTGTTGCTTGCTAAGTAGCATCATGCTGTTAATGGCAGAATCTTGTCATTCTTGTTTTGCTTGTCATTTGCAAACCGTGCATCCGATTCCGATGATCTTTATATCGATTTCAACCGAAATCACCTCACCTATCCAGTGGCATACTTGGTTTTCCAAGATTATGCCTTGTTCATCCTTGTCCTTCCGGAGCACGCATATGCATTGCAAACCACATCTCGCATATCATGCCATGTTTTGCATCATGTTGCTTGCGCATTGCATCGTGGTTGATAGTTGTTCCTTTGCTTGTGTTCTTGATTTGGGTAGAGCCGGGAGACGAGTACGTGAACGAGGAACCTATTGAGAACGCTTACGAGGATCAAGCTTTCGACAACTCTGAGAACCTCGCAGGCAAGATGACCATACCCTCGAAATCACTTCTATCTTTGCTTGCTAGATGCTCGCTCTTTTGCTATGCCTATGCTGCGATACCTACCACTTGCTATATCATGCCACCCATATTGCCATGTCAGCCTCTAACCATCCATGTCCTAGCAAACCGTTGATTGGCTATGTTACCGCTTTGCTCAACCCCTCTTATAGCGTTGCTAGTTGCAGGTGAAGATGAAGTTTGTTCCATGTTGGAACATGATTATGTTGGGATATCACAATATATCTTATTTAATTAATGCATCTATATACTTGGTAAAGGGTGGAAGGCTCGGCCTTATGCCTGGTGTTTTGTTCCACTCTTGCCACCCTAGTTTCCGTCATACTGGTGTTATGTTCCTTGATTTTGCGTTCCTTACACGGTTGGGTGATTTATGGGACCCCCTTGACAGTTTGCCTTGAATAAGACTCCTCCAGCAAGGCCCAACTTTGGTTTTACCATTTGCCACCTAAGCTTTTTTCCCCCGGGTTTTCGCGAGCCCGAGGGTCATCTTTATTTTAGCCCCCCCGGGCCAGTGCTCCTCCGAGTGTTGGTCCAAGCCGAGCAGCCTGCGGGGCCACCGCGGGGAAACTCGAGGCTTGGTTTTACTCGTAGCTTGACTTATCCGGATGTGCCCTGAGACCGAGATATGTGCAGCTCCTATCAGGATTTGTCGGCACAATCGGGCGGCTTTGCTGGATTTGTTTTATTACTTTTGAGATGTCTTGTAGTCCGGGATTCCGAGACTGATCGGGTCTTCCCGGTAGAAGGAATATCCTTCGTTGACCGTGAGAGCTTATAATGGGCTAAGTTGGGACACCCCTGCAGGGTATTATCTTTCGAAAGCCGTGCCCGCGGTTATGAGGCAGATGGGATTTTGTTAATGTCCGGTTGTAGAAAACCCGAAGTTGACCTTAATTAAAACACATCAACCGCGTGTGTAACCGTGATGGTCTCTTCTCGGCGCAGTCTGGGAAGTGAACACGGTGTTGGAGTTATGTTTGACGTAGGTTGTTCTAGGATCACTTCTTGATCACTTCTAGCTTCACGACCGTGCTTTGCTTCTCTTCTCGCTCTCTTTTGCGTTGTTAGCCACCATATATGCTAGTCGCTTGCTGCAGCTCCACCTCACAACCCTATCCTACCTTTAAGCTTAAATAGTCTTGATCTCGCGGGTGTGAGATTGCTGAGTCCCCATGACTCACAAATTCTACCAAAACAGTTGCAGGTGCCGACGATGCCAGTGCAGATGATTCAACCGAGCTCAAGTGGGAGTTCGACGAGGAACGTGGTCGTTACTATGTGTCTTTTCCTAATGATCAGTAGTGGAGCCCAGTTGGGACGATCGGGGATCTGTGTAGCATTTGGGGTAGTCTTCTTTCATTTTGGTTCCGTAGTCGGACCTTGAGTGTAATCTGGATGATGAATGTTTATTTATGTATTGTGTGAAGTGGCGACTGTAAGCCAACTATGTATCTCTTTCCCTTATGTATTACATGGGTTGTGTGAAGATTACCTCACTTGCGACATTGATTTCAATGCGGTTATGCCTCTAAGTCGTGCCTCGACACGTGGGAGATATAGCCGCATCGAGGGCGTTACATGCTTCACCCCCTCGCATCGCCCCCTTTTCGCCATTTGAAATCCCAGGCCGCCATAACCTCTCCGCTCCAGCCGCGAAACCCCACCCTCCTCCATTCGCCACGTCACCGCTGCCCAGCCGGAGTCTCTTCCCCGATGACGTCGTCCACCGCAACAGCTCGACGTCCCTCGTCCACCTCCCCGGATGAGGATCCGTCGTCCATCTCGCCGTCCTGCCGGTTCAGCCGCCCCGTCCTCCACCTCCAAGGAGCTGCTCCGACGATCGCCTCGTCTATCGCGTCTGCTCCATCCCCACAGCGCCGCTTTAACCTGCTCCACCGGAACCGCATCATCCTCACCGACTCCTCGGACGAAGCCGAGGCCTACTCGGCGCCACCAAAGAGGTTGTACACTCATCGCATCACACCTTCTCCTTTACTCAACCTCCCGGCGCCGACGGTGCTCCAGCCCGCACCCCCATGGAGTGGCTACCTTGAAGCCGGTGCCGCGGGCGACATCTCCACGGCGGCTCTCCCCCAGTGCGAGGCCCCTTCGGCGGCGGCGTCCATACCGGCCGGATCTACTACTGCTGCTCCAGCTCTCGCTCGATCGCTCGCTCGCCCCGCTTCTGCTGCTGCTCTCCCCCTCACTCGTGCTGCTGCTCTACTCCGATTAAGCCACACTTCAGTCGACTGAATCGACTTTTGGGTCAGTCGATTTTCAGGGGTTGGGGGGCTCGCTGGATTTAATGAAGAACCACCTGCAGCGGGGACGGGGCTCGCCGGAGAGGTACCCCACTATCTATCTTAGGGTTCAGGGTGGAGGCGGGGGGCCTAGAGGGCTGGTCGGGGCAGCGGTGGCGAGTTGTTTCGGGGCGGCGAGGCGGCGCTGGGGTCGGCGGTTCGGCCGGTGGTGGCTGGCGGCTCAGGGGGGTGCAGGTTGAAGATGAACTGCAGGCCCTCCCTAAACTACATGTCAAGTGCCTCTCTGCTACCATTGCGTTCAGTTTCGACAGTAGCATTCAGATTCCATAGTAAATTTTAGTTTCGACAGTTAAGTTCAGAGTCAACAGTTTTTACCTCATCTGTTGTAGTCAGGTGGTTTTTGGTGATGTTAATTTTACATCCATTTTACATCATCTATTGGAGATGCTATTAGAATCCCACTTGAGATTGACGATGTCTGTCTTGTGCTGCTTCAGCCTTGACGTCTTACGGCTCACCGGAGCTGCTCCAACGACAGAACGATCCATCACAACAGAGCAGTGCCCTGGACGCCGTCTACAGATTCCTCAGATCTTCCTCCACACCTCAGACAGCCACCTTTGCCTCAACTGCTTCAGCGACCAACCCAATGATGCTGAGGTCGACACGGCTACGGCAAAGAGGTTGTACACTTGTTGCATCACTTATTACTATACATTCACGTCGATCCATTAGGGCTATTTTGGTTCAACGGAAAAACATCAATCCACTGGTTGTTACCATCACTCTAAATTTCTGCATGCTCTCCTTACATAATCTCACCATATTTTTTTCGTATGCACGTCAGATATTGTACACAGTCATGCTGAACATGTAGAGAAAAAGAGAAGAGTTTTGCGCGGCAATACAATGTCATGCAGACATCGCTCCATGGTGGGTTCAATGGCAAACCCTCCCCACCCCTCTCCAGATTGTAATCCAGTGGAAGATATGTGTTCTGAGGCGGATTCTGACGCCGCTGACCACTCCTATTTACCCCCCAAGGTGTTTGCTCTACCTTGGCATGACGATGTTAGTCATATCATGCATATGTTGCCTTGCAGTGCCTGCTTTTGACATCATATATGTCATCTGCTTAGTTTAGACATGTTCTGTAATGCCACCTGTTTAGTTTCTATATCATATATGGGAATTATGCAGTCTCATGTCTTTTAGCCACCCATAATATATGTGAAATGTGCAATGCCATCCTGTTTAACCAGGCATCATATATTTGAATGATATCTTGCCCATCCTTTTCTTTATTACATTCCATTTGTCAAAAATGTTTGTACATTAAACTACTCTTCCTGTGAATCAGCCATTTGGGTGGGAGATGGAAAAATCTGGAGTGAAAACAAGGCCTTCAGAGCAGACAGTGCTACCTGTCGAAGCAGATCTCTTGTTGGGTCCCGATAGCTCCTCAGAGATGGATTCAGAGACAGATGACCAGTCCTATTCCCCCACTGAGGTGTATGCTCTAACTTGGCACGGTTATACTTCTCATATCATGCATACGGTGTCTTGCATTGCATAGTTTAGACATCATATACACAATATTCAACACCATGTTCTTAGTTCAGACATCATATCGAATGCCCTCTGTTTAGCATATAAATCATATATGTGAATTAAATGATGCGATCATGATTACTTAGATAACATGTAGGTGAATTATGTTAGGCGATCTTGTTTAGTTATTCATCATATCTTTGAATTATGTTATGCTATGCTATCCAGTTTAGATAGACATCATATATGTGAACTTATGTCATGCTATCCGTTTTAGTTAAACAATATACATGTCAACTATTTCATGCCCTCTTTTTTCCACACTATCTATTGCATCTGTCTCTCATACAATGTCTGTACATTCAACTATGTTTCCTGTATATCAGCCATTTGAATTGGAGCGGGTGATGCCAGTATCTAGCGGACTAAAAACACGGTCTTCAAATAAAACAGTGCTACCTCTTGGTGGAGATAGCACCCCAGTTGTACATGCACAAGAACCAGCCCTACCACACATAACCCAAACTCTCGCAGACTGTACCCCTACTACTATGGACAGAGAACCAGCTTCACCCAATCTAACCCCAACCCCAGCCGATAGTAACCCAGTTCCTAATTTCCTATTGACACAACACCATCTCCACCATAGAGCTCCCAAACAAGAGCAGTTAGTAAGGCAGCGCCAGTGCCCAAAGGGCCAGTACTATCACGGCGAACTCCAATTCCACCAGTTAGTACGCCTATTCCTGTGGAGGAAGCACAACCAGCTAGTCGTAGTTTAGCATCTATCACATTTTATGTTGTTAAATCGTATGTGCGTATATTCCCATCTTGGAAATATTATACTGAAGATGAAGGAAAATGCCAGCTGCAGGTGTTTGTCCAGGAGTTATGTGTAAGTAATGTTATTCATGGCAATTACTTTGCTTCATCCCATACATCCTACCTCCATGATGGTTATAATACATCAAATTTTCTCATTTTTCTCTATAGAGAAGGACCGATTTGGAAACTCGGGATGAGGTAACCTGTGCTAATACCTCTGCTATCTTCAAGAATGCTTGGTGGCAGTATCGGAATTACCTGAAGAAAACGTACTTCACCGGCAAAGAAACTCATCAAATTCCCTTACGTTCTCCTGAGACACATTTACTGGAGGATGACTGAGAACGCCTTGTTCTTTACTGGTCCCGAACCAAGAATGTGGTAAGGTCTATGAGCTCATTTTCTATTTTAAGTATTATATTCTTGCGTCTTACTGTACTCTGTTCATGTAGAACAAGTGCCTAAACCTGAAGAACAACTGTTCTAATTTAAGATTCCATTGCTACCATAGGACATAGATATATGTTTGTTTGATGCTTTTATTATGTACTAGTACTTGGAAATAGAAGAATTGGTAGTTTAATCCTGTCCACCTTACTAATGAACTGGTTCACCGAAATGAGTTTCGTATACTAGTACATGCTAAACTTGTTATGTGTCTGCTTGTTTCTTCTTTTAGAATGCTGACAGAATATTGGGGAAGAGTGCCTTATTAAGCAACGGTAAAGGAAGTAATGCAGATAAGGTTCAGGATAGTGACACATCCTGTCTTGGTTTAGTGTTGGAGTTACTGGCCACTACCGCTTGCACAAGCTATTCAAACTCACTGTCTGAATCAGTTCTGTTTGTTGAGTCTCAACTACAAGCTGAAAGACATCGATCAGTTGTGCTGCGACAAGAAGCGGAAGGACTGCAGAAGTCCTTGGAGCATTCAGATGCATACTTTGTGGTGCAACAGCAAGCGTTGGAGGATTTTAGCACCAAATAGGACAAAGCTAATCAGCTTGCTAAGCTTATTGCCAGCATGGTGGATACCCAAGATAACGTTTCTTGAGCTCTTCTAAAGTTGTTTCAGTTATGCTCTTGTTTTGCTGCCGCGTTTATTTGCACTGGTGGCCAATTTTGACGGCCAGTGTATATGATATGCTGCTTTGTTTTCTATATTTGCACTGGTGGCGAACTTTGATGCCCAGTGGATGTAATATGTGTAATAGCCGTGATAGCCTAGCGTTAGTTGCTTGCTTATTTATTTCCTTGTTGTCTTGTTTATTTGTTTGCTTCTAGTCATTGCAGTTATTTTTCCGCAGTTAACTAGTGGCTGCAATAACCTATTTTTTAAAACTAGGCCACAATAACCATGGGCTAATATTTACTGTAGTGACACTGGGCCTCCTACGGGCCGTAGAAACAGTGGGCCTTCTACGGGCCGTAGAAACAATGGGCCTTCTACGGGCCGTATCATCAATGGGCCTTATACGGGCCGTATGATCGATTGGCCAAACATGGGCCAATAACAGGCCGCATTATGGCCGTAAACGGGCTAGAGTTGGAATCGTCCGTTCATGGGCCGACCGTAACGGGCCAATGTTAATAGGCCGTATTTGATGACGCTATGAAAACGGCCCAACGTATTAACGGACCACAAACGGGCCGACTGTAACCACGGGCTGAATTTGGCCCACAAGCAGAAAATGACAGTAACGGGCCGTAAGTAAACGAATGCTGCAAATGAGCCCAAGAAAAATGGGCTCTGAGAAGGCCAAAAGATAACATGGGCTGGAAACGGCCCAACGGAATAACGTGTCGTTAATCGGTATAAAGTGATACACTGTTCATTACGGGCCAGTTTCACCACGGGCCGTTAATGGGTGTAAAGTGATACACTGTTCACTACGGGCCAGTTTCACCACGGGCCGTTAATAGGCCAAGAGTTACATAGGGCCTCATATGGGCCGAAAGACGTCATGGACCATACATGGGCCAAAAGTGAAGACGGGCTGGAATCATATTGGATGGCCCAGATGACGCTACTGGGCCTAATTCGAATAGGGCGTAACGGGCCTTAGGTTAGCGGGCTGTAAATGGGCTATAAGCGAACATGCCGTTAACAGGCTTTCCATGGGCCGGCCCGCCAGCTTTTGACCAAGTCAAAAGGGCCGGCCTTTTCATAGGAATAGGCCTCTGTTGGGCCGTGCCACGTGTCGACGTATCATAGGCGCCTATCTGACCCACTGACGAGCTGACACGTGTTTCGTCTGGCCAATAAGAATTTTACACGTGGAAATTTCCCATTGGTCGGGGTTGTTAACGAGTTATCGGATCCAAAACCCGACCCGATAGCTTAACGGCGTTCCGTTACGGTGGATGCCACGTGTCGGTCACCCTTGAGGAAAGCATTTCGGTGACGCACGATTTATCGTCATGGAAGTGGAAACTTCCGTGATTATAATTTTGGTAATGTCATGGAACACTTCTACGACAACACAGGTATGACTATCTTGATTCTGTCATAAATTTGTCATGGATGTACATGCATGACAAAAAACGCGACCTACTGTGACAAACACGTATCATCACGGAAGTGTATTTTTTTTGTAGTGCAAACACCATGTAGCGCGAGAAATCCAACGGAGGAGATCGAGTCTTGTGGGGAAAAGTGCGCAAACCTCTGTAGAGTGTACAAACTAATCATGGTTAGCCGTGTCCCCGGTTATGGACAACTTGAGCATCTGGTACTTGAATTATTGATTTGATCTCATCACTCTAAATTAATTTGTTTGGTTGTTAATGTACACTTTTTAATTGGGATTGAGATGGGGGTACCATTCTCAATGTTTCAACCACCATGATAGTTAAATAAAATATATTCCTTTGTTGTAGGAAAAAATTGGCTTTTCGCAAAACATTATAACCATAGAGCCTCCACCAGCCATATTTGCATGTAGTAATAGCATTATCTGTTCAATGCTCTACTGTGTTCTATTTCCAGCATATTCCATGTGCTGACCTGTTTTCGGGCTGCAACATATCATGTTGCATACATTTCAGACGACGAGTAAGGTGCTATAGGTCGTTGTCGTTCCTCAGCTATGTCGTTGGAGTTGATGGACTCACTTTATCTTCCAAGCCTTCCGCTGTTATCTTTTAGATGGCCTTGCCATATTTATTGTAATAAGTTCTCTTTTGAGACATTCGATTTAATAAGTGTGTGATTGCTACTTTGTTATAAATCCTTCGAGTACTATGTGTGTCAGCATTACCGATCCAGGGATGACACTGAACACCGAGATTTGACCGTCTGAGGTCGGATCGCTACAAGATGGTATCAGAGCACACGCTGAATGTAGGAAATGACCACTAAGATGAGCCATAGGTCACTCTTCTCTACTCATTTTCGACTCCTCTCCATTTTCTACTCTTTAGGATGGCGGACTCAAGGAACAAGTTTGCACAACTAGATGAAGGCACACCTTTTGGACGACACTTGAAGGAAGTCACTAGGTACCTGAACATCGAAATACCAAGCTTCACCAGGACCTACACCACCACTTTACCAGAAGAGGAGCGTTGGATGATTCGAGTTCAAGTTCCAGGAAGGACATTCACGCCAGTCACAGAGCCCATAGAGTTTTCCTTTGATGCACCCACCTGGAGTCTAGGCAAGAGCACGGCAGCCCACATTGCTAAGGGACGAATTGGAGAAGTCTACAAACATGAGCTGAAGGGCACTATCTATCAGATATGTGGGCGCCGAGATGAGCAATGGGAGATGATCAACACCAGGAAGGATATGTCCATTGCAGCTTTCATCCAGGAGTTAAACCAGCACATCCGTCGAAGGAGAACCAGATGTGCGCAAGCATGATAGATTTGAAGAAGGCGATGACCAGGAACATGGAGCTAGAAGAGGAACTCAAGTCTACACGTGACGGATATGAGGAGGAAATCACAATACTAGTGGAGAAGAATGACGACCTGACAAGGAAGCTAGGAATATTCATGGGAGACCCCACGCCATGAGGAGAAGACGACGAACCCAAGGAAATTCGTTCTCAGGACCACATCATCATCAACGACACCGACTCTGACCCCGAGGATAGTGATGATGATTATGAAGACGAAGCTGGACCGGATATCATGGAGTCTTCCACCGATCAAAATTTCTAGATGATCACCATAAGATTAGTAGTATTCCCCATGTATATAGTAGTAGTCCGAGCACTTTTGTAATGATAGTTCTAGACCGATTGTATGCCCTTGCTTGAATTGATTTGGTGTGATATGATTGTGTTTGACTCATGTGCATATGGGTAGTGTTTTCTCACTATACCTCATTCTATTCTAATCTCTCCCCTCTAAAACCCATCAGATGCCTCTGAGACGTGACACCGGATTTGTCTTCCCACCTGAGATCACCCAGTTGATCCAGCAGCAGAATGCCTGGATGCAGATATTAGTCCAGAACCAAGGCAACAACAACAACAACAACCCGCCACCACCACCTCCAATTGACAACTTAGCCCGTTTTCTGAGGTTGCAACCGCTGGTGTTTTCCAGTAGCACCGAGCCAATAGTTGCGGATGACTGGCTACGCAGGATTGGAAGGGAGTTGACCACCGCAGGTTGCACAGATGCAGAGAAGGTGCATTTTGCCGCACATCAGTTGGATGGACCCGCAGCCTCATGGTGGGAGAATTACACAACCACTTTCCCTATAGCCAATATCACTTTGGATCAGTTTCAGCAAGCATTCCGCACTGCACATGTATCAACTGGAGCTATGAACATGAAGAAGCGTGAGTTTTGCAACTTACCTAGGGAAATCGTATTGTGGCTCAATATGTAGATGAGTTTAGTAAGTTAGCTCGCTATGCCCCTGATGATGTGGCCACAGATGCCGCGAAGCAGGAGAAGTTTATGGAAGGCTTGAATGATGAGATGAGCATGCAGTTGATGGTAGCAACATTCGCTAACTACCAGGAGTTGGTAGACAAGGCTCTTATGATTGAAGGGAAGCAACAACATATTGAGAGCCGCAAAAGGAAGTATGGACAAGGGAAGTACAATTCAGGAGCTCAGCAGAAGCCAGGATTTACCCCGAACTCGGGAGGATATACCCATAACCATGGAGGCCACACTCAAAATGGAGGAAGTACACACAACCACAGTGGCCCAAGAATGGAAACAGGAATGGAGCGGGCAGCAATCAGAACCGCTCCAACCCAGCCACACCCGCCAAGAAGGATCAAAGTCACATTACCTATTTCAAGTGCGGGAAGACTGGGCACTACACCAATGATTGTCCTGAGTTGAAGAACGGAAATGGCAATGGAAGCGCTGGGAAGAAGCCCAACCCTTTCAACAGGGGACAAGTGAACCACGTGAACATGGAGGAGGTTGAAGAGCAGCCAGATGCAGTTATCGGTAAGTTTTTGGTTAAGTCATTTACCGCTCTTGTTCTATTTGATACTGGTGCATCACATCCATACATTTCAAGGGGATTTGTGGACAAGTTTAAGTTATCCACCTTAGCCCTTAGGACACCCTTGTTAGTAAGCTCACCAGGTGCAGAGTATATGGCCAGCCGATGGTGCGATCGGATACCATTAACCATTGGTAGCCATGTTTTCCCCTCAGACCTAATAATTTTGGAGTCACAAGGATTGGATGTGATACTAGGAATGGATTGGTTATCGAAGTATGGAGGAAATATTGACTGTGCTAGCAGGTCAATTCTACTCACCACCCTGGAGGGAAAAATGATCAAGTATGTATCTAGGCATGCGTCGAGGAGAACCCAAGTAAATTCTCTCTCAGGAGTTGTTCAGGAGGAAGTGCCTATAGTGAAGGATTACCTAGATGTATTTCCAGAGGAGTTACCAGGCATGCTGCCAGATCGAGACATTGAGTTTTTAATAAAGCTATTGCTAGGCACCGGACCAATATCAAAGAGACCATACCGGATGCCCGCAAATGATCTGGAGGAGATTAAGAAGCAGATTAAGGAGTTATTGGAGAAAGGTTACATTCGACGAAGCTCGTCACCATGGGGAGCCCCAGTGCTCTTGGTTGAGAAGAAGGATGGATCATTAAGAATGGTTGTTGATTATCGTGTGTTGAATGAAGTGATGATCAAAAACAAGTACCCACTGCCGATGATCAATGATCTGTTTGACCAGCTGCAAGGAGCTAAAGTATTCTCCAAGATCGATCTGCGTTTAGGATACCACCAGTTAAAGATCCGAGAACAGGATATACCTAAGACTGCCTTCAGCACAAGGTACGGGCTATATGAGTATACGGTTATGTCATTTGGATTGACTAACGCCCCTGCCTATTTTATGAGCATGATGAACAAGGTATTCATGGAGTTCTTGGATAAGTTTGTTGTGGTGTTCATTGATGATATTTTGGTATACTCGAAGAACGAAGAGGAGCACAAGGAGCATTTGCGTTTAGTTCTCGAGAAGCGCAGGGAACATCAGTTATATGCCAAGTTCAGCAAGTGTGAGTTTTGGTTGAAGGAAGTTGGATTTCTTGGACACGTTATATCAGGAGAAGGTATAGCAGTGGATCCCACCAAGGTTCAGTCAGTCACTGAGTGGTTGGCACCCACCTCAGTTGGAGAGATCCGCGGTTTTCTTGGACTCGCGGGATTCTATCGGAGATTCATTGAGAAATTTTCCAAGATTGCAAAGCCTATGATGGCGTTGTTGAAGAAGGACACCAAGTTCCATTGGACTGAAGAATATGAAGCAAGTTTTCAGGAGTTTAAGAAACATTTGGTTATAGCCCCAATGTTGATTCTGCCAGATATACGTAAGGATTTCCAAGTGTATTGCGATGCATCTCGTTTAGGACTTGGAGGAGTACTTATGCAAGACGGAAGAGTTGTTTCATATGCCTCACAACAACTTTGACCGCATGAGTTGAATTATGCCACACATGATTTGGAGTTAGCAGCCATAGTGCATGCGCTCAAGACCTGGAGACATTTTCTTATTGGAAACCATTGTGATGTGTACACGGATCATAAGAGTTTGAAGTACATTTTCACGCAGAAGGAGCTGAACCTCAGGCAAAGGAGATGGTTGGAGCTCATAAAGGATTATGATATGAAGTTGCACTATCATCCAGGTAAGGCCAATGTCGTAGCAGATGCTTTGAGCCGGAAGAGTTACGCCAATACCCTCATAAACGGAGGTCTACCAAAGGAGTTAGTCGAGGATCTCAGGGAGCTTCGTTTGGAGATAGTCCCTAGAGGTTTTGTCGCAACAATGGAGGTTCAGTCAACATTATTGGGAAAGATTCAAGAAGCTCAGAAGGATGACAAATAAATTGCCTAGATAAAGGAGAGAATGAGCAAAGGAAAAGCCAAGGGTTTTCGTGAGGATGAGCACGACACCTTGTGGTTCAAGGACCGTGTATATGTTCCCGATAATGCAGAGATCAGGAAGCTGATACTTCAGGAAGCTCATGACTTGCCCTACTCAATACACCCCGGAAACACCAAGATGTATTTGGATTCGAAGGAGCGTTTCTGGTGGACTGGAATGAAGAAATATATTGCCGAGTATTTGGCCGTATGTGATGTATGTCAGAGAGTGAAGGCAGAACAACAGAAGCCAGCAGGATTTCTGCAGCCTATGTCGATACCCGAATGGAAGTGGGACAAGCTTGGCATGGATTTCATCACCGGATTACCCAGGACCC
Source organism: Aegilops umbellulata (assembly GCA_032464435.1). Taxonomy (NCBI): domain Eukaryota; kingdom Viridiplantae; phylum Streptophyta; class Magnoliopsida; order Poales; family Poaceae; genus Aegilops; species Aegilops umbellulata. The sequence goes on from CP136054.1 coordinate 127,146,543, forward strand.
GATCGGGATATGATTCTATCTGGGTAGTAGTAGATCGTCTGACCAAAGTAGCTCACTTTATCCCAGTGAAGACAACCTATACAAGTGCAAAGTAGGCCAATATATATGACCAGGATCGTATGTCTGCACGGAGTTCCGAGGACCATCGTATCAGATAGAGGAACGCAGTTTACTTCAAAGTTTTGGCACCAGCTGCACCAGACTATGGGTACCAGGCTAGAATTCAGTACAACTTTTCATCCGCACATAGATGGACAGACCGAGAGAGTCAATCACATTCTGGAGGACATGTTGAGAGCTTGTACGCTAGATTATGGATCTAGTTGGGATGATAACTTGCCCTACGTGGAGTTCTCATACTACAATAGTTACCAGGCCAGTTTGAAGATGGCCCCTTTCGAAGCTTTGTATGGAAGGAGGTGCAGAACACCATTGATGTGGGATGAAGTTGGAGACCGTCAGTTTTTTGGGCCAGATTTGATTAAAGAGTTAGAAGAGAAGGTTAAGCTGATTCAAGATAGACTAAAGGTAGCTCAGTCCAGGCAGAAGAGTTATGCAGACTCAAAACGCAAGGAGGTAGTCTATGAAGTCAGAGACAGAGCATATCTTCGTGTGTCATCTCTGCAAGGAGTTAAACATTTTGGAGTTAAGGGAAAGCTAGCCCCGAGATTTGTAGGACCATACCGAGTTCTGGAACGTATGGGAGAGGTAGCCTACAAGTTGGAGTTACCCGAAGGACTGTCAGGAGTTCATGATGTGTTTCACGTTTCCTAGTTGAAGAAGTTCCATGCAGAGATGGCCGATATTCCTCTGAGAGACACAATGCCCCTGGAAGCAATTTAGTTGGATAGTGATCTGACCTATGAGGAGAAACCTATCAAGATTCTCGAGTTTGCCAGCCGAGTCACTCGCAGCAAAGTTATCAAGTTTTGCAAAGTTCAGTGGAGCCACCATGCCGAGGATGAAGCCACCTGGGAACGAGAGGAAGACCTACGCAAAGACCACCCACACCTATTTTCTAGCCAATCCGAATCTCGGGGACGAGATTCATCTTAAGGGGGGTAGGTTTGTAATATCACAAATTTTCAATTTGGAATGTTATACATAGGTCATTCATGCATATCATATTTTATCACATTTCGTTTCGCGATCCTCGAAATTCTAAGAAACTCAAGGACCCACGGAGAGAGTTGGGGATTTCACGTTTTTCATATTTGAATTTTCTCAAATATCAAAACAAGGATCATTTTGGTTTTAATTATTTTCTCTCTGAAAAATATTTCATATTAAAATATATGAGAGGGGATAATATGACTTCTCCAAAATAAAAGAAGTATTGGAGGAAAAATATTAAAAATCAAATAAATAATTTTATTTGAATTTTATTGCTATTTTATTTTGAATTAGGAAAAATATGCGTTTTTCAAAATTGCATTAGAGGCCCAAATAAATGTTCACTTTGTCCGCAGTATTATTGGAGGACCGCGAAAATTTATTTCAAAATTTTTGGACTCCGTTTAGTATTTTTTATTAGTTTTTCCGCGTCAGGATTATTAAAAAAAAGTGAACCGACCTAACGGGCCATACCCGACCCGGACTCCTGCCGGGCAGGCTTTATAAGCCGCCGCCCGAGGCCCCGAGGCCCAAGTCGCCGCCGCCGCCCGCGTCCGCCGCCGCCGCCGAGCCACCGCCGACCGCGCCGCCCGTCGCCGCCGACCGCTGCCGCCGCGCCGGATCTCGTCGAGCCGCCGCCGTTGACCGTTTGACCGGTCGTTTTTTTCCAGAAAACCCAAGATCGGTTTTTATTTATTTATTTAGATCGTTTTTTGTTTGGTTTAGTTAAATAGTGGACGTGTACGTTCGTTTTAACAAATGTTGTTCATCAGTTAGCCGCAGACAGCGAACGTTCGTTCGTTAGCCTGTTCGTCTCGTTTTATTTTCCAAGGTTTTTCCGCAATTATTTTCGATCGCGATTTCTGCCATGATCTTCGTTCTAGTTTATCTTTTCGCTCGTTTATCCAAATCAGGTGAAACAAGCGCCTAGATCTTCGTCTCGAAGCCCTCTTTCTATTTAACCAACTTGAATAAGATTTTGGTACTGTAAAATTTGACTTTAGTCCAGATTAGTAAACAGATCTTGTTTCTTTCATAGTTTGAGTTTCGTTGCTCCGTCTGATTTGATTCTTTTTACATACAGGAGTTCTTCGGTTGAACTTTCTGGTTAGATCTTCTTATTTGAGTTTTACCCGTGCATCTTTGCTTGAGTGCTTATGTATGCTATTTGTTTTGTTTGCGATAGAATTCCCAGAGTGCGAAGCGTGCTACTACGAATCACTAGGTTTTGCGGATCGCCAGCAAGGCAAGTAACACATTGATCATACTCTTTTCATACCCAGTTCTTATGCATTAGTTACAATCCTCAAACACTGCATGATTAGGATGTGAATAACTTGTGGGTATTGGGAAGTAGATGATGAGGTAGAACCTATTACCTGTTTTATTATCAAACCCTTGGGAGTTACTTCTACGTTATGCTTATACTGCTATGCAATGCTCGTAGACGTGGTTGGGTTTGAGTGTATTCCATAAAGATGTGAGATTGTTTACTTAATGGTTCAACTTAAGGTGGCAACTTTAATACACATCTGGGTGGATTGTTGGTTTGGGCACCTGGGGTTATACCAGTGTTGTCCTAGGAGATCCCGCGGTTATACCATGTGATCCTCCTATGGTCCGCCAACCAGGCTCAAAGGGATCATAAGATTATTCATGCTAGAAACTTCTGTGTGCAGCCACAAACTATTATGGGCTCTAGCATAGTTGAGTATGTTGCATGACCTCTTCCAGTGGTAGGCTAACAGATGTAGGGGATGTAGGTTGGTACTGTCTACCCGGGGTTAGAGTTAATGCTTCTGAAAGACTGTGTCTCGGTCATCCATTTCTCAAACACCATTTAGTGCGAGAAATTCAACGGAGGAGATCGAGTCTTGTGGGGAAAAGTGCGCAAACCTCTGTAGAGTGTACAAACTAATCATGGTTAGCCGTGTCCCCGGTTATGGACAACTTGAGTATCTGGTACTTGAATTATTGATTTGTTGGGTTGTTAATGTACACTTTTTAATTGGGATTGAGATGGGGGTACCATTCTCAATGTTTCAACTACCATGATAGTTTAATAATATATATATTCCTTTGTTGTAGGAAAAAATTGGCTTTTCGCAAAACATTATAACCATAGAGCCTCCACCAGCCATATTTGCTTGTAGTAATAGCATTTATCTGTTCATTGCTCTACTGTGTTATATTGCCAGCATATTCCATGTGCTGAGCCGTTTTCAGGCTGCAACATATCATGTTGCAGACTTTTCAGACGACGAGTAAGGTGCTATAGGTCGTTGTCGTTCACTTAGCTATGCCATTGGAGTTCATGGACTCACTTTATCTTCCAAGCCTTCTGTTGTTATCTTTTAGATGGCCTTAAGCCATATTTATTGTAATAAGTTCTCTTTTGAGACATTCGATGTAATAAGTGTGTGATTGCTACTCTGTTATAAATCCTTCGAGTACCGTGTGTGTCAGCATTACTGATCCAGGGATGACACTGAACAGAGAGATTTGACCGTCTGAGGTCGGATCGCTACAAACACTCAAAGTATCTACTAGAGTCAGTAATCTAGTTCACATCGCCATGTGATTGACACCCAAAGAGTACTAAGGTGTGACCATATTTTGCTTGTGAGAGAAGTTTAGTCAACGGGTTTGCCAAATTCAGATCCGTATGTATTTTGCAAATTTCTATGTCTACAATGCTATCCATGGAGCTACTTTAGCTAATTACTCTCACTTTCAATATGTATCCGGATTGTGACTTAGAGTCATCCAGATCAGTGTCAAAGCTTGCATCGATGTAACTCTTTACGACGAACTCTTTATCACCTCCATAACCGAGAAATATTTCCTTATTCACTAAGGATAATTTTGACCGTTGTCCCGTGATCCACCCCTCGATCACTATTGTACCCTCTTGCCAAACTCATGGTGAGGTACACAATAGGTCTGGTACACAACATATCATACTTTATAGAACCTACGAATGAATGACTTTCATTCTTTTTCTATTTTCTGAAGTTGTCGAGCATTGAGTCTGACTCAACTTCACACCTTGTAACATAGGCAAGAACCCTTTCTTTGCTTGATCCGTTTTGAACTTCTTCAAAACTTTATCAAGGTATGTGCTTTTTTTAAGTCCAATTAAGCATCTTGATCTATCTCTATAGATCTTGATGCCCAATATATAAGCAGCTTCACCGAGGTCTTTCATTGAAAAACTCTTATTTAAGTATCCTTTTATGCTATCCAGAAATTCTATATCATTTCCAATCAATATATAATATTAGAAATGCTACAGAAATCCCACTCACTTTCTTGTAAACACAGGCTTCTCCAAAAGTCTATATAAAACAATATGCTTTGATCACACTATCAAAACATATATTCCAACTCCGAGATGCTTGCACCAGTCCATAGATGGATCGCTGGAGCTTTGCACACTTTGTTAGCACCTTTAGGATCGACAAAAACTTCTGGTTGCATCACATACAACTCTTCTTTAAGAAATCCATTAGGGAATGCATGTTTGACATCCATTTGCCAAATTTCATAAAATGTGGCAATTGCTAACATGATTCGGACAGACTTTTAAGCATCGATACAAGTGAGAAAATCTCATCATAGTCAACACCTTGATGAAAACATTTTTGCGACAATTCGAGCTTTGTAGATAGTAACACTACTATCAGCGTCCGTCTTCCTCTTGAAGATCCATTTATTCTCTATTGCTTGCCAATCATCGGGCAAGTCAACCAAAGTCCATACTTTGTTCTCATACATGGATCCCATCTCGGATTTCATGGCCTCAAGCCATTTCGCGGACTCTGGACTCATCAATGCTTCCTCATAGTTTGTAGGTTCGCCATGGTCAAGTAACATGAACTCCAGAATAGGATTACCGTACCACTCTGGTGCGGATCTTATTCTGGTTGACCTATGAGGTTCGGTAGTAACTTGATCTGAAGTTTCATGATCATCATCATTAGCTTCCTCACTAATTGGTGTAGGAATCACTGGAACTGATTTCTGTGATGAACTACTTTCCAATTCGGGAGAAGGTACAATTACCTCATCAAGTTCTACTTTCCTCTCACTCACTTCTTTCGAGAGAAACTCCTTCTCTAGAAAGGACCCACTCATAGCAACAAAGATCTTGCCTTCGGATCTATGATAGAAGGTGTACCCAACAGTTTCTTTTGGGTATCCTATGAAGACGCATTTCTCTGATTTGGGTTCGAGCTTACCAGGTTGAAGCTTTTTCACATAAGCATCGCAGCCCCAAACTTTAAGAAACGACAACTTAGGTTTATTGCTAAACCACAGTTCATGCGGTGTCGTCTCAATGGATTTAGATGGTGCCCTATTTAACGTGAATGCAGCTATCTCTAATGCATAATCCCAAAACGATAGTGGTAAATCGGTAAGAGACATCATAGATCACACCATATCCAATAAAGTACGGTTATGACGTTCGGACGCACCATTACGTTGTAGTGTTCCATGTGGCGTGAGTTGTGAAACTATTCCACATTGTTTTAAATGAAGACCAAACTCATAACTCAAATATTCGTCTCCGCGATCAGATCGTAGAAACTTTATTTTCTTGTTACAATGATTTTCTACTTCACTCTGAAATTCTTTGAACTTTTCAAATGTTTCAGACTTATGTTTCATCGAGTAGATATACCCATATCTGCTCAAATCATCTATAAAGGTCGAAAAATAATGACACCCGCCGCGTGCCTTAATACTCATCGGACCGCATACATCAGTATGTATTGTTTCCAATAAGTCAGTTGCTCGCTCCATTGTTCTGGAGAACGGAGTCTTAGTCATCTGCCCATGAGGCATGGTTCGCAAGCATCAATTGATTCATAATCAAGTGATTCCAAAAGCCCATCAGCATGGAGTTTCTTCATGCGCTTTACACCAATATGACCTAAACGACAGTGCCACAAATAAGTTGCACTATCATTATTAACTTTGCATCTTTTGGCTTCAATATTATGAATATGTGTATCACTACGTTCGAGATCCAACTGTAGCGACCCGACCTCAGATGGTCAAGTCTCTGTGCTCCGGTGTCATCCCTGGATCAGTAATGCTGACACCACACAGTACTTCGAAGGATTTATAGCAGAGTAGCAATCACACACTTATTACATCGATGTCTCAAAGAGAACTTATTACAATAAATATGGCTTAAGGCCATCTAATAATGATAACAGCGGAAGACTTGGAAGATAAGTGAGTCCATCAACTCCAACGGCATCACTGAGTATAGAACCATGACCTAAAAGCACCTTACTCGTCGCCTGAAAAGTCTGCAACATGAAAGTTGCAGCCCGAAAACGGGTCAGCACATGGAATATGCTGGCAAGGTAACACATAGAGAATAATGAATGATAAGCCTATACTACATGCATATATGGCTGGTGGAAAAGCTCTATGGTTACAGTTTTGCGTAAAGCCAATTTTTCCCTACTGCAAAGGAATAAATTTTATTTAACTATCATGGTGGTTGAAACATCGAGAATGGTTGACAGCATTCCGATCCCAATTAAGTGAACAATTATAAACCCAACAATATTAATTAAAGTAACATGATGAGATTCACATGATATTCAAGAACTAGATACTCAAGATGTCCATAATCGGGGACACGGCTAATCATGATCAGATTGTACACTCTGCAGAGGTTTGCGCACTTTTCCCACAAGACTCGATCGCCTCCGTTTGATTTCTCGCACTACATGATGTTTGAGAACCGGATGACCGAGACATAGTCTTTCAGAAGCGCTAGCACCTTACGTTTGGATAGACTGGTACACCTACTTTCCCCTACATCTGCTAGTCTACCCTGTAAGAGTTCGCACGACATAATCAACTATGCCAGAGCCCATAATGGCTTGTGGCTGCACACGGAAGTTACTAGCATGAATGATCTTATGATCCCTTTGAGCCTGGGTGGCGGTCCAAAAGAAAAACAGGCAAGTCCTGATAGAAACCAGGTGCCTCAATCCACCCAGATGTGTATTTAAGTTGCCACCTTAGATAAACCATTAATTAACAATACTCACATATGTCATGGATATCACTCACCCAATCCACGTCTACTAGCATACCATGGCATAATAAGCAAATGTAGAAGTAACTCCCAAAGGTTTCATAAGTAAAACAGGTGATAGGTACTACCTCATCTACTTCCCATCCCACAAGTTAATTAGATCCTAATCATGCAGTGTTTGAGGATTGATCTAATGCAATAAAACTGGGTAGTAGAAAAGGTATGATCAAAGTGTTACTTGCCTTGCTGAGGATCCGCGAAACCTAGAGATTCGAAGTAACAGGCGGCGCACTCCGGGTGATCTATCGCAGACAAACAACAAGCATACAATAATTACTCATCTAATGCACAGGTAAAGCTCGAACAGAAGATCGAACCAGAAAGTTCAACTTAAGAACTCCGGTTGCAAAAGAATCGAATCGAACAAAGCAACGGAAAACAAACGGCGAAAGAAAACAACTCGGTTCTAGCAAAGTGAAACTAGGTCAAATTTTACCATAGCAAAACTTTGTTTAAGTTTATTATTCGGAACGGCGGTTTCGAAACGAAACTCCAGGCGCTTGAATCACCTGATTCCGATAAACGAGCGAAAAGATAAACTAGAACGAAGATCGGATATGAGATCGCGATCGCGGAATAAATCCGACGAGAAGTAAAAGAAGAACGGTTGAACGAACGGACGTTCGTTAACCTAGAAGAATCCGGTGATCACGTTCGTTAGAACGAACGGTCCGGCGAACGGTCTCGAGGCAACTAAATCAGAAAAGAAAACGAATCCGATCTAGGGTTTCGGAAAAGAAAACCGAACGAAAAGCCGATCTAGAAAACGAATCGGAAGAGAAGAAAAAGAATCGGAACGATTAGAAGAAAACGATCCGATGAAAGAGAAAGAGACGCGGAGCGGCTACCTCGGCGAGGTTCCGGCGAACGGCAGCGTGGGGCGGCGGTGGCGGTGGTGCGGCGGCGGCGGCGGTGCGGCGGCGGCGGCGGCGAACGACGGCGGCGGCGGGTGAGGGGCGCGGGTGTGAGGCGCGGTGGAGGCTTGGGGCTTTGGGTTTGATGATTTAGAGGGGGGGTGTGGGGTATTTATATTGGGGAGGGGGGGTTTACTTGGAGGAGGGATCAAGGAATAAGAATAGGAGTAGGAAAGATCTTAGAAACAAAAACGGAATAACGGAAATAGGACAAAAGTCCTACTAGGACTTTCCAAAAGAAAGCAGCGGCGGCGGCCTCCTGCCTGGCGCGCGGCGCGGCGCGGCAATGGCCTCCTGGCCGGCCGGCTAGGCCTTTGGCCCAGGGCGCGCGGAATTTTTTTAAATCGGTTTCGCGCGCAGAAAAACAAAATAAAAGAAAATCTACCGGACTCCAAAACTAATAAAGTAGATTTTCCCCGACTCCTAAAAATGTGTCGAACAAAATGAACTTTTCTTCGGGCCTAAAATGCAACTTTTGAAAATGCGCATTTTTCCCTATCCAAATAAAATGCAAATAACTCCGACAAAACCAATGATCCCTTTCTTTCAAAATTTGAGAAAACTCAAAAAATGAAAATAACGAAATCTCCAAATCTCTCCGAGGGTCCTTGAGTTGCGTGAAATTTCTAGGATCGATAAAAAATGCAAGAAAATATGTTATGCATGATGATCTAATGTATAACATTCCAAATTGAAAATTTGGGATGTTACAAACCTACCCCCCTTAAGATGAATCTCGTCCTCGAGATTCGGGTTGGCTAGAAAATAGGTGAGGGTGGTCCTTGAGCAAATCTTCTTCTCGCTCCCAGGTGGCTTCATCCTCTGAGTGGTGGTTCCACTGAACTTTGCAAAACATGATAACCTTGTTGCGGGTAACTCTGCTGGCATACTCGAGAATCTTGACTGGCTTCTCTTCATACGTTAGGTCATCCTTTAACTGAATCGCTTCAAGCGGCACTGTATCTCTTAGCGGTACCTCCGCCATTTCAGCGTGACATTTCTTCAGCTGAGAAACATGGAATACATCATGAACTCCTGACAGTCCTTCTGGTAATTCCAACTTATAAGCGACTTCTCCCATGCGTTGCAAAATCTTATACGGTCCAACGAAACGCGGCGCTAATTTTCCCTTAACTCCAAAGCGCTTAACTCCTGGAAGTGGGGATACTCGAAGATAAACTCTGTCTCCAGTTTCGTAAACTGTCTCCTTGCGCTTAGAATCTGCGTAGCTCTTCTGCCTTGATTGGGCTACCTTGAGCCTATCGCGAATCAACTTAACTTTCTGTTCAGACTCCTTGATCAGATCTGGTCCAAAGAACTGACGGTCCCCAACTTCGTCCCATGACAACGGTGTCCTGCACCTCCTTCCGTATAAAGCTTCGAAAGGTGCCATCTTCAAACTAGTTTGGTAACTGTTGTTATAAGAAAACTCCGCATAGGGCAAGTTATCGTCCCAACTAGATCCATAATCTAGTGCACAAGCTCTCAGCATATCTTCCAAAATCTGATTGACTCTCTCAGTTTGTCCATCCGTCTGTGGGTGAAAAGCTGTGCTGAACTCTAGTCTGGTTCCCAAAGTTTCATGCAACTGATTCCAAAACTTTGAGGTAAATTGGGTTCCTCTATCTGATACGATACTCCTCGGAACTCCATGCAAACAAATGATCCTGGTCATATATATCTTTGCCAACTTAGCACTGGTGTAAGTGGTCTTAACTGGGATGAAACGTGCTACCTTCGTCAAACGATCAACTACTACCCATATCGAGCCATAGCCTGCTTTTGTCTTGGGTAGTCCTATGATAAAATCCATGCCTATCTTATCCCACTTCCATTCGGGTATCAGCAACGGTTGTAACAATCCGGCAGGCTTCTGATGTTCGGCCTTCACTCTTTGACACACATCACAAACTGCTACATAGGCTGCAATGTCCTTCTTCATTCCGGTCCACCAGAATGTTTCGTTCAAATCCAAATACATCTTGGTATTTCCTGGGTGAATCGAATAGGGTGAATCATGTGCCTCTTGCAGAATCAACTTCCTGATCTCCGGGTCATTTGGCACATAAACATGGTCCTCAACCCATAGGGTATCGTGCTCATCCTCGCGAAATCCCTTTGCTTTTCCTTCGCTCATTTTCTTCTTTATGTCTGCAATCTCCTTGTCAGATTTCTGAGCCTCTCTGATTTTATCCATCAATGTTGATTGAATTTCTAATGCTGCTACATAGCCTCTCGGAACTATTTCCAAACATAGCTCACAAAGATTTTCTGCTAACTCCCTTGGTATTTCTCCCGTCATTAGGGTATTGACATGACTCTTGCGGCTCAATGCGTCAGCTACTACATTAGCCTTTCCTGGATGGTAATGCAATCTCATATCATAATCCTTGATGAGCTCTAACCATCTCCTTTGTCTGAGGTTCAACTCCTTCTGTGTGAAAATGTACTTCAAACTCTTGTGATCCGTGTACACCTCACAATGATTTCCAATGAGGAAATGTCTCCAAGTTTTCAATGCATGCACTACGGCTGCTAACTCCAAATCATGCGTAGCATAATTTAGTTCATGAGGTTTCAGTTGTCGTGAGGCATACGAAACAACTCTTCCTTCCTGCATAAGCACTGCTCCAAGTCCTCGACGTGAAGCGTCGCAATACACCTCATAATCCTTGGTCTGATCTGGCAGAATCAACACTGATGAAGAAACCAATCGTTTCTTCAACTCCTGAAAACTGGCCTCACATTCCTCAGGAAATACATCCGGAAAATCCTTCACCACTGGTACTTCTTCCTGCACAATTCCTGATAAAGAATTTACTTGATTCCTATTTGGCGTATGTCGGGATACATACTTGATCCTTCTTCCTTCGGGCGTTGTAAGCAAAATTGTCTTACTGGCGCAATCGATGTTTCCTCCATACATCGACAGCCAATCCATACCAAGAATTACATCCAAACCTTGGGATTCCAGAATGATTAAATCCGTTGGAAAAACATGTCTTCCTATACTTAATGGCACTTGAAAACATCCTTGTCTGGCCATGTACTCTGCTCCTGGCGAGTTTACTAGCATAGGTGTCTTAAGAATCTTAGTGGGCAGGTTATACTTCTCCACAAATCCCCTTGATATGTATGAATGCGATGCACCAGTATCGAAAAGAACAAGTGCAGTAAATGACTTAACCAAAAACTTACCGATTACAGCATCAGGCTGAGCTTCAACCTCCTCCACATTAACGTGGTTCACTTGTCCCCTGTTGAAAAGGTTTGGCTTCTTCCCAGAGCTTCCATTGCCATTCTGGCCTTCAGGACATTCATTGGCGTAATGTCCGGTCTTGGAACACTTGAAACAGGTGACTTGACTCAGATCTCTCTTGGCTGGGGTTGATGGGGTGGTACGGTTCTGGCCGTTGCTTCCTCCATTCCCATTACCATTCTTGTGGCCATTATGGTTGTGCAAACTACCTCCTCCATGGGTATGCTGAAATTGAACTCCCGGTTTAGGGGTAAAACGGGGCTTCTGCTGGGCTCCAGAGTTATACTTCCCCTGTCCATACTTCCTCTTGCGGTTCTCAATCTGTTGTTGCTTCCCTTCAATCATGATGGCACGATCTACCAACTCCTGGTAGTTGTTGAAACTTGCTACCATCAACTGCATGCTTAGCTCATCATTCAGGCCTTCTAGAAATTTCTCCTGCTTAGCGGCATCCGTAGCAACGTCATCTGGGGCATAACGTGCTAACTTGCTGAAGTCGTCAACGTACTGGCCAACTGTCCTTCCTCCTTGGCGTAAGTTGCGAAACTCACGCTTCTTCATGGCCATAGCTCCTGCTGAAACATGGGCAGTGCGGAAAGCTTGCTGAAACTGATCCCATGTGACCGTGTCGACTGGGTAAGTGGCTGTGAAATTCTCCCACCATGCTGCCGCGGGTCCGTCAAGCTGATGTGCGGCAAACTTCACTTTCTCCACATCGGTGCATCCTGCAGTGGTCAACTCCCTTCCTATCTTGCGAAGCCAATCGTCTGCTACTATTGGCTCGGTGCTACTGGAAAACACCGGTGGATTTAGCCTAAGGAAACGGGCTAGGTGATCAACTGGTGGCGGCGGCGGAGGGTTGTTGTTGTTGTTGTTGTTGTTGTTGTTGTTGTTGTTGTTGTTGTTGTTGTTGTTGTTGTTGTTGTTGTTGTTGTTGTTGTTGTTGTTGTTGTTGTTGTTGTTGTTGTTGTTGTTGTTGTTGTTGTTGTTGTTGTTGTTGTTGTTGTTGTTGTTGTTGTTGTTGTTGTTGTTGTTGTTGTTGTTGTTGTTGTTGTTCTGCTGATTCTGGACTAACAACTGCATCAATTGGTTCTTCTGCTGGATCAACTGAGTGAGCTCCAGTGGAAATCCATTGTCACGTCTCGGAGGCATCTGAGGGTTTAGAAAAGATGAGAATTAAGAATAGAGTGAGGTCTAAGAGAAAACACTACCCAAATGCACATGAGACAAATTCACACAAAATCACTTCATTCAATTCAAACAAGGGCTTACAAACGGTCTAGAACTATCGCAAAAGTGCATGGACTATAATGTTTACATGGAGGAAATAATACTACTAATATATGGTGGTCATCTACTAATTTGAATCGGTGGAAGACTCCATGATGTCTGCTCCAGCTTCGTCTTCAAAGTCTGGTTCACTTGGATCCAAATCGGTGTCGTCGATGATGATGTAGTTGTCCGGACATGCGACGTACTTGTCTTCATTCTTGAATGCTAATTTCCCCTTGAGGTCTTCAATCTCCTGCTTAAGATCGCGATTGTGCCTTGCTAGAGCCACGATCTCGTCCATGTAGTCCTTGCGTGTACCCTTCAGTTCTCCTTCTAGCTCGATGATCCTTGCCTTCGCATTCTTCAACTCTATCATGTCATTGCACATCTGATTCTCTTGGCATCGAATGTGCTGATTTAACTCCTGGATGAAAGCTGCAATGGATCTATCCTTCTTGATGCTGACTATCTCCCAGTCTTCATCTCGGCGTTCGCAAATCTGGTAGATAGTGTCCTTGAGGTCTTCTTGATAAACTTCTCCAATGCGTCCCATGGTGATATGAGCTGCCATGCTCTTTCCCAGACTCCAGGTTGGTGCACTGAAAACACTATCTATGGCTTCGTGATTGGCGCGAATGTCCTTCCCAGAACATGAGCTTGAATCTTCCAGCGCTCCTCTTCAGGCAGAGTGGCGTTGAAGGTCCCGGTGAAGCTTGGTAGTCCAATGTTCAGGTACTTGGTGACTTCCTTCAAGTGAAATCCAAAAGGTGTGCCTTCATCCGGTTGAGCGTACTTGATCTTCGCGTCCATCATCCTAAAAGAGTAGAAAAGATGAGGAGTTAGAAAATGAGAGGAGAATAGTGATCTATGGCTTTAACTTAGTGGTCGTGTCCTACAGTCAGCGTGTGCTCTGATACCATCTCTGTAGCGACCCGACCTCAGATGGTCAAGTCTCTGTGCTCCGGTGTCATCCCTGGATCAGTAATGCTGACACCACACAGTACTTCGAAGGATTTATAGCAGAGTAGCAATCACACACTTATTACATCGATGTCTCAAAGAGAACTTATTACAATAAATATGGCTTAAGGCCATCTAATAATGATAACAGCGAAAGACTTGGAAGATAAGTGAGTCCATCAACTCCAACGGCATCACTGAGTATAGAACCATGACCTAAAAGCACCTTACTCGTCGCCTGAAAAGTCTGCAACATGAAAGTTGCAGCCCGAAAACGGGTCAGCACATGGAATATGCTGGCAAGGTAACACATAGAGAATAATGAATGATAAGCCTATACTACATGCATATATGGCTGGTGGAAAAGCTCTATGGTTACAGTTTTGCGTAAAGCCAATTTTTCCCTACTGCAAAGGAATAAATTTTATTTAACTATCATGGTGGTTGAAACATCGAGAATGGTTGACAGCATTCCGATCCCAATTAAGTGAACAATTATAAACCCAACAATATTAATTAAAGTAACATGATGAGATTCACATGATATTCAAGAACTAGATACTCAAGATGTCCATAATCGGGGACACGGCTAATCATGATCAGATTGTACACTCTGCAGAGGTTTGCGCACTTTTCCCACAAGACTCGATCGCCTCCGTTTGATTTCTCGCACTACATGATGTTTGAGAACCGGATGACCGAGACATAGTCTTTCAGAAGCGCTAGCACCTTACGTTTGGATAGACTGGTACACCTACTTTCCCCTACATCTGCTAGTCTACCCTGTAAGAGTTCGCACGACATAATCAACTATGCCAGAGCCCATAATGGCTTGTGGCTGCACACGGAAGTTACTAGCATGAATGATCTTATGATCCCTTTGAGCCTGGGTGGCGGTCCAAAAGAAAAACAGGCAAGTCCTGATAGAAACCAGGTGCCTCAATCCACCCAGATGTGTATTTAAGTTGCCACCTTAGATAAACCATTAATTAACAATACTCACATATGTCATGGATATCACTCACCCAATCCACGTCTACTAGCATAGCATGGCATAATAAGCAAACGTAGAAGTAACTCCCAAAGGTTTCATAAGTAAAACAGGTGATAGGTACTACGTCATCTACTTCCCATCCCACAAGTTAATTAGATCCTAATCATGCAGTGTTTGAGGATTGATCTAATGCAATAAAACTGGGTAGTAGAAAAGGTATGATCAAAGTGTTACTTGCCTTGCTGAGGATCCGCGAAACCTAGAGATTCGAAGTAACAGGCGGCGCACTCCGGGTGATCTATCGCAGACAAACAACAAGCATACAATAAGTACTCATCTAATGCACAGGTAAAGCTCGAACAGAGGATCGAACCAGAAAGTTCAACTTAAGAACTCCGGTTGCAAAAGAATCGAATCGAACAAAGCAACGGAAAACAAACGGTGAAAGAAAACAACTCGGTTCTAGCAAAGTGAAACTAGGTCAAATTTTACCATAGAAAAACTTTGTTTAAGTTGATTATTCGGAACGGAGGTTTCGAAACGAAACTCCAGGCACTTGAATCACCTGATTCCGATAAACGAGCGAAAATATAAACTAGAACGAAGATCGGATCTGAGATCGCAATCGCGGAATAAATCCGACGAGAAGAAAAAGAAGAATGGTTGAACGAACGGACGTTCGTTAACCTAGAAGAATCCGGTGATCACGTTCGTTAGAACGAACGGTCCGGCAAACGGTCTCGAGGCAACTAAATCGGAAAAGAAAACGAATCCGATCTAGGGTTTCGGAAAAGAAATCCGAACGAAAAACCGATCTAGAAAACGAATCGGAAGAGAAGAAAAAGAATCGGAACGATTAGAAGAAAATGATCCAACGAAAGAGAAAGAAACGCGGCGCGGCTACCTCAGCGAGGTTCCGGCAAACGGCGGCGTGGGGCGGCGGTGGCGGTGGTGCGGCGGCGGCGGCGGCGAACGGCGGCGGCGGCGGGTGAGGGGCGCGGGTGTGAGGCGCGGTGGAGGCTTGGGGCTTTGGGTTTGATGATTTAGAGGGGGGGTGTGGGGGTATTTGTATTTGGGAGGGGGGGTTTACTTGGAGGAGGGATGAAGGAATAAGAATAGGAGTAGGAAAGATCTTAGAAACAAAAACGGAATAACGGAAATAGGACAAAAGTCCTACTAGGACTTTCCAAAAGAAAGCAGCGGCGGCGGCCTCCTGCCTGGCGCGCGGCGCGGCGCGGCGATGGCCTCCTAGCCGGCCGGCTGGGCCTTTGGCCCAGGGCGCGCGGATTTTTTTTTAAAAATCGGTTTCGCGCGCAAAAAAACAAAAGAAAAGAAAATCTACCGGACTCCAAAACTAATAAAGTAAATTTTCCCCGACTCCTAAAAATGAGTCGAACAAAATGAACTTTTCTCCGGGCCTAAAATGCAACTTTTGAAAACGCGCATTTTTCCCTATCCAAAAAAATGCAAATAACTCTGACAAAACCAATGATCCCTTTCTTTCAAAATTTGAGAAAACTCAAAAAATGAAAATAACGAAATCTCCAACTCTCTCCGAGGGTCCTTGAGTTGCGTGAAATTTCTAGGATCGATCAAAAATGCAAGAAAATATGTTATGCATGATGATCTAATGTATAACATTCCAAATTGAAAATTTGGGATGTTACACATTGGGTGTATGACCATAGAAGGTTTTATTCATGTAAACAGAACAACAATTATTCTCTAACTTAAATTAATAATTGTATTGCAATAAACATGATCAAATCATATTCATGCTCAACGCAAACACCAAATAACATTTATTTAGGTTCAACTAAATCCAAAAGTATAGGGAGTGTGCGATGATGATCATATCTATCTTGGAACTACTTCCTGTTGGAAATATGCCCTAGAGGCAATAATAAAAGCATTATTATTATATTTCCTTGTTCATGATAATTGTCTTTATTCGTGCTATAATTGTGTTATCCGGAAATCGTAATACATGTGTGAATAACAGACAACAACATGTCCCTAGTAAGCCTCTAGTTGACTAGCTCGTTGATCAATAGATAGTCATGGTTTCCTGACTATGGGCATTGGATGATAACGATAACGAGATCACATCATTAGGAGAATGATGTGATGGACGAGACCCAATTCTAAACATAGCATAAGATCGCATAGTTCGTTTGCTAGAGTTTTCCAATGTCAAGTATCCTTTCCTTAGACCACGAGATCGTGTAACTCCCGGACACCGTAGGAGTGCTTTGGGTGTGCCAAACGTCACAACGTAACTGGGTGACTATAAAGGCATACTACGGGTATCTCCGAAAGTGTCTGTTGGGTTGACACGGATCGAGATTGGGATTTGTCACTCCGCTTGACGGAGAGGTATCACCGGGCCCACTCGGTAATGCATCATCATAATGAGCTCAATGTGATCAAAGTGTTTGATCACGGGATCATGCATTACGGTACGAGTAAAGTGACTTGCCGGTAATGAGATTGAACGAGGTATTGGGATACCGACGATCGAATCTCGGGAAAGTAAAATACCGATTGACAAAGGGAATCGTATACGGGATTAATTGAATCCTCGACATCGTGGTTCATCCAATGAGATCATCGTGGAGCATGTGGGAGCCAACATGGGTATCCAGATCCCGCTGTTGGTTATTGCCCGAGAGCCGTCTCGGTCATGTCTGCATGTCTCCCGAACCCGTAGGGTCTACACACTTAAGGTTCGGTGACGCTAGGGTTGTGAAGATATGTATATGCAGTAACCCGAATGTTGTTCGGAGTCCTGGATGAGATCCCGGACGTCACGAGTAGTTCCGGATTGGTCCGGAGGTAAAGAATTATATATAGGAAGTGCTGTTTTGGCCATCGGGACAAGTTTCGGGGTCACCGGTATTGTACCGGGACCACCAGAAGGGTCCCGGGGGTCCACCGGGTGGGGCCACCTGCCTCGGGGGGCCACATGGGCTCTAGGGGGTGCGCCTTGGCCTACATGGGCCAAGGGAACCAGCCCCAAGAGGCCCATGCGCCTAGGGTTTCAAAGGGAAGGAGTCCCACAAGGGGAAGGCACCTCCTAGGTGCCTTGGGGGGGAGGGAAACCTCCCCTTGGCCGCCGCCCCAAGGAGATTGGATCTCCTAGGGCCGGCGCCCCCCCTTGGCCCTCCTATATAAAGGGGGGGGGAGGGGGCAGCCGTACCCCCTGGTCCTTGGCGCCTCCCTCTCCCTCTCCAACACCTCCTCCTCCTCCATAGAGCTCGGCGAAGCCCTGCCGGAGTACTGCAGCTCCACCATCACCACGCCGTCGTGCTGCTGCTGGAGCCATCTTCCTCAACCTCTCCTTTGCCTTGCTGGATCAAGAAGAAGGAGACGTTACGCTGACCGTACGTGTGTTGAACGCGGAGGTGCCGTCCGTTCGGTGCTAGGATCTCCGGTGATTTGGATCACGTCGTGTACGACTACCTCATCCCCGTTCCTTGAACGCTTCCGCTCGCGATCTACAAAGTGGTATGTAGATGCAATCTCTCTTCCATGACTCGTTGCTTAGATGAACTCATAGATGGATCTTGGTGAAACCGTAGGAAATTTTTTGTTTTCTGCAACGTTCACCAACACTTCCAACACACATCGTCACTTCACCCTTAACTAGTTTCTGTTCATTCTACAACTCCCGTTTCGAGTTACTACTCTTAGTAACTGAATCAGTTTCAAATGCCGAGGGTTTGCTATAAACACTAGTAAAGTACACATAAATAACATGTATATCAAATATACCTTTGTTCACTTTGCCATCCTTCTTATCCGCCAAGTATCTAGGGTAGTTCCACTTCTAGTGACCATTTCCATTGCAGTAGAAGCACTCAGTCTCAGGCTTAGGTCCAGACTTGGGCTTCTTCACTTGAGCAGCAACTTGCTTCCCGTTCTTCTTGAAGTTCCCCTTCTATCCCTTTGCCCTTTTCTTGAAACTAGTGGTCTTGTTAACCATCAACACTTGATGCTCTTTCATGATTTCTACCTTCGGCTATTTCAGCATCGCGAAGAGCTCGGGAATTACTTTCGTCATCCCTTGCATATTATTGTTCATCATGAAGTTCTAGTAACTTGGAGATAGTGACTAGAGAACTTTGTCAATTACTATCTTATCTGGAAGATTAACTCCCACTTGATTCAAGCAATTGTAGTACCCACACAATCTGAGTACATGCTCACTGGTTGAGCTATTCTCCTCCATCTTGTAGGCAAAGTACCGTCAGAGGTCTTATACCTCTCGACACGAGCATGAGTCTGAAATACTAATTTCAAATCTTGGAACATCTTATATGCTCCATGACGTTCAAAACATTTTTGAAGTCCCGGTTTTAAGCTGTAAAGCATGGTGCACTAAACTATCAAGTAGTCATCATACCGAGCTTTTGTCAAAACGTTCATAATGCCTGCATCTGCTCCTGCAATAGGTCTGTCACCTAGCGGTGCATCAATGACATAATTCTTCTATGCAGCAATGAGGAAAATCCTCATATCATGGACCAAGTCCGCATCATCGCTACTATCATCTTTCAACTTATATTTCTCTATGAACATATAAAAATAAATGGGGAGCTACATCGCGAGCTATTGATCTACAACATAGATATGCTAATACTACCAGGACTAAGTTCATGATAAAATTAAAGTTCAATTAATCATATTAGTTAAGAACTCCCACTTAGATAGACATCCCTCTAGTCATCTAAATGATCACGTGACCCAAATCAACTAAACCATGTCTGATCGTCACGTGGGATGGAGTAGTTTTCAATGGTGAACATCACTATGTTGATCATATATACTAGGCTTGTCAAGCCCTATGCTAGGCTTGTCAAGCCCTATGTTCAAAACATTTCGGTCTCTAGTGTTCCGAGGCCATATCTGCATATGCTAGGCTTGTCAAGTTTAACCCGAGTATTCCGCGTGTGCAAAACTGGCTTGCACCCGTTGTATGTGAACGTAGAGCTTATCACACCCGATCATCACGTGGTGTCTCGGCACGACGAACTGTCGCAACGGTGCATACTCAGGGAGAACACTTATACCTTGAAATTTAGTGAGAGATCATCTTATAATGCTACCGCCGAACTAAGCAAAATAAGATGCATAAAGGATAATCATCACATGCAATCAAAATAAGTGATATGATATGGCCATCATCATCTTGTGCCTTTGATCTCCATCTCCAAAGCACCGTCATGATCACTATCGTCACCGACTTGACACCTTGATCTCCATCGAAACATCGTTGTCGTCTCGCCAACTATTGTTTCTACGAATATCGCTATCGTTTAGTGATAAAGTAAAGTAATTACATGGCGATTGCATTTCATGCAATAAAGTGACAACCATATGGGCGATATCATATTTATTTCCTACCGTTTAGTTGTGGGCGATAATAGTCATACTAAATGGTAGCGATAGTCATGTAATTACTTTACTTGACTTTCACATCACAAGCCCTATGGACTATTATCGCCCACAACTCTTTGTGTTCTACTCGTGCATATAACATCTACGCATAGACCTGGCTCGGATGCCACTATTGGGGAACGCAGTAATTTAAAAAAAAATCCTACGATCACGCAAGATCTATCTAGGTGATGCATAGCAACGAGCAGGAGAGTGTTGTCCACGTACCCTCGTAGATCGAAAGTGGAAGCGTTATGACAACGCGGTTGATGTAGTCGTATGTCTTCACGATCCGACCGATCATAGCACCGAAAGTACGACACCTCCGCTATCTGCACAGCTCGGTGACGTCCCATGAACTCTAGATGCAGCTGAGGTCGAGGGAGAGTTTCGTCAGCACGACGGTGTGGCGACGGTGATGATGAAGTTACCGGCGCAGGGCTTCGCCTAAGCACTACGACGATATGACCGAGGTGGAAATCTGTGGAGGGGGGCACCACACACGGCTAAAACAATTGTCAACTTGTGTGTTCTAGGGGTGCCCCCTCCCCCGTATATAAAGGAGCAAGGGGGAGGCCGGCCGGCCCTATGGGCGCGCCAAGGAGGGGAGGAATCCCCCTCCTAGTAGGAGCAGGATTCCTCCTTTCCTAGTCCTACTAGGAGGGGGAAGGAAGGAGAGGGGGAGAGGTAGGAAAAGAGGGGGCGCCGCCCCCCTCCTTGTCCAATTCGGACTCCTCAAGGGGGGTGGGGGCGACCATCCCTAAGGCCCCCTCCTCTCTCACACACACAAGGCCCATGTTGGCCCATTAGTTCCCCCGGGGGTTCCGATAACCCCCCTGGCACTCCGATAATTATCCGGTGACCCCGGGAACTCATCCGGTGTCCGAATATAGTCATCGAATATATTAATCTTTATGTCTCAACCATTTCGAGACTCCTCGTCATGTCCGTGATCACATCCGGGACGCCGAACTAGCTTCGGTACATCAAAAACACATAAACTCATAATACCGATCGTCACCGAACGTTAAGCATGCGAACCCTATGGGTTCGAGAACTATGTAGACATGACCGAGACACATCTCCGATCAATAACCAATAGCAGAACCTGGATGCTCATATTGGCTCCTACATATTCTACAAAGATCTTTAACGGGTCAAACCGCATAAAAACATACGTTGTTCCCTTTGTCATCGGTATGTTACTTGCCCGAGATTCGATCGTCGGTATCTCAATACCTAGTTCATTCTCGTTACCGGCAAGTCTCTTTACTCATTCTGTAATGCATCATCCCGTAACTAACTCATTAGTTACATTGCTTGCAAGGCTTATAGTGATGTGCATTACCAAGAGGTCCCAGAGATACCTCTCCGATACTCGGAGTGACAAATCCTAATCTTGATATATGCCAACTCAACAAACACCTTTGGAGACACCTGTAGAGCATCTTTATAATCACCCAGTTAAGTTGTGACGTTTGATAGCATACAAAGTGTTCCTCCGGTATTCGGGAGTTGCATAATCTCATAGTCAGAGGAACATGTATAAGTCATGAAGAAAGCAATAGCAATAAAACTTAACGATCCTTATGCTAAGCTAATGGATGGGTCTTGTCCATCACATCATTCTCCTAATAATGTGGTCCCGTTCATCAAATGACAACACATGTCTATAGTCAGGAAACTTAACCATCTTTGATTAACGAGCTAGTCTAGTAGAGGCATACTAGGGACACTTTGTTTTGTCTATGTATCACACATGTATTAAGTTTCCAGTAAATACAATTCTAGCATGAATAATAAACATATATCATGATATAAGGAAATAAATAATAACTTTATTATTGCCTCTAGGGCATATTTCCTTCAGAAGTCGCTTTCACTTTACGCGGGATGAAATTCTCAGGATTCATTGAGGTGGTTCGGGATGTATCATTCTCGGTCCACCCCAATGTTGATTCTCTCATGTACTTAAATGGTTGTTTACATGCAACAGACATAACTCTTACTAGCTAGAGCACTAGAAAAACTGGCAATGTTAAGCGGCA
Source organism: Aegilops umbellulata (assembly GCA_032464435.1). Lineage (NCBI taxonomy): Eukaryota > Viridiplantae > Streptophyta > Magnoliopsida > Poales > Poaceae > Aegilops > Aegilops umbellulata. The sequence continues at coordinate 127,168,666 of CP136054.1, forward strand.
GATTCTTCTTGCCTCTGAAATTATCCTTCAACTGCACATTGCTCAATATTATCGTGCTATTTAAAGCGAGGAGGCGTGGCTGCAGAATGCCCTTAAGGTCAAAGTGGCCAGTTTGGCCTCCCTTGAGCGTATAATTGCTCGCCAACGGTCAAGGGTTAGAATGCTAGCTGAAGGGGACATAAATACCTCTTTCTTCCATCAACACGGAAGCTACCCATGTATTAAGATATATCTTTTCAGGCTAGCTTGGGATGGTTCGAAAGCAATGTAACAAGTGGATAAGGAAGAGCTAAGATGCTATTTTTTCCCAAGATATTATTGGACCCCGATTGAACATGTTCTAGACCTCAACCTTGAGAGGCTGCAATGACCAGAGTGTAACCTTTGAGACCTCATAGACACTTCAAGACTCAAGAAATTTTGGAGGTTGTTCAATCTTTGCCAGCGGACAAGGCACTGGGGCCCAATGGTTTCATGCATGATTTCACCAAGTCTGCTGGCTAGTGATCAAGGACTTGGTGGTCAAGGCCTTTGATAAAATCACTTTGGCTGATGGGAGACATTTCCATCTCCTAAACAGGGCTCTGATTACTTTGTTACCAAAAAATATGGGGCCAATATACATAAAAGATTTTAGACCCGTCATCTTCGACCATAGTTTTGCCAAAATCTTTACGAAAGGTCTTGCAAGTTGCCTTGCACCAAATTTGAATGAGCTGATTGGCAAGAATCAGAATGCTTTTATTGTCGAACGTTGCATACAAGACAATTTCTTAATGGTACAATAGTCCGTGTGTTCTCTGCATCATAAGAAGACTCCGACCCTTCTTCTGAAATTAGACATTGCACGTGCTTTTTTACACGGTTGCATGACCTTTCCTGACCGTGATTCTACGTTTTCGGATTTGTTCCAAGATGGTTGCTTTGTATCGCCACTCTTTTATCAATTGTCGGCACAAAAGTTGTTGTAAATGGTGGCACTGACAATTCTATTTTTTCATGCTGGAGGTTTGAGGCAGGGAGATCCGATATCTCCGATGTTGTTCCTAGTTATGGACATTCCGAGTCATATTATCTGAAGCAAAGTGAAAGAAGTTCATGTTTTGGGGTCAATGCGCAATCTTGACATTCGGTTTCACATTTCCCTATTCACCAACGATGTGGTCATTTTTCTTAGACATGTGTAGCATGAATGTGTCGCCACTAGAGAGCTTCTTTTCAATTTTGTAGCAGCTTTCTGGAACGCTTGTTAATATGGATAAGAGCCAAGCATCAGGTGCGAGGAGGATAAAGTACACCTTGTTGGCCTTTTGTGAAGCCCCATTGGAACATTCCTGTGCAAATATCTAGGTCTTCCCCTTAGTCCGTGGAGGCTGGGGAAAGCTGATCCTCAGCCGCTGGTCGACAGTGTTGCTCATGCAATTTCCACCTGGAAAACTTTGATGCTTAAGCGTGCTGATCGACTCATCTTAACTAGTTTTGTCATCTTGTCCACTCCATTTTTTCGTATGCTATCACTTGATCTTCCAACATGGATGATTAAATGCCTCAATAAGCTTTGTCGGGATTTCTATGGAGAGGTGTAATGATGCCAGGGGGGCATTGTCTAGTGGCTTGGGAGGTGGTTTGCAGACCAAAATCCCGAGCTTGGCTTGCCTAATTTCAAATTGATGAATGCGGCCTTGCGTGCTAGATGGTACTGGCTCGCGCGATCTAAGGAGGATCGGCCATGGAAGTACCTCAAAATCAATGCGCAGAGACTACCTAAGGAGCTCTTCTACTACACCAGGACCAAATTTAGTTTGCAGAACGATATGAAAATTGCAATCTGGCAAGATGCATGGATTAATGGGGGTGCGGATTAATATTGCCCCTAATCTTCTTCCCTTCATGTTCCCCAACGTACTATTTGACAATGTGGTGCTCACTCTTGAGGAGGGAAAATGGGTCCAAAATTCGTGGTCAATTTTCATTACCGGTAATTGCACAATTCTGCATCTTATGGGAAGAACTCAACCATGTTCAATTGAATAATATGGTTGAGGATCAGTTCACCTAGAAGGTTGAAACTAATGGTAATTTCTCATCTCAATTTGCCTACAAAGCCTTGTTTACATGGCTTGAGGAATTCACTAGTCTGGAACAAGTGTGGTCCTCGCATGCGTATCTTCATGCTAAAGTGTTCGTTTGGCCGATACTGCATAACAACTGCTAGACTACAGATAGGCTAGCCCAGAGGGTATTCCTGCATAAACCATTAGTCCACTTTGCTGCAGGAACGAGAGAGCATGCATCACCTATTGGTGTAGTGCCCCTTCTCACAACGAGTCTGGTATGATGTTATGCATAATTTTAATCTACAACCTTTGACTCCATCAGGGGATTCGGCTATCTGCGAATGGCTGTTTCATATGGGCATGGTCACCCTTGCCAAAAGGTGTGCTATTGTTTTCTCTAAGGCCATCTTAGGCATGCATAAACTATGGCTTGAGCGCAGTAGTAGGACCTTTGACAGAATTGCATCAAGCCTGCAGGTGGTGGTGGACAAAATCTTATACGAAATCAACCTAGGGGAATTCATGTAGAGTACTAGTAGATGTTTGCGATATCTTGTGGGGCCTTTCAGCCATGTAATATCCTCCTACAAATGTAAAACTCTTCTTCACTCTTAATATAAAAGACGCGCAAAGCTTTTGCGGGTTCTAGGAAAAATATCAACCTAACAACAACTTCCAATAGGAGAACTATCACTTACGCGCCATTCCACTAGCCTTCTTACAACATTTTTTTGTATGTACAAATTTCACTTCCATTCCCACCATTGTAAGATTTTTTTTCAAAAGACATGTTCAAAAATAACTTTCGAAACATGTCTATCAAATATGTAGGAAGGGCAATTAGCAACATAGTAACAACTTTTCACAACACTCCAGAAGGTCTGCTTCATATTGTTACTTGCTATATCATCATATGTCTGAAGAACATTTTGGGCAAGTTCTTGCATGTCCACCTCAATTTTCTTGTCCATGCGACTTGTTACTACCTTGTTCTCCTCGGTGTCCTATAAATTGCATCATTAGTACAATGGTTAAAAATGTAGAAGTTGAAAAATTATGTTTTAGTCATTAAAAGCAACTTGTAGCTATGAGGTATGAAATATGTGGACCAGCTTACAATAGTTATCATAAATATATTACATGCCCATGCAATACGGAATTGTAGCTTATATCAAAAACATGTGGCTCTTTTCCCGATAGGAAGTACCTTTTGTAGTTTGTGTATACATGCAAATATTGTATGGAGCAGATAGCAACAAAAGAAAACACCCGTTGCACCGACAAATGAAAAGAAAAATACGACCACCAATGTATCACATGGTTAACCACAAAAATGTCAAGAAAATTAAGCATAGAAGTTACCTGTGAAAGTAACATCCTGTGGTGAAGGCTGTCACAGATAGAGGATGCAAGTTGAATAAACCAAGTATTGTCCTTGCTATTTACCATAGATGATGCTTCACCAATTCGTCCAGCACAAATCTCGATAATTTTAACTAGAAGCAAAGATGTTTGTTTGTCATGAACCATGCATGACCCTGCTTCAATAACGCTCATACCGGTTGTGCCATCATCTCTATTTATCTCTAGCATCATCCATTTGATCCACTAGAAGTTCAAAGATATATATTAGAACTTTTATCTAAGAGAGACCATTGCATTTAATAACTCCCAGACATGCGCAATTGCTCATTTAACTTACAACGCAACGTAACAAATTGTTGATGTGCATGGGTTCTTCACCAACATGTAGCGCCTTTTGTGCCAATAAATCAATAAGCTTCTCAAGTGCGCCCACAAGAATTTCCACCTTTGCATCTCCTTTAAGCCTAGATGCACAATTTGTGTCATACGAAGCATATTTAACATGAAAAGAGTCTATAGCCAAAGACTATGATTTTCTAATAGTACAGTGACGAATTACTACATGGTTGTGCTTAAAGATATTATGTGACATTTTATCAAGTAAAAAGGAATTATTATTCAAGTATGGGGATCTTAATTTCTACAAAAGAAAAATGTATTGCACCTATGTATCTTAATTGTTCACTGGTGGAAATCATATACCAAATTACTAGGATTAGTCAAAAGTGGTCCAATTAAGCATGCAAATATTTACCATTTGACGTGATGGTTTAGACTGTATATAGGGATGCTCGGTTAATGTACTTACCATGATAGATCATTATTTCCTTCATAGAGGCCACCATGCATAAACCGTTCCACCATTTTATTACCCGACAAATCGCTACGAAGATATTTAGAAATAATGTTGGCCATCACTGATGCTCTGGCCCATGCAAGTCGCTCTGTGGCACGACTTGGTTCAAAAATGCAAGCGGCGGCTAGAAAATAAGCTCTCAATACATCTCTTGGAGCCACCCCAAAAGCCTCGAGGCCATTCTCTGTAAACCACCTACGTACATGGAGATATAAGTTCTCATGCAGGAAAACAAGATATAATTAACAAAATACAGAGTATTACGTAAGTTTGATGCATACTTTTGTAGGCCATGCCACTCAAGCTGATGTTGGACTTGGCAGCGATTGAAATCACGCTTTGCCAGCTCGAGATAGGTGTTGTTGTTCACAAGTGGCATCCTGCCAAAGCCATTCAGCTTATCACATATTGGTAAGTTTTACATTGCTTTTGCTGTGCAACGAACAGACTAAAGTTGTTTAAAATTGATTGATGCACCGTCGTAAACCATTATTGTTTTACCTGTAGAGCGTCTTCCCAATCCAGACATCATCGTCACCGCCATATTGATCTAGGTAGACTCTTGCTTCTACACGCGGCAAGCTTGCATACCAAGGAAAGTCCAGTGCATATTGTACCTATGATAGGGTTGAAAAAAAATATTGTACCTATGATCACATACGGAGTTATTTACATTCTTGTGCGTATCCATATAAGGTTATTTTGTTTCGCCTGACGTGAGGAGTACGAGAGGATTTATCGTTTTGTGCTCTGTCTCGACGATATGCTAGGGTTTCAGGAGTCTGGCGACCATGGGGCCCCGCTCCCGCCGCCACTGCCGCCGCCGCCGTCCGGCTTCGGCCGGCCGGTGGTCGGCACCGTTGCCGCATGTGCGCCTCCGAGCCATGGTGGTCCTGTTGCGGTTGTGTCCGCTCCCGCATCGCTCGACCCTCAGGGCGGAAGCGATCCCGCTGTCTACTGCTATGGAACGACCCAGTCTCGATTTCCACCTGGTTCATGCTACGAGTCCGGGATGGATTCGCTCTACAGCTCCTCCGCCAAGATACTTCATGTAGATGGATTCAAATCAAGCCCAAGGGGCGGTCCGGGGAGGCACCTGAAATTATGTGATCCGCCTGATCGATCCCTTCCCCAGATGCTGCAGAAGCCGCTGTGCTCCACTGCACGGCTGATCTCGTCGTCGGCGCGAACCTTTGGTAAGCTGTCAGGGAATGCGAAGGTGTACTCGAAGGGCGGTGGGGGCGATCATGGGGCTCCCTTCGCGAATGCTGGCCGCCGGAAGCCGTCCGGCGAGGGAACCGAAGCACTCCTGGCGGCAAACCCCGACGCGCGCGCGCTCGTCGTTGCGAACATGAGGATACTGTCAGATTCTCCTAAGGCACAAGAAGCAGTGTTGATATTTGCAGAAGGGGCTACTGGAGGTGATATGAAGAGGGGAAGGGTGGAGGAGAACGTGCAGATGGACGCAGAGATTAGGGACCAGCAGACACACATGGAAGCGACCGGCCATGGGGCTGCCGGCAATCTGACGGGGACGCGTGTTGCGCCCCGTCAGGAGCAATGATAGGTCTGAGTTGGAACTGCCGAGGAATTGGAGGCGCCTCGACAGTTCGTGATCTCACCGGCCTCGTTCAAACTCACCGCCCACGGTTCGTGTTTTTGTGTGAAACTAGGCAAAGGTCTGAAAGAGTTCGTCGTTTGTGTCATCGCTTAGGTATGCGTGGCTTTTGCGGTGTCGACAGTGAAGGTCAGAGTGGTGGTTTAGCTCTTTTCTGGAATGATCAGTTATCAGTTGAGATTAAAGATAAGAACAATAGAATGATTGATGCTTATGTTCGTGCCTCCCCGTCTAATCCTGAGTGGCATCTTACTTGTGTTTATGGGGAACCCCATACTGAAAACCGGCATCGGATGTGGTCCATAATCTCAGACCTGCGTGCGAATAGTAACCTTCCATGGATGCTCATGGGGGATTTTAATGAGGCCTTATGGCAATGTGAGCATTTGTCTGCAACTCCTCGACCGGCCAATCAGATAGCTGCTTTTCGGGAAGTGGTGCAAGATTGTGAACTGCATGATCTTGGTTTTTCTGGGGCACCGTTCACGTATGATAATAAGAGGAGAGGTGGAGCTAATGTGAAAGTAAGATTGGATAGGGCCTTGGCTGATGAGAGATGGCAGAGATATCTTCTCTGATGCTCACGTGGTACACCTAGTATCGCTGTGCTCGGATCACTTGCCAATTTTAGTGCACATGCAAAGGGAAGAGCGCACCCCGGTGCGTCGGCGAACAAGCCAATATGAGATACTCTGAGAACGTGCTGGAGAGCTACCTGAGCTAGTGGAGAACGTGTGGGCAGCCACCCAGACTAATGGCAATCTAGCATCTGTTACGGCTGGTCTGCACGCGGTCATGCAAAATCTACAAGGTTGGAGCCGAAGGAGATTTGGTAATGTAATGCGTGAGCTTGAGAAAACACGTAGGAAACTGGATCATCTGTTTCAAACTGATGGTGACCAACATGAAATAAGAAAATTGTCTGATAACATGAACGAGCTGCTCTACCAGGAAGAGCTCCTCTGGCTGCAACGTTCACGCATAGATTGGCTAAAAGAGGGGGACCATAACACCAAGTTCTTTCATAACAGATCGGTTTGGCGAGCACGCAGAAATAAAATCTCAAAACTGAAAAATGACGACGGTGTTTGGCAGTCTACTCCGTCAGTTATGGAACTAATGGCCTCATCCTTTTTTAAGGAATTATTCACGCGTGACCCATCTCTAAATGCTGATGAGATTGTTGGTCTCATAGAGAAGAAGGTGACAGATGAGATGAATGAGACATTATGCAAGGAGTTCTCGGAGACGGAAATCGCAGATGCACTGTTCCAAATAGGACCACTGAAAGCCCCAGGACCAGATGGGTTCCCAGCTAGGTTTTATCAAAGAAATTGGGCTGTTTTAAAGGATTCCGTGGTTGCTGCGGTAAGGCTATTTTTCACAACTGGACACATGCCATCCGAAACAAATGCAACCGCTATTGTCTTGATCCCCAAGTCTGATCAACCAGAGACATTGAAGGACTTCCGGCCCATCAGTTTATGCTCGGTGTTGTACAAGATCGTCGCCAAATGCCTGGTGAACAGACTGCGTCCATTGTTGGGTGAGATTGTCTCCTTAAACCAGAGTGCCTTCGTTCCTGGACGTATGATGACTGATAATGCACTGGTAGCATTTGAATGTTTTCACACTATTGAACACTGCAAGAAACAACAAGACTCCTTCTGTGCGTACAAGCTGGATCTATCAAAGGCGTATGACAGAGTTGACTGGGATTTTCTTAGAAGAACGATGCAAAGCTTGGGTTTTGCTCCCCGATGGGTAGATTGGATCATGTCCTGCGTGACCTCGGTGAGCTATTCCGTAAAATTCAATGGAACCCTGCTTGATTCGTTTTCCCCAACTCGAGGTCTTCGCCAAGGTGATCCACTGTCTCCGTTTTTGTTCTTGTTTGTTGCTGATGGTCTCTCTGCACTGATGCAACGTGAAGCAACACAAGGCACAATAACTCCTCTTAAGGTATGCCGGCGAGCACCAGGTATATCACACTTGCTTTTTGCCGATGATACACTTTTGTTCTTTAAAGCAGAAGTGGGGCAAGCACATAGAGTAAAGCATGTTCTGGAAGTGTATGCTAAAGGTACGGGACAAATGATAAATCCACAAAAGTGCTCAATCTTGTTCAGCCCGGCATGTCGGCAAGGAATTCAGGAGGGTATTAGGAGTATCTTGCAAGTCACACAAACCTCCTTCGAAGCCAAATATCTTGGCCTACCAACACCCGATGGCAGGATGAGCAAAGGGAAACTAAAGAGCCTACAGGAGAAGCTAGCAAAGAGCCTAATGGAATGGGGTGATAATCATCTATCCATGGCCGGGAAGGAGATAAAAATCAAAGCTGTGGCGCAAGCACTACCGGTGTATATTATGAGTGTCTTCAAACTCCCAGTTGGACTATGCGATGATTTAACACAGATGGTCCGTCGGTATTGGTGGGGAGCAGAGAAAGGAAAACGCAAGACCCACTGGATCAGTTGGGACAGCATGCTACGGCCTAAAGGAAGAGGTGGTATGGGCTTCAAGGATCTTCGGTTGTTTAATCAATCTCTGTTAGCACGTCAAGCATGGCGTCTCATAGAATTTCCGGATAGCCTTTGTGCTCAGGTTCTCCGTGCGAAGTACTACCCGTCTGGCAATATTACAGATACAGTTTTTACAGGTAATGGGTCAAGCACTTGGCTGGCTATTGAACATGGCTTGGACCTGGTAAAGCAAGGGTATATATGGCGTGTCGGAAATGGAGCAAACATCTTAATATGGCACGACCCCTGGATCCCAAATGGTGCACCTTTCAAACCCATCACGCCTAAGCGCCGCTGCAGACTCAAATGGGTGGCCGAACTTCTGAATGCGGATGGCACATGGAATGTTCCAATCCTCAGGCTACACTTTTTCCCAATAGACGTCGCAAATATACTGAAAATCAAGGCATCTAAGCGGTTGGGGGATGATGTTATCGCATGGCAACCAGACAAACATGGGCGTTTCTCAGTCCGCTCAGCGTATAACATGATCAGAGATAATATCATGGCCCGGCAGTGTGTCGGTGAGTCTAGCACAAGACCTGATGGATTCAGACCAGCATGGAACCTCCTGTGGAAATGTGGAGCACCACCTAAAGTACATATCTTTGCTTGGAAGGCTGTGCGCGAAGCATTAGCCACTCGAAGCAACATGCAGCGTAGGCACATGGAACCTGATGGTATATGCACGATCTGTGGGCTAGAGGAAGAGACGACACACCATGCACTCCTACGATGTCCTCATGCTAGGCACTTATGGGATGCAATGAAATCTGTGTGGGATCTCCCATCAGATGAAGCACTATGGAACTCTGAACCTGATTGGTTGCTCATGTTAATCCAGCAGCTCAATGACACACAACGCATGCTCCTTCTCATGGTACTTTGGCGGGTGTGGCATGTGCACAATGAGGTAACACATGACAAGCCATTGATTCCTGTTGAAGCTTCCAAGAAATTCTTGTGTGGCTATGCAGACCACCTACTAATGATCACACACTATCCACACGCTGATTTCACTAAAGGCAAGGTTCCTGCTAACCTCAGTGCAAATACCACAACAATAGTTCATACCGTGACCCATTCAAAATCTGAAGTTAAATGGGAACCCCACCAGCAGGACATGTGAAGCTTAATTTTGATGGCTCATTTGTGGCAGAAAATGGTGCTGCGGGTGCCGGAATGATTCTACGGGACCATGAAGGGCAGGTTATCTTTGCTGCCTGCAGATGGTTGTTTGATTGCGAGGGACCCCTAGAAGCAGAACTAGCAGCTTGTGAGGAAGGTCTCCGTCTAGCTCTGCATTGGTCTCAAGCCCCGCTTCAGGTTGAGACGGACTGTGCCGAGATCATCAACCTTGTAAAAGCTGGGCGGGGTGATCGATCCAGAAATATGCACCAAGTTACTGAGATAGTGCATCTGCTCAACGAACGCCACACTGAAATCCATAAAATTAGTCGTGGGCAAAATGAAGCTGGGCATGCAATGGCGGCAATTGGTCGTGGACAACATCGCACACCTTGTTGGCTTGCAAATGCTCCCCAGGAGATTAGCATTATCATTACCGATGATTGTAAAACTGTTATTGCTTAAGTAATGAAATGTTTTCTCCCCGCAAAAAAAAAAGGTTATTTTGTTTCGGCGTTTAAAATAGTTATATTAATATCAACTGCAATCCCTCTCTAGGTGTTGAGAGCTACATTCTTTACTTCCCATTTTCTATCTAAAGCGATTGATTAGTAGGATGGAGGTGTTTAATTACCTCGCCTGGGAGATCCTTTGAAATGATCCATTTGTCTCGGATCGTGCCCTGGGACTCCCTTTCTCTAAGGAACTCATAGGAGAATCTCCCAGCACGCTGCAACACGTCCTCTCCGGGAAATCTAACCTGAGAGGCCCTGTTCAGGTTGTACATCCCAGTGACCGCCTGTGTTGATTGCCCCACGAAACAGAAGAAGTCCCCATCCTTCTCAAAGTTCTCGAACACACCTGCGGATTGGCATCGGTTTTGTTTTGTTTGTCACGCTACGTAAAAAACTTACACTCGGGAGATAATATAATGCACAACATGACAACACCAGTATTTTGATTCAGAAGAGGGAGAACCATGGGTCGTACGTACTTGGGGAGACGTTGTAATGGTGCAGTCGCAGCAGCCGGAACGCCATGGCTGTGTCGTCCACGTCTACTACTGCAGAGTCCCTCGCCCAGCATATGCCCCCCTCAGTCCAGTGCCTACAGCATATATGAGAAAAGAGGTTAGAACAAACTTTGGTCATGGAGCGAGAAGAAGTTTAAGGTCAGCACAACGATGTTCAGCAAAACACATCTATATACGAAGGAGGAAACCAAACCTGTGGACATAGTCCAAGCACTGTTTGATTTCTTGCTTGAAGTAGCGCGAGATCCCAAGACGCTCCAACCGATCGACGACCCAGATGTGCTCGAAGAGATCGACCGGGTAAACATTGGGAACTGAAAAATGCATGGTCAGTCAAAGACGAACATTGCAATCCAATCCAATATCAGTGCTGCATGCATCGAACGTGTTTCATTCAATGATCTCTTACCCCCTCCGTCGAACTTCTTCACGATCCTGTCTATATACTGGAAGCATTTTGTGTCACCGGTCTGCATGAGGGCTGAGGCTGTGGCCGCCGGAGAAAACAGGAAGGACCCGTCGCTGGACTGGAGCCTGAGGATCTTGCGCCAGTCCACCCCGGGCATCCCTTCAAGGGAGTGCAGGATCGTCGTCGGAATCCTGTGCATCATATCCATCGGAATCCTACGGATCAAATCAATCAACAATATATGTAGTTTCAGAAATGTTAGCCTCCATCGACATGGAAAGAAACTGAAGGCAAAGGTGCTGCACTTGTCTAGGAGGATATATACTTTTTGAGCTTCACTTCTCTGTTGGCATATATGCGTTGCAGAGCATGGTGGTCATAGGGAAAGACAACGTCCAGGCTCCTGGCCGCCTCCAGGAGAGAAGGGAAGGCGACCTCGAAGCCGATGGGCATCGACTCCGAGTTCTCCTCGGCCAGCCTCCACATGTTGTCCTCCAGAAAACTCAGCCCTGATCGAGTGAACAAAAAAACACACGTTCAGTTTCAGCAAACACATTCCTGGTTCAGTGTGAGTGCATGCGTACCTCTCGTGCAGTTTTCGGGGCCGAGCGACCACTTGGTGAGAGCCACGACGCAGGCGAGGGTGTTGGTGATCCGGTCGTAGGCGGAGAAGAGGGCCGCGTCGCCCCAGGAGCCATCGGGCAGCTGGTTCCCGAGGATCCACCGGAGGGCGGTGGGGAACTGGGGCCCGTCGCCGCCGTCGAGCCTCGGCACCAGGGCCACCCAGGCCGTGTCGTACGCCGACACGCTGATCTCGCCGTCGCCCATCGACCCGAGCATGGCCTTCACCTGGTCGATCAGCGGCTGCTCGAGCTCTGTCCCAGGAATCACACGGTACTCGTCGAGGTCGCGTGCTTCCTCTTGCTCGGGCCGTTCTAGAATCTGGATGTCATTTCCGGCAGGGTTCGCTTGCAGCCCTGCAGGTACTACGTCGAAACAAACGAATGAATGCCAGAATGATCACAATTACAAGGTTGTATTCAGTATTTCCTTCGTCCGGAATTAGTCCACGCTTAAACAAATGTATCTAGCGTGGGAGTAGTAACCAACTTAGGACATATCAAAAGTGATAATCAAATATTCGTACAGAGCCACACGTGCACACCGAGAAGTGTCTTAAGATATAAGGTCATTTTTAACCAATTCTTTATAACTGGTTAGGGAAGTAAAAATGCAGTTTTACTTCTCTAACCAGCACCTAACCGATCCTTTACCCGTCGCAAGGAGTAAAATTTTACTCCTCTCCTAAAAATCTCCCTACATTTACCCCGTCTTTTGGCGGTTGAGTAAAAGTTTTCTTCACATGAAAGCCTTCTTGTGGCCGACCGGCGACTCACGTGAAGCTTCCATGGCCTCGCCGGCGACCCTTGCCCGTACTACTACAGGTACGGCCACTAAATGTTGTTGCTGCTGTGTGTGCTGCTCGCCGTTGTTGGTGTGTGCTGCTGCTGTTGCTACTCCTCCCTGTTGCGTGCTGCTGCCGCTCGCCGCCGTCGGTGTGTGTTGCTACTGCTTGCCGCCGATGTGTGTTGCTCGCCGCTGCTCCTCTCCGCTGCGTGCTGCTACTGCTGCTACTTGCCGCTGCTCTGCCGCCGATGCGTCCTGCTACTGCTCGCAGCTGCCCCGCCACCGTTGCGTGCTGCTACTGCTCGCTGCTGCTCGACCACCGGTGCGTGCTGCCGCTGCTCGCCACCGCCGGTGCGTGCTGCCGCTGCTGCTGCGCCTCCTAGTTGCGTGCCTCTGCTGCTGCTGCTTGCTGCCGGCGTGGTCATCATGGTTGCCACTAGCCGCGGAGGTGCATAGCAAGTGTTTGACGAAATGTATGAGCTAAATTTAAGTTTACTCCGTTATGTATAACGGACCGGCGGTCCGGTCAAAATTTAATGAAGTAAATATACTCCACTAAGGTTTTTACTCTTTAGTTTTTAAGAAATCGATTAGAGTTGCCCTAATAATGGTCAAAACGTCACCCGCTGCATGACTTTGATTTATAACTATAGAATAATAATAGGAGTATCAAAGCTTCAGCTCAAGGCCCAGTTTGACGTGACCAACAAGGAATTGCACGCAAAGTTGGCAGAAGTAACATGGGCGGCCGCAAGCTCGTACCGACTTTCAACCGATAAGAACGGCAGGGTATTTCATCGTTTTTGCCACAGAGCCTCACTGATTTCTGTCACCGGGAGCATGAAGTTGTGTGCTAGCTAAAGGCACCTTATCCAAAGAAATCGAACGAAACTTTTTCGGATCGTCTCTTTTTGTGGGCATATGATCTTTGCATAATAAGTACACCCTCTACTATCCCGATCTAATCCTTCCTGACTTTCACGTGCCAGTCTTAGTCGAATCTCTGATCATATTATTCGGTAACCAAATTGGTAGACCGGCCGGATATTCGGCTCAAAAGAATGCCGGGCCCGTACTTACTTAGAGACCAAGTTCGGCGCCCGGAAAGCATGCATCCTACGTAGTACTGTACTAAGATAGCGTGAGCTTCACCTAGCTAGGATCTTGTTACAACGATGGTGATGACAGCATCGTATCATATCATAGTACTGACGGTAACAAGAATAATAGTACGTCGAGAACCTTTCTATCATCGGATTGACTTTAAACTGTAGAAGCATTTTTTTTTCCTGAAGTTGCATGCTTTGGGATCTGACGAGACACATCCTTTGTTTTTTCTATTTTTGAACGGGAAAAGCTACATTCTTTGTTCAACTGTGGATTTTTCATACAGGTTTCGATTCCTTTGCTTCATGAGGCCGAAAACCATGTAGCCGTTGACGTTGTCTCATGTACTAATTAGCGTGTCGTGCGCTAAAAATCCAACCTTACCCCCTCCCGGCTAAATATCTGGTGCTCCGGGAGCACTTAAGCTCAGGTACTCCCATGCAAGCTCCACCGTTGCAAATTAAGGGACTGTTAGAGGTTCTTTTTGCAAATTTTCTAGAGTACCTCAAGTGACCGTTGGATTGAGATCAAATGGCCGAGCTCGCGTGGGAGAACCTAAGCTCCCGGAGCACCTAAGCTGATATTCTGCCACCCCCTCCCCCCTTCCTTCTCACTTGTATACATTCTCTTGTGTTTCTGTCTACTCTGTTGGTATCTTTCCGTCTCCTCTTGGTGAAAATGGAAGGTTGCGTTGTTTGTCAGAAAATAACCTAGAGTCATTGATGGATTTGTTTTGTCTCGCCTACTAACCAATGTGTTGTGTGCTCCGAAAATCAGAACCCTACCCTCTTGGTACTTTGTCGCTATCTTTCAAACTCCTCTTGTCGATAATTGACACAATATATCACTTTGCTAAAAATGGAAATACTTAGATTCAATTGACGGATAATTTATTCTTGTCTCACCCGCGACTCTAGTACATATTTTTCTCGTGTTTTCTTTGTACTTTGGCGTTATCTTTCAAACTCCCGTTGGCGATAATTTGTTCTTGTCTCACCCCCCCCCCCCTCTAGTAGGTATTTTTCTCGTGCTTTCTTATACTTTGTCAGTATCTTTCCAATCTTGGCGATAAATGACACTATATGCCGTTAATAAAAAAGAATTCCTCAGATTCACTTAACGGGCAATTTGTTCTTGTCTCATCAACCCTCCCCCCTCTAGTAGGTATTTTTCTCGTGTTATCTTTGTACTTTGTCGGTATCTTTTCGAATATTGGTGATAAATGACACTATATGTCATTTTGTAAAAAATGAAACCTTTAGATTTACTTAACGGATAATTTGTTCTTGTCTCGCTGACCCCCACCTCTCTATAGTATGTTTCGAACTCCTCTTGGTGACAATTGAGAGAATGTGTTATTTTGTAAAAAAAAACCTTAGATTTATTTGACGGATCATTTCTTCTTATCACGCCAACGAATTAACACGTTGTGTGCTCCAAAAGTCCGAATCCTACCCTCAGTCTCTTGTACTATATATTTTCGGGTTTGCTATTTCACATCTAGATGTGAAATAGTTATCTCACATCTAAGTCTAGAGCTGTTGGATCTTCTGTCTTTAATATTCGTGCAAAACGTGATTGTCTGCCTGCTGCGCTCGCTCGGCGCGTTGTCTCGCGCGCACCTGTGTCCCAGGTCGCTGCTAGTGCCAGGTCCGGCTGTTGTTGGTTCTTTTTATTCTTCTGGATATTGGGCTGACGGGCCGTCCTTTGTCTATAGTCCACCGCATTCCTCTCCAGAACTCTTTTTTTTCACATCTTTTTTATATCTAGAAATAACTACCTCACAACTAAGTTTACAACCACAGGATCAAACTTGCAATAAGGTTTGTACAATTGAGAAATAAGCTGTAGCGATGTGATTCAGTCCTCGTTGATGTGTGTTCTGTCTCAAGTTTTTCTTTTTTGTGTTCTGTCTTGAGTCTGAGCCTATTTTAGCCGCTCGTCCCTCGTGTCTAGCCTGGGCCTTGTTGTTGTGGTCCTTTTTTTCCGCTGTCAGCTGTGTTTTTCTATTTCTTTTCACATGTCCGTGCTACGACCCAGTCCTAGTTTTTCTCATTTATCTACACTCCCATTTGATTCGCAATATTTTTTGTTTGTTTCCATTTCCTTTTATTTTTTTCTATTTCATTATTTGTTTTAAATTGTGAACTATTTTAAATTCATGATTTTTTTATTTACATTTTCTATTTTCATATTTTTCTCTTTCCTTTTATTATTTATTTATTTATTTAAAATGTTGTGCAAATCTTGATTGAGGGTTATTTTGTCACGCACCCTCTACGTCGTGTCGTGTGTTTGGTGTCTACATGTCGACCTGTTCTTGCGTACGTCTTTTGTTGTGCCGTTTTTGCAGGGCAAAATGGGGTCCCGTTTCAGATTGCTTTGCTAATTCTCATCTAAATGAGAGTTAACAATGTTTTATCTAACTGATATACCGTTAGATACACGTGCTTCCAAGTCATGTTTGTTGTCCTTGCGTCGTGTTTAGTGAGGCTCGATATACATTTGTTAGTGGGCCGTTATTATGTTTTGTGTATTGGTTTTTTTACGGGCTTAGCTTTTTTTGGAGGGCCACATGTCTTTTTATTCCCTGTTTTGTTTTATTTTTTATTTGACCGTGTAAGTAGAGAAGAATGTAACTAGATTTTTTGTTTTAGATTTGCTAAATCTAATCTTAATGAGTTTTAACTCATTTAAGTCTATAACTATATGATTTATTTGTTTTAATGTTTGCACATATTCGATCATGCACGCACGGGCCAGCTTGTTCTTTTTTGTCGCGCGCCCTCTTTTCCCGTTTGTTTTGTGTCATCATGTTCTCGTGTTTCTCTACACATGGGCCCATATATATCGTCCTTTGGAAGGCGACGATGAAGCTTATCCCCCATGTTCTCATTGACCGACCTTTGACCCCTGTTATATTGCATGTGTTTTATTTTTCATTTCAATTATAGGTCCACCCTTGACATGCATCTAGACTGTAATTTGTTTCATCCTAGTTACAAGTTGACTATTGACTCGCACCTGGGCTCGTAGTTTCATAGTTGTCCCAGGTGCAAGTCCACCCTCGACTCGCAACTCAAGCATATATGTGTCTTTGTTTTTCATCCCAGATGCGGGTCCACCACTGACACGCAACTGGGCTTGTAGTTTGTTTCATTCTAGTTGCAAGTCGACCCTTGGCTCACAACTGGGATCATAGTTTTGTAGTTGTCCCAGGTGCAAGTCCATCCATGACTCGCAACTGGAGCATGTGTTTTTGGTTTTCATCCCAGTTATAAGTCCATCGTTGACATAAAACTGGGCATGTAGCTTGTCTCATCCTAGTTGCAAGTCAACCCTTGACTCGCAAATAGGATTGTAGTTTCCTAGTTGTCCCAGGTGCAAATCCATCCTCGACTCGCAATTGGTCCCATAGTTGTCAGACTTGCAAGCCCAGCCTCGACCCACAACTCGAGCGTGTGTTTCTGTTTTTCATCGTAGTTGCAAGTCTACCCTTGACTCACAACTAGGACCATATCATCTTGTTACATCCCAGTTGCAAGTTGATGCTTGACTCGCAAATGGCTCGTAGTTTAGAAGTTGTCCTAGTTGCAAGTCTCCCTTGGCTCGCAACTGGGCTCGTAGTTGTCCAAGTTGCAAGCCCACCCTCTACTCACACCTAGAACATGTGTTTTGTTTTTCATCCGAGTTGCATGTCTGCCATTTGATTGCAACTGGCTCATATCTTGTTTCTTCCCAGTTGCAAGTTGACCCTTAACTCGCAACTAGGCTCATAGTTTTGTAGTTGTCCCACTTGCAAGCCTATCCTCGACTCGCAACTAGGCTCGTAGTTGTCTGAGTTGCAAGCCTACCCTTGACTCGCAACTAGAGCATGTGCTTTATTTTTCATCCTAGTCGCAAGTCCATCCTTGACTCAAAACTAGGCTTATACTTTATTTCATACATAGTTGCAAGCCAACCTTTGACTCGCAACTAGTCCCTAATTTCGTAGTTGTCACAGTTGCACGTTCATCCCGACTCCCAAACGGGCTCGTAGTTGCCCGGGTGCAAGTCCACCCTCGACTTTGCAATTGGACATTTTTTTGTTTCTCATCCGAGTTGCAAGTCTAGGCTCGACTCACAACTGGGTTCTTAGTTTGTTGTTGTCCCAATTGTAAGCCCATCCTCGACTCAGAAATGGTGTCGTAATTTTGTGTAGTTGTCCTAGCTGCAAGTCCGCCCTTAACTCGCAACTAGGCTCACAATTTGTTTTTCATCCTAGTTGTAAGTTCATCACCGACTCTCACTAGGGACTATAATTTGTCTTTCATCCTAGTTGCAAGTCCACCCTGAATTCGCAACTAGGCTCATAGTTTTTGTAGTTGCAAGTCCACCCTCGACTCGCAACTGGTCTCATAGTTTTTGTGTACTTGTTACAGTTGCAAGTCAATCCTCGACTCGCAACTGGCCCGTAATTTGTTTTCATCCTTGTTGCAAGTTAACCCTCAACTCGCAAATGGGCTCAAAGATTTTTTATCTCCTCGGTTTTGCAAGTCCACCTTTGGCTTATAACTAGCACCGACCTTTTTTTCCTCCGCCCCTAGTTGCAAGACCACCCTCAACTTACAATCTAATTTTTTGACCTTTTGTTGTTGTTGCCTTAGTTACAAGCCCACCGTCGTTTTTATTTGTAGGCCCTAGTTGCAAGTCTATCACCAAGTTGCAATTAGGCTCCAAGTTTTTTATAGTACTTTTGTGTAGTTATCTCAGTTGCAAGTCCACGCTTGACACGCAACTGAGCCCATAGTTTGTTTTCATCCTAGTTGCAAGTCAACCCTCACCTCGCAAGTGTTCATGTAGTCTCTTTTTCATCCCACTTGCAAGTCACCCTCAACTCGCAATTAGGCTTGTAGTTTGTTTTTCATTCGAGTTGCAGGCCCACTCTCGACTCGCAACTCATTGCAAGTCCACCTTCGACTTGTAACTAGGACCGTAGTTTATTTTAATCCCAGTTGCAAGTTCATCCTCAACTCGCACATTGGCTCAAACTTTTTTGCCGTCTCTGTTTTGCAAGTCCACCTTTGGCTTAGAACTAGCACCGACCTTCTTTTTTTTCTACGCTCCCAATTGTAAGCCCACCCCCTACTTGCAATCAGGCTTTTTTTGACTTTATTGTTGCCTTAGTTACAAGCCCACACTCATTTTGCGGGAAGGTCGCCCTTTTTTATTCTTTGCCCCAGTTGCAAGTCCACCACCAACTTCCAATTGGGCTCCAAGTTTTTTATAGTACTTTTGTGTGGTTGTCTCAATTGCAAGTCCATCCTCAACACATAAGTGGGCCCATATGCTGTTTTCATCCTAGTTGCAAGTCCACTCTTGACTCGCAACTGGGCATGTAGTTTGTACTTTATTTTTCATCCTAGTTGCAAGTCCACACTCGACTCGCAACTGGGCCCGTAGATTGTTTTCATTCGAGTTGCAAGTCCCTCCTCAACTCACAAATGGGCACAAAGTTTTTTTTCGCCTCTGCAAGTACACCATTGGCTTATAACTAGCATCAACTCTTTTGTTCTCCGCTACTTTTTTGTTCTCCACTCCTAGTTGCGAGCCTGCCCTAATTTTGCAAGTCGGCCACCGACATGCTACATTTTTAGATTATGTTGCAAGTGCACCTCTATCATGCGTCTTGTAGTTGGGCCCACCTCTTTTATTTTTCTTTTCCAAATCGCAACTCAACCACCGACATGCAATGAGGGTCCAAACCATTTTTGTTTCTCTCAGTTGCAAGTTCGACCCTCGATATGCAACTGGGGATTTAACTCCATTTTTTCTAAGTTACAATTTTTCCAGTTCACCCTCGACACGCAATTGGGTCAGACCCATTTTTTCGTCCCAGTTACAATTTCACCCTCGACATGTAACCAGGGGCCCAACCCTTTTTTGTCCTATTTGCAAATCCACCGATGACATGCAACTGGTCCGCATCTTTTTTTCTCCATTTGCAAGTCCACTCTCAATACGCAACTGGGCCAGGCCCATTTTTGTCCCAGTTCAAAGTCTATCCTCGGCTCGTGGCTAGGGGCTGACCTTTTTTATTGTCCCAGTTGCAAGTCCACGCTCGACACGCAACTGCATCCCAACACATTTTCTTCTAGTTGCAAGTCAAACTACACCCATGTCATGCAATTTTGGGGTTTGCCTTTTTTTGTTCCAGTTGCGAGTCCACCCACGACACATAACTGGGAGGAGTGCCCGACCCCCTTTTGTCCCAGTTTCAACTCCACCATCGATACGCAACTGGGGGATCGACTCATTTTTTTCCCGGTTGCAAGTCCATCTCAATTCGCAACTTTGCCTGCGACCATCTTTGTGCCAATTTCAAGCCTACCCTCAACTCGCAACCAGGCTCGGCTTGTTTTGCCTCGGTTGCAAGTCCTTCCTTGAGTCGCAACTAGGCCCGACGTTTTTTGATCTAATTATAAATCCACCATCGACCCACAATCGGGCTCGACCCTTTTCTTTATCCTAGTTGCAAATCCACCGTCGACTCGCAACTAGGCGACCATTTTTGTCTCAGTTTCCATCATCGACTCGCAATTAGAGCTTTTTCTGCCTCAGTTGCAAGTCCAACCTTGACTCGCAATTGGGTCCGAATTTTCTTTTCACTTTAGTTGCAAGTCCAACATCGACTCGCAATTGAGCACAACCATTTTTCTCCCAGTTGCAAGTCCACTATAGTCATGCAACTGGGTCCTTGATCCCTTATTTTGCCACAGTTGCAAGTCAACCATCAACTTGCAACTGAAAATTTTGATGGAAAAATACTTATCTTTGCCTGAGAAAAAGAAAGTGTCATTGAATTCTGTTTAGAATGACTGAAAAGAAATTCTTGTTTGCGGAGGCAAAACCAAATTTCTTTTGTAAAACTTTGTTCCACGCACTTTTTTTACGGAGATGTATAAGTGAAATTTTGTTAATTGTTTGACATTTTAAAACACGCTTTAGATGCATTCTGAAAAAGTGAATGCAGGTGTACGCTGGGTCAGGACACCCTCATTCCAGTAATCACCTCCCATTCATTTTGAAATATCCATCTCGGCAAGCCCCGCGGCGAACAAATCCTGCAGCCGGCCTCTATCTCTCACATGCCGGAGCGTGGAGCCCATGCGTAAGAAGAGAAGGGACGCGAGCTGTAGTGTAGTTGTACGATTAGCAGCAACAGCAGGAAGGGAAGCGATTTGTTGTGTAGTGTATTGTACTAGTAGTACGACTAGCAGCAACAGTAGGAAGAGACACGAGCTGTTGTGTTTACTAGTACGACTAGCAACAATAGCAAGGGACTAGTACCAGCAACGGTAGAGGAATGTTGTTCAAAAACATTGCTAAAATCAGCCGCCCATTCACCCGGACAAGCAGGACGAGTGCCTAGGCAGCCCGACAAGGACGAGCACATGGCCAGACACAAAAAAGAAAAGAAAAAATAGGACAAGCTTATCTCAGGAAAAAAAAGGACAAACAAAAGGGGAAACAAATTGTTGTTGATGTCATGTTAGATGTGAGATATTATCTCTCACATCTAGATGTGACATAGTCAGACCCATATATTTTCTTATCTTTTTTGTGTGCCCTGTTACCTTGAGTCAGAAAAGGAAAAAAATGTGTTTACAACCCCCCCCCCCCCCTTCCAAAAAAAATTCATACTCGCTGGTTCTTTTTAGAGACCTTAGATTAAGAAAAAACATTTTGCTCGACAGCTTTCTTTAGGGGCTTTTGCTCCAGAGCTGGTATAATTAAGACGCACGTATGAACTCACCGGCCGGAGGCCCTTTTTGTTGACAGACATCGGAGGCGGCCCTTTTTTTGACAGACACCCGAGGCCCTTGGATGAACTATTACGAGCACGTGTGGTAATGTGTGAGTATGGCAATAAAAAGGAACATAATGAGATGAGAAAGAAAAAGAAAAAAAAACATTAACTGCCTATTTCGTGGAGTGCGTAGGCTGGCATATTTATATGACAGATAAGTAATTGGCATATGCTATGACCCTTGTGCTGGCCAAGTATAGTAATAAGTGGATGTTTGTTTACAGAGACTTTTTTGTATAGGGACTAAAAAAAGTCCTTCGAGACTTTTTTTATCAAACAAGAGGGACTTTTTAGGGACTAAATTAGGCATTTGGGACTAAATGAAGAAGACTCTCAAGGAGGGTCTTTTTTGGGACTTTTTGAGACTTTTCCAACAATGCCCCTCCATGCATCCATTGGCCCGCCACTCCATGGTGTTGTTTGATTGTTACTCCCTCTGTCCCAAAATATAAGAACATTTTTAACACTACACTAGTGTCAAAAACGTTCTTATATTATGGGACGGAGGGAGTATTTTTCTATATACTAGGGACAACATGATCATTTAATAATCTCTAGGAAGAGACTAGAGACTTTTTAATCTCTGAAAACAAACAGGGAGGGACTTTTTTAGGACTACAGACTTTTTAGTTAGGACTAGAAAAAGTTCTAGGACTTATGAACCAAACAAGGCCTAAGTATATATACGACGCTTGCGGTGCTAGCTCCTAGCTGTGGATATAGATACTCCTGTGGTAACGCTAAACAAAAAAGGACAGTAGTAAGGGTAAAAGCGATCGATCGAGCGATGGAGAAGAGCGGCGGGCATAAAGCAAAGTGAGAGACAAGACACAAGATTACCGGGCCCCAGCCCAATTCAAGGCAATGATACGATACGTACCTTTGGTAGTGGTGGATACGCCGCTGGTCCGTCGAGCGACGCGCGTGCCGCCGGCATCTCCTTTGCCGCGCAAACGGCATGGACCTGATTGTTCAAAGCCAAAGTGATCAGGCCCAATCCAATCTTTTCTCAACACAAGTATACATCATCCCCCAAAAAGAAAAGGAAAGAAAAGGCACAAGCTACAAAGACACGTAACCCCGCGAAAAAGAAAAATTGAAAATAATAATCAGGAGAACTCGTTCGGCAGCTTGGTCTCGAGCTCAATACGGCACGGCCGGCATTCGTACGCAGCACGTACGTGAACAGGGAGAAACGGCTGTCAGCTGCAGGCAGCGAACTGCACTGCAGCAGCCATCGCAGTCTGCCGGCGAGTGACAGACAAGAACTCGTGCCACAGAACGTGAGAGGTGGATCGGAGCTGCATGCTGGCGCGCACGAAAAAATTGCGAGGTCGATCTTACCGGAGAAGAAGAGATTGGCGAATCCGTAGAAAAGAGTACTAGAAGAATTAATGGCGGGGACGAAGCATGAGTGGTTCTGACCCGTTTGTACATGCGTATATACGCTGCACCCGTAGAACTAATGGCAGGGACGAAGCTAGAAAAATAGCTTGATGGATCATGTATATGACACTGAGGGGTGATCAGTAGTAAGCCAGCGAAGGATTTTCCAATTTCCAAATTTTAATGGCTGTACACACACACACACACACACACACACACACACACACACAAAAACATCGTATAGCAGAAGAAATTAAACCAGCGTTCCGTTTGAAGAAACAAAGAAGAAACCAGCGCCGGCGGCAAGCGAAAAGCATGGCAGGAATGGATATCCATCACCTTTGGCGAGAGCACGCGGCAGCAGCCGGGGTTCACCGTGGCGGAAGGGCGCCCCCGCCGGCGGAGAGAGGCGGAGCTGCATGCTGGCCGGGCTGCAATATGCATCCACGTGCCTCAATTCCACCGCCTGCGGGTTGCTCTATTTATAACCGTCGATCTAGCCCCGACGAGGAGCTAAGGACGATGATGAGCTGATGGTGAATTGGTGATGGCGATCGAGCGAGGGGATAAGGATCGGAGCGCGCCGGTTTGGGCAAGTGATTAACAGGGGCAGTTAATGAGCAAAAAAGCAGGAAAAACACGAGGTTTATTTGGAGGGTGCCTATGTGTTGGTGGGTGCATATATATGCAATGCAAGGGGTAGCGAGAGAATGGGCTGGTCAGGGTTGGAGATGGTTAGCGAGGAAGGAGGAGGGAGACAAAGGGCTTGTGGGAGAAGGGAATGATTCTGGTGCGGGGAAAGCTCCTGGTAGTGGACAAAAAACTCAAAACGTCTACCTTGTGAACGGGTGGTGCGAGGGCGACATTCTCGTCCCACACACGATGATGCCCCTCTATAATCAGTCCAGAGACTTCTTTTTAAGAGTTGTTGATCTGTTTTGGAGTGAAGAGAAGGTAACCGAACTTACTCACTTCGTTTTTAAATATAAGTTTTTTTAGACATTACAACATATAGATGTATGTAGACATGTTTTTCTCTCGTGTCGCCTCCACCGCAGGCGGCTCGGGAGAGCTCAGCTGCCGCCGCCGCCGCCTAGTAACCCTCAAGCGCCCTTCTCCTCCGCCGCTGCCCATGGTCGGCGCCGGGCAAAGCCCGTGCGTGCGACGGCGGCGGCGGAGGGTCTCTCCTCCCTCTCCCGGATCCGCGGCGGCGCGAGCGTCTTGATCCGCGGGGTGCGGCCCTCCTGACGGTGTGGCGGATCCCCGAGGCGGCGGGCTCGAGGCGGTGCACGGGCGCCCAGATCCATGGGTGTGGGATTCCCGACAGCGTGCGGGCTCCCGGTGGCAGCGGGATCGGTCGACTGCGGGCTTGGGCGATGGCGCCGGCTGCGCGGTGCTGGATCTCGTCGCTCGTGACAGATCTCGCCACTCCGGCCATAGTGGAGAACCTGGACCTGGGGCGGCGGTCCCGGTAGGCATGGCGACGGCGCCCTCGGCTGGCAACGTTTGCGGGAGGTGGATGTACGATGTCTTGACCGCGTGGCGGTGAGTTGCCGGTGGATCTCCTCCGCGTTGCAGGCTCTCTCCCGCTGCACTTGGTGGCTTACGATCGCGGTGGTCGGCCTCAATGCATTCGCGGGGGCTGGTAGAGGTGACGTCGGGCCGGAGGGAAATCTGGATGACTCGTTCATCCCGACGGTGGCGACGACCAGGGTCGCCGTTCTTCTTGCAGGCGCCGTCGAGGTCCCTGCCCTCCAACCCGTCCCCAAGCCCGGGTGAAATCCCAAAATCTCCTTAGATTGGGCGGCGGCGGCACTGCGTGTGTCGTACCCTTCTTGGAGGCGCTGCCTGGGGCGTTTGGGTGCTCGGTTAGAGGAACTGCAGCCGGAGGGGATGGGACCAGTGGCAACAGGTGGTGTTCGCGGCGGAGGAGCGGCGTGGCATCCGGCACGTCGACAATGGCGAGTCTCAGCGGCATGGAGCAGCGGGGTCTCGCTGGTGGGCGTGTGATGATGGACGAGCGCAAGATGGTGGCATTGTCTGGCGTCGTGGTGGCGTTGACGACAGCTAGACAAGGCAAGATAGATGCAATAGTACAACACTGAAGATGGATTGGTGGCAGGTGGCTGCGGCGGCCTCATACCCGGTAGGCGTCCTGGTTGAGGAATGTGCCGGACTGGTGGGTGCCTCATACCCGGCAGGCGTCCTGATTGAGACACCAGGTCTTAGATGTTAGGTTTAGCTGCGAGGTCTGTTTTGGTATTAGGCCCAGACAATCAGCATCCCTTCATTAACTGGATAGAAGTAGCGACAAATGTTGTTTAGACGGTGGCTTTAGTCTTACTGTTGTATGACTTTATAAGGTTTTGTGGGATTGATTAATAAAGTGTCTGCATGCATCGTCCAGATGCAGAGGCCGGGGGTTCTCCTCCTTTTCTTAAAAAAAAAATATGTAGACATATTTTAGAGTATAGACTCACTCATTTTGTTTTGTATATAGTTATTTGTTGAAATATCTAAAAACAGTTATATTTGAAAGCGGAGGGAGTATATATGTATGAGAATATGATATTACTGTCCACCGTGTGGTATCTCCCGATCAATCATCGTCCCTGCCGCAAAACACTCATTTCACATCTTGGTAAAGCCGAATCCACATAAACAAGGAATTAGTAGAAGCTAGGAGTGGAACTTCATTTTCAGTGCTTATCATGCATGCATGAAAGCAGTGGCGGAGCTACAAACAGAAGACTGGGTGGGCCGGGCTGAATTTGATGCTAAATCTTGGCTACTGCCTTGTAGCGTTGTGTATTCATGGGCTGGGCCTAGATGAATTTCTATATTTTTTCTCAAAAGTTGGGCGGGCCACGGCCCATTCCGTCACAACGTAGCTGCACCGCCGGCGACGCCCATCGGTCCCAACACCACCCCCCCAGCGCTACAAGGCCGCCTCCCGCACTCATCTCCTCTACTACACGTCGGTTGCCTATACGGGGAAGCCGAGGTGCTCTTCACCGACCGCGTCTTCACCACGACCGCAAGGTGTTCGACACTTTTCTCGCGAGGTACCATGGATAGTGGGAACGAGTATTTTTTCAACAACTTCATTTGTTCATCGGATGACTCGTCGTTGGACGATGAGTAGCTTGTGGTTCATGCATTGGTGGTCAATGACCACATTGCTAGGCAGCTGCCTAGGTTAAGGGGTTCAATCCCGGGCCATGCTCCGGCGTTGAACCGCAATAAAGAGAGCGGTCATTACCTAGTCTATGTCGATTACTTTGAGAGTTCCCCGCTCTTCAAACCCCATCTTTTCCAGCGCCGCTTCCGGATGGCGAGGCATGTGTTCAATCGTATTCAAGAGGGAGTGGTAGCATATGATAATTAGTTTGAATGCAAGAAGGATGCCCTTGGTAAGGTTGGCTTCTCCTCTTATCAGAAATGCACAACGGCTATTCGTATGCTTGCATACAGAATTCCTGGTGATCTTGTGGATGAGTACGTCCGCATGAGTGAGTCCACATGTCTCGCATCAATGTATAGGTTCTGCAGGGCCGTGGTGGCAGTGTTTGGTCTAAGCACCTGAGAGAGTCAAATGTCGCAGATACATCACGGTTGTTGGCGATCGATGCAGATAGAGGCTTTTCGGGAATGCCTGGCAGCATAGATTGTATGCACTAGAAGTGGTAGAACTGTGCACTAGCTTGGCATGGGTAGTACAAGGGGCATGTGAAAGGTTGCACTATCATACTTGGTGCGGTTGTTTCACAAGATCTTTGGATATGTCACTCTTTCTTCGGCATGGATGGTTCTCAAACATCATCGTGCTTCAACGTTCTCCAGTGTCTGCAAGGCTTGCATAAGGCCACTATTCGGAGGTCAAATTGTAGATCAATGGCCACCAGTACAATAAGGGATACTACCTAGGTGATGGTATTTTTCCTCGGTGCTCGACTCTTGTGAATACAATATCCAATCCGAAAGGAGAGAAGAAACAGAGATTTGCCCAATCACAAGAGAGTGCTAGGAAGGATATGGAGCGTGCTTTTGGTGTTCTTCAATCTTGAAGGGCTATCATCTGACAGCCTGCACTGACATGGAGCACCGAGAAGCTTTGGGAGGTGATGACTGCTTGTTTGATCATGCACAACATGATCGTGGAGGATGAGCGTGATAACAACATCTACGCCCAAGGGTTTGAATACCAGGGTAAAAATGTTGTGCATGAACACCAAGAACCAGCAACGTTTCAACAGTTCACCCAGTTTCACCATGAAATGCGTGATTAGCATACTCATATGCAAGTCCAAAATGACTTGGTTGAGCACATGTGGATTCATATTGGCAACCGGTAGATCTATCGGTTCATTTTCTTTTGATGTATTCATGACAATTTAAATTTAGTTGTAGACTTTGTGTTTTTTTATTCGCTTGTGAAACTATTATGGTACTATGTGATTTATTTGGTTGTAAAACTAAATGCAATGCTTATTTTTTAGTTAAAGAATTATCTACAATTGGCTGCCGGTCGGACCAAATGCGTCGGCCACGTTGAGCACACTGGTAGTGCATCTCAAAAGAGGCAGCACGACGCCCCTTTTCCCAACCCAAATGGAAAAAATTCAGACAAAACGGATGTTCGTTTGGGGTCACCCGTTGGAGTTGGCCTTAGTACGAGGTGTAGATATGGATTACTTTGTGAGAAAGAATACAATGAGGCGTACACAAGTATGTGAATCTCCGATTCCGATGGAACGCTACCCCATCTCGTCCCAGACCGCCTCTTCTCAAAACCCTAGCTTCTTGCCCCCACCTTTGTCATCCCCTCTTCCGTCGTCATCGGAGCATGCATCAGGCTAAAGGCGTTGCGGTGGATGGCACCAACGGGAGCCTCTCACTCATATCCATTTGTGGTTGGGTGCCTATTGCAGTCACTCGCGGTGCCATGATCAAAACCTTGTGTTTTCAACAAGCTCTTATAATGATAGACTTATAGTCAAATTCCAAGAGCTATTTGTTTAGTACCGTGTTGTACACACGCATGGGGTCATTAAGTTACGAGATTCTTGTGTAGTCAACAACTACACAGTTTAATGTAGCTTCACCACTTCTTGGAGTTCCTCATTGGGGAGGGGGTGTGTGGTGGTGTAAGCTGAGACACCGATCTAGGTGAGCCCTGATACGTCTCCAACGTATCTATAATTTATGAAGTATTCATGCTATTATATTATCTATTTTGGATGTTTATGGGCTTTATTTTACACTTTTATATTATTTTTGGGACTAACCTATTAACCCAGAGCCCAGTGCCAGTTCCTGTTTTTTCCCTTGGTTCAGTGTTTCGCAGAAAAGGAATATCAAACGGAGTCCAAACGGAATAAAACCTTCGGGAGAGTTATTTTTGGAACGGAAGCAATCCAGAAGACTTGGAGTGTACGTAAGGGAAGCAATGAGGAAGGCACGATGCAGGGGGCGCACCCACCCCCTGGGAGCGCCCTCCATCCTCAGGGGCCCCTCGTGGCTCCCTGACCGACTTCTTTCGCCTATATATATACCCTAAAACCATCGGGGAACAGAATAGATCGGGAGTTCCGCCGCCGCAAGCCTCTGTAGCCACCAAAAACCAATCGGGACCCTGTTCCAGCACCCTGCCGGAGGGGGGAGACCCTCACCGGTGGCCATCTTCATCATCCCGGCGCTCTCCGTGAAAAGGAGGGAGTAGTTCACCCTTGGGGCTGAGGGTATGTGCCAATAGCTATGTGTTTGATCTCTCTCTCTCTCTCTCTCTCTCTCTCTCTCTCTCTCTCTCTCTCTCTCGTGTTCTTGAGGTGATACGATTTTGATGTATCGCGAGCTTTGCTATTATAGTTGGATCTTATGATGTTTATCCCCCTCTACTCTCTTGTAATGGATTGAGTTTTCCCTTTGAAGTTATCTTATAGGATTGAGTCTTTAAGGATTTGAGAACACTTGATGTATGTCTTGTCATGCTTATCTGTGGTGACAATCGGATATCACGTGATCCACTTGATGTATGTTTTGGTGATCAACTTGCGGGTTCCGCCCATGAACCTATGCATAGGGGTTGGCACACGTTTTTGTCTTGACTCTCCGGTAGAAACTTTGGGGCTCTCTTTGAAGTTCTATGTGTTGGTTTAATAGATGAATCTAAGATTGTGTGATGCATATCGTATAATCATACCCATGGATAATTGATGTGACATTGGAGTATCTAGGTGACAATAGGGTTTTGGTTGATTTGTGTCTTAAGGTGTTATTCTAGTACGCACTCTATGATAGATTGATCCAAAAGAATAACTTTGAGGAGGTTTCGTACCCTACCATAATTTCTTCGTTTGTTCTTCGCTATTACTGACTTTGGAGTGACTCTTTGTTGCATGTCGAGGGATAGTTATATGATCCAATTATGTTATTATTGTTGAGAGAACTTGCACTAGTGAAAGTATGAACCCTAGGCCTTGTTTCCTAGCATTGCAATACCGTTTGTGCTCACTTTTATCCTTAGTTACCTTGCTGTTTTTATTATTTCAGATTACAAAAACCTAAATCTACTATCCATGTTGCACTTGTATCACCATCTCTTCGCTGAACTAGTGCACCTATACAATTTACCATTGTATTAGGTGTGTTGGGGACACAAGAGACTCTTTGTTATTTGGTTGCAGGATTGCTTGAGAGAGACTATCTTCATCCTAAGCCTCCCACGGATTGATAAACCTTAGGTCATCCACTTGAGGGAAATTTGCTACTGTCCTACAAACCTTTGCACTTGGAGGCCCAACAACGTCTACAAGAAGAAGGTTGTGTAGTAGACATCAAGCTCTTTTCTGGCGCCGTTGCCGGGGAGGTGAGTGCTTGAAGGTATATCTTTAGATCTTGCAATCGAATCTTTTTGTTTCTTGTTTTATCACTAGTTTAGTCTATAAAAGAAAGCTACAAAAAATGGAATTAAGGGTGCCTCATATGCTTCATCTTTTTAATGTCTTTCGTGAAAATGATGGAAAGGAAAATTGTGTTCAAGTACTAGAAGAAGAATTACATAGAATGTTTGGCACTAAATCTTTGAATGATGAGCATGATTGCAATGTTGTTAGTATGAACTCTTTGAATATCCATAGTACTAATGATGATTGCACTAGTTATGATGAAAATGTCTCCTATAAACATGTCAGTTTTTGTGGAGTGCATTGGGTTTGCAAGTACACACCAAATAGGGAAGATAGATATTGCAAGAGGCATAAGCATTTAGAAACTAAATGGTTGTAAGAAAGGCTAAATGTTAGTGCTGAAAATTTAAAATTTCTTAGCCATATTTGTGAACGTTGCAATGAACATGGTCATTTAAATATCAAAAGTGAATTGTTTCATGATCGAATTGTGTCCAAAAATTGTGATGACTTGATTTCCCTTGCACATTATAATGAACTTAGTTTGATTTTGGGTTATGAAGAAATGAAACGTCAAACTAAGATTATTCCAGAATATAACCTCGAGAAATTCCTCGATATTGATCTAGAAGAAATTTATATGTATTGTGTGGTGAATTGCATTGAAAATCCTTATATTCCCAATTATATAAAGAAAAGAAAACAAATAGAATATGAAGAAAATACTAATGAAAGGGAAGAGACTTCCCAATATCCTCCTATTATTTCTTATGATGAATCAGGTAACGAGGATGAGCCTTCTATTCAACCAATCTCATTAATAAGGAGCTCCAAAAAGAGGATTGAAACCACACATGATGTGGTGAAGAAGAAGAAAAGAAAAAGGAAGAGAGGTAAAAAGATATCTCCCTCAAATAATGTTGCTCCTATTATTGGTGTGCCTAATGAAAATGAATCAAAAATAATTGTGGAAGATGATGCACTTGACGATGATCTCGTTATGCCTATTGCTTGTTGTGATGATTATGATTGGGAAGATAATGATACTTCTTATGATCTTGAAAATCTTTTTGTCACTTGCTTGGAAGAAAATGATAATTGCTATACTATTGGTGCTATCCATACTATTAATGATGAGAGTGATTATGCTTATGATATGAAAAGGCCCAAGCTTGGGGATGCTATGTTTGATGAAGATGATGTTTTTGAGAATATATTTGCTGCAATTAATGTTTGTCCCAAGTTTGGGGATGCTACGTTTAATGAAGATGATATTTTTAGTCTCCCAAGTTTTGATATGCAAATTTATAATGATGATAGCATGCCTCCTACTTATGATGATTATATTGATGAAAGTGGGTGTGGAAGAGTGTCAACTTTAGGAAGAAATGATCCCACTATTTTGGAGGATGTTGAATCTTATAATATTTAGGAAAGTGGATTTGGAGAGGTCATTGATGAAGCTATGTACCTGGAGTAGGGTCATAGGCCTGACCTAGATACCCTCCCAAGGACATCACCCTAAAGTTAGAAGCATTCGAAGGGTACTACCATCCACTCGATCAGAAACATTCCACTCGGAAGATTGAATGTCAATTGACCGCAACAGAAACCACTCGACATATAGAAGGTCTAAGGCCACTCTGCGCAGCAATGGTCGGGCATTTACTCTTAGACTTAATATCCATTTATAGCACTTTATTACGGATGTTACCTGTAATGCTCCTTCTTTATGTACATTAAACCCTTGGTAACGGAGGACGGCTGAGGTCATGGCGCACTCTATATAAGCCACGTTCCTCCTCTAGCACAAGGGTTCGCACCCCCTGTAACACACACATGCATAATCTAGTCGATCGCCTCCGGGCTCCGAGACGTAGGGTTGTTACTTCTTTTGAGAAGGGCCTGAACTCGTAAAACTCGTGTGTACAACTTCGCCATAGCTAGGATCTTGCCTCCTCATACCTACCCCCATTCTACTGTCAGTCTTAGATCCACGACAGTTGGCGCCCACCATGGGGCAGGTGTCTTAGCGACTTGTTGGAGGAGTTGCGATTTTTCCGAATCCCATCATCATAGTTTCTGGCGGAGGTTTGGCTGAGGGCCGCGAGATCCGTCTTGGTGCGCTCATGTTCGTCACCAACGACTCCGCTTGGCTCCAAGAGGCTCCACTCGACGTCGAGGCGCTCCCCGTCCGCGGGGCAACGCACTTTCGCGCGTGCGTCCGCGGCGTCTTTCTTCGGCAGCCGTCGACTCAGTATTGGTCGACTCCTGTAGCGTCCTCACCCCCGCTGTTCGCCGGTGCAAGCGTTCCGGTCGGTTGCGGCTCCAGCGGTGGGTAAGGCATGCGGTGGCCCACCAATCGGCCATCCCACAAATCACGGAGATCGAGCCCGATGAAACTCTCTATGGCCTGTTCGACTGACTCCGTCGAGTCTGCATCCGAGTGCGACAACAGTGACCCCGCGGCGGAAGTCCTGATGGTCAACGGACCGCGCAGTCCTCCTGGCTTCCCCCGTGATGACGGCGGCGATGGTGGCGGCGATCTGTCGCGCGTCCACGAGGAGTACGGCCCCGAGCCCCTCTATTCGCAGCAGAGGGAAGAGCTTCGCCGCCGCAACATGGATGCACTTCACACTCCTATCGTTGGAGAAACCCCCGAGGCCCGGGCCTTGGAGGAGGCGCGCCTGGCCAACTTGGCTGAGCGCACTTGACTGGAGAACCTCCAGCACACACTCGACGAACGTGCTCGGCTGCGGATTCCCGATTCCAGTCGATGATACCTTTTTCCGCCTCCGTCTCAGGTATACCGGACTCCGATTCAAAACCTCACAGCTGCAGCCCGAATAGCAGAGTCGATTCAGCCTTCCCAGTCGGAGGCTGGCAGAGGGTTGATGCAGATTCGAGCTTTACTCCGGGCAGCGGGAGAGCAGAACACAACAGTATCTCAGTCGCGGAATAGGATTCACAGCAGATCTGTGATGGCAGACACAGTTCAGTCGGCTCACAGCCCAAGATCGCCTCCGAGGCGTGAGGGACGTGGAGACCGCCGAGATCAATATAGAAACCGTGAGCAGTATGATCACCGACTCGACCACGATGACCGTCGCCGAACACCTAAACCTCCCCCAAGGAGTGGGTCACATGTGCCTCGGCAACACGATGACAGGCACCCTCATAGTGGCGGACGAAGAATTCCAGTCGACCCCAGAGAGCCGGGCTTTGATGCGAGATCTATTCTCGTTCAAGGTCTGGTGGACAGGAACAGGGCACACAGAGAGGGTCATGATAGAGATTACCCGACTGGCAGCAGAGTGCATGTTTCAGGTCCCGAGTGTTTCAGCAGAGCCATCAGAGCAGCAGTGATTCCTTCCAACTTCAGGTTGGCGACTGGAGTCAGTAAGTTCACTGGTGAGTCCAAGCCTGACACTTGGCTTGAGTCCTACCGAGTGGCTGTGCAGATTGGTGGCGGCAATGATGAAGTGGCCATGAAACACCTTCCTCTGATGTTGGAGGGCTCGGCTAGAGCGTGGTTGAATCAGTTAGCACCTGGCAACATATATAGTTGGGAGGAACTTGCCCGAGTGTTTGTTAGAACCTTTGAAGGTACATGCAAACGAACAGCGGGGTTGACAGAGTTGCAGTCCTATGTGCAGAAACCGAATGAGACTTTGAGAGATTATATCAAGAGATGGATCACATTGCACCACACAGTAGAGAATGTGTCAGATCATCAAGCAATTTGTGCCTTCAAGGAGGGTGTTAAGTACCGAGAGTTGAACCTGAAGTTCGGTCGGACGGGAGATATGTCCGTGAGTCGGATGATGGAGATCGCCACCAAGTATGACAATGGTGAAGAGGAGGACCGACTCCGAAGTGGCAAGCACAAAACAGTCGCCCAGGAGACCGGAGGAGGGACTTCCAGTCGGAAACAGAAACGCAAAGCCGAACCAGCAGCTCCTGGTGAAGCTTTGGTTGTGTCTCAAGGGAAGTTCAAGGGGAATCCCAAAGGGCCATGGAACCCCAAGAAAGTTAAAGATCAAGACAGAAATGATGTGTTGGATTTACCCTATCACATTCATATCAAGAAAGATGAGGAGGGTAATCTAATTTACCCTAAACACACCACTCGACAGTGTCGGCTCCTGATCCAACAGTTTCGAGAAAGAAAAGGAGTCAGACAAGGGTGAAGATAAGGAAGAAGACGATGATGGTTTTCCCAACGTTAATTCCACTCTGATGATTTTGCTGATGTTGAAAGCAAAAGTTGACTGAAAGTTATAAACAGAGAGGTGAACATGGTTGCTCCGGCGACACCAAGTTACTTGAAGTGGTCCCAGACTGCCATCACATTCGACCAGTCTGACCATCCAGCTCGTATAGCCACCCCTGAGAGGCAAGCGCTGGTGGTCAACCCAGTTGTTGAAGGCACTCGACTGACTAAAGTGATGATGGATGGTGGAAGTGGCCCGAATATCCTGTATGCTGAAACCTTGAAGGGAATGGGCATTCTGATGTCCAAGCTCAGTGAAAGCAACATGAGTTTTCATGGCGTCATACCTGGCAAGAAGGCTGAATCACTCGGCCAGATCGCCCTTGATGTGGTTTTCGGTGATTCCAAGAATTACTGCACAGAAAAGTTGACATTTGAAGTAGTGGATTTCTAGAGTGCTTATCATGCCATTCTGGGTAGGCCCGCTTATGCACATTTCATGGCTCAACCGTGTTACACGTATCTCAAGTTGAAAATGCCTGGTCCTAGGGGAGTGATCACTATCACTGGCAATCGGCAAAAGGCAGAAGAGTGCTTCCAGAAGGGCTCAAAAATTGCTGATGCACAAATGGCAGCAGTCGAAATGCAAGAATACCGGAAGAACGCAGATCTGAGTGATTTGTTGCGCTCCAAGAAGCCTGCCACTGATTCTGCATTTCAGTCGTCTGGTGAAACTAAGCCGATTCATATTCACCCAACCGATCCCAGTGCTGCTCCTACTCATATTTCAACTTCACTCGACAGCAAATAGGAAGAAGCGCTCATCCAGTTCCTCCGTGAGAAATAGGACATCTTCGCATGGAAACCTTTTGACATGCCGGGTGTACCCAGGGACTGGCTGAGCATCGTTTGCAAGTCGACCTGAAAGTGAAGCTAGTCAAGGAACATCTTTGACGGTCCGTCGTACAGAAGAGAAAAGCAATTGGCGAGGAAGTGGCTCGGCTTCTAGCAGCTGAGTTCATCCGAGAGATTTACCACTCCGAGTGGCTTGCCAATGTTGTCATGGTCCCCAAGAAGAATGATTCACTTCGCATGTGCATTGACTTCAAGCATATCAATCGGGCCTGCCCGAAAGATCATTTTCCTCTCCCCGCATCGACCAGATCGTCGACTCGACTGCGGGGTGTGAGTAGTTGTCTTTTCTGGACGCCTATTCCGGGTATCATCTGATCCGACTGTATGAACCCGATGAGATAAAAACGACTTTCATTACTCCATTCGGATGCTTCTGTTATGTCACCATGCCATTCAGCCTGAAGAATGCTGGAGCCACATTCATGAGGATGATTCAGAAGTGCCTGCTCACTCAAATCAGTCGGAATGTGGAAGCTTACATGGATGCATTGTGGTCAAGTCACGTAAAGGTTCTGACCTGCTGACTGACCTTGCTGAAACTTTTGCCAACCTCAGAAGGTATGATATCAAGCTCAATCCATCAAAGTGCACATTCGGAGTTCCTGGCGGAACGTTACTCGGTTTCCTCATTTCCGAACGAGGGATCGATGCTAACCCAGAGAAAGTTGGTGCTATACTCCGGATGAAACGCCCTGTGCGTGTGCATGATGTCCAGAAGCTTACTGGTTGTTTGGCCACCTTGAGTCGATTCATTTCTCGCCTCGGTGAAAAGGCATTGCCTCTTTACCGATTGATGAAGAAATCTGATAAGTTCGAGTGGACTCCTAAAGCTGATGCGGCATTTGCAGAGCTCAAAGCCCTGCTTTCCACCCAGTCGGTGCTTGCTGCCCCAATCAGCAAAGAGACTTTAGTGCTTTATATCGCAGCCACTGGACAAGTTGTCAGTACAGTACTCATGGTCGAGAGGGAAGAAGAAGGAAAAGCCTATAAATTTCAGCACCCAGTATACTATGTTTCTGAAGTTCTGACTCCATCCAAGCAAAGATATCCGCATTATCAGAAGCTTGTTTATGGGATTTACATGACCACGAAGAAGGTTGCACACTATTTCTCTGATCACTCCATTACAGTCGTCAGCGACGCACCATTGTCAGAGATTCTGAACAATAGAGATGCAACTGGTCGAGTGGCAAAGTGGGCGATTGAACTCCTTCCCCTAGATATCAAGTTTGAGGCAAAGAATGCTATCAAGTCCCAAGCAATAGCAGATTCCCTCGCCGAGTGGGTTGAACAGCAACTGCCGACTCAGATTCACTCGGAGCATTGGACCATGTTCTTCGATGGATCCAAGATGTTGAATGGTTCCGGTGCTGGGGTGGTATTGGTATCTCCCCGAGGTGACAAACTCAGTTATGTTCTCCAGATTCATTTTGACTCCTCCAACAACGAAGCTGAGTATGAAGCACTTCTGTACGGGTTGCGTATGGCCATTTTACTCGGCGTCCGTTGCCTCATCGTCTATGGCAACTCGGATTTAGTGGTCAATCAAGTGATGAAGGAGTGGGACGTCAGGAGTCTAGCTATGACTGGTTATTGTAATGCAGTGAGAAAGTTAGAGAAGAAGTTCGAGGGGTTAGAGCTCCATCACATACCCCGACTAAAAAATCAAGCAGCTGATGATTTGGCAAAGATAGGTTCCAAGAGGGAGGCCATTCCCAGCAATGTGTTCTTGGAACATATTCACACACCTTCAGTTCTAGAAGATCCTTTCACTGAAGAGCCCCCACAACCAAAGAGTGCCACTGATCCGACTGAAGTCGAAGTCCCAGCTGTGGTCAACCTGATCATGGAGGTTTTAGTCATCACTCCCGACTGGACAGTGCCGTACATTTCATACATTCTCAAAAGGGAACTTCCAGAGGATGAAGAAGAGGCCCGACAGATCGTTCGTCGATCCAAAGCCTTTACTATGATAGGAGGACAGTTGTTCAGAGAGAGTGTGACTGGAGTCTGTCAGAAATGCATAACACGAGAAGAAGGTCGAGTGATCCTCAATGACATCCACTCGGGGACCTGTGGTCACCATGCGTCCTCTCGGACCATCGTGGCCAAAGCATACCGAGCAGGATTTTATTGGCCACAAGCAAATGAAATGGTGAAAGAGATAGTCGACAAATGTGAAGGTTGCCAGTTTTACTCCAACATGTCTCACAAGCCAGCATCATCCCTGAAGACCATTCCACTTGTCTGGCCCTTTGCTGTTTGGGGTTTGGATATGGTTGGACCTCTAAGGACTGGTAGGAGCGGTTTCACTCACGTGCTCATGGCAGTCGACAAGTTCACCAAATGGATCGAAACGAAGCCTATCAAAAACCTTGAAGCCAGTACTACCATCAGCTTCATCAGAGAGTTAACATTCATATATGGTGTTCCACACAGCATCATCACTGACAATGGATCAAACTTCGATTCTGATGAGTTCAGAGCCTTCTGTGCTTCCCAAGGTACTCGAGTCGACTATGCTTCAGTCGCTCATCTCCAGTCGAATGGACAGGCTGAAAGAGCAAATGGATTGATTCTCAAAGGGTTGAAACCCCGACTGATGTGTGATCTCAAACACGCAGCAGGAGCTTGGGTTGATGAACTTCCGTCAGTACTATGGGGACTGAGGACAACTCCCAATCGGTTGACTGGCCGAACTCCTTTCTTCTTGGTTTATGGAGCTAAAGCTGTACTTCCGAGTGACTTGCTTCACAATGCACCCCGAGTCGAGCTTTTCTCAGAAGATGAAGCAGAACAGGCACGACAAGATGCAGTTGATCTCCTGGAAGAGGAAAGAGAGATGGCCCTGATCCGGTCGACCATCTATCAGCAAGACTTGCGTCGATTCCACGTCAGAAACATGAGGGGTCGGGCATTTCAAGAGGGAGACTTGGTTCTCCGAGTAGATCAGCAGAAACCACACAAGCTTGCTCCTACCTGGGAAGGTCCCTTCATTGTCACTAGAGTGCTCCACAACGGAGCATACACCTCTATAATGTCGAGCACAAGAAAGACAAGCCGCGCGCTTGGAATGCGGAGCTGCTCCGCCCCTTTTATACTTAAGCACTCATTCTGATGAGATGTAATAAGAAATACCTTTGTAGTTTGTTTATTAAAGACAAGAGCTTTACAGTCTTCTAAAACGATTGTCGTTGCTTATGTTTGTGTCTGAAATCCCCCAGTGGGTGACTTAGCCGTGAATCCGTTTCGCCTAAGTTTATAAAATCCTACCGAGTGGTGAGCAAGCCTCTCACTCGGGGACTTAGCCGTGAATCCGTTTCGCCTAAGTTTATAAAATCCTACCAAGTGGTGAGCAAGCCTCTCACTCGGGGACTTAGCCGTGAATCCGTTTCGCCTAAGTTTATAAAATCCTACCGAGTGGTGAGCAAGCCTCTCACTCGGGGACTTAGCCGCGAATCCGCTTTGCCTAAGTTTATAAAATCCTACCGAGTGGTGAGCAAGCCTCCCACTCGGGGGCTTAGCTGCAGTCCAGTACTCGTCTAAGTTTTAAAAAAATCCTATCGAGTGGTGAGCAAGCCTCCCACTCGGGGGCTTAGCTGCAGTCCAGTACTTGCCTAAGTTTAAAAAAATCCTACCAAGTGGTGAGCAAGCCTCCCACTCGGGGGCTTAGCTGCAGTCCAGTACTCGCCTAAGTTTGAAAAATCCTACCGAGTGGTGAGCAAGCCTCCCACTCGGGGGCTTAGCTGCAGTCCAGTACTCGCCTAAGTTTGAAAAATCCTACCGAGTGGTGAGCAACCCTCCCACTCGGGGGCTTAGATGCAGTCCAGTACTCGCCTAAGTTTGAAAAATCCTACCGAGTGGTGAGCAACCCTCCCACTCGGGGGCTTAGCTGTAGTCCAGTACTCGCCTAAGTTTGGAAAATCATACTGAGTGATGAGCAACTCTCTCACTCGGGGGCTTAGCTGTAGTCCAGTACTCGCCTAAATTTGAAAAATCCTACCGAGTGATGAGCAACCCTCCCACTCGGGGGCTTAGCTGCATTCCAGTACTCGCCTAAGTTTAAAAAATCCTACCGAGTGGTGAGCAACCCTCCCACTCGGGGGCTTAGCTGCAGTCCAGTACTCGCCTAAGTTTGAAACACATCCCTATCCGCAAGGACGAGGAGGTGCAGGTCGACTACAACCTTCTCCTTCAAAGCTGCGTCACAAGTACAACGTGTGCTCCATCCCTATCCGCAAGGACAACGAGGTGCAGGTCGACTGCAACCTTCTCCTTCGGAGCTGCATCACAAGTACAACATGCGCTCCATCCCTATCCGCAAGGATGACGAGGTACAAGTCGACTGCAACCTTCTCCTTTGGAGCTGCATCACAAGTACAACATGCGCTCCATCCCTATCCGCAAGGATGACGAGGTGCAGGTCGACTGCAACCTTCTCCTTGGAGCTGCATCACAAGTACAACATGCGCTCCATCCCTATCCGCAAGGACGACGATGTGCAGGTCGACTGCAACCTTCTCCTTCGGAGCTGCGCACAATACAACGTACACTCCATCCCTATCCGCAAGGATGATGAGGTGCAGGTCGGCTGCAACCTTCTCCTTCGCAGCTGCACCACAAGTACGACATGCGCTTCGTCCCTATCCGCAAGGACAACGAGGTGCAGGTCGACGGGAACCTCCTCCTCAGGACTGCATCTCGAGTACAAAGATTATTTCGAGTGAAGAACAAGCTCCGCTCGAAGGCAAACACAACCATATTTAGAGATAAATCAAGTTCAGATAAATCTTAGAGTTCAAGACCACAGATCAAAGTACTCGGGCATTCAGCCCGAAGGAGTTTAACGATTACAAAATCACTCGGCATTCCGAGGCAAATTTAAGGTGGGGTATAAAGTTTGTTCACTCTGCAGGAGGAGGGCTAGCAGGCTCGACGAACTCGTCCAGGTCGATTCCGTCAGCGATTCGAGTGGCAGCAGCGATGAAGGTTTCCATGAAAGACTGGAAGTCGTGCTTAATTGTATTGGCAACGCTGATCGCCACCAGCTTCTCCTCTCGCGCTTCCTTGCAGTGGACATGAACCAAGGACAGAGCCACGTCAGCACCACACCGAGCGGAAGACTTCTTCCATTCTTGCACTCGACCAGGGATCTCGTTATGTCGAGTCATTAGAGACTCGATGTCATTCTGGAGCGTTGCCCTTGGCCAGAGTGTTGTGTCGATCCGTGACATCGCGACTTTTCAGTCGAGCAAGATAGTTGACAACGCCAGCAACGCGAGATTCCAGTCGGAGTATGTTCATGGCAGCTTCGTCCTTCACTGGAAAGAGAATGGGGTCTAGGCTTGTCTCAACTCGCCCAGTCTCCTCCTCGAAGTTCTGACAAAATTCAAAAAGAGTCAGTAGTGGTATGACGAATCGATAGTGACAAGTCAGTCGAGTAAAAGGAAGCACCTTCAAGCATGGTGAACAACTTCTTGGCAAGGCCTCCCAGAGAGTCCTCCAGTTCGTTCCGCTTGCGGGCAATGCCTTCCATCTTTTCGGTCAGGTTATTCTTGTACTTCTTCAGACGGGTCGCCTCCTTGTTGGCCTCATCAAGAGAATTTTTCAGCTTAGCATTCTCTTCCTCCAGCTTGCCGACTGAAGCCAACTTTTGTTCAGCAAGGGCAGTTTTCTCTTTAGCTATTTTCTGTGCGGCTGCAAGTTCTTGATCTTTCTTGGCCAGAGCTTGGTTCAGAGTTTCTAACATACAGATTCAAAAAGGGAGAAAACATCAAGATTCAGAAAGGGCAAACGACATCCGGATTAAGAAGCAAATCAGTCGACAAATTCTACTTACCAATGGCTTCATCCTTGGCCTTCTGCAGATTTGTCTTGGCTAGCTCCAGATCAAGGTTGAGCTGAATCTGTTTTTTCTCCAGTTCGGCGAAGCGAGCCCCAAGTTCACAAGATTTATGTAATCAAAGGACGGTCAATCGATGGATGGAGGAGTTGGTTACTCCAGAACAGTAATCTGATAAATTCAGCAACTCTAAGACTACTGGCGAATCAAACATCCAATAGTAGTCTTGGGGACTACACCTAGTGGGTGCACTTAGCGTGCTCCCACTGGTCCAGTTTACACTCGACATGGTCTGTCCAGCACGAGTGCAAAAAAACAAACAGAGTTTTCAGACCATAGTCGACTGCCCGCAGACGACCACGGTCTCGGGGACTACACCCAGTGGGTGCACTTAGCGTGCCCCCACTTGTTCAAGTTCCACTCGACATGGTCCGACCAGACCGAGTGAGGAAATTCAGATTCTAAGACTATAATCGACTGCCTGCAGTCCACTATAGTCTCGGGGACTACACCCAGTGGGTGCACTCAGCGTGCCCCCACTGGTTCAAAGATCCAACCAACACGACCTAGTCGACTCAAGATACAAATTTGTTCAGTGGCAAGTTAAAACACCCAGTGGGTGTACGAATGCGAAACACAGATAGATGCAAAGATTCCTCAAGGAAATATTTTCAGGTAGCATATCCTAACAGAACAAGTAACAAGCCGAAAGAGCCAGTCGATAATCTACTAACCTGGACGTTGCTCTGAAGAGTGGAGCTGGCGTCATAGGCGGCTTGGCTGGCTTCCCGGACCGTCTTCATCTGCTCCATCATGATGCCCGCCTGGCGTATGGCTTCTCTGGTAGCACCCACCTGGTCCTCTGGGACGTGATGTGCGGCAAAAAGTGAAGGTGGATCGGCTGAAGTCTGCGCGGCTGACGCGGAAGGTTGAGCACTCGACAGTGGGATAGCAAAGGTGACAGAGGTCCGATTGGCATCACCAGCCTCCTGGATTACTGGTTCCGCCACCGGCATCGACTGAGGCATCTTGCCAGTAGACGTTTTCTTGCTTCGTCTTCCCAAGGGTCTCGGTGGCTCGTCTTCTTCGTCGTCTGGGAGGTCAATGATGTTGGGAGGAGCTGCAAAAAGATCAGTTGCCAAAAATTCATCCTCATTGGTTATACCGCAGTTCAATCAACAAAACAAAGACAAGATCACGAAGGTTATCGTTGGTTATACCACAGTTCAATCGACAAAACAAAGACAAGATCACAAAGGTTATACTCGGGTTGGAGGTGACCGCATCTTCCATGTCCTCATCCTCGTTTTTGTAAGTAGAGGTCCCAGAGGTAGCAGCACTGCTAGTTTCAAGATTCATTCGGTCAAACCAAGGAAAAATAGACAGCACAGAACATCGAGTAAAAGTGAAAGCAGAACACTCACGCAGAAGCAACAGGGATGTCAATTTTGATTCTAGGCAGCGCCTTCCGAGCCTTCTGCACTACAACCTTGGACTGCTTTGGGGCCTTTTCAGTCGGTGCCGGAGAAGACGTCCGAGGACGCTTTGATGACTGCCCGATCTGAACGATCGCCTTGTCGTGGGCGCTTACCGGATCATGGGTGAGCTTGGATCACCTTTCCCTACGAGGAGGTGAGTCGACCTCTTCTTCATCACTCGGGTCATCGCTCTCCTCGTCCCCTTCACCGTCAGAATGCCACTCGCCGCTTTCGCCTCCGCTTGCCTCCCCTTCCGGGTCCTGCTCCTGCTCTCCGTTGGGCATCGAATACATCTTAGTAAGGGCCTAGAAGAAAATAAGCAAGACAAAGTTAGTCAGTTGACCACAAGAAGTTGCATGATAAATCAAGATAACACTCGGTAATTCAGAGTTGGACCTTGTCTGCTTCATAGGATTGGTCGAGTGGAGGGATTCTCCTGGCCCCCTGGGGTTATCTTTGTTGCCAGTGATACCCCTCAACCACTTCTCCACCATATCCTCGTCGACTTCTTCTGGATGAACCTGAGTGGAATCTTCAATGCCCGAGTACATCCACATCGGATGGTCACGGGCCTGAAGTGGCTAAATACGTCGTCTGAGGAAGACTTCCAGTAGATCCATACCGGTCACGCCCTCACGGATGAGGTGGACCACTCGCTCAGCCAGCACCTTCACCTTCGCTTTCTCCCCTGGGGTCACTTTCAAGGAGGAGGGCTTCTCTACGCGAGCCATAGAAAAAGGAGGAAGTCCAGTCGACTGCCCTAGAGTCGGCTGGTCTTTGCAGTAAAACCAGGTCGACTGCCACCCTCGAACTGACTCGGGAAGGATTATGGCTGGGAAAGAGCTCTTACCCCTCATTTGAATCCCAAGACCCCCACACATCTGGATCAGTTTTGTCCTCTCATCACTCGGATTGGCCTTTTTGACCGACTGGGAGCGACACGTGAAAATGTGCTTGAAGAGGCCCCAGTGTGGTCGACAACCCAAGAAATTTTTGCACAGAGACACGAAAACAGCAAGATACACAATGGTGTTGGGGGAAAAGTGATGTAGTTGTGCTCCAAAGAAGTTCAAGAAAGCTCGGAAAAAAGGATGCGGAGGCAAAGAAAACGCGTGGTCGATGTGAGTGGCGAGGAGGATGCACTCACCCTCATGCGGTCGAGGCTCAGTCTCATCCTCCGGGAGCCACGCAGATCCATGGGGAATCAGCCCCTTCTCTGCCAGATCGTTGATGTCGTCCTGGCGGATCGTCGACCGGATCCAATCGCCCTGGATCCAGCCACACAGCAGACCAGACCTCGACGAGGATCCTCCCCGGCTGGACTTTTTCCCCTTCGCCTTCACCGTCGCCTTCTTCGCGTGCTCCAAAGCCACCGTCTTCTCCTTCCCCATCGCGGCGAGCTGAGCTCGAACGGGGCGGTGGCGCTGGGGCAGGAGCAGATGCAGTGGGGAAAATAGGGAGGAAAGAAGAAGAATGGGGACACACTGTTCAAAACCCCCGGTCCGGCGCCTTATATGAGGTTGCTTCCGAGTGACTGACCTGTAGGCCCGGGCGATCTTATCAAATACCTCAACGGTCGCGCGCGCGATACGTGGCAAAAAAGGTGGCGCAGAAATCGAGGCGACCCTGCCTTATCCTGCCCGGTTACTGCGGCCTCCTCCGCCCCGCGCGCTTCCCAAAATTCGAATCCGGCGAGATCCATGGACAACAGAACAACCTGTCAGATGGAAGATCTACTCCATACTAACACTCGAAGCTTTTCAGTAAAAGTTCACTCGACAAAACCAAGAATGGACCAAGGCGACTAAAAAAGAAGTTGGTGCCACCACGTTGGTTCATCGATCCGTACAAGACACATTCGAGGCGCGAAAATTGAGTCGGAAGTATTTTCAACTCCTTCTCCACTCAAACCCTGATCCATTCGGGGGCTAATGATGAAGCTATGTACCTGTGGTAGGGTCATAGGCCTGACCTAGATACCCTCCCCAAGGACATCACCCTAAAGTCAGAAGCATTCGAAGGGTACTACCATCCACTCGACCAGAAACATTCCACTCGGAAGATTGA
Organism: Aegilops umbellulata; assembly: GCA_032464435.1. NCBI lineage: Eukaryota > Viridiplantae > Streptophyta > Magnoliopsida > Poales > Poaceae > Aegilops > Aegilops umbellulata. The sequence continues at coordinate 127,212,829 of CP136054.1, forward strand.
ATGTCACTCGACCGCAACAGAAACCACTCGACATACAGAAGGTCTAAAGCCACTCTGCGCAGCAACGGTCGGGCATTTACTCTTAGACTTAATAGCCATTTATAGCACTTTATTACGGACGTTACCTGTAACGCTCCTTCTTTATGTACATTGAACCCTTGGTAACGGAGGACGACTGAGGTCCTGGCGCACTCTATATAAGCCACCTTCCTTCTCTGGCACAAGGGTTCGTACCCCCTGTAACACACACACGCATAATCCAGTCGACCGCCTCCGGGCTCCGAGACGTAGGGCTGTTACTTCTTCTGAGAAGGTCTTGAACTCATAAAACTCGTGTGTACAACTTCGCCATAGCTAGGATCTTGTCTCCTCATACCTACCCCCTATTCTACTGTCAGTCTTAGATCCACGACAGTCATAACTTTATTTAGTGATGTATCCACTATTTCAGAAGAGGTTTCAATTGATTATGATGAGAACAAAGTTGCTACTTATGATGATTATTGTGATGAAACTTATGCTATAAAAAGTAGTGATGATTATATTTATAAAACTTGTCATGATTATGATTACCCTTTTTCTGAACATTACCCTTTTAATGTGGAAACAAATTATAGTATTCAAGTCTCTTATGATACTCCCACTATTCCGAATGAGAAGAATTTTGCTTATGTGGAGAGTAGTAAAAATTCTATGCTTGTAGATCATGAAAAGAATGCTTTAGGAGCTGGTTATATTATTGAATTCATTCATGATGCTACTGAAAATTATTATAAGGGAGGAATATATGCTTGTAGGAATTGCAATAATATCAAGTTTCCTCTCTATGTGCTTAAAGTTTTGAAGTTATGCTTGTTTTGCCTTCCTATGCTAGTTGATTATTGTTCCCATAAGTTGTTTGCTCACAAAGTCCCTATGCATAGGAAGTGGGTTAGACTTAAATGTGCTATTCATATTCTTCATTATGCTCTATTTATGTTTCAATTCTTATCTTTTATGCGAGCATCATTGAAACCGTCATGCCTAGCTAGGGGCGTTAAACGATAGCGCTTGTTGGGAGGCAACCCAATTTTATTTTAGTTTCTTGCTTTTTGGTTTTGTTTAGGAATAAATAATCTATCTATCCTCTGGTTAGATGTGGTTTTATGTTTTAATTAGTGTTTGTGCCAAGTAGAACCTTTGGGAAGACTTGGGTGAAGTCTTTATGATCATGCTGTAAAAAACAGAAACTTTAGCGCTCACGAGATTAGCTTCAACTTTTTACTGGAGAGTGCTATTTAGTTGATTCTTTTTGCAGATGATTACTAGACAAATTCCTCAGGTCCACCAATTTATTTTAGAATTTTTTGGATTTCCAGAAGTATACGTTTGATACAGATTACTACAGAATGTTCTGTTTTTCGTGCGTTGTTTGCTTATTTTGATGAATCTATGGCTAGTAAAATAGTTTATAAACCATAGAAAAGTTGGAATACAGTAGGTTTAACACCGATATAAATAAAGAATGAGTTCATTATAGTACGTTAAAGTGGTGTTTTGTTTTCGTTCGCTAACGGAGCTTACGAGTTTTCTGTTAAGTTTTGTGTTGTGAAGTTTTCAAGTTTTGGGTAAAGATTCAATGGACTATGGAATAAGGAGTGGCAAGAGCCTAAGATTGGGGATGCCCAAGGCACCCAAAGGTAATATTCAAGGACAACCAAAAGCCTAAGCTTGGGGATGCCCCGGATGGCATCCCCTCTTTCGTCTTCGTTCATTGGTAACTTTACTTGGAGCTATATTTTTATTCACCACATGATATGTGTTTTGCTTGGAGCGTCATTTTATTTTATTTTGTCTTGCTTGTTGTTTGAATAAAATACCAAGATCTTAAATTCTTAAATGAGAGAGAGTCTTCACATAGCTACATAATTATTTAACTACTCATTGATCTTCACTTATATCTTTTTGGAGTAGTTTCTCATTTACTCGTGTGCTTCACTTATATCCTATGAGTAAATGATTGAATGAATTGAATATCATAAATCTGAAATTATATATGTTTCATATGCTTATCCCATGGGGAGTAATTGTTGGAAATATGCCCTAGAGGCAATAATAAATTGATTATTATTATATTTCCTTATTCAAGATAATCGTTTATTATCCATGCTAGAATTGTATTGATAGGAAACTCAGATACATGTGTGGATACATAGACAACACCATGTCCCTAGTAAGCCTCTAGTTGACTAGCTCGTTGATCAATAGATGGTTACGGTTTCCTGACCATGGACATTGGATGTCATTGATAACGGGATCACATCATTAGGAGAATGATGTGATGGACAAGACCCAATCCTAAGCCTAGCACAAGATCATGTAGTTCGTATGCTAAAGCTTTTATAATGTCAAGTATCATTTCCTTAGACCATGAGATTGTGCAACTCCCGGATACCGTAGGAATGCTTTGGGCGTGCCAAACGTCACAACGTAACTGGGTGGCTATAAAGGTACACTACAGGTATCTCCGAAGGTGTCTGTTGGGTGGCACGAATCGAGACTGGGATTTGTCACTCCGTGTAAACGGAGAGGTATCTCTGGGCCCACTCGGTAGGACATCATCATAATGTGCACAATGTGATCAAGGAGTTGATCACGGGATGATGTGTTGCGGAACGAGTAAAAGAGACTTGCCGGTAACGAGATTGAACAAGGTATCGGGATACCGACGATCGAATCTCGGGCAAGTATCGTACCGATAGACAAAGGGAATTGTATACGGGATTGATTAAGTCCTTGACATCGTGGTTCATCTGATGAGATCATCGTGGAACATGTGGGAGCCAACATGGGTATCCAGATCCCGCTGTTGGTTATTGACCGGAGAACGTATCGGTCATGTCTGCATGTCTCCCGAACCCGTAGGGTCTACACACTTAAGGTCCGATAACGCTAGGGTTATAAAGGAAGCTTGTATATGGTTACCGAATGTTGTTCGGAGTCCCGGATGAGATCCCGGACATCACGAGGAGTTCCGGAATGGTCCGGAGGTAAAGATTTATATATAGGAAGTCCTATTTCGGCCATCGGGACAAGTTTCGGGGTCATCGGTATTGTACCGGGACCACCGGAGGGGTCCCGGGGGCCCACCGGGTGGGGCCACCCATCCCGGAGGGTCCCATGGGCTGAAGTGGGAAGGGATCCAGCCCAAAGTGGGCTGGGGCGCCACTTCCCTTATGGCCCATGCGCCTAGGGTGAAGGGGCAAACCCTAAGGAAGAGTCCCAAGGAGGGAAGGCACCTCCTAGGTGCCTTGGGGGGGGGGGGGGAGGGAAACCTCCCCTGGCCGCCGCCCCCTAGGAGATTGGATCTCCTAGGGCTGGCGCACCCCCCTTGGGATCCCTATATATAGTGGGGGTAGAGGGCCTCTTGAGACACACCTTTTGCCTTTGGTGCAGCCCCTCCCTCTCCCAAGTTCTTCTCCTCTCCCGCAGGTGCTTGGCGAAGCCCTGCAGGATTGCCACGCTCCTCCACCACCACCACGCCGTTGTGCTGCTGCTGGATGGAGTCTTCCTCAACCTCTCCCTCTCTCCTTGCTGGATCAAGGCGTGGGAGACGTCATCGGGCTGTACGTGTGTTGAACGCGGAGGTGCTGTCCGTTCGGCACTAGGATCATCGGTGATCTGAATCACGACGAGTACGACTCCATCAACCCCGTTCACTTGAACGCTTCCGCTTAGCGATCTACAAGGGTATGTAGATGCACTCTCCTTCCCCTCGTTGCTGGTTTCTCCATAGATAGATCTTGGTGACACGTAGGAAAATTTTGAATTTCTGCTACGTTCCCCAACAGTGGCATCATGAGCTAGGTCTATTGCGTAGATTCTTTGCACGAGTAGAACACAAAGTAGTTGTGGGCGTTGATTTTGTTCAATATGCTTACCGTTACTAGTCAATCTTGATTCGGCGGCATTGTGGGATGAAGCGGCCTGGACCGACCTTACACGTACACTTACGTGAGACAGGTTCCACCGACTGACATGCACTAGTTGCATAAGGTGGCTAGCGGGTGCCAGTCTCTCCCACTTTAGTCGGATCGGATTCGATGAAAAGGGTCCTTATGAAGGGTAAATAGCAATTGACATATCACGTTGTGGTTTTGCGTAGGTAAGAAACGTTCTTGCTAGAAACCCATAGCAGCCACGTAAAACATGCAAACAACAATTAGAGGACGTCTAACTTGTTTTTGCAGGGTATGCTATGTGATGTGATATGGCCAAAAGGATGTGATGAATGATATATGTGATGTATGAGATGATCATGTTCTTGTAATAGGAATCACGACTTGCATGTCGATGAGTATGACAACCGGCAGGAGCCATAGGAGTTGTCTTTAATTTATTTATGACCTGCGTGTCAGCATAAACGTCATGTAATTACTTTACTTTATTGCTAAAGCGTTAGCCATAGTAGTAGAAGTAATAGTTGACGTGACAACTTCATGAAGACACGATGATGGAGATCATGGTGTCATGCCGGTGACGACGATGATCATGGAGTCCCGAAGATGGAGATCAAAAGGAGCAAAGTGATGATGGCCATATCATGTCACTATTTGATTGCATGTGATGTTTATCATGTTATTGCATCTTATTTGCTTAGAACGACGGTAGTAAATAAGATGATCCCTCATTAAAATTTCAAGAAAGTGTTCCCCCTAACTGTGCACCGTTGCGAAAGTTCGTCGTTTCGAAGCACCACGTGATGATCGGGTGTGATAGATTCTTACGTTCACATACAACGGGTGTAAGACAGATTTACACACGCGAAACACTTAGGTTGACTTGACGAGCCTAGCATGTACAGACATGGCCTCGGAACACAGAAGACCGAAAGGTCGAGCATGAGTCATATGACAGATACGATCAACATGAAGATGTTCACCGATGTTGACTAGTCCGTCTCACGTGATGATCGGACACGGCCTAGTTGACTCGGATCATGTAATCACTTAGATAACTAGAGGGATGTCTATCTGAGTGGGAGTTCATAAGATGAACTTAATTGTCCTGAACATAGTCAAAAGATCTTTGCAAATTATGTCGTAAGCTCGCGCTTTAGTTCTACTGTTTTAGATATGTTCCTAGAGAAAATATAGTTGAAAGTTGATAGTAGCAATTATGCGGACAATAGAAGGCTTGTGTCCTTAATGCACCGCTCGGTGTGCTGGACCTCGAACGTGGTCTGTGGATGCTGCGAACATCTGACATACACGTTTTGATGACTACATGATAGTTCGGTAATGATAAATGGTTTAGAATTGAGGCACCGAAGACATTCTTGAAATGTCGCGGAACATATGAGATGTTTCGAGGGCTGAAATTGGGATTTCAGGCTCGTGCCCACGTCAAGAGGTATAAGACCTCCGACGATTTTCTTAGCCTGCAAACTAAGGGAGAAAAGCTCAATCGTTGAGCTTGTGCTCAGATTGTCTGAGTACAACAATCACTTGAATCGAGTGGGAGTTGATTTTCCAGATAAGATAGTGATGTTTCTCCAAAGTCATTGCCACCAAGCTGCTAGAGCTTCGTGATGAACTATAACATATCAGGGATAGAGATGATGATCCTTGAAATATTCACGATGTTTGACACCGCGAAAGTAGAAATCAAGAAGGAGCATCAACTGTTGATGGTTAGTGAAACCACTAGTTTCAAGAAGGGCAAGGGCAAGAAGGGATACTTCATGAAACGGCAAATCAGTTGCTGCTCTAGTGGAGAAACCCAAGGTTGAACCCAAACCCGAGACTGAGTGCTTCTGTAATAAGGGGAACAACCACTAGGAGCAGAATTACCCTAGATACTTGGTAGATGAGAAGGCTATCGATAGAAGTATATTGGATATACATTATGTGAATGTGTACTTTACTAGTACTCCTAGTAGCATCAGGGTATTAGATACCGGTTCGGTTGCTAAGTGTTAGTAACTCGAAATAAAAGCTACGGAAAACGGAGACTAGCTAAAGGTGAGCTGACGAGATGTGTTGGAAGTATTTCCAAGGTTGATATTATCAAGCATCACACGCTCCCTCTACCATTGAGATTGGTGTTAAACCTAAATAATTGTTATTTGGTGTTTGCGTTGAGCATAGACATGATTGGACTATGTCTATCGCAATACGGTTATTCATTTAAAGAGAATAATGGTTACTCTATTTATTTGAATAAATACCTTCAATGGTCTTGCACCTAGAATGAATTGTTTATTGAATCTCGATCATAGTGATACACATGTTCATGCCAAAAGATATAAGATAGTAATGATAGTACCACCTACTTGTGGCACTGCCATGTAAGTCATATTGGTATAAAACGCATGAAGAAGCTCCATGCTGATGGATCTTTGAACTCACTCATTTCTGAAAAGATTGAGACATGTGAACCATGTCTGTTGGTATATACGCATGAAGAAACTCCATGCAGATGGACCGTTTGGACTCACTTGATTTTGAATCACTTGAGATATGCAAATCATACCACATGGGCAAGATGACTGAAAGCTTCAGTTTCAGTGAAATGGAACAAGAAAGCAACTTGTTGGAAGTAACACATTTTGATGTGTGCAGTCCAATGAGTGCTGAGGCACACAGTGGATATCATTATGCTCTTACTTCACAAATGATTTGAGTAGATACTGAGCATATTTACTTGATGAAACACAAGTCTGAATTATTGAACGGTTCAAGTAATTTCAGAGTGAAGTTGAATATCGTCGTGACAAGAGGATAAAATATTTATGATATGATCATAGAGATGAATATCTGAGTTGCGAGTTTGGTACACAATTGAGACATTGTGGAAATTATTTCATGACTAGTATCGCCTGGAACACCATAGTGTGATGGTGTGTCCGAACATCATAACTGCACCCTATTGGATATGATGCATACCATGATGTCTCTTATCGAATTACCACTATCGTTCATGGCTTAGGCATTAGAGACAACTTCATTCACTTTAAATAGGGAACCACACAAATCCGTTGAGACGACACCGTATTAACTATGGTTTAGTGAAACCTAAGTTGTTGTTTCTTAAAAAAAATTGGGGCTACGGCGCTTATGTGAAAAAGTTTCAGGCTGATAAGCACGAACCCAAAGCGGATAAATGCATCTTCATAGACACCCAAAATAGTTGGGTATACCTCCTGTCTCAGATCCGAAAGCAATAGGGATTGTTTCTAGAATCGGGTCCTTTCTCGAGGAAAAGTTTCTCTCAAAAGAATTGAGTGGGAGGATGGTGGAGACTTGATGAGGTTGTTGAACCGTCACTTCAACTAGTGTGTGGCAAGGCACAGGAATTGTTCCCATGGCACCTACACCAATTGAAGTGGAAGCTTATGATAGTGATCATGAGACTTCGGATCAAGTCACTCCCAAACCTCGTAGGATGACAAGGATGCGTACTACTTCAGAGTGGTACGTAATCCTGTCTTGGAAGTCATGTTGCTAGACAACAATGAACCTACGAGCTATGGAGAAGCGATGGTGGGCCCGGATTCCGATGAATGGCCCGAGGCCATAAAATCCGAGAGAGGATCCATGTATGAAAACAAAGTGTAGACTTTGGCAGAACGGCTCGATGGTCGTGAGGCTGTTGAGTACAGATGGATTTTAAAAGGAAGACGGACAATGATGGTAAATGTCACCATTAAGAAAGCTCGACTTGTCGTTAAGGTGTTTCCCGACAAGTTCAAGGAGTTGACTACAATGAGACTTTCTCACTCGTAGCGATGCTAAAAGTCTGTTTGAATTATGTTAGCAATTACTGCATTATTTATGAAATTATGCAGATAGGATGTCAAAACATTGTTTCCTCGACGAGTTTCTTGAGGAAAGGTTGTATGTGATACAACCAGAAGATTTTTGTCAATCCTGAAAGATGCTAACAAGTACGCAAAGCTCCAGCAATCCGTCTAAGGACTGGAGTAAGCATCTCGGAGTTGGAATGTACGCTTTGATGAGATGATCAAAGATTTGGGTTTATACAAAGTTTATGAGAAACTTGTATTTCCAAGGAAGTGAGTGGGAGCACTATAGAATTTCTGATGAGTATATGTTGTTGACATATTGTTGATCAGAAATGATGTAGAATTTCTGGAAAGCATATAGGGTTGTTTAAAAAATGTTTTCAATGGAAAACCTGGATTAAGCTACTTGAACATTGAGCATCAAGATCTATAAGGATAGATCAAAATCGCTTAATAGTACTTTCAAATGAATACATACCGTGACAAGATTTTGAAGGAATTCAAAATAGATCAGCAAAGAAGGAGTTCTTGGTTGTATTACACGCGTGAGTATTGAGTAAGACTCAAGACCTGACCGCGGCAGAAGAGAGAGAAAGGAGGAAGGTCGTCCCCTATGCTTAGACATAGGCTCTACAGTATGCTATGTTGTGTACCGCACCTAAAGTGTGCCAAACCTTGAGTCAGTCAAGGGGTACAAGTGTGATCCTGGAATGGATCATAGGACAACGGTCAAGGTTATCCTTAGTAACTAGTGGACTAAGGAATTTTCTCGATTATGGAGGTGGAAAAGAGTTCGTCGTAAAGGGTTACGCTGATGCAAACTTTGACACTGATCCAGATAATTCTAAGTAGTAAATTGGATTCGTATAGTAGAACAGTTATTTGGAATAGCTCCAAATAGAGCGTGGTAACTGCATCTAGGAGATGACATAGAGATTTGTAAAGCACACACGGATCTGAAAGGTTCAGACCTGTTGACTATAACATCTCTCACAAGCATAACATGATCAAACCCAGAACTCTTGGGTGTTAGTCACATAGGGATGTGACCTTGAGTGTTAATCACATATCGATGTGAACTAGATTATTGACTCTAGTGCAAGTGGGAGACTGTTGGAAATATGCCCTAGAGGCAATAATAAATTGATTATTATTATATTTCCTTGTTCATGATAATCGTTTATTATCCATGCTAGAATTGTATTGATAGGAAACTCAGATACATGTGTGGATACATAGACAACACCATGTCCCTAGTAAGCCTCTAGCTGACTAGCTCGTTGATCAATAGATGGTTACGGTTTCCTGACCATGGACATTGGATGTCATTGATAACGAGATCACATCATTAGGAGAATGATGTGATGGACAAGACCCAATCCTAAGCCTAGCACAAGATCATGTAGTTCGTATGCTAAAGCTTTTATAATGTCAAGTATCATTTCCTTAGACCATGAGATTGTGCAACTCCCGGATACCGTAGGAATGCTTTGGGCGTGCCAAACGTCACAACGTAACTGGGTGGCTATAAAGGTACACTACAGGTATCTCCGAAGGTGTCTGTTGGGTGGCACGAATCGAGACTGGGATTTGTCACTCCGTGTAAACGGAGAGGTATCTCTGGGCCCACTCGGTAGGACATCATCATAATGTGCACAATGTGATCAAGGAGTTGATCACGGGATGATGTGTTGCGGAACGAGTAAAAGAGACTTGCCGGTAACGAGATTGAACAAGGTATCGGGATACCGACGATCGAATCTCGGGCAAGTATCGTACCGATAGACAAAGGGAATTGTATACGGGATTGATTAAGTCCTTGACATCGTGGTTCATCTGATGAGATCATCGTGGAACATGTGGGAGCCAACATGGGTATCCAGATCCCGCTGTTGGTTATTGACCGGAGAACGTCTCGGTCATGTCTGCATGTCTCCCGAACCCGTAGGGTCTACACACTTAAGGTTCGATAACGCTAGGGTTATAAAGGAAGCTTGTATATGGTTACCGAATGTTGTTCGGAGTCCCGGATGAGATCCTGGACATCACGAGGAGTTCCGGAATGGTCCGGAGGTAAAGATTTATATATAGGAAGTCCTATTTCGGCCATCGGGACAAGTTTCGGGGTCATCGGTATTGTACCGGGACCACCGGAGGGGTCCCGGGGGCCCACCGGGTGGGGCCACCCATCCCGGAGGGTCCCATGGGCTGAAGTGGGAAGGGATCCAGCCCAAAGTGGGCTGGGGCGCCACTTCCCTTATGGCCCATGCGCCTAGGGTGAAGGGGGAAACCCTAAGGAAGAGTCCCAAGGAGGGAAGGCACCTCCTAGGTGCCTTGGGGGGGGGGGAGGGAAACCTCCCCTGGCCGCCGCCCCCTAGGAGATTGGATCTCCTAGGGCTGGCGCACCCCCTTGGGATCCCTATATATAGTGGGGGTAGAGGGCCTCTTGAGACACACCTTTTGCCTTTGGTGCAGCCCCTCCCTCTCCCAAGTTCTTCTCCTCTCCCGCAGGTGCTTGGCGAAGCCCTGCAGGATTGCCATGCTCCTCCACCACCACCACGCCGTTGTGCTGCTGCTGGATGGAGTCTTCCTCAACCTCTCCCTCTCTCCTTGCTGGATCAAGGCGTGGGAGACGTCATCGGGCTGTACGTGTGTTGAACGCGGAGGTGCTGTCCGTTCGGCACTAGGATCATCGATGATCTGAATCACGACGAGTACGACTCCATCAACCCCGTTCACTTGAACGCTTCCGCTTAGCGATCTACAAGGGTATGTAGATGCACTCTCCTTCCCCTCGTTGCTGGTTTCTCCATAGATAGATCTTGGTGACACGTAGGAAAATTTTGAATTTCTGCTACGTTCCCCAACAGTAATGACTTTACATATAAGAAGTAGAGGTGGTAAATTTATTGAAGGTTAGCAAATGTTGTATTGGTCACTTGAACAATTCATGAAAGAATATTGAAGGAAGAGAGATTTCACATTTAATACTATCTTGGACATCTTCTATGATTGTGAGCCCCATTAATTATTTTCAAACCTGAGCAAATTAGTTGAAGTTGGACAAGGAAGACAACATAATGAGTTATGCTTGGGTATATTTGTATAGAAGTTACATTGTTATGGATCCTCTAACATGTGGTGCTTGCTATTTAGAATCCTTTGCTAGCCAAAATATCTGTACTAAGCGGGAATACTGCTTGTGCATCCATATTCCTTGAACCAAGTTTCTTCCATGAGTGTCCACCATATCTACCTATATGCGGTATTTACCTGCCGTTCGAAGTAAATTTGCATGTGCCAAACTCTAAACCTTCAAATAATAATCTGTTTTGTATGCCCGAGTCACTCATGTAGCAACTAGGGGCTGTCAGTATCTTCCATGCTAGGTGGGTTATTGTCACGATGAGTGGACTCCGCTCATCATTCATGAGAAAATGGCTGGTAACTGGGATGCCCAGTCCTATGATCAAAAGATCAAAAACAAATTCGCAAATAATTTAAACAAAACTTCCCCAGGATTGTTGATAGTTGGACGGCACCCGTTGTTTTGGACAAGCCATGGAGTGTGATTGTTGGTGGAGGGGGAGTAAAAAAACTTTACCTTTCTGCGTTGGAACCGCCTATAATGTGTGAAGTATGGAAGATATTGGGAACTCTTGATCGTTATGTTGACAATGAAAGCATACCTCTCAAAATTATTTTCATCTCTATTTTAGCTTCGAGCTCTGGCACCTGTGCAAATCCCTGCTTCCCTCTGCGAAGGGCCTATCTTTTACTTTTATGCAAGAGTCAATAGTATTCCTTCTCATTCCAACCTACTCTTTAGTTGGCAAGCATCATGTGATGGAAAGATCTAAGCATATATGGACATTCAAATATATTTGAGCATGAATTATTATTGTTGACATTACCCTTGAGGTAAAAGGTTGGGAGGCGAAACATTAAGCCCCTATCTTTCTCTGTGTTCGATGAATACTATTTGTTCTAAAAATATGCTTTGAGTGGTAGAAATCATGGAAGACTAAATGATAGTTGAGTATGTGAAGTTTGCGGAATCAAAGCTCTGACATAGACTCTTCCTGAAAATAAGATAAATTGTAATTTTGATGACTAATAACACGGTTTGTTAGTTTTCAAGAAAGTTTATGATCTATACTTTAACATGTGAATAGCTTGTTACTTGATCATGAAAAGTTATATGAGTTGAGCTACTGTTATGACATATGATGATGCTAGAAAAGGTGATTGAAATTATCACTGATCAAACTTGTGCACCTGCTAGCATTCACACTTCATAAATTATTTCTTTTATCATTTACCTACTCGAGGACGAGCAGGAATTAAGCTTGGGGATGCTCATACGTCTCCAATGTATCTATAATTTATGAAGTATTCATGCTATTATATTATTTGTTTTGGATGTTTATGGGCTTTATTTTACACTTCTATATTATTTTTGGGACTAACCTATTAACCCAGAGCCCAGTCCCAGTTCCTGTTTTTTCCCTTGTTTCAGTGTTTCGCAGAAAAGGAATATCAAACGGAGTCCAAACGGAATGAAACCTTCGGGAGAGTTATTTTTGGAACGGAAGCAATCCAGAAGACTTGCAATGTATGTAAGGGAAGCAACGAGGGAGGCACGAGGCAGGGGGCGCGCCCACCCCCCCTAGGCGCACCCTCCACCCTCGTGGCTCCCCTGACCGACTTCTTTCGCATATATATATATATATATATATATATATATATATATATATATATATATATATATATATATATATATATCCATATACCCTAAAACCATTGGGGAACAGAATAGATCGGGAGTTCCGCCGCCGCAAGCCTCTGTAGCCACCAAAAACCAATCGGGACCCTATTCCAGCACCCTGCCGGAGGGGGGAACCCTCACCGGTGGCTATCTTCATCATCCCGGTGCTCTCCATGACGAGGAGGGAGTAGTTCACCCTCAGGGCTGAGGGTATGTACCAGTAGCTATGTGCTTGATCTCTCTCTCTCTCATGTTCTTGAGGTGATACGATCTTGATGTATCGCGAGCTTTGCTATTATAGTTGGATCTTATGATGTTTCTCCCCCTCTACTCTCTTGTAATGGATTGAGTTTTCCCTTTGAAGTTATCTTATCGGATTGAGTCTTTAAGGATTTGAGAACACTTGATGTATGTCTTGTCGTGCTTATCTGTGGTGACAATGGGATATCACGTGATCCACTTGATGTATGTTTTGGTGATCAACTTGCGGGTTCCGCCCATGAACCTATTCATAGGGGTTGGCACACGTTTTCGTCTTGACTCTCCGGTAGAAACTTTGGGGCACTCTTTGAAGTTCTATGTGTTGGTTGAATAGATGAATGTGAGATTGTGTGATGCATATCGTATAATCATACCCACGGATACTTGAGGTGACATTGGAGTATCTAGGTGACATTAGGGTTTTGGTTGATTTGTGTCTTAAGGTAGTACGAACTCTATGATAGATTGATCCAAAAGAATAACTTTGAGGTGGTTTCGTACCCTACCATAATTTCTTCGTTTGTTCTCCGCTATTAGTGACTTTGGAGTGACTCTTTGTTGCATGTTGAGGGATAGTTATATGATGCAATTATGTTATTGTTGTTGAGAGAACTTGCACTAGTGAAAGTATGAACCCTAGGTCTTGTTTCCTAGCATTGCAATACCGTTTGTGCTCACTTTTATCATTAGTTACCTTGCTGTTTTTATTATTTCAGATTACAATAACCTATATCTACTATCCATATTGCACTTGTATCACCATCTCTTCGCCGAACTAGTGCACCTATACAATTTACCATTGTATTGGGTGTGTTGGGGACACAAGAGACTTTGTTATTTGGTTGCAGGGTTGCTTGAGAGAGACCATCTTCATCCTACGCCTCCCACGGATTGATAAACCTTAGGTCGTCCACTTGAGGGAAATTTTCTACTGTCCTACAAACCTTTGCACTTAGAGGCCCAACAACGTCTACAAGAAGAAGGTTATGTAGTAGACATCAAGCCCCGATGTTACACATGTTCTTTTCTATGAGGTGTATTGGTTCATTTTCAGTGTCTATCAAGCATGCATGAAAACTATTTAATACAAGCCATAGATATGGATAAATTCCTCACAAAGAATACAATAATGCGTACAAAAGTATCTCTCGTTCTATCAGAACCTAATTACCCCTCTCGTCACAAGTCACCTATTCCTAAAATCATAGCTACTTCCAGCCCCCACCACTCTCGTATCCTCTCTTCCACCGCCACATGAGGGCGCCTTGGGCTAAAGGCTTGTGTGGACAGCAGCAAGAGGGGATTATGAGGTCCTATAAGTGCACATGGTTTGTTGTACTTCTTTTCAAGTAAGAGCATCGATCCCACGAGGAGCTGAGGAAATGTTCATTTGCTCTTTGTAGAGGTTCATCGTCATGTGGGTGCAGGTTATTCCCTTTTTCTAGGCAAGGGAATTTTTTTGGTTGAATGAACGAAGAGTGATTAAGAGTAAATAACATTGTGTAATTACTTAAGTAAAGAAGATAGGAATCTGTAATACAGATGAAGATGTTCTCGAGGTTTCTAACTCCCACTAGTATATAATGATATGAAATGGGAAACGTTCTATCATTGTAATATCGGTGTGATCTATATCAAATACTATAATGATACATGTTGGGGAACGTAGTAATTTCAAAAAAATTCCTACGCACACGCAAGATCATGGTGATGCATAGCAACGAGAGGGGAGAGTATTGTCTACGTACCCTCGTAGACCGAAAGCGGGAGCGTTATATTAACGCGGTTGATGTAGTTGTACGTCTTCACGATCCGACCGATCCAAGCACCGTTACTCCGGCACCTCCGAGTTCTTGGCACACGTTCAGCTCGATGACGATCCCCGGGCTCCGATCCAGCAAAGCGTCGGGGAGGAGTTCTGTCAGCACGACGGCGTGGTGACGATCTTGATGTACTACCGGCGCAGGGCTTCGCCTAAGCACTGCAACGATATGACCGAGGTGGAATATGGTGGAGGGGGGCACCGCACACGGCTAAGGAACGATCACGAAGATCAACTTGTGTGTCTTGGGGTGCCCCCTGCCCCCGTATATAAAGGAGCAAGGGGGGAGGGCCGGCCGGCCCTAGGGGCGCGCCAAGGGAGGGGGAGTCCTCCTCCTAGTGGGAGTAGGACTCCCCTTTCCTAGTCCAACTAGGAGTGGGAAGGGGGGAAGGAAGGAGAGGGAGAGGGAGAGGGAAAGGGGGCCGCGCCCCCCTCCTTGTCCAATTCGGACTCCTCATGGGGGGGCGCGCGCCACCTCCTGGCGCGGCCCTCTCTCTCCCCTCGTGGCCCAATAAGGCCCATACTTCCCCCGGGGGGTTCCGGTAACCCCTCCGGCACTCCGGTAATATCCGAAACCTCTCTGAACCATTCCGATGTCCGAACATAGCCGTCCAATATATCAATCTTTATGTCTCGACCATTCCGAGACTCCTCGTCATGTCCGTGATCACATCCGGGACTCCGAACTCCTTCGGTACATCAAAATGCATAAACTTATAATAACTGTCATCGTAACCTTAAGCGTGCGGACCCTACGGTTCGAGAACAATGTAGACATGACCAAGACACGTCTCCGGTCAATAACCAATAGCGGGACCTGGATGCCCATATTGGCTCCTACATATTCTACGAAGATCTTTTATCGGTCAGACCGCATAACAACATACATTGTTCCCTTTGTCCATCGGTATGTTACTTGCCCGAGATTCGATCGTCGGTATCCAATACCTAGTTCAATCTCGTTACCGGCAAGTCTCTTTACTCGTTCCGTAATACATCATCCCGCAACTAACTCATTAGTTGCAATGCTTCTTACCGAGAGGGCCCAGAGATACCTCTCCGACGATTGGAGTGACAAATCCTAATCTCGAAATACGCCAACCCAACATCTACCTTTGGTGACACCTGTAGTACTCCTTTATAATCACCCAGTTACATTGTGACGTTTGGTAGCACCCAAAGTGTTCCTCCGGCAAACGGGAGTTGCATAATCTCATAGTCAAAGGAACATGTATAAGTCATGAAGAAAGCAATAGCAACATACTAAACGATCGGGTGCTAAGCTAATGGAATGGGTCATGTCAATCAGATCATTCAACTAATGATGCGACCTCGTTAATTAAATAACAACTCTTTGTCTATGGTTAGGAAACATAACCATCTTCGATTAACGAGCTAGAGGCATACTAGTGACACTCTGTTTGTCTATGTATCCACACATGTATTATGTTTCCGGTTAATACAATTCTAGCATGAATAATAAACATTTATCATGAAATAAGGAAATAAATAATAACTTTATTATTGCCTCTAGGGCATATTTCCTTCAGTCTCCCACTTGCACTAGAGTCAATAATCTAGATTATACAGCAATGATTCTAACACCCATGGAGTCTTGGTGCTGATCATGTTTTGCCCGTGGAAGAGGCTTAGTCAACGGGTCTGCCACATTCAGATCCGTATGTATCTTGCAAATCTCTATGTCTCCCACCTGGACCAAGTCCCGGATGGAATTGAAGCGTCTCTTGATGTGCTTTGTTCTCTTGTGAAATCTGGATTCCTTCGCCAAGGCAATTGCTCCAGTATTGTCACAAAAGATTTTCATTGGACCCGATGCACTAGGTATGACACCTAGATCGGATATGAACTCCTTCATCCAGACTCCTTCATTTGCTGCTTCCGAAGCAGCTATGTACTCCGCTTCACATGTAGATCCCGCCACGATGCTTTGTTTAGAACTGCACCAACTGACAGCTCCACCGTTTAATGTAAATACGTATCCGGTTTGCGATTTCGAATCGTCCGGATCAGTGTCAAAGCTTGCATCAACATAACCTTTTACGATGAGCTCTTTGTCACCTCCATACACGAGAAACATTTCCTTAGTCCTTTTCAGGTACTTCAGGATATTCTTTGACCGCTGTCCAGTGATCCACTCCTGGATTACTTTGGTACCTCCCTGCTAAACTTATAGCAAGGCACACATCAGGTCTGGTACACAGCATTGCATACATGATAGAGCCTATGGCTGAAGCATAGGGAACATCTTTCATCTTCTCTCTATCTTCTGCAGTGGTCGGGCATTGAGTCTGACTCAACTTCACACCTTGCAATACAGGCAAGAACCCTTTCTTCGCTTGATCCATTTTGAACTTCTTCAAAATCTTGTCAGGGTATGTGCTTTGTGAAAGTCCAATTAAGTGTCTTGATCTATCTCTATAGATCTTAATGCCTAATATGTAAGCAGCTTCACCGAGGTCTTTCATTGAAAAACTCTTATTCAAATATCCCTTTATGCTATCCAGAAATTCTATATCATTTCCAATCAGTAATATGTCATCTACATATAATATCAGAAATGCTACAGAGCTCCCACTCACTTTCTTGTAAATACAGGCTTCTCCAAAAGTCTGTACAAACCCAAATGCTTTGATCACACTATCAAAACGTTTATTCCAACTCCGAGATGCTTGCACTAGTCCATAGATGGATCGCTGGAGCTTGCATACTTTGTTAGCTCCCTTTGGATCAATAAAACCTTCTGGCTGCATCATATACAACTCTTCTTCCAGAAACCCATTCAGGAATGCAGTCTTTACATCCATTTGCCAAATTTCATAATCATAAAATGCGGCAATTGCTAACATGATTCGGACAGACTTAAGCATCGCTACAGGTGAGAAGGTCTCATCATAGTCAATCCCTTGAACTTGTCGAAAACCCTTTGCGACAAGTCGAGCTTTGTAGACAGTAACATTACCGTCGGCGTCAGTCTTCTTCTTAAAGATCCACTTGTTCTCTATTGCTTGCCGACCCTCGGGCAAGTCAACCAAAGTCCACACTTTGTTTTCATACATGGATCCCATCTCAGATTTCATGGCTTCCAGCCATTTTGCGGAATCTGGGCTCACCATCGCTTCTTCATAGTTCGTAGGTTCACCATGATCTAGTAGCATGATTTCCAGAACAGGATTGCCGTACCACTCTGGCGTGGATCTTACTCTGGTTGATCTACGAGGTTCTGTAGTAACTTGATTTGAAGTTGCATGATCATCATCATTAACTTCCTCACTAATTGGTATAGGTGCTACAGAAACAGATTTTTGTGAAGTACTACTTTCCAGTAAGGGAGCAGGTACAATTACCTCATCAAGTTCTACTTTCCTCCCACTCACTTCTTTCGAGAGAAACTCCTTCTCTAGAAAGGATCCATTTTTAGCAACAAATGTCTTGCCTTCGGATCTGTGATAGAAGGTGTACCCAACTGTTTCCTTTGGGTATCCTATGAAGACACATTTCTCCGATTTGGGTTCAAGCTTATCAGGTTGAAGCTTTTTCACATAAGCATCGCAGCCCCAAACTTTAAGAAACGACAACTTTGGTTTCTTGCTAAACCATAATTCATAAGGCGTTGTCTTAACGGATTTTGACGGTGTCCTATTTAACGTGAATGTGGTCGTCTCTAGAGCATAACCCCAAAATGATAGCGGCAAATCTGTAAGAGACATCATAGATCGCACCATATCTTAGTAAAGTGCGATTACGACGTTCGGACACACCATTGCGCTGTGGTGTTCCGGGTGGCGTGAGTTGCGAAACTATTCCGCATTGTTTCAAATGTAGACCAAACTCGTAACTCAAATATTCTCCTCCACGATCAGATCGTAGAAACTTTATTTTCTTGTTACGATGATTTTCAACTTCACTCTGAAATTCTTTGAACTTTTCAAATGTTTCAGACTTGTGTTTCATTAAGTAGATATACCCATATCTGCTTAAATCATCTGTGAAGGTGAGAAAATAACGATATCCGCCACGAGCTTCAATATTCATCGGACCACATACATCTGTATGTATGATTTCCAATAAATCTGTTGCTCTCTCCATAATACCGGAGAACGGTGTGTTAGTCATCTTGCCCATGAGGCACGGTTCGCAAGTACCAAGTGATTCATAATCAAGTGACTCCAAAAGTCCATCAGTATGGAGTTTCTTCATGTGCTTTATACCGATATGACCTAAATGGCAGTGCCACAAATAAGTTGCACTATCGTTATCAACTCTGCATCTTTTGACTTCAACATTATGAATATGTGTATCACTACTATCGAGATTCATCAAAAATAGACCACTCTTCAAAGGTGCATGACCATAAAAGATTTTATTCATATAAATAGAACAACCATTATTCTCTGATTTAAATGAATAACCGTCTTGCATTAAACAAGATCCAGATATAATGTTCATGCTCAACGCTGGCACCAAATAACAATTATTTAGGTCTAATACTAATCCTGAAGGTAGATGTAGAGGTAGCGTGCCGACCGCGATCACATCGACTTTGGAACCGTTTCCCACGCGCATCGTCACCTCGTCCTTTGCCAGTGTTCGCTTAATCCGTAGTCCCTGTTTCGAGTTGCAAATATTAGCAACAGAACCAGTATCAAATACCCAGGTGCTACTGCGAGCTCTAGTAAGGTACACATCAATAACATGTATATCACATATACCTTTGTTCACCTTGCCATCCTTCTTGTCCGCCAGATACTTGGGGCAGTTCCGCTTCCAGTGACCAGTCTGCTTGCAGTAGAAGCACTCAGTTTCAGGCTTAGGTCCAGACTTGGGTTTCTTCGCTTGAGCAGCAACTTGTTTGCTGTTCTTCTTGAAGTTCCCCTTCTTCTTCCCTTTGCCCTTCTTCTTGAAACTGGTGGTCTTATTGACCATCAACACTTGATGCTCCTTCTTGATTTCTACCTCCGCAGCCTTTAGCATTGCGAAGAGCTCCGGCATTGTCTAATCTATCCCTTGCATATTATAGTTCATCACGAAGCCTTTGTAGCTTGGTGGCAGTGATTGAAGAATTCTGTCAATGACGCAATCATCCGGAAGATTAACTCCCAGTTGACTCAAGTGATTGTAATACCCAGACATTCTGAGTATGTGCTCACTGACCGACCCATTCTCTTCCATCTTGCAGCTATAGAACTTATTGGAGACCTCATATCTCTCAATCCGGGCATTCTGTTTGAATATCAACTTCAACTCCTGGAACATCTCATATGCTCCATGGTTCTCAAACCGTCGTTGAAGTCCCGGTTCTAAGCCGTAAAGCATGGCACACTGAACTATCGAGTAGTCATCAGCTTTGCTCTGCCAGACGTTCATAACATCTGGTGTTGCTCCAGCAGCAGGCCTGGCACCTAGCGGTGCATCCAGGACGTAATTCTTCTGTGCAGCAATGAGGATAATCCTCAAGTTACGGACCCAGTCCGTGTAATTGCTACCAACATCTTTCAACTTTGCTTTCTCAAGGAACGCATTAAAATTCAACGGAACAACAGCACGAGCCATCTATCTACAATTAACATAAACAAGCAAGATACTATCAGGGACTAAGTTCATGATAAATTTAAGTTCAATTAATCATATTACTTAAGAACTCCCACTTAGATAGACATCCCTCTAATCTTCTAAGTGATCACGTGATGCAAATCAAACTAAACCATAACCGATCATCACGTGAAATGGATTAGTTCTCAATGGTGAACATCATCATGTTGATCATATCTACTATATGATTCACGTTCGACCTTTCGGTCTCCGTGTTCCGAGGCCATATCTGCATATGCTAGGCTCGTCAAGTATAACCCGAGTATTCCGCGTGTGCAAAACTGGCTTGCACCCGTTGTAGATGGACGTAGAGCTTATCACACCCGATCATCACGTGGTGTCTGGGCACGACGAACTTTGGCAACGGTGCATACTCGGGGAGAACACTTCTTGATAATTTAGTGAGAGATCATCTTATAATGCTACCGTCAATCAAAGCAAGATAAGATGCATAAAAGATAAACATCACATGCAAATCAATATAAGTGATATGATATGGTCATCATCATCTTGTGCTTCGTGATCTCCATCTCTGCAGCACCGTCATGATCACCAACGTCACCGGCGCGACACCTTGATCTCCATCGTAGCATCGTTGTCGTCTCGCCAATCTTATGCTTCCATGACTATCACTATCGCTTAGTAATAAAGTAAAGCATTACATCGCGATTGCATTGCATACAATAAAGCGACAACCATATGGCTCCTGCCAGTTGCCGATAACTCGGTTACAAAACATGATCATCTCATACAATAAAATTTAGCATCATGTCTTGACCATATCACATCACAACATGCCCTGCAAAAACAAGTTAGACGTCCTCTACTTTGTTGTTGCAAGTTTTACGTGGCTGCTACGGGCTTAAGCAAGAACTCATCTTACCTACGCATCAAAACCACAACGATAGTTTGTCAAATAGACTCCGTTTTAACCTTCTCAAGGACCGGGCGTAGCCACACTCGGTTCAACTAAAGTTGGAGAGACAGTCTTCCACAAGCCATCTATGTGCAAAGCACGTCGAGGGAACCGGTCTCGCGTAAGAGTACGCGTAATGTTGGTCCGGATCGTCTCGTCCAACAATACCACTGAACCAAAGTATGACATGCTGGTAGGCAGTATGACTTGTATCGTCCACAACTCACTTGTGTTCTACTCGTGCAAATAACATCAAACCATAAAAACCTAGGCTCTGATACCACTGTTGGGGAACGTAGTAATTTCAAAAAAATTCCTACGCACACGCAAGATCATGGTGATGCATAGCAACAAGAGGGGAGAGTATTGTTTACGTACCCTCGTAGACCGAAAGCGGAAGCGTTATATTAACGCGGTTGATGTAGTCGTACGTCTTCACGATCCGACCGATCCAAGCATCGTTACTCCGGCACCTCCGAGTTCTTGGCACACGTTCAGCTCGATGACGATCCCCGGGCTCCGATCAAGCAAAGCGTCGGGGAGGAGTTCCATCAGCACGACGGCGTGGTGACAATCTTGATGTACTACCGGCGCAGGGCTTCGCCTAAGCACTGCAACGATATGACCGAGGTGGAATATGGTGGAGGGGGGCACCGCACACGGCTAAGGAACGATCACGAAGATCAACTTGTGTGTCTTGGGGTGCCCCCCTGCCCCCGTATATAAAGGAGCAAGGGGGGAGGGCCGGCCGGCCCTAGGGGCGCGCCAAGGGAGGGGGAGTCCTCCTCCTAGTGGGAGTAGGACTCCCCTTTCCTAGTCCAACTAGGAGTGGGAAGGGGGGAAGGAAGGAGAGGGAGAGGGAGAGGGAAAGGGGGCCGCGCCCCCCCCTCCTTGTCCAATTCGGACTCCTCATGGGGGGGCGCGCGCCACCTCCTGGCGCGGCCCTCTCTCTCCCCTCGTGGCCCAATAAGGCCCATACTTCCCCCAGGGGGTTCCGGTAACCCCTCCGGCACTCCGGTAATATCCGAAACCTCTCGGAACCATTCCGATGTCCGAACATAGCCGTCCAATATATCAATCTTTATGTCTCGACCATTCCGAGACTCCTCGTCATGTCCGTGATCACATCCGGGACTCCGAACTCCTTCGGTACATCAAAATGCATAAACTTATAATAACTATCATCGTAACCTTAAGCGTGCGGACCCTACGGTTCGAGAACAATGTAGACATGACCGAGACACGTCTCCGGTCAATAACCAATAGCGGGACCTGGATGCCCATATTGGCTCCTACATATTCTACGAAGATCTTTTATCGGTCAGACCGCATAACAACATACGTTGTTCCCTTTGTCCATCGGTATGTTACTTGCCCGAGATTCGATCGTCGGTATCCAATACCTAGTTCAATCTCGTTACTGGCAAGTCTCTTTACTCGTTCCGTAATACATCATCCCGCAACTAACTCATTAGTTGCAATGCTTGCAAGGCTTAAGTGATGTGCATTACCGAGAGGGCCCAGAGATACCTCTCCGACGATTGGAGTGAGAAATCCTAATCTCGAAATACGCCAACCCAACATCTACCTTTGGTGACACCTATAGTACTCCTTTATAATCACCCAGTTACGTTGTGACGTTTGGTAGCACCCAAAGTGTTCCTCCGGCAAACGGGAGTTGCATAATCTCATAGTCAAAGGAACATGTATAAGTCATGAAGAAAGCAATAGCAACATACTAAACGATCGGGTGCTAAGCTAATGAAATGGTTCATGTCAATCAGATCATTCAACTAATGATGTGACCTCGTTAATTAAATAACAACTCTTTGTCTATGGTTAGGAAACATAAACATCTTCGATTAACGAGCTAGAGGCATACTAGTGACACTCTGTTTGTCTATGTATCCACACATGTATTATGTTTCCGGTTAATACAATTCTAGCATGAATAATAAACATTTATCATGAAATAAGGAAATAAATAATAACTTTATTATTGCCTCTAGGGCATATTTTCTCTAATGAACTCTAGCCGTGACCAGGCATCGTTCAGCATACGAGCCAAGTTCTATATAACTCAAATCGGTCCATGAAGCTCAATCGTCCAGCCACATATGTAACCCATACCTATGAGTTGTCATACAAATCCAGATTAATCAATAGATTGCCTCACCCAAAGCATTGCCATAAACCCTAAAAACTCTTTTGTTTGAGGTATTGTCCTTAGTGAGTAGGTGTGGGAACAATGCCCTAGAGCAAGCTTGTTCCCCTATGGCCCAACCACTGCCAAGGGTGTAAATACATCTGATAATAGTGGTAACTGACAACCACATGCATACTTGGGACTTCACCGATGCATCGCATTGCTCAACGACCATTCCCTGACATAATAGAGAAATCCAACTCCAAGAACATATGACATGCACTTCATATCATACATGCATGTTGCATGATATACTTAAACAGATTTCATATCACAACACAAAATCTAAAGGAAGATTTAAGGATACATATAATACATCTCTTACATATGAGTAAGTAGTTAACAACAAACAAACGGCTCAAAGGTCAATCATAACATGGCAGCGGCATAAAATAATATAACCATGAGATGTCAAACCCGCCATCTCACACAAAATCTAACCTGGAACAAGTTAACCAACCGAGTTACCTAGCAACTAGGCTTCGACCCATGTGATCGTGATTGAAGTAGTCACCTATACTAGGCTCACATGAAAATATATTAAGATTGAAATTCACAATGAGTACTTTCATACTACAAGACTTTACTAGAACATAAGTTATCAACATAAGCATGATTTAAAATGTAACATGTGATAATGAAGTAAGCATAACAAAATTTCATGCGATATTATAGAGTAAGCAATCCATATACTTGGCAATAATTTCGTAACCTTCTGGTGTGATGTCGTCCCCAGCGGTTGTGTCTCCTCCAGCCTCTATGGCTTGTCGATGTCCTAACGGCCTCAGCCTCGGCGGCCTAGATTTCCTGGTTCATCAGCATCGCTGGTCGCCGTCGCGTCCCTTGCATCGGCCCCATTCGCCCCGCCGCCTCTCCAACCCCGGGCACCGTGCTGCCTTACCCCTAGTCATGTCCATGGTTTGTGTGTTCGGCGTGACTCTCCTTCTAGGGGTGGTGGTTCTTCATTCTGTGTGTGGGTTCCGAGTGCCAGTTCCTGGTCCGGTAGCTTTAGGATTACTCAGACACATGGCCAGTGAGAAATCCCTGCTCGGCTTGCCAATGAGGGCAGTGACGACACTGGCAAGTGTCGTCCCCTCCTTGGAGGCATTGTGATGGCCTTTCTCTGTGCCCATATTCGAGCACCAGTTGAAACCATAGGTCTGATTTTTCGGAACGGACGCCGATGATGCCACGGTGTCGTTTTCCTTCCTGGAGGCATCGTCTTGTGTGTTTGCGACGTCCCAGGTGCTGGACTTGTGGTTGTCAGACTCCATGTTCTAGACTGCCTCCCTAGTTAGTAGGTTTAGTTATGTCGTTTGCTTGTTTGGGCCAAGCACACCTTGTATCTTTTGTCTTTGTGATTTAGGCATCGCGTTCACGCCATCTTGCGTTCTTGCATGTTTTGTACCTCACTTGTATTCAATCTCTTTATTCTATTAATGAAAAGATACACAAGCTTTGCGTATGCACAAAAAAGGCAGTTCGTCGCGGTGCTCAGGCCAAAGGTGGGCAACAGCCGATGCTGCTGCTCCGATGAATGAGTGGAGCTCGGGGATGGCTGGAGGCGAGGATGTCATTCATGGGGAGCTCTTGGAGGCGCGAGGGCACTGGTAGCAGATCGAGCGAGCGCTCGTGAGCACAGGGGCTATCTCTTGAGTGCGCTGGCTTTTCAAGGAGGGAGGCGCCCGCTGCGACTAGATTTGGTGGTAGGTTGGGTGGCTCGCGTGAGGTGGAGGGTGAGGGTGGGCAGGTGGAAGACGAGCGGGAACGAGGAGGAGCTTGGGTGTGGGACAGATGATCTAGATGGTTAGGTCGTTGGGTGAAGATCCTGAGGTGGGAGAATGGAGTGGCGGTAGGGATGTGACAGGCTACCTAGAATTTAGGGTTAGGGTAGTCCAGATTTGGTGTGTGTCTATTTAAAGGAATGGAGGACTTTGGGGTAGTTTGGGGTTGATTTGGACCCTCCAACCGCGATCAGGCGGTCCGGGTTGAGGGAAATTTTGGGCTAGATTTTAGGTGGGCTGGTTTTGAGAAGAGAGGGAAAAGTGGCCCGGTTCCACATTTTACAAAAACACCCGGATAATTTGGGTACGACGGCAACAGACTGCCAATGCAACATGGATGATGTGATGATGGATGCAACAATCAAATAATTACCATGATATAATAATTATATTATGAAAAAAATTCTACAGAACCAGCCTTGGGCTTTTACACATGTATTAGGGTTAGTTTCTCGTTACCTGAGGGACTGGACAAAATAGTACCAAGAGCTACATGGAGGGCTTTTAGAACCTACTATGTAGGAGTCTCAAGGAGCCGTTTGCCCTTCAAACGGAGTGAATGCCTACAAAAGGTGGTTTGAATCTGCTTCCTAGGGCGGCAGTTGGGAATGCAGCACATGGTGGGATGAGCACTTTGAAATAATTGAAGCAAAATTCTCAAGGGGCTGATGCTACACATGTGATGATTTTTGGCTGGTGAGGGGCCTGCCTTGCGTACCACTGGGTTTGGCATGGCCAGCGAGATGGTATATCTTTGTTTTTATCCTTTGCTAAAACTGTAGGCTATCTAAGTCCAGATAAGTGTACTTGGATTTTATTTTTGTAGTACTTGCTGGTTTATTTTCTTCAGTGAAACGGAATCGGGGGGGCTGGCTATCGAAAAGCGAATGTCGATAAATAAAGTGTAGGGAGGAGGTGTTGACGGCATGATGATTGTGCGGCACTAAGGCAGAAAGGGGGGCAGGGTTGCAATGACAAGTCATCGGGGCGCGAGGAAACAATGGCATGAGAGTGTTGTTTCTGTATTTTTCATTATCAAATTCATGAGCCTTTTCAAATTTACTAGCGTCTTTCTTGAAATTCACAAATATTTTTCAGAACCATTACTTATTTTGATATGCATGAACTTTTTTCGAGTTCGTGAATTTCTTTCTCAAATTCATGAACTTTTTTTCAGATTCATGAACTCTTTTCCAAATTTGTGCATGTACTTTTTTTGAGTTCTTGGACTTCTTTTCCAAATTCGTGAACTTTTTTAACTCATGAACTTTTCTCAAATTTATGATGTTTTTTAAATCCGTAAACTTTTTTTATTTCACAATATTTTTTTCAACACTATCATAAAAACCGGCCGGTTGTTTCCTACTAGACCAAGCAGAAAAAAACGTGACCAAGCGAGTGAGCAGGAGAAGAGAGTTGGAGCGAGATTGAACCGCCACCTGCTGGAATGCGTGCGAGCGCCAGCTTGCTAGCTATCGCTTAAGGCACTAGGGAGGACCTTTCTGTTACCGCCATTGACGAAGCGCTCACATCAGTTCCTGATAGGCCGACCCATGTTTGTACATAGTAGGGGATCGAAAGGACTAGCAATGTGCCCGCGCGTTGCAACAGATTCAAAATAGAATAATGCATGTTCAGAAACTTCAAATAATAACATTCTAGTTTTGGTGTACATACATCACTCAAAATATATTAGGTTTCACTCAAAATATATTCCTAGTGGCTGTTTCGGTGAAATGAGGGAGGGATGTGATTGGTTTCTGGATACTACAGGGTTTTCTGCAAATTAGAGCAGAGAAGAGGGGTCTTATTGCAAAAACATTACAACTTACCTCACAGATGTTAGATGCAGATCTGATGGTCAAAAGTGACAGATGGCAGACACACCATCATCATCAACTGGGTCTTTTATAGAAGTAGAGATATGTATTATCAAATTCCTATCGCATGCTCACTGTGTCCAATTGTTGCGGTGTCGCACATGCGATAGAACTTAAGCGTGATAGATGGGCTCACCAACTTTTGAATGTATTGAACAGTGGGAGCCAACCGGTTTTTGGAACCTCGTAGAAGGTTCCTGAACTTGTTTTCTCTTTATTTGTTATTTTATTTACCTTTTTCGGTTCTTTTCTCCTTTTCTCTTCCTCTTTGTTCTTTGTTGACTTTCATTTTCTATTTCATTTTTCTTTTCTTTTTTAAAAAAATCCTTGATAAACAACGATCAATTTTTTTCAAAAGTTCTTTGATTTTTTTTAAAAATGATAATCTATTGAAAAAATCGGAATTTAGGAAATGTCCTCGATTCCAAAATCTCTTCACAAACTCAAAATCTCTTCTCAAATTCCAAAATCTCTTCACAAATTTTTCCATAACTTCATAAACGAGTCATATTTTTCAAAACTTAAAGAAACGCTTTTCCGAAAAAGGATCAGAATTTCAAAATTCGTTCTTGTTTCCAAAATGTGTTCGTGTTTTTTTAAATTGTTCTATTTATTAATAAAATGTTTGTATTTCGAAAATAAATTATATTTTTCAAAAAATATTTGGAATTACAAAAATTCACATTTAAGAATGTTTGAAATTTCGAAAATTGTTTGCAATTTCAGAAAATGTTCCCCATTTCAAAATTGCTCGTAATTTTCAAGAAAAAGTCCAAATATCAAAAATTGTTTCAAATCTGCCGCTGAGGTGAGTTCTTGAAATGTTCGCACTGGTCATCATACGAGCAGCCATATGCTCCGTTGGCAGCATGCGTCTAGAGTGGCAAATCCTGAGTACGATTCCTCGCGAGTTCTTCATTTTTTGGGATTTTTACCTCACGTTGTTGCACTACAAGCACAACTCGCTCCGGATCTGCGAGTGGGACGCCTCAGTTATGGTCCCCTGTGCGTAGCGGTTAATTGGATGCAGTGAACGTCCAATAAAAGCTCCCAACTGCTTCCCAATAAAGGTTTTTTCGAAATGTGCGAGGCGTTAGGTGCTCGGGAGGGCGACTGTGCGACCGCGTTGGTGCGGGCGCCGGCCTCGGCTACGCCGGCGGGCTGGTCCGTGGTCCGTCGTGGCGCGGGCTTACCCCAGGTGAGCGGCGTGGAGGGCCGCGTCGGCGCATCGCCGGCGAGGGGTGGCGCTCGCTGCAACCGCTTCTGGGCGCTGGCGGCGGAGGATTCGGATGACGAGGATGTGGAGGTGGAGAGGGGCCTGCGTGCGGTGCCAGACGGGCCGTCGATCGGAGATTTCGTGGCCTTTGCGGCGGCGGAGAGAGAGGCAGGCTCGGGGCGCGGGCGGCGCTTTGCGCCGGACGGCCGCCGCTCCAGGGCCATGGCTTCGCGCATCTGGCTACCGACGTCGTTGGCTCGTTCGTGCTTGGGGGTTGGAGCTCCGTCGGGGGCGGCGCAGCTTAGGTCCAAGACCGGGGCGTGCCTGCTGGAGGGCCGGCCGGAGACGTCCATGGAGGACTGGCCGTGCCTGCCGGCGCCCCCTGCTGCGGCTGCGGTGGCGGTGGCGCCGTGCTTTCGGGAGGAGATGCGCACCGTTCTGAGCCCTAGGGTTGGGACGAATAGGCCGGCAGTGGGTGACAGTCCTGGGCCGGCTTCGGGTGCGGGGCTGGCTGCGGGTGTTGGGCCTGGGCTGGTTGGCCTGTCGGGTACCGGCTCTGGTTTGCCTGTGGGGCGGGGTCAGGAGATGGCCTTGGACTCGCGGTCGCACGCGCCTCCGCGGCCCAATGTGTCTCGGCCCGACCCACGGCCAACCGCTGGCTATAAATGGATGCGGAGGGGTTGCCTGGATCCCCATTTAGGGTTTCCAGCCACCACTAGTGAGGTGCGGCGCCTCGCTCACTCCGCCCGCACTCTCAAGATCTGCCCTCCTCCCCCCTTCTCCATTCCTTCGCGGTGGTGGTGACGGGCGACTGGCGGGCCGACAAGCGGTCGATGGAGATCTCAGATCCGGAGGCGGAGAGGCGTAGGGAACGCGAGCTATGCGACAAGGCGAAGCGCGTGATGCGCGAGCGCTCCGGTGGGCGCGAGGTCAGAGAAGAGTGCGGTGGATCTTCAAATCACGGGAAGAAGGGCACGCGTCCGCCTTGAAATTTTTGATTGCCGGCCCGTGATACTTTCATGTGCGGGCGCCCTTCAATCCACTGCCTGAAAAGGGCCGGCAATTGCATCTTCAAATCATGGGAAGCGCCATCTCTGGGGAGGGCTTCTTTTGCCTCGAGTTTGAAGACGACGACGAGTCTGAGGCCCCCATTGATGCTCGTATCAAGAACGCGGCCATCCTCTCTGCGGAGCCGGGAAAGCTTAATCTCCGTATCCTTAAACAAGAGTTGAAGCACATGGTGACGGATGATTGGGATTGGCAGGTCACTCAAGTGGGAGATGACGATTTCGTGGTGGTCTTTCCTTCTGCAGATCTGTTACACATGGCGAAATCGAGCGGGAAGTTGTTCCTGTCTATCAATGACATCACTGCGCGTGTGCGCGACATGCTTCACGAGGAGATCCAGCCTATGGTGATTCCTGAGACATGGGTTAGGATCCATGGCATCCCGAAGAAACATAGGCGTGAAGACCGCATCAAGGAGGGTTTCTGGATGCTGGGCCGGCCGATTATGGTCGATGAGTTATCGCTGATCAGGTTGGGACCTGTTCGGATGAAGCTAGCATGCAAAGCCCCGGAGAAGCTCAGTGGAGTTGTCGAGGTGTGGTTCAACCACGAGGGCTATCAGATCAAGGTTGAACGTGAGACCCTTCCCAAAAGGGGTGGAGAGCGGACTGTGCATGGCTCTGGCCCTTCCAATCCTCCCCCCAAGGACGATGATCTGTCAAAGGATACATGGTCTCAGGGCAACTCCAAGCAAGGCAGGGCTGAACTAGGCAATGGCCAGCAAGGGGTGAGGGCGCTCCTAGTGCTGCGGTGAACCAGGACTCCAAGATGCTCGACATGGGGGAGGAACAAGACGACAGCATTCAGGACACTTCCATTGACACGGAAACTTGGGACAAGCTGGGAGCGTTGTCGGCTGATGCTAGGGCCATTGGGGTGGCGACTCAGGACACCGCGGTGAGTGTGCCTCCTCTCGCTCACTCTTTGGAGCTAACCTTCAATGAATACGGGTCCATAACCTTCAATGAATACGAGTCCAACTTCTCTGCCCCGATCCAGGAGGTGATGGCACAGCTTGGCTCGGGTGGGGTCCCCTCTGCCGCTCCTCTCCCTGCCTCATCCTCTCCAGTGGCTGTGGGGCGGACTCTGACTGCATGGTGAACGAGGGGGCCAACCTGATGCCTGCTCCGCGGCGTGGTTCCAACAGCGCCGGTCGGCAACCTAAGAAAACGGCGGGGAGGAAGACAGCTAACAAATAGGCGATGATCGTGGCGGCGGTGACTACGTCTGACCTTGGTGGAGAGTTGGGGGCAGCGTTGGGGGCGACTGGAACGAGCAGCAAGGCCAGGCGCTCCAAGGCGACCCCGGTGGTGCAGCGAGCTCCCAGCGTTTGGGCCAAGGCCATGCTGGGCGATCTTTCTTCCATGGAGAGCGCCAAGCTCCGCATCGCCGACAAGAACATGGACTCCTTAGGTAATCCCTTGCCCTCTTTCCGTATTTTAAATGCTTTCTCGGACGATCACCTGGCGAGCATTTTAGATGATTGCGGAGTGGCGATTAGCGGTTCTCAGAACAATATTATACCACTCGTGCATGCTAGGGAAGAGGCGCAAGCAGCGTTGGCTGCTACTGTTGTTCGCTGCGCTGACAGCAACTCGTTAGCCATCGTACCAGTAGAGGCTGGTGATGAGGGCATGCCCGATGAAGCGACACAAGCTAGGGAAGCTGGTGTCCTTCCTTCTAATGGCCGTGTGATGGCTAGGAAGAGAGTGGCGAAGGCGGTGACCTCTCGGGGTGTGCGCCTACGTAATAGGATTATATAAATGAGGTACATGTTCTGGAATATCCGTGGTTGTGGCCACGGTGGCCATCGTACTCAGCTTAAAGAGTACATGGCCAAAGAACGTATCGATGTGGTTGCGCTACAGGAGACGATCAAATCTGATTTTACGTTCAGAGAACTGCTCGCGTACGACCCCCTTCAACGATTTGATTGGCATTGGGTTCCCTCCGTGGGACATTCTGGTGGCATTTTGATGGGTTGTAATAGGGATGTATGTGATGTATTGCAATGGGATGTTGGTGTTTTCTTTTTGTATGCAACTATTAAACATTGTGTATCTGGTTTGTCGTGGGTTGTCGTGTGTGTTTATGGGCCAGCGGATCACTCTAGATCGCCGGCGTTCCTTCTCAAACTGACAAACCTGGTCGGGGCCAAAAGGACAAACAACCTCCCTCTGATTGTTGGCAGTGATTTTTAACTTGATACGCTCGGGGGCGGACAAGAATAATGCTAATGTCGATTGGACTAGGGTGTCCTTATTCAATAATGCCATTGCGGCAGCAGCATTGCGTGAAGCGGCGCGGACCGGGGCCAGATATACCTGTACTAACAAACAAACTCAACCGGTTCGTAGCGTGTTGGATAGGGTCTTTTTTACGCCCAAATGGGAGGTCCTCTTTCCCATGTGCTCTCTCTTGGCGGAGACGTGCATTGGATCAGACCATGTGCCGCTGATATTTTCCTCAGGGGAGGATCTCATCCGGCGTAGCCCTAGATTCTACTTCAAAACGGCTTGGTTCGAAGCGGAGGGTTTCGCCCAGATGGTGGTAGATCTATGGGGAGCGATCTGTACCCAATTAGGGCCCCAACGTGGGCCAGCGGAGTGCTGGAACGCGGCAGCAGACAAGCTCTATACTTTCCTGTGAGGGTGGGGCGCTAACCACAGTAGCGAATCCAAGAAGGCTCGCACGCGTATTGTAGAGACAATTGCGCTGTTAGATGCGGAAGCATATCGCCGTCCTTTTTTGGAGGACGAATGGGCCCATAGGTACGCCTTGGAAAACCAAGTCACGGCGATTTTGCGTGCGGAGGAGGAGTACTGGCGACGCATGGGCGGAGTCAAATGGGTCACGAAATGAGATGCAAACACCGGATATTTCCACGCCTATGCGAACAGGAGGAAAAGGAAGTGCTCCATTCTGCGTCTTCAATCAGAGCACGGGCTCCTTTTGACGCAGGAACAAATTGTGGCTCATACTGATGAGTTTTTCATAGGCCTTTTGGGGACGGCCGTCGAAAAACCGCTCTGCTTGCGCGAGGATCTATGGGATCCCGCGGAGCGTGTCTCTCCGGAGGAGAACGATAGGCTTGCTCTCGCTTTTCTGCCCGAGGAAATAGATCAGGCTCTTGACGGCATGAAAACGAGCACGGCGCCCGGGCCGAACGGGTGGCCTGTCGAGTTCTTCAAGAGGTTTTGGCCATGCCTTAAGCACCTGTTCTACGATATCGTCAACGGCTTCGCTTTAGGCACGGTTGACCTTTCTCGCCTGAATTATGGAGCAATTATCCTTATTCCTAAGGTGAAAGGGGCGGATAACATTAAGCTTTTTAGACCCATCACCCTGATTAACGGTCCTTTCAAAATTTGTGTGAAAGCTTATGCCTCCCGTTTGGCTCCGGTCGCACAACGTATCATTACTTCTAGTCAGACAGGTTTTCTCAAACGACGTAACATACTTGAAGGACCAATCGCGTTACAAGAAATCGTCCACGAGTTAAAACGCACCAAGGCACAAGGAGTGCTTCTTAAATTAGACTTCGAGAAAGCCTATGATCGCGTGAACTGGGAGTTTGTGCGAGAGGTCTTCCTCAAAAAGGGTTTTGAGGCAGGTTTCGTGCATCGCATCATGCACCTCGTGTGTAGTGGGCACACGACGGTCACTGTCAATGGCACAATGGGTAAGTTTTTCCGTAACAAACGTGGTCTCCGCCAGGGAGACCCAAGCTCGCCTCTCATTTTTAACTTTGTTGCGGATGCCCTGGCGGCCATGATTAATAAAGCGAGGGTAGCGTGGCACATTAAAGGGCTTGTAGACCACCTTATTCCTGTTGGGGTTACGCATCTACAATACACAGATGATACGATGCTCTTGTTCGAGCCCGATGACCACAGCATAGCTACCATCAAGTTACTACTGCTCGCTTTCGAGATATTATCGGGGCTTAAGATCAACTTTCTGAAGAGCGAAGTGATCACCATTGGGATGGATGATCTAGATAGCGCTCAGATCGCCAATCTACTTAATTGCAAGCTAGGGAGCTTCCCGATTAAGTACCTGGGCCTCCCGATCTTGACCGAGAAACTAACCATAGCGGAATGGGAGCCGATGTATGGGAAAGTTGCTAACAGTGTGAGCCCTTGGAGGGGCAGGTTTATGTCCTCGCCGGCGAGGCTTATTCTCACCAACTCGAGCTTATCCTCACTTCCTATTTTCACAATGGGAATTTTCCTACTTGCGGACGGGGTTCACGCTAGATTTGATACTCTGCGCTCTCAGTTCTTTTGGGAAGGAGCTGGGACCAAGCGCAAGTACCACTTAGTGAAATGGGCAGCGGTTTGTAGGCCAAAAATATTCGGCGGCTTGGGTGTTATGAATTCTAAACTCATGAACGTGGCCCTGTGTTGTAGGGTGGAACCCTAGATGGAGATCTTTCACGAATTGGAGGGGGTCCCCAAGAACACGAAGAAGACAAAGAACACAAGAGAGGGGAAACACTCAAATTGACTAGATCCAAGAACACAAGAGGTCACAATGATTCAAAGACAACAAAGGAAAGATACAAGGTACTAGTTCATCCCAATCCTATGAGGAGAGAGGTCTTGATGATCCTATGATGGGGATACTTCCCAACATGGGGGCTTGATATCCACTAGGGATCTTCTCCTAGGAGGTCTTGATCTCCTAGAGGAGTGGGCACAAGGAGCAAAGCTCACATAATCATCTCATATACCTTGTTGTCCCTTCTAAAGAGCTAGGTGGGGGTACTTATAGTCTAGGGGCAAAACATGAGGGAGAGAGGGGTACAATGGTCAAAGACCACATAATGCACGCATGCATACGGAGGGGTCCGGGCACCCGGGGCAAGATCGGCCGGGCACCCGGACCGGTCAGGGCCTCTGCCCGAGAGGTGGTTGTAGGGGGGCGGGCACCCGGGGGTTGGCAGCCCGGGCACCCGGGGGGGCTGTTGGTGTAGCCCAGGGGCGAGGCCGGGCACCCAGGGGTCGCGGCCCGGGAACCTGGAGGCAAGGGCCAGCGCCCAGTGGTGTGGCCGGGCACCCGAGGCGGCGGGCAGCGCCCAGGCTGGGGCGGCTGGGCACCCGGGGAGGCCAGGCCCAGCACAGCCGGTGACCGGGCACCCGAGGACACAGGGGCCGGGCACCCGGGTGTCCTGAGGCTCCACTCCTTCGTGCCCATCTTCCTTCTCCTTCCTCCGTGTGTCTCCGGGTGAACTTGGTGTTTCCCTTCGTGCTTCCTCGTGACGATCTCCCAAGTACCTCGTTGTCGATGTTGCGTGCACGTGCCCTTGTCACCGGTCCTCTCGGTGCTTGCGATGGTGATGGCGTGTCCATGTGGATGGACAAGGGATGCTCCGCATCATCTCCCCCCCCCCCACCTTGGGAGAGATCCGTCCACGGATCGTGGTCTTCATCACCATGGGAAAGAGATGGCGTCGCCGTGTAGAAGTGGACAACCGCTAAGCACTTGTCACGTGGGTGCTCGAAATGGGCACTCTCCAATGTCGCACCGTCTTGTGATTCCTTCAAAAGGAAGAAGAATAACAAACACTTGGAAAAACAAATGAGGTTAGCGGAAGTGCAAAACATATCATTCTTGTGGTAAGACACCCAACAAGTGTATGCATCATGCTCATCATAAGGAAAGACAAGGGAGCATTTCATAGTATGGAGGCATAGGATGCGAGAACAACCAAATACAATAGTTTCAAGTAAACAAGCATGCTTCACAAGTAATATGTCCAAGTCTCCACGATCAATAAGCATAGCAAGTTGGCACACAATACAAGGTGAGATGAGAGATGCAACTAATGGAGACAAGAGACAATGATCATGACAAATCAAGTGAGAGGCATCAACAAATATGTCATCAACCCAAGAAAGTGAGTAAGAATGGAACATGGGAGATGCAACAAAACAAGCAATCATAGTGATCAAGTCAAGCAAGATAGTAGTGCGAAGATGCAACATACTAGGAGGAATCATGTCAAGCATGTCATGTGTGCAAATAGTGGGCATGAATAATGCACATGACATATCACAAGCATGAAAGCAAGATATGAGCAAAATATCATCAATGTATTGGTGAGAGGCCATATGTAAATAGCAATTGGACATCATGACTCTCCCAACACAAGAATCAACAATAGCATGTGGCACATGGTAAACATGGCAATAGCAACAAGTATCTCCACCAAGCATGCAAATACACATAGGAGTAGCATAATGGTGAATCATGGGTAAATGCAAAAAAGGGTCACAATTGCATGGCAAAGACATAGAAGTAGGCATAACATGCAAAGTGAACACGACAAAATGGGCATAAGGTGACAAATGGTAAATAGCCCATAGCCGTGTGAGAGCCAAGTAAAAGAGATGCACGAAGAGAGTGGTGATAAGGACAATCCACGGTATCCCAAATCATCATTGCTCTCTAGGGCTCGTTTCGTCAACTCATGGGATTGTGAGGTTGACGAGGTAGAATGTGTACCTACACAAAAGAGACACAAACCAAAGAAATTGTGTCCGTGGTAAATGTACACATCATCCATCATGATGTGTATGTGCATGTGAGTGTTAGCACAAGATAAGCATCGCTCAAAGAAATTAGAGGCATGGTAGAGAAATATGTCATCCATCATGCAATGATAGTTATTGTGTTCAACATGATTGGGACGCAAATTATAGCAAGTGTGTGGCACAACAATAGAATTTTCATTCATGGGGAGCATATGGTGCACACAAGTATTGGGATCATGCAATGGATAGGATGAATCAAAATCTCCTAACATGTATGAAGAAACTATGGGGGTCTCCTCGTGAGCAATATTGGAAACATCATATGGAGAAAAAGGACAACATCCAAAACAATGCATATCCGAAGCTAGGTGGTCATGGCATGGCATATGAGATAAACGATGCAAAGGGAGCATATCAATATCATCACAAGAAAAACAAATGCCAATAACCATGGGCTCGTCATCTATGCCATAAGTGCAAATTGGGTTTATGTTGATGGCATATGCATAGTCACTACGATGAGATTGCAAATATGACATAGTGTTGATCTCATGCATAGCATATGACAAGACAAGCGGAGTGTCAAACATGATGTGACCGAGAGAATTATCACAAGAAATCCTATGTAACATGGCATCACGACTAATAGAGTCCACATGGCAATCATCAAACTCATCATAAATGGGTAAATCATCGCATGGGGAAGTCGAACTAGCATGAAGCATGACAATAGGTGGATCAACATCATGCAAGCTATCAATGTCAAGAATGTCCACTAGTGGGGCTAGATCATCACCTTCACCTATGTTACCATTTTCATTCCACTCATGTGGTGTAGGTGAGGTGGCAAAGACCAAATGATGGTCATCTGGAACCATGTGGGGGGTGCCTCATATTCCACCATGGCCATCGTCTTGTCCAAAGGAAGGACGAAGTCGTCGCGAATCAGCGTGTCATCATATATGGGACCTATCACCAAATGAGAAGACACAATAGAGGTAGAGGTTAAGTTGTTAGAAATCAAAATGGCCTCACATTCCCGATCAACTATCACACTCTCTCTATGTGGTGGTTCACTCACTCCCTCAAAATAGGTGCACTCAACGTCACATATGGTGGAGTCACTCATCTCAATCAAGTGGTGGGGGTTGTGGCTCTTCTCACATGGGAATTGTGGCAACTCATCATATATGGGGCTAGTGGTGAAGTCACTCTCACTCTCAATATGGTGGCACAAGTCACTCAAGTCATCATACATCGTCGTGGTCGAAGGGAAAATCCCATGCTCAACCATCTCGTCACCGTGGATGAAGGCCAAAGATGGCACATCATCACTCTCATCATGGATGAAGGCCGAAGATGGCACATCATCACTCTCATCGCCAACGGTGGAAGCATCATCATGGAGCTCAAAGGGCTTGGACATCTCGGTGGTACTAGCCTCATGCTCGACGTCATGGAGCTTGGTCATTGTCGGTGTCAAAACCGGCGGATCTCGGGTAGGGGGTCCCAAACTGTGCATCTAGGCGGATGGTAACAGGAGACAAGGGACACGATGGTTTTACCCAGGTTCGGGCCCTCTCGATGGAGGTAAAACCCTACTCCTGCTTGATTAATATTGATGATATGGGTAGTACAAGAGTTGATTTACCACGAGATCAGAGAGGCTAAACCCTAGAAGCTAGCCTATGGTATGATTGTTGTTGTGTCCTACGGACTAAACCCTCCGGCTTATATAGACACCGGAGGGGGCTAGGGTTACACAGAGTCGGTTACAAGGAAGGAGATCTACATATCCGTATTGCCAAGCTTGCCTTCCACGCCAAGGAAAGTCCCATCCGGACATGGGACGAAGTCTTCAATCTTGTATCTTCATAGTCTGATGAGGACATGACTACCTTGGATACGACCAAAAATATTGCATACATACATATTTGTCAGGTGATTTCTAGTGTCAACTATTCAATAATCTATTTATATTATCCAGAACAAAAATACTTCACACACTTTTGTGTTTTGTCTAATTGTAGGTGTATGGGACATTTGTACAATCCACATATGAAGATAGGGAAAAAAGAGAAGTTTAAGTTCTGTTCAAAAAGTCCTCTCACGTCACTTTTGGGCCAAGAGAAGATAGAGTCCAAGTCTCTCACGTTCTGGATTCAGATTCGGACTACACACACATACCTGAATCAAAACGCCAATAACTTTTTCATACGGACTCCGGATTGGGTGATTCTTTTTTTGTTGGAAAGTAGATTTCATACTCTTTCCAAACCAATTGGAATCACCTTTAAATTCGTCCGGAGCGTTGAGATATGGACGAAACAATCTGACGTTGCAGCAGAATCCGAGTCAAACAACAAGTCCAAAGGTGTTGCATCACATCCACTTGGGCCCATGAGCCTTGTACGACCTAGGGTTGGTTTTAGGCTGCCTTGGGACGTCCTCCCACCTCCTTGGCCGCCACCCCTTACCCCTATATAAGTAGATCCATCTAGTAGCTTTTTGCTTGGGATTTGTTTAGTTAAAAGTTAGCCATTGCAACTTCGTGTACTTCGTTTGTGTCCAACGACCAGACCAAGACCGCTTACGGATCCCCACATGTATCAATACTTCATTTATATTCGCAATATTCAGATTGCATTATCATATTCTTGCTTGTTCTTCGATTGCTTGTAGGGATAGACCTTCGTGGTCAGGTTGATTGTGCTGCGGCGTGGTCAATAACCTCTCGGAGTTGGTTTAGCGATTGCTAAGGCGCAACGTCGTGCACGTTTGTAGTCGGATCGTCAAAGTCGTCTCCACCAAATCTATAGTTATCATCTCATCGAAAGATCGGGACACCTCGCCTTTACCAAGTGGTATCAGTTTTCAGGTTGCTCGGTGAGAATTTCCAGTTATCCCTAGATTAGATTTATTTTCTTACCTATTGTCCAAGAAAAAGCCACACAAAAAAGTTAGATCTGTTCATCCTTTGTCCAAGCCAGTCTGAGCCTTTGCATAATCTTTTTAGGGTTTTGCTTTGTTAAATTTGCGGTTACATCGTCGTGTCAAGTTGCTGGTCTTAGTGTCTAGTACTTTAGAGTTTCGAGTTCTGTTCACAGTTTGTCACGCCACCGCCGCACCATCTTCATTGTCGTTGCCATATACCACCACCGCGTCATTATTGCATCCGCTGTCCACCACCGCCATCCATCAATTTCCACCACGTACTCCCCATCATTCATTGTCATAATCATACTTGAGGTCGTTCACGTCATCACTAGATCCAATCTGCATCTTATCTAGCTTGTTTGTGAAAAAAAAGAGAAAGAAAAAAAAAGAAAAAAAGAAAAAAAGAGGAAAAAAGTGGAAAAAAAAATCCGTGAAAAAAGGAGAAAAAAAGATATTCAGAGTGTGCTCCGCCTTTGTTACGCGTCGCGCCGTGATTTTTTTAGTGTTCTAGGCTCGCGTCTCTAGCACGGTCTAGCCTAGGACCAGCACAGTACCGTCGTTGAGCGTTTATTCAACATTGCATCTCTGAATTGATTATTGCTGATCTTTTGCTACCATATATTTGGCCTTCCAAACTCCACATATTTCTACACCGTGTATACATACACTCACCTGGCAATCGCTTTACTCAATCTTCGGAGTTATTTGACACCGCTGGTTGCCGGTCACCACCTGCTGCATGGTAAGAACTTGTAAGACTTTGATATTTGCTATACTGTGAGCGTTTTACCACCACATCCTAGTAGTTCATAGTAACATTATTCTCGGATTTTGTTTCTTGTTTTATACTAAATATGGCAGGTTCCAGAGTCAGTTGGGCTTCATCAATCGTGGGAGACGTGCCACCAGCTCCGAAAATACAACCACCGTCACAAGAGATGCAAAGACATAAGAATACGCACAATCAGGTTTTTGTTTCCATGCCACCTTTTAATGGTCGTTTTAAGCCTGATTTATATATTGAATGGGAGTTCGAAATAAATGTTATATTTGCTTCCCATGATTTTTTGGAACGTAAAAAAGTTAAGCTTGCGGTTGGTTCTTTCACTAGTTTTGCTACTGTTTGGTGGAGTGAACATTGTCGGTTATACCCTGATTATGTACCTACTACTTGGGATGATTTAAAACTTGTCATGAGAGATAGATTCGTCGATGTTTATTATACTCGTGGCATGATTAAAAAACTACAACATTTAAAACAAGGTAGTGACACTGTAAGAAAATATTATGATGATTTACAAACTACCTTGTTGCATTCCTTTTTACAGGAAAGTGAAGAAGATTTTATGGATAGATTTTGGGGAGGATTAAACCGTGATATTCAGGAGATACTAATTCATGAAGAATGTTATCCTATGGACCATTTGTTTCATCTTGCTTGCAAAGCTGAACAGGAAATAAAGAGGCGTGATGCCCACAAGACAAACAAGCATAAGGTGCACATCCAAGGAGTTGAGACGGTCCTTCCTTCTACCACTACGCCTACTATGACAACAACATCTGTTGTTGTGAGCACTGCATCAGCTCCATATTATGACCCGTCACTGCCGAGAGTTCCAACATCGTCTGAGTTGATAACACAAGGTAACGACAAAGGTACTGATCTTCTAACTTCGCGTGCGAATGGTGAATGCCTTGTCGATTTAAATACACCATGTGATGCTCTAGCCACTACATTGATC
This sequence comes from Aegilops umbellulata, assembly GCA_032464435.1. NCBI lineage: Eukaryota > Viridiplantae > Streptophyta > Magnoliopsida > Poales > Poaceae > Aegilops > Aegilops umbellulata. Next base: position 127,253,364 of record CP136054.1, read on the forward strand.
ACACCACCTATTTTAGATGATCATGTTGATGACTTGACTTTTCCATGTGATCAAACAACTGCAATATCAAGAATTTTGAGTGCACCCATTGAATTAACCATTGATGTGAAAGAACCATGTGAGTCAGGCACTAAAACAAATTTGGATCAACTACGTTTGAAAATAATTGTGCCAATGTTTAATCATTTTGATATGACCTCTAATCTTGATAATGATTTTGTGTTGAATGACTTGTTGCATGTTTGCTTATTACAGCATGTTGTAGCATGTAATTCTGAAACTATTAAAGTTTATTCACCAATGTTGGGATGGTTTAATGATGCTTCTGATATGAATAAGAGTTTCACTTATATGTGCAAACTGAGTTGCAATATTTTCATGCCTTCTACTTCTTGTGATAATATTTTGGCTTTATATTTTATGAACTTTGAAAGTTACTCATGTATACATGTGCCATATGTGCAAAAACTAAGGGGAATAAAAATGGATGACATATACATATACAACATGTACACCTTGTCTCTTTTGTTAGCCACATTTCAGATTAAGCAACGCCGAGGACGGCTTTATTTTCAAAAAGGGGAGGATGATGAGGACATGACTACCTTGGATACGACCAAAAATATTGCATACAGGCAAATTTGTCAGGTGATTTCTAGTGTCAACTATTCAATAATCTATTCATATTATCCAGAACAAAAATACTTCACACACTTTTGTGTTTTGTCTAATTGTAGGTGTATGGGACATTTGTACAATCCACATACGAAGATAGGGGAAAAGGAGAAGTTTAAGTTCTGTTCAAAAAGTCCTCTCACGTCACTTTTGGGCCAAGAGAAGATAGAGTCCAAGTCTCTCACGTTCTGGATTCAGATTCGGACTGCACACACATACCTGAATCAAAACGCCAATAACTTTTTCATACGGACTCCGAATTGAGTGATTCTTTTTTTTTTGGAAAGTAGATTTCATCCTCTTTCCAAACCAATTGGAATCACCTTTAAATTCGTCCGGAGCGTTGAGATATGGACGAAACAATATGACGCTGCAGCAGAATTCGAGTCAAACAACAAGTTCAAAGATGTTGCATCACCTCCACTTGGGCCCATGAGCCTTGTACGACCTAGGGTTGGTTTTAGGCTGCCTTGGGACATCCTCCCACCTCCTTGGCCGCCACCCCTTACTCCTATATAAGTAGATCCATCTAGTAGCTTTTTGCTTGGGATTTGTTTACTTAAAAGTTAGCCATTGCAACTTCGTGTACTTCGTTTGTGTCCAACGACCAGACCAAGACCGCTTACGGATCCCCACCTTTATCAATACTTCATTTATATTCGCAATATTCAGATTGCATTATCATATTCTTGCTTGTTCTTCGATTGCTTGCAGGGATAGACCTTCGTGGTCAGGTTGATTGTGCTGCGGCGTGGTCAATAACCTCTCGGAGTTGGTTTAGCGATTGCTAAGGAGCAACGTTGTGCATGTTTGTAGTCGGATCGTCAAAGTCGTCTCCACCAAATCAATAGTTATCATCTCATCGAAAGATCGGGACACCTCGCCTTTACCATAGTCCAACAGTCCGGCCAGAGGTTATAGTCCGGCTGTCCGGATACCCCCTAATCCAGGACTCCCTCAGTAGCCCCTGAACCAGGCTTCAATGACGATGAGTCCGGCGCGCAGATCGTCTTCGGCATTGCAAGGCGGGTTCCTCCTTCGAATACTTCATAGAAGATTTTGAACACGAGGATCATGTCCGGCTCTGCAAAGCAAGTTCCACATACCACCGTAGAGAGAATAACATTTCCACAAATCTAATCTGCTGGCGTATCCTGTAAGGTGACGTCACACCACAGCCAAGCCTTTATTCCCCACCTCAGCGTGTTTTGCGAGGCGGTTTCCTTGGCACGTCTTGTCGAAGCAGAGATCATGTCACCTTTATTTACGGGATTCTCATCAACACGGACGTGGGTAACCCAGTCGTGCCTGTTGGTATATCCCCTCGATCAAAGGTAAGTCCCGAATGGTCAATTCGTATCTCACTTCCTACGAGGGCTAGGCTTCATGCAGGACCCCTTTGTGAGGGGGCTCATGTTCTATTATGGGCTGGACTTCCACGACTTAGCTCCGGAGTCCATCCTCCAGATCTCATCGTTCATCGTCGTGTGTGAAGCCTTCCTCCGTATTACCCCTCACTTCGGACTGTGGCTCAACACCTTCAAGATGGAGCCGAAGATGGTCGAGGGACAGCACGCAGAGTGCGGAGGCGCAGTAATAAGCAAAAATGCTGATGCGCCATGGCCCGAGGGCTCTTTTCAAGAGGAGTCCAGCTTATCGCAACAAGAGTGGTTTTATATCACAGCTCCCAGGGGTACCAAGTGGGTGGCTCCACTTGCTTTTTGCTCGGGTCCTCCGCCGCGACTAACGTCATGGGTCAGCCAGGGGCTAGACTGGGGCCAGTAAAGGATGTGCCCATATTGCAGAGCCGCATCCGAGATCTCCTGGAAAGAGATGTCAGTCTGGTCGTGGTGATGCAGGTCATGTTAATTCGCCGAGTCCTGCCCTGCAAACGTCGCCCCTCCGTCTGTGGGAGTTCAATGCGGAGGGACCGCGAGCTCTCCAACATTTTCTTGGCATGACGCCCGTGGAGATGTACAAATCGTTCTTCGAATCACAAGTGATGTGTCCGGACTCTACTAAGGACGCAGGTCTGAGCTACAATCGTCCGGATACCCAAGTAAGTAGCCTTGTGCCCGGACACGCCCTCTGTTCATTTATCGCAACATCACCCTTAAAAGAGTTGTTCTTGAAACAGGAGTGGATAGCGAAGGCGAAGTTTATCAGGTGTCCGGCCCCCCTTCCTGAGACCTCACCAGATCCCGTGTTAACCAGGATGCTGGAGATCGCGCCGTTGGAAGAAAACGAAGGGGGGAACAAGGAAGCTACTGCCTCCGCAGAGGAGGTGGTTCGGAAGGGAGGAATCGAAAATTCCTCTCCTCAGGGGAAGAAGAGGACCGCCTTTGAAGACCCGAAGACAATGATCTCAAAGCGAGGGAAGAAGTCTTCACCAAAGGGTCCCGTGCCGGGGGGTTCCTCGGCCGTACTGTGCCCTCAAAGGGATCAGCCCTCCAACGAGCCGTAAGTAAAAGGGTGTTTAATAATGAGAGAAATCCTTGCTTTATTTTTGAGGAAAATAACCGAAAATTTACCTCGTAGTTCGGATCTTAACCCCTCTCAGCAGAGCTCGTCTTCGGGGGATCTTCTTCCAGAGATGATGGAGAGCGGAACGCGTCCCCCTGCCGTACCGCCTTACGAGGCGGGCGACCCCGAGGTGTCATATGGCCACCCGAAGCCCTCTGTGTCCGGCTTTTGAAAAAAGCAATCGAACGAGTCCGGTACCGCTAGGTGCGCGGTTGGAGGTACTGAAGGATCTGCTAGGGCGGGCGTCTATCTCAAAAGAGCACCATGTGTTGATGGGTATGGTAATTGAAAGGATTTCGTCCGCGAAGAGCGGGTTGCATGAAGCTGTCATGAGTTTACTGACAGGTTTTGAGGTACGTGAAATGATGTACCTTTTGACAGTACCACATACTTTAAGATGCGCCTGTGTAGATAGTAGCCCCTGAGACTCTGGGTGCTGTCGAAGACGACGACACGTAGAGGATCATAGTCCCAGGTATAATTTTGCCGCCTTCATATGTAGGTGGCGAAGTGTCCGGCGGCCAACCGGACTAAAGAATTTGCCGAGCTAAAGCGGCAACTTGACGTGGCAGATGCCGACATCGCGCTTGTCAACAAGCGGCTTGACGAGGCACAAGGTGTGTAATCTCTCCGGAGACACATGGTAAGAGGAGCCTGATGCCAGTATCTTATAACATGTGTGCTTAATGCAGATGGAGCTGCAGCGGTGGAGAACCTTCGAGCAGAGCTTGCCCGAGTCAAAGAACAAGCCAGAGAAAGCGATGCGGCTGCCCTGGAGGCGGTTGAGGAGCTAAAAGCCGAACAGGCTGCTCACTGCCAAAGCAAGGAGGAGATGGCCAAGATGGTTGTGAAGTTGAAGAACGCTGTTGACCGTTGCTAGCTTCTTGAGAAGGAAGACCAGGCGAGGCGGACAGACCTAGAGAAGGCCACGACGGCGGCCAAGGATACTCATTCTGCAATGAGAGCGATGAAGGAGGAGTTGTGTCAAGCCGGAGATATTGCGGCTAGGAAGCCCTTTATGCTGCGGATGAAGTTCGGAGATCCTAAATATGCTCCTTTGGACCGGATGTGGAGTTCTGCGGACGCATATCTGGATTTAGCGGCGAGTGCTGCTGATGCGGCCGAACACTTCCGAGATCAAAAGGATCGTGAAGTGGAAAAGCTGTTCTGGTCACAATTCAACAATCCGGAGCGTCCGCTTCCATTGACTGATCGGCTAGCCGAATGGGCCGAGCTGAATAGATTGTCCGGACTTGCCATGAGATATGTCGTGGATCATCTGTGGCTGGAAAGACCAAAGCCGAACAGTTATTTTAGCTTGGTACAGCAGTTCCTTGGTGCGGTGCCATATATCAACACGATGAAGAGGTCAGCGTGCGTGGAGGGTGCACGGATGGCCCTTGCCCATGTCAAGACATACTGGGCAGAGATGGAGGCCACCGCCATTGCAGCCCAAGATTCGGACGAAAGCCGAGTACCTGCCGAGCACTACTTTCAAGAAGTTCTGGAGGGCGCTCGTTTAATAGAGAAGCAGTGCTCGAAGGATATTATGTTCGAATAACATGTATTCTCATTGAAAACAATATTTTGCTGAAATATAAAAGCTTTTTATACTTGTGCCTGCAAGAATTATAATACCTCCTATGCGGCCGTTAATGTATATATGTATATAACGTGAAAGATGGCAGTCGTCGACTTCAGCCCCCACGCATATAATGCGGGGGTGTTCGCAGAAGGCGCATTTTCACACTTGATCCAACGTGTTGGTTCATTAAGGAGGTGGTAGCATGGCGAACTAGGCAATCGGACTATAATGCTTTATCACTTTCACTTAGCCATAGGAGTTTGACAGTGGGGCTACTATATGGCCCCTGGTGGCGCCGCGCTCACCCGAACTCGGGGCGCGTGTGTGCCTGGCCGGGAAACGGCCCTTCGTCAAGGCGGAGGAATCCCAAAGATTCCGCTAGGTCATCGAGTGGTTGACCAGTCTCACGCTATATCATGACAGTCAGATTTCGGCTTTCTCTACTAAGGTGCTCGCCTGGCTGAACCGGGGCACAATCGCAGTAGTTCTCCTGGTGCCGCCTTAGCCGATAGAGCGGAACGTAAGGCAGCAAAACACAGGAGCCGGGCAAACCCAACATTTGACCAAAGACATGATTCAGAGCTGATGCATATAAGGCCAAACTCGCGACGATGAACACTCCCTAAGGTATTCGGTCTTTATTTTAAACGGGCTGAACAGTGCCCTTTGTAATAAGCCCCTGGTGTCCAGGTACGTGCAATATTCTGACGTGGCCACATGCCAAGACGTCAGCCCCCTTCTCGGTTATACTGAGAATCCGGGGGATGTGTATCAACAAGAGACAGTAAAAAAGGTTTACGCAGGGTCTTGATCTAAAAAGAATCCTTGGAACGGGTCCCTGCTGCACGTCTGCGCCTGTGTCTCCGTTGTGCCGTATCCTGGATGGGTGTAGCACGATGGTTATCTGTAAAAGAGAGGTACTTAGTTGAAAAAGTAGTCGTGCAAAATGTGTGTTATACTAAGTGAACAAAGTATAATTCAAGATGGGTAAAATTGAGCCTTATTGCCGCCTATTTATATGCGCGGAGCCCCTTGTATAGGGGTGTATAGTCATCCAACCTTTATCAATTATATGGTTATGCCGGACTCATCTAGTCGTGTCCGTGGTCTTAACGACCTGTTAGATGCTCTGATTGGTGAGGACGTTTTAGTGTGTGGCTGCCAAGGCAGCCGCACAGTCTTCCGTGCGCGCTGAGTGCTCAATATATCCCTTTAATGAAATGATGCCTCGTGGACCGGGCATCTTCAGCGTGAGAGACGCAGAATGTGGTATTGTGTTAAAGCAGGCGAAAGCTTCGCGTCCCAGTAGTGCTTGATAACCGTTTTTAAACGGAGCGATGTGGAAGGTTAGCTTTTCGCTACGGAAGTTATCGGGGGAGCCGAACATAACTTCTAGTAGGAGGGAGCCCGTGCAATGGGCCTCTGGGCCTGGCGTTGCTCCTTTAAAGGAAGTATTGCTATGGCTAATTTTTGTTGGGTCCATCCCCATTTTGCGGACTGAGTCCTGATATATCAGGTTTAAACTACTGTCGCCGTTCATCAGGACTCGTGTAAAGTGGTATCCGTCAATTATCGGGTCTAACACCAAGGCAGCCCATCCTGCGTGCCGGATACTTGCGGAGTAATCCCGATGGTCGAAGGTGATCGGTTTGGACAACCAGTGGCAGAATTTCGCTGTGAAAGGCCGTAGGGCACGTATCTCTGTGGGCGCCACTTCGTTTTTCCCCTTTGTCACGTGTAACACGTTTACTGTTTTGACTTCATGTGGGAATTTCTTCTGTTCCCCAGCGTTTTGCTTGTTGGGTTCGTCCTCGTCTTCACTTGGTGTATCCAGCCCCTTGTGTTCGGCGTTCAGTTTTCCGGATTGCTTGAAGACCCAACATTCTCTGTGGGTATGATTTGCAGGCTTACCAGGGGTGCTGTGGATTTGACATATCTTGTCCATAATTTTGTTTAGGCTGGACAGTTCGTCCCTGTTATCTTTGAGAGGCAGCTTTTGCTGACCTTGCCGAGAGCTTTTGAATCCGGCGTTTACCACCGTGCTCTTCGGGCTGTTTTCCTTATTCTGGCGCTGGTTTTTGCTGTGTTGTGGCTTCCCGTTCCCGTCCCTGACTTCGGATGTACTTGGGTCGCTGGTCCTGCATCTTGCCAACCAGCTGTCCTCGCCTGTGCAAAAGCGGGTCATGAGGCTTGTTAATGCGGCCATTGTTCTTGGCTTTTCTTGGCCGAGGTGTCTGGCGAGCCATTCGTCTTGAACGCTGTGTTTAAAAGCTGCTAAGGCTTCGGCATCCGGACAGTCGACTATTTGATTCTTTTTAGTAAGAAATCTGTTCCAAAGCTTTTGGGCTGACTCTCCGGGCTGTTGAGTTATATGACTTAAATCGTGTGCATCCGGAGGTCGGACATAGGTCCCTTGAAAATTTGCCCGGAAAGCGTCCTCGAGCTCTTTCCAACTTCCAATGGTGTTTTCGGGAAGGCCTTTAAGCCAATGCCGGGCTGGCCCTTTGAGCTTGAGGGGTAGGTACTTTATGGCGTGGAGGTCGTCTCCTCTGGCCATGTGGATATGGAGGATATAGTCCTCAATCCAGACCCCAGGGTCTGTCGTTCCGTCGTATGCCTCTATGTTTACGGGTTTGAATCCCTTTGGAAATTCATGGTCAAGCACCTCATAGGTGAAACATAGGGGGTGTACGGCACCCCTGTATTTGGGTGTACCGTGGTGTTCGGATTTTTGTTGTGTTGCATTGCTTGCTGGAACATGCTTTCTTGGCCCGTAGATAGATCTGGTTGGGCCGTCTTTTTGATGCGAGCCCTCATGTGGATCGTGTGTTGGCTTGTGTGCGGCGTCATTTTCCACTCTATATTGGCCGTGAAGTCGTCTATCCGACCGGATGGCTGCTTTGTTTTTTGATTGCGGGGGCTCTAAGGCCTCCTCATCAAATTCAGGCAGTAGCTTTCGCTTTGGGTAGCTCTTTGTGTGGCGACTGCGCCGTATTTGTCTGCGGTGTTGAGTACTTTGCTCCATTTGATTCTAAGTGCATCCTCCGCAGACTTGAGCTTCCGCTTCTGCTTTTTCAGGCTACGCGCGGTGGCGACGAGCCTTTTGTGGAGGTTCTTCTGCTCCAGTCGCTTGTCAGGCGTGAGGTCATCCGGACTGTTATCGCCGGAGACAGGTTGTTCGGTTTGATTATCCGTGTTGCCCTGGTCAGACGGTTCTTCAATGCCATGTTCGTCGTCCGCCGGCTCACCCTGCTCTATGGCTGGGTCAGTGTGACCGCTATTTCTGTCGAGGCGGGGTTTGGAGCGGCGCTTACGCCGCCGCTTTGACTGCTTTTCGAGGGCATGATCCTTCGCTGCGTCCTTCCTCTCTTCGTTGTCGTTTCCTTTGAGTGTGTCCACCATGTATACATCGTGGGATGAGGTGGCTATCCAGTGCCCTGTGGGTGGTGGTTCCTGTTCGTCTCCTGCATCGTCATCCATACCGTCGATGTCTTCGAAGTGGAAGTCGAGCATGTCGATCAAATCATCGACAGTGGCTACATAGTGGGTGGTGGATGGGCGTTGAATTTCTTTGTCATCCGCATCCCAATCTTGCCGGTCATAATCCGGCCAAGACTCTCCTGACAAGGAGAGGGACTTTAGTGAATTCAGTATGTCGCCGAAGGGCGAGTGCTGAAAGATATCCGTGGCGGTGAACTCCATGATCGGCGCCCAGTCGGATTCGATTGGCAGGGGCGCGGGTGGATTGGAGTCCGGAGGACAGTCCGGCAATGTGGAGTCACGGACCTCGCGAAGGGTAAGGCTGGTGTTCGGCTCGATCGCCGTTGAGGTTGCTGCCATTAAGGCTGCTGCCTCCGCGGAGGGGTCTAAACATCTGCCCTCTGATGGCGTGGTTGGCTCCGAATTAAAGGTCGGAGCGGTTGCAGGTGCAGTCTCCAGGACACTGTTCGGCGGCAGAGCTAAATCGTGCCCGTCATGACAGTGCGGCGCACTCAGCCGGGGCTCGAATCCGTAGAAGATCAAGTCTCCGCGGATGTCGGCCGTGTAGTTTAAGCTACCAAACCTGACCTGATGGTGTAGGATCGGAAGTATGTCTTTTCCCAATTTTAGTTCTTGGCAGATTTTAGCAACTTTAGGACAAGTCAAGCAATCATCACACAATTCAAGCAAGCATGCAAAGAGTATATAGCAGCGGAATGTAAAGCATGCAACTTGAAAAAATGTAAAGAGAAGGGTTTGGAGAATTCAAACGCTATTGGAGACACGGATGTTTTTCCCGTGGTTCGGATAGGTGGTGCTATCCTACATCCACGTTGATGGAGACTTCAACCCACGAAGGGTAATGGTTGCGCGAGTCCACGGAGGGCTCCACCCACGAAGGGTCCACAAAGAAGCAACCTTGTCTATCCCACCATGGCCATCGCCCACAAAGGACTTGCCTCACTAGCGGTAGATCTTCAAGAAGTAGGCGATCTCCTTGCCCTTACAAACTCCTTGGTTCAACTCCACAATCTTGTCGGAGGCTCCCAAGTGACACATAGCCAATCTAGGAGACACCACTCTCCAAGAAGTAACAAATGGTGTGTTGATGATGAACTCCTTGCTCTTGTGCTTCAAATGATAGTCTCCCCAACACTCAACTCTCTCTCATAGGATTTGGATTTGGTAGAAAGAAGATTTGAGTGGAAAGCAACTTGGGGAAGGCTAGAGATCAAGATTCATATGGTAGGAATGGAATATCTTGGCCTCAACACAAGGGTAGGTGGTTCTCTCTGAGAACATATGAGTTGGAAGTGTAGATGTGTTTTGATGGCTCTCTCCACGAATGAAGAGGAGGTGGAGGGGTATATATAGCCTCCACTTAAAATCCAACCGTTACACACAATTTACCAATCTCGGTGGGACCGAATCAACAAACTCGGTCGGACCAAAAAGGTAAACCTAGTGACCGTTAGAGATTTTCGGTGGGACTGACATGCAACTCGGTAGGACCGATATGGTTAGGGTTTGGGCATAACGTAATCTCGGTGAGACCGATTACACAAACTTGGTGAGACCGATTTTGGTAATTAGCTAACCAGAGAGTTGGTCAGGCAAACTCGGTGGGACCGATTTGCTCTTTCGGTGAGACCGAAAAGTTACAAAAGGGAAACAGAGAGTTTGCATTGCAATCTCGGTGGGACCGATTTGCTCTTTCGGTGAGACCGAAAAGTTACAAAAGGGAAACAGAGAGATTGCAATCCCATCTCGGTGAGACCGAGATCCCTATCGGTAGAACCGAATTGCTAGGGTTTGGCAGTGGCTAATGACAAGTGAAACTCGGTGGCGCCGGATGGAAAGAATCGGTAGGATCGAGTTTGGCTTGGAGTTTAGGTCATATGTGGATATGGGAAAGTAGCTGAGGATTTTGGAGCATATCATTAAGCACATAAAGCAAAAGGCTCATTAAGCAACACCTCATCCCTCCTTGATAGTATTGGCTTTTTCTATGGACTCAATGTGATCTTGGATCACTAAAATGTAAAATGAAGAGTCTTGAGCTTTTGAGCTTGAGCCAATCCTTTGTCCTTAACATTTTAAGGGTTCCACTTTCACCATCCATGCCATGCCAATCATTGAGCTTTCCTGAAATAATTGTCTTGGAATAGCATTAGCTCAATGAGCTATATGTTGTTATGAATTACCAAAACCACCTAGGGATAGTTGCACTTTCAGATGGCCAGGGGCGTAACTCTCGATCTGCTCCAGATGGCCAAGTGAATTGGCCCGCAGTGCAAAGCCGCCGAATACAAAGATCTGTCCGGGAAGAAAAGTCTCACCCTGGACTGCATCGCTATAGATGATCGAAGGAGCCATCGAGCCTAACGATGACGACACAGAGGAACTCTCAATGAAAGCACCAATGTCGGTGTCCAAACCGGCGGATCTCGGGTAGGGGGTCCCGAACTGTGCGTCTAGGCGAATGGTAACAGGAGACAAGGGACACGATGTTTTTACCCAGGTTCGGGCCCTCTCGATGGAGGTAAAACCCTACTCCTGTTTGATTAATATTGATGATATGGGTAGTACAAGAGTAGATCTACCACGAGATCAGAGAGGCTAAACCCTAGAAGCTAGCCTATGGTATGATTGTTGTTGTGTCCTACGAACTAAACCCTCCGGCTTATATAGTCACCGGAGGGGGCTAGGGTTACACATAGTCGGTTACAAGGAAGGAGATCTACATATCCGTATTGCCAAGCTTGCCTTCCACGCCAAGGAGAGTCCCATCCGGACACGGGACGAAGTCTTTAATCTTGTATCTTCGTAGTCCAACAGTCCGGCCAGAGGTTATAGTCCGGCTGTCCGGATACCCCCTAATCCAGGACTCCCTCAGTCATCGCGAAGTGCGCTTGGGGTGGAGAAGCCTTGGCCTTCACGAGTTCTTGTTCCGCCTTGAGAGCACCAATGTAGTTGTCGTTAAGAGACTTGTAGTTCTCGAGGAAGATAGTCTTGGAGATTTCATTGTGCAATCCCATCATGAAGTGGAACTTCATCGAAATGGGGTCGTCCACGCCGGCTCGTCGCAAGGCAATCTTCATCTCCTTGAAGTACTCATCGATGGACTTGGATCCTTGGATGGTGTTCTCCAATTGGCGTAAAAGTTGTTTCGTGTAGGTTGGAGGCACGAACTCTTGCCTCATAGCTCTCTTCGTCTTGGGCCAACTCATGTCGTAGGTCTTCGACGGTGCGTGAAGCCACCATGTGGACGCGTAGTCGTGGAAGTTTCTTGTGGCACACTTCACTTGATCTTTGGGAGGAACTTGGTGTAGCTGGAGGTACTCGTCCATCAAGCGCTCCCACTCTAGATACTCCTCGGGTTCTAGAGTTCCATAGAAAGGAATCTCATGGTCGATGTCGAGGTCGTAGTAGCTCGTGGAAGTCATGGACTTGAGCTTGGGGAGCTTCTCTTGAGTGTAGTATTGAGGTGCTTGTTGGCAAAGATGTCGTATGTCCGTAGGCGAAGATGCGTTGAAGTCGCTTGGCGAAGATGCCAAGGGAGATGGTGAAGTCGTTGAGCGGTTGTTGGTGTTGAGCTCTTGACCTTTACGTTCTTGTCGTTGGTGGTGTCGATGCCGATGTGACCTTGCTGGAAATGGTAGCTTGGAAGCATGTGTACTTGAGCGTCTTCTCGAAGATGATGAAGATCTCTTGTAGGACTTGATGAGGACCTTGATCTCCTCCATTTGAGCATTCATCTTGGCGTCCAAATTGTTCTTGATGGCATCGAATTCGTCGTTGTCGTGGAAGACCTGAGATGAAATGCCTTGCCTATCCATCACAAGACTCGAGCAAATGTAAGTTGAAGAAAGGAAAGAACTAGACCAATGTACCTTTCTGATGTTGAAGATGGATCAATGATCACTCAATAATGTATCAAGGAAATAGCACAATTGGTACCGGATCTTGTCAATTCTCACACCTACACAAGTAAGGCTTATGGTGGAGCTCGGTGAGGATAGTGGCAGAAAAATTTGATGCAAAAATGTTAGCAAGAGTCAATTATGTTGGAAAAGGTTCACAAATTTGCAAGTGAAACAAGTAGACCAATAGCAATATGTGGCACACGGAAACACACACACGGATAGATAAATGGGCTCGTGCAACCAAGGAATGAGCACAAAATGTGGAATCCACAGAAAACGCTCGTGTTGCACAACTCAGGAGAGACGCTAGCACGATTGCTCAATAGGCGGATACGACACTTGTGCACAACCTATAAGATGCAAAATGTATGAGCTTTCTATCCCAAGTATGTTATGTGTATGATGTTCCCGGTGTTCTTCTCAAATGATCCAAGATGATCGGATATGACAATTTTATGTGCAATGTGGTATGATGCTATGGCTCTTGCTCACAAGCTTCTTTGCTCTCTTTTTGCTTAAAAGCTTATACTTTTCTTTTCTTTTTTTAATGGCCACTATGCGAAATGCACAAACCAAGATAGCAATTGTGTATATGCGGGAACAATCTTGTGGCACAAGGGATGATATGATGATACCAAGATGATACCAATATGATATGGTATGTATGCAGTGGAAGGTATGGATCACTAATGTGCACAAGTAACGTTGCCAGCAATACTCAAAGGCTAGTCTCGATAGGCAAGTGACGCAAAATGGGCTAAGGGGTTAAAAATGTAATGGCAAGAATGTACAATGAAGGGATACCACGATACAAAGGTGATATAAAGGTTACCGTTCTTACTTACGGTTAGGTTGTCAAAATGGTGAAGTGATCGATGTCGAAGACGACCTCGTGTCGATGATGAGTGGCGGTGTTCTTAATGTAGATACCAAGATGATGTAGACCCGTCCCTAAGTAGCTGAAACACCTTAGGAAACGATAAAAACCGCAACTCAAAATCTCCAAAGAAAAATGTCAAATGGTGGTAGCAGAATGCGTAGGTGGTTCCGGAGTTAGCAATGCGGAAGTGGTGGTGGTGGTTGATGACGAAGCGACCATACCTAAGAAGCCGAAACACCTTAGGAGACTCAAGTCACCACTCAAGCAACCACAAATGCTATATGGACCGAAATGGGTTATGTGGCGGAAAGCTATGGTGGTTTTGCGGATGATATAGTGGATGGCCTATGCAAAGAGGCCAAATGCCAAATTTTTGATGGAGTCAAAATGGTGTTGGAACCTATCTAGATGGAAGGGGGATGTCAATAGCTACTCAACGAGCTAAAGAACGTCAAAATCGGACTCCGGGAGCGAAAGTTATGGCCGAAATGGTGAATGTTGGTGGGCTGATTCGGGGGGGTGCGGGTGCCCGGGGTTTGGGGGTGCGGTCACCCGGGGTGGTCAGCGAGGTTGGGTTGAAGAAGAGGCCCGGGGGTCCGGGTGCCCGGGGGCAAGAGGTGCGGGCACCCGGGGTGGTCCGGGGCAAACAGCCCGGTGTGCGGGTGCCCGGGGGCTCGGGGTGCGGGCACCCGGGGTGGTCAACGGAGATGCGCGTGGGGGGGGTCCGGGTGCCCAGGGTTTGAGGTCCGGGTGCCCGGGGGTGACGGATTTGGGAGGAAATTCGTGGGAAAATGGAAGAAACTGGTGGATTTCATGAAGGGAAAGGTGAAGATGGATGGGGGAAAGGCTAGATCCACTCGAAACCAAGCAAATCCATGGATCAAATCAAACAAAACCTCATCAAACCAACAAATCACAAAAAAAATGGGGCTATTTTTGGTGGAGAATTTTCGAAATTGGGGAAGAACACAACAAAACTAGGCTAGAGACAAGAAGGGGGGCTCCAATTTCATGATAAACCATGGCTCATGATACCAAGATGTTGTAGGGTGGAACCCTAGATGGAGATCTTTCACGAATTGAAGGGGAAATCCCCAAGAACAGGAAGAACACAAAGAACAAGAATACAAGAGAGGGGAAACACTCAAATTGACTAGATCCAATCACACATATGCTAGATCCAAGAACACACAAGAGGTCACAATGATTCAAAGACAACAAAGAAAAGATACAAGGTACTAATTCATCCCAATCCTATGAGGAGAGAGGTCTTGATGATCCTATGATGGGGATCCTTCCCAAGATGGGGGCTTGATATCCACTAGGGATCTTCTCCTAGGAGGTCTTGATCTCCTAGAGGAGCGGGTACAAGGAGCAAAGCTCACATAATCATCTCATATACTTTGTTGTCCCTTCTAAAGAGCTAGGTGGGGGTACTTATAGTCTAGGAGCGAAACATGAGGGAGAGAGGGGTACAATGGTCAAAGACCACAAAATGCACGCAGGCATACGGAGGGGTCCGGGCACCCGGGGCAAGATCGGTCGGGCACCCGGACCGGTTAAGGCCTCTGTCCGAGAGGTGGCTGTAGGGGGCCGGGCACCCGGGGGTTGGCAGCCCGGGCACCCGGGGGTTGGCGGCCCGGGCACCCGGGGGGCTGTTAGTGCAGCCCAGGGGTGAGGCCGGGCACACGGGGGTCGCGGCCCGAGCACCCGAAGGCAAGGGCCAGCGCCCAGCGGTGTGGCCGGGCACCCGGGGCGTCGGGCAGCGCCCAGGCTAGGGCGGCCAGGCACCCGGGGCCTCCTGGCTGGGCACCCGGGGCGGCCAGGCCCAGCAAAGCCGGCGGCCGGGCACCCGGGGACGCAGGGGTCGGGCATCCGGGGTGTCCAGAGGCTCCACTCCTTCGTGCCCATCTTCCTTCTCCTTCCTCCGTGTGTCTCCGGGTGAACTTGGTGTTTCCCTCCGTGCTTCCTCGTGAAGATCTCCCAAATACCTCGTTGTCGATTTTGCGTGCACGTGCCCTTGTCACTAGTCCTATCCGTGCTTACGATGGTGATGGCGTGTCCATGCGGATGGACGAGGGATGCTCCGCATCACCCTGCTTACTAAGTGGTGGTGGCCTCTTGTCCAAAACGAGTCGGGACTCTGGGCAGACATCCTCCGGGCTAAATATTTCTCGGATGGGAATTTATTCAAGGCTAAAAGCAAAGGTTTGGCCTTTTGGAATGGGGTCCAAGCGGTACGACCGACTTTTGCAGTTGGTGCGCAGTTCTGTGTCAATGATGGCAAGTCCACACGCTTCTGGCTCGATCATTGGTGGGGTCAGGAACCGTTGTGGCAATCTCATCCGGAATTATACCAACTGGCAACGAACACCAACATTATGGTGACCGATGCTTTGCGAGTCCAGCCGCCTGCCATCTCCTTTATTAGGACTCTAGAGACAACGGAGGCCGCCAGCTGGGACTCGTTGGCGGCTGACTTGGGAGGACAGACTCGTAGTAGTGGGGCGGATACGATTACGTGGAAGTTGACCTCCTCCAAGAATTTTTCGGTCAAGTCACTGTGCGACAAGCTCTCTGAGGGCACTACGCTGGATATAGCTAGGATGCTATGGAAGGCCGGTATTCCTCTCAAAGTCAAGATTTTCTTGTGGCAAATGTTTCGCAACTGCTTACCAACTTCTGATAATGTGGCCAAACGCAATGGGCCGGCGGACGGAACGTGCACCACTTGCGGTTTAGGGGAAAACGCAAACCACGTGTTCTTTGACTGTGTGCTCACTAGATTTGCGTGGAGTGCGTTTAGAGACGCTTTCAAACAAAATTGGAATCCACAGTCTAGCCACGATGTTCTTTCTATCTTAACGACGCAAAGAGGGGCCAATGCAAGGATCGTTTGAAGATGGTTGGGGCGCTGCTTTGGTCCCTTTGGACGGTTCAGAACAAAATTACGATAGAGCACAAGCTTCCTGCACACCCCGCTGATATCATCTTCAAATGTCACATTTTCCTTCAGGTATGGGCGCCGCTGGGGAAGAAGCGTGACGTGGAACGCATGAATGAGACTATGGAGCTGATCAAGACGACCATGGTGAAGGCACGATAAGGGACGACTGCTTGATCATGAGATCTCTACTTTTAGCTATCTATCTACTTGATGCTCCGCTTTTGCGCTATTGAACTTCTGGTTGTGACCTACTTAGCTTTATCCTGAGCCGAGGGCTCGATGACTGTTTTATTCAGTTTGTAAGACTTACTAGCAAATATGCCCGTGCGTTGCAACGGGAGAAAAAACGACACCCATTGCGACGACGTTGTGCATGTTGGCCCCGCCACCTCATACCACATGTTATCCGTGGACGCGATTTGGTAGTGCAGCCAAGGGTCGGACATTGCAAGGTAGCGTGGATATCTCCACCGCGCTCTTTCTCACTTGCATTGTGGTAGTTCACCACACTTTCTGTTAGCAGCCAGCTCAATGGACTGAACAACTGTATGGATCAAACTCACAAGAATAAAAACATCATGATTATCATGAAATTAAATCATCCATAAACATTGATAGACTAATCATTGTACTACCATCGAAAATAAAAATGGTGTGCATGCAACACTTCCAAAGTAATTTTACCTGCATGCAATTGTTATTGTTCCTCCATAACATCAATGTTTGGGGCAAAAGTGTGTATAAAGTTATTGCCAAGTTGATCCATACCACATCCAACATGTCCATCATTACGGACATCAGCATGTCAACATTTTCCTGATCTGAAACAATAGCTTCAACAAA
The DNA here is from genome assembly GCA_032464435.1 of Aegilops umbellulata. NCBI lineage: Eukaryota > Viridiplantae > Streptophyta > Magnoliopsida > Poales > Poaceae > Aegilops > Aegilops umbellulata. The sequence continues at coordinate 127,270,223 of CP136054.1, forward strand.
AGAACCTACTGCTATGACACCTAAATCTCTGTGTTTTGGTGCCGACGATTTGTCATGCACTCAGTATGAATTAGGAACAACAGCACCTGAAGATAATTTATTGTGTATTTACTTTTATTGGACGTGCAACCATATATGTTTTCACCGTGTATACCCTAACCTGTGTATATATGTTAGTCCAACATTGTCTAATCCTTATTCATATACGTATGGTGTTTGTTACCTTTTTCAGTTTTTGCGTCCTAGTAGCCCATTAGTATGAGTTCACGAGGGAAGTAAACAGAGTCAATAAAGAAAAGATGAGTCAAATTCAAACTTAATACTTTCTTCATCTCAAAATTCTTATCTTAAATTTGTCTAGATACAGAGGTATCTAATACTAAAACGTGATTTGATATATCTGTATCTAGATAAATCTAAGACAAAAAATTTAGGACGGAGGTTGTCTTAAATTTATCTAAATACGAATGTATGTAGCTACGTTTTAGTATTAGATACATCTGTATCTAGACAAATCTAAGACAAATTTTTTGGAATGGAGGGAGTATAAATGTAGGATCGGAAGTATGTCTAGAGGGGGGTGATTAGACTACTTGACCAAATAAAAACTATGCCTTTTCCCAATTTTAGTTCTTGGCAGATTTTAGCAATTTTAGGACAAGTCAAGCAATCATCACACAATTCAAGCAAGCATGCAAAGAGTATATAGCAGCGAAAATTAAAGCATGCAACTTGCAAGAATGTAAAGGGAAGGGTTTGGAGAATTCAAACGCAATTGGAGACACGGATGTTTTTCCCGTGGTTCGGATAGGTGGTGCTATCCTACATCCACGTTGATGGAGACTTCAACCCACGAAGGGTAACGGTTGCGTGAGTCAACGGAGGGCTCCACCCACGAAGGGTCCACGAAGAAGCAACCTTGTCTATCCCATGTCGCGACCGGTTTTCCGGACATTAATTTCCAGAAAATGGCCGTCGAGCTCATCAGCCCCAGGATTACTGTTAGCTGATGAGGATCCAACTTGATATAGAAATTCCAAGCAAGAGTACAGAATATGTAGTACAAGACCATTGTGGCCTATGAGTACAACAAATGGTTTCTAGTGGTTGAGGGCGGAAGCGGTTTGTGGATCACCACGGCTATGGGACTCCATTTCCCACGGGAACAGCTGACCAGGTTAACTCCTATCTTCGCGAGGCTGCTATCATCGAGACTGTCGTCGCAACGCTCCTCTCCAAGCAAGCAATCTGGCCAAGACAATAGCCAGGGACAAGCCAGTGAGTACTTTGAATGTACTCGCAAACATTAAGAACATAGGTATAATATAGCCGCAGATAAACATGTGTCAAAATATGCTGTGGTTACTCTGATCATTATGGAAAAAAGGTTAATGATGTATGCGAGTAAATATTTAAGGAATGCATGGGCAATCAAACAAGTAGATGAAATAATATAATGTGCCACAGTCGGGCGTCTGGGCGACACCACATAAAGGGCTTTAAAAGAAATGCCACAGTCGGGCGTCTGAGCGACACCACATAAAGGGCTTTAAAAGAAATGCCACAGCCGGGCGTCTGAGCGACACCACAGAAAGGGCTTTAAAAAGAAATGCCACAGCTGGGCGTCTGAGCGACACCACATAAAGGGCTTTAAAAAGAAATGCCACAGCCGGGCGTCTGAGCGACACCACAGAAAGGGCTTTAAAAAGAAATGCCACAGCCGGGCGTCTGAGCGACACCACAGAAAGGGCTTTAAAAAGAAATGCCACAGCCGGGCGTCTGAGCGACACCACAGAAAGGGCTTTAAAAATAAATGCCACAGCCGGGCGTCTGAGCGACACCACAGAAAGGGCTTTAAAAAGAAATGCCACAGCCGGGCGTCTAAGCGACACCATAGAAAGGGCTTTAAAAAGAAATGATAGTGAATATCCCGGAGGTGGAACCATCCCAGAGATATTCGATGATAACAATAATATCACGGGTTAGTCAACAATAATAATAATCATAATCTTCACAAGTCACAAGTAGTAAATCCCGTTATGGTTTAACAGTTTCACCTCCGAAGACCGACACTAAGACCGACACTCGACCCATCCCAGACTGTAATCCTTAACCATGGACACGGCTATTCGAATAGGTTTAATCTCTGCAGAGGGTGTACTCTTTACCCACGAGTAACGGATTCCTTTAGTCCATCGGGACTAATTCCGTCTACGGTCTTTTAATTGAAAACACACCTGACTTGCACACACCAGCTCAACTCACCGGTGTCTGGAATCACCCACGACACCTGTCAAGCAAACTCTAAGTGGGGAGGCTACAACCTCGACGTAGCATGGGATCAAATTTCTATTCGCGCGCTCTAAGGGGTATCCCCCTCTCGGTCCCAACCGGATACACCCATGCCCCCGGACCAGGTGGCATGCCTACCGGATGCAGCCGGTATCTTCCACCATGGCCTATCTGTACGGTGTGTGCCAAGACAAGGGTTAACAACTTACTGAACCATACCCTACTTACGGTAGGGACCTGTGGCAGTACGAAACAAGTATGGGGGTTACCGGAACAAGACTCGATCTATGGTCGACTCAGGAGGTAGTAATAATCCTGCATGATTGGCATAACAATGTATGTATTTCAACCCACAGATAGAAACACCACACGACATACCCCATCATGCCATACCGGACACGACCGTCTCAACGGAGGACTAGGGACAAGACCGCGTCTACCCAAGACAGAGGCCTTCCCGGCATTCCTTCCGGTATGCATGAAGAGTGTATGGCGGTGATTTCCATCAAAACATGTCAACTCCATATGCATGAAATTCACTAATAAGCACTTATGAGTAGGATCACGTCCTCACATAAAATGACACATGCACGTGCCGGGTTGGTGTTGTCACCGAGTCAAACAACACACATAAATAAAATTTCACCAGGGTTTAGAATGCTTGCCTTTAGGTCATGGAAAAGAAGGGTGCATCCAAATCACCTTGAAACCTTCAAAAAATCCTATTTAAAAGGATATGTATGAATTAACACATACAACTAAAACAGCACAAAAGTTGTTTTGAAAATCTTTCAAATAAATCTTAAAATAAACTAGACAAAATCTAAGAAATGTAGGAAAAAGAATCAGTTCATTTGGAGTTTTATTTAAAGAGTTATAGTCAGTCAAAGTTTAGTCAAATCTGTTATTAAAAATAAATATATAAAAGAAAACGATTCGGACGGAATACGCTTTCGGTGCAGAGGAGGCGTACTTGAGATTTTACGCCTCCACTTATCCACGTGGACGGCGTGGGGTGTCGCTGACAGTGGGCCCGCCTGGCCCACTGGTCAGGTTTGACCAGTCCCCACTCCCTCCTCTTCCTCGCCCGAGCAGAGGCGGGACGTCCGGCGTTCGTCGCCGGCGAACGGCGGTCCTTCGCGGGCATCTGAGTGCAGGGATGGATCCGCCACTCCTAGACGGTCCTCCCGGTGGTCGTAGGGTTGTCCGAGGTGAAGGGAATCGCCGGCGGCGAGCTCCGCGGCGGAGGGAAGCTTCGGTGGATTTGGGGATTCCGGCCCCGGTGGTTCCTGGCTGCGTCTGGGGGGGCTAGGCAGCTCTGTGGGTTTAAGTGGAGTCGGACGGCGGCGCTTGGGAGGGCAGAGGAGGTCTTGGTGCGTCGGAGCTGACCGGGGCGAAGCGGCGGCCGAGCGGACCAGAGAGGTTGAAGACGACCCTTTCCTCCTCGATTGATGGCGATGGGGGCACTAGTGGGACGGTGAGGGGTTGCCTGAGGGCTCGGAGGAGCTCGGGGCTTCCTTATATAGGCAATGGAGGTCGGTTTGAGGTGGCCGGAGATAAGAACGGCGGCGAACCGCCTCTCTGTGCTTGCAGGGCGACGTGGCGGCGACGGGCGCTAGCGGACGAAGTTGTGGATGAGCACGCACTGCTCCAGGAGGCAGGTGGCGAGCGCTGAGGTTTGGGCGGCGCTGGCTAGCGCAGGCGCGGTCGGGCGGCGGTTGCGGCCACGGTCGTGCCGCCAAATGGCCTCTGACGGCGGCGCTGTAGGGCTCCAGGGAGCGGTCGGGGCCTTCTGGCGTGACGTGGCGAGGAGGGGAGTGCGAGGCGAGGTTCTGCCGTGCGGTTCAAGCCAGGGGCGCGCGACGCGGCGGCTCGGTGCGCGGCTGCAGTTGGCGCGCGCTGGGCGCGCGCTGGGCGCGCCCAGTGCACGCGCAGGACCTGATCGATGAAATGCCAGGGCGCGCTAGAGGTCTCGGGTGAGACTGGGAATTAGCAGATCCAGGTTAGGAGTAGTGAGGAGTCTATTGGACAAGGTAGCTAGGCAAGGGGAGCAAGATCACAATGCAAGCTAAAACTCATGTCAAAACTGGTCATGCCTACAGGGTGTTTGACAAAATGCCATAGGCACCTAGGCATTTCTTGGAGGGGCCAAATCTTCCAGATCAATGTCTCTATGGATGCACAAGAGGATGGTGAGGTTAGTTGGTGGAAAGCACAAACTTGCTAGTGCAAGTTTTGCAGAACTCCAATTTGGACAGAAAAGAAATGGCCAGGTTACATGCACCAAAAGTGATCCAATAGGTGCATGCTCCTGGACTTAAGGGTTTGGTAGGGTTGTCTACAAGTAGAAAAAGAAATCATGGGTAAAGGAGCAACTAAAAATGTGGTTGCTGTACAAACCAGCAAGTTGGGCCAGAATGAAGATGAGGTTGATACACTCAAATTATCCAAAGAACAACTCTATGTTTTTGCATAAAGTGGAATCATATGTTGCTACTAACATCTCATAATTTTGGTGGAGGCTAGAAAGAAATATTTAAATGGGTTGTAGTGCAAACATGCCCACTGGACCAGAGAAGAAGATTAGGGGTAGAGCTCAATTTATACCAAGAATAAAGGATATTTTTGCACAAAAGTGATTTAATAACATCACATGACATCTCCAAATTTTGGTTGGAATTTTAAATGAATTTATCAAATGGTTGTAGTTCAAATATAGCCATATAGACAAGGGAAGTCATTTTTCAAGAAAAATAAAGACTAAGCAATTTAGTTATGTAATTAGTTTCTGCTAAAAGAAAAGTTTTTCTTGAGAGTTTTAAACAAGTCCAATAACATGTTTGAAAAGTTTCACTTTGGGGGAGAAACTTCATAAAAACCAAGGTAAAAAAATCAAAAGGGAGCTCAGAAAATAAAAGTTTTAATTCCTGGCAAAATTTTAATTAATAAAACAAGGTCAAAAATTTTGGGGTGTCACAAGACTACCCCCCTTAAGAAAAATCTCGTCCTCGAGATTTGCTAGGGGTTGTTTTGAAAACAAAAACTCTCGGGGATCTTTTGCGAGGGAAGAATGGTTACAATAAAAGAGCATAAGTCACAACAAAACTATACATATTAGTAGAAACCAAATAACTTGCAAGCTCAGGTTACCACGCATAAGTCACAATACATTATTAAATGTTGCAACAATAGGCACAGCAGCAACGTTTAAAATGGAAACGGTAACTGGATGGGGTCCTGCGAGAACGTTTCTGGTACTGAGACACATTCCTCTCCTATCGGGGAAAGGGGTTTAACCAGCCGATGTACATGTCTATCCTGGTCGGGCCTTAGTGATCTGCCGATGGCGATCTGAGGATTTAAATCCGCGAGACTCTGGAGATAACCCATCACATGTTGGGTCAAACTCTCTTGAGCGATGACATACTGGACAAGGTTGGCCAGGACGGGGTCTCTCTCGATTCGTCCTCCGGGAAAAGATGTTACTCCACCAGGTGCTGCACGGCCCGGGAAGTAATAATACCCTCATTCGCTGGCATAGGGTACCGCGAATCGAAGGCGAGCAAGCGCTTCGTATGCAGTAGCCTCTATGGCCATAAGCGGGGTCGGCATAGATTTCCCCACGAAGGAGACCTCTGTTGGGTCTTGGTTTTAGTTTACGGGAGGGATGTGCACTGCTGCCCAATATCTCGAGGTGGAAGAGGTGATTCTTGATTTGAACAGCTCGTACTAGGGTGGCTGGGTAGCGCCCATGGTACTGCAGGTAAAATCCCACAATATCTTGACAAAACTACCCGGGGTTGCATCTGGGGTTCTCAGGTGAATGCTGGGGCTCGGCATGGCTAAGAAATGGTTGTGAGGTTGGTGCCCAAGGTGAAGGTGTTTGGCAAGGTCACGCGGTGGCCTCTTTATAGCACCGGAGCTGGGTCATCTTTACCATGGTGAATGGTAACGAAATTTCCAGCTCTGATCCGGGATTCGAAGTCAATGCCACAGATACACTTATTCCACCGAGGTGACGCGTTACTGTGGGAATTGCCGGGAAGGTTTTTGGTAACTGTGCTAGGGATGAAAATCTCTTATGCACACTGGTGCAAATCAGACAAGGTTACTACTAAAGCAGAGGCATAACACCAAACAGCGTTTATTCGCAAGGCCATACGGTTACAAAGCGAGGGTACACTGGGACTCGATACAACTCGGTTTACTTAGTCTACCTCGTTTACATCCATGCGGGCGTGCCTTGTGGACGTCGAGGCTCCTCCACGTGTCTCGCCGTCGGAATCAACTGGAGTAGGTTGAGGGGCTGCAGGCTCAGGGTAGCGATGATGGCCATCTCGAGGATTGCTGGCCACAACTCCGTTGGAGTGTGTTCCCAGTATGCGACGTAGCACCTCTGGGGTTATTGCAACGCCTTGCACGGTGGCTGGGGTAGACCTCAGGGGCTCGATCGGCTGTCCAAACAGCACGACGGGGTTGTCGGCGTTGGGCTCGTCCTCTTCTCTCGCCGGGGCTCGACGAATTAGCTCTCCACAAGCTGCGATTAGATCAATAGTGACCTGATCGCATAGTTCCTCTAGTGCTCTTACGTAGCGCACTAGGTGCAACAATGCAGGGTCTGTTTCGTGGTCTCCGTTGGCAACTTGGGGTGGTCTTCCGTACCCTTCACGTCTGGGGTAGTAGTGGAACGAGCGACAGTCAACTCTGGGCGACAAGTGCCGAAGATGAATTATAGCTTCTCGAGCAACCAGTTGGATGGCTTGTGGCTCAAGGAAGTTGTTCTTCCGGTGAACCTGTAGGGGCGTTCGGGTGCGAGACCCCTACCGTAGATGTGTACAGTGGCCCAGAATTGATGGCTTTCACCGCTTACGGGCCCTTGGTACACAACATATTCCGGGGGCTCTTCTAATGCATAGGCACGACGGGTGAGGTTTGCGAGTATGGTCACAAAACCTCCAAGGTTGGTCGCTGTGGTCTCATGGTGCACAATAGGACCAGGCATTGTGGCTTGGTTTAGGATAGCGGTTGGGCTGTGCTGGGTTGAGACTAGCGTGCCCTTTTTATAGGAAAAAGGGGAGGAGTCTTCCTTCGCACGCTTGCGAGAAAGGACTATTTAGGGGGCCGTTCACTGGCGCGTGGTCGACGGCTAGGCTGGTAGGTTGGGCACCGACTGCCAAAGGTGTTGGGTCACTGTGGGGGCTATCTTGCAGGAGAAGCTTGGCTGAGGTTGGGTTAAGGCCTGGTGGGTTGGCTTGCCTAAGATTTTGTGGCCTGGCTAAGGTAGGATTAGCCAACGGTCAGCCTGGCTCTGATACCAAGTCTGTCGCGACCGGTTTTCCGGACATTAATTTCCAGAAAATGGCCGTCGAGCTCATCAGCCCCAGGATTACTGTTAGCTGATGAGGATCCAACTTGATACAGAAATTCCAAGCAAGAGTACAGAATATGTAGTACAAGACCATTGTGGCCTATGAGTACAACAAATGGTTTCTAGTGGTTGAGGGCGGAAGCGGTTTGTGGATCACCACGGCTATGGGACTCCATTTCCCACGGGAACAGCTGACCAGGTTAACTCCTATCTTCGCGAGGCTGCTATCATCGAGACTGTCGTCGCAACGCTCCTCTCCAAGCAAGCAATCTGGCCAAGACAATAGCCAGGGACAAGCCAGTGAGTACTTTGAATGTACTCGCAAACATTAAGAACATAGGTATAATATAGCCGCAGATAAACATGTGTCAAAATGTGATGTGGTTACTCTGATCATTATGGAAAAAAGGTTAATGATGTATGCGAGTAAATATTTAAGGAATGCATGGGCAATCAAACAAGTAGATGAAATAATATAATGTGCCACAGTCGGGCGTCTGGGCAACACCACATAAAGGGCTTTAAAAGAAATGCCACAGTCGGGCGTCTGAGCGACACCACATAAAGGGCTTTAAAAGAAATGCCACAGCCGGGCGTCTGAGCGACACCACAGAAAGGGCTTTAAAAAGAAATGCCACAGCCGGGCGTCTGAGCGACACCACAGAAAGGGCTTTAAAAAGAAATGCCACAGTCGGGCGTCTGAGCGACACCATAGAAAGGGCTTTAAAAAGAAATGCCACAGCCGGGCGTCTGAGCGACACCACGGAAAGGGCTTTAAAAAGAAATGCCACAGCCGGGCGTCTGAGCGACACCACAGAAAGGGCTTTAAAAAGAAATGCCACAGCCGGGCGTCTGAGCGACACCACAGAAAGGGCTTTAAAAAGAAATGCCACAGCCGGGCGTCTGAGCGACACCACAAAAAGGGCTTTAAAAAGAAATGATAGTGAATATCCCGGAGGTGGAACCATCCCAGAGATATTCGATGATAACAATAATATCACGGGTTAGTCAACAATAATAATAATCATAATCTTCACAAGTCACAAGTAGTAAATCCCGTTATGGTTTAACAGTTTCACCTCCGAAGACCGACACTAAGACCGACACTCGACCCATCCCAGACTGTAATCCTTAACCATGGACATGGCTATTCGAATAGGTTTAATCTCTGCAGAGGGTGTACTCTTTACCCACGAGTAACGGATTCCTTTAGTCCATCGGGACTAATTCCGTCTACGGTCTTTTAATTGAAATCACACCTGAATTGCACACACCAGCTCAACTCACCGGTGTCTGGAATCACCCACGACAACTGTCAAGCAAACTCTAAGTGGGGAGGCTACAACCTCAACGTAGCATGGGATCAAATTTCTATTCGCGCGCTCTAAGGGGTATCCCCCTCTCGGTCCCAACCGAATACACCCATGCCCCCGGACCAGGTGGCATGCCTATCGGATGCAGCCGGTATCTTCCACCATGGCCTATGTGTACGGTGTGTGCCAAGACAAGGGTTAACAACTTACTGAACCATACCCTACTTACGGTAGGGACCTGTGGCAGTACGAAACAAGTATGGGGGTTACCGGAACAAGACTCGATCTATGGTCGACTCAGGAGGTAGTAATAATCCTGCATGATTGGCATAACAATGTATGTATTTCAACCCACAGATAGAAACACCACACGACATACCCCATCATGCCATACCGGACACGACCGTCTCAACGGAGGACTAGGGACAAGACCGCGTCTACCCAAGACAGAGGCCTTCCCGGCATTCCTTCCGGTATGCATGAAGAGTGTATGGCGGTGATTTCCATCACAAAACTTGTCAACTCCATATGCATGAAATTCACTAATAAGCACTTATGAGCAGGATCACGTCCTCACATAAAATGACACATGCACGTGCCGGGTTGGTGTTGTCACCGAGTCAAACAACACACATAAAAAAAATTCACCAGGGTTCAGAATGCTTGCCTTTAGGTCATGGAAAAGAAGGGTGCATCCAAATCACCTTGAAACCTTCAAAAAATCCTATTTAAAAGGATATGTATGAATTAACACATACAACTAAAACAGCACAAAAGTTGTTTTGAAAATTTTTCAAATAAATCTTAAAATAAACTAGACAAAATTGAAGAAATGTAGGAAAAAGAATCAATTCATTTGGAGTTGTATTTAAAGAGTTATAGTCAGTCAAAGTTTAGTCAAATATGTTATTAAAAACAAATATATAAAAGAAAACGATTCGGACGGAATACGCTTTCGGTGCAGAGGAGGCGTACTTGAGATTTTACGCCTCCACTTATCCATGTGGACGGCGTGGGGTGTCGCTGACAGTGGGCCCGCCTGGCCCACTGGTCAGGTTTGACCAGTCCCCACTCCCTCCTCTTCCTCGCCCGAGCAGAGGCGGGACGTCCGGCGTTCGTCGCCGGCGAACGACGGTCCTTCGCGGGCATCTGAGTGCAGGGATGGATCCGCCACTCCTAGACGGTCCTCCCGGTGGTCGTAGGGTTGTCCGAGGTGAAGGGAATCGCCGGCGGCGAGCTCCGCGGCGGAGGGAAGCTTCGATGGATTTGGGGATTCCGGCCCCGGTGGTTCCTGGCTGCGTCTGGGGGGGCTAGGCAGCTCCGCGGGTTTAAGTGGAGTCGGACGGCGGCGCTTGGGAGGGCAGAGGAGGTCTTGGTGCGTCGGAGCTGACCGGGGCGAAGCGGCGGCCGAGCGGACCGGAGAGGTTGAAGACGACCCTTTCCTCCTCGATTGATGGCGATGGGGGCACTAGTGGGACGGTGAGGGGTTGCCTGAGGGCTCGGAGGAGCTCGGGGCTTCCTTATATAGGCAATGGAGGTCGGTTTGAGGTGGCCGGAGATAAGAACGGCGGCGAACCGCCTCTCTGTGCTTGCAGGGCGACGTGGCGGCGACGGGCGCTAGCGGACGAAGTTGTGGATGAGCACGCACTGCTCCAGGAGGCAGGTGGCGAGCGCTGGAGGTTTGGGCGGCGCTGGCTAGCGCAGGCGCGGTCGAGCGGCGGTTGCGGCCACGGTCGTGCCGCCAAATGGCCTCTGACGGCGGCGCTGTAGGCCGCCAGGGAGTGGTCGGGGCCTTCTGGCGTGACGCGGCGAGGAGGGGAGTGCGAGGCGAGGTTCTGCCGTGCGGTTCAAGCCAGGGGCGCGCGACGCGGCGGCTCGGTGCGCGGCTGCAGTTGGCGCGCGCTGGGCGCGCGCTGGGCGCGCCCAGTGCACGCGCAGGACCTGATCTATGAAATGCCAGGGCGCGCTAGAGGTCTCGGGTGAGACTGGGAATTAGCAGATCCAGGTTAGGAGTAGTGAGGAGTCTATTGGACAAGGTAGCTAGGCAAGGGGAGCAAGATCACAATGCAAGCTAAAACTCATGTCAAAACTGGTCATGCCTACAGGGTGTTTGACAAAATGCCATAGGCACCTAGGCATTTCTTGGAGGGGCCAAATCTTCCAGATCAATGTCTCTATGGATGCACAAGAGGATGGTGAGGTTAGTTGGTGGAAAGCACAAACTTGCTAGTGCAAGTTTTGCAGAACTCCAATTTGGACAGAAAAGAAATGGCCAGGTTACATGCACCAAAAGTGATCCAATAGGTGCATGCTCCTGGACTTAAGGGTTTGGTAGGGTTGTCTACAAGTAGAAAAAGAAATCATGGGTAAAGGAGCAACTAAAAATGTGGTTGCTGTACAAACCAGCAAGTTGGGCCAGAATGAAGATGAGGTTGATACACTCAAATTATCCAAAGAACAACTCTATGTTTTTGCATAAAGTGGAATCATATGTTGCTACTAACATCTCATAATTTTGGTGGAGGCTAGAAAGAAATATTTAAATGGGTTGTAGTGCAAACATGCCCACTGGACCAGAGAAGAAGATTAGGGGTAGAGCTCAATTTATACCAAGAATAAAGGATATTTTTGCACAAAAGTGATTTAATAACATCACATGACATCTCCAAATTTTGGTTGGAATTTTAAATGAATTTATCAAATGGTTGTAGTTCAAATATAGCCATATAGACAAGGGAAGTCATTTTTCAAGAAAAATAAAGACTAAGCAATTTAGTTATGTAATTAGTTTCTGCTAAAAGAAAAGTTTTTCTTGAGAGTTTTAAACAAGTCCAATAACATGTTTGAAAAGTTTCACTTTGGGGGAGAAACTTCATAAAAACCAAGGTAAAAAAATCAAAAGGGAGCTCAGAAAATAAAAGTTTTAATTCCTGGCAAAATTTTAATTAATAAAACAAGGTCAAAAATTTTGGGGTGTCACAAGACTACCCCCCTTAAGAAAAATCTCGTCCTCGAGATTTGCTAGGGGTTGTTTTGAAAACAAAAACTCTCGGGGATCTTTTGCGAGGGAAGAATGGTTACAATAAAAGAGCATAAGTCACAACAAAACTATACATATTAGTAGAAACCAAATAACTTGCAAGCTCAGGTTACCACGCATAAGTCACAATACATTATTAAATGTTGCAACAATAGGCACAGCAGCAACGTTTAAAATGGAAACGGTAACTGGATGGGGTCCTGCGAGAACGTTTCTGGTACTGAGACACATTCCTCTCCTATCGGGGAAAGGGGTTTAACCAGCCGATGTACATGTCTATCCTGGTCGGGCCTTAGTGATCTGTCGATGGCGATCTGAGGATTTAAATCCGCGAGACTCTGGAGATAACCCATCACATGTTGGGTCAAACTCTCTTGAGCGATGACATACTGGACAAGGTTGGCCAGGACGGGGTCTCTCTCGATTCGTCCTCCGGGAAAAGATGTTACTCCACCAGGTGCTGCACGGCCCGGGAAGTAATAATACCCTCGTTCGCTGGCATAGGGTACCGCGAATCGAAGGCGAGCAAGCGCTTCGTATGCAGTAGCCTCTATGGCCATAAGCGGGGTTGGCATAGATTTCCCCACGAAGGAGACCTCTGTTGGGTCTTGGTTTTAGTTTACGGGAGGGATGTGCACTGCTGCCCAATATCTCGAGGTGGAAGAGGTGATTCTTGATTTGAACAGCTCGTACTAGGGTGGCTGGGTAGCGCCCATGGTACTGCAGGTAAAATCCCACAATATCTTGACAAAACTACCCGGGGTTGCATCTGGGGTTCTCAGGTGAATGCTGGGGCTCGGCATGGCTAAGAAATGGTTGTGAGGTTGGTGCCCAAGGTGAAGGTGTTTGGCAAGGTCACGCGGTGGCCTCTTTATAGCACCGGAGCTGGGTCATCTTTACCATGGTGAATGGTAACGAAATTTCCAGCTCTGATCCGGGATTCGAAGTCAATGCCACAGATACACTTATTCCACCGAGGTGACGCGTTACTGTGGGAATTGCCGGGAAGGTTTTTGGTAACTGTGCTAGGGATGAAAATCTCTTATGCACACTGGTGCAAATCAGACAAGGTTACTACTAAAGCAGAGGCATAACACCAAACAGCGTTTATTCGCAAGGCCATACGGTTACAAAGCGAGGGTACACTGGGACTCGATACAACTCGGTTTACTTAGTCTACCTCGTTTACATCCATGCGGGCGTGCCTTGTGGACGTCGAGGCTCCTCCACGTGTCTCGCCGTCGGAATCAACTGGAGTAGGTTGAGGGGCTGCAGGCTCAGGGTAGCGATGATGGCCATCTCGAGGATTGCTGGCCACAACTCCGTTGGAGTGTGTTCCCAGTATGCGACGTAGCACCTCTGGGGTTATTGCAACGCCTTGCACGGTGGCTGGGGTAGACCTCAGGGGCTCGATCGGCTGTCCAAACAGCACGACGGGGTTGTCGGCGTTGGGCTCGTCCTCTTCTCTCGCCGGGGCTCGACGAATTAGCTCTCCACAAGCTGCGATTAGATCAATAGTGACCTGATCGCATAGTTCCTCTAGTGCTCTTACGTAGCGCACTAGGTGCAACAATGCAGGGTCTGTTTCGTGGTCTCCGTTGGCAACTTGGGGTGGTCTTCCGTACCCTTCACGTCTGGGGTAGTAGTGGAACGAGCGACAGTCAACTCTGGGCGACAAGTGCCGAAGATGAATTATAGCTTCTCGAGCAACTAGTTGGATGGCTTGTGGCTCAAGGAAGTTGTTCTTCCGGTGAACCTGTAGGGGCGTTCGGGTGCGAGACCCCTACCGTAGATGTGTACAGTGGCCCAGAATTGATGGCTTTCACCGCTTACGGGCCCTTGGTACACAACATATTCCGGGGGCTCTTCTAATGCATAGGCACGACGGGTGAGGTTTGCGAGTATGGTCACAAAACCTCCAAGGTTGGTCGCTGTGGTCTCATGGTGCACAATAGGACCAGGCATTGTGGCTTGGTTTAGGATAGCGGTTGGGCTGTGCTGGGTTGAGACTAGCGTGCCCTTTTTATAGGAAAAAGGGGAGGAGTCTTCCTTCGCACGCTTGCGAGAAAGGACTATTTAGGGGGCCGTTCACTGGCGCGTGGTCGACGGCTAGGCTGGTAGGTTGGGCACCGACTGCCAAAGGTGTTGGGTCACTGTGGGGGCTATCTTGCAGGAGAAGCTTGGCTGAGGTTGGGTTAAGGCCTGGTGGGTTGGCTTGCCTAAGATTTTGTGGCCTGGCTAAGGTAGGATTAGCCAACGGTCAGCCTGGCTCTGATACCAAGTCTGTCGCGACCGGTTTTCCGGACATTAATTTCCAGAAAATGGCCGTCGAGCTCATCAGCCCCAGGATTACTGTTAGCTGATGAGGATCCAACTTGATACAGAAATTCCAAGCAAGAGTACAGAATATGTAGTACAAGACCATTGTGGCCTATGAGTACAACAAATGGTTTCTAGTGGTTGAGGGCGGAAGCGGTTTGTGGATCACCACGGCTATGGGACTCCATTTCCCACGGGAACAGCTGACCAGGTTAACTCCTATCTTCGCGAGGCTGCTATCATCGAGACTGTCGTCGCAACGCTCCTCTCCAAGCAAGCAATCTGGCCAAGACAATAGCCAGGGACAAGCCAGTGAGTACTTTGAATGTACTCGCAAACATTAAGAACATAGGTATAATATAGCCGCAGATAAACATGTGTCAAAATGTGATGTGGTTACTCTGATCATTATGGAAAAAAGGTTAATGATGTATGCGAGTAAATATTTAAGGAATGCATGGGCAATCAAACAAGTAGATGAAATAATATAATGTGCCACAGTCGGGCGTCTGGGCAACACCACATAAAGGGCTTTAAAAGAAATGCCACAGTCGGGCGTCTGAGCGACACCACATAAAGGGCTTTAAAAGAAATGCCACAGCCGGGCGTCTGAGCGACACCACAGAAAGGGCTTTAAAAAGAAATGCCACAGCCGGGCGTCTGAGCGACACCACAGAAAGGGCTTTAAAAAGAAATGCCACAGTCGGGCGTCTGAGCGACACCATAGAAAGGGCTTTAAAAAGAAATGCCACAGCCGGGCGTCTGAGCGACACCACGGAAAGGGCTTTAAAAAGAAATGCCACAGCCGGGCGTCTGAGCGACACCACAGAAAGGGCTTTAAAAAGAAATGCCACAGCCGGGCGTCTGAGCGACACCACAGAAAGGGCTTTAAAAAGAAATGCCACAGCCGGGCGTCTGAGCGACACCACAAAAAGGGCTTTAAAAAGAAATGATAGTGAATATCCCGGAGGTGGAACCATCCCAGAGATATTCGATGATAACAATAATATCACGGGTTAGTCAACAATAATAATAATCATAATCTTCACAAGTCACAAGTAGTAAATCCCGTTATGGTTTAACAGTTTCACCTCCGAAGACCGACACTAAGACCGACACTCGACCCATCCCAGACTGTAATCCTTAACCATGGACATGGCTATTCGAATAGGTTTAATCTCTGCAGAGGGTGTACTCTTTACCCACGAGTAACGGATTCCTTTAGTCCATCGGGACTAATTCCGTCTACGGTCTTTTAATTGAAATCACACCTGAATTGCACACACCAGCTCAACTCACCGGTGTCTGGAATCACCCACGACAACTGTCAAGCAAACTCTAAGTGGGGAGGCTACAACCTCAACGTAGCATGGGATCAAATTTCTATTCGCGCGCTCTAAGGGGTATCCCCCTCTCGGTCCCAACCGAATACACCCATGCCCCCGGACCAGGTGGCATGCCTATCGGATGCAGCCGGTATCTTCCACCATGGCCTATGTGTACGGTGTGTGCCAAGACAAGGGTTAACAACTTACTGAACCATACCCTACTTACGGTAGGGACCTGTGGCAGTACGAAACAAGTATGGGGGTTACCGGAACAAGACTCGATCTATGGTCGACTCAGGAGGTAGTAATAATCCTGCATGATTGGCATAACAATGTATGTATTTCAACCCACAGATAGAAACACCACACGACATACCCCATCATGCCATACCGGACACGACCGTCTCAACGGAGGACTAGGGACAAGACCGCGTCTACCCAAGACAGAGGCCTTCCCGGCATTCCTTCCGGTATGCATGAAGAGTGTATGGCGGTGATTTCCATCACAAAACTTGTCAACTCCATATGCATGAAATTCACTAATAAGCACTTATGAGCAGGATCACGTCCTCACATAAAATGACACATGCACGTGCCGGGTTGGTGTTGTCACCGAGTCAAACAACACACATAAAAAAAATTCACCAGGGTTCAGAATGCTTGCCTTTAGGTCATGGAAAAGAAGGGTGCATCCAAATCACCTTGAAACCTTCAAAAAATCCTATTTAAAAGGATATGTATGAATTAACACATACAACTAAAACAGCACAAAAGTTGTTTTGAAAATTTTTCAAATAAATCTTAAAATAAACTAGACAAAATTGAAGAAATGTAGGAAAAAGAATCAATTCATTTGGAGTTGTATTTAAAGAGTTATAGTCAGTCAAAGTTTAGTCAAATATGTTATTAAAAACAAATATATAAAAGAAAACGATTCGGACGGAATACGCTTTCGGTGCAGAGGAGGCGTACTTGAGATTTTACGCCTCCACTTATCCATGTGGACGGCGTGGGGTGTCGCTGACAGTGGGCCCGCCTGGCCCACTGGTCAGGTTTGACCAGTCCCCACTCCCTCCTCTTCCTCGCCCGAGCAGAGGCGGGACGTCCGGCGTTCGTCGCCGGCGAACGACGGTCCTTCGCGGGCATCTGAGTGCAGGGATGGATCCGCCACTCCTAGACGGTCCTCCCGGTGGTCGTAGGGTTGTCCGAGGTGAAGGGAATCGCCGGCGGCGAGCTCCGCGGCGGAGGGAAGCTTCGATGGATTTGGGGATTCCGGCCCCGGTGGTTCCTGGCTGCGTCTGGGGGGGCTAGGCAGCTCCGCGGGTTTAAGTGGAGTCGGACGGCGGCGCTTGGGAGGGCAGAGGAGGTCTTGGTGCGTCGGAGCTGACCGGGGCGAAGCGGCGGCCGAGCGGACCGGAGAGGTTGAAGACGACCCTTTCCTCCTCGATTGATGGCGATGGGGGCACTAGTGGGACGGTGAGGGGTTGCCTGAGGGCTCGGAGGAGCTCGGGGCTTCCTTATATAGGCAATGGAGGTCGGTTTGAGGTGGCCGGAGATAAGAACGGCGGCGAACCGCCTCTCTGTGCTTGCAGGGCGACGTGGCGGCGACGGGCGCTAGCGGACGAAGTTGTGGATGAGCACGCACTGCTCCAGGAGGCAGGTGGCGAGCGCTGGAGGTTTGGGCGGCGCTGGCTAGCGCAGGCGCGGTCGAGCGGCGGTTGCGGCCACGGTCGTGCCGCCAAATGGCCTCTGACGGCGGCGCTGTAGGCCGCCAGGGAGTGGTCGGGGCCTTCTGGCGTGACGCGGCGAGGAGGGGAGTGCGAGGCGAGGTTCTGCCGTGCGGTTCAAGCCAGGGGCGCGCGACGCGGCGGCTCGGTGCGCGGCTGCAGTTGGCGCGCGCTGGGCGCGCGCTGGGCGCGCCCAGTGCACGCGCAGGACCTGATCTATGAAATGCCAGGGCGCGCTAGAGGTCTCGGGTGAGACTGGGAATTAGCAGATCCAGGTTAGGAGTAGTGAGGAGTCTATTGGACAAGGTAGCTAGGCAAGGGGAGCAAGATCACAATGCAAGCTAAAACTCATGTCAAAACTGGTCATGCCTACAGGGTGTTTGACAAAATGCCATAGGCACCTAGGCATTTCTTGGAGGGGCCAAATCTTCCAGATCAATGTCTCTATGGATGCACAAGAGGATGGTGAGGTTAGTTGGTGGAAAGCACAAACTTGCTAGTGCAAGTTTTGCAGAACTCCAATTTGGACAGAAAAGAAATGGCCAGGTTACATGCACCAAAAGTGATCCAATAGGTGCATGCTCCTGGACTTAAGGGTTTGGTAGGGTTGTCTACAAGTAGAAAAAGAAATCATGGGTAAAGGAGCAACTAAAAATGTGGTTGCTGTACAAACCAGCAAGTTGGGCCAGAATGAAGATGAGGTTGATACACTCAAATTATCCAAAGAACAACT
This sequence comes from Aegilops umbellulata, assembly GCA_032464435.1. Classification (NCBI taxonomy): domain Eukaryota; kingdom Viridiplantae; phylum Streptophyta; class Magnoliopsida; order Poales; family Poaceae; genus Aegilops; species Aegilops umbellulata. Next base: position 127,288,343 of record CP136054.1, read on the forward strand.
CTATGTTTTTGCATAAAGTGGAATCATATGTTGCTACTAACATCTCATAATTTTGGTGGAGGCTAGAAAGAAATATTTAAATGGGTTGTAGTGCAAACATGCCCACTGGACCAGAGAAGAAGATTAGGGGTAGAGCTCAATTTATACCAAGAATAAAGGATATTTTTGCACAAAAGTGATTTAATAACATCACATGACATCTCCAAATTTTGGTTGGAATTTTAAATGAATTTATCAAATGGTTGTAGTTCAAATATAGCCATATAGACAAGGGAAGTCATTTTTCAAGAAAAATAAAGACTAAGCAATTTAGTTATGTAATTAGTTTCTGCTAAAAGAAAAGTTTTTCTTGAGAGTTTTAAACAAGTCCAATAACATGTTTGAAAAGTTTCACTTTGGGGGAGAAACTTCATAAAAACCAAGGTAAAAAAATCAAAAGGGAGCTCAGAAAATAAAAGTTTTAATTCCTGGCAAAATTTTAATTAATAAAACAAGGTCAAAAATTTTGGGGTGTCACAAGACTACCCCCCTTAAGAAAAATCTCGTCCTCGAGATTTGCTAGGGGTTGTTTTGAAAACAAAAACTCTCGGGGATCTTTTGCGAGGGAAGAATGGTTACAATAAAAGAGCATAAGTCACAACAAAACTATACATATTAGTAGAAACCAAATAACTTGCAAGCTCAGGTTACCACGCATAAGTCACAATACATTATTAAATGTTGCAACAATAGGCACAGCAGCAACGTTTAAAATGGAAACGGTAACTGGATGGGGTCCTGCGAGAACGTTTCTGGTACTGAGACACATTCCTCTCCTATCGGGGAAAGGGGTTTAACCAGCCGATGTACATGTCTATCCTGGTCGGGCCTTAGTGATCTGCCGATGGCGATCTGAGGATTTAAATCCGCGAGACTCTGGAGATAACCCATCACATGTTGGGTCAAACTCTCTTGAGCGATGACATACTGGACAAGGTTGGCCAGGACGGGGTCTCTCTCGATTCGTCCTCCGGGAAAAGATGTTACTCCACCAGGTGCTGCACGGCCCGGGAAGTAATAATACCCTCATTCGCTGGCATAGGGTACCGCGAATCGAAGGCGAGCAAGCGCTTCGTATGCAGTAGCCTCTATGGCCATAAGCGGGGTCGGCATAGATTTCCCCACGAAGGAGACCTCTGTTGGGTCTTGGTTTTAGTTTACGGGAGGGATGTGCACTGCTGCCCAATATCTCGAGGTGGAAGAGGTGATTCTTGATTTGAACAGCTCGTACTAGGGTGGCTGGGTAGCGCCCATGGTACTGCAGGTAAAATCCCACAATATCTTGACAAAACTACCCGGGGTTGCATCTGGGGTTCTCAGGTGAATGATGGGGCTCGGCATGGCTAAGAAATGGTTGTGAGGTTGGTGCCCAAGGTGAAGGTGTTTGGCAAGGTCACGCGGTGGCCTCTTTATAGCACCGGAGCTGGGTCATCTTTACCATGGTGAATGGTAACAAAATTTCCAGCTCTGATCCGGGATTCGAAGTCAATGCCACAGATACACTTATTCCACCGAGGTGACGCGTTACTGTGGGAATTGCCGGGAAGGTTTTTGGTAACTGTGCTAGGGATGAAAATCTCTTATGCACACTGGTGCAAATCAGACAAGGTTACTACTAAAGCAGAGGCATAACACCAAACAGCGTTTATTCGCAAGGCCATACGGTTACAAAGCGAGGGTACACTGGGACTCGATACAACTCGGTTTACTTAGTCTACCTCGTTTACATCCATGCGGGCGTGCCTTGTGGACGTCGAGGCTCCTCCACGTGTCTCGCCGTCGGAATCAACTGGAGTAGGTTGAGGGGCTGCAGGCTCAGGGTAGCGATGATGGCCATCTCGAGGATTGCTGGCCACAACTCCGTTGGAGTGTGTTCCCAGTATGCGACGTAGCACCTCTGGGGTTATTGCAACGCCTTGCACGGTGGCTGGGGTAGACCTCAGGGGCTCGATCGGCTGTCCAAACAGCACGACGGGGTTGTCGGCGTTGGGCTCGTCCTCTTCTCTCGCCGGGGCTCGACGAATTAGCTCTCCACAAGCTGCGATTAGATCAATAGTGACCTGATCGCATAGTTCCTCTAGTGCTCTTACGTAGCGCACTAGGTGCAACAATGCAGGGTCTGTTTCGTGGTCTCCGTTGGCAACTTGGGGTGGTCTTCCGTACCCTTCACGTCTGGGTGGAACGAGCGACAGTCAACTCTGGGCGACAAGTGCCGAAGATGAATTATAGCTTCTCGAGCAACTAGTTGGATGGCTTGTGGCTCAAGGAAGTTGTTCTTCCGGTGAACCTGTAGGGGCGTTCGGGTGCGAGACCCCTACCGTAGATGTGTACAGTGGCCCAGAATTGACGGCTTTCACCGCTTACGGGCCCTTGGTACACAACATATTCCGGGGGCTCTTCTAATGCATAGGCACGACGGGTGAGGTTTGCGAGTATGGTCACAAAACCTCCAAGGTTGGTCGCTGTGGTCTCATGGTGCACAATAGGACCAGGCATTGTGGCTTGGTTTAGGATAGCGGTTGGGCTGTGCTGGGTTGAGACTAGCGTGCCCTTTTTATAGGAAAAAGGGGAGGAGTCTTCCTTCGCACGCTTGCGAGAAAGGACTATTTAGGGGGCCGTTCACTGGCGCGTGGTCGACGGCTAGGCTGGTAGGTTGGGCACCGACTGCCAAAGGTGTTGGGTCACTGTGGGGGCTATCTTGCAGGAGAAGCTTGGCTGAGGTTGGGTTAAGGCCTGGTGGGTTGGCTTGCCTAAGATTTTGTGGCCTGGCTAAGGTAGGATTAGCCAACGGTCAGCCTGGCTCTGATACCAAGTCTGTCGCGACCGGTTTTCCGGACATTAATTTCCAGAAAATGGCCGTCGAGCTCATCAGCCCCAGGATTACTGTTAGCTGATGAGGATCCAACTTGATACAGAAATTCCAAGCAAGAGTACAGAATATGTAGTACAAGACCATTGTGGCCTATGAGTACAACAAATGGTTTCTAGTGGTTGAGGGCGGAAGCGGTTTGTGGATCACCACGGCTATGGGACTCCATTTCCCACGGGAACAGCTGACCAGGTTAACTCCTATCTTCGGGAGGCTGCTATCATCGAGACTGTCGTCGCAACGCTCCTCTCCAAGCAAGCAATCTGGCCAAGACAATAGCCAGGGACAAGCCAGTGAGTACTTTGAATGTACTCGCAAACATTAAGAACATAGGTATAATATAGCCGCAGATAAACATGTGTCAAAATGTGATGTGGTTACTCTGATCATTATGGAAAAAAGGTTAATGATGTATGCGAGTAAATATTTAAGGAATGCATGGGCAATCAAACAAGTAGATGAAATAATATAATGTGCCACAGTCGGGCGTCTGGGCAACACCACATAAAGGGCTTTAAAAGAAATGCCACAGTCGGGCGTCTGAGCGACACCACATAAAGGGCTTTAAAAGAAATGCCACAGCCGGGCGTCTGAGCGACACCACAGAAAGGGCTTTAAAAAGAAATGCCACAGCCGGGCGTCTGAGCGACACCACAGAAAGGGCTTTAAAAAGAAATGCCACAGTCGGGCGTCTGAGCGACACCATAGAAAGGGCTTTAAAAAGAAATGCCACAGCCGGGCGTCTGAGCGACACCACAGAAAGGGCTTTAAAAAGAAATGCCACAGCCGGGCGTCTGAGCGACACCACAGAAAGGGCTTTAAAAAGAAATGCCACAGCCGGGCGTCTGAGCGACACCACAGAAAGGGCTTTAAAAAGAAATGCCACAGTCGGGCGTCTGAGCGACACCACAAAAAGGGCTTTAAAAAGAAATGATAGTGAATATCCCGGAGGTGGAACCATCCCAGAGATATTCGATGATAACAATAATATCACGGGTTAGTCAACAATAATAATAATCATAATCTTCACAAGTCACAAGTAGTAAATTCCGTTATGGTTTAACAGTTTCACCTCCGAAGACCGACACTAAGACCGACACTCGACCCATCCGAGACTGTAATCCTTAACCATGGACATGGCTATTCGAATAGGTTTAATCTCTGCAGAGGGTGTACTCTTTACCCACGAGTAACGGATTCCTTTAGTCCATCGGGACTAATTCCGTCTACGGTCTTTTAATTGAAAACACACCTGAATTGCACACACCAGCTCAACTCACCGGTGTCTGGAATCACCCACGACACCTGTCAAGCAAACTCTAAGTGGGGAGGCTACAACCTCGACGTAGCATGGGATCAAATTTCTATTCGCGCGCTCTAAGGGGTATCCCCCTCTCGGTCCCAACCGGATACACCCATGCCCCCGGACCAGGTGGCATGCCTATCGGATGCAGCCGGTATCTTCCACCATGGCCTATCTGTACGGTGTGTGCCAAGACAAGGGTTAACAACTTACTGAACCATACCCTACTTACGGTAGGGACCTGTGGCAGTACGAAACAAGTATGGGGGTTACCGGAACAAGACTCGATCTATGGTCGACTCAGGAGGTAGTAATAATCCTGCATGATTGGCATAACAATGTATGTATTTCAACCCACAGATAGAAACACCACACGACATACCCCATCATGCCATACCGGACACGACCGTCTCAACGGAGGACTAGGGACAAGACCGCGTCTACCCAAGACAGAGGCCTTCCCGGCATTCCTTCCGGTATGCATGAAGAGTGTATGGCGGTGATTTCCATCACAAAACATGTCAACTCCATATGCATGAAATTCACTAATAAGCACTTATGAGTAGGATCACGTCCTCACATAAAATGACACATGCACGTGCCGGGTTGGTGTTGTCACCGAGTCAAACAACACACATAAAAAAAATTCACCACGGTTCAGAATGCTTGCCTTTAGGTCATGGAAAAGAAGGGTGCATCCAAATCACCTTGAAACCTTCAAAAATCCTATTTAAAAGGATATGTATGAATTAACACATACAACTAAAACAGCACAAAAGTTGTTTTGAAATTTTTTCAAATAAATCTTAAAATAAACTAGACAAAATTTAAGAAATGTAGGAAAAAGAATCAATTCATTTGGAGTTGTATTTAAAGAGTTATAGTTAGTCAAAGTTTAGTCAAATCTGTTATTAAAAACAAATATATAAAAGAAAACGATTCGGACGGAATACGCTTTCGGTGCAGAGGAGGCGTACTTGAGATTTTACGCCTCCACTTATCCACGTGGACGGCGTGGGGTGTCGCTGACAGTGGGCCCGCCTGGCCCACTGGTCAGGTTTGACCAGTCCCCACTCCCTCCTCTTCCTCGCCCGAGCAGAGGCGGGACGTCCGGCGTTCGTCGCCGGCGAACGACGGTCCTTCGCGGGCATCTGAGTGCAGGGATGGATCCGCCACTCCTAGACGGTCCTCCCGGTGTTCGTAGGGTTGTCCGAGGTGAAGGGAATCGCCGGCGGCGAGCTCCGCGGCGGAGGGAAGCTTCGATGGATTTGGGGATTCCGGCCCCGGTGGTTCCTGGCTGCGTCTGGGGGGGCTAGGCAGCTCCGCGGGTTTAAGTGGAGTCGGACGGCGGCGCTTGGGAGGGCAGAGGAGGTCTTGGTGCGTCGGAGCTGACCGGGGCGAAGCGGCGGCCGAGCGGACCGGAGAGGTTGAAGACGACCCTTTCCTCCTTGATTGATGGCGATGGGGGCACTAGTGGGACGGTGAGGGGTTGCCTGAGGGCTCGGAGGAGCTCGGGGCTTCCTTATATAGGCAATGGAGGTCGGTTCGAGGTGGCCGGAGATAAGAACGGCAGCGAACCGCCTCTCTGTGCTTGCAGGGCGACGTGGCGGCGACGGGCGCTAGCGGACGAAGTTGTGGATGAGCACGCACTGCTCCAGGAGGTTGGTGGCGAGCACTGGAGGTTTGGGCGGCGCTGGCTAGCGCAGGCGCGGTCGGGCGGCGGTTGCGGCCACGGGCGTGCCGCCAAATGGCCTCTGACGGCGGCGTTGTAGGGCGCCAGGGAGCGGTCGGGGCCTTCTGGCGTGACGCGGCGAGGAGGGGAGTGCGAGGCGAGGTTCTGCCGTGCTGTTCAAGCCAAGGGCGCGCGACGCGGCGGCTCGGTGCGCGGCTGCAGTTGGCGCGCACTGGGTGCGCCCAGTGCACGCGCAGGACCTGATCGACAAAATGCCAGGGCGCGCTAGAGGTCTCGGGTGAGACTGGGAATTAGCAGATCCAGGTTAGGAGTAGTGAGGAGTCTATTGGACAAGGTAGCTAGGCAAGGGGAGCAAGATCACAATGCAAGCTAAAACTCATGTCAAAACTGGTCATGCCTACAGGGTGTTTGACAAAATGCCACAGGCACCTAGGCATTTCTTGGAGGGGCCAAATCTTCCAGATCAATGTCTCTATGTATGCACAAGAGGATGGTGAGGTTAGTTGGTGGAAAGCACAAACTTGCTAGTGCAAGTTTTGCAGAACTCCAATTTGGACAGAAAAGAAATGGCCTGGTTACATGAACCAAAAGTGATCCAATAGGTGCATGCTCCTGGACTTAAGGGTTTGGTAGGGTTGGCTACAAGTAGAAAAAGAAATCATGGGTAAAGGAGCAACTAAAAATGTGGTTGTTGTACAAACCAGCAAGTTGGGCCAGAATGAAGATGAGGTTGATACACTCAAATTATCCAAAGAACAACTCTATGTTTTTGCATAAAGTGGAATCATATGTTGCTACTAACATCTCATAATTTTGGTGGAGGCTAGAAAGAAATATTTAAATGGGTTGTAGTGCAAACATGCCCACTGGACCAGAGAAGAAGATTAGGGGTAGAGCTCAATTTATATCAAGAATAAAGGATATTTTTGCACAAAAGTGATTTAATAACATCACATGACATCTCCAAATTTTGGTTGGAATTTTAAATGAATTTATCAAATGGTTGTAGTTCAAATATAGCCATATAGACAAGGGAAGTCATTTTTCATGAAAAATAAAGAGTAAGCAATTTAGTTATGTAATTAGTTTCTGCTAAAAGAAAGTTTTTCTTGAGAGTTTTAAACAAGTCCAATAACATGTTTGAAAAGTTTCACTTTGGGGGAGAAACTTCATAAAAACCAAGGTAAAAAATCAAAAGGGAGCTCAGAAAATAAAGGTTTTAATTCCTGGCAAAATTTTAATTAATAAAACAAGGTCAAAAATTTTGGGGTGTCACATCCCACCATGGCCATCGCCCACGAAGGACTTGCCTCACTAGTGGTAGATCTTCACGAAGTAGGCGATCTCCTTGCCCTTACAAACTCCTTGGTTCAACTCCACAATCTTGTCGGAGGCTCCCAAGTGACACCTAGCCAATCTAGGAGACACCACTCTCCAAGAAGTAACAAATGGTATGTTGATGATGAACTCCTTGCTCTTGTGCTTCAAATGATAGTCTCCCCAACACTCAACTCTCTCTCATAGGATTTGGATTTGGTGGAAAGAAGATTTGAGTGGAAAGCAACTTGGGGAAGGCTAGAGATCAAGATTCATATGGTAGGAATGGAATATCTTGGCCTCAATACAAGGGTAGGTGGTTCTCTCTCAGAACATATGGGTTGGGAGTGTAGATGTGTTCTGATGGCTCTCTTCAGGAATGAAGAGGAGGTGGAGGGGTATATATAGCCTCCACACAAAATCCAACCGTTACACACAATTTACCAATCTCGGTGGGACCTAATCAACAAACTCGGTCGGACTGAAATAGTAAACCTAGTGACCGTTAGAGATTTTCGGTGGGACTGACATGCAACTCGGTAGGACCGATATGGTTAGGGTTAGGGCATAACGTAATCTCGGTGAGACCGATTACACAAACTCGGTGAGACCAATTTTGGTAATAAGCTAACCAGAGAGTTGGTCAGGTAAACTCAGTGGGACCGATTTGCTCTTTCGGTGAGACCGAAAAGTTACAAAGGGGAAACAGAGATTTTACATTGCAATCTCGGTGGGACCAATCCGCTCTTTTGGTGAGACCGAAAAGTTACTAAAGGAAATAGAGAGATTGCAATCCCATCTCGGTGAGACCGAGATCCCTATCGGTAGAACCGAATTTCTAGGGTTTGGCAGTGGCTTATGACATGTGAAACTCGGTGGCGCTGGATGGAAAGAATCGGTAGGACCGAGTTTGGCTTGGAGTTTAGGTCATTTGTGGATATGGGAAAGTAGCTGAGGATTTTGGAGCATATCATTAAGCACATGAAGCAAAAGGCTCATTAAGCAACACCTCATCCCTCCTTGATAGTATTGGCTTTTCCTATGGACTCAATGTGATCTTGGATCACTAAAATGCAAAATGAAGAGTCTTGAGCTTTTGAGCTTGAGCCAATCCTTTGTCCTTAGCATTTTGAGGGTTCCACTTTCACCATCCATGCCATGCCAATCATTGAGCTTTCCTGAAATAATTATCTTGGAGTAGCATTAGCTCAATGAGCTATATGTTGTTATGAATTACCAAAACCACCTAGGGATAGTTGCACTTTCAATCTCCCCCTTTTTGGTAACTGATGACAACATATAGATCAAAGCTTCGACAAATGATAATAAGAATGAATTATATCGTCGCTTTGAGAAGTATGTGATAAGTAAGAGCTCCCCCTAAATTTGTGCATATTTAAAATTTGCTTTGGACTGCAAATGCACAAAGAGTTAGAATTATGGGTTACTCTTCCATGTCACATACATCTTGGTGGAGCGCTCAAAATGATAATAATGAAATACATGCACTCATCACCAAGGAAAAGTGAATGACCACATAAGATAGATAAGATATATCAAGCATGCATAAGTGTAGCTTATGATCAAACACATGATCATCAATGTCTCACAGGCATAACAAAGTATCTCGACCAAAAGCAAACAATGTTTGAAAAACCACCAAATAAAGCAAGAGAGAGAAAACAACACTCTCTTTCTCGAAGCCTATGATCTATACATTTTTCTCCCCCTTTGGCAACAAGTTACCAAAAAGTTCCTAGAAAATGCATAGTGCTAGATCGACACTCAGGCTTGATCTTCTGGTGGTGGTGGAGTCCGGATCACTCCAAGGACGAAGGCTTCCGTAGACGTGGTTGGAGTTGGAGCTGAAGTAGATGCTGGAGCTGGTTGGGCTGGTGATATGGCTGGAGTTGAGGCAGTGGCTCTTGTGTCAGGAACTGGCACTGCAGACGACCTCGGACCTCGTGGCACTCTGGCAAATGCATCAGTGGTAGTCTTCTCTTTCCGCTCCTGCATGTCATCTTGAAGTTGCTCCACTGCTGTTTGAATCTCTGTCACCTTGACATCCAAGTCATAGAACTTTTGTTCTACAATTCTCTTTAAGCTCTCCTGGTTCTGAGTGAGGTTGGCCAGACCTTTCTCAATCCTCAGGGTGGATGCAATCAGGTAACTGAGCTGCTCTTGCTTGTTTTTCAAGAAGTACTCAGATGCCTCCTCTTGAGTTGGCATCTTGGCAGCTTTCTCCTTCCTTGCCTTCTCCTTCTTAGCTTGTGCTTGGACTGACGATGGTTCATTTTCATTCATCACAACTTGGTTGTCCTCGAAATCTGGATGGATAGGCAAATGTTCCTTGTCCAACAAGTATGTGTCTGTGCCCATTCTTGATTTAATCAACATCTGGATCTGAGGGGCATAACCACAGCTCCTCTTCTGATCTGCTGCAGTCCTCTTGATAGTCTCTACTATGAGGCTCATGACCTTAAACTTTTGAGGCACATCAAATATATGAAGCAGGTTGATGGCATGACCTCTGATCATCCTATGATCTCCAGACTTGGGCAAAAGTGTGTGCCTAAGGATCCAGTTGATCATAGGCAGTCCTGACAACATGTGTTTCACAGACCCAAACTGGTGAGTATCAAGATCTTCTGCTGGAATCTCCTTGTACATATTTGCCATAGTGTTATGATCCATCTTTTTCTTGGCATAGACATCCGAGTCATCTTCATTTTCTTTTGGGGCATTGATCAACCTTGCCCATTCCTCAACGGTTGAGTGGTACCTTGTACCTTCAGACATCCATGTGATCCTTCCATCTGGATAGAAGTGTGCTGTGGAGTAGAATTGCATAATCAGCTCCTCATTCCACTTTGTGAGCTTCTGCCCAACAAAGTCAGCTACTCCACAAGCTCTGAAACTGTCTTGCACTCTAGGGTAGTGCTCTTCATTTTCCTTGATGTACTCCCAATCAACCCATCTCATATCACACACAACTGGCTTCTTGTCTAACAAGACTGTCTCATAGAAGTCCTGTTGTTCCTTAGTGTGGAACCTGTAGTCAACAGCAGTCCTCCTCCTGGTAGCATATGGATCCTTTGCTCTCCACTTTCTTAGCCCAGAGTCTCTTCTGATCTTCATATCCTTAGCCACAGGATGAGCATCATTGTGGTCTGGGATCTTGGGCTTCAACTTTCTCAGCACTTGGCCTTCCTCTTCTTCTGCAACAGCTTCAGGCACTGGGGCCTTGTTCTTCTCAGCAGCTGGGATGCTCCTTGTATTTCTCCTTGGTTTTGGCTTTGGAGCTGGCTTGGCCTTAGATGCAGCCTTGGGGGCTTCCTTGGGCTTAGATGCAGTTGCCCCTGATCTTATAGCATCACCCATCAGCTTGGGTGCCTTAGGTGTTGGTGCAGCAACCTCTTCTTCTTCCTCATCAGAAGAATCTCTCCTCATAGAAGGCTTTCCAACAACTCTGGCAGTGGTTGTTCTAGCTCTCTTGTTTTTCTTGTCCTGGCCAATTTCTTCCTCTTCAGATTCCATAGTGAATTTTATAGTTTCCTCAGGAACAGCCTTCCTAGGCTTGGAGGTAGGAACTCTCCTAGCAGGTGCTTTCTTGTGCATTCCTGGCTTGATGGCTGCAGCTGAGCCATACTCCTTCTTGAGCACAACTCTCTTGGAAGTTGCTTCCTTCTCTGCCACATAGTCCTCATCCTCTGATTCTGAGGTTCTCTTTTTCTTTTGTCTTGTGGCAGCTTTTGGCAGGTTGCTGGGGGTGCTCCTGCTGCCTTCATCTGAAGAGCTGGAGGGACTAGTGCCCTCACTCATCTGCACTGGCTGTTCTGATATGTTCTGGCTATCACTCTGGTCTGACATGATGAACAAGCTGACTGTTGACCCTGTGAATAGTTTATAGATGAGGTAGAGTGGATGAGCATCACAAAATGCAGAGATTTTTGCAAAAGAATGATTCAAAAACTTAGTTTTAGTTTCCCACAGAAAGCATTTCGGATCTACCGATTTTTAAACTCGGTGATACAGAAGTAGCTTTTGGAACCTAAACTAGTGAACTTGGTCAGACTGAGTCATAGTTCGGTGGCACCGAGACTGCTAGGGTTTCACAAAGTTCCAAAATCGGTCACACCGATTAGCAATACTCGGTCAGACCGAGTCTTACTTGTGCAATGGCATAAGCCAAATCGGTGGGACCGAGTTTTTCAACTCGGTGGGTCCGAGATGGTTTCGGCGGAAACCTAACCCTAAAATTTTCGGATCAAACCTATTCTACGAGTTCATTGACTGGATAGGAATTTATCAAACATGGTAAGAATCAATATGATCACAATGTGCTAGGAATCGGATTGGGGAATAGCACAAAGATCGAGTCCATACCCTAGTTCGGCAGAGACTCGCTACGGCGGCAACGGCGGGGTTGATTCCCGTTGACGGCGACGGAGACCAACGACTGTAGGTGGCTGGCGGCGAGAAGACGATTCGGAGACCACGTTGGCAGAGCGAGCTATCGCGCGGGCGAAGGGGTTCGGAGAAATTTCCAAATTTTTGCCCGTGTCTATATATAGCCCGACCCTGTCGGTGTGACTGAGTGGAACAACTCGGTGGCACCGAGATGCAAAACTATGTACAGTTATTGCAACTCGGTGTGACCGAATGGTTCAAATCGGTTGCACCGAGATCGAAAACATAGATCAGCTTAATGATCTCGATAAGACCGAAAGTGGGTTATCGGTCAGACCGATAATCACAAAGAGGTTTTGGAAGTTTAAGTCTATGACGAATCAGGGACTCCGGGTGCTCCTCACACAGAGTGGTTCGAATCTGACTTGATCAATTTTGTGATGTAGCATGAATAGAGTTTGAGACGATAAAAGCATAGATAGCTAGAGAAGGTTCTTAGGCATTCTTGTCCATCCACTTGGCAAAAGAAAAAATAAAGCCAAACAATCAAAACAACAAGTGGATGTCCTCGAATGAGTAAAATATGCAACCAACATGCTCACACAATAAAATGGCAATTGAAATATGTGACAAAGCATGCACAACCAATTCTAGCATCTATCAAGCAATTTGCGATGACTAGGTCATCTATATATGAGTATATTGACATAGGAGTCAAATGAAAACATTTGATCATAGGTCATACTCATCGTTTAAGCTCAAGTGGGGTTACCACTTTTACATAAAGCATTGTTGTGTTCACATCATTAGAGTTGCTTTAACTCAAGTCTTAGAGTAAAGCTCCCCCTAGATGTGATATCCCCCCTAAGAGGGATGAACTAACCTTGGGTTTTGTCGATGATGACTTCATGTAGATGTTGAAGATGTGGATGCTCAATGTAGATCACTTGGAGCTATCCTTTTGAGTGAATTGCACATTCAATACCTACATGGGTTAGTCCCACAAGGAACAAACAAGGATATCCATAGACATAGAATGATGCACACACAAGATGATGTCTATGAAATCTTTTAGGTTACTTGTCCCTTGTCTTACCAACAAGAGGGTTTGCGACTCCTTGAACTAGTGCAAGATGTGGAAGTTGATTGCACTTGTTCTTGCCAAAATGATAAGAGTGAAGTATGTTGGCGGAGTCACCCTCAAGAACTCTCTAGTTCTTCTTCTTTTGGATCCACACCATCTTGATGGGAATCCTTGGAGTTGTAGTCGTACTTGATGAAGTGGAACTTGAAGTAGTCTTGGGAATCCACTTGACTAAGGTCTTAGGAGCTTCTTCAAATGCATCAATTTCCTCTTGAAGCTTGTCCTTGCCTTTTTGCTTGTAGTCTTGTGGTGGAAGATCATCTTGAGTTTGTGTCCCCTTGAAAGAAGTAGGATCATACTTCTCTTGTTGAGGAACAAACTTTGTCTTGGGATATTGATCTTCTTCCCACTCAACTCCATTGGCATTGAACTTTCGTTCAAAACCAACACCTTGATTCTTCCGGTGCCTTCCTTGCTTGCGTACAATCTCCTCGAATTGCTTACTTCCGGCAAGGCTTTTGTACACTCCTTTCTCTATGATTCCCTTCAATAAGCTATTTTCTTGCTCAACTATAACTTGGCTAAGAGAATCGTTAGTGGAATCAAGAGAACTACTAGAAGCAACAATATTGGATTTAACATGATCATTGTTACTACTAGAGGAAGAATCTTTCTTTTTCTTGTTATTAGACTTGACTTGAGGCATGTAAGTGGATAAGAGTAAACGCTTGGCAATGTAAGAAGAACTTTTGTTGCGGAGATCATCATTGATTGCCTTTAAAAACTCATGCTCTTGCTCAGGATTGAGCTTTTCAAAGCGTAACTTCTCATGAGCTCTTAAAAGTTCTCGATGATCTTCGAAGATAGTTTCACGAGCTAACTTAAGAGTGTTTAGTTCTTTAGTTAGAGCCTCAATTTTCTCCTTATCATTGTCATTCGTTTTATCTTGATTAGCATGATTAATTGACGTTTCATCATAGTATTCATCACTAGAGTTGTCAACAAGTAAATCATCACCACCTAACAAGTCATCTTCATCACTATTGAAATCAACATACTATGGGTGAGTTACCTTAGGACCTTTGGACATGAAGCATCTTCCAATTCCTTCATTTGGTGAGTCAAATATGTCGTAGGAGTTGCTTGACACAAGTGCTAGACCGGCAACACCTTCATCTTGAGTATATTCGGAATTGGGGTGATAACTTCTCTCGGAGTGGTTGTCGGAGTCGGAGCCGGATACCCATTCACCAACATGAGCTTGATGTCTTCGTTTTGTGTAGCTCCTTGATGATTTTTCCTTTCTTTCCGAATCCTTGCTCCTCCGTGAGTATCTTCGTTCATAACGATCATCTCTACTCCTTCTCTCTCTTGATGGCGTTTCTTCTCTTTTGCCTCTCCTTTTTGGAGAATCTTCTCTTCTTTTGTAGGGAGCCGTACATTCATTGGAATAATGTCCGGGTCTTCCACAATTGTAACAGTTTCGCTCTCGACTAGAAGATCTTTTGTCATTGTAGGACCTTGACTTGGAGCTTCTATCTTTGCTTCTACTCTTGTAGAACTTGTTGAAGTTCTTCACCATTAGGCTCAATTCTTCATTGAAGTTTTGTTTCTCACTTGATGATGTGGGGACTTCACATGAGGCTTTGTAGGCACCACTTGATTTGTTGTGAAGTTCCTCTTTATCCTTGAGCGACATTTCATGAGCAACAATTCTTCCAATGACCTCCGTTGGCTTGAGATCTTTGTAATTGGGCATCATTTGGATCAATGTGCACACGGTATCATATTTTCCATCCAAGGCTCTTAGGATCTTCTCGATGATGAATCTGTCGGTCATCTCTTCATTCCCTAAGCCGGCAATCTCGTTTGTGATGAGAGCAAGCCTAGAGTACATTTCAGCGACACCTTCACCATCCTTCATTTTGAACTTGTCAAGTTGACTTTGAAGCACATCCAATTTTGATTCCTTGACAGAGTCGGTACCTTCGTGCATATCAATCAAAGTATCCCAAATTTCCTTTGCATTCTCAAGACGGCTGATTTTGTTGAATTCTTCGGGGCATAATCCGTTGAAGAGAATATCACAAGCTTGAGCGTTGTATTGTAGCATCTTCAACTCATCCGCGGTAGCTTCACGGTTTGGTTCTTTCCCGTCGAAGAAGTCACCTTGCAAACCAACACACACAATAGCCCAAACGGCGGGGTTATGTCCAAGAATATGCATTTTCATTTTATGCTTCCAACTAGCAAAATTAGTACCATCAAAGTAAGGACCTCTACGGTGATAATTTCCCTCACTAGACGCCATACTCTCCTAGGTTGTGAAACCAAGGCTATGACCACCAAAAGCTATGGAAATCAAAGAAAATGGAGACCAAAGCTCTGATACCACTTGTAGGATCGGAAGTATGTCTAGAGGGGGGTGATTAGACTACTTGACCAAATAAAAACTATGCCTTTTCCCAATTTTAGTTCTTGGCAGATTTTAGCAATTTTAGGACAAGTCAAGCAATCATCACACAATTCAAGCAAGCATGCAAAGAGTATATAGCAGCGGAAAGTAAAGCATGCAACTTGCAAGAATGTAAAGGGAAGGGTTTGGAGAATTCAAACGCAATTGGAGACACGGGTGTTTTCCCGTGGTTCGGATAGGTGGTGCTATCCTACATCCACGTTGATGGAGACTTCAACCCACGAAGGGTAACGGTTGCGCGAGTCCACGGAGGGTGTTGGGGAACGTAGTAATTTCAAAATTTTACTACGCACACGCAAGATCATGGTGATGCATAGCAACGAGAGGGGACAGTGTTGTCTACGTACCCTCGTAGACCGAAGCGGAAGCGCTGACGCAACGTAGAGGAAGTAGTCGTACGTCTTCCCGATCCGACCGATCCAAGCACCGTTACTCCGGCACCTCCGAGTTCTTGACACAAGTACAGCTCGATGACGCACCCCGGGCTCCGATCCAGCAAAGCTTCGGGGAGGAGTTCCGTCAGCACGACGGCGTGATGACGATCTTGATGTTCAACCGTCGCAGGGCTTCGCCTAAGCACCGCTACAATATGACCGAGGTGTAATATCGTGGAGGGGGGCACCGCACACGGCTAAGGAACGATCACGAAGATCAACTTGTGTGTCCTAGGGTGCCCCCTGCCCCCGTATATAAAGGAGGGGAGGGGGAGGCGCGGCCGGCCCCTAAGGGGTGCGCCAGGAGGAGTCCTACTCCCACCGGGAGTAGGACTCCTCTCCCTTGCCTTGTAGGAGAAGGAAGGAGAGAGGGGGAAAGGAAAAGGGGGGCGCCGCCCCCCCCCCTTCCTTGTCCTATTCGGACTAGGGGGGAGGGGGCGCGCGGCCTGCCCTGGCCGCCCCTCCTCTTTTCCCTTAAGGCCCATATGGGCCCATTAACCCCCGGGGGGTTCCGGTAACCCCCCGGTACTCCAGTAAAATGCCGATTTCACTCGGAACCATTCCGATGTCCAAATATAGGCTTCCAATATATCAATCTTTATGTCTCGACCATTTCGAGACTCCTCGTTATGTCCGTGATCACATCCGGGACACCGTACTGACTTCGGTACATCAAAATGCATAAACTCATAATAATTGTCATCGTAACTTTAAGCGTGCGGACCCTACGGTTCGAGAACAATGTAGACATGACCGAGATACGTTTCCGGTCAATAACCAATAGCGGGACCTGAATGCCCATATTGGCTCCTACATATTCTACGAAGATCTTTATCGGTCAGACCGCATAACAACATACGTTGTTCCCTTTGTCATCGGTATGTTACTTGCCCGAGATTCGATCGTCGGTATCCAATACCTAGTTCAATCTCGTTGCCGGCAAGTCTCTTTACTCATTCTATAATACATCATCTCACAACTAACACATTAGTTGCAATGCTTGCAAGACTTATGTGATGTGCATTACTGAGAGGGCCCAAAGATACCTCTCCGACTATCGGAGTGACAAATCCTAATCTCGAAATACGCCAACCCAACAAGTACTTTCGGAGACACCTGTAGAGCACCTTTATAATCACCCAGTTACGTTGTGACGTTTGGTGGCACACAAAGTGTTCCTACGGTACACGGGAGTTGCATAATCTCATAGTCATAAGAACATGTATAAGTCATGAAGAAAGCAATAGCAACATACTAAACGATCGGGTGCTAAGCTAATGGAACGGGTCATGTCAATCAGATCATTCAACTAATGATGCGACCTCGTTAATCAAATAACAACTCTTCGTTCATGGTTAGGAAACATAACCATCTTTGATTAACGAGCTAGTCAAGTAGAGGCATACTAGTGACACTCTGTTTGTCTATGTATTCACACATGTATTATGTTTCCGGTCAATACAATTCTAGCATGAATAATAAACATTTATCATGAAATAAGGAAATAAATAATAACTTTATTATTGCCTCTACGGCATATTTCCTTCAGTCTCCACTTGCACTAGAGTCAATAATCTAGTTCACATCGCCATGTGATTTACCAGCAATAGTTCACACCACCATGTGATTAACACCCATAGTTCACATCGATATGTGATCAACACCCAAAGGGTTTACTAGAGTCAGTAATCTAGTTCACATCGCTATGTGATTAACACCCAAAGAGTACTAAGGTGTGATCATGTTTTGCTTGTGAGAGAAGCTTAGTCAACGGGTCTGCCAAAACTCAGATCCGTATGTATTTTGCAACTTTCTATGTCTACAATGCTCTGCACTGAGCTACTTTAGCTAATTGCTCCCACCTTTAATATGTGTCTAGATGGAGACTTAGAGTCATCTAGATTAGTGTCAAAACTTGTATCGACGTAACCTTTTACGACGAACCTTTTTGTCACGTCCATAATCGAGAAACATATCCTTATTTCACTAAGGATAATTTTGACCGTTGTCCAGTGATCTACATCTAGATCACTATTGTACTCCCTTGCTAAACACAGTGTAGGATATAAAATAGATCTGGTACACAGCATGGCATACTTTATAGAACCTACGGCCAAGGCATAGGGAATGACTTTCATTATCTTTCTATCTTCTGCCGTGGTCGGGTTTTGAGTCTTACTCAATTTCACACCTTGTAACACAGGCAAGAACTTCTTTCTTTGACTGTTCCATATTGAACTACTTCAAAATCTTGTCAAGGTATGTATTCATTGAAAATTTATCAAGCGTCTTGATCTATCTCTATAGATCTTGATGCTTAATATGTAAGCAGCTTCACTGAGGTCCTTCTTCGAAAAACTCCTTTCAAATACTCCTTTATTCTTTGCAGAATAATTCTACATTATTTCCGATCAACAATATGTCATTTACATATACTTATCAGAAATGTTGTAGTGTTCCCACTCACTTTCTTGTAAATACAGGCTTCACCGTAAGTCTGTATAAAACTATATGCTTTGATCAATTTATCAAAGCGTGTATTCCAACTCCGAGATGCTTGCACCAGTCCATAGATGGATCGCTGGAGCTTGCATATTTTGTTAACACCTTTAGGATCGACAAAACCTTCTAGTTGCATCGTATACAACTCTTCTTTAATAAATCCATTAAGGAATGCAGTTTTGTTTATCCATTTGCCGGATTTCATAAAATGCGGTAATTTCTAACATGATTCTGACAGACTTAAGTATAGATACGAGTGAGAAACTCTCATCGTAGTCAACACCTTGAACTTGTTGAAAACCTTTTGCGACAATTCTAGCTTTGTAGATAGTAACACTACTATCAGCGTCCGTCTTCCTCTTGAAGATCCATTTATTTTCTATGGCTTGCCGATCATCGGGCAAATCCATCAAAGTCCATACTTTGTTCTCATACATGGATCATATCTCAGATTTCATGGCCTCAAACCATTTCGCGGAATCTGGGCTCATCATCGCTTCCTCATAGTTTGCAAGTTCGTCATGGTCTAGTAACATGACTTCCAGAACAGGATTACCGTACTACTATGGTGCGGATCTCACTCTGGTTTACCTACGAGATTCGGTAGTAACTTGATCTGAAGTTACATGATCATCATCATTAGCTTCCTCACTAATTGGTGTAGAAGTCACAAGAACATATTTCTGTGATGAACTACTTTCCAATAAGGGAGATGGTACAATTACTTTATCAAGTCTTTCTACTTTCCTCCCACTCACTTCTTTCGAGAGAAACTCCTTCTCTGGAAAGTATCCATTCTCAGCAACGAATGTGTTGCCTTCGGATCTGTGATAGAAGGTGTACCCAACTGTCTCCTTTGGGTATCCTATGAAGACATATTTCTCCGATTTGGGTTTGAGCTTATCAGGATGAAACTTTTCACATAAGCATCACAACCCCAAACTTTAAGAAACGACAACTTTGGTTTCTTGCTAAACCACAGTTCATATAGTGTCGTCTCAACGGATTTAGATGGTGCCCTATTTAACGTGAATGCAGTTGTCTCTAATGCATAACCCCAAAACGATAGTGGTAAATCGGTAAGAAACATCATAGATTGCACTATATCCAATAAAGTACGGTTATGACGTTTAGACACACCATTATGCTGTGGTGTTCCAGGTGGCATGAGTTTGTGAAACTATTCCACATTGTTTTAATTGAAGGCCAAACTCGTAACTCAAATATTTTACCTCTCCGATCATATCGTAGAAACTTTTATTTTTGTTACAATGATTCTCTACTTCACTCTGAAATTCTTTGAACTTTTCAAATGTTTCAGACTAGCGTTTCATTAAGTAGATATACTCATATCTGCTCAAATCATCTGTGAAGGTCAGAAAATAATGATACCCACCGCGAGCCTTAACACTCATCAGATCGCATACATCAGTATGTATTATTTCCAACAAGTCAGTTTCTCGCTCCATTGTTCCGGAGAACGGAGTTTTAGTCATCTTGCCCATAAGGCATGGTACGCAAGCATCAAGTGATTCATAATCAAGTGATTCCAAAATCCCATCAGCATGGAGTTTCTTCATGCGCTTTACACCAATATGACCTAAACGGCAGTGCCACAAATAAGTTGCACTATCATTATTAACTTTGCATCTTTTGGCTTCAATATTATGAATATGTGTATCACTACGATCGAGATCCAATGAACTATTTTCATTGGGTGTATGACCATCGAAGGTTCCATTCACGTAAGCAGAACAACAATTGTTCTCTAACTTAAATGAATAACCGTATTGCAATAAACATGATCAAATCATATTTATGCTCAACGCAAATACCAAATAACACTTATTTAGGTTCAACACTAATCCCGAAAGTATAGTGAGTGTGCGATGATGATCATATCAATCTTGGAACCACTTCCAACACACATCATCACTTCACTCTTAACTAGTCTTTGTTCATTCTGCAACTCCCGTTTCGAGTTACTACTCTTAGCAACTGAACCAGTATCAAATACCGAGGGGTTGCTATGAACACTAGTAAAATACACATCAATAATCTGTATATCAAATATACCTTTGTTCACTTTGCCATCCTTCTTATCCGCCAAATACTTGGGGCAGTTCCGCTTCCAGTGACCAGTCCCTTTGCAGTAAACGCACTCAGTCTCAGGCTTAGGTCCAGACTTGGGCTTCTTCACTTGAGCAGCAACTTGCTTGCCGTTCTTCTTGAAGTTCCCCTTCTTCCCTTTGCTCTTTTCTTGAAACTAGTGGTCTTGTTAACCATCAACACTTGATGTTTTTCTTGATTTCTACCATAGTCGATTTCAGCATCACGAAGAGCTTGGGAATTGTTTCCGTTATCCCTTGCATATTATAGTTCATCACGAAGTTCTACTAACTTGGTGATGGTGACTAGAGAATTCTGTTAATCACTATTTTATCTGGAAGATTAACTCCCACTTGATTCAAGCGATTGTAGTACCCAGACAATCTAAGCACATGCTCACTAGTTGAGCGATTCTCCTCCATCTTTTAGCTATAGAACTTGTTGGAGACTTCATATCTCTCAACTCGGGTATTTGCTTGAAATATTAACTTCAAATCCTGGAACATCTCATATGGTCCATGACGTTTAAAACGTCTTTGAAGTCCCGATTCTAAGCCGTTAAGCATGGTGCACTTAAACTATCAAGTAGTCATCATACTGAGCTAGCCGAACGTTCATAATGTCTGCATTTGCTCCTGCAATAGGTCCGTCGCCTAGCGGTGCATCAAGGACATAATTCTTCTGTGCAGCAATGAGGATAAACCTCAGATCACGGATCCAATCCGCATCATTGCTACTAACATCTTTCAACACAATTTTCTCTAGGAACATATCAAAATAAACATATGAAAGCAACAATGCAAGCTATTGATCTACAACATAGATATGCTAATACTACCAGGACTAAGTTCATGATAAATTTAAGTTCAATTAATCATATTACTTAAGAACTCCCACTTAGATAGACATCCCTCTAATCCTCTAAGTGATCACGTGATCCAAATCAACTAAACCATGTCCGATCATCACGTGAGATGGAGTAGTTTCAATGGTGAACATCACTATGTTGATCATATCTACTATATGATTCACACTCGACCTTTCGGTCTCCGTGTTCCGAGGCCATATCTGTATATGCTTGGCTCGTCAAGTATAACCTGAGTATTCCGCGTGTGCAACTGTTTTGCACCCGTTGTATTTGAACGTAGAGCCTATCACACCCAATCATCACGTGGTGTCTCAGCACGAAGAACTTTCGCAACGGTGCATACTCAGGGAGAACACTTCTTGATAATTAGTGAGAGATCATCTTAAAATGCTACCGTCAAACAAAGCAAGATAAGATGCATAAAAGATAAACATCACATGCAATCAATATAAGTGATATGATATGGCCATCATCATCTTGTGCTTGTGATCTCCATCTTCGAAGCACCATCATGATCACCATCGTCACCGGCGCGACACCTTGATCTCCATCGTAGCATCGTTGTCGTCTCGCCTATCTTATGCTTCTACGACTATCGCTACCGCTTAGTGATAAAGTAAAGCATTACAGGGCGATTGCATTGCATACAATAAAGCGACAACCATATGGCTCCTGCCAGTTGCCGATAACTCGGTTACAAAACATGATCATCTCATACAATAAAATTTAGCATCATGTCTTGACCATATCACATCACAACATGCCCTGCAAAAACAAGTTAGACGTCCTCTACTTTGTTTGTTGCAAGTTTTACGTGGCTGCTACGGGCTTAAGCAAGAACCAATCTCACCTACGCATCAAAACCACAACTATAGTTTGTCAAATAGACTCCGTTTTAACCTTCGCAAGGACCGGGCGTAGCCATACTCGGTTCAACTAAAGTTGGAGAAACTGACACCCGCCAGCCACCTGTGTGCAAAGCACGACGGTAGAACCAGTCTCGCGTAAGCGTACGCGTAATGTCGGTCTGGGCCGCTTCATCCAACAATACCGCCGAACCAAAGTATGACATGCTGGTAGGCAGTATGACTTATATCGTCCACAACTCACTTGTGTTCTACTCGTGCATATAACATCAAACCATAAAAACCTAGGCTCGGATACCACTTTTGGGGAACATAGTAATTTCAAAATTTTCCTACGCACACGTAAGATCATGGTGATGCATAGCAACGAGAGGGGAGAGTGTAGTCTACGTACCCTCGTAGACCGAAGTGGAAGCGTTGACGCAACGTAGAGGAAGTAGTCGTACGTCTTCCCGATCCGACCGATCCAAGCACCGTTACTCCGGCACCTCCGAGTTCTTGACACACGTACAGCTCGATGACGCACCCCGGGCTCCGATCCAGCAAAGCTTCGGGGAGGAGTTCCGTCAGCACGACGGCGTGATGACGATCTTGATGTTCAACCGTCGCAGGGCTTCGCCTAAGCACCGCTACAATATGACCGAGGTGTAATATCGTGGAGGGGGGCACCGCACACGGCTAAGGAACGATCACGAAGATCAACTTGTGTGTCCTAGGGTGCCCCCCTGCCCCCGTATATAAAGGAGGGGAGGGGGAGGCGCGGCCGGCCCCCAAGGGGTGCGCCAGGAGGAGTCCTACTCCCACCGGGAGTAGGACTCCTCTCCCTTGCCTTGTAGGAGAAGGAAGGAGAGAGGGGGAAAGGAAAAAGGGGGGCGCCGCCCCCCCCCCCTTCCTTGTCCTATTCGGACTAGGGGGGAGGGGGCGCGCGGCCTGCCCTGGCCGCCCCTCCTCTTTTCCCTTAAGGCCCATATGGGCCCATTAACCCCCGGGGGGGTTCCGGTAACCCCCCGGTACTCCAGTAAAATGCCGATTTCACTCGGAACCATTCCGATGTCCAAATATAGGCTTCCAATATATCAATCTTTATGTCTCGACCATTTCGAGACTCCTCGTTATGTCCGTGATCACATCCGGGACTCCGAACTGACTTCGGTACATCAAAATGCATAAACTCATAATAAGTGTCATCGTAACTTTAAGCGTGCGGACCCTACGGTTCGAGAACAATGTAGACATGACCGAGATACGTTTCCGGTCAATAACCAATAGCGGGACCTGGATGCCCATATTGGCTCCTACATATTCTACGAAGATCTTTATCGGTCAGACCGCATAACAACATACGTTGTTCCCTTTGTCATCGGTATGTTACTTGCCCGAGATTCGATCGTCGGTATCCAATACCTAGTTCAATCTCGTGGCCGGCAAGTCTCTTTACTCGTTCTGTAATACATCATCTCACAACTAACACATTAGTTGCAATGCTTGCAAGGCTTATGTGATGTGCATTACCGAGAGGGCCCAGAGATACCTCTCCGACTATCAGAGTGACAAATCCTAATCTCGAAATACGCCAACCCAACAAGTACTTTCGGAGACACCTGTAGAGCACCTTTATAATCACCCAGTTACGTTGTGACGTTTGGTGGCACACAAAGTGTTCCTACGGTAAACGGGAGTTGCATAATCTCATAGTCATAGGAACATGTATAAGTCATGAAGAAAGCAATAGCAACATACTAAACGATCGGGTGCTAAGCTAATGGAACGGGTCATGTCAATCAGATCATTCAACTAATGATGTGACCTCGTTAATCAAATAACAACTCTTCGTTCATGGTTAGGAAACATAACCATCTTTGATTAACGAGCTAGTCAAGTAGAGGCATACTAGTGACACTCTGTTTGTCTATGTATTCACACATGTATTATGTTTCCGGTCAATACAATTCTAGCATGAATAATAAACATGTATCATGAAATAAGGAAATAAATAATAACTTTATTATTGCCTCTAGGGCATATTTCCTTCAGAGGGCTCCACCCACGAAGGGTCCACGAAGAAGCAACCTTGTCTATCCCACCATGGTCATCGCCCACGAAGGACTTGCCTCACTAGCGGTAGATCTTCACGAAGTAGGCGATCTCCTTGCCCTTACAAACTCATTGGTTCAACTCCACAATCTTGTCGGAGGCTCCCAAGTGACACCTAGCCAATCTAGGAGACACCACTCTTCAAGAAGTAACAAATGATGTGTTGATGATGAACTCCTTGCTCTTGTGCTTCAAATGATAGTCTCCCCAACACTCAACTCTCTCTCATAGGATTTGGATTTGGTGCAAAGAAGATTTGAGTGGAAAGCAACTTGGGGAAGGCTAGAGATCAAGATTCATATGGTAGGAATGGAATATCTTGGCCTCAACACAAGGGTAGGTGCTTCTCTCTCAGAACATATGAGTTGGAAGTGTAGATGTGTTCTGATGGCTCTCTTCACGAATGAAGAGGAGGTGGAGGGGGATATATAGCCTCCACACAAAATCCAACCGTTACACACAATTTACCAATCTCGGTGCGACCGAATCAACAAACTCGGTCGGACCGAAATAGTAAACCTAGTGACCGTTAGTGATTTTCGGTGGGACTGACATGCAACTCGGTAGGACCGATATGGTTAGGGTTAGGGCATAACGTAATCTCGGTGAGACCGATTACACAAACTCGGTGAGACCGATTTTGGTAATAAGCTAACCAGAGAGTTGGTCAGGTAAACTCGGTGGGACCGATTTGCTCTTTCGGTGAGACCGAAAAGTTACAAAGGGGAAACAGAGAGTTTACATTGCAATCTCGGTGGGACCGATTCGCTCTTTCGGTGAGACCGAAAAGTTACGAAAAGGAAACAGAGAGATTGCAATCCCATCTCGGTGAGACCGAGATCCCTATCGGTAGAACCGAATTGCTAGGGTTTGGCAGTGGCTTATGACATGTGAAACTCGGTGGCGCCGGATGGAAAGAATCGGTAGGACCGAGTTTGTCTTGGAGTTTAGGTCATTTGTGGATATGGGAAAGTAGCTGAGGATTTTGGAGCATATCATTAAGCACATGAAGCAAAAGGCTCATTAAGCAACACCTCATCCCTCTTTGATAGTATTGGCTTTTCCTATGGACTCAATGTGATCTTGGATCACTAAAATGCAAAATGAAGAGTCTTGAGCTTTTGAGCTTGAGCCAATCCTTTGTCCTTAGCATTTTGAGGGTTCCACTTTCACCATCCATGCCATGCCAATCATTGAGCTTTCCTGAAATAATTATCTTGGAGTAGCATTAGCTCAATGAGCTATATGTTGTTATGAATTACCAAAACCACCTAGGGATAGTTGCACTTTCAATAAAAAAGGCAACGTGTTAGACTTTAGAGAGCAAACACATTTTTGAAAGGAGAGCAAACACATTACACTTACACATCCTAGCTAACACGTGTGAAGGCTGGCTGCCACGCTAGCTAGCACGTTGGCTGGCTAGAAGAATCCAGCCGCCTCGCTCGCAGTCGCTCCGTTTCCTTTTACTTTTCTCCTCTGTTTCGTTTTCTCTTCCGTGTAGCTCTCGCCAACAACGCCCGCCGTGATCCCGCCGCGCCCCCTCCACCTCTTGCCTGCCTGAGCCCACAACACCACCGCCGTGATCTCGCCGCGACCCCTCGTCCCCTTCCCCGAGCCAAGCTCCAGCACCATCGGGATCATCTCCCTTCCCTCCCGCGCTGGAGGTTTTGGCAGCGTCGGCTGGGGTGGCGGCGGCCTTCTCTTCGGTGCACGGGACTGGGGCGGCGTCCCCGTGCCGTGGTGGTGGAGGCCCTTCTCCTTCCACCGGGTGGCTAGTGGCGATGGGAGCTGCAGGCCGCGGTGTGCAGTGGCTCATCAGATCTGGCGGCCGGCCAGGGCGGCTAGGCCCGTTGCCGGCGAGCACAAGCCGCTGCCGTCCGGCGCTTCCTCCTCTCCTACTGCGCCCCCTTCGCCTCCCGCCTGCTTGCCATGGAGCACCAAAGTCGCTGCTTTTGCCTCCCCTGCTTGCGCCATGGAGGCGCCATATCCGCTGCCGCCTTTGTCCGGCACCTCCACTCCAATGGAGGCCAGGGTTGCTCCACTCCGGCCTATTCTTTGCCCGAAGCAGCCCCTTCTCTTCGCCAGCAGGCCAATTTATGTCCGCATCATCCCAATTTCTTCCACACGTACCTCTCTGGGTTCCGTTCTCAGTTTGATTCCTTCGCTGCACACCTCTCTGGATTCGTTTCTCTGTTAGTTTCCGTTGCCTCTTGTTGAATCATCAAGCACACGTATATGAACCGATGAAATTCTGTTGCTTCGTGTGGGAGACGCACCGCGTGGAACATTTTTTTTCTCTTCCGGGTTGATTTCTCTATGGACTGCGGGTTGATTCTATAATAAATGAGGGGCTTTTCTGCAAGTTTATCAATGACGTACGACCAGAAGCAGTCGCTGCTTTATTATTAGAGGTAGATAGATATGTATGGATCCTGCCTGATGACTTTATTAATTTAAAGCTGAACGCCTCTAGCGTCTATGTTCCAAAAAAAATATTGCTATAAGCAATATATTTTTCCGCGAGAACTATATATCTCCTATAACGAGACTACGTTCGGTCTCGCCTGAATATCTGTTCGTACAATACTGGCCCGGTCGATTCTATTAGCACACGTCCTCCGCTGGTTGTGCATTCATTTTTTTATTCTTTTTTTTGTTTTTTTTTGTTTCTTCTCCTGCTTGCTTTGTTTCTTCCTGATTCTTTTTCTACTTTTTCTTCGTAATTTGACTTGTTTTCTTCTTCATTTTCCATGGTTTTCACTAATTTTTCTTTTCTTTCTTTCTTCGGTTTTCTTCGTTTCTTCTTTATGTTCCCTTGTTTTCGCTTTTATTTCTTTCTTTCTTTATATTCTATGTTTTTCTTTGTTTCCCTCTTGGTTTCATTTATTTTTCTTTGTTTCTTACTTCGTTTCTCTGATTTTCATCGTCTTTTCTTTCATTCTGCAACACATTTCTACATTTATCATACACATTTGTACATTTAGTGTATCGATCAAAGACTTTTTTTACTTGTTTAACATTTCTTAAATACAATATTAGCATTTTAAAAATATGTTCGATAAATATGGTTTAAAACATATTGTACAATTTTTGGTATATATCAGGAACATGTTTTAATATATGTTTAACATTGTTGAAGTATATGACTAACATATTTTATAAACGATCAATTTTTTTAAAAAAATTATGGTTTTATGTTCAAATTTATTAATACATGACCAACATTTGTACATTTTTTTTATACATCAGAAGTATTTGTTTACAAGTTTACAATTTTTGAAATAGATGTATAACAATTTTGTTATTTTATGTGTTATGACTATTTTTTCATACATTTTTAGTATATGTCAGGAACATGACTTTATACAGCTACTATTTTTTAAATAGATGATTAACATTTTATTGCTACATGGTCAACCATTTTTTTTGAAATGCTTCATTTTTTGAAATGCTTGACGATTTCTTCACACACATTATTGTACACATAAGAAACATTTTTAGATACATTTAATATTTTTAAATACTAGATTAACATATATATATATATATGTGTGTGTGTGTGTGTGTGTGTGTGTGTGTGTGTGTGTGTGTGTGTGTGTGTGTGTGTGTAAAGAAAAAACGTGGCCTACATCTCGCAAAAGCGCTGTTCCGAGTTGCACGACCATTGCCTACAACTGACGGAAATTCCTATTTGACGCTAAATGCGTCAAAATGTCGAACAATCGCACAGGCGATCTCCCCCCATAGCGCAAGACCTGGGCCAGCCCACTTCCCCACAACGAGGCAACCGGTTATGGGAACCTGAAGGTTCCCGAACCGCTTTTTTATTTTTATACCAGTTTTATGGGTTTCTTTTATTTCTATTTTTTTCTGTTCCATTTCTTTTTTTTCCTTTTTCTGTTTCTTTTTCTTCTTTCTTTTCACTTTTTGTTTCCTTTAAAAATTGTTTGAAAAGTTCAAACTTTCTTTGTGTTTCCGAAAACTGTTCAAAATTATAAAAAAATATTCGTGTTTTGAAAACATTGTTCATAACTTAAAAAATGTTCGGCCATTTCAAAAAATGTTCTTGTTTAACAAAAAGTGTTTGTAATGTATTTTGTATTTATTTTAACAATTTTAGAAAATGTTCTTGTTTTCAAAAGTCCTCCACAAATTTCAAAAGTTCTTCATATTTTCATTTTTCCAGGAGTTTAATTTTTTTTCCATTTTAAAAAATTGTTCACATGTTTAAAAAATCGTGTTTGCAAATTTTGTTCAGGAATTTCAATATGTGTTCACGTTTCCAAATATTGTTTTCGAATTTGGAAAAATGTTCCTGTTTCAAAAATATTGTTCTTGATTTTCAGAAAATGTTCCCGTTCTCAAAAGTTTTTCACAATTTTTTTAAACAAAATTGTGTTTCAAAAATAATTATTGTTTTCTATATTAGTTACAATTTCAAAAAATATTCACGAATCTCAAAAAATATTTTTCATTTAGAAAATTTCTTTAGAATTGCAAAATTTGTTCTCTTTTTCAAAATATGTTCGCAATTTCAAAAATTTGTTCACAATTTTGGAAAACTGTTCCTGTTTAAAAAAATATGATTTTCAGAAAATGTTCTCCTTTGTCTGTCTTCTTTTTCTGTTTCTTTTTTTCTCTTCTCTTTCTGTTTCGTTTTTCTTTTATTTTTTCATTCTTCAAGTTTAACAGTCTTTTAACATTTAAAAAAAAGTTCAAATTTATTTGAGATTTAAAAAAATGTTCCTCTTTTGAAATTGTGTTCACGAATTGAAAAAATATCTGAGTTTAAAAAATGTACAGGACTTTCAAAAGTGTTTCTATTTCAAAATTTTGGTCAAAACTTCAAAAAAATGTTCAAGAATTCCAAAAAAGGTTCTACTTTTAAAAAATTTGTTCACTAATTGAAGAATGTTCAATGTTCAGAAAACGTTCGGGAGTGCAAAAGATGTTCACGGTTTCAAAATTTGGGCAGAAATTCGAAAAATGCTCGTGTTTCATAAAGTGTTCAGTTATTTCCAATAATATTCGCAGTTTCAATTTTTTGTGCGCAAATTCATGAAATATTCTATTTTTTATATTTTTATTCACCAGTTGAAAAAATGTTCTGTTTCAAAATTTATTCGGAATATCATGCAATGATCCATTTTAAAATATTTCTCACAAGTTCAGAAGATGTTCACAGTTTCAAATTTGTTCTAAATTTCATAATTTATTCACAAATTGAAAAAATGTTTCATATTTTCAAAAACAATTCTGCTTTTTACAATTTTTGTTCACATATTAAAAAAATGTTCCTATCAACGAAAATTTGTTCAGAAATATCCAAAATCGTTTGACTTTTCGAAAATAGACACTTTTATAAAAACATTCACTACAACAACTATTTCTGGTTCGCTACAATATTCCTATTCGCTGCAGTAGGCCGGTTGGATTTAGTTCTTAATGTTATGCGTTGCTTCAGCTTCAACAAAACTAGTGTAGTGAAGTTGTTATGTGCGTGCGATCGTAAGTAGTTGGTCAGCTGTTCGAAACCCACAATCGCGCTGCCTATTTTTCTGCCATGTTTTTCGACCAGCGCTACTGCTTGATGGGCCGGCCCAGTCAGGCTGCCTCCTATGCGTGCAGACACCAATTTGACGCAAAGAGCGGCGGTGGTTCCTATTCGAAATCACTAATTAAGGAATACTCGTTGTAAAAAACACTCCATTTTCCCAGGTCGCGACAAGTGGCGCGCTGGCGCACATGCAGCGCGCCACTTGTCGCAACCTGTGAGTTTTCTCTTTTTTCGTAGATCCGTTTATTCAAAACGTTTATCTAATAAACCGTGCGTCCAAATCTCAAACCGTTTTCATTATTGGATTCCTCGCGTCGAGATCTTCAAAACTAGATCCCATGTTAATAGGTTCTGACGAATTTTTTTTCATGAAAAAACCGGACGAAAAACCGGGCAAAAAACCGAAATGGAAGCACGTTTTTTTTCTTTTCGAAAGAGGCACGTCCGTGCCTCTCGCTAAATCACAACCATGCCTCTCATGGAAGCAAAATCGTGACTCTCGTGGAAGGAAAAAAACTGAAAACGCGTTTTTTTTTCCGTTTCCGAGAGGCACGGTCGTGACACTCGTGAAAAAACGCGTATTTTTTTTCCTTTCCGAGAGGCACAGCCGTGACTTTTAAGAAAGACCGAGGGAAAACCAAAACGTCGAAAAAAACTAAAAAAAAACATTTAAAAAGCCGAAGACGTGTGCGGAAAAATAAAAAAATAAAATCCGAAGGGAACGTCTAGAGCGCGACACGTGGCAATGACTGAGAGCGCGCCAAGTGGCGCTGATCGTTGCGAGGCTCTCGAAGGAGCGCTCGTTAACTAGTTGCTCCCGTTCCTATTTGACGCTCGCGTGCGTCGAGAAGACGTGGTTTCGCTGAAGCGCGGGAGTAGCTACGCACGATGGGCCGGACCACTTCGCGAGTTAATACAGTCCCAGGCAAACCGGTTTTGGGAACCTTCAGAAGGTTCCCTAAACCGGTTTCTTCCTTTTTTTTCCTCTTTTGTCGGTTTTGTGTTTTTTCCCTGTTTCTTTATTCTTTTTTTCCAGTTTTTTTATTCTGTTTCCTTTTCCGTTTACTTCTCTTCTTATTTTATCCCTTTTTCGTTATTACTTTCGTCCTTTGTTTTCAAAAAGTTAAACATTTCGTACTTTCTTCATGATTTCATAAAAAAATCACGGTTTTTAAATTTTGTTCACAATTCAAAATTTGTTCAGCGTACATTACAGGAATGTTCAATGTATATTTTAAATTTTGTTCGGCGTATATCAGAAAAATGTTCTGTATGTATTTAAAATTGTTCAGCGTGTAATAAAAAAAATGTTCAACGTATATTTAAGAAATTGTTCATCTTTTTGGAATTTTGAATTTTTTGTTCAACTTTCCAATAATTATTACCGTTTGAAAAGTTTGTTCGTATTTAAAAAATTGTTCGTGGTTTTAACAAGGGTTTCAGGTTTGTCAATTTTTGTTCACAATTTTCAAACTTTTTTTGATTTTCTTGAATTCTTCGTAAAATTTCAAAAGTTATAGTGTACTTTAAGGTGTTGCGCTGGTTGCAAAACAGTAGAGCTTCTCAGGGAATTCCCTATTGGACGCACAGTGCGTCAAATTGTCGACGAATCGCACAGGCGCATGTGACTAGCGAGCAATTTTGGGCCAGCCCTGTAGCGTCTACAGGTTCCAGTTTTAGGAACTTTCTAGAGCGTTCCCAGCCGGTTCTTAATGGTTTTGGGAACCATCTAGAAGGTTCGTGAACCGGTTGTTTTTATTTTTTTCCTTTTTTTCTTTTTTACTCTTTCTGTTTTTTCTTCTTCCATTTTCTTGTTCTCTTTTCTTTTCTTTTCGTTACTTTTTTCTTTTCTTTCAGTTTCCATTTTCAAGTTAATTCCTCTTTTTAACAATTTTTATTTCTTTGAATTTATTATTATTATTTTCTTTTCTTCTCTTTCTTTCAAAATTTATTCAATTATTCAAAATATTTAAGTTTTGTTCATGTTTCCAAAAAATGTTCAGTTTTCGTAAAAATGTTCTCAAAATTCAAAAAAAAATCAAAACTTTTGAAATTCAGAAAATGTTCCAGATTTCAATATTTTTAAGTATTCAGAAAAAACTCACGCTTCCAAATTTATTTGGTATTCTTCAAAAAAAATCTCCATTTCAACATTTGTTCTCAAGATTTAAAATATGCTCGTGCTTTAAAGAATTGTTCATGCTTCGAAATTTTATCTCAAGATTCAAAATCTGTTAGTGCTTTAAAAAAATGTTCATAAATTCCGAAACATTCTACTTTTCAAAAAATGTTCAGTTTTTGTAAATATGTTCTCAAATAAAATTCTCATTACACAAAAAAGTTCCAACTTTCGAAATTCAGCAAATGTATTGGATTCCCTTTTTTGTTCACCTACTCAAAACAAATTCACGCTTCCAAATTTGTTCTGGATTTTTCAAAATTGTTCTCAGTTTCAAAAAATTTCACAAAACTCGAAAAATGTTCGTGCTTTAAAAATTGTACACAAATTCAAAACTTTCCTGTTTTGAACATTTGTTCACAAATTCAAAAAATATTCGGAAGTTTTTAGAAAATGTCCCTGTTGATCAAGTTTTGTTCACAAATTCATAAAATGTTCCTATCTTAAAATATATGTTCACAAAGTCGAAAATTGTTCACTGTTTTTCAACCTTGTTGGTGATTGTCATAAATTGATCGGTATTAAAAAAGGTTCTTGTTTTATGGAATTTCCTTACCCGTGTCCTTTCCGGATCTCGCTGGTTTTGTTCTTAAGGGTTTCGCGCAGTACAATATTCAGATATGCACGCTAGCAGAACTGGTAATAGCACGTCTTTTACGTGGAGTAGAAGTAGATCCTTGGTTCGATCCCTTTGTTTCGCTCGATTATTTTTTTGTCTACTGGCTCACGTTACAATCCGCTTGCTGCTGGTCGCTAGCTTGGGCCGGCCCAGTCGGATTTCCGCCTGTCCGTGCGGCCGACGATCTGCCGCAAAGAGCGGCAGTTAGGAGCTCCCGCTTCTCAGGTCGGCTGGTTTGGTTACGTCGCGTGTTCGAGGTCTCTCTGGCGCGGGGTAGTTTTGGCTATTTTTTTACGCGCTCGAGCTACTGACCTTTAAATGGTTTGGCCCATCTGCATCTACCTTCAGCGAAGCCACATCTCCTCGACGCATGCGAGCGTCAGACAGGAGCTCTCAAGAGCGGCGACTAGGAGCTCCCACAACACCCCACCACCGCTGGGCCGGCCTATTTTCCCGTTTTTCCTTTTTCTGCTCCCTTGCAAAAAAGTCAAGGATGAGGCGATTCGAACTCGCGACCTCTTCTTTCTCTCTAAACTGCAGTATCTACCAAGGACAACTTACTTGTCGTGCCTACCTATGACCTTTTTCCTCTTTTATTCTTTGATCTTTTTTCTTTTTTAAAATGCATGGGCTTTTTAAAATTTGATAAACTTTTTTATCAAACTGAATGAACTTTTTGTCAAATCTATGAATTGTTTCCAAGTGTGATGAACTTTTTTAAAATCAATGATTTTTTCCCAAATTATATGACTGTTTTTTCATTTCAATATATGTTTTCCAAAATTGATGATTTGTTTTTCAAATTATGAACTTTCTTTTCACATTTGAAGATTTTTTCATAATTCATGATCTTTTTTAAAGTTTCTGAACATTTTTGAATTCAGGGTTTTGTTTATTTGTGAACTTTATTTTTCAAATTTGTTAAATTTGTGAACTTTCTTCTCAAATTTTATGAACTTTTTCAAAATTCATAAACATTTTCGAGTTCATGATTTTTTTTCATATTTTTTCTTTTGAAGACATCGATTTTTTAAGTCAATGGTTTACTGGTCAACTGGTTAACCGCGACCGGTCCAACATGATCGACTAATAAGGGAACCTAGTCGAGCGCTTGCCTTGTTCTTGTCTCGGTCCACGAGTGGAAAAGCTTGAGCATCGGGGACTTGTCCGGGCGTTTAGGGAGCCGAACATGAGCTTCCCAACGTTCCCCTCCACAAAAACTGCCACCAGCCTGAATTTTTAGTACAACACGTGTGTGCATTCTCTCTCATTCTTTTTATTTCCTATTCTTCCATACATTTTATTTTGTTTTTATTTTCCTATTCTTGCAGGCAAAATACAGGAATGAACTAACATACATAGTTTTTTGTATCAAATAATTTCTTTTTTAGAATATATCAAGTAATTTGTTATATTTTGAGGTAAAAACGTGAATGTTCAAACAAATATATTATGTTTTTATTTTGATTTTACAAAAATTATAACAGGTAGATTTTGAAATTTTTAGAATAATGTTCCCATAATTTTAAATATTGTTCTAAAAATGTTCATAAAATGTTTGACAAAGTTTCATAGGCTAATTAATTTGTTATCATGTATTTAATGAACTGTTCCTATATTTTTTTAAATGCTCACCATGTAATTTAAAAAAGTTCAACAACAACAACAACAACAACAACAAAGCTTTTAGTCCCAAACAAGTTGGGGTAAGCTAAAGGCGAAACCTATAAGATCTCGCGACTAACTCATGGCTCTGGCACATGGATAATAAGCTTCCACGGACCCCTGTTCATAGCTAGTTCTTTGATGATACTCCAATCTTTCAGGTCTCTTGTAACGGACTCCTCCCATGTCAAATTCGATCTACCCCGCCCTCTCTTGACATTGTCCGCACGCTTTAGCCGTCCGCTATGCACTCGAGCTTCTGGAGGCATGAGTTAAATATGCCTATACCATCTCAGATGATGTATATTAATTTTATTTTCATGTATTTTATAAAGTACTCAACGTGTACTAAAAAATGTTCATCAAGTGTTTCAAAAAACAATATCGTGTATTAAAAAATATTCAGTGTGTATATGAAAATAGTTTCTTATGTATTTAAAAAATGTTCATCATCGTTTAAAAAATATTCACTTTGTGTTTAGAGAAACAAATGTTTGCCAGGTGTTTAAAAAGTGTTCACTATGTGTTTAAAAATTATTCATCATGCATTTGGCAATGGTTCAACATATATTTCCCAGTAATGTTTAACATTTATTTGGAAAAAGTTCAATGTGTATCTGAAAAATGTTCAATGTGTTTTCGAAAGAGAGAAGTCCACATTATAATGCTGAACTTGTCACCCAGTTTAAGAATTAACCTCAAACTACAAAGCTGATCTTTCCACACCTTGAACTAACCACGCGGTTGAGAAATCAAACCTCTCCCTGGTTTTGGTTCGCCGGAGTGGTTTTGACTATTGACTGGGCACCACCACGTCAACATTTTGTCCACCTTAGAGAAAAAAAAAGGAAAAACATCCTCTCTCACGCACACACTCAAAAAGATACAACATGGGTGTCGCTCCTGCCGCCGCTCCCCTACCCAAGCTCAGCCGGTCACCACTCAACCGAACATAAATGGATAGCTATCATAAACAACAAAATACTGCCCTAAAATATCTTGCCCGGGTGATCCGTGTCTTTTCCAACTGGTGGCCTACACGCGTCAAAGTACCTAGTCCCCACACAACGCAAATCTTCGACGCCATACTCGGTCGTTCTTCGATGCCATATGCCGTTGTTCTTCGACGCCACAAACCACCGATCATACAACCCTATTTCGTATCGGTGCATTGTCACAGCGGAGCAAGCAACGCCGCTGCGACGAAGAAGGCAGAAGACCGTGAGCGAAAAGAAAACCAACAACTCCAGGCAAAACATGAATGGCGCTGAAATAACTCAAAGAAACCCATGCAAAGCGGAACAAGAAGAAGGCACCAGACGACTTGCGGCTTAAAACAACGGTTTAATAGGAACACACAATCGGGATATTGAAAAGACCAAAATGCCCATAGGCCAGCCGTCTGCAAGCCTACCCTGATCACGTGAACGAAACAACCTGTCATGACGCGCGCCCGGCCAGACCAAACAAAACATTCCACCATCGCGAGCAAAGCACCCAACCATGGGGGTAATTATGATGGGGAACGTTGCATGAAAATCAAAAAAAATCCTGGGAACATCTAAGATATAATCTAGGAGATGTAAAGCAACCAGAGGGGACTGTGTCCACATACCCTTGTAGACCAAAAGAGTTAGCATCGTAACTCGGTTGATGTAGTCGTACTCTTCATGATCCAATCGCGATCAAATCCGATGTAGTGCCGAACGAATGGCACCCCCGAGATTAGCACATGTTCAGCTCAATGGCGTCCTCTCCTTCTTGATCCAGCAAGCGAGGGAGCGGAGGTAGATGCGTTCGGAACCAGCACGGCGGTTTGGTGGTGGAGTTGATACGTCTCCAACGTATCTACTTTTCCTAACGCTTTTACTCTTGTTTTGGACTCAAATTTGCATGATTTGAATGAAACTAACCCCGCACTGACGCTGTTTTCAGCAGAACTACCATGGTGTTGTTTTTGTGCAGAAATAAAAGTTCTCAGAATGGAACGAAACTCTGCGAGGATTTTTTATGAAATAAAAGAGAATTAGAGCCAAGAACGGCCGGAGGGGGGCACCTGGGTGGGCACAACCCACCAAGGCGCGCCTTCCCCCCCAGGCGCACCCAAGTGGGTTGTCCCCACCTAGTTGCCCCGCAGACCCTGAAACCAACGCTATAAGTCCTATTTTTCCAGAAAAAATCAGGAAGAAAGAATTATCGTGTTCCACGAGACGGAGCCGCCGTCACCTCTTGTTCTTCATCAGGAGGCCAGATTTGGAGTCTGTTTGGGGCTCCGGAGAGGGGGATTTTCGATCTTCGTCATCACCAACCCTTCTCAGTCGCCAATTCCATGACGCTCCCCACCGGGAGTGAGTAATTCCTTCGTAGGCTCGCTGGTCGGTGAGGAGTTGGATGAGATTCATCATGTAATCTAGTTAATTTTGTTAGGGCTTGATCCCTAGTATCCACTATGTTCTGAGATTGATGTTGCTATGACTTTGCCATGCTTAATGCTTGTCACTTTGGGCCCGGGTGCCATGATTTCAGATCTGAACCGTTTATGTTATCACCATTATATCTATGTTCTAGATCCGATCTTGCAAGTTATAGTCACCTACTACGTGTTATGATCCGTTAACCCCGGAGTGACAATAGTCGGGACCACTCCCGGTGATGACCGTAGTTTGAGGAGTTCATGTATTCATTGTGTGTTAATGCTTTATTCCGGTACTCTATTAAAAGGAGGCCTTAATATCCCTTAGTTTCTAATTGGACCCCGCTGCCATAGGAGGGTAGGACAAAAGATGTCATGCAAGTTCTTTCCATAAGCACGTATGACTATTTATGGAATACATGCCTACATTATATTTATGAACTGGAGCTAGTGTCGTATCGCCCTAGGTTATGATTGTCACATGATGAATATCATCCACCAAATTACCAATCCAATACCTACGAATTTATCCTATATTGTTCTTGCTAAGTTACTACTGCTATCGTTACTATTGCACTTGCTACAAAACTACTGCTATCACTGTTACCTTCACTATTGCTGCTGCTACTACTATCAAAACTATCATACTACTTTGATACTGATCACTTTGTTGCAGATAATTAATCTCGAGGTGTGGTTGAATTGACAACTTAGCTGCTAATACTTGCAAATATTCTTCGGCCCCCCTTGTGTCGAATCTATAAATTTGGGTTGAATACTCTACCCTCGAAAACGGTTGCGATCCCCTATACTTGTGGGTTATCAAGGCCTTTTTCTGGCGCCGTTACCGAGTAGCATAGCTATATTTGTTGAGTCACTTGGGATTATTATAGAATTATCACTATGAAGAATCTAAAGGATGCTAATACTAAGATTTATTCATCTAGGACGAGGGGAGGTAAGGAACTGCCATCTAGCTCTGCTTTAGATTCACCTTTTGTTATAAGTAAACTTGCAACACCACCACATGTTATTAATCCTGATATGTCGCAAGTTATTGATGATGCCACTTCTGCTATGAATGATGCTTATGATGATACTAGTACCTTGCTTGATGATAATGTGCCACTAGGTGAATTTCTTGATGAACAAATTGCTAGAGTAAGACAATATGATGTTGTTGAAACTAATGATGACCTTGAAACTAAAAATATTGAAACACCTACTAGAACTAGTCCTCCTAGATATGAATTGCCAAAAGTACCAGAAGGTTATGTTATGAATCAGGAGACAACTAGACATATTCTTGCTTGTAAGGATAGAGATGATCTAGAGAAATTATTATGCAAGTATAAAGAAAAACCCTTGAATGCTAGAATGCAATATGATCCTAAGTTTGCTACTTCACCTATCTTTATTGATGATAAGGATTATGAATTCTCTGTCGACCCAGAGTTAATTACTTTGGTTGAATATAATCCTTTCCATGGTTATGAAACTGAAACTGTTGTGGCACATCTTACTAAGTTGAATCATAGCCACCCTTTTTACTCATGATGAGAAAACTCGCTATTACTATATTCTCAAATTATTTACGTTCTCATTAAAGGGTGATGCTAAAGCTTGGTACAATACTCTTGCTCCTGGTTGTGTGCGTAGTCTCCAGGATATGATTTATTACTTCTCTGAAAAATATTTCCCTGCTCATAAGAAACAAGCTGCCTTAAGGAAATATTTAACTTTGTGCAAATTGAAGAAGAGAGTCTCCCACAAGCTTGGGGGAGGCTTTGCCAATTGCTTAATGCTTTGCCTGATCATCCTCTAAAGAAAAATGAAATACTTGATGTGACGCCCCCGATTCAATCGTACACTAATCATGCACGCAAATGTGTACGATCAAGATCAGGGACTCACGGGAAGATATCACAACACAACTCTACAATTATAATAAGTCATACAAGCATCATAATACAAGCCAGGGGCCTCGAGGGCTCGAATACAAGTGCTCGATCATAGACGAGTCAGCGGAAGCAACAATATCTGAGTACAGACATAAGTTAAACAAGTTTGCCTTAAGAAGGCTAGCACAAACTGGGATACAGATCGAAAGAGGCGCAGGCCTCCTGCCTGGGATCCTCCTAACTACTCCTGGTCGTCGTCAGCGGGCTGCACGTAGTAGTAGGCACCTCCGGCGTAGTAGGAGTCCTCGTCGACGGTGGCGTCTGGATCCGGGGCTCCATTGTCTGGTCGCAGCAATCGGGTAGAGAGATGGGGAAAAGGGGAAACAAGGTAACCGTGAGTACTCATCCAAAGTACTCGCAAGCAAGGAGCTACACTACATATGCATGGGTATATGTGTAAAGGGCCATATCAGTGGACTGAACTGCAGAATGCCAGAATAAGGTGGGGATATCTAATCCTGTCGAAGACTACGCTTCTGGCAGCCTCCGTCTTGCAGCATATAGAAGAGAGTAGACTGAAGTCCTCCAAGTAGCATCGTATAGCATAATCCTACCCGGCGATCCCCTCCTCGATGCCCTGTTAGAGAGTGATCACCGGGTTGTATCTGGCACTAGGAAGGGTGTGTTTTATTAAGTATTCGGTTCTAGTTGTCATAAGGTCAAGGTACAACTCCGGGTCGTCCTTTTACCGAGGGACACGGCTATCCGAATAGATAAACTTCCCTGCAGGGGTGCACCACATAGCCCAACACGCTTGATCCCATTTGGCCGGACACACTTTTCTGGGTCATGCCCGGCCTCAGAAGATCAACACGTCGCAGCCCCACCTAGGCACAACAGAGCGGTCAGCACACCGGTCTAAATCCTATGCGCGCAGGGGTCTGGGCCCATCGCCCATTGCACACCTGCACGTTGCGTACGCGGCCAGAGAGCAGACCTAGCAACCTCCATTACAAAGGAAGTCACGTTACGTGGTCCAACCCGCCGCGCGCCACTCAGTCGCTGACGTCACGAAGTGCTTCGGCTGATACCACGACGTCGGGATACCCATAACTACTCCCGCATAGATGGTTAGTGCGTATAGACCAAATGGCCAGACTCAGATCAAATACCCAGATCTCGTTAAGCGTGTTAAGTATCCGCGAACGCCGACCAGGGCCAGGCCACCTATCTCCTAGGTGGTCTCAACCTGCCCTGTCGCTCCGCCACAAAGTAACAGTCGGGGGCCGTCGGGAACCCAGACCCACCACTACCTGGGTGGAACCACCTGCCCCTTCAGCCCCCATCTCCGAATAGTATCACATGTAATGTAACAGTGTAAAGTATATAGTATATGCCCGTGATCACCTCCCGAAGTGATCACGACCCAATAGTATAGCATGGCAGACGG
Source organism: Aegilops umbellulata (assembly GCA_032464435.1). Lineage (NCBI taxonomy): Eukaryota > Viridiplantae > Streptophyta > Magnoliopsida > Poales > Poaceae > Aegilops > Aegilops umbellulata. The sequence continues at coordinate 127,328,194 of CP136054.1, forward strand.
ACAAGAGTGTAGGGCCACTGATGGAACACTAGCATCCTATACTAAGCAGTAGGATAGCAGGTAAAGGTAACAACAGTAGTAGTAAGGACAGGCTATGCAGCAGTATAGGATTAACTGAAAGCAGTAACATGCTACACTACTCTAATGCAAGCAGTATAGAGAAGAGTAGGCGATATCTGGTGATCAAGGGGAGGGCTTGCCTGGTTGCTCAGACAAGAAGGAGGGGTCGCCAACTCCGTAGTCGTACTGGGTAGCAGCGGCGTCGGTCTCGGTGTCTAGCGAGAGAAGAGGGGGAAGAAACAATAAATATTTAAGCAAGCAGATGCATGACATGACAAGTATCGGTGCCAGGGGTGCCCTAACGCGGTATGAGGTGATACCGGTGAAAGGGGAAACATCCAGGAAAGCATCCCCGGTGTTTCGTGTTTTCGGATAGACGGACCGGAGGAGGAAAGTTGCGTGTTGGCTATGCTAGGTATGTGTGGTGGACAAACAGGCTGCGTATACGGATTCGTCTCGTCGTTCTGAGCAACTTTCATGTACAAAGTTTTTCCATCCGAGCTACGATTTATTTTATATTAATTTTCAAAGTTTTAATCAATTTCTAGAATTATTATAATTACTAAATTTGAATTATTCCAAAACAGTAATTGTTAAGTGTACCAAGAACTGTACCCAGTTGACGAGCAGAGATGCTGACCAGTGGGCCCGTTGACTGAGTCAACTGACCAGCCGGCAGAGGATGACTATTGGGCCCCTGCTGAGTCAGCAGGCTGACTCAGCCAATCCTATCCGAATCAATAGTGGCCTGGGCCCTCATGTCACACACAATAGACCTAATCAGGTTTATTTTTTTAAGCAGAGTTGATTAAAGGTGGGCCCGACCCGTCAGTGACGGCTAACGTTTTAGTTAGTGGTTCAATTAGTCCTAAAACTAAGTGCTACAGCACCGGGCCCATGAGTCAATGAATCAGGCCGGTTCAAGACTGGTGGCGCGGCGACGGCTTTGCACGGAACCTTTGTCGGAAGAGGGCCACAGTGGTCCAAAATGAGCACGGTTAGGCTCGTTCGAGAGCGGGTCCACGTGCGCATCTGCTCGGAGTGGAGCTGGTCCAAGGGTCCGCCGGATTCGAGGCCACCGACGAGCTGTTGCGGAGACAGGGGCTCGCGGGCGCGGACGGTCGACACGCACGATGAGGCGAGCGCGGACGGGGATGGCGGCGGTGACCATGGGCGTCTGTCCGCGGTGCGCGCGAGCGCTGGTGGGACATTGAGTAAAGCAGAGGGGGAGGGAAGAAGGGAGTGTACAGTAGGAGCTCACAGCGAACAGGGTTCGGGGAAGTGCTCGGGGAGGCCGGCAGCGCCATGGTAGAGCGACGTGGAGGAGGTCGAGGCGCGCAGGGGCGGTGACGAGATGCGGGCGAGCACCGGCCATGACCGGGCGCGGCCAAGGGAGGCGCAGGGCGGCGCCAACGGCAGGGGCGGGCGAAAGAAGGCGGCGGACGGCGGTGAAGCGGTCGTGGGCTGCGAGCGACGGCGGGGTCCTCGGGCGGCGAAGGGATTGGGCGTGCGTGCCCGATCCAGTACGGGGGAGAGGAGGAATGAGGGGAGAGAGTGGGGTGGGGAGTGTCTGTGGGGTTAGGGTTAGGTCGGGGGGAACCAGGCCATATAGGCCAGAGAAGGGTGTGGGAGTGGGCCGGCCAGGCGGCCTGGTGGCCTGCTGGGCCGAAGCCCAGTGAGGGGGAGGGGTGTTCTCTTTTTTGTGTATTGTGTTTTTCTAAAATTTTCTTTTCTTTTATTTATTTGCTTTTCTGTTTTAAATCATTTTAAATTATTTAGGCATTTTATAAAAATGTGTTTACTACACCATATTTATCTATGTAATATTTAGTACAAACCGAACAATTTTATTTTAATGTTTGAAAACTTTTATTATTTACCAAACTTTGAATTTGAATTTTGGACCGGTTTTGATCTAACGATAGATTAGCAACAGTAAACATGGTGACTCAGCATCGTTAACGTGGGATTACTGTAGCCTAATTATCCGGGCGTCACAATTCTCCTCCACTACAAGAAATCTCGTCCCGAGATTTAGGAGGGGAGTAAGGGAGAAGGGATTGGGTTACGAAAAATCTAACGGATCTTCTCGGTCTTGGTTGCTCTCCACGAACAGGTCGATCCATTACATTGACGTCTTCATTCCTCTGCTTCAGGTCATCATGGTGAAGTCGTCCTTTTCTTCGGGAACTCCAACGTACTTACGAATAGGTAAGGGGTAACTGGGGAAGAACGGACCTTACAAGGTTGGCTATCTAGCAGATAACTCAGGGAATGTGGTAGAAAGTAACTCTTGAATAAATACTTAAGAAAATATCGAGAGTAAAGTAAGAAGGTACCATGAGAAGTTTCAAACGGATAGGCAATCGTTCGATGTCTGAAACAACATGCGAAAGGGGTCCAGAGCAACGAGATTGAATATTGCGTCTGTTACCAGAATAGATCACTAGGACGGTGGCCCGTGAATTACATACGAGGCCACGTGCGGGGAATAGCTTTGGGAATAGAGGTGTACAGGAGAGTCAGGTTTCGATCCTGTGGAACTGTGGGTTATGGGCCCACCATGTGGGGTAAAAGTAGGAAGGGCGGTGACGTCTTGCACGATCATGTAAGCAAGGCATGTCAGGGGATAGCCTGTTAGTTATGTCGGCAACAACATCGGTACCAAGGGCGAGGGACGAAGAGAACCACTTACCTGCTCGTTGAAACGAGGTGGACCAATAGGCAAAGTTCTCGTCCATCGGTGGATACCGAAATGTCATCAACAATAGCAACAGGGTCTTACTGACAGAGTGGTACAACGAGGTGTTTACATAAGCAGTGAATTATTACTGCTTAGATCATATAGATCACAAGAAAGGTTAAACCAAACAATGGAAAGGAAAATGTGTTTAAACACATATTTCAGGGTATATCCTTCCCAAGGACAAGCAGTGCATGATATCCATGACAGGATATAATGTAGAAAACTCCTTAGGTAGGGGAGAGAAATTTCATGACATTACCCATACAGTGGTGTTTGGATAATTGAGCAGGAAACATTTAGCATTGGGCTTCAAATGTTCTTGTTGAAAAGCGGAGTACCATAGACATGCTTCGAGATAGCATTGACATGGTCGTCAAGCATAGATTACACTTCGGATACACGAAGGATCCATCAGGAACAACTTGTAGAATAAGCCTTACAATTTCCTCATGGAAGAATGGATAATCTTGCTAAAAGGAAGAACTATAACAATAGGTCATCCGGCCAGGTGTGCTAGGCATGACATCACCTTACCGGGTCATGTAAAGACCAACATTATAACTCTTGGAAAATGCATCCCAACCATCATATCTGACCGGGATCCATATCTGATTGGTGTTAGGATATCTCAGACTCAGGATGCCTGAGAAGAAGAGGTGCAACACAATTGACGAGATGACATTATATGATTCTCGGGAAATGAACTATAGAAGCGAGGCTTCGAAACAAGAGTTCATCATTAAACCAAGGAGAGGATGAGGAGGTGGCTGATGGACTCAACGATAATTCTACTAGGTATCCAAAAGATGGATCTCCACAACTATGTGGATAAGGAGATAGCATTTGTCAGATCAAATGATATAATGAAGTATGCTTGAGGAAAGCATACACATTTAAACATTGGTTGAAAGGTGCACACGAAATATGGGTGGGGTTGCACGATCAATGCCAGAATGGTGATTCAATAATCAATAGTCCAAGAATGAACGGCCGACCATTAACTTCAAAGCAATAGGGTTGCTAGAAGGAAATAATACAAACAACACCGTTCACTTGTTGGAATCAACACGAGGACCCAAGAAAGAATGGTGATGGTGAGAAGTATCACCATACCAAGAATTCTTAAGAGGTGGTGAAATTCCCACGACATCCTTGACATAAAAGATGGTAAAATTCCAAAGTAGAACATAACACAAGCTGGGTAGGAAGGAACTCAAGGTAATACACAAAACATGAGCAGGTTTGTGTTGGAGGGAGGGCATTAACGTTGCCGATGATAATACAAAGCATCGAGGGGCAAGGATGGTATTTCCCATCAAGAATTCAATAGATATTTTGGAAGATCTCAGAGTGTTGATGATCACGACACCTTTGTCAAAAGATTCCATGAGGCTGCCATTGAATAACGACGACATCAAGCAAAAGGAATGGTGAAGCAAAAGACCACTGGGACCACGGATACGACACAACCTCAGAATCAAGTATTGTTGTCCAAGACAATAATATATGACAAGGAAGATCGACGTAAGCTTAGCTCAGCGTAAAAAATTGTGTTCCGGGAAGAAGGACCAGGTAGCACAGTTAAGATTTAGCACGTTAATGATATAGCCGATCAGGCTAGGAATGACATGATCGAGTACAAACTCGCAAGTAAAGAAGATTACTAAGAGTTGTTTAATCGTGACACGCAAGGTTATCAGAATCGTGATTCTGGATCGGATCGGAGCTCCGATGGCAGGATCGCAAATTGTAGAATCTTCACTATTAGAATCGTAGAAACGTAGATTCTAGAGACCAAAATCGTAGAATCAGAAGGGTTAGTTTGGATCGTAAAGTCATAGAATCGTACAACAGAATTGCGATTATGACAACCTTGGTGACGCGGACTCGATTCAGTTATCGATGTCCTTGAGTGTTTAATAACTCGAAGCCCGTGAAAAACCGTAATCAGTGAGAATGTAGTACTTGATGAAGAACTCATAAGAAGTTATGCAGCTCCAAGATAATCTCGAGATACCAAGGGGGTAATACTCGACGACGAATCAAAGTAGAGGTTGGACTGGGGTATTGCTCTACAAAAGACAAGTGCTTAAACTTGCACGAGAAATGGTATTTAGAGGAGAACATGGTCGAAACCACGATTGCAAAAGGCCAGATCCCAGATATAAGATGAACTTATACCAAAGGAATAATTAATTTAAGAGAAGCTTTAATGATAAGATCTACATCGTGTCCATGGGCATGAACGCAAGGTTCAAGGTCGACTCCCACTTCTTCAATGTATAACCTTCCATTCACTTCTCGCTTTGATAAAGGCAATAGTGTTGAAAGTTTTACCTGGTGAAATACCAGATGAGTACGACTCGTGAAAACTTCCGAGTTCACACATATTAAGGAAGGCATAGGTTCAACCCGTCAGGCTATCATGGAAACATATACCACAAGCTTCAATAGTAAATAACACAAGCTCGATAGTAGAGCATGGTTGACAAAAACAGAGGATACAATTTACCTAAGGTATTATGTATCAGGGAAAGAACTTCTCGAGGTTTTTGTATACGAAGGACGCTGTCGGATGATATTTCAACAAATGATCCGACGGTCCATAGTGGAGCTGATGTGAGCACCGGCACACAACCAGTTGAAGAAAGAATGCAACGACATCATATTATGGAACATCTGAATGATTCGATGCTTAGATATCAAAGGAATTAAGATTTCCAAATTGAAGGATCAGAAGCAAACGCTCTGATCAAGGATGGATAAGTAGAATAGACCTAGGGGCACAATCAATGACAAATAGATTAGTCGAGAACCAGCTCATGTTCAAAATGACGTCTGAGCCGGAAAGATAATTTAGAAGGATCAACTGATGATTGTGTGCTTTCACACACATGTTGAATCGATAGGATCAAAATGATGGTGTCAAAGGATACTAATGAATATTGCTACACATATGGAAATCATCCATATTGCAAGCAGACAAGTATTTGCCAAGCAATAGTTTGAAGAGGATACTCGGAAGATCGGGTAGTATTTCCAAGTATTTTGAAAAGCATATGAACAACTGGGGCTAAGCAGACCACGGTTAAGTGAATTATCCTTAGTGCAAAAAGAAGTTGCAAAGCAGATGGCACAAGGATTCTCGGAACAACGGAGAGTGCTAGGGGTATCTTGTAACAACATGAACAACTGGGGATGAATGTAAGAATAACAACTGCAAGTAGTTATCCATAAGGGTTGACGGCGGAAGGGGAATTTGCAAACACGATGAACAAAAGTTCTCGGGTTAACAGCGGAGAGTATCTTCAGGGTCTTCACGGTTAGCAGACGATCATCAGTAATAAGGGGCTCTCCGGGTGAAAGTGATAACGAGATCCTTATGTTAGATTTAGCAAAATTCATTTAACCCGAATAGAAGAGAGTTCAGAGTCCCAGAGTAAAGGTCGAGGAGTAAAAGATCCTAATACCACCCGATGGCGACGTGGGCCCGTAAGGCACACAACCATGTTAGTAAAAGTTTTTGCAAAGTCTAGACTCGACTTCGGCCAAGAGTGTGGAAGGGGGATTCCTACAGGCAGTTGGCTCTGATACCAACTTGTGACGCCCCCGATTCAATCGTACACTAATCATGCATGCAAATGTGTACGATCAAGATCAGGGACTCACGGGAAGATATCACAACACAACTCTACAATTATAATAAGTCATACAAGAATCATAATACAAGCCAGGGACCTCGAGGGCTCGAATACAAGTGCTCGATCATAGACGAGTCAGCGGAAGCAACAATATCTGAGTACAGACATAAGTTAAACAAGTTTGCCTTAAGAAGGCTAGCACAAACTGGGATACAGATCGAAAGAGGCGCAGGCCTCCTGCCTGGGATCCTCCTAACTACTCCTGGTCGTCGTCAGCGGGCTGCACGTAGTAGTAGGCACCTCCGGCGTAGTAGGAGTCGTCGTCGACGGTGGCGTCTGGATCCGGGGCTCCATCGTCTGGTCGCAGCAATCGGGTAGAGAGATGGGGAAAAGGGGAAACAAGGCAACCGTGAGTAATCATCCAAAGTACTCGCAAGCAAGGAGCTACACTACATATGCATGGGTATATGTGTAAAGGGCCATATCAGTGGACTGAATTGCAGAATGCCAGAATAAGGTGGGGATATCTAATCCTGTCGAAGACTACGCTTCTGTCAGCTTCCGTCTTGCAGCATATAGAAGAGAGTAGACTGAAGTCCTCCAAGTAGCATCGTATAGCATAATCCTACCCGGCGATCCCCTCCTCGATGCCCTGTTAGAGAGCGATCACCGGGTTGTATCTGGCACTAGGAAGGGTGTGTTTTATTAAGTATCCGGTTCTAGTTGTCACAAGGTCAAGGTACAACTCCGCGTCGTCCTTTTACCGAGGGACATGGCTATTCGAATAGATAAACTTCCCTGCAGGGGTGCACCACATAGCTCAACACGCTTGATCCCATTTGGCCGGACACACTTTTCTGGGTCATGCCCGACCTCGGAAGATCAACACGTCGCAGCCCCACCTAGGCACAACAGAGCGGTCAGCACGCCAGTCTAAATCCTATGCGCGCAGGGGTCTAGGCCCATCGCCCATTGCACACCTGCACGTTGCGTACGCGGCCGGAGAGCAGACCTAGCAACCTCCATTACAAAGGAAGTCACGTTACGCGGTCCAACCCGGTGCGCGCCACTCAGTCGCTGACGTCACGAAGTACTTCGGCTGATACCACGACGTCGGGATACCCATAACTACTCCGCGTAGATGGTTAGTGCATATAGACCAAATGGCCAGACTCAGATCAAATACCCAGATCTCGTTAAGTGTGTTAAGTATCCGCGAACGCCGACCAGGGCCAGGCCACCTCTCTCCTAGGTGGTCTCAACCTGCCCTGTCGCTCCGCCACAAAGTAACAGTCGGGGGCCGTCGGGAACCCAGGCCCACCACTACCTGGGTGGAACCACCTGCCCCTTCAGCTCCCATCTCCGAACAGTATCACAGGTAATGTAACAGTGTAAAGTATATAGTATATGCCCGTGATCACCTCCCGAAGTGATCACGGCCCAGTAGTATAGCATGGCAGACGGACAAGAGTGTAGGGCCACTGATGGAACACTAGCATCCTATACTAAGCAGTAGGATAGCAGGTAAAGGTAACAACAGTAGTAGCAAGGACAAGCTATGCAGCAGTATAGGATTAACTGAAAGCAGTAACATGCTACACTACTCTAATGCAAGCAGTATAGAGAAGAGTAGGCGATATCTGGTGATCAAGGGGAGGGCTTGCCTGGTTGCTCAGACAAGAAGGAGGGGTCGTCAACTCCGTAGTCGTACTGGGTAGCAGCGGCGTCGGTCTCGGTGTCTAGCGAGAGAAGAGGGGGAAGAAACAATAAGTATTTAAGCAAGCAGATGCATGACATGACAAGTATCGGTGCCAGGGGTGCCCTAACGTGGTATGAGGTGATACCGGTGAAAGGGGAAACATCCGGGAAAGCATCCCCGGTGTTTCGTGTTTTCGGACAGACGGACCGGAGGAGGAAAGTTGCATGTTCACTATGCTAGGGATGTGTGGTGGACGAACGGGATGCGTATCCGGATTCGTCTCGTCGTTCTGAGCAACTTTCATATACAAAGTTTTTCCATCCGAGCTATGATTTATTTTATATTAATTTTCAAAGTTTTAATCAATTTCTAGAATTATTATAATTACTAAATTTGAATTATTCCAAAACAGTAATTGTTAAGTGTACCAAGAACTGTACCCAGCTGACGAGCAGAGAGGCTGACCAGTGGGCCCGTTGACTGAGTCAACCGACCAGCCGGCGGAGGATGACTATTGGGCCCCTGCTGAGTCAGCAGGCTGACTCAGCCAATCCTATCCGAATCAATAGTGGCCTGGGCCCTCATGTCACACACAATAGACCTAATTAGGTTTATTTTTTTAAGCAGAGTTGATTAAAGGTGGGCCCGACCTGTCAGTGACGGCTAACGTTTTAGTTAGTGGTTCAATTAGTCCTAAAACTAAGTGCTACAGCACCGGGCCCATGAGTCAGTGAGTCAGGCCGGTTCAAGACTGGTGGCGCGCCGGCGGCTTTGCACGGAACCTTTGTCGGAAGAGGGCCATGGTGGTCCAAAATGAGCACGGTTAGGCTTGTTCGAGAGCGGGTCCACGTGCGCATCTGCTGGGAGTGGAGCTGGTCGAAGGGTCCGCCGGATTCGAGGCCGCCGACGAGCTGTTGCGGAGACAGGGGCTCGCGGGCGCGGACGGTCGACACGCGCGGTGAGGCGAGCGCGAACGGGGATGGTGGCGGTGACCGTGGGCGTCTGTCCGCGGTGCGCGCGAGCGCTGGTGGGACAGTGAGTAAAGCAGAGGGGGAGGGAAGAAGGGAGCGTACAGTAGGAGCTCACATCGAACAGGGTTCGGGGAAGTGCTCGGGGAGGCCGGCAGCGCCATGGTAGAGCAACGCGGAGGAGGTCGAGGCGCGCAGGGGCGGTGACGAGACGCGGGCGAGCACCGGCCATGACCGGGCGCGGCCAAGGGAGGCGCAGGGCGGCGCCAACGGCAGGGGCGGGCGAAAGAAGGCGGCGGACGGTGGTGAAGCGGTCGTGGGCGGCGAGCGACGGCGGGATCCTCGGGTGGCGAAGGGATTGGGCGTGCGTGCCCGATCCAGTACGGGGGAGAGGAGGAACAAGGGGAGAGAGTGGGGTGGGGAGTGTCTGTGGGGTTAGGGTTAGGTCGGGGGGAACCAGGCCATATAGGCCAGAGAAGGGTGTGGGAGTGGGCCGGCCAGGCGGCCTGGTGGCCTGCTGGGCCGAAGCCCAGTGAGGGGGAGGGGTGTTCTCTTTTTTGTGTATTCTGTTTTTCTAAAATTTTCTTTTCTTTTATTTATTTACTTTTCTGTTTTAAATCATTTTAAATTATTTAGGCATTTTATAAAAATGTGTTTACTACACCATATTTATCTATGTAATATTTAGTACAAACCGAACAATTTTATTTTAATGTTTGAAAACTTTTATTATTTACTAAACTTTGAATTTGAATTTTGGACCGGTTTTGATCTAAGATAGATTAGCAACAGTAAACATGGTGACTCAGCATCGTTAACGTGGGATTACTGTAGCCTAATTATCCGGGCGTCACACTTGATATCTTCTATAATGGACTAACCGATGCTTCTAGGGATTTCCTAGATAGTTGTGCTGGTTGCGTTTTCAGGGAACGAACTATTGTGCAAGCTGAAGAATTATTATATAACATATTGAAAAATTATGACGATTGGACTCTTCCTGAACCACCGCCTAAACCCACTCCAAAGAAGAGGGATATCTTATATCTCAGTCCTGAAGATATGCAAGAGGCAAAGAAATCTATGAGAGAAAAAGGTATTAAAACTGAGGATGTAAAATTTTTACCTCCTATTGAAGAAATACATGGGCTTGATACACCACCACCGCCTAAGGTGGTAGTGGTAAATTCTCTAATGAAATTCAATGATAATGATAATCCTCACAATATGCACCCTAGCCAAAGCCTTTATGAGTTCGAAAATTACATTAGAAAGCAAGATCACTTCAATGCAAATGTTATGAAACAATTGAAATACAATTCTGATATGATTGCTCGCTTGAGTGACTTGTTATTTAGAATTTCAAATGATGTTAGAGGTGTGGGGAAGCATATGCTTCTATGGTTCAAACTCAGTTAGAACAAGTTGCTAAATCTCAAAGAGAGTGGCTAGATGAAATGAATAATAACATAAGTGACTTTGCTGTTAGAGTAGCAACTAGAGGAGGTAAAATGACTCAGGAACCACTTTATCCTGAGGGACACCCAAAAAAATTGAAAAAGACTCTCAAGGAGCTGACACTAATGCACGTAGTCCTTCTAAAAAGAAAAACAAGAAGAAAAATGATAGGACTTTGCATGCCTCTAGTGAACCTGAAGTAGAAAAACCTCCCGATAATGATAATGAAATTTCTATCTCCGATGCTTAAACTCGGTCTGGTAATGAACACTTAGCTTCTGATAACAAAAAAGATAATGATGAGGTTCATGAAAATACTCAAACAAATAGTAAAGAACCAGACAATGATGTTGAGATAGAACGTGTAGTTAATCTTGATAACCCACAACCTAAGAACACACGATATTATAAAAGAGACTTTATTGCTAGAAAACACGGTAAAGAAAGAGAACCATGGGTTCAAAAACCTATGCCTTTTCCACCTAAGTCAACTAAAAAGAAAGATGATGGAGAAGCTGAATGCTTTACTGAAATGCTGAGGCCAGTCTTTTGCGTACTCGGTTGAATGATATCTTTAAAATGTCTCCTTATGCAAAGTATATGAAAGACATCATCACCAACAAGAAAAATACCGGAAGCTGAAATCTCCACCATACTTGCTAATTATACTTTTAAAGATGGAGTACCTAAAAAACTTGGAGATCCGGGAATACCAACTATACCTTGCTCCATCAAAACAAATTATGTGAAAACTGCTTTATGTGATTTGGGAGCTGGTGTTAGTGTTATGCCTTTCTCTTTATATAAAAGACTTGATTTGAATAAACTCACACCTACTGAAATATCTTTGTAAATGGCTGACAAATCAACTGCCATACCTATCGGTATCTATGAGGATGTGCCTGTTGTTGTTGCTAATGTTACTATTTTGACTGACTTTGTTATACCTGAGATGCCCGAGGACGACAACATGTTGATTATCCTTGGTAGACCCTTTTTGAATACTGCAGGGGCTGTTATTGATTGCAATAAAAGCAAGATCACTTTTCATATCAATGGTAATGAGCATACGGTGCACTTTCTGAAGAAACAATTCCAAGTGAATGGTATTAATGTTATTGAAAAATCTCCGACAATCACTATTGGAAGTTTTCAACTACCTCTACCTACTATTAAAAAGAAATATGAAATGCTTATTGTTTGGGACATACATATCCCCGTTGAGGTAACTTAGTGATTTACGAAAGTTCTTCGGTTTCATGCTAATCGAAAGTGGTTGTTAATAAGACTTGATCAACCTTATTAATGGGTCTTTTTTGAGAGGTATGAAGTTGATGAATTTAGTAAGCACTACCTTCTGTCCCTACCTTTTGTTTTATGTTTATATTAGTTAAATACAATATAATGCCATGTTTTGTCTGTTTTCTGAATTTTCCCGTTGAATAAAAAATGACCCAAAAATAGAAGTTCTCGGAATGCTCTGAAAATTTAATACGATTTTTTCTGAATATTTAAGAATTTCTGGTGCAAATAACATCAAAGGAAGGTGCACCAGGTGGGCACAACCCGCCTGGGCGCGCCAGGACCCCTAGGCGCGCCCTGGCGGGTTGTGGTCCCCACGTGGGCCCCCTCACTTATCTCTTCTTACCACATCATCACCTACCTCCAAAAAAATCACCATTGCTCTCTCTCTCTCTCTCTCGCGCGTTCCTGCTCTAAAACCCGCGGATTTCGATCTCTTTGCCCGAAGCTCCGTTTCCAAAACTGTTTCAGGGGATTGTTGCTTGGTATGTGGCTCCTCCGTTTGTCCAATTAGTTTTTGCTTTAGTGGTTTATATTTTGAATAATTAGCTACTCTTGGTGCTGCTGTAGATGAGCTTGCATGTTGAATTCTTAGAGTTCTAAGTAGTTTGAATGCTTGCTATGGCCTCTAGGCATCCCTATGAGTACCAATCTTGTAAAGTTTTGTTGATAAATTTTTGTCACCCAATTTTTTTTTCACAAAATTGTACGCGAATAAGATGAACCTCTTTGGAAGGAGGTCTTCGAAGAGGGGATCCTTAGAGGCATCTTCTAGTGACAGTTCCGTTGGTCGGTATTATGTCGAACCAAGTGAAAGTCCATACGAGATGCTGCCACCAAAACATGCCTATGTCCATGCGATGATTATATGGTGAGTGTGGGCATTAAGGAGGAATTTGAGCAATATGTTCACAATGCCGGTCTCGGTCCCTACATTTTAGATAAGTGCAATCAACACCACACTCTCACTGAATCATTTGTCAAAGGATTTAAATTCCATCCTCGTGAGTCTTGGCTGTCATTTTCACTGTATGAAAATTCATTTACCATATCACTAGATAGATTTTCTCATCATTGCAAAATCCCATTCCGGGGTTCGCTAGACGAACCACCGAGGTCTGAGTTCCAAGCGTTCTTGATCATTCTTTGCTAAGGTGAGACGAGGGGAGTGATGCAAGGTAGAATAAAGAACATTCATTTTCCCGCAATTCAATACTTTTCCTTATTTAATGGAAAACGTATAGTAGGAAAACAAGATTGTAGTACACTTTGTGCTCCAGACTTGAGCCTCATACGCACCGCTCTCACCGGTGACAGAAGTTATAATCTTGGAGCAATTGTTGCACGTAGGTTGCAACACAACGCTAATAGTGGTTATTTCTATGGTGGAATTTATGCCACAAGTTTAGCAAGAGAGCTAGGTGTTTCACCTTTTCCCTATGACCCTATTTTATCCATGCAGTATTTTAGACTTTGATGCTATGAAACGTCATAAGATCCTTAAAGGAGATATCCATAATTTCACCTATAAACTGATGTTTAACCAAGAATCCGTGGTGTGCACATATTTGCCTGTGCCTGTTCTCTTTGATTATCACAGCAAGGGAAGATATTTTTGTTCTTGAGAGTGAGGCCCGAGCTCACAACACGGAAATTGTGGCCGCACGACAGGTTGAGGCATCCACACTAAGAGCCTCCGTGAGCTATCACTCCGACCATTATGCAGGCTACTGAATGATTACCAAGTTAGGCCAAAAGCCTAAGCTTGGAGGAGTACGTATTTCCACCGACATTACATTCATGTTCACACATTTCATTCCAGTTGTCGGTGTCCACACTTTTTCATTGTATTATCCATGTTAAATTTATTTTCTCGTTTTCTTCTTGTGTGTTTGAAAAACTTGAGAAAATACAAAAATATTTCATGCTTCTTTTTGATTTTTTTCTAGAGTAGTTAGCTGCAGCACTAAAAAGAAAACCCAAAAAGATTTCCTTATTCTTCTTTTGCTTGTTGGGAGCTTTCCCGTGTAAATAGTTTTTCTCGTTTTTGCTTTTCCCTTTTATTTGCTTGTTCAAGAAAACCAAAAACTCCAAAAATATTTCATTGTGTTTCTATGAATTTCTTTTCTTTTTATTTGAGTCATACCGAGGAGAAGACCACGATGAAAATGTTGAGTGGCTCTCATATGCATAATTGTTGATCTAACAAGGAGCCCATTTTACCTTGTCTTCTCCTGTTGAATAAAATGTTTGCAGATTCCAGCTTAGTCCACGGCACTCTTGCACTATTATTATTTTCACATCGTTCGGCCGTGCAAGTGAAAGATAATAATGACGATATTTGATGAACTGGCCGTGGCAGAGAGAAACGGGCATGAACTCAACTTGTTCTGTTTTTGTAAGTATGTTTAACCTAGTATCCATGATTCGGCCCATTATTATTAAACATGTTTGCAGTAACAATTAGATATTATAGTTTCTCAGGCCATGCATAAGTAGCTAGGAGTGGATAATGATTTATCTTGGATGTCAACATTGTGTTAAAATGATTGTGATGTAGTATGATGATATGGTATCCTCCTCTGAATGTTCAAGTGGCTTGACTTGGCACATGTTCATGCATGTAGCTGAATCAAAACCAACATAGCCTCTATGATATTTATGTTCATGGTGTTCATATCCTAGTCATGCTAGTGTCCAATGTTACTTATTCATAATGCATGTTCATGACCGTTGTTGCTCTCTAGTTGATCGCTTCTCAACCTATTTGCTAGCCTTCTCCTGTACTAAGTGGGAATTCTGCTTGTACATCAAAAACCTTGAACCCAAGTTATTCTAGATGAGTCCACCATACCTACCTATATGCGGTATTACCCTGCCGTCCTAAGTAAATTTGCATGTGCCATCTTTAAAAACTTCAAATAAATATCCTTTTTATGTGCCTGGATCGTTCATGGAACGACAAGAGGTAGTCAGTATCTTCCATGCTAAGAGGGTTATTCTCAGGTTGAGTGTTTATTCACTCACCATCGCACGAGAAAAGGGCGGTAATAGGGATGCCCAATCCTGAATTCAAATTGCAAATAATTAAACAAAACTCCCCCGGGACTATTGTTGGTATGGACGGCACCCGTTGTTTCAGACAAGCTGGGGAGTGTGATTGTTGGTGGAGGGGGAGTAAAATTTTACTTTTATCGCTTGGGAACTTCCACTAGCATGCTTAGCATGGAAGATATTGATAACTGATGGTCGTGAAGTAAACAAGAAGGGTGCATTTCTCAAAATATCATTTACCTCTGTTTTAAAAACTTGAGCTCTAGCACCGCTGCAAATCACTGCTTCCCTCTATGAAGGGGCCTTCTATTTACTTTTATGTTGTGTCATCACCTTCTAAAACAAGCGCCAGAACCTGAGAGCACTGCTGTCATGCTGATGTAGTGTGTGTAGCTAATGTTGGGCGCATCATGACTGGATCTTTTCTACCATGAATTACAATGTTTAGTCGCTGCTTGGACTTTGGAGGTGCTCTGCATTTATGTTTTGTGGTCTCAGAAAGGGCTAGCGAGATACCACTATTGTCATATTATATCATGATTGTTTTGATAACGTGTTGTTGTTTGAGATATCTTATTATTGCTGCTAGCTGATTATGTCATTGATATGAGTTAATATAATTTTTACGAGTTATTGTCGGCATGGTTAGTTATAATATTGGCTGAAAACCTGGGTGCTGTTTAAGCTTATTTATGCAAACAAGAGCAAAAGAGTTCGTAAAAGTTTTTCCTTTTCACTTTCAGTTTATCAACTGAATTGCTTGAGGACAAGCAAAGGTTTAAGCTTGGGGGAGTTGATACGTCTCCAACGTATCTACTTTTCCTAACGCTTTTCCTCTTGTTTTGGACTCTAATTTGCATGATTTGAATGAAACTAACCCTGGACTGGCCCTGTTTTCAGCAAAACTACCATGGTGTTGTTTTTGTGCAGAAATAAAAGTTCTCAGAATGGAACGAAACTCTGGGAGATTTTTATGCAATAAAAGAGAAATTCTGGAGCCAAGAACGGCTGGAGGGGGACACCTGGGTGGGCACAACCCACCAGGGCGTGCCTGCCCCACACCCCCAGGTGCGCCCAGGTGGGTTGTCCCCACCTTGTTGCTCCGCAGACCCTGAAACCGACGTTATAAAATCCTATTTTTTCAGAAAAAATCAGGGAGAAAGAGTTATCGCGTTCCACGAGATGGAGCCGCCGTCACCTCGTGTTCTTCACCGGGAGGCCAGATTTGGATTCTGTTTGGGGCTCCAGAGAGGGGGATCTTTGATCTTCATCGTCACCAACCCTTCTCCATCGCCAATTCCATGACGCTCCCCACCGGGAGTTAGTAATTCCTTCGTAGGCTCGCTGGTCGGTGAGGAGTTGGATGAGATTCATCATGTAATCTAGTTAGTTTTGTTAGGGCTTTATCCCTAGTATCCACTATGTTCTGAGATTGATGTTGCTATGACTTTGCCATGATTAATGCTTGTCACTTTCGGCCCGGGTGCCATGATTTCAGATCTGAACTGTTTATGTTATCACCATTATATCTATGTTCTAGATCCGATCTTGCAAGTTATAATCACCTACTACGTGTTATGATCCGGCAACCCCGGAGTGGCAATAGTCGGGACCACTCCCGGTGATGACCATAGTTTGAGGAGTTCATGTATTCACCGTGTGTTAATGCTTTGTTCCGGTTCTCTATTAAAAGGAGGCCTTAATATCCCTTAGTTTCCAATTGGACCCCGCTGCCATGGGAGCGTAGGACAAAAGATGTCATGCAAGTTCTTTCCATAAGCACGTATGACTATTTACGAAATACATGCCTACATTATATTTATGAACTGGAGCTAGTGCCGTATCGCCCTAGGTTATGACTGTCACATGATGAATATCATCCAACAAATTACCAATCCAATGCCTATGAATTTATCTTATATTGTTCTTGCTAAGTTACTACTGCTATCATTACTGTTGCAGTTGCTACAAAACTACTGCTATCACTGTTACCTTCACTATTGCTGCTGCTACTACTATCAAAACTATCATACTACTTTGCTACTGATCACTTTGCTGCAGATAATTAATCGCCAGGTGTGGTTGAATTGACAACTCAACTGCTAATACTTGCAAATATTCTTTGGCTCCCCTTGTGTCGAATCTATAAATTTGGATTGAATACTCTACCATCGAAAACTGTTGCGATCCCCTATACTTATGGGTTATCATGGTGGTAGTAGCGGAATTCCGGCAGGGCATCGCCAAGCGCGTACCGGAGGAAAGGTGGGAGAAGTTGGGAGCAACGGAGGGCAAGGGTGGAGGCGTGCGACTGCCCTCCCACCTCCCCATTATATATAGGGGTGAGGGGAAGGGATGCTGGCCCTAGGGGGGTGGCTTGCCCCCAAGTCAAGGGGGCGCCCCCATCTAGGGTTCCCCCCAAACCCTGGGTGCATGGGACAAGGGGGGCTACTGCGCCAGGCCCATCTACGCCAGGGAACCACCCTATAGCCCACGTTGGTCCCCGGGGCTTGGGGACCCTCCGGTAGACCCCCGGCCCTTCGGTTCCTCCGGTACACCTGCCAGCATGCCCCCGAACATTTCTGGTGACCGAAATTGGACTTCCCATATATAAATCTTTACCACCGGACCATTCTTGAGCTCCTTGTGATATCCCAGATCCCATCCAGGACTGCAAACAACCTTCAGACTTTCTGATGTTAATATCTCAATACTACCCTGGTGATATATCATAGTCCTTTTGATAAGTAAGAGTGTCGAACCCAACGAGGAGTAGAAGGAAATGATAAGCGGTTTTCAGCAAGGTATTCTCTGCAAGTACTAAAATAAGTGGTAACAGATAGTTTTGTGATAGGATAATTTGTAACGAGCAACAAGTAACAAAATTAAATAAAGTGCAGCAAGGTGGCCCAATCCTTTTTGTAGCAAAGTACAAGCCTGGACAAACTCTTATATAGAGAAAAACACTCCCAAGGACACATGGGAATTATCGTCAAGCTAGTTTTCACCATGTTCATATGATTCGCGTTCGGTACTTTGATAATTTGATATGTGGGTGGATCGGTGCTTGGGTGCTGTTCTTACTTGAACAAGCATCCCACTTATGATTAACCTCTATTGCAAGCATCCGCAAATACAACAAAAGTATTGAGGTAAACCTAACCATAGCATGAAACATATGGATCCAAATCAGCCCCTTACGAAGCAACGCATAAACTATGGGTTTAAGCTTCTGTCACTCTAACAACCCGTCATCTACTTATTACTTCCCAATGCCTTCCTCTAGGCCCAAATAATGGTGAAGTGTTATGTATTCGACGTTCACATAACACCACTAGAGGCTAGACAACATACATCTCATCAAAATATCGAACAAATACCAAATTCACATGACTACTAATAGCAAGACTTCTCCCATGTCCTCAGGAACAAATGTAACTACTCACAAAGCATATTCATGTTCATAATCAGAGGGGTATTAATATGCATAAAGGACCTGAACATATGATCTTCCACCAAATAAACCAACTAGCATCAACTACAAGGAGTAATCAACACTACTAGCAACCTACTAGTACCAATCCCAGACTTAGAGACAAGAATTGGATACAAGAGACGAACTAGGGTTTTGAGAGGAGATGGTGCTGGTGAAGATGTTGATGGAGATTGCCCTCTCCCAATGAGAGGAGCGTTGGTGATGACGATGGCGATGATTTCCCCCTCCCGAAGGGAAGTGTCCCTGGCAGAACAGCTCTGCCGGAGCCCTAGATTGGTTCCGCCAAGGTTCCGCCTCGTGGCGGCGGAGTCTCGTCCGAAAGGTTGCTTATGATTTTTCCCTGAACGAAAGACTTCATATAGCAGAAGATGGCCACTGGAGAGCCAACAGGGGGCCCACGAGGCAGGGGGCACGCCCTGGGGGGTAGGGCGCGCCCCCACCCTCGTGGACATGTGGTGGCCCCCCTGACATATTTCTTCTGCTCAGTATTTTTTATTATTTCCAAAAATAAATTTCGTGGAGTTTCAGGACTTTTGGAGTTGTGCAGAATAGGTCTGTAATATTTGCTCCTTTTCCAGCCTAGAATTCCAGCTGTCGACATTCTCCCTCCTTATGTAAACCTTGTAAAATAAGAGAGAATATGCATAAGTATTGTGACATAACATTTAATAGCAGCCCATAATGCAATGAATATTGATATGAAAGCATGATGCAAAATGGACGCTGTCGGTGTCAAAACCGGCGGATCTCGGGTAGGGGGTCCCGAACTGTGCGTCTAGGCGGATGGTAACATGAGACAAGGGACACGATGTTTTACCTAGGTTCGGGCCCTCTCGATGGAGGTAAAACCCTACTCCTGCTTGATTAATATTGATGATATGGGTAGTACAAGAGTAGATCTACCACGAGATCAGAGAGGCTAAACCCTAGAAGCTAGCCTATGGTATGATTGTTGTTGTGTCCTATGGACTAAACCCTCCGGTTTATATAGACACCGGAGGGGGCTAGGGTTACACAGAGTTGGTTACAATGGGAGGAGATCTACATATCCGTATTACCAAGCTTGCCTTCCACGCCAAGGAAAGTCCCACAGGACGAAGTCTTCAATCTTGTATCTTCATAGTCCAACAGTCCGGCCAAAGGTTATAGCCCGGCTGTCCGGACACCCCCTAATCCAGGACTCCCTTAGTAGCCCCTGAACCAGGCTTCAATGACGATGAGTCCGGCGCGCAGTTTTGTCTTCGGCATTGCAAGGCGGGTTCCTCCTCTGAATACTTCATAGAAGATTTTGAACACGAATATCGTGTCCGGCTCTGCTAAACAAGTTCCACATACCACCGTAGAGAGAGAGAGTAGCATTTTGACAAATCTAATCTGCTGACGTATTCTGTAGCGCGACGTCGCACCACAGCCAAGCCTTTACTCGTTTTTTCTTACTTCCCACCTCAGCGCGTTTCGCGAGGCGGTTTCCTTGGCACGTCTTGTTGAAGCAGAGATCGTGTCCCCTTTATTTACGGGATCCTCATCATTAAAGACGTGGGTAACCCAGTCGTGTCCGTTGGTATATCCCCTCAATCAAAGGTAAGTCCCAAATGGTCACAAGGAGGGCTCTTGGTATTCAATCCTCTTATAAAGAGACCAAAGCTTTACTCCTTTCTTTCGATCTCAATCAAATCCGCCTCCCACCTCGAGTTCCAGCACCCAAGGCTCCAGATTTAGGCGCTTCGGACCTTCGATGATGTCCGGTCCGACCTTCGAGGCCGATGGATGCCTTCCTCCATCACGGAGGAAGACGTACTAAAGCTGAGGGAGGCCAGGTATTTAACCGGCAAAATCCCGCATAGGATGCCTGCTCAAGTGCAGGTTATTCCCATTCCCAAGCCTAGTGAGAGCGTTGTGTTCGTATCTCACTTCCTCAAAGGGCTAGGCTTCGCGCCGGATCCCTTCGTGAGGGGGCTCATGTTCTATTATGGGCTGGAATTCCACAACTTAGCTCCGGAGTCTATCCTCCATATCTCATCGTTCATCATCGTGTGCGAAGCTTTCCTCCGTATTACTCCTCACTTCGGACTGTGGCTTAAGACCTTCAAAGTGGAGCTGAAGATGATCAAGGGAGAGCACGCAGAGTGTGGAGGCGCTGTAATAAGCAAGGATGCTAAAGCTCCATGGCCCGAGGGCTCTTTTCAAGAGGAGTTTAGTTTATGGCAACAAGAGTGGTTTTATATCACAGCTCCCAGGGGTACCAAGTGGGTGGCGCCGCCTGCTTTTCGCTCGGGTCCCCCGCCCCGACTAACGTCATGGGTCAATAAGGGGCTGGACTGGGGGCTAGAAAAGGATGCGCCCCTATTGCAGAGCCGCATCTGCGATCTCCTACAGAGAGATGTCAGTCTGGTCGTGGTGACGCGGGTCATGTTGATTCGCCGAGTCCTGCCCTACAAATGCCGCCCCTTCGCTTGTGGGAGTTCATCCGGAGGGACCGCGAGCTCTCCAACATTTTCTTGGCATGATGCCCGTGGAGATGTACAAGTTGTTCTTCGGACCACAAGCAGTGTGTCCGGATTTGACTGAGGACGCAGGTCTGAGCTGCAATTGTTCGGATACCCAAGTAAGTATCCCTGTGCCCGGACACGCTATCTGTTCATTTATCGCAATATTTCCCTTAAAAAGGAGCTGTTCTTGAACCAGGAGTGGATAGCGAAGGCGAAGTTGATTAGGTGTCCGGCCCCCCTTCCTGAGACCTCGCCAGATCCCGTGTTAACCAGGATGCTGGAGATCGCGCCTTCGGAAGGAACCGAACGGGGGAACAAGGAAGCTACTACCTTCGCGAAGGAGGTTGTCCAGAAGGGAGGAATCAAAAATTCCTCTCCTCAGGGGAAGAAGAGGATCGCCTCTGAAGACCCGGAGACAATGATCTCAAAGCGGGGGAAGAATTCTTCGCCAGAGGGTCCTGTGCCGGGGGATACCCCAGCCGTACTGTGCCCTCAAGGGGATCAACCCTCCACCGAGCCGTAAGTAAAAGGGGTGTTTAATAATGAGAGAAATCCTTGCTTCACTTCTGAGGAAAATAACCGAAAATTTACCTGTAGTTCGGATCTTAGCCCTTCTCAGCAGAGCTCGTCTTCAGGGGATCTTCTTCCGGAGATGATGGAGAGCGGAACGCCTCCCCCTACCATACCGCCTCATGAGGCGGGCGACCCCGAGGTGTCATCGCGGAGGGTTTCTCCTGAGCCGGTAAGGCCGGAAGGTAGTAATATGGCCACTCGAAGCCCTCCATGTCCGGCTTCTGGGAGAGGCAATCGAATGATTCCGGCACTGCCTAGTGCATGGTCGGAGGTACTGAAGGATCTGCTAGGGCGGGCGTCTATCTCAGAAGAGCACCATGCGTTGATGGGTGCGGTAATTGAAAGGATTCCGTCCGTGAAAAGCGTGTTGCATGAAGCTGTCATGAGTCTACTGACAGGCTTTGAGGTGCGTGAAATGATGCACCTTTTTGACAGTACCGCATACTTTACGATGCGCCCTATGTAGATAGTAGCCCCTGAGACTCTAGGTGCTGTCGAAGACGACGTCACATGGGGGATCATAGTCCCAGGTATAATTTTGCCGCCTTCATATGCAGGTGGCGAAGTGTCCGGTGGCCAGCCGGACTGATGAATTTGCCGAGCTAAAGCGGCAACTTGACGTGGCAGATGCCGACATCGCGCTTGTCAACAAGCGGCTTGACGAGGCACAATGTATGTAATTTCTCCGGAGACACCTTGTAAGAGGAGCTTGATGCCAGTATCTTATAACATGTGTGCTTAACGCAGATGGGGCTGTCACCATGGAGAACCTTCGGGCAGAGCTTGCCCGAGCTAAAGAACAAGCCAGGAAAAAGCGACGCGGCTGCCTTAAAGGCGGTTGAGGAGCTGAAAGCCGAACAGGCTGCTCACTGCCGAAGCAAGGAGGAAATGGCCGATATGGCTGTGAAGTTGAAGAATGCTGCTAACCGCTGCAAGCTTCTTGAAAAGGAAGACCGGGAGGAGTGGACGGACCTGGAGAAGGCCATGATGACGGCTAAGGATACTCGTTCTGCGATGAGAGCGATGAAGGAGGAGCTGCGTCAAGCCGGAGATATCGCGGCTGGGAAGCCCTTTATGCTGCGGATAAAGTTTGGAGATCCTAAATACGCCCCGTTGGATTGGATGTGGAGTTCGGCGGACGCATATCTGGATTTAGCGGCGAGTGCTGCTGATGCGGCCGAACACTTCCGAGATCAGAAGGATCGCA
Source organism: Aegilops umbellulata (assembly GCA_032464435.1). Lineage (NCBI taxonomy): Eukaryota > Viridiplantae > Streptophyta > Magnoliopsida > Poales > Poaceae > Aegilops > Aegilops umbellulata. Next base: position 127,350,887 of record CP136054.1, read on the forward strand.
AAGTGGAAAAGCTATTCTAGTCACAATTCAACAATCCAGAGCATCTGCTTCCATTGACCGATTGGTTGGCCGAATGGGCCGAGCTGAATAGGTTATCCGGACTTGCCATGAGGTATGTCATGGATCATCTGTGGCCGAAAAGGCCGAAACTGAGCAGTTATTTTAGCTTGGTGCAGCAGTTCCTTGGTGCGGTGCCGTATATCAACGCGATGAAGAGGTCAGCGTGCGTGGAGGGTGCGCGGATGGCCCTTGCCCATGTCAAAACATACTGGGCGGAGATGGAGGCTACCGCCGTTGCAGCCCAAGATTCGGACGAAAGCTGAGTACCTGCCGAGCACTACTTTCAAGAAGTTCTGGAGGGCGCTCGCTTAATAGAGGCGCAGTGCTCGAAGGATATTATGTTCGAATAACATGTATTCTCATCGAGAACAATATTTACGTAGAAGCTTTTTATACTTGTGCCTGCAAGAATTATAATACCTCATGTGCGGCCGTTTATGTATATGTATATATAACCTGAAAGATGGCAGTCGTCGACTTCAGGCCCCACGCATATAATGCGGGGGTGTTTGCAGAAGGCACATCATCACACTTGATCCAACATCTTGGTCCATTAAGGAGGTGGTAGCGCAACGATCTAGGCAACCCGACTATAATGCTTTATCACTTTCACTTAGCCATAGGAGTTTGACAGTAGGGCTACTATATAGCCCCTGGTGGCGCCACGCTCGCCCGAATTCGGGGCGCGTGTGTGCCTGGCCGGGAAACGGCCCTTCGTCAATGCGGAGGAATCCCGAAGATTCCGATAGGTCATCGAGTGGTTGACCAGTCTCACGCTATACCATGCTAGTCAGTTTTCGGCTTTCTCTACTGAGGTGCTCGCCTGGCTGAACCGGGGCACAATCACAGTAGTTCTCCTGGTGCCGCCTTAGCTGATAGAGCAGAACGTAAGGCAGCAAAACACAGGAGCCGGGCAAACCCAACATTTGACCAAAGACATGATTCGGAGCTGATGCATATAAGGCCAAACTCGTGACGCCGAACACTCCCTAAGGTATTCGGTCTTTATGATTGTAAACGGGCTGAACAGTGCCCTTTGTAATAAGCCCATAGTGTCCAGGTACGTGCAATATTCTGACGTGGCCACATGCCAAGACGTCAGCTCCCTTCTCGGTTGTACGTAGAATCCGGGGGATGTGTATCAACAAGAGACAGTAAAAAAGGTTTACGCAGGGTCTTAATCTAAAAAGAATCCTTGGAACGGGTCCGTACTGCACGTCTGTGCCTGTGTCTCCATTGTGTCGTGTCCTGGACGGGTGTAGCACGATGTTCATCTGTAAAAGAGAGGAACTTAGTTGAAAAAGTAGTCGTGCAAAATGTATGTTATAATAAATTAACGAAGTATGATTCAAGGTGGGAAGAATTGAGTTTTGTTGCTGCTTGTTTACGTGCGCGGAGCCCCTTGTATCGGGATGTATAACCATCAAACCGTTAGTAATTATATAGTTGCGCCGGACTCGTCCAGCTGTGCCCGTGGTCTTAACGACCTATTAGGCGCTTTGGTTGGTGGGGCGGTTTAGTGTGTGGCTGTCAAGGCAACCGCACAGTCTTCCACGCGCAAGGAGCGCTCAATGTTTCCCTTTACTGAAATGATGCCTTGTGGACCGGGCATCTTAAGCGTGAGAGACGCATAGTGCGGTATTGCGTTAAAGCGAGCGAAAGCTTCGCGTCCCAGTAGTGCTTGATAACCACTTTTAAATGGAGCGATGTGGAAGGTCAGCTTTTCGCTATGGAAGTTATCGGGTGAACCGAACGTAACTTCTAGTAGGAGGGAGCCCGTGCAATGAGCCCCTAGGCCTGGCGTTACTCCTTTAAAGGAAATATTGCTATGGATAATGTTTGTTGGGTCTATCCCCATTTTGCGGACTGTGTCCTCATATATCAGGTTTAAACTGCTGCCGCTATCCATCACGACTCGCGTAAAGTGGTATCCGTCGATTATCGGGTCTAATACCAAGGCAGCCCAGCCTGCGTGCCGGATACTTTCGGAGTAGTCCCGATGGTCGAAGGTGATCGGTTTTGACAACCAGTGGAGAAACTCCTTTGTGATAGGCCGCATGGCACGTATCTCTGTGAGCGCCACTTCGTTTCTCCCTTTTGTCACGTGTAGTATGTTTACTGTTTTGACTTCCTGTGGGAATTTCTTTTGTTCCCCAGTGCTTTGTTTGTGGGGTTCATCATCGTCTTCACTTGGTATATCCAGCCCCTTGTGTTCGGCGTTCAGTTTGCCGGATTGCTTGAAGACCCAACATTCTCCGTGGGTATGATTTGCAGGCTTCCCAGGGGTGCTGTGGATTTGACATATCTTGTCCAGGATTTTGTTTAGGTTAGACAGTTCATCCCTGTTATCTTTGAGGGGCAGCTTTTGCTGACCCTACTATACCTGGCCAAATGGGCCGGCCCGGCACGGCACGGCCCGGCCTGAGATAAACAGGCCAGGCACGGCACGGCCCGCTGAGGCACGCGAACTAGTCGTGCCGTGCCGGGCCGGCACGCGTGCTGGCCTTCGAGGCCCAAGCACGGCCCCCTGGCTAAACGTGCTGGCCCGTAGGCACGTGTGGCCCGCCAGCACGAGGTGGCCCGATTTTTTCAAAAAGAAAACCATGTCTGGCTGGACCGCTGGAGCAGGCTGCAGGCGCGCAGGGGCGGTGCAGGGCTGCTGGCGCGCTCGTCGGCTTGTGCCATCGATGCAGCAACGCAGGGCTGCAGCCTGCATGCATGCATGCACGTCACGTACTCACGTTTCGTTGTTTTTTTAGTACATGTTTCGCTGTCCCTGGTATGTGAATGTGGTACTAGCATGGTTAAACTGATACGTTTATTACTTCCAAAGAATAACACGTTTATTAAAGCATGCCTCATTAGAAGGAACAATAAATATGGAAAGTAAAAAGATTGTGACAATGTGTCATCATGTGGGATAAATATAGAGCTTTATTAAAGCATGCCTCATTAAAACCTTCCGTCCCTAAGAAGTAAAAGAGTACAATGCCATGGTAAACTACAAAAGGAAATAAAAATTACAAAAGGATAAGAAAATTACAAAGGAAAAATAAATTACAAAGATAGAACTACACGGCTTGGTGCCCCGCGGCCTCCGCATCTCTCTTGGCGTGTCCATCTTTGTGCCGACGCAGGTGGCCGGTTCCGTACTCCATGGCCATGGACAACAAAATTCCACATTGTTTGCACTTCGCTTTATGCACGTTGACACCATCCTCCACAAATATTTCTTCATCATAGTAGTTCCAGATGTCTGAGCTTCTTCGCTGAACTTTTGGAGCATCCATGTTTGAGTGTTGGAACTTGAAAATGATATGGTGTTTGAGTGTGAGAAATAAGAGGGGTAGGCAGCCCTTTATATAGCCAAAAAACTTACTTGTTTACACGGGCCGGCACGGTAGACAAGCTAGGCACGGTTAGGCACGTTTGGCACGTTTGACAAGCTAGGCACGGTTAGGCACGTTAGACAAGTTAGGCACGCCGGCACATTAGAAATAAAATAAGGCAAAGTGTCATCATGTGGGATAAATCTTGAGCTTTATTAGTGACTGCCTCATTAAAACCTTCCATCCCTGGGAAGTAAAAGAGTACAAAGCCACGCTCTAGATTACAGAAGAAAAAGAAAATTACAAAAGCATAAGAAAAATACAAAAGCATAAGAAAAATACAAAAGCATAAGAAAATTACAATAGAAAATGGAAAGACTACAACTACTCTTCGTCTTCTTCATCTTCGAGTGCAAGATTTTCGAACGTGGCCATCAGTTCTCTGTTTTCAGCGGTGTGTTGGGCTCTCCTTTTGGCTAGTTCTCCGTCTTTCACGGCCATGAGTGTTCTCACCATATCCGGGGTCAAACTCGTTCTTCTTTCCTCAAGTATTCTTCCAGCTAGGCTAAAAGCAGACTCTGATGATGTCGATGAGACGGGTACTGATAATACATCCCGTGCTAATATGGAAAGCACCGGATACGTAAGCTTGTGTTCATGCCACCACTGAATTATGTCGAACTCTTCCTATTCCTCTTCATTGAAGTTGACTTTATCGCTGTTGAGGTACTTCGCTAACTCCCCACCACCCAAAAGCACAGGCGATGGGCCTGATGTGGAAGAGCTCGGGGAAGAGGTGGTAGAACCAAACAACTTGCTCCATGCTCCTTTCTTTTTCCCTGTGGTTGGTGCAGGTGGAGGTCGTTGCATGCGAACTCCGGCATACTTTTGATCATACTTAGCATAAACTTCAGAAAGCTTATCACGAACCTCAGTGGAATAAGCAATATAATCTATCCCTAGGGCCCCAGTTAGTACAACAAGTGCACTAGCAAACAATTCAAGTTTAACCCTAGGATCCAAGATAAATGCAAATGAATACAAAATAGGAATTTTCGCCCAATATTTGCAATATTTAAGTTTCATGCGAGAAACCATAGGCATTAATAAATTAGTATGTTCATATGCTTTCAAGTGAGATGCAATGTCTACAAGAGTGTGCATCATTAAAGGAGATGTGGGATAATAAACCCCAGACAAAGAAACTGTTGCCTCATAAAATATTTCTAAAAACTTGACCAAACCTTTAGCAATTTCCCAAGTATCATTAGTGATATATTCTCTCCCCATATTTGCATTAATCCATCCCGAGAATTGAACTTCGTCTCGGATGACTGCCTTAAGCATCATATATGTAGAGTTCCATCTAACAGGCATGTCTAGATTATACTTATGAGGAGTTTTTTCTATTGCTATGCAATATCTCTGGTAACTACTAATTCGCTGATTAGAGTTACCAAGAAAAGAAATTGCATTGCGTAAAATCTCAATGGGTCCCTCACATCTCTTCATAGCACATTTAGCAATAAGATTAATTATATGGCAAGCACAACGTTGATGCAGTAAAAAAGATGCAGCATATACAGAAAACAGAGGACTGAGGCTCTCCATTGCAGTTGTATTTGATGAAGCATTATCCAAAGTTACTGCAAATATCTTGTCGGTCAGACCAAATTCTGACACAACATTAAGTACAGCTTGAGCTATGTTTTCACCAGTATGTGCTTCGTCAATTAATTCAAATCCTATAATTCTTTTCTGTAGTTCCCATTTTTTGTTAACATAATGAGCGACCACACTAATGTAGTCTTGCTTTGCCCGACCACTCCAGATATCAGATGTTAAAGAGACTGAAAAAGTGCATGTAGTAAAATCATCTTTTATTGTCTGAAGACTAGTTTTGCATAATTTTTTCATATCCCTAGATGTAGTTTGTCTAGAAACTGATTTGAAACTAGGAGTATGCACAGTTTGAATATATTCGACAAAACCTTCAGACTCACCGAAACCTAATGGTAAATCATTAGAAGCAATTAAACGACAAATTCCTTCTCTATGAAGAGCAGGATCATAAGTGAAATTGCGTACCGTACCGTCGGGGTTGAACTTGAGCGTGGCCTGTGTCCCCGCAGACCGCTTGTCCGCGTTCTGGTGCATGAGGTTGTGCCTGAGGAGGTGGCCAGTTCCTCCTTTCCCCCCCGAGGAAAGCAAGTGACCGCACCTCTTGCACCGAGCTTTCAGCACGTTGACACCGTCCTCCACGACTATTTCTTCAACGAAATACTCCCAGCACGTCGAGGTTTTGCGTCGAACCCTCTTTGTGCCGATGGAGGTGGAGGTACTGGACTGGGAAGTGGAATGGCTGCCGGTATACTCATCGGAAGAAGGATATGTGTGGGTTGTGGCTGTGGTATCGATCCACTCAGGGATGTCAACATCTAAGTCACTAGTATTGAAATTGAACCGGTTGGGATCACTACCCATGGGATCATCCATGTGTTGAGTGTGAGAAATAAGAGGAAGAGGAGGTTTGAGTGTGAGGAATGAGAGGGGTGGGCAGCCCTTTTTATAGCAAAAAGCTGACAGTTTTTAGACAAAATTTGCCCTCCAACGTTTAAATATTCAAATTTGTGACAAAATATACCTAAACAGCCCCAAATATGGCCAAACCCCACACAAAACCCCCCTAAATCCCACTAAACCTCCTAAACCCCCGCTCCCCCCAGCCCCCCGCTCCCCCCAGCCCCCGCTCCCTCGATCGAAGCGTCCAACGGATCGATTCCCTCCCTCGCTCTCTCCCAGGCGCATCGTGCTCCCGTGCTGTGCTGTGCTGGGCCGTGCCCGTGCTGGCCCGTTACTGGCCGTGCCGTGCCGGGCTGGCACGCGTGCCAGGCATAGCAGCCCAGGCACGGCCTAAGCAGGGCCGCGTGCCAGGCACGGCCCACATAGCCTCGTGCCGTGCCGGCCCGTGACGGGCCAGGCACACGGGCTATCGTGCCGGCCCGCCAGAACCGGCCCGTTTGGCCAGGTATAGACCCTACCGAGAGATTTCGAGTCCGGCGTTAACTGCCGTGCTCTTCGGGCTGTTTCCCTTATTCCGGTGCTGGTCTTTGCTGTGTCGTGGCTTCCCGTTTCCATCCCTGACTTCAGATGTACTTGGGTCACTGGTGCTGCATCTTGCCAACCAGCTGTCCTCGCCCGCGCAAAAGCGGGTCATGAGGCTTGTTAATGCGGCCATTGTTCTTGGCTTTTCTTGGCCGAGGTGTCTGGCGAGCCATTCGTCTCGAATGCTATGTTTGAAAGCTGCTAAGGCTTCGGCGTCCGGACAATCGACTATTTGGTTCTTTTTAGTAAGAAATATGTTCTAGAGCATCCGGGCTGACTCTCCGGGTTGTTGAGTTATATGACTTAAATCGTCTGCATCCGGTGGTCGGACATAGGTCCCTTGAAAATTTGCCTGAAAAGCGTCCTCGAGCTCTTCCCAACTTCTAATGGTGTTTTCGAGGAGGCCTTTAAGCCAATGTCGGGCTGGCCCTTTGAGCTTGAGGGGTAAGTATTTGATGGCGTGGAGGTCATCTCCTCGAGCCATGTGGATGTGGAGGATATAATCCTCAATCCAGACCCCCGTGTTTGTAGTTCCGTCATATGCCTCTATGTTTACGGGTTTAAATCCCGCTGGGAATTCATGGTCCAGCACCTCATCGGTGAAACATAGGGGGTGTGCGGCACCCCTGTATTTGGGTGTGCCGTGTTGTTTGGATATTTTTTGTGTTGCTTTTCTCGCTAGAGCGTGCTTTCTTGGCCCATAGATAGATCTGGTTGGGCCATCTTTTTGATGTGAGTCCTCGTGTGGACCGCGTGCTGGCTTGTGTGCGGTGCCGTTTGCCGCTCTATGTTGGCCATGAGGTCGTCTATCCGGCCAGATGGCTGATTTGTTTTTTGATTGCGGGGGCTCTAAGGCCTCTTCATCAAATTCGGGTAGTAGCTTTTGCTTCGGGTAGCTCTTTGTGTGGCGACTGCCGCCATATTTGTCTGCGGTGCTGAATACCTTGCTCCATCTGATTCTGAGTGCATCTTCCGTAGTCTTGAGCTTCCGCTTCTGCTTTTTCAGGCTGCGCGCAGTGGCGACGAGCCTTTTATGGAGGTTCTTCTGCTCCAGGAATTTGTCCGGCGTGAGGTCATCCGGACTGTTATATTCGCCGGGGACGGGTTGTTCAGTTTGGTTATCCAAGTTGCCTTGTTCGGACAATTGCTCGATGCCATGTTCATAGTCCGCCGGCTAGCCCTGCTCTGTGGCTGGGTCTATATGACCGCTGTCTCTGTCGAGGCGGGGTTTGGAGCGGCGCTTACGCCGCCGCTTGGACTGCTTTTCGGAGGAACGATCCTTCGTTGCGTCCTCCCGTTCCTCGTCGTTGTTTCCTTTGGGTGTGTCCACCATGTATACATCGTGGGATGAGGTGGCTGTCCAGTGCCCTGTAGGCACTGCTTCCTGTTTGTCTCCTATATCGTCATCCATACCGTCGATGTCTTCGGAGTCGAAGTCGAGCATGTCGGTTAAATCATCGAAAGTGGCTATGAAGTGGGTGGTGGGTGGGCGTCGAATTTCTTCGTCGTCCGCATCCCAATCCTACCGGTCATAATCCGGCTAGGACTCTCCTGACAAAGAGAGAGAGAGAGAGACCTTAGTGAATTCAGTATGTCGCCGAAGGGCGAGTGCTGAAAGATATCTACGGCGGTGAACTCGATGATCGGCGCCCAATCAGATTTGACTGGCGGGGGCGTAGAGGGTTCAGAGTCCGGCAATGTGGAGTCACGGGCCTCGCGAAGGATAAGGTTGGTGTTCGGCTCGATCGCCGTTGAGGCTGCAGCCTCCGCGGCGGGGTCTAGCCACCCGCCCTCGGTCGGCGTAGTTAGCGCCGAATTAAAGGTCGAAGCGGATGCGGGTGCGGCCTCCAGGGCACTGTTCGGCGGCATAGCTAAATCATGCCCATCGTGATAGTGCGACGCACTTGGTAGGGGCTCGAACCCGTCAAAGATCACATCTCCGCGGATATCGGCCGTGTAGTTTAAGCTTCCAAACCTGACCTGATGGCCACGGACGTAGCTTTCAATCTGCTCTAGATGGCCAAGCGAATTGGCCCGCAGTGCAAAGCCGCCGAATACAAAGATCTGTCCAGGGAGAAAAGTCTCACCCTGGACTGCATCGCTAACGATGATCGAAGGAGCCATCAAGCCTGATGACGACGACACAGAGGAACTCTCAATGAAAGCACCAATGTCGGTGTCAAAACCGGCGGATCTCGGGTAGGGGATCCCGAACTGTGCGTCTAGGCGGATGGTAACAGGAGACAAGGGACACGATGTTTTTACCTAGGTTCGGGCCCTCTCTATGGAGGTAAAACCCTACTCCTGCTTGATTAATATTGATGATATGGGTAGTACAAGAGTAGATCTACCACGAGATCAGAGAGGCTAAACCCTAGAAGCTAGCCTATGGTATGGTTGTTGTTGTGTCCTATGGACTAAACCCTCCGGTTTATATAGACACCGGAGGGGGCTAGGGTTACACAAAGTCGGTTACAATGGGAGGAGATCTACATATCCGTATTGTCAAGCTTGCCTTCCACGCCAAGGAAAGTCCCACAGGACGAAGTCTTCAATCTTGTATCTTCATAGTCCAACAATCCGGCCAAAGGTTATAGTCCGGCTGTCTGGACACCCCCTAATCCAGGACTCCCTCAGACGCATCAACTCCCCCAAGCTTAGACCTCGCTTGTCCTCAAGCGGAAGCCGATAACAATAAATATGTCCACATGTTTAGAGGTAGAGGTGTCGATAAAATAAAATACAGACATGAGGGCATCATGATTATTCTCATAACAACAACATATATGGATATTGTCATATGATTTCTTATGCTCAAGTAATAATCCATTCAAAATGCAAAAGTATGAATCAAAAACTTTATTGAGAACTAACAAACTATAATCTCAGTCATTGAAGCAATTGCAATTTATCATAACATCAGAAAGAGTCTATGTCAGAGCTTTCAAGCAAGTCCACATACTCAACTATCATTTAGTCTTTCATAATTGCTAACACTCACGCAATACTTGTGGTTACGGAGTTTTAATCGGACACAGAGAAAGATAGGGGCTTATAGTTTGGCCTCCCAATCTTTTACCTCAAGGGTAATGTCAATAATAATAATTCATGCTGACTTACATCCAATTAGATATATCTATCAGGATCTTTCCAACACCCTGTGCTTACTAAAGGATAAAATATAAAAAGAAAAGGCGAAGATCACCATGACTCTTGCATAAGGTAGAAGATGATAGTAACAGATAGGCCCTTGGCAGAGGGAAGCAGAGGTTGCCATGCGCTTTCAGGGTTGGATGCACAAAATCTTAATGCGAAAGAACGTCACTTTATATTGCCACTTGTGATATGAACCTTTATTATGCAGTCCATCGCTTTATTTCTTCCACATCACAAGATCGTATAAAGCTTATTTCCTCCACACCAATCAATCATACATATTTAGGGAGCAATTTTTATTGCTTGCATCGATAACAACTTACTTGAAGGATCTTACTCAATCCATAGGTAGATATGGTGGACTCTCATGGCAAAACCGGTTTAAGGGTTTTTGGAAGCACAAGTAGTATCTCTACTTGGTGCAAAGAATTTGGCTAGCATGAGGGGGAAAGGCATGCTCAACATGTTGGATGATCCATGACAATATACTTTATCTCAGATATAAGAAAACATAACCCATTACGTTGTCTTCCTTGTCCAACATCAACTCTTGAGCATGTCATATTTTAATGAGTGCTCCCAATCATAAAAGATGTCCAAGATAGTATATTATATGTGAAACCTCTCTTTCTTTATTACTTCCTATTAATTGCAACGATGACTAAAACTATGTTTGCCAACTCCCAACAATTTTTAATCATCATACGCTTTCTATGTGAAGTCATTACTCTCAATAAGATCAATATGATCTCTTTGTTTCTTTTTATTCTTTTTCTCTTTTCTTTTATTCACTCAAGATCATGGCAAAATAATCAAGCCCTTGACTCAACACTAATCTTTATTATATATAGCTCACGGACTCGATTACATAGAGGGATCATAAAGCAAAACTCAAAACTAGATCATTCCATAAACTTTATTCTACTAGATTAAGATACTACTAAAAGGATCGAACTAAGAAAAATGGTAAAGATAGGAGTGTGATGGTGATACGATACCGGGGCATCTCCCCCAAGCTTGGCAGTTGCCAAGGGGAGTGCCCATACCCATGTGATTATGTCTCCTTCTTCAGTGATGGTGATGTGATATTCTTGGCGATAATGCACCGCAGGATACGATTCTCTTCCTCGAGCTTACTGAGTTGCTGCTTGAGATCCATTATCTCCTTACAAAGCTTCTCTATAACGGCTAAAGCCCCTTTCACCCAAGGTTGTTGCATAGCCGCGGGAGAACAAGTGACACTCTTCTTCATATTTTCATAAGAAAGAAATTTAACATTGGAAGGAATAACCGAGTTTGGAATAGCTGAGCTCTGTAGTTCCCCCATCATGAACCCAGCTCGGAAGCAAGAAGTGACTTCTTGATCCTCAATGGCATCTATCCTCATGAATTCAGCCTCCATCTCTTCCTTCGTTGCTGGCCCAAAGTGGTCAGCATCGCTGTTTGTTCTTGGCCTCGATGCCGGATGAGACACCCGGCTCTCCCCGACTGACTCTTGAGAAGACATCTTGCTCTAATCTGCAGCAGCAACAACTTGAAACAAGAACAGAGGATAATTGCGTGATACAGGAGTCAAAACCTTCGGGAGAATACAAAATGAATTTTTACCGACCAAAATACGTATCGTGCAAGAAAACGGAGTCCGAAGAGCACACGAGGTGCCCACGAGGTAGGGGGGCGCGCCCAGTAGGGTAGGGCGTGCCCTCCACCCTCGTGGAGCCCTCGTGTCCTTCCCGGACTGCTTCTTATTTTTCTTTTTTTCTAAATATTCCAAAACAGAGAAATATTGCCTTAAAAACTGCTTTGGAGTCAGTTTACTTACCGTACCACATACCTATTCCTTTTTGGAGTCTGAAACATTCTGGAAAGTGTCCCTTATGTATTCCTCTGGGGTTACGGTTTCAATAACATTGGTTTCAACATTTATGGGATTACCTGAGATATAATGTTTGATTCTTTGACCGTTCACCACCTTCGGATTTGTGCCTTCGAAGTTGTTGATTTTTATGGCACCGGAACGATAGACCTCCTCGATAACGTAAGGGCCTTCCCATTTAGAGAGAAGTTTTCCTGCAAAAATCTCAAACGAGAGTTGTATAGCAATACATAATCACCTACATTAAACTCACGCTTTTGTATCCTTTTGTCATGCAATTTTTTAACTTTTTCTTTAAACAACTTGGCATTTTCATAAGCTTGGGTTCTCCATTCATCAAGTGAGCTAATATCAAATAACCTCTTCTCACCGACAAGTTTTAAATCATAATTGATCTCTTTAATGGCCCAATATGTCTTATGTTCTAGTTCGAGAGGTAAGTGACATGCTTTTCCATAAACCATTTTATACGGAGACATACCCATAGGATTTTCATATGCAGTTCTATAGGCCCATAATGCATCATCAAGTTTCTTGGACCAATTCTTTCTAGATCTATTAACAGTCTTTTGCAAAATTAATTTGAGCTCCCTATTACTCAATTCTACTTGACCACTAGACTGCGGGTGATAAGGAGATGCAATTCTATGATTAACATCATACTTAGCAAGCACTTTACGAAAAGCGCCATGAATAAAATGTGAACCACCATCAGTCATTAAATATCTAGGGACTCCAAACCTCAGAAAAATAACTTCTTTAAGCATTTTAATAGAGGTGTTATGATCAGCACTACTAGTTGGAATAGCTTCTACCCACTTAGTAACGTAATCAACAACCACTAAAATATGTGTATAACCATTAGAGGCAGGAAAAGGTCCCATATAATCAAAGCCCCAAACATCAAATGGTTCGATAACGAGTGAATAATTCATAGGCATTTCTTGACGTCTACTAATATTACCAATTTTTTGACATTCATCACAAGATAAGACAAACTTACGGGCATCCTTGAAGAGAGTAGGCCAATAAAAACCGGATTGCAATACCTTATGTGCAGTTCTATCTCTAGCGTGGTGCCCTCCATAAGCTTTAGAGTGACACTTGCGTAGGATCTGTTCCTGTTCATGCTCAGGTACACAATGTCTAATAACACCATCTATTCCATTTTTATAAAGATGTGGGTCATCCCAAAAGTAATGTCTTAAATCATAGACGAACTTTTTCTTTTGCCGGTATGTGAAACTAGGTGGTGTAAATTTAGCCACAATATAATTAGCATAATCAGCATACCACGGAGTATTATGAGAGGCATTTATGACATTTAATTGCTCATCAGGAAAGCTATAATCAATAGGTAGTGGGTCATCAAGAACATTTTCTAACCTAGACAAGTTGTCTGCAACGGGGTTCTCAGCTCCCTTTCTATCAACAATATGCAAATCAAATTCTTGTAGCAAGAGAACCCATCTAATGAGTCTAGATTTAGCATCTTTCTTTTCCATAAGATATTTAATAGCAGCATGATCCGTATGAATAGTCACTTTAGAATCAACAATATAAGGTCTGAACTTATCACAAGCAAATACAACTGCTAAGAATTCTTTTTTAGTAGTAGCATAATTTCTATGAGCATTGTCTAGAGTTTTACTAGCATATTGAATAACATTTAATTTCTTATCAACTCTTTGCCCTAGAACAACACCTACAGCATAATCACTGGCATCACACATGATTTCAAAAGTTAAATTCCAATCAGGTGGTTGAACAATAGGTGCAGAGATCAATGCTTTCGTAACTATTTCAAATGCTTCTACACAATCATCATCAAAGACAAATTGTATATCTTTTTGTAATAAATTAGTCAGAGGTCGAGAAATTTTTGAGAAGTCCTTAATGAACCTCCTATAAAAACCGGCATGACCAAGGAAACTTCTTATACCTTTGATGTCCTTGGAACATGGCATCTTTTCAATAGCATCAACCTTGGCTTTATCAACTTCAATACCTGTTTCAGAAACTTTATGCCCCAAGGCAATACCTTCATTAACCATAAAGTGGCACTTCTCCCAATTCAAGACAAGGTTAGTTTCTTCACATCTCTGCAAAACTTAATCAAGGTTGCTCAAGCAATCATCAAAAGAGGATCCATAAACAGAAAAGTCATCCATGAAAACCTCACAAATCTTTTCACAAAAGTCAGAATATAGCCATCATGCTTCTTTGAAAGGTAGCGGGTGCATTACATAAACCAAAAGGCATATGTCTATAAGCAAAAGTACCAAAAGGGCAAGTAAAAGTAGTTTTTGATTGATCATTGGCTGACACAGGTATTTGAGAGAAACCAGAATAACCATCTAGAAAGCAAAAATGTGTATGTTTGGATAATCTTTCTAGCATTTGATCGATAAAAGGTAAGGGGTAATGATCTTTCTTAGTAGCCTTATTTAATTTGCGGAAATCAATTACCTTGCTATAACCTATAATAATTCTTTGCGGAATCAACTCATCTTTATCATTAGGAACGACGGTAATACCTCCCTTCTTAGGGACACAATGGACATGACTTACCCACTGACTATCAGCAACAGGATAAATTATACCTGCCTCCAGGAGCTTTAGTATTTATTTTCTTTCAATTGCTAATCGACAATGAAGCTCTTTCCCCTTTCTTCGACCTCCTTCCTGATATCCCTTACCACTTCTTTCATCTTAGGATTCAGCCTTCGTTGATGATCACGAGCTGGTTTGGCATCTTCTTCCAAATTTATTTTATGTTGACATAGAGTGGGACTAATGCCCTTAATATCATCAAGAGTATATCCAATAGCGGCACAGTGCTTCTTCAGAGTTTTCAATAATCTTTCTTCTTCATGCTCTGAAAGTTTAGCACTAATAATAACATGATATATCTTCTTTTCATCAAGATAAGCATATTTAAGAGTATCAGGCAACAGTTTAAGCTCAAACACGAGATCACCCTTGGGTGGAGGAGGATCCCCTAGGATTTCAACAGGAAAATTGTGTTTCAGGATGGGTTCCTGTTTAAAGAATACTTCATCTATTTCCCTTCTTTCATTCATAAACATATCATTTTCATGGTCTAGCAAATATTGTTCTAAAGGATCACTAGGAGGTACGGCAATAGAAGCTATACCAATAATTTCATCCTTACTAGGTAATTCCTCTTCACGGTGTTGTCTTCTAAATTTAGAGAAATTAAACTCATGAGACATATCACCCAAGCCAATAGTAACAACACTCTTTTCACAGTCTATCCTAGCATTAACTGTGTTCAAGAAGGGTCTACCAAAGATAATGGGACCAAAGCTATCTTGTGGGGAACCAAGAACAAGAAAATCAGCAGGATATTTAGTTTTCCCACACAAGACTTCAACATGTCTAACAATTCCAATGGGTGATATTGTATCTCTATTGGCAAGTTTGATGGTAACATCAATACCTTCTATCTTAGCAGGTGCAGTTTCATGCATAATTTCTTTGTATAAGTCATGAGGTATAGCACTAGCACTAGCACCCATATCACATAAGCCATGATAACAATGATCTCCTATTTTAACAGAAATAATAGGCATGCCTACCACAGGTCTATGTTTATCTTTAACACAAGGTTTGGCAATTCTAGCAGTTTCACCGCAGAAATAAATAACATGCCCATCAATATTATCAGCCAAGAGATCTTTAACAATAGCAATATTAGGTTCAACTTTGATTTTCTCAGGAGGTGTATAAGTTCTAATATTGCTTTTACGAACCACAGTTGAAGCTTTAGCATGATCCTTTATCCTAACAGGGAAAGGTGGTTTCTCAACATAAGAAGTAGGAACAACAGGATCATTATAAGTGATAGTCTTTTCTTCAACTTTAGTAGGTGCAGCTACTTTTACTTATATGGGAGGATGATATTTAAACCACTTCTCCTTGGGGAGATCAACATAAGTAGCAAAAGATTCAGAAAAAGAAGCTACTATCTTAGAGTCAAGTCCATATTTAGTGCTAAATTTACAGAAAACATCGGTATCCATAAAAGATTTAACACAATCGAACTTAGGTGTCATACTTGACTCCTTACCTTCATCGAGATCCCAATCTTCAGAGTTGTGTTTAATTCTATCCAATAAGTTCCATTTGAATTCAATAGTCTTTATCATAAAAGAGCCAGCACAAGAAGTATCGAGCATGGTGCGATTGTTATCAGAAAGCCGAGCATAAAAACTTTGAATAATTATTTCTATTGAGAGCTCATGATTGGGGCATGAATATAACATTGATTTAAGCCTCCCCAAGGTTGAGCGATGCTTTCTCCTCGCGAGGCCAAAAATTATATATATAATTGCGATCACGATGAACAAGATGCATAGGATAAAATTTCTGATGAAATTCCAATTTCAATCGTTTGTAGTTCCATGACCCCGTATCATCACATAGCCTATACCATGTCGATGCATCTCCCTTCAAAGATAAAGGGAAGACCTTCTTCTTAACAACATCATCGGGTATACCTGCAAGCTTAAATAATCCACAAATTTCATCCACATAGATTAGGTGCTCATCAGGATGCTTTGTTCCATCTCCTACAAAAGGATTAGCTAGCAGTTTTTCTAACATACCCGAAGGAACTTCAAAGGGAACATTTTCATTTTCAGTAAGTTCAGTAGGTTGAGGAGAAACTCTTTGCTCTACTGGACGAGGTGAAGATACCCCGAACAGGCCCCTCAGAGGATTACTTTCCATAGTAACAAGTGACAGTAAATTTCAGCACACTATATAAATTTTTCCTTACCAAAGGCACTTCACTCCCCGACAACGACGCCAGAAAAGAGTCTTGATGACCCAAAAGTACAGGGGATCTATCGTAGTCCTTTCAATAAGTAAGAGTGTCGAACCCAACAAGGAGCAGAAGGAAATGATAAGCAGTTTTCAGCAAGGTATTCTCTGCAAGTACTAAAATAAGTGGTAACAGATAGTTTTGTGATAGGATAATTTGTAACGAGCAACAAGTAACAAAAGTAAATAAAGTGCAGCAAGGTGGCCCAATCCTTTTTGTAGCAAAGGACAAGCCTGGACAAACTCTTATAGAGAGAAAAGCGCTCCCGAGGACACATGGGAATTATCGTCAAGCTAGTTTTCATCACGTTCATATGATTCGCGTTCGGTACTTTGATAATTTGATATGTGGGTGGACCAGTGCTTGGGTGCTGTTCTAACTTGAACAAGCATCCCACTTATGATTAACCTCTATTGCAAGCATCCGCAACTACAACAAAAGTATTAAGGTAAACCTAACCATAGCATGAAACATATGGATCCAAATCAACCCCTTACGAAGCAACACATAAACTAGGGTTTAAGCTTCTGTCACTCTAGCAACCCATCATCTACTTATTACTTCCCGATGCCTTCCTCTAGGCCCAAATAATGGTGAAGTGTTATGTAGTCGACGTTCACATAACACCACTAGAGGCTAGACAACATACATCTCATCAAAATATTGAACGAATACCAAATTCACATGACTAGTAATAGCAAGACTTCTCCCATGTCCTCAGGAACAAACGTAACTACTCACAAAGCATATTCATGTTCATAATCAGAGGGGTATTAATATGCATAAAGGATCTGAAAATATGATCTTCCACCAAATAAACCAACTTGCATCAACTACAAGGAGTAATCAACACTACTAGCAACCTACTAGTACTAATCCCGGACTTAAGAGACAAGAATTGGATACAAGAGATGAACTAGTGTTTTGAGAGGAGATGGTGCTGGTGAAGATGTTGATGGAGATTGCCCTCTCCCAATGAGAGGAGCGTTGGTGATGACGATGGCGATGATTTCCCCCTCCCGGAGGGAAGTGTCCCCGGCAGAACAGCTCTGCCGGAGCCCTAGATTGGTTCCGCCAAGGTTCCGCCTCGTGGCGGCGGAGTCTCGTCCCGAAAGGTTGCTTATGATTTTTCCCTGGACGAAAGACTTCATATAGCAGAAGATGGCTGCCGGAGAGCCAACATGGGGCCCACGAGGCAAGGGGCGTGCCCTGGGGGGGGGGGGGGTTAGGGCGCGCCCCCACCCTCGTGAAAATATTTCTTCCGCTCTGTATTTTTTATTATTTCCAAAAATAACTTTTGTGGAGTTTCAGGACTTTTGGAGTTGTGCAGAATAGGTCTCTAATATGTGCTCCTTTTCCATCCCAGAATTCCAGCCGTCGGCATTCTCCCTCCTTATGTAAACCTTGTAAAATAAGAGAGAATAGGCATAAGTATTGTGACATAACATGTAATAGCATCCCATAATGCAATGAATATTGATATGAAAGCATGATGCAAAATGGACGTATCACCTAGCACTATCGAACATTATGCTTGCGACCCTATGAGTTCAAAACATGCAGAAATGACCGAGACTCCTCTTCGGTTAATAATCCATATTGATTCCCACATATTCAACGAAGATCTTTATCGGTTGAACCACGATGGCGAGGATTCAGATAATCTCGTATGCAATTCCCTTTGTCCAGTGATATGTTATTGCCCGAGATTCAATCGTCAGTATCTCCATACATAGTTCAATCTCGTTACCGACAAGTCCCTTTACTCGTTCCTTAATACAAGATCCCATGACTAAATTCATTAGTCAGATGAAGCTTCTTCTGATGTTGTATTACCGAGAGGGCCCATAGATATCCCTCTGTCACACTTGGTGACAAATCCCAGTCTTGATCCATGCAACCCAACAGACACCTTCGGAGATACCTGTAGAGCAGCTTTATGATCACCCAGCTACGAAGTGACGTTTGATAGCACACAAGGTGTCGGTGGGAACGACACCTATGGGATCACTGGAATCCCTTCTACGGTCGGCGGGCGCGGGGTTGTGAGGAGAGCAGGTCCAAGAGCCAACACAAGGATCGTTTACCAAGGTTCGGGCCGCGAGGATGCATAAAACCCTAGTCCTGCTTTGGTGGATGTATTGAGTGTTCTTGAGCTTTTGAACTAGCTACGGTGGTTGCGTAGTTCCAAAGAGCTGAATCCCTATCCTGATCGCCTCGGGCCTCCTTTTATAGGCAAAAGGGGTTACCACAGTGGCACACAGGAGGTGGAAAGGTCTACAATGTGCGAGCTTATCGCATGTATTACAGGACAAGACACATCTAATGCGTTGCTTAGGTGTCCCTTAGCTTTATCGGGACAGGAGCGAGGCCCGTCCCGTCCGTTGCCGCCTCGCCTTGCTTCGACACGCGCCCAGGCCAGCGATGCATGCGGCTCCATGTAGGCAGGCAGGCAGCTGAGGTGGTGCGGTGGTAGGGTCTTCACGAAGATTTGCATGCCACCACGCAGGTGCTTGCTGAGTTGGCATAGAGGCTGCCCGTCGCCATGCAGGTGCCTACCTAGCTGGTTGAGCTAGCAGCTGCTTGGGGACGGCAGTGGAGTCTTGGTCGACGTGGGCCTGGTTGTGGCCCCGCTGACACCCTCGGCAAGGGCCTTGCCGGGAGCCCGGCAAGGGTCTTGCCGTGGCGTCGCAGTCGTCCCTGGCAAGGCGCTTGCCGGGGGTCTTGTGGATCTGCTCGGCAAGGATCCCGCCGAGGGTCACCGTCTTCTGGTTCTCATCTGATCTCATATATCTATGGTCTTGACAAAGATCTGCATGCCACCACGGAGGTGCCTCCCGAGCCCTGGTCCCAACGTAGTTGTTGAAGGTGTTCGGAACCTTTTGGCTCAAGGGCGGCTCGCTCTGCTTGTGTTGGGCAAGTTGCCCCGGCAAGGCTCTTGCCGGGGCTGCGGAGGCCGCCCCGGCAAGGCTCTTGCCGGGGGAGTCCACCTTGCCCCCTTTGCTCTTTGTGTTTCTGGTCTTGGTGTTGCCTTAGCCATCTTGTGCTTTTGGCTTCTGTCCGGTTCCCCTCCTCTGCCCTACTTAGTGTGGCCGCGGCGCGTGGCTCCGACTGCCCGTGCACAAGTAAAGGGGTACAAAGGAGTGCCCCTACTTTTGTACACCGACAGGAGCCCCCGGGCCTGGGCCACACATAAGCGCGACACGTTGTTGGGCCAGGCCCAAAACGGTGCGCGGGCAGGTGGGGCGGATTTTTACCGCGTTAACTCTTTGTCCGCTGCGCTTCCCCACGACCCGCGTTGAACGCGCGACATGGGGGGTCGTGCATGACGTGGGGGTCATGCATGGGGCGGTCTCTGCACGCATGCATCACGTCGTGGTTAATGGGAAAGGAGGCGGCCCGCGCCTTCCCCATAAAAAGGGATAACCGCGGGCGCGCTGCTCACTTTACCCCTCTTCCTGTGTCTTCTCCAATCTCAGAGCCGCCGCCTCCCCCTTCGTCCTTTTTTTCGAGCTTTTCGCCTTTGCTCGCCGCTGCTACGCCTTCGCTGTCCTTTGCCCCTCGCTTCTTGCAACGGCCATGGCTCCCAAATCCACCAGGGGCAAGGGAGTGGCCAAAGATGCCGAGGCGACGGAGCCGCCGGAGAGCGAGTAGGCAGCACGACGGACGCAGCTCGCCTACTTTCCCTCGACGGTCGACGTGATCGAACTGCGGGACTACTTCAAGCCCCTGTGGGGGTGCAAGATGGGGGGAGACGACGGGGCATCCAGCCATGCGTGTCATCCCCGCCAACTGCACCGAGGCTGCCCCAAATCGGTATCCATTCTTCGTTGATTACTTCTCTTGCGGCCTCTGCCCCCTTCTCTGACCTCTTCAACGATGTCAAGCACACCTACGGATTCCACCTTATGGATTTTACTCCAAATGCCATGGCGTGCATGGCTCTCTTCGCGCACCTCTGCGAGGGTTTCGCCGGGGTGCATCCCACCACGGCGCTCTTCCGCCACTACTTCTACCCTCGGATCCAACCGAGGGGCGCCATTTCCGGTTGCGTTGCCTGGATCCCACGGACCAAGGGGCATACCCGGAGGGCGCTCAGAAGGAGAGGTGGGAAGAATGGCGGGGCCGATGGTGCTGGGTTGAGGAGGATGATCCACAAGATTTCTGCCGGGTTCGCCAGGTGCCGCCGGTTCAATGGAGCGACTGGAGCGATGCTGATGCCGACGACGCGAAGCTCACGGTCGCCACCACCAGGATCCTTCGCCTCACCGAGGCCGGGCTCACCCTCGATATGATCGGGGCGGATTTCATCTCCCGCCGAATCGCTCCACTGCACAACAAGGGGAGGCCGGCCTGGCTTTTCAGGAATGCCGCCGACATCATGAGGCTCCGCCCCGGCCTCGACCACAACCTCACGGTGATGCGACACACGCATCTCTGCCAATGGCTCTTCCAGCTCGATGTGAACCGCGATGGCGAGGTCGAGCTGTCCGGCAAGGTCACGAAGGCCGGCAAGGTCGCCAAGGGGCCCTTGTTTACGTTGCCGACGGGAGTGGTCCCGTTGAGTAACAACTCTCGCCGGACCGACATCATCGCCATGATGCCGGACTTCAACGCGCATGGCGTTGACCCGAACTGGGTCGAGCCGGAGGAACTTCAGGTGCAGGAGTTCTCTGACACCTTGCACGAGGGGTACGTCATCGCCGAGCCGCGGCTCGTCCAGGACACCTCCCAGGTGGAGCTGGATTACATTGCTGCCAGGGCGGCGGAGGCAGAGCTCGCCACGGAGGCCGACAGCGCCGTCAGTGTGGAGGACAAGGCCGCGGCAGAAGCGGAGGAGAAGGAGCTCGCCTAGTGGGCGGCGGCCGCTGGGGAGGCCAGCAGCGCCGGCACCGGGGCTCCTCTCGTTGAAGACGTGGTCGATGAGTCGTCGGAGGAGGAGGACGAGGCCGCCGACCCTCCAGCCACGGGGAGAGGGTGAGTCCTGCGGAGGGCCACCTCTGGCGAGCCGGTCCGGCCCGGCAGGGCCGGACAACCGTGGCAAGCCCAAGGGGGTCCGGGCGCTAGACAAGGGCCGCGGCGGCGAAGAAGACGGTGAAAGCCACGGTGGCGAAGAAGAGAGCGGTCGCCTCTTCTTCGTACAAATGCCCTCGGAGTCCATCAGCTTCCCCTCCACCAGAAGATGACGACGCAGAGGTCACCTTCGACTTCGGGTCCCTCAGCCCGAGGAGGAAGAGGAAAGCGGCAGAGGAGGATGTGGAGGACGAGTAAATATTATTCCTTTCTGTCATCTCCACCCCCTTCAGACGGTGCCACTTATCTTGACTTGTTTTCATCTTTGCAGGGACGCGGAGACGCTGGCCCAGAGGGTGAAGAGGGCCAAGGCTTCGGCGGGCGCCCAGCCCCCGGCAGGCGCCGCTAGCGCACCGCTGGTGGTGTTGAGCAGTCCAGACAGTAGCCCCCGGCACAGCCCCCAGCGTAAGTCCATCACTCGCCCCTCGTCAACATGTGTTGGGGGCATGATCCCTTGCTGCTAACCTTGCCGCGATTGCAGGAGGGGGACAGTAGCAGGAGGAGACACAGAGGGCTACTCCCAACACGCCGCCCCAAGGGGCATCCCCGGCAAGGGCACCAAGCACCGAGCCCATGCACACGGAGGAGGAGGAGGCGAACTCAAGCGTTGGTGGCTTTGCCTCAGCGCCAAACGTTGGCGGGGAGGGGACCTCTGCCTCCCAGCCCGGCACGGGTAAGTCACTGGCCTTCCGTCCCAGTTCTCTTTTCTTTGTTCTTCCTGAATCTTGGTCTTGGCCTCGCCTCATCCCCCTTCTTAGTATCTAGATCCCCCATCGGTGGACCAGGAGGACATAGACACCGTCATCGAGGATGTCGCCAAGGACGCCGTGGCGGAGGCCGAGAAGATTGCTGTCGAGGATGCCGGCAAGGGCGCTGCTGAGGACGCCGCCAAGGGGTCTGCCGGGGAGGCCGACAAGGGGCCTGCCGGGGAGGCCGGTAGGTCCGCCGCTGATGAGGAGGTGGTCCACGACCAGCCTTCTTCCTCCGCTGCCTCTAGCTCCGACAGGTATCTGAAGGTGGGCGATGACCTTTTCGTCCACCTCCCAGGAACGTCGAGTTCCAGGGCACCCGTTGAGGGCGAGGTGTTCGACGAGGAAGTGCTTGCCGCTGCCGGGCTCGAGGTTGTTGACGAGCCGAGCACCGGAGGCAATGGTTCTCAGGAGGAGCGGCTTCTCCAAGCCATGGGCGCCAACTTTCAGAAGCTCCAGGTGCTCCACTGCGCCCGCCAGGACAAGGCCAAATCGAGGGCGGCAACGGTGGACAAGGAGGAGGCGGATCTCAAGGTACGCGTCGCCGAGGCGCAAACTTGGTTCTGCCAAGCTAACGAAGAGCTGAAAGCTGCCTAGGGTGAGCTAGCCAAGCGCGACGTGGAGCTCTCCATGAAGCTGGCCGACATTGAGAAAGCCCAGGAGATGGCGGAAAACCTGGCCGCCGCAGCCGAAGCCGCTCGGACCTAGCACCAAGCCGCGCTGAACTCCCAGGAGGAGGACTTTGCCGTGCGTGAGGAGAAGCTTGCCGCAATGCTCCGCCGCAAGGATGAAGAGGTGGAGAAGCTCATCGTGCAGCAGACCCAAGAGCTGGAGCAGAGGCACAGGGGGGCGCTCGATGCCCAGGCTCTGGTTCACGCCGGTAAGGTGAAGGAGCTGGAGGTGGAGCGGGATGAGCTGAAGGAGCAAGCTCTGAAGCTGTCCAAGGAGAAGGACACGCTAAAAGGCGCCCTGACAGAGGCGCAGGGCACGGCCATCAGCAGGGCCGGGGAGCTCTCCGAAGCCAACAACTCCATCAGAGACCTCAAGCTGAAGCTGGAGGGTCTTGAGAAGATGCTCTCGGAGGCCAAGGCCTGGGAAGGGACCCTGGCCAAGAATCTGGAGGCCGAGAAGCAGCTGCGGAAGAACGACGCCCTCGACTTCAAGGAGCACGTGGAGGGAGAGAACCACTGGCTCAATCGCCTCGCAGCTGTTGCGGACCAGGCCACCACGCAGCTGGCCACCATGGGATGTCGGACGTGAAGTATGCCCCGGAGCGGAACGTGAGCGCCAACTGCAGCCTGGCCCTGTTCTTTGAGAGGGTTGTCGGTGCCTTGGAGTGGCTTCACGCCAACCGGGCGACCTCGCTGGCTGATGAGGCCCGGAGGCTTTGCCAGGGTGCCATGACCAAGGTTCTCACCAAGGTGGCGTACTGGAACCCCAACCTCGACTTCGACGTCGCGCTGGACAGCTTGCCGGCGGGTGTAGACCTCGCGGCGCTCAAGGAGCGTATCAAGCCCATCATCAGCCGCGTCGGCGGAATCGAGAGGATAGAGGGCCAACGCCGAGATTAGGCACCCCGTCTCCCACTATCGCTGCAGGTTCATGACCAAGACAATTTTTATCTTTAGTTAGAACCGCAACAAGAATTGATGTAATATAACTCTGCAGTGCTTTTGATACAATGCATGTTATTTTCCTGTTCGATCTTCCTTTGTACGTCCACCCTATATTATCCGGGTAGGATCGCCGGCGCGTAAAACCAGGGCGGCGTCTTGAGGACGGATCCCCAATGGCCTATCGGGTGTGCTTGCAGCCGGGCGAACCACCTTGCCGCCCCAACGCGGCCGCTCGAACTGTCGATCTTGACTCGAGTCAGAATCGAGAGCGTTTCCGGTCGCGGAAGGCTACCCTGCCACTCTCGACGCGGCCGCTTGAGCTGTTGAGCGGACTCGAAACAGAACAAGGGCGTTGCGAATCGCGGGAGGGCCCCTTTGCATGCAGGTTTTCCATACAAATAACGAGATCTCCGAGGGGAATTACCTTTATATAAAAGGAAATAAAGTTTGGTGTGACTTAGCTTCCCTGTCGCTGCGCGGGCGTCCTTCGCGCCTGCAGGCGATGTTGTTCTCCTGGCCGTCTTCTCCTTTGGAAGCCATGGCGACGAAGAACTGCCAGGCCAACTGCTAGACTAGATTCCCACAACTGCTCCCCCTACCTGGCGCGCCAAAGATGTCGGTGGGAACGACACCTATGGGATCACTGGAATCCCTTCTACGGTCGGCGGGCGCGGGGTTGTGAGGAGATCAGGTCCAGGAGCCAGCACAAGGATCGTTTACCCAGGTTCGGGCCGCGAAGATGCGTAAAGCCCTAGTCCTGTTTTGGTGGATGTATTGAGTGTTCTTGAGCTTTTGAACTAGCTACGGTGGCTGCGTAGTTCCAAAGAGCCGAATCCCTCTCCTGATCGCCTTGGGCCTCCTTTTATAGGCAAAAGGGGTTGCCACAGTGGCACACAGGAGGTGGAAAGGTCTACAGTGTGCGAGCTTATCGCACGTATTACAGGACAAGATGCATTTAATGCGTTGCTTAGGTGTCCCTTAGCTTTATCGGGGACGGGAGCGAGGCCCGTCCCGTCCGTTACTGCCTCACCTTGCTTCGAGACGCGCCCAGGCCAGTGATGCATGCGGAGCCATGTAGGCAGGCAGGCAGCTGAGGTGGTGCGGTGGTAGGGTCTTCATGAAGATTTGCATGCCTCCGCAGGTGCTTACTGAGTTGGCGTAGAGGCTGCCCGTCGCCGCGCAGGTGCCTGCTGTCGGCGTTCTTGGAACGGGGGTCCCCAGACTTGCCTGCCTGTGGCCTGCGGCGTGGCTCAAGGGAGGCCCAACACGGCCCATCTTCATCAACACAAGACCCAAGACCCTCGTGAGGGGCTAAGCCTCGCGGGGCGGACGATGCAGAGCTTCCTCAGGCGCGGCCTCATCAGGCTGGCTCACAAGGAGGCAGAGAGATCAAGGCGGGGTACCTCACGAGGTGCCCATGACGTAAGCCATGACGACCACGGGCGCCGGGCGGGCGCCAGCCCGCACAGTGTCCTCCTTTCCTCTTTGGTGCAAAGGGGGCAAGCGCAGGCGAGAGGATCAAGCAAAGGCATCCATTTCGGTGCAACGAGACCAAGACCAGCTCCGCGACAAGGGGTAAGTCATTATGAAGCCCAAGCCAGCATCATCACTAGAGCCTTTGGCAGGCGAGGACCAACTTTAGTCAGGATAAGTGTACTCGATGTTCCCCTTCAAAATGGTCAACTGTTGGCGCCCTTCCCGCTCAATTTTTGGGAAGAGGCCCAGGGCCTTTGCCTATAAATAGGACTAGCCACCCCCAGGGTAGGGCGAATCAGGAGAGACGAGGTCGAGAACTAGCAAGCTAGAATCCGGAGAGGAGGACAGAGAGAAAGAAGGGCGGCTGAACTCCTCCTAGCAGTTCATCCTCTCAGCCAAGAATAGGCCCTCGCGAGGCTGTTCTGCCTTGTACTGTTCATCATCATTGGCCCAAGAGGCAATCCACCACACCACACTGGAGTAGGGTATTACACCACATCGGTGGCCCGAACCAGTATAAACCCTGTGTCTCTTGTGTTGTTCTTTCAGTAGTTTAGATCTTTGCGAGACAGAGAGGTAGAGAGCGTAATCTCCGCGCGCACCCCAGAGTTCAAACCTTAAGGGTCTGCCGGAACCCGAAATCCGACATTTGGCGCGCCAGGTAGGGGTGCGCGGGATCCACCTTTCTACCACTTCGCGTCTCATCGCATCATCATCACCATGTCCGGCGACCAGACGGGCAATCAAGATCCATGGGCGGCGTGCCCCGCCCGCGCAGAGCCGCTCGCCTCGGGCGACCCCGCGCCCCAGGCAGCTCGTGGTCCGCAGGGCGCTGCGGGCCGTGGGCGGCGCGGACAACCTTCAACAACCCTCATGCCGCGGCAAGCGCGGTCGGCAGCAAGGGCCTCCAATCACGCCGCGACCACGACACCGTACACCCGCCGGGAGCAGGCGAACTCGAGGGCCACGCTCACGGTGGCGCGAGAGCTGCCGCAGTGCAGGCTGCTGAAGGGCGGCCGTGATGTGCTGCAGGAGCGGGTCGCCGAGCTCCTGGGCTTTGCCGCCTCGGGGGCTCACCCCTTCTGCATCCAGCTCCCGTCTCAAGCCCAGAGCGGCACGCGCGGGGGCCCCGCGCACGCACGCAGGACCCAAGACTACCCCAACGCCAGTGAAGCCGCCGGCGCCGGACTGGCGGTGGTGCTACCCCTGCCCCCAGCACGTGAAGGGGAGGGACTCGGCGCGGCCCTCGGCTCCAGTGGGCAGCCGCGCTACCACCCCACGGTGGGCACGTCAAGCAGAGCAGCCTGGCACACGGAGTACTACGGCGTAGCCTTCGGGATAACGGCGCCAGAAGAATACGTGCTACACATTATGGACCAAGGACCCGCTCACGAGGGAGAACGAGGCTCGCTCCTCAGCCCGAGCTGGGAGGACGAGACACCAGAAGCTGAGCTCTTCCAGGAGCCCCGGGACGGTTCCGCCGGTCGCGCTGGGGGCGACGATTATCGGGTACCGCTAGTTTCTCAGGAGCAGGCGTACGCTAATCATGGATCGCAGGAAGTGTAGGTCGCCACAGCAAGCAGCTGCCCCGCTCCCACAGCCTCCTACCCCTCGGGAGGAGGGTGCAGGGGGCTGTAGGAGAGGGGCGGAGATCTGACATCACCACTGTGGCGTTCGGAGCAAGGCATTCTCAGGAGGTAGGCCCTCCGCTGGGGAGGCGCCTAAGGGCCTGCCCCTGGCGGAGGACCCGTGGTCGTCGGGGGAACCACTGGCGGCCGCTCTACCCCACCGGCGGCGTCCTGGTTTCCAGTCGTCGTTGGTGGCACTAGAGTGTGGCGCAAGGCGGGGCCCTCATCTGGCGATATGAAGCAAGGCCGGTACCTATGAAGAAGGCCCAGTGCTTGTGAAGCTCGCCGCCCCGTGACACTCACGTAATAATGAGTGGGGCTGTACACGCCCCGGAGTCTCAGGGGTGCCGGCCTCAGGCCCTGGGGCTCCCTCCCACGCCCAGTGGACAACACTTAGCTCCGCGCTGGTGAGAAGACGTCCAAGACTAGATTAGGTGCCGGACGCGGCCTTTTGTCTGCTTTCTTTGCCTTTTCCTTTGGTTGTAACTTTTCCTTCGCTGGATTTAAGTTGGATTCGAATTTGAGATTTGCGTGTGTTCGGGGAAGGGGTGCTTAGTCTCGTTCGAACCATTTCTCACGTTCTGGTTACCGCCTCACCACAGTTGCCTCCCCTCGCGAGCCCCTCGCGAGACGGGTCAGGCCCGGCTCGTGCGTGACCCGGACTGCCGCTGTCGCTCCCTCTCAGGAGGATTTTCCGGTGCCTGCGGAAGCTGTCGCGTTTCGGAAAAGGCCCGGAGCCTGTGAAGAAGGCGAATGCCTGTGAAGCTGTCACGTTTCGGAAAAGGCCCGGAGCCTGTGAAGAAGGCGAATGCCTGTGAAGCTGTCGCGTTTTGGAAAAGGCCCGGAGCCTGTGAAGAAGGCGAATGCCTGTGAAGCTGTCGCGTTTCGAAAAAGGCCCGGAGCATGTGAAGAAGGCGACTACCTGTGAAGCTGTCGCATTTCGGAAAAGGCCTGGAGCCTGTGAAGAAGGCGACTACCTGTGAAGCTATCGCGTTTCGGAAAAGGCCCGGAGCCAGTGAAGAAGGCGAATGCCTGTGAAGCTGTCGCGTTTCGGAAAAGGCCCGGAGCCTGTGAAGAAGGCGAATGCCTGTGAAGCTGTCGCTTTTCGGAAAAGGCCCGGAGCCTGTGAAGAAGGCGAATGCCTGTGAAGCTGTCGCGTTTCGGAAAAGGCCCGTAGCCTGTGAAGAAGGCGACTGCCTGTGAAGCAGTCGCGTTTCGGAAAAGGCCCGGAGCCTGTGAAGAACGCCAACACCTGTGAAGCTCCCCGTGAGCGACGCTCTCGTGCCCTACGGATTCAGCCAAAGAACACCCAAGGCGACTCGCCCTCCCACGGGCTGCCTCGGGAGCCTGCGCAAAACAAAGGTAAAGCAGCCAACTACCGGGCGCGGGCGCACGCGCAATGTAACAACTACTAAAACGACGAGCACAAATTTTACATAAGGGGCTCCCCCTCCCAAAATGCTCTCACAGCCATCAGGCCAAAAACCTGAGTTCTATTCATACAGGGTAAAAAGACAGGAGCGATGTGTACTTAGTCGGACAAATCCCCCAGTGCATCCTCAGGAGCGCCTCCCGAGCCGTCGCTGGCATCGCTGAATTCGGCATCGCCGTTTGCGTCGTCACAAGCGGCGTCAGGGCCATTCACCACACCGCCCTCGTCAGCGGCCGCGATCACGTCGTCGTCATCCGAAGCGAAGGCCCTGACAAGAGCGTCCACGTTGTCTTCCACCCAGTGCGCCAGGTCGTCTCGGACGGCCTGGGGAACTGGGGCGATGGCGGCGTCAAAGTCGAAGTTGGGATCCATGTTCCGGAGATGGCTGAAGACACGGGAAAAGGCACGCCCGAGCAGGGCACGGCTCCTCTCCTCCACCAACCTGTTGGCCCTGACCGACCGCGCCTCCAGCTGCGTCAGCACGGCGGTGAAGAATTGAAGGTTGCCAGCATAGTTGATTGTGTGCGGCTCGCCAACAGCCGCCTCACAGATGTTTCCAAGGCCGTGTTAGCTCTCTCCCGGAGCGTGGCGAGCATGGGGGCGTGCACGTGCTCCAGGACCTGACGCTGACGTATCTCGTCCGCGTTCTGGCGCGCGACGGCCTTGGCCTCCTCCACCCGCTGGCGAAGACGGAGCATCTCGGCCTGAGAGGTGGCTAGCTCCCCTTGCGCAGCCTCAAGGGCAGCCCGAGAGGCATCGGCCCGCCGCACCGCCTCCTCCTGCTTGGCCCTCAAGGCTGTGGTCCTTCCTTCAGCCTCGACCCGGATCAACTGCAGTCTCCTCTCGAGCTCGCGCTTGAGGTCTTGGCGCGCCATCGCCACCCGACGTCCAACCTCCTCCAGGACACGGGCTTCCCGTGCGGCGACATCCTCCTCTGCCCGCGTCACCAAACGCTCCCTCGTCTCCAGCCGCTCGTACTCGCAGGTGCGTTCAGCGGCCTCCAGCGTCAACGCTTCCTCACGCTTCTGGAGCTCAGCCGGGTCGCCTGAGGCCACCTTCATCGACGCAAGGGCTGCCTCGTGCAGCTCCACCTGCTCCTCCAGTAAGTGGCACCGGGCCAGGAGCTCCCGAGCCCGCTCCTCCGCCACTTCTCGCCGTCGGTCAGCTTCCCGGGCCTCCTCAGCAGCCTGGGATCGGGGCACCCGGGAGGCCTCCAATGACGCCTTCGCCTCTTCATCATCAAGGTCGCGCTGATGGCGCGCGAGGGCGATGGCGGCCTCCAGCTCGCGCCTACCTGCGGCCAGGCGAAGACCCTCGGCCTCCAGGCGCGCGTCTTCGTCGGCGAGCTCCTCCCCAAGCAGGTCCACCGCGCCAGTCGCCCTTCGAAGAAACCCTTGGCGGCGAGCGTGACGCTCCCGGGCGCGCTCGAGCACGTCTTTCACGCCACCATCTGCCCCAAGCAAGCGCCGGGGGCCACGAATCATCGTTCCCCCTCCGGGCAGGGGGCTGGGGGCTGGCGCCCTCGCGACGGCCGGGCGCGCCGCACCAGAAGCCCGGCCTGGAGCCAGCTCGTCTCCAGATGATGGGCGCGGGGGGCGCCTCAGCCAATCACAGTCCACGACCAGACGAGAAGCCCACGGCAGATTGGCTATGCCACGAGAGGGCCCGCGAAGGAAGATCTCAGGGAGTGAAGGGCAACAGCGCGCCGCGGGACGATCCGCCCCTTCGATCGCCCTCACCACAAGAACATTGCTGCTCGGGGCACTAGGGGGCGGTGGAGGAGGCGAAGCCAAAGGAGGCGGCACCTCAGCTGCCTCTGCGAGCTCAGCCGGAAGGGGCCTGCGGAGCAAGGGTCAGTAAAAGCAACAAGAGGGTCAGAGGCTGGAAAAGGAGAAAGCTTACTCATCGGTGGCGAAGTACTTCCTGCGCTTCAGCAGGCGACAAGGGAAGTCTTCACCCAGGGCCTCCCTTTTCCTCTGGAGGGCCTCAAAGTCCACATGGAAACGACCCAAGAGAAGAGCGCAGGGATCAACCTGCGACGAGGGCAAAGCATCAAGGCGATCCGCGTCAGGGGCACCTGCCTGGTGTGCACTGCCGGACGCCTCGCCCCAGGGAGCAACCGGAGCCTCAGGGGCCTCACTCGCAGACACTAAAGGCAGCTGCTCGCCACTCTCGGACTCGACGGCATGGGCCCCAGCAGCTGCTCCCTCGTGAGTATCACCCGGCGCTGTCACCCTGTCAGGAGGCCCCTCGGCCTCTGGCGCCTCATGCCTCCCCGCTCCGCCACTTGAGGAAGAGTCGCCTTGGCCGACTGCAAGGGCAATCACCATCACTGGGTTCTTGCGAGGCCCCTGGAGGCCAACAGGGCGCAGCCCCCACTCATCAAAGAAAGGCATCTGCTTCACAAAGTCATCCTTGTTCTTGCAAAGGTACATCAGGGGCCCTCCCCGCTGGACGCTGCCCGGGTTGGGGTCACCAGTCAAGACCAAGAGCACCGTCCTCAGCACTTCAGGCGTCAGATCCTCTTCCCGGAGCCTCATATGATCACCACGCCCACTGAAGGTCCACATTCGACGGGAGTGGCGCTGGAGAGGAGCAATACGGCGTAGCAGGAACTCCTTCACCACCTTGGGCGCAGTCACGCCATTCGATTTTAAGAACGTGAAGCAACGCCAGACGAAGGCGAGCCGGGGGCTCTCGAGCGTCTCCTGGACCCAGCCTGAATTGGGGACAGCGGGCGAGGTTGGCTTCGACAGCAGGGGGCTGGGCACCCCAACGTCTACATACAGCCACCGCTCGCGGAACCCAGCCGAAGGCGAAGGGATCCCGAAGTCGATCCCAGAGGCCGCTGTCTCGGGCGCGGCAACAAAGCTCACGCACGCCGAGCACTGGGTAGAGTCGACGAGGCGCAGGGAGAAGAAGTGGCGCAGCAAGGCAACCGATGGAGCGATACCCATCATTGCTTCGCAAACAAAAGCAAAGTCTGAGAGAAGCGCGATGGATTCGGGACCCAGATGCATCATATGGATCTGGTAATGGGAAAGCACGACCCTGAAGAAATCACAGAAGGGGGGAACCAGATCCGCCCATAGGGCATCAGCGAAGTAATGGACCTCGGTGATTATCCTATCAGTAGGGAAGTGAGACGTGGGCCAGGCCATCGTCCTCCCGCACTCGTTGAAGGTAGTAGCCAGAGCCGAGCTGACCTTGCCCAGGCCCTCTCGGTTGAGTATGATCGACCGGCCGACGGCGGGGCCACCAACGGCGGCAAGAGAGGCGGAGGCGTGGGTTGCTTCCCTCTTCCTTTCTTCTTCGGAGCCATGGCGATGGGAAGGGGGAGAGATGGTTTGAGATTGAGTTGAGAGCAGGAGCCGGAGTTCGAGCGGAGGAAGGATAGAGGGCGCACGAGCAAAGGGAAGAAAGTGGCCGTGTACAACTACGGGTCCGCCTAGCACGGCGCGGAATAAGGGGGCATGGAGGAACAGTACCGCCCACGTCCAATCAACCACCACGCGGCGCCCAAGCCAGCAGGCTGTTAGGGCCCGCGGCGCTTCGCCCTTGTCCTTTCGCCTCCCTGCACGGCCAAGTCCGGGCGCGCCTTGGGCCAGGGGGCTACTGTCGGTGTTCTACGAACGGGGGTCCCGAGACTTGCCTGCCTGCGGCCTGCGGCGTGGCTCAAGGGAGGCCCAACACGGCCCATCTTCATCAACACAATACCCAAGACCCTCGCGAGGGGCCAAGCCTCGCGGGGCGGACGACGCAGAGCTTCCTCAGGCGCGGCCTCATCAGGCTGGCTCACGAGGAGGCGGAGAGATCAAGGCGGGGTACCTCACGAGGTGCCCATGACGTAAGCCATGACGACCACGGGCGCCGGGCGGGCGCCAGCCCGTGTAGTGTCCTCCTTTCCTCTTTGGTGCAAAGGGGGCAAGCGCAGGCGAGAGGATCAAGCAAAGGCATCCATTTCGGTGCAACGAGACCAAGACCAGCTCCGCGACAAGGGGGAAGTCATTGTGGAGCCCAAGCCATCGTCATCACCAGAGCCTTTGGCAGGCGAGGACCAACTTTAGTCAGGATAAGTGTACCCGATGTTCCCCTTCAAAATGGCCAACTATTGGCGCCCTTCCCGCTCAATATTTGGGAAGAGGCCCAGGGCCTTTGCCTATAAATAGGACTGGCCACCCCCAGGGTAGGGCGAATCAGGATAGACGAGGTCGAGAACTAGCAAGCTAGAATCCGGAGAGGAGGACAGAGAGAAAGAAGGGCGGCTGAACTCCTCCTAGCAGTTCATCCTCTCAGCCAAGAACAGGCCCTCGCGAGGCTGTTCTGCCTTGTACTGTTCATCATCATTGGCCCAAGAGGCAATCCACCACACCACACTGGAGTAGGGTATTACACCACATCGGTGGCCCGAACCAGTATAAACCCTGTGTCTCTTGTGTTGTTCTTTCAGTAGTTTAGATCTTTGCGAGACGGAGAGGTAGAGAGCGTAATCTCCGCGCGCACCCCAGAGTTCGAACCTTAAGGGTCTGCCGGAACCCGAAATCCGACACCTGCCCAGCTGGTTGAGCTAGCAGCTGCTTGGGGACGGCGGTGGAGTCTTGGTCGACGTGGGCCTGGTTGTGGCCCCGCTGACGCCCTCGGCAAGGGCCTTGCCAGGATCCCAGCAAGGGTCTTGCCATGGCGTTGTAGTCGTCCCCGGCAAGGCGCTTGTCGGGGGTCTTGTGGATCCCCTCGGCAAGGATCCCGCCGAGGGTCGCCGTCTTCTGGTTCTCATCTGATCTCATATATCTATGGTCTTGACAAAGATCTGCATGCCACCACGGAGGTGCCTCCCGAGCCCTGGTCCCAACGTAGTTGTTGATGGTGTTCGGAACCTTTGGTCTCAAGGGCGGATCACTCTGCTGGTGTTGGGCAAGTTGCCCCAGCAAGGGTCTTGCCGGGGGAGTCCATCTTTCCCCTTTTTCTCTTTGTGTTTCTGGTCTTGGTGTTGCCTTGGCCATCTTGTGCTTTTGGCTTCTCTCCGGTTCCCCTCCTCTGCCCTGCTTAGTGTGTCCGCGGCGCGTGGCTCCGACTGCCCGTGCACAAGTAAAGGGGTACAAAGGAGTGCCCCTACTTTTGTACACCGACACAAGGCATTCCTCCGATATCTGGGAGTGGCATGGTCTCATGGTCGAAGTAACTGATACTTGACATAAAGAAGGCTAGAGCAAATAGCTAAATGATTTGATGCTGAGCTTACGGCTGGGTCTGTCCATCACATCATTCTCTTAATGATGTGATACCGTTATCAAATGACAACTCATGTCTATGGTTAGGAGACTTTAGCCATCTTTGATCAACGAGCAAGTCTAGTAGAGGCATAATAGGGACATGGTGTTGTTTATGTATCCACACATGTATTTAAGTTTCCGATCAATAGAATTCTAACATGAATAATAAACATTTATCATGAATGGGAAATATGACAATAACCATTTTATTATTGCCTCTAGGGCACATTTCCAATAGTCTCCCACGTGCACTAGAGTCAGTAATCTAGTTTACATCATAATGAATCTAACACCCATGGTGTCTCGGTGATGATCATGTTTTGCTCGTGGAAGAGGTTTAGTCAATGGGTCTCCCACATTCAGATCCATAGTTACTTCCCAAAGTTTTATGTCTCCATCCTTTATGTAATTACGAATGGAGTTGAAGGGCGTTTGATGTGCTTGGTATTCTTGTGAAACCTGGACAATGGCAATGGCACCAGTTTTGTCTGCTACTTCTAACCCTACGTAGTTTTTTCCCTTGAAGAGGAAAGGGTGGTGCAACAAAGTAGAGATAAGTATTTTCCTCAGTTAAGAACCAAGGTATCAATCCAGTAGGAGGAACACACAAGTCTCCAATGATTGCACCTACACAAACAAACAAATACTTGCACTCAACGCAAATAAGGGGTTGTCAATCCCTTCACGGTCACTTGCAAGGATGAGATCTGATAGAGATAGTATAAAAGATAAGTAAAAGTGCAAAATAAAGTAAAGGTAAATAAATTGCAGCAAGTTATTTTTGTGTTTTTAGTTTTATAGATCTGAAAATAATATGATAAAAATAGACCAAGGGGCCATAGTTTTCACTAGAGCTCTCTTGAAAGAACACATACGACGGGTAAACAAATTACTGTTGAGCAATTGACAGAAAAGCGCATAGTTAGGACAATATCCAAGGCAATGATCATGAATATAGGCATCACGTCCGTGACAAGTAGACTGACTCATGCCTCCATCAACTAGTATTACTCCACACATCGACCGCTATCCAGCATGCATCTAGTGTATTAAGTTAACAGTAACGGAGTAACGCCTTAAGCAAGATGACATGATGTAGAGGGATAGATCCAATAACTATGAATAAACCCCACCTTTTTATCCTTAGTGGCAACAATACAAATACGTATCATGTCCCCTTCTGCCACTGGGTATGAGCACCGGAAGATTGAACCCACTACAAAGCACCTCTCCTATTGCAAGAAAAATCAATCTAGTTGGCCAAACCAAATCTATAGATCGGAGAGAAATACAAATCTATCTTAATCATGCATAAAAGAGTTTTATAGAAGACTCAAATAATATTCATAGATAATCTGATCATAAATCCACAATTCATCGGATCTCAAAAAACAAACTGCAAAAGAAGATTACATCGAATAGATCTCCAAGAACATCAGGGAGAACATTTTATTGACGATCAAAGAGAGATAGAGAGAGAACAAGCCATCTAGCTACTAGCTATGGACCCGTAGGTCTGTGGTAAACTACTCACACATCATCGAAAGGGCAGGAAGGTTGATGTACAAGCCCTCCATGATCGAATCCCCTTCCGGCGGAGTGCTGGAAAAGGCCCCCAGATGGGATCTCACGAGAACAGAAGCTTGCGGTGGCGAAAAAGTATTTTTGGTGTGCCCTCTGGTCTACAGGGAATATTTGGGTATTCATAAAATGAAGATTAGGGTTGGAAGTGCCATGATGGGCCCACAAGCTCGGGGGCACGCCCTGCCCCCCCAGGGCATGCCCTGTGAACTTGCAGCCCATCCATGGCTCTTCCGGCCTCCTCCCAAATCTTCCGGGGTGTCTTGTGGTCCAAGAAAAATCATCAAAAAGTTTTGTTCCATTTGGACTCCGTTTGGTATTGATTTTCTGTAAAAGATAAAAAAAAACAAGGAAGAAACAACAAGATGGATAATGTAATATCATGGAACAATAAAAATATATAGATATATTGGAGACGTATCAAGCATCCCCAAGCTTAATTCCTGCACGTCCTCAGGTAGGTAAATGATAAAATCAGAATTTTTAATGTGGAATGCTACCTAACATGTTTATCAAGTAATCTTTCTTTTATGTGGCATGAATATTCAGATCCATAAGATTCAAAACAAAAGTTTAATATTGACATAAAAACAATAATACTTCAAGCATACTAAAAAGCAATCATGTCTTCTCAAAATATCATGGCTAAAGAAAGTTATCCCTACAAAATCATATAGTCTTGTCATGCTCCATCTCCTTAACACAAAGTATTTATCATGCACAATCCCGATGACAAGCCAAGCAATTGGTTCATACTTTTTAACGCACTTCAGCTTTTTGAACTCCCATGCAATACATGAGCCTGAGCACACTATGGGTGGAATAGAAGGTGGTGGTTGACAAAAAAGGAGAAAGAAATTATCACATCAACCAAGCAAATTGATAGGCTATGGAGATGCCCATCAATTGATATCGATGTGAGTGAGTAAGGATTGCCATGGAACGGATGCACTAGAGCTATAAGTGTATGAAAGATCAAAAGAAAACTAAGTGGGTGTGCATCCAACTTGCTTGCTCACGAAGACCTCGGGCATTTGAAGAAGCCCATCATTGGAATATACAAGCCAAGTTATATCATGAAAAATTCCCACTAGTAATATATAAAAGTGACAAAATATGAGACTCTCTATCATGAAGAACATGGTGCTACTTTCAAGCACAAGTGTGGAAAAGGATAGTAACATTGTCCCTTCTCTCTTTTTCTCTCTTTTTTCTTTCTTTTTTCTTTTTTTGTTGGGCACTTTGGCCTCTCTTTTTTCTTGGGCTCATTTGGCCTTATTTTATTTTATTTTTTAATTCCTCACATGGTACAATGCTCTAATAATGATGATCATCACACTTTTATTTACTTACATACTCAAGAATTACAACCCAGTACTAGAAAAAAGATATGACTCTATGTGAATGCCTCATGCAATGATCTAGTCTGACATGTATAAAAAATATGAAAAGTGGACAACCCACAAATACAATGCCAACTACATGATCATGTAAAGCAATATGACAATGATGGTATGTGTCATAATAAAAGGGAACGGTGGAAGTTGCATGGCAATATATCTCGGAATGGCTACAGAAATGCCATAATAGGTAGGTATGGTGGCTATGTTGAGGAAAGGTATAAGGAGGGTTTAATGCACCGGCGAAAGTTGTGTGGTACTAGAGTGGATAGCAAAGGTGGGAGGGTGAGAGTGCGTATAATCCATGGACTCAACATTAGTCATAAAGAACTCACATACTTATTGTAAAAGTTTATTAGACCTCAAAGCAAAGTACTACTACGCATGCTCCTATAGGGGGACAGATTGGTAGGAAAAGACCATCGATCGTCCCCAACCACCACTCATAAGGAAGACAATCAATAATAAATCATGCTCCAATTTCATCGCATAACGAGAGACCATAAGTGCAAGCTTTCGGAATCACAAACCTTAACAGAAGTATTCTCCACAATTACTAACTAGCATGACTCTAATATCACCATCTTTATA
Source organism: Aegilops umbellulata (assembly GCA_032464435.1). NCBI lineage: Eukaryota > Viridiplantae > Streptophyta > Magnoliopsida > Poales > Poaceae > Aegilops > Aegilops umbellulata. The sequence goes on from CP136054.1 coordinate 127,388,078, forward strand.
TCTCAAAACGAATGCAAGGAATCAAGCTTCTCATATATTCACTGATCTTCATGAAAGTTTTTATTATATCTCTCTTGAATACTTATAACCCACAAGTATAGGGGATCGCAACAGTTTTCGAGGGTAGAGTATTCAACCCAAATCTATTGATTCGACACAAGGGGAGCCAAAGAATATTCTCAAGTATTAGCAGTTGAGTTGTCAATTCAACCACACCTGGATAACTTGATATCTGCAGCAAAGTATTTAGTAGCAAAGTAATATGATAGTAGCGGTAGCAGTGGCAAAAGTAACAGTAACAGTTTTGGTTTTGTAGTGATTGTAACAGTAGCAACGAAAAAGTAAATAAGCGAAGAACAATATGTGAAAAGCTCGTAGGCATTGGATCGGTGATGGAGAATTATGCCGGATGCGATTCCTCATGCAATAGTTATAACATAGGGTGACACAGAACTAGCTCCAATTCATCAATGTAATGTAGGCATGTATTCCGAATATAGTCATACGTGCTTATGGAAAAGAACTTGCATGACGTCTTTTGTCCTACCCCCTTGTGGCAGCGGGGTCCTATTGGAAACTAAGGGATATTAAGGCCTCCTTTTAATGGAGTACCGGACCAAAGCATTAAAACTTAGTGAATACATGAACTCCTCAAACTACGGTCATCACCGGTAATGGTCCCGATTATTGTCACTTTGGGGTTAACGGATCATAACACATAATAGGTGACTATAGACTTGCAAGATAGGATCAAGAACTCACATATATTCATGAAAACATAATGGGTTCAGATCGGAAATCATGGCACTCGGGCCCTAGTGACAAGCATTAAGCATAGCAAAGTCATAGCAACATCAATCTCAGAACATAGTGGATACTAGGGATCAAACCCTAACAAAACTAACTCGATTACATGGTAAATCTCATCCAACCCATCACCGTCCAACAAGCCTACGATGGAATTACTCACGCACGGCGGTGAGCATCATGAAATTGCTGATGGAGGAAGGTTGATGATGACGATGGCGACGGATTCCCCTCTCCGGAGCCCCGAACGGACTCTAGATCAGCCCTCCCGAGAGAGATTAGGGCTTGGCTGCAGCTCCGTATCATAAAACATGATGAATCCTTCTCTCTCATTTTTTCTCCTTGAACATGAATATATAGAGTTGGAGTTGAGGTCGGTGGAGCTCCAGGGGGCCCACGAGGCAGGGGGGTGCGCCCAGGGGGTAGGCGCGCCCCCACCCTCGTGGACAAGGTGTGGGCCCCCTGGCCTTGATTCTTTCGCCAGTATTTTTTATTAATTCCAAAAATATTCTCCGTGAAGTTTCAGGTCATTCTAAGAAATTTTGTTTCTGCACAAAAATAACACCAAGGCAATTCTGCTGAAAACAGCGTCAGTCCGGGTTAGTTCCATTCAAATCATGCAAGTTAGAGTCCAAAATAGGGGCAAAAGTGTTTGGAAAAGTAGATACGACGAAGACGTATCAACTCCCCCAAGCTTAAAACTTTGCTTGTCCTCAAGCAATTCAGTTGATAAACTGAAAGTGATAAAGAAAAACTTTTACAAACTCTGTTTGCTCTTGTTGTTGGAAATATGTAAAGACAACATTCAAGTTTTCAGCAAAGATTATGAACTAACCATATTCACAATAACATTTAGGTCTCATGTTTACTCATATCAATGGCATAATCAACTAGCGAGCAATAATAATAAATCTCGGATGACAACACTTTCTCAAAACAATCATAATATGATATAACAAGATGGTCTCTCGCTAGCCCTTTCTTAGACCGCAAAATATAAATGCAGAGCACCTTTGAAGATCAAGACTGACTAAACATTGTAATTCATGGTAAAAGAGATCCAGTCATACCCAATATAAATTAATAGTAATGGATGCAAATGACAGCGGTGCTCTCCAGCTGGTGCTTTTCGATAAGAGGGTGATGACTCAACATAAAAGTAAATAGATAGGCCCTTCGCAGAGGGAAGCATGGATTTGTAGAGGTGCCAGAGCTCGATTTTGAAATAGAGATGAATAACATTTTGAGCGGCATACTTTCATTGTCAACATAACAACCGAGAGATCTCGATATCTTATGCTACACACATTATAGGCGGTTCCCAAGCAGAATGGTAAAGTTTATACTCCCCCACTACCAACAAGCATCAATCCATGGCTGGCTCGAAACAACGAGTGCCTCCAACTAGCAACAGCCCTGGGGGAGTTTTGTTTGCAATTATTTTGATTTGATTTGCTTAGAGCATGGGACTGGGCATCCCAGTGACTAGCCATTTTCTCGTGAGTGAGGAGCAGAGTCCACTCCTCTTGAGAATAACCCGCCTAGCATGGAAGATACAGATAGCCCTAGTTGATACATGAGCTATTCGATCATACAAAACATAATTTCATTTGAAGGTTTAGAGTTTGGCACATACAAAGTTACTTGGAACGGCAGGTAGATACCGCATATAGGAAGGTATAGTGGACTCATATGGAATAACTTTGGGTTTTATGGAAGTGGATGCACAAGCAGTATTCCCGCTTAGTACAAGTGAAGGCTAGAAAAAGACTGGGAAGCGACCAACTAGAGAGCGACAACAGTCATGAACATGCATTAAAATTAATAAACATTGAGTGCAAGCATGAGTAGGATATAATCCACCATGAACATAAATATCGTGGAGGCTATGTTGATTTTGTTTCAACTACATGCGTGAACATGTGCCAAGTCAAGTCTCTCGAATCATTCAAAGGAGGACACCACCCTATCATACCACATCACAACCATTTTAATAGCATGTTGGCACGCAAGGTAAACCATTATAAACTCCTATCTAATTAAGCATGGCATAAGCAACTATAATCTCTAATTGTCATTGCAAACATGTTTATTCATAATAGGCTGAATCAGGAACAATGAACTAATCTTATTTACAAAAACAAGAGAGGTCGAGTTCATACCAGCTTTTCTTATGTCAATCAGTCCATCATATATCGTCATTATTGCCTTTCACTTGCACGACCGAATGATGTGAATAATAATAATAGTGCACGTGCATTGGACTAAGCTGGAATCTGCAGGAATTCAATACAAAGGAGAAGACAAGATAATATGGGCTCTTGGTTAAATCAACAATAATGCATATAAGAGCCACTTCAACATTTTCATTATGGTCTTCTCCTCTCGACCCCCAAAGAAAAGAAAAGAAATAAAACTATTTACACGGGAAAGCTCCCAACAAACAAAAGAAGAACGCTATTTTTTGGGGGTTTTCTTTTAATTATTACTACTACAAGCATGGAAAGTAAACTAGCTAAAAGATACAACTAATTTTTTGGTTTTTCTTAAGGTTTTTCAAACACACAAGAAGAAAGCATAAAAAGGAAAATAAACTAACATGGATAGTACAATGAAAAAGTATGAGCACCGACAACTAGCATGAGTGTGTGGACATGAATGTAATGTCGGTGAGAAATACATACTCCCCAAGCTTAGGATTTTGGCCTAAGTTGGTCTATACCCAATGGATAAAAGTTGTAGTTGGGGTCGTACTGAGATGCAACAGCTATTGCCTCATGAGCTGCAGCTTGGAGGCGGGCTGCCTCCGTCCTCCTCTTATACTCGTTTGCCTCCTCCCTGGTTATAATATATCTCCCTTTTGCCTGAAAGTCAAAGAAAGTAGGAGCAGGGAGAGCAACATGGAAAATGCGGCGCCTGTCAAACATTAGTCGACACTGAAGAGGTTGTTCATTACTCTCAATAAACTGATGGCTAACCATAGCCTCATATCCTAGATAAGTGGGAGGAAATTCCATATCATTTTCATGTATGGGTATCCCAAGAAAATTAGCCATACAGGTTGCATAAATTCCACCAAACAAGTCTCCACTTAAACCATTATTATGCAACCTCCGTGCAACAATGGCCCCCAAGTTATATTGTTTATCTCCTAAAACAGAACTCTTGAGAGCACTGAGATCAGGGACACACATGTGACATGCTTCAACCTTACCATTTATTCATCTACCTACAAAGAGAGCAAAATAATGTATAGCAGGAAAATGAATGCTCCCTATGGTAGCTTGTGTTATATCTCTAGACTCCCCCACTATAATACTAGCAAGAAAATCTCTAAACTCAGATTTGCGAGGTTCACTAACACTACCCCATTGTGGAAGTTTGCAAGCAGTATTAAAATCCTCTAAGTCCATAGTGTAAGATTTGCCATAGATATCAAATAGGACAGTGTGAGAATTACGTGAAGATGAAAATTTGAACCTTCTCACAAAGGAATCAGTTAGGTAGTAATATTGACGGCACTTATCTAGCATGAAGCCCTCTAGTTCAGCATTACACACATATGCGTCAAATTCCTCCTTAATTCCAGCTTGGACCATGAAATCTTCCGACGACCATTCACAAGGCCGCACTTGAGCTTCTCTTGGTGGTTCATGGTACGGATCACGCATTGCGGGCCTGGGTCCTTGCTTCCTTGAAGAACCACCTTGGTACAAATTCCTAGACATATTTCTTCTTCTGAAAAATTTCTGAAATTTTTAGTAACTTAAAATAAAAGTGAATCAAACTCAACAAAATTGATAGTAACTACTCCCACAAGTGCCTAGAGACTATATCATGCATTAGAACTACTTGGGACCATATAAATTTGACATGCAAGCTCAAGAATAGGGTCACCTAGGCAGCTAAAATTTGCAATGAATTAAGCACTAGAACAAAAACTAATTGGACCATTGGAGGAGTCACATACCGAAGAACAAAACCCCAAAGCAGTTTTGTGAGTGGAGCTTTGAGCAAGGAGATCGAAAATCGCAGCAAAATGAGCTAGAACTTGTGCTTGAGCTAGTTGGTGATTTTTTGGGAGTAAGAAGGAGTGTGTGGTGACTGGAATAAGTGGAGGGGGCCACCAGGGGCCCGGGGGGTGGGCGCGCCCTGCACGCTCGCGGCCAGGTGGCTGCCCCCTCTGATGTGTTCTTAGTGCCAGATATTCTCAAATATTCTAGAAAAAAATCATATTTCATTTTCAGGGCATTTGGAGAACTATTATTTTCGGGGTATTTTTTATTGCACGGAAACTCAGAAAATAGACAGAAAATACTAATTTTGCTTTTATTTATTCTAAATAACAGAAAGTAAAAGGAGGGTACAGAAGGTTGTGATTTCTAACTTCATCCATCTCATGCTCATCAAAAGGAATCCACTAACAAGGTTGATCAAGTCTTGTTAATACACTCATTCCAAATAACATGGAACCGGAGAAATTTTGAATAACACTATGTTACCTCAACGGGGATATGCACATCCCCAACAATAAGAATATCGTATTTCTTCTTGACAGTAGGAAGAGGAAATCCAAAACCTCCAATAATAATCGGTGGAATTTTTCCAATAGAATTGATACTGTGGACTTGAGGTTGTTTCCTCGGAAAGTGTACCGTATGCTCATTTACATTAACATGAAAAGTGACATTGCCTTTGTTGCAATCAATAACAGCCCCTGAAGTATTCAAAAAGGGTCTACCAAGGATAATCGACATACTATTGTCCTCGGGAATATCAAGAATAACAAAGTCCGTTAAAATAGTAACGTTTGCAACCACAATAGGCACATCCTCACAAATACCGACAGGTATAGCAGTTGATTTATCAGCCATTTGCAAAGATATTTCAGTAGGTGTCAACTTATTCAAATCAAGTCTAAGATACAAAGAGAGAGGCATAACACTAACACCGGCTCCAAGATCACATAAAGCAGTTCTAACATAGTTTCTTTTAATGGAGCATGGTATAGTTGGTACTCCTGGATCTCCAAGTTTCTTAGGTATTCCACCCTTAAAGTATAATTAGCAAGCATGGTGGAAATTTCAGCTTCCCGTATCTTTCTCTTATTTGTAACAATATCCTTCATATACTTAGCATAAGGATTCATTTTAAGCATATCAGTAAAATGCATACGCAAGAAGATAGGTCTAATCATTTCAGCAAAGCTCTCAAAATCCCCATCATCCGTTTTCTTGGATGGTTTAGGAGGAAAAGACATGGGTTTCTGAACCCATGGTTCTCTTTCTTTACCGTGCTTCCTGGCAACAAAGTCTCTTTTATCATAATGTTGATTCTTTGATTGTGGGTTATCAAGATCAACAGCAGGTTCAATCTCGACATCATTGTTATTACTAGGTTGAGCATCAACATGAACATCATTATTAACATCATCACTAGGTTCATGTTCATCACCAGATTGTGTTTCGGCATCAGAAATAGAAATATCATTGGGATTCTCAGGTGTGTCAACAACAGGTTCACTAGAAGCATGCAAAGTCCTATCATTTTTCTTTTTCTTATTTTTAGAAGGACTAGGTGCATCATCATTAATTCGCTGAGAATCTTGATCAATTCTCTTAGGGTGGCCCTCAGGATACAAAGGTTCCTGAGTCATTTTACCCCCTCTAGTCATAACTCTAACAACATTATCATTCTTCTTATTATTTAATTCATTGAGCAAATCATTCTGAGCTTTAAGCACTTGTTCTACCTGAGTGGTAACCATAGAAGCATGTTTACTAATGAGTTTAGGTTCACCTTTAACACTAGACATATAATCACTCAAGTGTTCCATCATATAAGCATTATGCTTCAATTGTCTACCAACATAAGCATTGAAGTTTTCTTGTTTGACAATAAAATTATCAAACTCATCTAAGCATTGGCTAGCAGACTTATAACGAGGGATATCACCTTCATCAAATCAATAGAGAGAACTTACCTTTACTACCTGTGTCGGGTTATCAAGACCATGTATTTCTTCAACATGCGGCAAATTAAGACCATGTATTTCTTCAATAGGAGGTAAATTCTTAACATCTTCAGTTTTAATACCTTTTTCTTTCATAGATTTCTTTGCCTCTTGCATATCTTCAGGACTGAGAAATATAATACCCCTTTTCTTCAGAGTTGGCTTAGGAGTTGGTTCAGGAAGTGTCCAATTATTTTCATTAGTCAACATATTATTCAATAGCAATTCAGCTTGATCAACAGTTCTTTCCCTGAAAACACAACCAGCACAACTACCCAGGTGGTCTCTAGATGCATCGGTTAGTCGATTATAAAAGATATCAAGTATTTCATTTTTCTTGAGAGGATGATCAGGCAAAGCACTAAGTAATTGGATAAGCCTCCCCCAAGCTTGTGGGAGACTCTCTTCTTCAATTTGCACAAAATTATATATTTCCCTTAAAGCAGCTTGTTTTTTTATGAGCAGGGAAATATTTAGCAAAGAAGTAATAAATCATATCCTGGGGACTACGCACACAACCAAGATCAAGATAATTAAACCATATCTTAGCATCACCCTTCAACGAGAGCGGAAACAATTTAAGGATATAGTAGTAGCAAATTTTCTCATCATTAGTGAACAGGGTGGCTATATCATTTAATTTAGTAAGATGTGCCACAACAGATTCAGATTCATAGCCATAAAAAGGATCAGACTCAACCAAAGTAATTATCTCAGGATTAACAGAGAAATCATAATCCTTGTCAGTTACGAAGATAGGTGAAGTAGCAAAAGCAGGGTCATAGCATTCAAAGATTTTTCTTTCAACTTAGCTAATAATTTCTTAAGATCATTCCTATCATTGCAAGCAAGAAAGTCTCTAGCGGTTTCTTCATCCATAACATAACCCTCAGGCACAATAGGCAATTCATATCTAGGGGGAGAATCTTCATCATCACTTTCATCAATAGTATTGGTTTCAATAATTTCATTCTCTCTAGCCCTAGCAAGTTGTTCATCAAAAAATTCACCAAGTGGCACAGTAGTATCAAGCATAGAAGTAGTTTCATCATAAGTATCATGCATAGCAGAAGTGGCATCATCAATAACATGTGACATATCAGAATTAATAGCAGAAGCATGTTTAGGTGTCGCAAGCTTACTCAAAACAGAAGGTGAATCAAGTGCAGAGCTAGATGGCAGTTCCTTGCCTCCCCTCGTAGTTGAGGGAAAAATCTTAGTTCTTTCATCTTTCAAGTTCCTCATAGTGACCAGCAGATATAAATCCCAAGTGACTCAAAGAATAGAGCTATGCTCCCAGGCAACGGCGCTAGAAAATAGTCTTGATAACCCACAATTATAGGGGATCGCAACAGTTTTCGAGGGTAGAGTATTCAACCCAAATTTATTGATTCGACACAAGGGGAGCCAAAGAATACTCTCAAGTATTAGCAGTTGAGTTGTCAATTCAACCACACCTAGATAAATTAACATCTGCATCAAAGTATTTAGTAGCGAAGTAATATGATAGTAGCGGTAGCAGTGGCAAAAGTAACAGTAACAATTTTGGTTTTGTAGTGATTGTAACAGTAGCAACGGAAAAGTAAATAAGCGAAGAAAAATATGTGAAAAGTTCGTAGGCATTGGATCGGTGATGGAGAATTATGCTGGATGCGATTCCTCATGCAATAGTTATAACATAGGGTGACACAGAACTAGCTCCAATTCATCAATGTAATGTAGGCATGATTCTGAATATAGTCATATGTGCTTATGGAAAAGAACTTGCATGACGTCTTTTGTCATACCCTCCCGTGGCAGCGGGGTCCTATTGGAAACTAAGGGATATTAAGGCCTCCTTTTAATAGAGTACCGAACCAAAGCATTAACACTTAGTGAATACATGAACTCCTCAAACTACGGTCATTGATACGTCTCCAACATATCTATAATTTTTGATTGCTCCATGCTATATTATCTACTGTTTTGGACCATATTGGGCTTTATTTTCTACTTTTATATTATTTTTGGGACTAACCTATTAACCGGAGGCCCAGCCAAGAATTGCTGTTTTTTTGCCTATTTCAGTGTTTCGAAGAAACGAAATATCAAATGGAGTCCAAACGGAATGAAACCTTCGGGAACGTGTTTTTCTCAACAGATAAGATCCAGGAGACTTGGACCCTTCATCAAGAAAGGAGGGAGGCGGTCATGAGGGTGGAGGGCGCCCCCCTAGGGCGCGCCCGCTACCTCGTGGGCCCCTCGAAGCTCCACCGACGTACTCCTTCCTCCTATATATACCTACGTACCCCCAAACGATCAGATACGGAGCCAAAAACCTAATTCCACCGCCGCAACTTTCTGTACCCATGAGATCCCATCTTGGGGCCTGTTCTGGAGCTCCGCCGGAAGGGGAATCCACCACGGAGGGCTTCTACATAATCATAGGCCCTCCGATGAAGTGTGAGTAGTTTACCTCAGACCTTCGGGTTCATAGTTAGTAGCTAGATGGCTTCTTCTCTCTTTTTGGATCTCAATACAATGTTCTTCCCCTCTCTCGTGGAGATCTATTTGATGTAATCTTCTTTTTGCGGTGTGTTTGTTGAGATCAATGAATTGTGGGTTTATGATCAAGTCTATCTATGAACAATATTTGAATCTTCTCTGAATTCTTTTATGTATGATTGGTTATCTTTGCAAGTCTCTTCGAATTATTAGTTTGGTTTGTCCTACTAGATTGGTTTTTCTTACAATGGGAGAAGTGCTTAGCTTTGGGTTCAATCTTGCAGTGTCCTTTCCCAGTGACAGTAGGGGCAGCAAGGCACGTATTGTATTGTTGCCATCGAGGATAACAAGATGGGTTTTTTATCATATTGCATGAAACTATCCCTCTACATCATGTCATCTTGCTTAAGGCGTTACTCAGTTTTTAACTTAATACTCTAGATGCATGCTGGATAGCGGTCAATGAGTGGAGTAATAGTAGCAGATGCAGGCAGGAGTCGGTCTACTTGTCTCGGACGTGATGCCTATATAAATGATCATACCTAGATATTCTCATAACTATGCTCAATTCTGTCAATTTCTCAACAGTAATTTGTTCACCCACCGTAAAATACTTATGCTCTTGAGAGAAGCCACTAGTGAAATCTATGGCCCCCGGGTCTATTCTCATCATATTAATCTCCATCACTTTATTATTTCTTTGCTTTTTACTTTGCCTTTTACTTTTTACCTTGCATCTTTTTACCAAAAATACCAAAAATATTATCTATCATCTCTATCAGATCTCACTCTCGTAAGTGACTGTGAAGGGATTGACAACCCCTAATCGCGTTGGTTGCGTTGAGCTATTTGTTTTGTGTAGGTACGAGGGAAATACTTAGGCTACTTTTCTTTATCATCCTCTCCTCTTCGGGGAAATCCAACGCAGTGCTCAAGAGGTAGCAAGAAGAATTTCGGGCGCCATTGCCGGGGAGGTCTACGCAAAAGTCAACACACCAAGTACCCATCACAATTCCTTATCTCTCGCACTACATTATTTTCCATTTGCCTCTCGTTTTCCTCTCCCCCACTTCACCCTTGCCGTTTTATTCGCCCTCTCTTTTCCGTTTGCCTTTTTCTCGCTTGCCTTTTGTTTGCTCGGGTGTTGGATTGCTTGTTTGTTGCGACGGCTCAAGATAATACCAAATTGTGTGACTTTACCAATACCAACAATAATGATTTCCTTAGCACTCCGATTGCTCCTCTTACCAATGCTGAATCTTGTGAAATCAATACCGCTTTGTTGAATCTTGTTATGAAAGATCAATTCGTCGACCTTCCTAGTGAAGATGTCGCTACTCATCTAAATAGCTTCGTTGATTTATGTGATATGCAAAAGAAGAAAGATATTGATAATGATATTGTTAAATTGAAGCTATTTCCTTTTTCGCTTAGAGATCATGCTAAAGCTTGGTTTTGGTCTTTGCCTAAAAATAGTATTGATTCTTGGAACAAGTGCAAAGATGCTTTTATCTCTAAGTATTCCCCCCCCCCGCTAAGATCATCTCTCTTAGAAACGACATTATGAATTTTAGGCAACTTGATCATGAACATGTTGCACAAGCTTGGGAGAGAATGAAATTAATGATACGTAATTGCCCTACTCATGGTTTGAATTTATGGATGATTATACAAAAAAATTATGCCGGATTGAAATTTTCTTCTAGAAATCTTTTGGATTCGGCCGTGGGAGGCACTTTTATGGAAATCACTTTAGGAGATGCTACTAAACTCCTAGATAATATTATGGTTAATTATTCTCAATGGCACAGTGAAAGATCTACTAATAAAAAAGTGCATGCGATAGAAGAAATCAATGTTTTGAGTGGAAAGATGGATGAACTTATGAAACTATTTGCTACTATGAGTGTTTCTTCTGATCCTAATGATATGCCTTTGTCTACTTTGATTGACAATAATAATGAATCTATGGATGTGAATTTTGTTGGTAGGAATAATTTTGGTAACAACGCATATAGAGGGAATTTTAATCCTAGGCCTTACCCTAGTAATCCTTCTAATAATTATGGAAATTCCTACAACAACTCTTATGGAAATTTTAATAAGATGCCCTCTGAATTTGAGAATAGTGTTAAAGAGTTTATGAATTCACAAAAGAATTCCAATGCTTCGCTTGAAGAGAAATTGCTTAAAGTTGATGATTTGGCTAGGAACGTTGATAGAATTTCTCTTGATGTTGATTCTTTAAAGCTTAGATCTATTCCTCCTAAGCATGATATCAATGAGTCTCTCAAAGCCATGAGAATTTCCATTGATGAGTGCAAGGAAAGAACCGCTAGGATGCGTGCTACGAAAGATGCCTTTATTAAAGCGTATTCTTCCAATTCCTATGAAAATCAAGATGAAGATCTAAAAGTTATTTATGTATCCCCTATTAAATCTTTGTTTTGCAATATGAATCTTGATGAAACTGAATATGATCTTCCTTTACCTAGAAGGCGCTCCAAAAATTCGGAGTTTTTAGATCTCGATGATGAAATTGATAAAAGTGCGTTTGAAAATAATAAAACCCTAGATGTTGCTAAACCCACTATTTTGGATTTCAAGGAATTTAATTATGAAAGTTGCTCTTTAATTGATTGTATTTCCTTGCTGCAATCGGTGCTAAATTCTCCTCATACTTATAGTCAAAATAAAGCTTTTACCGAACATATCGTTGATGCCTTGATGCAATCTTATGAAGAAAAACTTGAGTTGAAAGTTTCTATCCCTAGAAAATTTTATGATGAGTGGGAACCTACTATTAAAATTAAAATTAAAGATCATGATTTTTATGCTTTGTGTGATTTGGGTGCCAGTGTCTCCACTATTCCCAAAACTTTGTGTGATTTGCTAGATTTCCGCGATATTGATGATTGCTCTCTAAACTTGCATCTTGCGGATTCCACTATTAAAAAACCTATGGGAAGAATTAATGATGTTCTTATTGTTGCAAATAGGAATTATTTGCCCGTAGATTTTATCGTTCTTGATATAGATTGCAATCCTTCTTGCCCTATTATTCTTGGTAGACCTTTCCTTAGAACGATTGGTGCAATTATTGATATGAAGGAAGGGAATATTAGATTCCATTTTCCATTAAAGAAGGGCATGGAACACTTCCCAAGGAAGAAAATAAAATTACCATATGAATCTATCATGAGATCCACTTATGGATTGCCTACCAAAGATGGCAATACCTAGATCTATCCTTGCTTTTATGCCTAGCTAGGGGCGTTAAACGATAGCGCTTCTTGGGAGGCAACCCAATTTTATTTTAGTTTTTTTTGTTTTTGTTTATGTTCAGGAATAAATAATCCATCTACCTTATGTTTAGATGTGGTTTTATCTTTTAATTGGTGTTTGTGCCAAGTTAAACCTATAGGATCTTCTTGGATGATAGTTATTTGATCTTGCTGTAATTTCCAGAAACTTTCTGTTCACGAAAACAATTATTAAAAATCACCAGAACGTGATAAAATACTGATTCCAATTGCTGCTGATCAATAAACAAATTTCCTAGGTTTTCCTATTTTGGCTGATTGTTTGGAGGTCCAGAAGTTTGCGTTAGTTACAGATTACTACAGACTGTCTGTTTTTGATAGATTCTGTTTTTCGTGCGTTGTTTGCTTATTTTGATGAATCTATGGCTAGTAAAATAGTTTATAAACCATAGAGAAGTTGGAATACAGTAGGTTTAACACCAATATAAATAAATAATGAGTTCATTACAGTACCTTGAAGTGGTCTTTTGTTTTCTTTCGCTAACGGAGCTCACGAGATTTCTGTTGAGTTTTGTGTTGTGAAGTTTTCAAGTTTTGGGTGAAATCTTTTGATGGATTATGGAACAAGGAGTGGCAAGAGCCTAAGCTTGGGGATGACCATGGCACCCCCAAGATAATCCAAGGACACCAAAAAGTCAAAGCTTGGGGATGCCCCAGAAGGCATCCCCTCTTTCGTCTACTTCCATCGGTAATTTTACTTGGAGCTATATTTTTATTCACCACATGATATGTGTTTTGCTTGGAGCGTCTTGTATGATTAGAGTATTTGCTTTTTAGTTTACCACAATCATCCTTGTTGTACACACCTTTTGAGAGAGCCATTCATGAATTGGAATCTGATATAATACTCTAAGTGCTTCACTTATATCTTTTGAGCTATATAGTTTTGCTCTAGTGCTTCACTTATATCTTTTAGAGCACGGTGGTGGATTTGTTTTATAGAAAATATTGGTCTCTCATGCTTCACTTAGATTATTTTGAGAGTCTTAAATAGCATGGTAATTTGCTTAATAATAATAATAAGCTTGGTATTCAAGATTTGTAAAACTTTCTTTTGAGTGCGTTGAATACTAAGAAAAGTTTGATGCTTGATAATTGTTTTGAGATATGGAGGTGATAATATTAAAGTCGTGATAGTTGAGTAGTTGTGAATTTGAGAAATGCTTGTGTTGAAGTTTGCAAGTCCCGTAGCATGCCCGTATGGTAAACGTTATGTAACAAATTTGAAGCATGAGGTGTTATTTGACTGTCCTCCTTATGAGTGGCGGTCGGGGACGAGCGATGGTCTTTTCCTACCAACCTATCCCCCTAGGAGCATGCGCGTAGCGCTTTGGTTTTTGATGGCTTGTAGATTTTTGCAATAAGTATATGAGTTCTTTATGACTAACGTTGAGTCCATGGATTATACACACTCTCATCCTTCTATCATTGCTAGCCTCTTCGGTACCGTGCATTGCCCTTTCTCACATTGAGAGTCGGTGCAAACTTCGCCGGTGCATCCAAACCCCGTGATATGATACACTCTTTCACACATAAACCTCCTTATATCTTCCTCAAAACAGCCACCATACCTACCTATTATGGCATTTCCATAGTCATTCCGAGATATATCGCCATACAACTTTCCACCATTCCGTTCATCATGACACATTCATCATTGTCATATTGCTTAGCATGATCATGTAGTTGACATAGTATTTGTGGCAAAGCCACCGTTCATAATTCTTTCATACATGTCACTCTTGGTTCATTGCATATCCCGGTACACCGCCGGAGGCATTCATATAGAGTCATACTTTGTTCTAGTATCGAGTTGTAATCATTGAGTTGCAAATAAATAGAAGTGTGATGATCATCATTCAATAGAGCATTGTCCCAATAATTAAAAAAAAGAAAGGCCAAAGAAAAAAAGAAGTCCCAATATATATATATATATATATATATATAAATAAATAAAAAGGGGCAATGCTACTATCCTTTTTTCCACACTTGTGCTTCAAAGTAGCACCATAATCTTCATGATAGAGAGTCTCTTGTTTTGTCATTTTCATATACTAGTGGGAATCTTTCATTATAGAACTTGGCTTGTTTATTCCAACGATGGGCTTCCTAAAATGCCCTAGGTCTTCGTGAGCAAGCAAGTTGGATGCACACCCACTTAGTTTCTTTTGTTGAGCTTTCATACATTTATAGCTCTAGTGCATCCGTTGCATGGCAATCCCTACTCCTTGCATTAACATCAATCAGTGGGCGTCTCCATAGCCCATTGATTAGCCTCAATTATGTGAGACTTTCTCCTTTTTTGTCTTCTCCACATAACCCCCATCATCATATTCTATTCCACCCATAGTTCTATATCCATGGCTCACGCTCATGTATTGCATGAAGGTTTATAAGTTTGAGATTATTAAAGTATGAAACAATTGCTTGGCTTGTCATCGGGGTAGTGCATGATGAGAGCATTCTTGTGTGACAAAAATGGAGCATGACTAAACTATATGACTTTGTAGGGATGAACTTTCTTTGGCCATGTTATTTTGAGAAGACATAATTGCTTTGTTAGTATGCTTGAAGTATTATTATTTTTATGTCAATATGAACTTTTGTCTTGAATCTTTCAGATCTGAATATTCATACCACAATTAAGAAGAATTACATCGAAATTATGCCAAGTAGCACTCCGCATCAAAAATTCTCTTTTTTATCATTTACCTACTCGAGGATGAGCAGGAATTAAGCTTGGGGATGCCTGATACGTCTCCAACGTATCTATAATTTTAGATTGCTCCATGCTATATTATCTACTATTTTGGACCATATTGGGCTTTATTTTCCACTTATATATTTTTTTGGGACTACCTATTAACCGGAGGCCCAACCCAGAATTGTTGTTTTTTGCCTATTTCAGTGTTTCGAATAAACGGAATATCAAACGGAGTTCAAACGGAATGAAACCTTCGGCAACATGATTTTCTCAACAGATAAGATCCAGGAGACTTGGACCCTCCGTCAAGAAAGGAGTGAGGCGGTCACAAGGGTGGAGGGTGCCCCCTAGGGCGCACCCCCTGCCTCGTGGGCCCCTCGAAGCTCCACCGACGTACTCCTTCCTCCTATATATACCTACGTACCCCCGAACGATTAGATACGGAGCCAAAAACCTAATTCCACTGTCGCAACCTTCTGTACCCACGAGATCCCATCTTGGGGCCTATTCCGGAGCTCCGCCGGAAGGGGAATCCACCATGGAGGGCTTGTACATCATCATAGCCCCTCCGATGAAGTGTGAGTAGTTTACCTCAGACCTTCGGGTCCATAGTTAGTAGCTAGATGGCTTCTTCTCTCTTTTTGGATCTCAATACAATGTTCTCCCCCTCTCTCGTGGAGATCTATCTGATGTAATCTTGTTTTTGCAGTGTGTTTGTTGGGACCGATGAATTGTGGGTTTATGATCAAGTCTATCTATGAACAATATTTGAATCTTCTCTGAATTCTTTTATGTATGATTGGTTATCTTTGCAAGTCTCTTCGAATTATCAGTTTGGTTTGGCCTACTAGATTGGTTTTTCTTGCAATGGGAGAAGTGCTTAGCTTTGGGTTCAATCTTGCGGTGTCCTTTCCGAGTGACAGTATGGGCAGCAAGGCACGTATTGTATTGTTGCCATCAAGGATAACTGTCGGATTTCGGGTTCCGGCAGACCCTTAAGGTTCGAACTCTGGGGTGCGCGCGGAGATTATGCCCTCTACCTCTCCGTCTCGCAAAGATCTAACTACTGAAAGAACAACACAAAAGACACAGGGTTTATATTGGTTAGGGCCACCGTTGTGGTGTAATACCCTACTCAAGTGTGGTGGGTGGATTGCCTCTTGGGCTGATGATGATGAACAATACAAGGAAGAAAAGCCTCGCGAGGGCCTGTTCTAGCTGGGGCGATGAACTGCTAGGGGAGTTCAGCCGCCCTTCTCTCTCTCTCTGCTGCCTGAGTCTTTCTAACTGGTTTCTTGATGGTCTCCCTAGATTGCTAGCTGCTCGTTGCCAGATGCCAGATGCCTCTACCCTGGGGGTGGCTAGTCCTATTTATAGGCAAAGGCCCTGGGCCTCTTCCCAAATATTGAGCGGGAAGGGCGCCAACAATTGGCCAATTTGAAGGGGAACGTCCAGTACACTTATCCTGACTAAAGTTGGTCCTCGCCTGCCAAAGGCCCTGTGGTGACGCCGCTCTGGGCTCCACGATGACCTCCTTCCCACCGTTGGACTGGTCTTGGTCTCGTTGCACCGAAATGGATGCCTTTTCTTGATCCTCTCTCCTGCGCTTGCCCCCTTTGCACCAATGAGGAAAGGGAGGACACTGCGTAGGCTGGCGCCCGCCTGGCGCCTTTGGTCGTCATGCCTTGCGTCATGGGCACCTTGTGAGGTACCCCGCCTTGATTTCTCCGCCTCCTCGTGAGCAAGCCTGATGAGGCCGCGCCTGAGGAAGCGCCGTGTCTTCCGCCCCGCGAGGCTTGGCCCCTCGCGAGGGTCTTGGGTCTTGTGTTGATGAAGATGGGTCGTGCTGGGCCCCCTTTGAGCCACGCCGCAGGCTGCAGGCAGGAAAGTATGGGGACCCCCGTTCCCGGAACGCCGACAGTAGCCCCCGGGCACAAGGCACGCCCGGACTTGGCCGTGCTGAGAGGCGAAAGGGCAAGGGCGAAGCGCCGCGGGCCCTAACAGCCTGCGGCCTCGGGCCCGCGTGGCGGTTGATTGGACGTGGGAGGCACTGTTCCCCCACGCTTCCTTATTTTGCGCCCTGCTAGGTGGACTCGCAGTTGTACACAGCCGCTCCCCTTCCTGTTGCTCGACCGTCCCCTATTCTTCCTCCCTTCGGACTCCGACTCTTGCCTCCAATCCCATCTCACATCTTCCCCTTCCTTTTCATCGCCATGGCTCCGACGAAGAAGGAGAAAGGGAAGAAACCGATGCCTCCATCTCGCTCGCCGCCGTCGGCCGGTCGACCATACTCAATCGAGAGTGCCTGGATAAGCTCAGCCCGGCTCTGGCCACCATCTTCAACGAGTGTGGGAGGACGACGGCCTGGTCTACGTCTCACTTCCCCACTGACAGGATAATCACTGAGGTTCATTATTTTGCCGAGGCCTTGTGGGTGGGTCTGGTTCCCCCCTTTTCCGATTTCTTTAAGGCCGTCCTCACTCACTACCAGATCCATATGATGCATCTGGGTCCTGAATCCATGACCCTCCTTTCGGTCTTCGCTTTCGTTTGCGAGGCGATGATGGGCATCCCTCCTTCCGTTGCCTTGCTGTGCCACTTCTTCTCTTTGCGCCTTGCTGACCCCACTCAATGCTCAGCGTGTGTGAGCTTCGTCGCCGCGCCTGAGACTGCGGCCTCAGGGATCGACTTCAAGCTTCCTTCGCCTTCTGCTGGGTTCCGCGAGCGGTGGTTGTACGTTGATGTCGGGGTGCCCAGCCCCTGCTGGCGAAGCCAACTTCGCCTGCTGTACCCAATTCGGGCTGGGGCCAGGAGACGCTCGTGAGCCCCCGGCTCGCCTTCGTCTGGCGCCGCTTCACGTTCTTGAGATCGCTCGGCGTGATGGCGCCCAAGGTGGTGAAGGAGTTCCTGTTACGCCGCATTGCCCCTCTCCAACGCCATTCTCGCCGAATGTGGGCCTTCAGTGGGCATGACGATCGCATGAGGCTCCAAGAAGAAGACTTGATGCCTGGGGCGCTAAGGACAGTGCTCTTGGTCCTGACTGGTGACCCCAACCCGGGCAACATCCAGTGGGGAGGGGCCCTGCTGTACCTCTACCAGAACAGGGACGACTTCGTGAAGCAGATGCCCTCCTTAGATGAATGGGGGCTGCGCCCCGCTGGCTTCCAAGGGCCTCGCGAGAACCCTGTGGTGGTGACCGCCCTTCTGGTCGGTCAAGGCGAATCCTCCTCGAGTGGCGGAGCAGGGAGGCACGAGATGGCGGAGGCCAAGAAGACTCCCGATGAGGTGACTGCGCCTGGCGATGTCCTCGAGGGAGCAACTCGTGCTGCTGAGGCTGTGGGTGGCAAGCAGCCGCTCCCAGTGCCTGGGACCGAGGCTCCTGAGGCCCCGGCCGCGTCTTCTGGCGAGGTGATTGGCAGCACGCGTCAGGCAGGCGCCCCTGACGCGGACCGCATTGTTGCTCCATCTTCGTCACAGGTTGATCCTTGCGCTCTTCTCTTGGGCCGCTTTCGTGTGGACTTTGAGGCCCTCCGGAGGAAAAGGGAGGCCCTGGGTGATGACTTCTCTTGTCGCTTGCTGAAGCACCGGAAGTACTTCGCTACCGACGAGTAAGCCTTCTCCTTTTCTGGCTCCTGATCCCCTTGTTGCGTCTACTGATCCTTGCTCTGCAGGCCTCTTCCGGCCAAGATCGTGGGAGCCGCTGAGGCGCCTCCTCCTTTGGCTTCACCTCCCTCGTCGTCCCAAAGCTTTCCGAGCAGCACAACTCTTGCGGTGAGGACGAATGAAGGGGCGGACCGTCCCGAGGTGCCCCGCAGCCCTTCTCTTCCTGCGATCTTCCTTCGCGGGCCCTCTCTTGGCATGGCCAGCCTGCCGTGGGCTCCCCGCCTGGCCGTCGGCTGCGACTGGCTGAGGCGCCCCCTGCGCCCTTCTTCTGAAGACGGGCTGGCCTCAGGCCGGGCTTCTGGTACGGCGCGCCCGACCGTCGTGAGGGCGCCAGCCCCCAGTCCCCTGCCCGGAGGGGGAGCGATGATTTGTGGCCCCCGGCGCCTGCTTGGGGCAGATGATGGTGCGGAAGACGTGCTCGAGCGCGCTCGGGAGCGTCGTGCTCGTCGCCAAGAGTTCCTTCGAAGGGCAACTGACGCGGTGGACCTGCTTGGGGAGGAGCTCGCTAGTGAAGACGCGTGCCTGGAGGCCGAGGGCCTACGACTGGCTGCTGGGCGACGCAAGCTGGAGGCCGCCGTCGCCCTCGCGCGCCATCAGCGCGACCTTGATGATGAAGAGGTGAAGGCATCGCTGGAGGCCTCTCGGGCGGCCCGATCCCAGGCCGCTGAGGAGGCCCTGGGAGCCGACCGACGGCGAGAAGCAGCGGAGGAGCGGTCTCGGGAGCTCCTGGCCTGATGCCACTCATTGGAGGAGCAAGTGGAACTGCGCGAGGCAGCCCTTGCGTCGATGAAGGTGGCCTCTGGCAACCCAGTTGAGCTCCAGAGTCGTGAGGAAGCGTTGACGCTGGAGGCCGCCGAACGCACCCGCGAGTATGAGTGGTTGGAAACGAGGGAGCGCCTGGTGACGCAGGCAGAAGATGAAGTCGCCGCACGGGAAGCGTGTGTCCTAGAGGAGGTTGGTCGTCGGGTGGCGACGGCACGCCAAGGCTTCGAGCGCGAGTTCGTGGGGAAGCTGGAGTTGATCCGGGTCGAGGCTGAGGGAAGAACTGCAGCCCTAGGGGCCCAACGGGATGAGCCGACGCGGTGGGCCGACGCTTCCCGGGCCGCCCTTGAGGCAGCGCAAAAGGAGTCGGCCGCCCTCCAGGCCGAGGTGCTCCATCTTCGTCAGCGGGTGGAGGAGGCTGAGGCCGTCGAGCGCCAGGTCGCTGACAAGATACACCAGCGGCAGGTCTTGGAGCACGTGCACGACCCCATGCTGGCTACGCTCAGGAAGAGGGCTAATGCAGCCTTGGGCAACATCTATGAGGCGGCCGTGGGCGAGCTGCACACGATCAACTACGCCGGCAACCTGCAGTTCTTCACCGCCGTGGTGACGCAGCTGGAGGCGCGGTCGGTCAGGGCCGACAGGTTGGTGGAGTAGAGGAGTCGCGCCCTACTCGGGCGCGCCTTTTCTCGTGTCTTCAGCCATCTCCGGAACATGGATCCCCACTTCGACTTTGACGCCGCCATCGCCCTAGTCCCCCAGGCCGTCCGAGGAGACCTGGCGCACTGGGTGGAAGACAACGTGGACGCTCTTGTGAGGGCCTTCACTTCGGATGACGACGACGTGATCGTGGCTGTCGACGAAGGCGGTGTGGTGGACGGCCTTGACGCCGCTGGCGACGATGCAGGTAGCGACGGCGAGTTTAGCGATGCCAGCGGCGGCTCGGGAGGTGCTCCCGAGGACGCATTGGGGGATTTGTTCGAGTGAGTATGTATCGCTCGTGTCTTCTTACCCTGCACGAGTAGAACTCAGGTGTTTGGCCTGATGGCTGTGAGAGCATTTTGAGGAGGGGAAGCCCCTCATGTAAAACCTGTATACATCGTATTAGTAGCTATTATATTGCACGAGCACCCGTGCCTGGCGGCTGGCTGGTTTACCTTTGTTTCACGCAGGCCCTGAGGCAGCCCGGGGGAGGACGTGGTGTCCTGAGTGTTCTCTAGTTGAAATTGTAGGACGCGCAAGCGTCGCTGGCGAGGGGCTTCACAGGCGCTGGCCTTCCTCACAGGCTCCGGGCCTTTTCCTGCATGTGATGGCTTCACAGGCATTCGCCTTCTTCACAGGCTCTGGGCCTTTTCCTAAACGCGATAGCTTCACAGGCATTCGCCTTCTTCACAGGCTTTGGGCCTTTTCCTAAACGCGATAGCTTCACAGGCGTTCGCCTTCTTCACATGCTCTGGGCCTTTTCCTGAACGCGATAGCTTCACAGGCGTTCGCCTTCTTCACAGGCTCTGGGCCTTTTCCCAAACGCGATAGCTTCACAGGCATTTGCCTTCTTGACAGGCTCTGGGCCTTTTCCTAAACGCGATAGCTTCACAGGCGTTCGCCTTCTTCACAGGCTCTGGGCCATTTCCCAAACGTGATAGCTTCACAGGCGTTCACCTTCTTCACAGGCTCTGGGCCTTTTCCTAAACGCGATAGCTTCACAGGCGTTCGCCTTCTTCACAGGCTCTGGGCCTTTTCCCAAACGCGATAGCGTCACAGGTGTTCGCCTTCTTCACAGGCTCTGGGCCTTTTCCCAAACGCGATAGCTTCACAGGCGTTCGCCTTCTTCACAGGCTCTGGGCCTTTTCCCGAAGGGACATCCTCCGCAGGTACCGGAAAGTCCTCCCGAGAAGGAGCAATAGCGGCAATCTGGGCTGCGCAAGAGCCTGGCCTGGCCCGACTCGCGAGGGGCTCGTGAGGGGAGGCAGCTGTGGTGAAGCGGTAACCAGAACGCAAGAAATGGCTCAAACGAGACTAAGCACCCCTTCCTCGAACGCACGCGAATCTCGAATTAGAATCCAACTTAAATCCAGCTGGGGAAAAGTTACAACCAAAAGAAGAAGGCAATGAAAGCAGACAAAAGGCCGCGTCCGGCACCTAATCTAGTCTTGGACATCTTCTCACCAACGCGGAGCTAAGTGCTGTCCACTGGGTGTGGGAGGGAGCCCCAGGGCCAGAGGCCGGCACCCCTGACACTCCGAGGCGTGTACAGCCCCACTCATTATTACGTGAGAGTGTCATGGGGCGGCGAGCTTCACAGGCGCTGGGCCTTCTTCACAGGTACCAGCCTTGCTTCATATCGCCAGACGAGGGCCCCGCCTTGCGCCACACTCTAGTGCCACCAACGATGACCGGAAACCAGGACGCCGCCGGTGGGGTAGAGCGGTCGCCAGCGGTTCCCCTGACGACTACGGGTCCTCCGCCAGGGGCAGGCCCTTAGGCACCTCCCCAGCGGAGGGCCTACCTCCTGAGAACGCCTTCCTCCGAACGCCGCGGTGGTGATGTCGGATCTCTGCCCCTCTCCTGCAGCCCCCTGTGCCCTCCTCCCGAGGGGTAGGAGACTGTGGGAGCAGGGCAGCTGCTTGCCACGGCGACCTGCACCTCCTGTGATCCATGATTAGCGTACGCCTGCTCTTGAGGAATTAGTGGTACCCGATAGTTGTCGCCTCCAGCGCGGCCGATGGAGCCGTCCGAGGCTCCTGGAAGAGCTCAGCTTCTGGTGTCTCGTCTCCCCAGCTGGGGCTGAGGAGCGAGCCTTGTTCGCCCTCATGAGCGTGCCCTTGGTCCATCATGAGGGGCACGTATTCTTCTGGCGCCGCCACCCCGAAGGCTATGCTATAGTGCTCCATGTGCCATGCGGCACTGCTTGACGTGCCCACCGCGGGGTGGTGGCGCGGCTGCCCGCTGGCGTCGTGGGCTGCGCTGAGCCCTTCTCCCTCACGCGCCGGGGGCGGGGGTAGCGCCACCGCCAGTCCAGCGTCGACGGATTCGCTGGTGTTGGGCTAGCCCTGAGGCACGCGGGAGCATGCGAGGCCCTCGCGCGTGCCGCCCTGGGCTTGCGACGGAAGCTGGATGCAGAAGGGGTGAGCCCCCGAAGCGACAAAGCCCAGGAGTTCGGCGACCCGCTCCAGCAGCACGTCTCGGCTGCCTTCCAGCAGCCTACACTGCAGCAGCTCTCGGGCCGCCGTGAGCGCAGCCCTCGAGTTCGCTTGCTCCCGGCGGGTGTACGGTGTCGTGGTCGCGGCGTGATTGGAGGCCCTTGCCGCCGACCGCGCTTGCTGCGGCGTGAGGGTTGTTGAAGCCTGTCCGCGCTGCCCGCGGCCCGCAGCGCCCTGCGGACCACGAGCTGCCTAGGGCGCGGGGTCGCCCGAGGCAGGCGGCTCCGCGCGGGCGGGCCACGCCACCCATGGATCTTGGTTGCCCGCCTGGTCGCCGGACATGGTGATGACGATGCGACGAGACGCGGAGCGGTAGAAATGTGGATTCCGGCGCACCCCTACCTGGCGCGCCAAATGTCGGATTTCGGGTTCCGCCAGACCCTTAAGGTTCGAACTCTAGGGTGCGCGTGGAGATTATGCCCTCTACCTCTCCGTCTCGCAAAGATCTAACTACTGAAAGAGCAACACAAAAGACACAGGGTTTATACTGGTTCGGGCCACCGTTGTGGTGTAATACCCTACTCCAGTGTGGTGGGTGGATTGCCTCTTGGGCTGATGATGATGAACAATACAAGGAAGAAAAGCCTCACGAGGGCCTGTTCTAGCTGGGGCGATGAACTGCTAGGGGAGTTCAGCCGCCCTTCTCTCTCTCTCTGCTGCCTGAGTCTTTCTAACTGGTTTCTTGATGGTCTCCCTAGATTGCTAGCTGCTCGTTGCCAGATGCCAGATGCCTCTACCCTGGGGGTGGCTAGTCCTATTTATAGGCAAAGGCCCTGGGCCTCTTCCCAAATATTGAGCGGGAAGGGCGCCAACAATTGGCCAATTTGAAGGGGAACATCCAGTACACTTATCCTGACTAAAGTTGGTCCTCGCCTGCCAAAGGCCCTGTGGTGACGCCGCTCTAGGCTCCACGATGACCTCCTTCCCACCGTTGGACTGGTCATGGTCTCGTTGCACCGAAATGGATGCCTTTGCTTGATCCTCTCGCCTGCGCTCGCCCCCTTTGCACCAAAGAGGAAAGGGAGGACACTGCGCAGGCTGGCGCCCGCCTGGCGCCTTTGGTCGTCATGGCTTGCGTCATGGGCACCTCGTGAGGTACCCCGCCTTGATCTCTCCGCCTCCTCGTGAGCCAGCCTGATGAGGCCGCGCCTGAGGAAGCGCCGTATCGTCCGCCCCGCGAGGCTTGGCCCCTCGCGAGGGTCTTGGGCCTTGTGTTGATGAAGATGGGCCGTGCCGGGCCCCCTTTGAGCCACGCCGCAGGCCGCAGGCAGTCAAGTCTAGGGACCCCCATTCCCAGAACGCTGACAATAACAAGATGGGGTTTTTATCATATTGCATGAACTATCCCTCTACATCATGTCATCTTGCTTAAGGCGTTACTCTGTGTTTAACTTAATACTCTAGATACATGCTGGATAACGGTCGATGAGTGGAGTAATAGTAGTAGATGCAGGCAGGAGTTGGTCTACTTGTCTCGGACGTGATGCTTATATACATGATCATACCTAGATATTCTCATAACTATGCTCAATTCTGTCAATTTCTCAACAGTAATTTGTTCACCCACCGTAAAATACTTATGCTCTTGAGAGAAGCCACTAGTGAAATCTATGGCCCCCGGGTCTATTCTCATCATATCTATCTCCATAACTTTGTTATTTCTTTGCTTTTTACTTTGCCTTTTACTTTTTACCTTGCATCTTTATACCAAAAATACCAAAAAATATTATCTATCATCTCTATCAGATCTCACTCTCGTAAGTGACCGTGAAGGGATTGACAACCCCTAATCGCGTTGGTTGCGTTGAGCTATTTGTTTTGTGTAGGTACGAGGGACTCGTGCGTAGCCTCCTACTGGATTGATACCTTGGTTCTCAAAAACTGAGGGAAATACTTATGCTACTTTGCTGCATCATCCTCTCCTCTTCGGGGAAATCCAACGCAGTGCTCAAGAGGTAGCAGTCATCACCGGTAATCACTACAAAAAACACACTTTCATGATGATACGTATTTGTCACAATAGGTCACGTTTTCTGTCATGCATGTACGTCCATGACAATTTTATGACAGAATCAAGATAGTCATACATGTGTTGTCGTAGAAGTGTTCTATGACATTACCAAAATTATCATCACGGAAGTGTCCACTTCCATGACGATAAATCACGCGTCACAGAAGTGCTTTCGTCAAGGGTGACCGACACGTGGCATCCACCGTAACTGAACGCCGTTAAGCTATCAGGTCTGGTTTTGGATCCGATAACCCGTTAACAGCCCCGACCAATGGGGATTTTCCACGTGTAAAATCATCATTGGCTGGAGGGAACGCGTGTCGGCTCGCCGTTGGGACAGATGTCATCCACTCATGGGCCCAAAACGCCTATGATACGTCGACACATGGCACGGCCCAACAGAGGCCCATTCCTGTGAAAAGTTCGAACCGTTTGACTTGGTCAAAAGGTGGCCGGCCGACCCACCTCAAGCCTGTTAATGGCATGTTCGCATATAGCCCATTTACAGCCCGCTAACCCAGGGCCCGTTTACGGCCTATCCGAATTAGGCCCAGTAGCGTCATCTAGGCTGTCCAATATAATTCTAGCCCGTTTTAACTTCCTTCCCATGACGTCTTTCAGCCCATATGAGGCCCTTAGTAACCCACGGCCCATTAATGGCCCGTGGTAAAACTGGCCCGTAATGTACAGTGTATCACTTTATACCCATTAACGGCCCATTATTTCGTTGGGCCGTTTCCAGCCCATGTTATCTTTCGGCCTTCTTAGGGCCCATTTATTCTTGGGTTCATTTCCAACATTCATTTACTTTCAGCCTGTTACTGTCATTTTCTGCTTGTGGGCCAAATTCAGCCCATGGTTACAATCGGCCCGTTTGTGGCCCGTTAATACGTTGGGCCGTTTTCATAGCGTCATCAAATACGCCGATTAACGACGACCCATTATGGTTGGCCCATGAATGGATGATTTCAACTCTAGCCCATTTACGGCCATAATGTGCTCTATTATTGGCCCATGTTTGGCCAACCGATCATACGACCCGTAGAAGGCCCATTGATGATACGACCCGTAGAAGCCCCATTGTGTCTACGACCCGTATAAGGCCCATTGTTTCTATGCCCCGTAGAAGGCCCATTGTTTCTACGGCCCTTAGAAGGCCCATTGTTTCTACGGCCCATAGGAGGCCCATGTTAACTACCGTAAATATGTAGCCCATGGTTAATGTGGCCTAGTTTTAAAAAATAGGTTATTGCGGCCACTAGCAAACCGTGGAAAAAGAACTACACTGACTATAAGAAAACAAAACAAGAAAATAAGGAAATAAATAGGCAAGCAACTTACGCTAGGCTATCACAGCTATTACACATATTACATCCACTCAGCATCAAAGTTCGCCACCAGTGCAAATATAGGGACAAAGCAGCATATAAAAGCCGCAGCAAAACAAGTCCAGAACTGAAACCACTTCAGAAGAGCTCAAGAAACAATATCCTGGGTACCCATAATGCTGGCAAGATGCTTAGCAAGCTTATTAACTTTCTCTTGTTTGGCGCTTAAATCCTCCAGCACTTGCTGTTGCACCAGAAAGTATGCATCTGAAATCTGCAGGGACTTCCTTAGTCCTTCGGCTTCCTGTCGCATAACATCTGATCGATGTCTTTCAACTTGAAGTTGAGACTCAAGAAGCCGAACTGATTTAGGCAGCGAGTTCGAAGAGCTAGTGCCAGCAGTAGTAGCCAGTAACTCGAACACTACATCAAGACAGGACTTTGGGGTTGTCTCAGTGTCTTCAATATAGTTTTTATCAGCTTTCTTGGAGACCAACAGGGATGTCTCACTATCTTGAACCTTATCTGCATTACTTCCTGTACCATTGCATAACGGGGCACTCTTCTCCAATATTTTATCCGCATTCTAAAAGAGAAACAAATAAACACATCACAAGTTTACAATGTAGTATATGAAACTCATTTTGGTAATCCAGTTCAGTAGTAAGGTGGACATGATAACAACATGAAACAAACATATATCTATGTAGTATGGTCACTGTATTGTCTATATCATTCTAGTTTATGTTGCCAAATCAAGATAGATACAGTTCGAATCATATCTATTTAAGACAAAGCAGCTTAGACAGAATATAAGTGTGGGAAACTACATAGCAATAACAACACTTGTAAGGTGCATGGCATGAGAATATAACTGTTTATTCAATTGAAACTGAAATCAACATAGAGCAAGTTACAATAGCAAACACGTTAAAGAAATAGGTTTAGAACATACCTGTTGCGCCATTGGAGTTTCAATTGCATCCTTCAAATTTGAAATTAGTTGGTATGAGTAAATACAGTGATGCAAGAGCAAAGTAGTATGAACCATAGCTACGGAACCTGACCTGAGAACAATTCTTCTTCTGCTTTAAGCGTTGACTTGGGGTTCAAAGTGCTGGTCCTCGTGCTTTGGGCACTGCAGTTGCCTTACTAACTGCTCGTGTTTGGGTGCTCTGTGGTGGAGACGGTGCTGTGTCAACAGGAACTGGGTTACTATCTATTAGGGTTGGGGTTAGAAGGGGTGTAGCTGGTTCTCTGTCCAACTGGGTAGGGGTACAATCTGCTTGAGTCTAGGTTATGTGTGGTGGGGCTGGTTCTTGGGCAAGTACAACCATGGTTCTATCTCCATCGATAGGTAGCACGATCTTTTCTGAAGACCATGTTTTTACTCCCACAGATACTGCCATCACCCCCTCCAATTGAAATGGCTGATAAACAAGAAAAGTAATTGAATGTACAGACATTGTAAGATAGACAGGTGCAATGGATAGTAGGGAAGAAAACAGGGCATGGAATAATTCACATTTATGTTGTGTAACCAAACAGAATAGCATGACATAATTTCACATATATGATGGCTAATTAAACAGGATAACATGACACAATTTCACATGTATGATGGCTAACTAAACATGATAGAATGACATACTTCAAAATATGATGACTATGTAAATAGGATGACATGATATAACTATACGATGTGTCTATTAAAGTGGTTGGCATGCCATAAATCACAAACATGTCGTTGATGGAAACATGATGGCATGATATAATTTACGGATAGAATAACATAATTCAAAATATGATGACTATGTGACCAGGATGAGATGATATAACTATATTATGTCTTTAGAAAATGGGTTGGCATGCCATAATTCAGATACATGCTGTCTATGTAAACATCATGGCATGACATAATTCAAATATATGATTTATATACTAAGGAAGTGAGCAGAGGGCCATCGCATATATGATGTGTCAACTAAAGAGATGGCATTCAATATCGTGTACATGATGTAAAAACTAAGCATTGCAATACATATGCATGATATGAGTAATATAACCCTGCCAAGTTTGAGCATACACCTCAGGGGGATAATAGGACTGGTCATCTACCTCTGAATCCTCCTCTAAAGAGCTATCTGTAACCAGCAAGATATCTGCTTCACCAGGTAGCATTGTTTGCTCTAAAGACCTTGTTTTCGCTCCAGATTTCTCCGTCACCAATTCAAATGGCCGATGCACAGGAAGAGCAGTTGAATATACAAACATTGTCAACAAAAGCAATGAGAAATACAAAAAAAGGACGACATGGTATAATTCACATATATGACGCTTGGCTAAACAACATGGCATTGCATTATTCACATATATAATGCCTTGCAACAAGATAGCATTGCATAATTCACATATATAATGTCTTGCAACAAGATGGCATTGCATAATTCACATATATGGTAATTAGACACTAAACAGGTGGCATTCACACAAAGCATGTCTAAACTAAGCAAATGACATAGCAATGCAAGATACCATACGCACGATATGAGCAACATAACCCTGCCAAATTACAACATGCACCTTGGGGGGGGAATAGGACTTGTCATCTGTCTCTGAATCCTCCTCTGAGGAGCTATCTGTAACCAGCAAGACATGCGCTTCGTCAGATAGCATTGTCTGCTCTGAAGACCTTGTTCCACTCCAGATTTTTCCATGACCGCGCCGAATGGCTGATGCATAGGAAGAGTAATTGAATGTACTAAAATTGTTGACAAATTTAACACGTGATAAAAAAATGTTGTCATGATATAATTCACATATAAGATGTCTGACTAACCAGGGTGGCATTGCAAAATTCACATATATGATGCCTGGCTAAACAAGATGGCATTGCATGATTCATATATATGATAGAGAAACTAAACAGATGGCATTGACACAAAGCATGTCTAAACTAAGCAGATGACATCTTTGATGTATACAGTAAGCAATGCAAGGCACCATATGCATGATATTACCAACATCAGCATGCCAAGTTAGAGCGAAGACCTCATGGGGTAAATAGGAGTGGTCTTCTGCTTCTGATTCCCCCTCAGAACAATTATCTTCCTCTTGACTACGATCCGAAATGGGTGGAGGGGGCTGCCTTTGCGCCCACCATGGAGAGACGTCTGCATGAAATTTTATTACCACGCAAGGCTCGTCTCTTTTGCTCTACATGTTTAGTTCCATTGTGTACAATAATTGACATGCATAGGAATAAAACAGAGTGAGATTATGTAAGGAGTGCATGCACAAATCCAGAGTGATGGTAGAAAACTATAGATAGACCCAAAACAAATGATAGTAGGCAGATAATAGCTTTAGTTAAAAAAATACAGATAATGGCTCCTTTAATGTCTGTTTCCACCCAACATGAAGCTCATAGTAGACACTCGAGATTAACCAGATAGTAGATAGATAATACTGATTGCTGCCCCAATATGTACCCCACAACCATTTAAAAACTCAAGTTTCAACATAAGTTTGGACCTGAGTCAGAGTCTAATAGGTGAATACGACGATAAAGTAGCATGTCATCATATTAAGCTATGCATAACGTAAGCAGACACGGAAGAGTGTGACCTCTCTTGCGGACCCGTGTAGTCCTCAAGGTCATCTGCTTAGTTGATGATGGTAATGCAGTTGTCGTGGTTGCCGGCGGCGGGGAAGAAGATCTGAGGCGGTGAAAGACAGTCTGGAGAGCGAATCCCTGCTGTGGTGAACCCTTCTGTCGTTGGAGTAGCTGAGCTGGGGTGGAACACAGCACCGCAGGAGCAGGACAAACCACACAAGGTTTTCTTTGACACATATCTGTAACAGAAGTAATTGTGTAAGGGCTTGTTTGAAATTGAGGATTCTAAGAATGCAGGGATAGGAAATAGACAGGAATAGGATAGGAATGCACGTGCAAAACAGAGAATTTGAAAACACAGGATTTCTGCCAATCTGGATGTTTGGTTCACAAGAATTGGAAGATCACAGGATGCAAAGAAGCATGGTGAGATTAAGTCAAACCACAAGAAGTGCACAACCTCTTTGGCGAAGCCATGTCGATCTCAGCGTGATTGGGTTGGACAGTGAGGATGCTCCGGCTGACTTGGTTGTCGAAGGAGGGGAAGAAGATCTTAGGCGTCTGGAGATGGAGCCCGAGGTACTGCTCTGTTGTGATGGAGGGTTTCGTCGTTGGAGCAGCTCCGGTGAGTTGTACGACGCCAAGGCTGAAGCAGGACAAGAGAGACAAAGTTAACCTGAGTGGAATTCTAATAACATATCTAATAGATGACGTAAAATACATAACAACAAAGTGCTAGATGTATACATCAGCCGCACATCTCTGAACTTAACTGTTGAAACTGAATTTAAGTGTCGAAACTAAACTTAACTGTCGAAACTGAATTTTGCTGTCGAAACTGAATTTTATTGTCGAAACTGAACGCACTAGAGGTGAGGCTACACGTCAGTTGACTGACTTTTTCATCTCTGGTCAGTCGATTTTGCAGCCATTGGATACGAAATCAAGGGCCTGCAGTTCATCTTCAACCTCCACCCCCTGAGCCGCCAGCCACCACCGGCCAAACAGCCGCTCCCTCCGCCCGCGGCCGGTGGTGTGCCACCCCGGCCGCCCCGAAAACACTCCCCACCGCCGGTCCGCCGCCGCCCCGGCCATCCCTCTAGGCCCCCCTGTGCCGAGCTTTTTCTCCGGCGATCCCCACGCCACCGCCCCACCACCACCGGCGACCACCGTGCCCACCCTGAACCCTAAGATAGATAGTGGGGTACCTCTACGGCGAGCCCCCTCCCTGCTGCGGCTGGTTCTTCCTTAACTCCGGCGAGCCCCCCCTGAGGGAATCCTGGACTAAGGGGTCCTCGGGCGTCCGGCCTGTTATCCATGGGCCGGACTGATGGGCTGTGAAGACATGAAGGCCGAAGACCGTACCCATATCCGGATTAAACTCTCCTTGGCGTGGAAGGCAAGCTTGGCGACCAAACTATGAAGATTCCTTCTTATGTAACTGACTCTATGTAACCCTAGATCCCCCCGGTGTCTATATAAACCGGAGGGGTTAGTCCGGAAAATATATACTCATTACCATAGTCATACAGGCTAGACTTCTAGGGTTTAGCCATCACGATCTCGTGGTAGATCAACTCTTGTAATACTCATATTCATCAAGATCAATCAAGCAGGAAGTAGGGTATTACCTCCATAGAGAGGGCCCGAACCTGGGTAAACATCGTGTCCCCTGTCTCCTGTTACCATCGATCCTAGACGCACAATTCGGGACCCCCTACCCGAGATCCGCCGATTTTGACACTGACATTAGTGCTTTCACTGAGAGTTCCACTATGTCGCCGATGAAAGGTTTGATGGCCCCTTTGATCGTCTATACTGACGCTGCCCAGGGAGAAACTTTCCTCCCCGGACAGATTTTCGAGTTCGGCGGCTTCGTACTGCGGGCCAACTCGCTTGGCCATCTGGAGCAGGTCAATAGCTACGCCCCTGGCCATCAGGTCAGATTTGGAAGCTTGAACTATGTCGCGGATATCCATGGAGACTTGATCTTCAACGGATTTGAGACCGCGGCGATCGCTCCCCCTCGCTTCGATAAACATGACTTAAATCTATCATCGGATCTCCAGGAGATGGTTCCTTTTACTGCAACGGCCCTTGAACCAGAGCAGACCATGCCATCCGAAACCATGGAGTCCGCGGAGTTGGAGCCGCACACGAACTCGACACCCTGCAATATTTGCGTCAACAGAACTTCAGACTAGTCTCCGGTTATAAATTTCAGACTATGTACGCCAGCGGACATCGAGCTAGATCGGTTATCGATCTTCGAATTCAGCGTCGTAGACGTTTTTCAGCACTCACCTTTGGACGATGTGCTAAACTCTTTAAAGAATTTGTCCTTAGAGAAGGACTCACAACCGAACTATGTTCGATTCGAGCTAGAGGCTGATGATGGGGAGTTTTGCTTCCCACCCACCAACCACTTAATAGCCACTGTTGATGACTTAACCGACGTGCTTGATTATGGCTCCAAAGACATCAACGGTATGGACGACGATGCCGACAAGGAGCAAGGCCAAGACCCGCCATTCACTGGACGTTGGACGACCACCTCTTCCTACGACGTGTACATGGTTGATACACCTAAAGGATCTGGCAGCAATGACAAAGAAGAGCCGGATGCGAATAAACCTCTAAGACGCAGTCCAGGCACCAGCGCCCTAAACGCCGCTCTAAGTCACGTCGCTCAAAAGACAGCAACACTGGCACTGGAGAAAATTGTACTCCTGACGATGCAGAGAACAAAGAAGACCTTGTTGGAGTAACATCCGAACAAGAGGAACAAGACAACGAGAAAGTTAACCCTGATAAACAGGCCACGCCCAGTGACCCAGAGGACGATAGTTACCGTCCACCCTCCAAGGATGATGAGAGCCTCGGCAATGAGAACTTCATAGTGCCTGAGGCACCCCTCGAGCAGGAGCGCTTCAAGTACCAGCTAATAGCCACCGCAAGAAGCCTGAAGAAGAAGCAGCAGCAGCTCCAAGCTGATCAAGACCTGCTCATTGACAGGTGGACTGATGTCCTGGCAGCCGAAGAATATGGCCTCGAGCGCCCAACCAAGAGTTACCCAAAGCGCAGACTGCTACCTCAGTTCGATGAGGCACCAGATCCCATACCTCCCTCACGCAATGCGGACCGACCACCACATGGTCGGGATAGTGCGGCGGACCGACCACCCCGCAGTCGGGATAAAGCGGCAACTCAGGCCGAACAACAGCCCGCTCCACCGCCTCGCAAAAACAAGGACAGAACAGCTCGGGACCATACATATGACCTTTGGCAGGATCTGGACATCAATGGAGGACACACCAAATCAATCTATGGATCGCGAGGATGCTTCTCGACTCGGGACGACGGCTACCTATTCGGACGTGACAAACCTAGTCACACCCGGGCCGATAACCGCAGACGAACTTCATTGGAGGTGCGCTGTGATGCGGCCCGATATAGAGGCGCCGCACACCCTCTCTGCTTCACAGATGAGGTGCTGGATCACGAATTCCCCGAGGGGTTCAAGCCCGTCAATATTGAATCATACGACGGAACAACCGATCCCGCAGTGTGGATCGAAGATTTTATTCTCCACATCCACATGGCCCGTGGAGACAACCTCCATGCCATAAAATACCTCCCACTAAAACTCAAAGGGCTAGCTCGACACTGGCTAAATAGCCTGACAGAAAATTCCATCGGCAGCTGGGAGGACTTGGAAGAAGCCTTCATTGACAACTTCCAAGGTACATATGTCCGGCCGCCTGATGCCGATGACTCAAGCCACATAGTTCAACAACCTGGAGAATCAGCCAGAAAATTCTAGACTAGGTTCTAACAAAAAAGAACCGAATCATTGACTGTCCGGATGCCGAAGCCCTAGCAGCCTTTAAACACAGCATCCGTGACGAATGGCTAGCATGCCACCTCGGCCAAGAAAAGCCGAAGTATATGGCATCCCTTACGGCACTCATGACCCGCTTTTGCACGGGTGAGGACAACTGGGTGGCTCGTAGCAAAAACACAGCCAGCGAGACAGGCCCCTCCGAGGCCAAGAATAGCACCGGCAAGCTCCGGCGCAATAGGCACAAACGCCAAAGCAATGGCGATAACATCGATGACACCATAGTTAATGCTGGATTCAGCGGCTCCAAGTCCGGCCAACGGAAAAAGGCCTACAAAAGGAACAGTGAGGGACCATCCAGCCTGGACCGCATAATCGATCGTCCGTGCCAGATACATGGTACCTCAGATAAACAAGCCAATCACACCAACAGAGATTGTTGGGTTTTCAAACAGGCCGACAAGTTAAATGCCGAAAACAAAGAAAAGGGATCACAAAGTGAGGACGAGGACGAAGAGCCCTGGCAACCGAACACCGGGGGGCAGAAGAAATCCCCCCTCCCCCCAAGTCAAAACGGTGAACATGATATACGCTACACACATCCCCAAAAGAGAGCGCAAGCGAGCACTCAGGGACGTCTACGCGGTAGAGCCAGTCGCCCCAAAATTTAATTCATGGTCGTCATTTCTGATCACCTTCGATCATCGAGATCACGCAACTAGTATCCGCCATGGCGGGTTGGCCGCACTAGTCCTCGACCCAATTATCGACGGATTTCACCTAACACGAGCCTTGATGGACGGCGGTAGCAGCCTCAACCTGCTCTATCAGGACACAGTGCGGAAGATGGGCATTAATCGCTCACAAATCAAACCCACAAAGACTACCTTTAAAGGAGTCATACCAGGTGAGAGGCCCGATGTACGGTCTCAATCACGCTGGAGGTGGTCTTCGGTTCTCCGGACAACTTCCGAAGTGAAGAGTTAATCTTCGATATCGTCCCATTCCGCAGCGGCTACCACGCACTGCTCGGATGAACCGCATTCGCTAGATTCAACGCAGTGCCACACTATGCTTATCTCAAGCTCAATATGCCCGGTCCACGTGGTGTCATAACAGTCAACGGAAACACGGAACGCTCCCTCTGAACAGCGGAGTACACCGCCACCCTAGCAGCAGAGGTACAGAGCGGCCTTCTCAAGCAGCACCATAATCCGGCTGCCGAGACCCTGTACATCATTAGGAGGGTCCGTACTACACTGCAACAGGATGGTGTGGCTCGTCAAGAGCTCGATTAGCAATTCGGCCTCCGTCCCTGTCCCGATGAGGTAGTGGCATTCGTACCACGTGTACATAATTACGCACTCAAAATCCCATGGGCATTGACGGAGGCACAAGCTAACCCGGGATCTACAGTTCGGCTAGACCAATCCCGGACACGCATATAACTTTACTATTTCCTTTTCCCTTTTTTCAGGTTTCTCTCATGCGGGCCTCCTTTGACGGCCTGATTAATGGTCCTGTCAAAGGATAAACACACCGATTGACACGGAGCACAGGCGTACATGAGAAGCCCTAGTGGCTAACTCAACGATTACTCTATCCGTCTTCAGGACCCACACGCAGCTCGCCTTTGGTTGTGGCATGTCAAATAGCTGGTTGCTTATTGCATTATTTTGTACCAATGTGCTTTGACGCATTAACCCAACTATAATGGAAACAGTTCATGATCCAAGTTCAAGGGCCCCAGATACTATCTCTGTTCTCCTTATGTTTTCCTTTAAATCACTTATTTCCTCGAAAGCGTACACTCTGGTATGTTTCATATTTGCCAGGGGCTCCTCATCGCCCCATAACACGGCAACAAAGTCCGAACACTTCTTATAGAGAAGTTCGGCACCCCGAATTTAGCATTATATGCATCGGCTCGGAATCATGTCTTTGGTCAATAGTTGGGTTTCCCAGCTCGTGTGTTTGCTACCCTACGTTCCGCTACATCGGCTAGGGTAGTGTCGGTGTCAAAACCGGTGGATCTCAGGTAGGGGGTCCCGAACTGTGCGTCTAGGCGGATGGTAACAGGAGACGAGGGACACAATGTTTTACCCAGGTTCGGGCCCTCTCGATGGAGGTAAAACCCTATGTCTTGCTTGATTAATATTGATGATGTGGGTAGTACAAGAGTAGATCTACCACGAGATCAAGGAGGCTAAACCCTAGAAGCTAGCCTATGGTATGATTGTTGTATGTTGGAGTTGTTCTACGGACTAAAGCCCTCCGGTTTATATAGACACCGGAGAGGGTTAGGGTTACACAAAGTCGGTTACAATGGTAGGAGATCTAATTATCCGCATCACCAAGATTGCCTTCCACGCCAAGGAAAGTCCCTTCCGGACACGGGACGAAGTCTTCAATCTTGTATCTTCATAGTCCTGGAGTCCGGCTGAAGGTATAGTTCAGCTATCCGGACACCCCCTAATCCCAGCTCCCTCAGTAGCCCCCGAACCAGGCTTCAATGACGACGAGTCCATCGCGCAGATTGTCTTCGGCATTGCAAGGCGGGTTCTTCTCCAAACTCTGTGTACCTGTTGAATAATGTCTGGTTTTTGTAATGTAGCGCTCCTTGGCTTCTTCGCCTAATAATGGCGGCCTTCCACGTGTCGAACGAATACGAAAAGTCTGGGTGTTTTTACATTCACACCCCTGGCCGCGTAAATGAGCCGCCTATTAAAGAGATGGGGATTTAGATCCAAACCACACCTTCTCCCTTCCGCGAGCAGTCATCAGAGCGCATCTAGCAAAGGTCCATTCCCACATGGCCAACCATCGCAACTCCTCTTCTCGCCCATCCAGCCCTAGGCCTGGAGACTGGGAGAGGTGCTCCATCTCGAATAGCGAGCTAGTATCGCTTCATACCAAGGGATTCCTCCCTCCGGCCTATATGGTTCTGGTTGGAGCCGGACTCGCCACCTATAATGGCGGAGAGCAAGCGGAGAGCGCCCCCAATCCCTCCAAAGGAGAGCGGGTATGCCTCGTCCCTTATCTAATAAGAGGACTCGGATTTCCAATTCATCCGTTTCTTCGGGGGCTTCTGGAGTTCTACGGCCTCCAGCTGCACAACCTCACGCCCGCCTCTATATTGCATATCACGGGCTTCGTTGCCCTTTGCGGGTTGTTCTTGGGTGTTGAGGCTCATTTCGCGCTGTGGAAGAGGCTATTCTGCCTGGTGCCCCGTTCTCAGGAGGGGGCAATATATCAAGTGGGCGGAGCCGAAGTGTGGCGCATCGCCGGGACCGGATATCTATCCGGAACCTCGAAGAAGGCGTCCGAGGACTGGCCTTCATAATGGTTTCATATGGAGGATGTCCCACTGCCGGATCCTATCCGGATCGGCCTCCCCGAATTCAACAGTGCTCCCTTAAAGAAACGCCTAAGCTGGCATCCGCGGAGCTCTCAGAAGGAAAGTGATAGGGACGTCCTTTATCTGATGGGCCGGATAAGACTATTGGCTCATTCCGGACTAATCATGATTGGAGTCATGGCCGCATGCATTATGCGGGGGGTGCAGCCACTTCATTATAGAGGCTACCCCATGTGGGATTTTAACGGGGAAGATGACGCCACCCGTTGCGGTCGTAAGGGGCCGAACTCGGCTGCCGCTCTGATAAAGATCTTGTCCTCTTTGTACAAGGAAGAAGAGGAGGAATTCCTCCGCGTTAACCCCCCAGGGTGGATTTACTATGTACAACCCTCCGAGTTGGGTAAGCGGACAATTTTGCTCGCTTCCGTTTCATATTCCCATGATTAAATATTTAGTCTAACGACTTCAACGCAGGAACTGCGTCAGGAAGTAAAGGATATAAACATCCGTCCTCCACAGCCCGAGGGTCCAGAACGGTCCCTTGATACGGACTCCGAAGAGGATCCGGACATAGCCGTGGAGCTTATTGACGGGGTATTTCATCAGCTAAGCAAGGATGATACCTTGGTGGACATTACGGCCGATTACCCAGGGTTAATCCTGGCCTCCCAGGTAACAGAGACCGAAGTCTCATAACTTTGGGAAGGAATCCATCCTCAGGCATTTCAGTTTCCCTGACAACAACCGTGTTTTGCAGGGGAGGTTTCCAAGGCGGGAGGCCGAGCCTGCGGCGGCTAGCCAACGAGGGGCCGCGGGACCCCGCGGGGTAAAAAGGAATGTAGTCCGGACTGAGACGCCGATGCAAAGGTATAGCACACCATCTTTTTCCCAGGTTTTATTCCTTTGGGGCGTATTAACGCCCGTGCTCTCTTCAGAACGAAGAGACCTCGCCGGACTATAACCGGAGGGGTTGCCAATCGCGCCTCCACCAGCCAGGCTCCAAAGCCTGGCCCGGAAGCGGAGGCGAGCACAAGGCGCGCACCGGACGCTCCTCTGACAGAGGATGCGGACAGGCTATCTGCCACCAATTCCGAGGTGGAGAGTGCCATGAACCACAGGCGTCGCTGGACAGTTCTTCGCGACGCTTGTTTCTCCCAAGAGGCATTGGATGCCTTCAATTTGGGAGATGCGTACCTCCGTGCTGCTCAAAATGGTTTAACCAGAGCCACGGAGCAATATGTGAAAGACATACGGGTAAGAAAAATTCTGGTAAATATATATATACCAGTAGCCCCCGAGACTTGAAATAGTTAGAATAACTGATTGAAGGATCATTTGTTATGCAGGCTCTTACAGAAAAGAATACCCTACTGTCCCAGGAGCTGGAAGAGTGCAAAGCCCAACTTGAGGCCGCACTAGCCGCGACAGGGGAGCCCAAGGAGACCCCCTCTGGTAATTTACGCTTCGAAAGATAAATATTTTGTGAAGTGCGGCGTGGGTGCAAATTTGACAAATCATATTGCAGATGGCGCCGGACTGGATCCGGAAAAGCAACAACTTCTGTGCCAGTTAGAGACTGGGGAGAGCGTGCTGACAAAGGTAAGGCAGGAGAAGAATGATCTTCAGGATGCCAACACCAAGCTGGGCATTGAACTAAAAGTTGTTCGTGCCCAGCTGTCGGACTCCACTAAGGAGAATCAACGGCTTCGACGCGGCATATATAGTAAGTGCTTAAACGAACTCTGAAAAAAAAGTTCGGCGAGGAAGTCAAATAACAGAGTTATGTCTGTAGGTATGCTAACAGGTCGTCCTGCAGAGGAGATGCCCGGTTCAACGGGTGACCTTCTTCCCGAGCTCTCGCAACTGCACGAGCGAGTTCGGCAGGCGATGCAAGGAGTTGCCCAAGCCTTATGGCCATCCCTCCCCAGGCTCGAAGGCCTTGGAGAGCTTGCAGAGAAGCTGAAGGGAGCGTGATGGCGCTTCCGGTTGGATATCGGCCTACCGCCAAGGCGCGAGGGAGGCCTGGGCCATGGTGAAGACGCGGTACACAAAGGCTGACCCAAACCACATGGCCGAGGTCGGACCTGTGGGGCCTGATGGGAAGGAGCTCCCTGTAAGCTTAGTATACGGCCAAGTAGAATTGGCCGCAAAGTATTCCCAGCAGGACTGTAAATTAGACAGCCTGTTAGATGGTATTGAAGAGGAATACAATCAGTCAGAGTGACTATGTAATTTATAATTGACATGTGTAATGCCTTCTAGCCGGATTGTAGATCGTTTGTCGTTGCCGACCTTTTCGCTTCGACCTCGGGACCTGACGGTCCGGAGTGTGTCCGAATACCCTAGCGGTTATGTAAGAACCGGGGTATGCATGGAGACCAGGCGTAGGGGTCATTAGTGCTTTATCATACAAGTGCCCAACTAGTTATGTTATATTTCATGGTTAGTAAGAAACATCTTCCAGAGAGAATAGTTCCGTTAGGGGTTCCTTTCTTTGGGAGGCATGCCCTAAAGTGCATGTCCGGACTGCAAACGCAGGAAAAGCATCTGAGGGTATATATATATATAAGTAAGTAAAAAAGGTCATCTTTTAGTTCACCGACCGAATATTCCCTTAAGAACGCTAGCTTTCGGCTTCACCCAGTCTGAGGTACACATCCGGCTGATCCGGCAGTAACAATCGCAGAGGTGCTCCCTTTACCACCTAGAACAATAAGGAATGTAGGGGTAAGCACAGGAGCCAGGCAACCCAGCTTGGCCAAAACTTAAGTCATATCGATGCATATAATGGTGAAGAAAAGGTATATGCGGAAGTTTGACACATGTTTTGGGCGTGAAGCCCGTATAAATAAGCTTCTTTTTAAAGAAGCCCCCAGGTGTAGTGAGCGCGAGTAATGCGTCACTTGTTGAGCCTTTAATGGCTCTAAGAAAAAAATAAAGAAAGGGTGGAAGGAGAGAAATAAAAGACAGAAAATGTAAAAAATGGACAGAGGAAGGAGACGAACACAGAGTCCGACGCTAGTAGTAGAATCTTCGGAGATGGGCTGCGTTCCATGGGTTCGGCTCGAGTCGGTTATCCGAGGCATCTCGCAGGCGGTACGCTCCACCAGTTAGGACTTGGTCGATTATGAAGGGACCTTCCCACTTGGGCTTGAGTTTGTCCTTTTTCTTATCCGGCAGGCGTAATTCGCCAACGTTGTAATTTTTGGCCTGCACTTCTCTGCTTTGATATCTTTGAGCCTGCTGTTGATAAAATGCGGAACGGGCTTTTGCCACGTCGCGCTCCTCCTCCAAGGCGTCCAGGCTGTCCTGTCGATCAAGCTCGGCTTCTCTTTCTTCGTACATGCGCACTTGAGGTGAGTCATGAATTATGTCGCAAGGTAGAACTGCCTCTGCGCCGTACACCATAAAGAATGGTGTGTATCCGGTGGGGCGATTCGGCGTGGTCCGCAGCCCCCAGAGTACGGAGTCGAGCTCCTCTACCCAGTGCGTGTTAGATTCCTTGAGGGACCGCACTAATCTGGGTTTGATGCCGCTCATGATAAGACCATTTGCACGTTCGACCTGGCCGTTAGTTTGTGGGTGAT
Source organism: Aegilops umbellulata (assembly GCA_032464435.1). Classification (NCBI taxonomy): domain Eukaryota; kingdom Viridiplantae; phylum Streptophyta; class Magnoliopsida; order Poales; family Poaceae; genus Aegilops; species Aegilops umbellulata. Next base: position 127,428,775 of record CP136054.1, read on the forward strand.
AGACGGAAGCATAATCGAGCTTGATGCCCATGTTTTTGCACCAGAGTTTTACCTCGTCCGCCGTAAAGTTTGTGCCGTTATCAGTGATGATGCTGTGGGGGACGCCATAACGGTGTACGACCCCGGATATAAAGTCTATCACCGGTCCGGATTCGGCCGTCTTAACAGGCTTGGCTTCTATCCATTTGGTGAACTTATCCACCATGACAAGTAAGTATTTTTTCTTGTTAGTTCCCCCTTTAAGGGGTCCAACCATGTCAAGCACCCAGACCGCAAAGGGCCAAGTGATGGGGATAGTTTGGAGGGCGGTAGGTGGCATATGGCTTTGGTTTGCGAAAAGCTGGCAACCGACGCATCGTTGGACCAAGTCCTGAGCGTCTGCCCAGGCCGTCGGCCAATAGAAGCCTGCACGGAAAGCTTTGCTTACAAGGGACCGAGCTGTGGCGTGATGACGACCGAGTCCAGCGTGAATTTCAACCAGCAAGTTCCGCCCTTCCTCTTCGGAGATGCACCTTTGAAGGACTCCGTTAGTGCTTTTCTTATAAAGCTCTCCCTCATGGACTCTATAGGCCTTGGATCGCCGCACTATGCAGCGTGCCTTATTTTGGTCCTCTGGGAGCTCCTGCCTATTAAGGTAGGCTAGGAATGGTTCTGTCCACGAGGCGATGACAGCCATTATTACGTGGGCTGAAGTTGTGATTTCATTGGCAGAGCCTCTGATTATGTCAGATTGTTCGGCGTCGGACAGTGCGGTTGGGTCCGGGCTAATATTACCATGTTCCCCTTCCCATACTACGGATGGCTTGAACATCCTTTCTAGGAAGATGTTGGGGGGACCGCATCGCGTTTTGCGCCGATGCGTGCAAGGACATCTGCCGCCTGATTGTTTTCGCGGGCTATATGGTGAAATTCGAGCCCCTCGAACCGAGCTGACATTTTTAGGACGGCATTGCGGTAAGCTGCCATTTTTGGATCCTTGGCATCGAAGTCTCCATTTATCTGGGATATCGCGAGGTTCGAATCCCCGCGCACCTCTAGGCGTTGAATACCCATGGATACTGCCATTCGGAGACCATGTAGGAGGGCCTCATATTCGGCTGCATTGTTGGAGTCCGTGTACATAATCTGGAGTACATATTGGACTGTGTCTCTTGTGGGGGATGTCAAAACGACGTCAGCCCCTAGACCGGCCAACATTTTGGAGCCCTCGAAATGCATGATCCAGTTTGAATATGTGCCATATTCTTTAGGGAGTTCGGCCTCCGTCCATTCTGCGATGAAGTCGGCCAAAACTTGCGACTTGATAGCTCGCCGTGGCTTATAAGTTATATCGAACGGGAGGAGCTCGATGGCCCATTTTGCAATCTGGCCCATTGCGTCACGGTTGTTTATAATATCTTTGAGTGGTACTTCCGACGCTACTGTGATTGAACACTCCTGAAAGTAGTGTTGTAGCTTCCGGGATGCCATGAATACCGCATATGCAATCTTTTGGTAATGTGGGTACCGTGATTTACATGGGGTGAGGACAGTGGACACGTAGTAAACCGACTTTTGAAGGGGGAATTTGTGTCCGTCCGTTTCCCGCTCGACAACGAGTACTGCGCTGACAACTTGATGGGTTGCTGCAATGTACAATAGCATTGGTTCGCCGATGTTTGGCGCGGCCAGGACTGGGTTTGTTGCCAATATGGCTTTTATTTCCTCGAGTCCACCTGTGGCGGCATCCGTCCACTCGAAGTGTTCGGTGCGCCAAAGGAGGCGATAGAGGGGTAGCGCCTTTTCTCCCAGACGGGAGATAAAGCGGCTTAGAGCCGCCACGCATCCGGTTAATTTTTGTATTTGTTTGAGGTCCTTTGGGATATCCAATTGTGACAAAGCTCAGATCTTGGCTAGATTTGCTTTGATTCCTCTACCGGATACAATGAAGCCTAGGAGCTTTCCGGCTGGAACGCCGAAAACGCATTTTTTCGGGTTTAGCTTGATGTCATATGTTCGGAGGTTATCAAATGTAAGCCTCAAGTCGTCTACTAGACATACGACATGTTTTGTTTTTACGACCACATCATCCATGTATGCCTCCACTGTTTTGCCGACCTGGGTTGCCAGACATGTCTGAATCATGCGCTGATATGTTGCGCCGACGTTTTTGAGCCCAAAAGGCATTGTGTTGAAGCAAAATGGGCCGTACGGGGTGATGAATGCCGTTGCGGCTTCGTCTGACTCTGCCATCTTGATTTGATGGTAGCCGGAGTATGCGTGAAAGCACAAGTGCTCCCCAGGTGGTTTTGGTAATTAATGTCAACATATCTCTTGTTGGACTAACGGTTCTATCTAGCATGTTTCAGATAAGTTCAACAATGGAGTGGCATGGACTAAAGGTTGTGGGAACTCCTTCAAGATGCTAAGGACAAAGGATTTGCTAAAGCTTCAAGCTCAAGACTCTTCATTTTACATTTTTAGTGATCCAATATCACATTGAGTCCATAGGAAAAGCCAATACTATCAAGGAGGGATGAGGTGTTGCTTAATGAGCCTCTTGCTTCATGTGCTTAATGATATGCTCCAAGATTCTCAGCTACTTTCCCATATCCACATATGACCTAAACCCTAAGCCAAACTCGGACCTACTGATTCTTTCTATCCAGCGCCACCGAGTTTCACATGTCATAGCCACTGCCAAACCCTAGTAAATCGGTTCTACCGATAGGGATCACGGTCTCACCGAGATGGGATTGTAATCTCTTTGTGTATGTCCATTATCAAAATCGGTCTCATCGAGTTTGAGCAATCGGTACTACCGATGTTACAATGCAAACTCTCTGGTTAACTTATTACCAAAATCGGTCCAACCGAGTTTAGTAATCGGTCCCACCGAGTTTGCCTGACCAACTCTCTTGTTAGCTAACTACCAAAATCGGTCTCACCGAGTTTGTGTAATCGGTCTCACCGAGATTACGTTACGCCCTAACCCTAACCATATCGGTCCTACCGAGTTGCATGTCAGTCCCACCGAAAATCTCTAACGGTCACTAGGTTTACTATTTCGGTCCGACCGAGTTTGTTGATTCGGTCCCACCGAGATTGGTAAATTGTGTGTAACGGTTGGATTTTGTGTGGAGGCTATATATACCCCTCCACCTCCTCTTCACTCATGGAGAGAGCCATCAGAACACATCTACACTTCCAACTCATATGTTCTGAGAGAGAACCACCTACTCATGTGTTGAGACCAAGATATTCCATTCCTACCATATGAATCTTGATCTCTAGCCTTCCCCAAGTTGCTTTCTACTCAAATCTTCTTTCTACCAAATCAAAATCCTGTGAGAGAGAGTTGAGTGTTGGGGAGACTATCATTTGAAGCACAAGAGCAAGGAGTTCATCATCAACACACCATTTGTTACTTCTTGGAGAGTGGTGTCTCCTAGATTGGCTAGGTGTCACTTGGGAGCCTCCGACAAGATTGTGGAGTTGAACCAAGGAATTTGTAAGGGCAAGGAGATCGCCTACTTCGTGAAGATCTACCGCTAGTGAGGCAAGTCCTTCATGGGCGATGGCCATGGTGGGATAGACAAGGTTGCTTCTTCGTGGACCCTTCGTGGGTGGAGCCCTCCGTGGACTCGCACAACCATTACCCTTCGTGGGTTGAAGTCTCCATCAACGTGGATGTAGGATAGCACCACCTATTCGAACAACGGGAAAAACATCCTTGTCTCAAATTGCGTTTGAATTCTCCAAACCCTTCCCTTTACATTCTTGCAAGTTGCATGCTTTACATTCCGTTGCTCATATACTCTTTGCATGCTTGCTTGATATGTATTGTGTATGTTGAAATTGTGCCTAAAACTCCACTCAAACTGAAAAAGTTTAAAAATTGCAACTTTAGCACTAAGTGTCTAATCACCCCCCTCTAGACACACCTACTTCTAGATCCTACAAGTGGTATCAGAGCTTTGGTCTCCATTGCCTTGGTTTAATCACCATTGGAGGAAGATGGATGTGTCTACTTTAGGGAGTCTTAGACATAGAGTGCCTATTCTTGATGGAGAGTATTTTCATGAGTGAAAAAATGAGATGCTTGTAATTTTCAATCAATATCATTTGAACAAGTACATTGCTAACCCTTGTGCACCTAATATTGATTCTTTGCATCCTACCCTAAATGAAGACGTTGACATGATTCGCAATCTTAGAACTGTTGAGCTCATCATTAGAGGATTGCCTAAAAACTTGATTGCTAGTTTACCTACTCTTAATTGTGCCTATACTATATGGAAATTTCTTGAGGAATGATTCCCTGATTATTCCTTGAAAAATTTGGATGAAATTCTCCATAAATCTATTGCCTTGAGTAAAATGAACTCTAGTGAACCTAGTTTTGGTGATTGTCTATTTGAGCTTACTAATCTCATGCATGCTAAAGGAAATGTTGGAATCATTAGTGATATTATATCCGAAGCTATAAGAATTCATAAAAGTGACCACTTTGATGATCATTTATCTAATGAATCACTCTCTCTAGGAAATGATGAGTCACAAGATCATGTTGAACATGCATACTACGATGAGAATGATGATAGTGACTTCGATCTTGATGATGCAAGGAGACACTTTGGTCTTATGGCTAATCTTCGGGGATATGTGTCAGGAGGAAAGGAATGGGTTCTCGACAGTGGATGTACTGATCATATGACCAGAGACGAGGAGTTGTTCCGTGAGCTTGCTGAAAATGACGGCCCTCGAAAATATGTCACTTTTGGTGATAATTCAAAGGGTAAGGTGGTCGGCCTTGGTAAGGTGGCCATCTCACATGATAGCTCCATTCAAAATGTCATGCCCGTTGAATCTCTTGGCTACAACTTACTTTCTGTATCTAGACTTGCTGATTTCGGTTTGAATGTCCTATTTACTGAGGTAGATTGCCAAGTGTTTCGTCGAGACAATCATAAAATGGTTTTTACCGGTATACGTCGAAGTGACCTTTACATTGTCGATTTCTCTAAAAAGGCACAACCTAAAACTTGCTTTATCGCTAAATCCTCAAAAGGTTGGTTGTGGCATAGACGACTAGGTCACGTTGGCATGAGAAACCTTGACAAGCTTATTAAAGGAAATCATATCCTTGGAGTTAACGATGTCATATTTGATAAGGATAGACTTTGCAGTGCTTGTCAAGCAGGAAAACAGGTTGGAGGAAGGCATCCCGTGAAGAACATCATGACCACAGGGAGGCCACTCGAGCTACTTCATATGGATCTTTTTGGTCCCAATGCCTACAAGAGTCTCGGTGGAAATTCTTTTGGTCTAGTTATAGTTGATGATTTTTCAAGATTTACGTGGGCGTTCTTTCTTGATGATAAATCACAGGTCCAAAAGATCTTCAAAAATTTAGCTAGAAGGCCCAAAATCAGTTTGACGTGAAGATCAAGAAGGTTCGGAGTGACAACGGAACAGAGTTCAAGAACGCAAATGTGGACACCTTTCTTGACGAAGAAGGGATTTCACACGAGTTCTCGGCTATGTATACACCTCAACAAAATGGAGTTGTTGAGAGGAAGAACCGGACGCTCATCGAAATGGCAAAACAATGCTTGATGAGTACAAGATGCCGAAGCACTTTTGGGCACAAGCGGTTGAGACAGCTTGTCATGCAACAAATCGCTTATATCTTCACAAGCTACTCGGCAAGACGGCATACGAGCTCCTCATCGGTAACAAACCCCAAGTTGGATACTTTCGAGTATTCGGCTCAAAGTGCTACATTCTTGATAAGCATCGTTGTTCAAAGTTTGCTCCTAAATCTCATGAAGGTTTCCTACTTGGTTATGGCTCAAACTTTCACACTTACCGTGTCTACAACAATTTCACCCGAAAGGTTGAAGAGACGGTAGATGTGAAGTTTGATGAATCTAACGGCTCGCAAGTAGAGCAATTGCCAATTGATGTAGGAGACAAAGACCCTTCAGAAGCAATCCAAGACTTGTCCATTGGCAAAGTTCATCCAACGGAGGTGAAGGAGAGTACATCATCCGTCCATGTGGAAGCCTCTACTTCACGACAAGGTGAACCAAGAATCGACACGGAGGCATCCACAAGTGGGACACACCAAGATGAAGAAAACGAGGAAATGCATCAAGACGAACATCAACAACCTCCTTCTCCACCACGACAAGAGAACGACAACGTCAATAATGAAGAAGACCAAGAAGAAGAACGAGATGAAGAAGATGTTCAACAAAGACCTAAGCAAAAGCTTTCACGAGTTCGAGCAAGAATTGCCAAAGATCATCCCATCTAGCAAATCTACAATGATATTCAAACTGGGAGAATTACTCACTCAAAAACTCGTTTAGCTAACTTTTGTGAAAATTATTCATTCATCTCTAGCATTGAACCTATGAAGGTTGAAGAAGCATTGGAAGACCCGGACTGGATAAAGCTATGCATGAAGAGCTACACAACTTTGAGAGAAACCAAGTTCGGACATTGGTTGAGAAGCCCGACAACAACCACAACATCATTGGTACCAAATGGGTGTTTCGCAACAAGCAAGATGAAGATGGACAAGTGGTTCGCAACAAGGCACGCCTCGTCGCCCAAGGGTACACACAAGTCGAAGGTATGGACTATGGTGAGACATATGCTCCCGTTGCTAGTCTTGAGTCCATTCGCATCTTACTTGCCTATGCTAATCACCATAATATCACCTTGTACCAAATGGACATTAAAAGTGCTTTTCTAAAAGGTGAAATATAGGAGGAAGTTTATGTCAAACAACCTCCCGGATTTGTCTATCTTAAGAAACCAAATCATGTTTACAAACTTCACAAAGCCCTTTATGGTCTTAAACAAGCTCCTAGAGCATGGTATAAATGCTTGACCAAGTTCCTTATTGCAAGTGGTTTTGAAATTGGAAAATTGATTCCACACTTTTTACTAAAAGGGTTAATGGAGAACTATTTGTATGCCAAATTTATGTTGATGATATCATATTTGGATCAACTAACCCTCTTTTTAGTGAAAAGTTTGGAAAGCTTATGTCGGAGAAATTTGAGATGTCTATGATGAGTGAACTCAAATTCTTCCTCGGTTTGCAAATCAAGCAAACTAAGGAAGGTACATTTGTCTCTCAAACGAAGTACACCAAAGACTTATTCAAGAAGTTCAATATGCAAGAATGCAAAGGTATGCCTACACCCATGCCTACTAGTGGACATCTTGATTTGACCAAAGATGGTGAACCGGTTGATCAAAAGGTTTATCGCTCTATGATTGGTTCATTGCTATACCTATGTGCTTCACGTCCCGACATTATGCTAAGAGTGTGCATGTGTGCACGATATCAAGCTGCTCCTAAAGAATGTCATCTTAAAGCGGTGAAAAGGAGGATAGTGAGATACCTAATTCATACACCAAATTTTGGCATTTGGTATCCTAAGAGGTCCTCTTTTGATCTTGTTGGCTATTCCGACTCGGATTATGCCGGAGACAAGGTTGATAGAAAGTCCACTTCGGGTACTTGTCAATTTCTTGGTAGATATCTTGTGTCTTGGTCCTCCAAGAAACAAAACTCGGTATCCTTATCCACCGCTGAAGCGGAATACATTGCCGCTGGTTCATGTTGTGCTCAGTTACTTTGGATGACCCGAACTCTTAAAGATTATGGGGTCTATGTGAAACATGTTCCATTGCTTTGTGACAATGAAAGCGCTATCAAAATTGGTCATAATCATGTACAACATTCTCGAACTAAGCATATTGAAGTTCGTCATCATTTCATTCGAGATCATGTTGCTAAGGGTGACATTGATCTTAAGCATGTTCGCACTGATAAGCAATTAGCGGATATATTCACTAAACCACTTGATGAGAAAGTGTTTTGCAGGTTGAGAGGAGAATTGGACATCATTTATGCTTCAGACTTAGAGTAGGAACTCCATTTGGTACATGCAAGACATGAGCTTATGACTAATCCATGATATATCTCTTATGATGACTATCTTATGTCTTGGATATATTTGTACCTTGCATGTTATCTAACCCATGTAGGTACTTAGTTGAATCTAATTCTATGCGATTGCAACTTACTCACATCTTGAGGAATCTCTACATCACCAAGTCTCTACACAACGGTGGTTGACGACAAGGAAGCATGAAACCATTCGAACATATCCTTTGACAAATTCTATGTTGAGCTTCATGATTGTCATTTTTGGATATACAAGTGCTTTTCCTTGCAAGAACTAACCCATGTAGGTAGATGAACTCAAATTCCAAGTGGTGCTCTCAACTCTTGATGAGCTACATCAACTTTGAGCACCCACACAAGTTCCACTACATGAGCAAGACCCACACCACCACCCAAGGTATGATATTCCATCTTAGAGAAGCTTTACTCCAAGTCATGAGTCAAAGAAACTCAACAAGATGTGAATACATCAAGATGCTTAAATGAAAAATGGTAACCCCATTTTGAGCTTAAACGATGAGTATGACCTACGATCAAGTGTTCTCACTTGACTCCTAAGTCAATATACTCTAACATAGGTGACTATGTCACCGCCCAACTCTAGATGAAGTTCTCTTGTGTTCTCTTATGTGTTATTGCATTTGTCCCTTGCATATTTGTTTCCCTCTTTTTGAAGAAAAAAACTTCATCTAGAACCTTCATTTTTTTTGTTCTGCATATTTCTGCATCCAAATCCTTGCAAATCTTTCAGTTAATTCATTGCAAATCTTTGTGAGATCTTATTTGACTAGTGAGCTGAGGTGACAAGTGTTTTCTCTGTGATGAACTCGGTTTCACCGAATTGTAGTTTTCGGTCCAACCGAATCCTTTCGGTACCACCGAAACATGCCAACTCGGTGCCACCGACTTCACAACAGGAAAAACAGTTTGCCACTTGTTCTATATTTCTTCTGATCCAACTCCACTCAATGAATCTTGTCCTCTACAAGCATAACAGTTTTATCCACTGCTTTGTGCTGAGTCTCAAGGACCAAACCCATTCGACGGATTCCAGAAAAACCTTCTTGGAAATTGATGTCAAAGGGGGAGAGAGAGATCACATCAAAGCTTATCACCTACAAAGGAGAAAGTATTAAGGGGGAGAGAATACTCAAGGATCCCAAGTATTAAGGGGGAGAAAGAGATCTACAGGGGGAGAGAATACTCAAGGATCCCAGATGCTTGATGTTCAAGAGGAGAGATGCCACATGTCTTTTTGGGGGAAAGACATGTTCATATGTGCTTATTTGCATTAAGTTCTATTCATTTATATCTTTCAGCTCTGATTTTCTGTTCCCTATCTTCTCTCAATATCCCATGTCAGATTTAGGGGGAGCAAGACCTCTAAGGGAAAGAAATCATTCAAATTCATTACATATCTTTACTCTTGGGGACATGTCTAATCCAATGTGGTACCTTGTACTCACTATCTACATGTCATCCCAGTCTTGGTATTCTTGTGGTTTCTTTTGTTTGCTCTGGCTAGTGGATGTACCTGTGTTATCTAACCTTGTTTGTGCAGGTTCATTCCATCCTAAGCCAACTCAAAACTACAAGGTAAGTATATGCATCAAAATCATGAGTATGAGGAATTCTTGCTTATGTACATACTGTTTGCAAGAAGGACTCATAAGCATGAAGGTATTTCTTTAATAATCTTTTGCTCTGATGCATATGGCCAAGATACATGTAACACATTGCCTACTATGTCATGATTATGCTCTCACATGCTTCTATATTTTATATTCACATGATTGCATACATGTAGGGGGAACCTATGTTTGTTACATGTCCTACCAAAGCTTCACTTGCTATTCTTTGTATCTTTATCTAAAGCTTTGATGTATGTTGCCATCAATTACCAAAAAGGGGGAGATTGAAAGCACAAGTGCTCCCCAGGTGGTTTTGGTAATTAATGTCAACATATCTCTTGTTGGACTAACGTTTCTATCTAGCATGTTTCAGATAAGTTCAACAATGGAGTGGCATGGACTAAAGGTTGTGGGAACTCCTTCAAGATGCTAAGGACAAAGGATTGGCTAAAGCTTCAAGCTCAAGACTCTTTATTTTACATTTTTAGTGATCCAAGATCACATTGAGTCTATAGGAAAAGCCAATACTATCAAGGAGGGACGAGGTGTTGCTTAATGAGCCTCTTGCTTCATGTGCTTAATGATATGCTCCAAAATCCTCAGCTACTTTCCCATATCCACATATGACCTAAACCCTAAGCCAAACTCGGACCTACCGATTCTTTCTATCCGGCGCCACCGAGTTTCACATGTCATAGCCACTGCCAAACCCTAGCAAATCGGTTCTACCGATAGGGATCTCGGTCTCACCGAGATGGGATTGTAATCTCTCTGTGTATGTCCATTATCAAAATCGGTCTCACCGAGTTTGAGCAATCGGTACTACCGAGATTACAATGCAAACTCTCTGGTTAACTTATTACCAAAATCAGTCCAACCGAGTTTAGTAATCGGTCCCACCGAGTTTGCCTGACCAACTCTCTGGTTAGCTAACTACCAAAATCGGTCTCACCGAGTTTGTGTAATCGGTCTCACCGAGATTACGTTACGCCCTAACCCTAACCATATTGGTCCTACCGAGTTGCATGTCAGTCCCACCGAAAATCTCTAACGGTCACTAGGTTTACTATTTCGGTCCGACCGAGATTGGTAAATTGTGTGTAACGGTTGGATTTTGTGTGGAGGCTATATATACCCCTCCACCTCCTCTTCACTCATGGAGAGAGCCATCAGAACACATCTACACTTCCAACTCATATGTTCTGAGAGAGAACCACCTACTCATGTGTTGAGACCAAGATATTCCATTCCTACCATATGAATCTTGATCTCTAGCCTTCCCCAAGTTGCTTTCTACTCAAATCTTCTTTCTACAAAATCAAAATCCTGTGAGAGAGAGTTGAGTGTTGGGGAGACTATCATTTGAAGCACAAGAGCAAGGAGTTCATCATAAACACACCATTTGTTACTTCTTGGAGAGTGGTGTCTCCTAGATTGGCTAGGTGTCACTTGGGAGCATCCGACAAGATTGTGGAGTTGAACCAAGGAGTTTGTAAGGGCAAGGAGATCGCCTACTTCATGAAGATCTACCTCTAGTGAGGCAAGTCCTTCGTGGGCGATGGCCATGGTGGGATAGACAAGGTTGCTTCTTCGTGGACCCTTCGTGGGTGGAGCCCTACGTGGACTCGCGCAACCGTTACCATTCATGGGTTGAAGTCTCCATCAACGTGGATGTAGGATAGCACCACCTATCCAAACCACGGGAAAAACATCCTTGTCTCAAATTGCGTTTGAATTCTCCAAACCCTTCCCTTTACATTCTTGCAAGTTGCATGCTGATATGTATTGTGTATGTTGAAATTGTGCCTAAAACTCCACTCAAACCAAAAAGTTTCAAAATTGCAACTTTAGCACTAAGTGTCTAATCACCCCCCTCTAGAGACACCTACTTCTAGATCCTACAATGCGTCGAGGAAACACAACGAATCGTGTCCTGCAGTGGCGTCGATAATTTGATCGATGCGGGGGAGGGGGAAGGGATCCTTTGGGCAAGCCTTGTTAAGGTCTTTAAAATCAACACACAGGCGCCAGGATTTGTCCTTCTTTGGTACCATCACCAAGTTTGCTAGCCAGTCCGGATGTTTTATATATCTGATGAATCCGGCCTCCAGTAGCTTGGCTAGCTCCTCTCCCATGGCCTGTTTCTTGGGTTCAGAGAAACGCCGAAGGGCTTGTTTGACAGGTTTGAATCCTTTTAGGATATTTAAGCTGTGTTCGGCCAGCCTGTGTGGGATTCCTGGCATGTCTGAAGGGTGCCAGGCAAAAATGTCCCAGTTCTCATGTAGGAACTCTCGCAGTGCGACATCTACATCAGGGTTTAATCGTGCCCCGATGGAAGCTGTTTTATTGGGGTCCGTTGGATGGACCTGGAATTTGACTATTTCATCCGCTGGTTTAAAGGAGGTGGACTTGGATCTTTTGTCGAGTATCACATCATCGCTGTTTAACGTGGAGCGCAACATAGTGAGTTCCTCAGCCGCTAGGGCTTCGGACAGTGCCTCAAGGGCCAATGCGGCTGTCTTGTTTTCGCCATGGAGTGCTATGTCCGGATCACTAGCGAGAGTGATGATTCCGTTCGGCCCGGGCATCTTGAGCTTCATGTACCCGTAATGGGGTATTGCTTGGAAGATTGTAAATGCTTCCCGCCCTAGCAGAGCGTGGTATCCGCTACTGATCGGGGCCACCTGGAATGTGACCTCTTCGGACCTATAATTATCCGGCGTGCCGAACACCACATCTAGTGTGATTTTTCCGGCGCGGCGCGCTTCCCGACTGGGGATTATTCCTCTAAAGGTTGTGCTGCTTCGCTCAATGCGGTTCCAGTCTATTTCCATTTTTTGAAGGGTTTCCTCATAAATGAGGTTTAATGCACTGCCTCCGTCCATGAGTACCTTGGTGAGGCGAAAGCCATCCACTATTGGACTGAGGACCAGTGCGGCTGGTGCTCAAGCTGTTCGGAATTTAGGTTCATCACTGGCATTGAAAGTAATAGCCGTGTCACTCCATGGGTTTATTGTTGCTACTTGGTAGACTTCGGCGAGGCTGCGAAGTGTTCTTTTTCGCATATTATTTGATGCGAAAGTCTCGAAGACTGTTAAAACTATATTGGGGTCCCTGAGGTGGCTTTCTGTGGCCTCCGGAATTAGGAGATCTTCGCCCATTTTGGCCACTTGCCGGATTATCCAACATGCTCTTAGGCTGTGAGTTGGTGTGGCGTCCTCTGTACTATGAATTTTACAGGGTCCATTAAGCCATCCCTCCAGTACGGTTCCATGCCCTGTAGAGGGTTTTGGTTTTTTTGTTTTTGACCCGGGTGTGTGACGATGATGCACCCTTTTTTCGGACGAGGTTTCTATTCAGGGCCGGATTGTCCCAAAATTTTATTATGGTTTTCCAGGCGCTTTCCATCGCACAGTACTTTTGTACTATGGACGCCAAGTCAGCAAACCGTGTAATATCACGTCGACTTATGGCGTTGAGGATTCCTTGGTCCGTGCAATTACTGCAGAATATTGAGATTGCGTCTTCCTCTCGGCAGTCCTTTATCCTGTTCATAACCAGGAGGAACCTTGCCCAGTAATGATGTACTGTTTCTTCGGGATTTTGCCTGATTTGGGATAGATCGCTTATGTTCGGGTGGGTGGGTGGAATTAAATCCGAGACCTCACCCAATCTGGGACTCAGAGGCCAAGGAGTTTCCGAACTCTGAAGTTTGGATTCTTGGATGTTGTCCAATGAGTCTAGCCTGTTACCTGATTCTAAGTTCAGGTCTTGAGTTACATCCTCCCCTCCGCAGTTAACCGGCTTGGAGGGATCGGGAATCCGGACATAGCTAGTCCTTAGGATAGATGAAGGGTCGCCGCACTGCACCTCTAATACGGCAACATGATGGGTGACTTGGGGAGAATTAATCTCCCTTAGATCGGGTTTAAGCCCAACCTGATCGTAATCCGTAGTGACCCCCAGGGCGGCGATGCGATCCAAGAGCTCGTTTACGGAAGAGAGCTCCATTGGATCCAACTGCTCGACGAATTCCGAGCTGACGTGAAGATTACTTTTGATGACCCGAGAGGTCACCGTCGGCGCAACAGCCGAACAGGCGGTCATAAGAAAACCACCTAGCCAGAGAGTTTGGCCAACAGCCAAGGCTCCCTTAGTAACGACGCCGTCTTTAAAGACGGGAAGAGGCATCCTTCCTGATTGCGACGGCACAGAGGAACTCTCAATGAAAGCACCAATGTCGGTGTCAAAACCGGCGGATCTCGGGTAGGGGGTCCCGAACTGTCCGTCTAGGCGGATGGTAACAGGAGACGAGGGACACAATGTTTTACCCAGGTTCGGGCCCTCTCGATGGAGGTAAAACCCTACATCCTGCTTGATTAATATTGATGATATGGGTAGTACAAGAGTAGATCTACCACGAGATCAAGGAGGCTAAACCCTAGAAGCTAGCCTATGGTATGATTGTTGTATGTTGGAGTTGTTCTACGGACTAAAGCCCTCCGGTTTATATAGACACCGGAGAGGGTTAGGGTTACACAAAGTCGGTTACAATGGTGAAATCTAATTATCCGCATCGCCTAGCTTGCCTTCCACGCCAAGGAAAGTCCCTTCCGGACACGGGATGAAGTCTTCAATCTTGTATCTTCATAGTCCTGGAGTCCGGCTGAAGGTATAGTTCGGCTATCCGGACACCCCCTAATCCCGGGCTCCCTCAGGTAGTAAAGGGAGAACTGCTGTGATTGTGCCCTGGTCTAAACCGGATGAGCGCCTCAGTAGAGAAAGCAAAAAACTGACTGTCATGATGCGGCGAGAGCCGGTCAGCTGTTTGAGGGTTACAAATCGTTGGACATTTTTTCTGCATTAAGCAAAAGATCGGCACTTCCCGATCAAATGCTGACAACACTCTGGTTCGAACCAGGGGCTGCGCCCATGCTTTATTATAAAACTTGTATTGCTAAGTGAGGGCGTTTAAGCCGCATAGTCTGATTGCCTTGTTCGTTGCGCTAAACAACTCCTTCAAGGACCATATAATTGGATCAAGATTGTTTAGATTCCATCCCGAACACCTCCGTACCACCTACGTGAGGGTAGAAGCCGACGACTGGACAACCCTCAGATTACATACAACACGGCCGCACAGGAGGAAAAAATTAAAGCATAACAAAAATTATATTACAAATAGGCTTTGTTTTCATAATACAAGGCAAAGGCAACATGAATACATTTATTCAAATACAATGTCCTGCGAACATTGTGCTGCCGCAAGGCGAGACCCCTCCAGGACATCCGCAGGGTGTGCGGTGCTCCTTGCCCTCTGGTCACCTCGACGGCGTTGAAAGTGCGTTATATCGACTAGAAGGGGGGGTGAATAGGCGATTTTTATGAAATTCTTCTCTAAGGAATTTGCCAGTGAGGAAATTCCTTAGCGAAGAACTACTAGCAGCGGAATAAGTACTCAGAAGTAAACATAGCAGAATACATGCATGGTCATCATGGTGAAATGAAGACAACCACAGAGTACAGAAAGCGTAAACACAGGATAGCACAAGATGAAGACAAACAGACTGAAGAAATTGAACTGAGGAAATTGAGAACGTCTTCAGTCAAAGTCTTCGAACACAGATATGAACAAACAGACAACACAGTAATGAGGAAATGAAAGTGTTGAGGAAATAGAACCAGTTGGCTTGGTGAAGACAATGATTTGGTAGACCAGTTCCAACTGCTGTCTCAGTTGTACATCTGGTTGGAGCACCTGAGTATTTAAACTCGAGGACACCCAGTCCCGGACACACAATCCTCACCGTATTCTCCTCGAGCTAAGGACACACAGTCCTCGCCCAATCACTCGTGGTAAGTCTTCAGGTGACTTCCAAACCTTCACAAACTCGGTCACTCGGCGATCCACAATTCCTCTTGGATGCTCTAGACCATGACGCCTAACCGTCTGGAAGAAGCACAGTTTTCAAAGGTAACAAGCGTCGGATCCATGCAGGATCAATCTCTTCAGTGATGCTCAATCACTTTGGGTTTGTAGGTGTTTTGGGTTTGGGTTTTGGATTTTCCTCACTTGATGATTTTCGCTCAAAGTCCTCGGAGGATGGGTTGCTCTCAAATGACAAGTCTCAGTTTCTCTTAGAGCAGCCAACCAGCTAGTGGTTGTAGGGGGCGGCTATTTATAGCCTAGGGAGCAGCCCGACATGATAAGACATAAATTCCCTTCAATGATATGACCGTTAGGTGGATAAGATATTTTGGGACAGCTGGCACGCAGCACATCAACGGTTGGAAATTTGAGGTACAAATTCCTCAGGGCTATCATGTTCCTCACTGTGTAGGCAATTCGCACTGGCGAATTCCTAACTCCTCAGTCAGAGCAAAGTCCTCAGTGTAACGCCCTCGATGCGGCTATATCTCCCACATGTCGAAGCACGACTTAGAGGCATAACCACATTGGAAGCAATGTCGCAAGTGAGGTAATCTTCACACAACCCATGTAATACATAAGGGGAAAAGATACATAGTTGGCTTACAATCGCCACTTCACACCATACATGAATAAAACATTACATCATACAGTTACAATCAGGGCCCGACTACGGAGCCAAAATAAAAGAAGAAACCCCAAAAGCGACAAAGGTCCTGATCGACCCCAACTGGGCTCCACTACTGATCGACTAGAACGAAACATCACAATGAACAAAGATCTTCATCGAGCTCCTCCTTGAGCTCGGGTGCGTCACCTTCACGGTCTCAGCGGCACCTGCAAACTAGTTTGGAAGTATCTGGTGAGTCACGGGGACTCAGCAATCTCACACCCGCGAGATCAAGACTATTTAAGCTTAAAGGTAGGGTAAAAGGTATGAGGTGGAGCTGCAGCAAGCGACTAGCATATATGGTGTCTAACATACGCAAATGAGAGCGAGAAGAGAAGGCAAAGCATGGTCCAACAACTATGATCAATAAGTGATCCTGAACTACTTACGTCAAACATAACTCCAACAACCGTGTTCACTTCCCGGACCCCGCCGAGAAGAGACCATCACGGTTACACACGCGATTGGTGTATTTTAGATAAGATCAACTTCGGGTTTTCTACAACCGGACATTAACAAATTCCCATCTGCCCATAACCGCGGGCACGGCTTTCGAAAGTTCAAAACCCTGCAGGGGGTGTCCCAACTTAGCCCATGATAAGCTCTCGCGATCAACGAAGGATATTCCTTCTCCCCGGGAAGACCCGATCAGTCTCGGAATCCTGGCTACAAGACATTTCGACAGTAATAAAACAAGTCCAGCAAAGCCGCCCGATGCGCCGACATCCTGATAGGAGCTGCACATATCTCGGTCTCAGGGCAACACCGGATGAGACAGGCTACGAGTAAAACCAGGCCTCGAGTTTCCACGAGGGGGCCCAGCAGGCAGCTCAGTTCGGACCAACACTTAGACAAGCATTGGCCCGGGGGGGCTAAATAAAGATGACCCTCGGGTTGATCAGACCCAAGGGAAAGGGGTAGGTGGTAGACAAATGGTAAAACCAAGCTTGGGCCTGCTGGAAAAGTCTTATTCAAAGCGAACTGTCAAGGGGGTCCCATAAATCACCCGACCGCGTTAGGGACGCAAAATCCGGGAACATAACACCGATATGACGGAAACTAGGGCGGCAAGAGTGGAACAAAACACCAGGCATAAGGCCGAGCCTTCCACCCTTTACCAAGTATATAGATGCATTAATTAAATAAGATATATTGTGATATCCCAACAAGTAAACCTGTTCCAAACAAGGAACAACATCTCCATGTTCCAACAAGGAACAAACTTCATCTTCACCTGCAACTAACAACGCTATAAGAGGGGCTGAGCAAAGCGGTAACATAGCCAAACAACGGTTTGCTAGGACAAGGTGGGTTAGTGGCTTGGTTTAACCATATGGGAGGCATGATAAGCAAGTGGTAGGTATCGCAGCATAGGCATAGCAAAAGAGCGAGCAACTAGCAAGTAAAGATAGAAGTGATATCGAGGGTATGGTCATCTTGCCTGAGATCCCGCTAGGAAGAAGAACGAGTCCATGAAGAAGATAAACGGACGAAGACGAACGAATCCTCACAACTCCGGAACGAAACCGAAGCTAACGCGAGAAGCAACCCGGAAAGAAACAAAAAACGTAGTAAACAACCAACACATAAACATGGCATGATGCACAAACAAGCATGATGCATGTCCGGTTTAATGATTCGTGGCATGGCAAATGCAACAAACAACACTACAAATTAAGTGGAGCTCAATATGCAACGAGTTGCATATTGACGAAACACCACAACAATTATTCAGTTCTCTCTTGTTTATGTGCCCAACAATGTTAAATGTTGATTAACATGGCAAGATGTGAAGCATAATAAAACTATCTATCTAGTCAAGTTTAAATGAGGCCGGAAGCAACGAACAACAAATCCGGAAAATCCTCATATGCATATATTAGATTTTGGTACTGTTCTGCCCTAAAACATCTTTTAATGTTGTTAAACAGGAAAATAAAGTGTACCATGTTAAACTAGGCATTTTTCCACCCCATTTACATATAAAGTTTATTTAAATCTGAGTTACAGTTAATTAGTTATGAAATAAATCGTTTTAACATGGCATAGGGGCAAATTTAACCAAACAACATTTTTAAACATTTTAAACATGGGTGAAAGTGGCATATTATGAAACTAGATGAAGAACTAAGCATTTTACATATATAAATTATTTTAATATGATGCACGGTTCATGAGTTATTATATGCATGAAGATGAGGGATTATTCTGTAAAACTGCCAGTCTCAGGAAAAATGACTAAAACGCAGATCTGAAAAAAAAAGGAACTGGGCGGAATCTGAAGGCTGGCCCAACGAACAGAAGGGCTAGAGGGACTTCTCACCCAGTGGGCCTGGCCTAGATCGGGAGGGAGGCTGCAGGAGGGGCGCTGGGCCCTGGCGACTCGAGAAAGAGGGCGCGGTCAACGTGCTAGCAAAGCAGGGGGGTCGAGATGCTCGTCCTCCTCTGCATCTGCTTCGATACAGAGGACACCGGCGATGCAGGAGGCTGCAGCAGCGGGACTGGCGGCGGATTGAGGGACTCCGGTGAGGAGGGCGGCGACCTGGAGGCGCGGGGCCGCGGTCGACGAGACAACGAGTCAGCCGCTGCTGCTCGTTGCAGGAGAAGTAGAGGACACGCCACGGTGGCCTGGCGCGCTTGGGACTTGGCGGCCGCAAGCGACGGGGATAGCGGGGACGGAGAGGGTGGCGAACCTCCGGATCTGGCCTGAGATGGCAAGGACGAAGGTGATATGGGGTCTCCTCGGGGCTGGGTCTCTCGGGTGGCCCTGCCTGCTTGAGTGGTCGCCCGGACCTGCACAAAACGGCGGCGACGACAGGGTCAGTCAGTCCGGCGAGTAGAGAAAAGGAGGAGGGGCGGCGTGGACCTGCTACTAGTCCGAGACGAGCTGAGCAGAGGGGCGCCGGCCTTGGCGTGACTACAGCGGTGCAGACGAACGGGACGGGGAGGAGGTCGAGGATGACTGGGGCGACGGCCTGGAGCGGCTGCTGGTTCGGTGGCTGGCCTCGGGAGGAGCTCGTTCCCCTGGTTGACGAGGAGAGCGAGGAGGGTTGGATCGATGGGCTTGGGTGGATCGAGGGGAGGCCTCGGGTGGAGTCTGGTTGGGTGGCGCTGAAATTGAGGAAGATGGTCAGGGCCTCTGGTTGGATCTGGCAGGAGAGGAAAAAGAGGAGGGAGGTGGATCTGGGAGGATCCCGATGGGGATTTGAGTGCGGCGGCGACGATGGGTGGATGGGACAAAAGGCCTAGGTTTTAGGGTTGGACATATATATAGGTAGTGGGTTAGGTTAGGGACTAACGGGCCCTCCGATCGTAATCGGACGGTCGCGAATAAAATAGTTAGGGAGCCCAATTAATAAAACGGAGATGTTTTGTAGACGTTAGGGGATGATCTGAAAGCAACGGTAGCGACAGAGCGGGTCGGATTCGGGGAAGTTTCGGACACGCACACGAGGGGTCTGCGAGCTGGCAAGAGAGGTTAGGTGGTCATGGTCAAGAGGGAAGCGAAAACCCGAATGGCCTCGGAATGGTCAACAAAAGCAAGGGGGAACGCGGCAACTACGAACGGGTGCAAGCTTTATGAAAACATGCAGATGCAATGCGCATGATGCTATGAGATGAAATGCAAGACATGAACAAAATGCAGAACAAAAGATAAAAACCCAACCACGGAGGAAATAATATATCGCATCTCCGGAAAAGGCAAGAGTTGGAGTTACGAATATGGAAAGTTGTATCCGGGGCGTTACACTCAGTGACCAGAAGAACTATGTCTATGTCACTGAAGAAATTAATTGAACTGTATGAGATTTCCAATGGCTTCACTCGAAGGGATTGGTAGGTGTAGGATTTGAGTTGAGCATCACTTGGAAATTTTCTCCTTAGTATTTCCTCGACCCCCTTTAACAGTACGGTGTTTCCTATGACTCAAGAAAGAGAAAATGAAACTACGAAAACAAAAGTCTTCATGCTTCATGTTCCTCGAATGATAACCAAGTCTTCAAGGTCACACCAATTTCTTCACTTTCAAAGTCTTCATAAAGTCTTCAGAATACCAAAGTCTTCAGTCGAACAACTTCATTTTTAGGGGTCGACTTTCTGTGTAAATATCAAACTCCTCATAGACTTATAGACCTGTGTACACTCATAAACACATTAGATCCTTAACCTATAAGTCTTCAATACACCAAAATCACTAAGAGGCACTAGATGCACTTACAATCTCCCCCTTTTTGGTGATTGATGACAATATAGGTTAAGTTTTCAACGGGGATAAATATGTGAAGTGTAGATACTTATATTGAAGAATTTGATTACAATATATAGAAGAACTCCCCCTGAAGATGTGCATAGTGAGGAATTTGCTTTTGAAGCAATGCACACTTGAAGAGTTGAATCATGGAGATCTCCCCCTATATCTTGTAATTCATACACGCATTTGATATATAATATGAATAATTTGAAATGCATGATGAAATATGATGCCTGATGTAATTCAGCATGCGTGCAATAATATTAACGAGGAACAAGCATGCATAATAGTGCATCAAAAGTATCAGAGCACCATCGGGTTTAAGATTACAACTCGATCCAATAAAAGTTTCGGAAGAACAAGAGTTGTAACTTAGCAAAAAAAACAATGTATAAAATAGACCCGCTTGAAGACTAACTCAGATTTCTCCCCCTTTGTCATCAAATGACCAAAAGGATCAAAACTGAGGACTAACGCTCCTGAAGATAATCAAGATGATGAAGGAGCGCCAGCGTTGTTGGGGTCGGTTGTTGAAGTGGGGCCTGCCGCAGTGTCGTCCAAGTCTTCATTTTCATCAATCTCACGCGATGAAGAATATGAGCTGGCCACCAAAGAAGGAACCTTGACCTTCTTGAATTTCTTCGGAGGAGGTGCAGACCAGTCAAACTCTTCTTTGAGACCCATTTTCTTCAAATCTTCAGCGCTGTAAACTTGAGACAGAACAGTCCAGGTGCGATTGAGGGTTTCATGAAGGTAGTAGTGGTTTTTCTTCACTGCATTGTGTGTTGAAGTCATGTTGTGAAGAATTGAACCAAACTGACGCTTGACCCATTTGTGATTGCGATCAACCTTCTGATGAAGACTGAGGAGTAACTCACGATCAGTCGTCACCCTGGGTGCTGTGGCTTGAGGATTTGGCTTGGCATTGTTGGCAGCAGAGTCATGTGTGGCAGAGTCATCATTGGTGGAGTAGGATGCAGCCTTGCGAAATTGGCCATCCAATGGACGAATGCCTTCATCTATCACAGCAGCTGCCTTGCCCTTTTCTTCAGCTGAGGAAAATGTCCTTTTGAGGACTTCAATAGGAGGCAAGTAGCTGCAGTGGTTCAGAGTATCAGCTTTGTAATTGAGTGACGACCTTGTCCTGATGAATCTCATAATGCATGGCGCATAAGGCTTCAGCTCAAATGGTGACATAGCAATGTTTGCCAGAGTCCTCATGAAGAAATCATGGAAGTTGACGGGAACACCATGAATGATGTTGAAAAGCATATTCTTCATGATACGAACGACTTCTTCATCATTAGAGTCGTGGCCTTTGATAGGACTCAATGTCTTTGACAGAATGCGATAGACAGTCCGAGGCACATACAACAATTCCTTGACGAGGAATTTGGTTCGAGGGGTCTGCCCTGGCTTCAAAGGCTTCATCAGCACTTGCATATAGTGATTTGAAAGCTCAGGTTCGTTGTAAACACAACGTGCATCTTCAAGGGGAGGACTTAGAGGAAGGACACGAAGCAATTCAGTCGCTGGTGCCTTGTAATGAGTGTTCTCTGTCATCCAGTCCAGAACCCATGAATTAACATCTTCAGAGTTGCCGGTGATGTGCAGCGTTGCGTAGAACTAAAGAATAAGTTCTTCATGCCAATCGCATATGTCAGTGCAGAAATTGAGCAGCCCAGCGTCATAGAGAACACTGAGGACTGGCGTGAAGCACGGCAAAGACTCCATGTCTACATGAGGAATGTGTGCATGGTCGAAGACTTTGTATTTGTTGAATAGCACTGAGGAATAGAAGTTAGCTTGACTTGCAGTCTAGAAACGCCTCTTCCTTATGGGAGCAGAGTCATAGGGGTTGTAATCTGTGAAGAATACATGCTCACCAAAGAAGTCTTCAGCCTTGAACTTTTGCTTCCTTGAGAACGGATCCTTTGGCTTTGGCAGAGGAGTGTGAGTGAGTTGCATCACTACCTCAGGAATCGCAATCTCAGGTTCTTCAGGCTGAGGAATTTCTGGTTCCTCCTCAGGTGCAGTCACATTTTCAGCAGCAGTTTCTTCAGCACTAGTGGCTGGAATTTCATCATGCACAGATGCAGTGGGATGAGTTTCTTCAGAGCCCATTTGAACTGTTGGTGAAGGGGAGTGAGGGATTTGCTGCAGTGGGGTGAAGAGTGGAGAATTGGGATGCTGACTTTCCCAAAAGTCGTCATTCATCACTGGAGTTGTGCTTCCAGTGTCCACATCTTCATCTTCCAATTCTTCAACACCAGCCTCTTCAGCAGTAAACTAAGGCATTGGTGATGAAACCACTTGGGTTGAAGGGATTGCATCCACTTCAATTTCTTCATCAATCTGCTCTGAAGGAGCAGCAGATTGAGTTTCTTCATCAGATTCGCTTGGGATCTCATAATCTTCACCAAAAGGAACAAGGTCCTTTAATTGCATGGTTGAAATTGGAACAACATCAATGGGATTTTCAAATGAGCTGGTCATAGGCTTCATCTTCTTTGGAGCTGAAGATTCTGAAGCATTTGATGCTTTCCTTTTCTTCACTGCAGCTCGCTCTGCAGCCTTGGTCTTCTTCACATCTGATGCAGATGGAAGGATAGGAGTTGGTGTAGGCGCAGGTGGAGCTGAGGAATTTGTTTGAATTTCCTCGGGCGCAACTGATGCAGTTGCCCTGACTTCTTCAGTTTCTTCAGGCACACCACTAGTGGATGCACTGGCAATTTCTTCAGCAGCTAGAATGGAGTCATCAGCCCTGGAACTAGCATTTTCTTCAGCAGCCTGAAAATCATCAGTGGTGCTGGCATGTTCTTCACCTGGCTGAGCAGAAGCTTCAGCTTGAGGAACTTCTTGTTGCGATGGGGCTGCAACATTTGTGAACTTTTCAGTTAGTTTCACAAACCTGACTTTGGCTCCCTTCCAATCAGCATAGTAGGAGTCAAATAAGTCGATGAGGGCTTTGATGACAGCCTGCATCTTGATAAGTTCTTCAGTTGTCTCCTTGACAACATTTTTCTTCAGCAGTTTCTCTTTTCGGTACTGTGATTTCTTGATCTCTCTGGCCCTATCATATTTCCACTTCTCCTCTTGGATGAAGTGAGTCAGCATGTCACTTTGTCCAGGTGTCAACTTGAAGTCAGGCATAGGTGTGTTTGGATCCTTATGCCAGAGATCAATATAGTCGAGGATCGCCCTTGGATCCAACAGCAGTGGCACAGGTGTGCCTTTGGCTCTAGCGGCCCTTTCTTGTCTGTCCCTGATGATTTCTGCAAGTTCTTCTTCATCAGCCTCATCTTCTTCAGACGGCACATGAAAGACGACCTGCCTCTTCTTAGGACTTGGCCGAGAACCTCGTCCAACAGTTGGTTTAGTCTTCAGCAGAGTTGGGCTAGATGAAGAATTTGGCGCAGCTGAGGAACTTGCTGAGACACCAGAGGCAATAGAGATGCCTACTGTCCTTTGGCACGAGGCAGATGCACATGTGCTGAGGACTTAGTCGGAACAGCTGAGGACTTTGGAGGAGGTGCTGAGGATTTTGGTGGAGCAGGAGCAGCATGAGGAATTTCTTGTTTTGAAGATTTTGAAGTTCCTGGCCATGAGGGCGCAGCTGAGGGTGAAGCACTTGGCTTTCGAGCGGGCTTCTTTGCCATTGATTTCCTCGGCTTGACAGATGCCTCAGTGGCAGCAGCAGCAGAATCTTCATTGAATTTCTTCACCGCTTCTCTGGCTTGTCTTGCCAATTTGGCTTGGCGCTTTGCCCATTCCTCAGGAAAGTCCTCACCGCATTTGACGCTAGTGGGATCAGCCACTTGGCCAGGTGCCAATGGGGCTCTTGGGCATGGAGGATTCAGTGCGAATTTCTTCATGTACTTTGGAGTGACGTATCTGTACTCCCTCCATTCACGTGCCCATCTCCGTTCTATCCTCTGAATGCGCACCTTGCGCTGATTTTTATCTTCTTTGCCAAACTTGGCTTCATCAGGCGTGCAGTAATCTGTATAGATGTCCTCAGGGATTTCAAAAGCAGTCATGACCTCAGGCTTCTTTCCTCCTTTCTGTGGCCTTTTTTCCTTCAGCCATTTTCTTTAGTTGAGGAATTTGAACAATCGAAGTCTCTGAAGAAGTGTGCAACTTTTCTTCAAGGAACGCTGCAAATGAGTTAAGTTGATGAGAACCTAGTGATTCAGCAGCGGACATGTGTACCTGTGAACAGAGTTGTCGGTGTACAAAAAGAGGGGTACACATTTTGTACCCCTATGACTGTGCACGGGCAGTCTGAGCCACGGGCGCCGCCGCACCGAGCCCGGCAAGGGAGGTAGAACCAAGGTAAGGCCGAAGCCAAAGAGGAGCAGAACGACGCCAAGACCAAGACCACAAAGAGTAAAGGGGACGAAGCGGGCCCCCCGGCAAGATCCTTGCCGGGAGGCAGTTTTTGCAAACCCAGCAAGACCCTTGCCGTGGCAGCTCGCCCCACACCTACGGAGCGGGTCACCCTTGAGTCCACTGCCCCCATGGGGCAAGGATTCGGGAGGCATCCCCGTGGTGGTATGCAGATCTTTGTGAAGACATTCAAGATCAGATGCGCACTCTAGAAGATGATGGTCCTTGGCGGGATCCCAGCCAAGGAGAACCACAAGGCCCCCGGCAAGAGCCTTGCTGGGGATGGCAACAGGCGCCGCGGCAAGACCCTTGCCGGGACCCCGACAAGACCCTTGCCGGGGTCGCGGCAAGGCCCTTGCCAAGGACACCCGCGGGGCCACCATTGGACCCGCAGCTGCTGACCCAACCAGCTAGGCAGGCACCTGCATGGTGGCATGCAGATCCTCGTGGAGACCCACCACTGCGCCACCTCAGGTGCCTACCAGCCTACATGGCATCACAGGCACCGCTGGCCAGGGCGCGTGTCGACGCAGGAGAGAGCGGCGACGGACGAGACGGGGCTCTCCCCCGCCCCCGATAAAGCAAGGACAATTAAGCAAGGCACATTAAATGCGCCTTGTCATGTAATGCGTGGGATGACCTCGCATCACTGTACCCTTTCCACCTCCTGTGTGCCACTGTGGCAGCCCCTTTCCCTATAAAAGGAGGCCCCAGGCGACCATGAAGAGGATTCGGCTTTTTGGAGCTCCTCACGCCCCATAGCTAGCTCAAGAACACAAACATATAATCCACCAAAGCAGGAGTAGGGTTTTACGCATCTTTGCGGCCCGAACCTGGGTAAAGGAATCGTGTACTGCCTGCTCGATCCGCTCTTCTCACGACCCCCGCGCCCTGCAACAACAGGAATTGATTCTCGTGATCCCATAGGTGTCGTTTCCCACCGACATCTTTGGCGCGCCAGGCAGGGGCTGCGCAGTTGTGAGAATCGGCTTTAGCAGTTAGTTCGACGCTTCTTCATTGTCATGGCGCCCAAGAAGAAGACGACGGCGGCGGTTGGCCCGTCGGACGCCGGGCATCCCGTCCTGACGCGGGCGAGCAGCGGACCGGTCGCCGAAAGGACCCGGGGCGCTGTTCGCGAACACCAACACCGTCCCAGCAGCCGGAGTTTGGGAGGCGGCGATGTTCGTGCGCCCGGTAACGGGTCGCACGCAGCCAAATCCAAAGACGGAGACGGGTCCCCCGCAGGTGGCGCGGGACCTTCCGAGGTCGCTGCTGCCCCGCCCGCTGGCGGCGCGAGGGCCTCCAGGACTCCCACTCCGGCACCAACGCTGCGTTCTTCTCAAGCGGCGCGCGACGAGCGGCGTGATCACCCCGAAGACCCCGGGCGTCGCCGCGGGAAAAGCCCCGCCACTCCCGGGATGTAGAAGACCTGCCCGCTCGCCGAGGCGCTGGTGAAGACGGTGTGCGACCGCGCGGTCATGACAGAGCTCCTTCTGACATGGTCAAAAGTCGAAGCGCGTCGCGATCCGTGCAAGTTTCGCTGCCGCCGCCGCCAGCGGAAGCCCTGGCGCGCGCGCAGTTGCTCCTCGACTTTCCTCCCACTACGGGGAAACTCGACGAATGGAGAGCCACCATTCGAAGCCTTGTTGCGGTGGCCAACAAAGGTGAGCCGATCCCGACGGAGCCCCCGGGTCGACGCTCCGACGGAGTCCCGCGTACTAGTGGCAGGAAGGCTGGCGGCGCCGCGACCACGGTGCACTCGCCTCCTCCTCGCCCGGTGCCACGGACACCTGCCCGTCGCAATGTTGCGGGCGACGAAATCTCCATAGCGTCGTCCGACCTGCGGACCCACTAGGACCAACGCCAGGTCCTTCGGGATCGGGAACATGAAGACGCTCGGACCACCATTGAGCGCCGGCGCGGAGCGCGCCACTAGTCAGTTAGGCGAGCGAGGCCTGCTGTGGACCACCCGGCACCGGGGAGCCCCGGGGGCCTGCCTTACGAGGTAGGCTGCCCGGCTTTTACCCGTGAGCTGCGGCAGTTCCAGTGGCCCACTCACCGCACTTTCAAACCTGACGTGGGCGAGAAGTACGGCGGCAAGACCCACCCATCCGAGTTCCTCAGCATCTACACCATCGCGATGCAGGCTGCCGGAGCTCGTGACGATAAGGTGCTTGCAAATTACTTCCCGTTGGCTCTTAAACCCAACGCCATGTCATGGTTGATGCACTTGCCGGTAGACTCCATTTCCTCCTGGTCGGATTTGTGCCATGAGTTCGTGGGCGCTTTCACCGGCGGTCACCAAGCACATGGCCAAGCGAGTGATCTCCACGTCATTCCCCAGAAGGGAGGCGAGAGTCTCCGCAAGTACATCCAGAGGTTCAGCCGGGTACAGTACAACATCCCAGATGTTCGCCCCGCCGCCATCATCAGCGCATTCCATCAGAACGTTCGGAACCGCAAGATGCGCGAAGAGCTGGCGATGAACAAGGTGAAAGATGTCGCGGAGCTCTATGTTCTCGCGAACAAATGTGCCCGGGCCGAAGAGGGGAGGAAGTACCCCGGCGAAGATGCCGGCGTGGAAACCGACTCCTCTGAAGAGGATACCGCCGCCCCGGCGAAGAAAGGCCGGCACCACAACAGGAAGCGCAAAGGGAAAGCTGTGCTTGCCGCCGAGGGGTCTGACGACACCGGCTCCACCAAGAAGACCAAGGCAGGTGACCCCGGCAAGGAAATTGTCGGATGTGTCGCCTGCCAGGCCTTGGTGGTTGCCGAGAAGCCAGGCAACTCCGACAAGCGATACTGCAAGATTCATCGCACCAAAGGCCATTCTCTCCAAGACTGCCGGCAGGTTGAGCTCCTCGCTGAGGAGCAGATGGCTGAATACGAGAGGCGGGACAGGGAGAAGGGCCAAGACGGTGCTGAGGGATCCGGCAAGAAACGCGACGGCCAGGCGGGCCGTCGCGGCAAGGATAAGCAACAAGAGAGGCCCGCTCGAGGCCGTGACAGAAAGCCAGAAGATGATGATCACGAAGAGGACGATGAGTCTGGCGACCAAGAGTTTCAGAAAGCTACAAAGGCCATGTGCGTTGACGGCGGCGCTTCGCTGCATGCCTCCCGACGCCGGCTTAAACAGTGGGCGCGAGAAATCACAGCAGCAGAGCCGTCGTTTGATGCCCAGAGGCCGCTGAAGTGGTCCAGCACACCTATCATTTTTGACTCTGAGGACCACCCTGATCGCACTACTGCGGTCGGGTGCTTGCCGTTGTTGGTTTCACCAACAATACGCAACCTCAAGGTGACAAAAATGTTAGTAGATGGCGGGGCCGGTCTAAACTTGATCTCGTCTGCCGTGATCGAGAAGCTACAGATCCCTGATGGAGACCTCGAAGAAACGGGCACGTTTCAAGGGGTCAGCCCGCGGAGAAGCCAACCCAAGGGAAAGAACTTTCGGGAGCGACCTGAACTTCAGGACGGAGAGGATTGTGTTTGATGTTGCCAAGATCCCCTTGCCCTACAACGGGATCCTTGGCCGCCCAGCGCTGGCCAAGTTCATGGCGGCGTCGCACTACGCCTACAATACCCTGAACATGCCAGGGCCCGTGACGATCATCACCATCCCCTCCGACAAGAAGGATGCACTGATTTGCGTTGATCAAGTGTACCAGCAAGCAGTCGCAGCAGCTGCCGCCGGTGGGGCACTCGCTCCTGCTACCGGGACCCCGGGGGGGGGAGAAGAAGAAACTCGGTGAGACCTCGGACACCCACTCCGGCAACCGCACCTCTTCGGAGTGTAGCGCTGCCGTCGAGGACGTGCCAGAGAGCTCCGCCGACGGAAGCAAGAAGTCCAGGACCACACCGCCGGGAACCAAGAAGGTTTCCGTCAACAAGGACGGCACGGGAGGAGCTTTCACCATAAGCTCCACCCTTGACGACAAATAGGAAGACGCGCTCGTCACCTTCCTGCGGGCGAATGTCGATGTGTTTGCATGGCAAGCTTCCGACATCCCCGGCGTTCCCAGGGAGGTGATTGAGCACCACCTTGTTGTCTGTCCTCATGCGCGGCCCGTCAAGCAGAAGGTGAGAAAGCAAGCTTTGGAACGACAAGAGTTTATCACTGAAGAAATCCGGAAACTGGAGGCAGCGAGTTTGGTAAGAGGAGTGCTCCATCCGACGTGGTTGGCCAATCCGGTCGTAGTGCGCAAGGCAAATGGGAAGTGGGGGCTGTGTATTGATTACACAGATATCAATAAGGCTTGTCCTAAAGACCCCTTCCCATTGCCGCGCATCAACCAGATTGTTGACTCCACGGCTGGGTGTGATCTGTTGTCATTCCTCGATGCCTACTCCGGCTACCACCAGATCTTCATGACAAAAGAAGACGAAGAGAAAACAGCATTCATCACCCCATGTTGTACGTATTGTTTTATACGGATGCCTTTCGGGTTGAAGAGTGCTGGATCGACGTTTGCGAGGGCGGTCCAGCTTGGTTTTGAGCCCCAGCTCCATAGAAATATGGAGGCCTATATGGACGACATAGTGGTCAAAACCAAGGACAGGGCCACCCTCATATCAGATTTGCGGGAGACGTTTGCAAATCTGCGCAAGATCAACCTCAAGCTGAACCCTGAGAAGTGCATCTTCGGTGTCCCGTCCGGCAAGCTTCTCGGGTTCTTTGTGTCTCAGCGGGGGATAGAGTCCAACCCGGACAAGATCAAAGCTATAGAGCAGATTGAAGCACCCAAGCGAATCAAGGATGTGCGCTGGCTTGCTGGTTGCGTCGCTGCCCTGGGCAGATTCATATCCAAGTCCGCTGAGCGCGCCCTTCCCTTTTTCAAGATCCTAAAAAGGTGGGCCCGGTGGAGTGGACACCAGAAGCCGAAGCGGCATTGCAAGATTTGAAGAAGTACCTCTCCTCCGCGCCAACACTAGTTGCGCCCAGGCCCTAGGAGCCATTGCTGCTATACTTAGCAGCAATGAACCAGGTGGTCAGCGCCGCACTAGTGGCGCAGAGGGAGGTCGACGACGAGGAAATGGCAGCAACAGAGCCCGACGCCACCAGTACGGAGGCGACACAGTTGGTCGAGGTGCCGCCAAAGAAGAAGTGATGCAGCGCCCGGTCTACTTCATTAGCTCCCTCTTGCAGGGGGCTAGGTCAAGGTACTCCGGTGTGCAGAAACTGCTCTTCGGCCTCCTCTTGGCCTCGAGGAAGCTGCGTCACTACTTCCAGGCACACGAGATCACTGTCGTCACTCGCCTCCCTCTGCAGCGGATATTGCACAACCCAGATGCAACGGGGAGGATTGTGGAATGGGCACTGGAGCTGTCCAGCTTTGGCCTCAAGTTTGAAAGTACTTCGATGATCCAGAGCCGAGTCCTGGCGGAGTTCATTGCAGAATGGACCGCCACACCTGACGAAGAAGCCCAAGAGACTGCTCTCCCCGGCAAGGAGGCAAGTTGCGATTGGATTATGTACTTTGATGGGGCTTTCTGCCTCCAGGGTGCCGGGGCTGGCGTACTGCTCGTCGCCCCCACCGGAGAGCACCTCAAGTACGTGATCCAGATGCACTTCCCCAGGGAGGCGTCAACAAACAACACGGCAGAATACGAAGGGCTGCTTGCCGGTCTTAGGATCGCGGCGGACCTCGGCATCAAAAAGCTCATCGTCAGGGGCGACTCGCAGCTTGTCGTCAAGCAAGTCAATAAGGATTACCAGAGCCCGTTGATGAAGGCCTACGTTGATGAAGTGAGAAAGCTGGAAGAGCGTTTCGATGGTATCCAGGATGAATACGTTCCCCGAATGGAGAACGACATTGCCGATTACCTATCGAAGCGCGCTGCCCTCAAGCTACCTGTGGAACCAGGTACCTTTGTGCTTCAGCTAACTCAGCCATCCGTTGATCCATCAACAGAGCAGAACAAGAGAAGGAAATCAGGACCGGGGAAGTACTTTCCCGCCGAGCTCCCCGGAGCCGCCGGCAAGGATGTTGCCGAGGACACTGAACCCGCCACAGGACGGCTAGCTCCGGCAGGACGCCAAGCTCTTGCCGTCGAGACGGTCGCCCCTACAGCGGAGGAAATGCCTTTAGTCCTCGCCGTCGAGCCTCAGGCTCCAGCATGGGCACAACATACCGTCCGATTCCTCCAGACAGGGGAGCTTCCTGAGGAGCAGGAAGAAGCGGAGAAAGTAGCCCGTCGCTCTGCCATGTACCAGTTCGTCGATGACGTCCTGTACAGGAAGAGACCGAAAGGTGTGAAATTGAAGTGCATCCCTTGAGAGGAAGGACTGGAGTTGTTGGCGGAGATACATGGAGGCATATGTGGATCCCACATTGGGTCGAGAGCCCTCGCCGGTAAGGCGTTCCGGCAAGGTTTCTTCTGGCCCACCGCCCTCCAGGATGCAACGACACTCGTCACCAGGTGTGAAGCGTGTCAGTTCCATTCAAGAAAGCTTCATCAGCCAGCTCAAGCCCTTCAAACCATTCCTCTCTCCTGGCCCTTCTCGGTCTGGGGGCTCGACATACTGGGCCCCTTCCCCCGCGCTGTTGGGGGCTTTGAGTACTTGTACATAGCCATCGACAAGTTCACAAAGTGGCCATAAGTGGAGGCAGTGAGGAAGGTCACAGCTCAGTCAGCCGTCAAGTTCTTCAAGGGGCTAGTGTGCCATTACAGTGTACCCAACCGGATCATCACCGACAACAGTACGCAGTTCACAAGCCTCACCTTCATGCAATATACTCAGGACCTCGGCAGCAAAGTCTGTTTCGCTTACGTCGCTCACCCGCGGAGCAAAGGGCAAGCTGAGAGGGCAAATGTTGAAGTGTTGCGAGGCTTAAGGACCAAGACCTTTGACAGACTGCACAAGAGCGGAAGGCGCTGGATTGATGAGTTGCCGGCGGTTCTTTGGTCAATCAAGACGACACCAAATCGAGCCACCGGCCAGACACACTTTGCCCTGGTATACGGGGTAGAAGCAGTTATCCCTACTGAACTCATATACGGGCACCTCGAATGCTCGCTTATGATGAGCTTGAGCAAGAGCAACTGCGGCAAGACGACGCACTGCTCCTTGAGGAAGATCGTCTCCGGGCGTCTATGAGAGCAGCACGCTACCAGCAAGCCTTGCGCCGCTACCATAGCCGCAAGGTTCATGCCCGGAGCCTTGAGGAAGGCGACCTTGTTCTTCGGCGCGTTCAATCAGCCAAGAATTCCAACAAGTTGACGCCGAAGTGGGAAGGCCCTTATCGGGTAATACGAGTCACCAGGACCGGCGCAGTCTGCCTGGAGACCGAAGATGCCGTTCCGGTGAGCAACTCCTAGAACATCGAGCATCTTCGCAAGTTTTACCCATAAGGCGCGGCTTGTCAGGCCTCCCGGCAAGCCACCCTTTTGTACAAGCATTGCCGATGATGCATGTAACCCTTTGTACAAAGCCAGGTGCAGACCCTGAGCATAAATGAAGCGCTGGTGCCCTAAGTTATAGCGTGCATGCTAGATCGAGTCTCGTCCTTGGTTAGGGTTGATAGTGCTTAGCGGCGGCTAACCCCTAGCTTAGAGGTCGAGTGTGCGTCTCTTTGTCGTTCTTTTGTCTCCTTTGGTTCGCAGGGCTCGGATATCCTTGCCGGATCACTTGAGGATGAAAAAAAAGAGAAGAGGGACGGACCAGCATCTAGACCCCGGCAAGCCAGTGTTGCCGGGGGCTACAAGTACAAAGATTCACCCACGGCGAACCAGAGTTGCCGAGGGCTGCAGTTTCAGATAAGTTCTTCATCCCTTATCATGCATTCTCTTATGGACTGGGGTATGCGAAACCTCGTTTCTTCCTAAAGCTACCATGCTCCCCTAACTCTAGGCCCTAGGGCTCATTCCTGGGGCCAGGTTTGGTCGTAGTCGCGGCAGCAAAGGGACGAAACGAGGAGCCTAAATCCGCCTCATCCCTGCCTTCGCCGAAAGCGTGAGAAAGGTCGAGCGACATGGGAAGACGGCAGGGCCTGCTGCCGGGCAGGAAAATGTCTATCTTAAAGATATCAAGGATTTACCCCTTGACGTGGGTTCTACCCGCAAGACAAGTGACCCGGCAAGCATCCCTTTTTCATTAAAAACATTCCACTCAGGTACAGTTCATGGAGAATGAAAAACATGAATGATGGGATTACAAGCTTTAAATTCAGCTAAGGCCCGAAGGCTTACAAACTAAAGAGAGATAAGGTGCCCGTAATCCCTTTCTTGTCCCTCTCTTCAGGAGGCAGGTCAAGGAGGCGAAAAGGGCAAAAGGGGCGCCTAGACGAGCTACGGGTGGCAGAAGACACCAAGAGAACGTCTCGGTGGTCGTCCAAAGGCTGGATGGTGATGGCGGCGCCGGAGGCAGAGCTCGAAGACGAGGCGGCAGGACGTCAGCACGCGTCGAAGGCGTCGTGCCTGCGTACTCCGAGTTGACGGCCTTGCCGCCCGCCCTCTTCCTCTTCTGCAGCCTCCCAACGCCAGCCGCCCAAGGAGACGACCCCGAGAAGTTGAAGGAGCCCGCGACGCGGATGATGGGGTCGCCGGTGCCGCACGGAGCGGCGCCCGACACCTAGTCGGACCCGTCATCCTGCCGCCTCCTACCCTCATCGTCGCTGCCGCCGTCCTCCTCATCACTCCCGCTCGAGGAGGAGTCTTCGTTATCGGAAGAGCTCTCCACACAGCACCTTACCCGAGTCCCGAAGCACCCGAAGACCTTGACGGAGAGGAGACGGCCCTCCATCAGCTTAAAATGGAGGGTGAGCCCCTCCGTCAGGCGGTGGATACGGGCGAACGTCTTCCACCGTCGACCAAGATACATCACATTGGGGGCTGGGAAGTCGACGCGGACTCGCGTACCGCTGATTCCACAGCCCCTCATGTGCAGCCTCAGTGTCTCAGGTGGGTCCAGCTCCATCTCGCTCGCGAATGGAGTCGGGAGACGAAGACGACGACAAGGCGGCCGGCGCAGCCTGACGAAGAACTTACAAGGGTCATCCCCAACGTGGCCCTCCATGGGGAGAGGAACTGCTGGCGGAGGCGAAGCCGGAGCGCCGCCCCGTCCTCCTCTTCCCCGAGCGTCTCGGCCTCGCCCACGGCCTCGCCCTCTCCCCCTTCCCCTCGCGGCTAGCTCTGTCGCCGCAGGTGCAGGAGGAGGAGGGACACGTTGTCGAGCGGCGACCCTCGTCGCCACCATCGAAGGACCAGGGTTCCCTTTCTCCATGGTGAATGAGAGGGAGGGGAGCAGAAGCTAAAGAAGTGAGATGGAGGAATGCAGGGCATCAACCCCCCCGCTCTTTATAAAGGAGCAGGGTGGGGGCTCGACCGCCCCGTTCCGCCAATAAGGACGTGAATGGCGCAGGAGACCGGGGCCGATCCGCCGCCCCAGCCCGCGACGGCCCGGCTTCCTGCCTTCACCAACTGCCACCTCAGGCGCATGAGCGCCGCATGGCGAATGTGCAGGACCGAAGCGATGGGTGAGGTGACTTCTCCCCGCCCCGTGATTAAAGGGAGTGGGCGCCTTGGAAGACCATGCCTCGGCCCCGTCCAGTAAATGGGCCGCGCCTCCACGCCTCCCTCCGTTTATGGGGAAGGCGCGAGCCACCCCCTTTTACTACGACATGACGCATGCATGCAGAGATCAGCCTCATGCATGCCGCCCACGTCACGCACGCCTCCCCACGACGCGCCACGCGCAGGAAGCGTGGGAGGTGCAGCGCGCGAAGAAACTTACCGCGGTAAAAACTGCCCTGCCTGCCCGCGCACCGTTCTTGGGCCTGGCCCAACAACGCGTAGCGCTCATGTGTGGCCCAGGCCAGGGGGCTCCTGTCGGTGTACAAAAAGAGGGGTACACTTTTTGTACCCCTATGACTGTGCATGGGCAGTCTGAGCCACGGGCGCCGCCGCACCGAGCCCGGCAAGGGAGGTAGAACCAAGGTAAGGCCGAAGCCAAAGAGGAGCAGAACGACGCCAAGACCAAGACCACAAAGAGCAAAGGGGACGAAGCAGGCCCCCCCGGCAAAGAGGAAGGGGCGAGGGGTATTTATAGAGGCAGTGAAAAATTGTTCCCCCGAAGATTTGGGACAAACGTGGCCCTGACCTTTCTCCTTCTCACGACATGTGTCACCCACGTACTGTGTAGTGGAGATCGTGTAAGATCGTGGGTGATTAGAATAATGCATTGTGGGATGCGGAACGGTTTGAGCGGCAAAACCGAAAATTCGGATAAGATTAGTTATAATGTTCCATTCGCAATTTCTTAAGCTGACAAGGACACAGTGAAGATTTTGAACGAGTTTCAAATAGAACGCACATGAAGAATTTGTGAATAGATTGGATTGAGTATGGCATAGAGGGGGAAGGGTCCGATCACATTCACTTAGCAGAAAAACCAACTTGAAGAAATAGCTATAAGTGAATACTGTAGAGGACATAAACTCATATATATATATATGTGTATATATATATATATATATATAGCCAATGAAGAAAAACGACGGCACAAGTGAAGATTTTGCAAGTTGAAGAATTTGAACAACTGAGAAATTTCAAAATGGAGGAAAAACTCAAATTGAAGATTTTCAACTTTTGGTGGTGGTGTGACCCACCGTATAAGAATGATGATTTCAGACACCACGTACAATTCTCATAGGGTTCTGAGAATCAAATTCTTCATTAATTTCTTCACACTTAGAGTGTTATTTTTCATTGATTGAAGAAAAACGTTTCTTCATGTGTTGCACATCTAAGTCACCAATTTTGCGTAAGTGTTAGGATGAGCGCCTTTTCAGAGTACATTCAAAGATTCTAAGATATTTAGCTCACACCGCAACTTGCTAAATATCTTCTCATCCAAGGGCTTAGTGAAGATATCGGCTAGCTATTCTTCAGTCTTCACATGCTCAATAGAAATGTCGCCCTTCAACACATGACCACGAAGAAAATGATGATGAATCTGAATGTGCTTTGTCTTCGAGTGCTGAACTGGGTTGTGAGCAATCTTGATGGCACTCTCATTGTCACAGAGGAGAGGCACATTCTTCACGTTTACGGCATAGTCCTTGAGTGGTTGCTTCATCCATAGCAATTGAGCACAACAAGAACCAGCAACAATGTACTCAGCTTCAGTAGTAGACAGTGATACGCAGTTCCATTTCTTCGAGGACCAACAGACCAAGGATCATCCGAGGAAATGACAAGTACCAGATGTTGACTTGTGGTCCACACGGTCACCAGCATAGTCAGAGTCAGAATATCCAATGAGGTCAAAATCCGAGCCCTTGGGATACCATAATCCTAGTGTTGGTGTGTGAGCTAGATATCGAAGAATATGCTTCACAGCCTTATGGTGTGATTCCTTCGGTGCAGCTTGAAATCGGGCACACATGCAAACACTAAGCATTATATCTAGCCTAGATGCACATAAGTACAATAAAGAGCCAATCATGGAGCGGTATACCTTATGATCGAAGTCAATACCATTTTCATCAGTGCATAGATGACCATTTGTGGGCATAGGAATTTTGATGCCTTTGCAATCTTGCATGCCGAATTTCTTCAGGACATCCTTGAGGTATTTCTCCTGAGATATGAATATGCCATTGCGCTGTTGACGAATTTGAAGACCTAAGAAGAATTTCAACTCTCCCATCATAGACATTTGATATTCTTCACTCATCATATAGTCAAATTCATCACTATAACATTGGTCAGTACAGCCAAAGATGATATCATCAACATATATTTAACACACAAACAGTTCACCATCATAAGATTTAGTAAAGAGAGTGGGATCGAGTGAATCGGGTGTGAAGCCTTTCTTCATGAAGAATTCCTTCAATGTATCATACCATGCCCGTGGGGCCTGCTTGAGGCCATAGAGGGCCTTGTTAAGTCTGAAGACTTTGTCAGGATGTTTTGGATCTTCAAAACCTGGGGGTTGAGCAACATATACTTCTTCCTCAAGCTTACCATTGAGGAATGCACTTTTCACATCCATTTGATATAAGATGATATCATGATGGTTAGCATAAGCAAGCAATATGCGAATAGCCTCAAGTCTAGCAACAGGTGCAAAAGTTTCATCGAAATCAACTCCTTCAACCTGTGTGTAGCCTTGAGCTACTAGTCGTGCCTTATTCCTCACCACAACACCATTTTCATCTTGCTTGTTGCGGTAGATCCACTTTGTGCCAATGATGTTATGCTTGCGAGGATCGGGACGATTGACCAGTTCCCAGACGTTGTTGAGATTGAACTGATGTAATTCTTCTTGCATGTCCTGAATCCACTCTGGCTCCAGAAATGCTTCATCTACCTTAGTGAGCTCTGTGATAGAGACAAAAGCAAAGTGCCCACAAAAGTTAGATAGATGTGAAGCTTTTGAACGTGTGAGAGGACCTGGTGCTCTAATGTCATCGATGATCTTCTCCACTTGCACTTCTTTTGCAACGCGAGGATGAGCTGGTTGTCGTTGAGGAATTTGATCAGCATTTTCTTCAGCATCAATTTCCTCAGCATTTTCTTCAGGTGCATCAGCTCGATGTTCTTCACGTTTTGGAATGAATTCTTCAGCAGATTCTTCAGTAGGAATAACATCTTCAGTAACCTTGAGCTTGATAGAGTCCTCAGGTGCTGGTTCATCTAACACAGAAGGTAGGTGCTCTCTTTGCGAGCCATTAGTTTCATCGAACCGCACATCTACAGTTTCAACAATCTTGTGAAGAACATTGTTGAAGACTTTGTAGGTGTGCAGTCCTTTCCGTAACCAAGCATAAAACCTTCATGTGCTTTCGGTGCAAATTTAGAGTTGTGATGAGGATCTCTAATCCAGCATTTAGCACCGAACACTTTGAAATAACTCACATTGGGTTTCTTGTCAGTGAGGAGTTCATAGGCAGCCTTCTTGAGGAATTTGTGAAGATATACTCTGTTGATGATATGGCACGCAGTATCAATTGCATCAACCCAGAAACGACGAGGGGTTTTGTATTCGTCAAGCATAGTGTGAGCCATCTCAGCAAGAGTCCTGTTCTTGCGCTCCAAGACGTCATTCTGTTGAGGAGTATAAGGAGCAGATAACTCATGAGTAATACCAAGTTCATCAAGATAGTCATCGAGACCCGAATTCTTGAACTCAGTGCCATTGTCACTTCTGATGTGCTTGATCTTCACACCAAAGTTGGTTGAAGCCCTCGAGGAAAATTGTTTGAAGACTTCCTGCACTTCATGTTTGTAAGAGACAAGGTGTACCCATGTGTAACGAGAGTAATCATCAACAATAACAAAGCCATATTGAGATGCTTCATTTGAAACAGAAGCATAATGATTGGGACCGAAGAGATCCAGCAAGGTGTACCCATGCTGGATGCTTGGCCTTGGTGATCTTTCCAGCTTCACAGGCACCGCATAAGTGATCCTTGAGGAATTTGACATTCTCAATGCCAATAACATGCTTCTTCTTCGCAAGCGTGTGCAAATTCCTCATGCCTGCATGACCAAGTCGTCGATGCCATAGCCATCCTTCTGAAGCTTTTGCAAGTAGGCACACGGCTTGTTGTGAATCTGCAGAGAAATCAATAATATACAAGTCTCCTCTCCTAAAGCCTTCGAAGACTTTGGAATTGTCAGCTTCCATAATCACAACACAATGATACTTGCCAAAAACAACAACCATATCAAGATCACAAAGCATTGACCAGACATAAGGTTGTATCCTAAGGACTCAACAAGCATGACTTTGTCCATGTGTCGATCCTTTGTGATAGCAACTTTACCTAGACCCAATACCTGACTTTTGCTTTTATCAGCGAAGATGATATGCTTCAGATGTGATGACGATAAAGGAGCATCCATCAATAGATTCATGTCACCAGTCATGTGATTTGTACATCCACTATCAAGTACCCACTCAGTGGCTTTGGGTTGATCATCCTGCAGATGAATTAGTGCATCTTACGAACTCATATACTTCAGCAGTGAAGAATATGATATCACAATTCATTAGATCAATTTCATCAAGCAGTAAGACAGATAAAGCAGAGGGAGGAAGTGTGAAATGAAAGTTCATTTCATCATGGTTAGCCTGCGTCCTTTCAGGCACTTTGTCAGGTCCCCAGCAAATTCTTCAGACGTTACAGTACGTCTGGAGACCTGACCCTGCATAAGAGATTAGTTCTTTTTCTTCACCACCCACATCTGAAGGGGTGTCAAAGAGTTCATCACTCTGCGAGCTCCATATGAGAATGGTGGCATAGCGGCCACACCATTACGTTTCACATAAGAGGGGTTAGGGTAGGCATATGAATAAGCAGAGAAATTCTTCGAGGACTTATGAACATAATAATTTGAAGAATAATGCTCATATTCATAGCCCTTGGCTCTTCCCTGCGAAATAGAGTTGTTAGCACGATGATGTTAATATGAGGACTTTGATCCATGTGAGAAATTTGATCCACTTGAGGAATTTGGTCCGTATGAGGACTTGGATCCATATGAAGAATTTGATCTGGAGTTCCTATTCTTCATTGGTGGTGTCATGAGGACATTCACCTGAAGACTTTCAAGGCACCTTTTGGGAACCCAGATTTTCTTCATAGGGGAACCATTCCTGCAGTTAGTGCCAACATATCTAGCAAATACTTCACCATTCTGATTTTTGAACAGTTTATAGTTGGAGTCAAATGACTCATCAGAAGAATGAGAAGATTCACATGTATAACCATATAAATTGGATGGATCAACTGGAGGTCCCTTTGCAGCAACCCATGAGGTTTTGGGGTACTGCTCAGGCTTCCAATATGTACCATCAGCATTGAGTTTCCTCTCAAAGGCAATACCCTCTTTCCTGGGGTTCCTGTTGAGGATCTGCTTTTTAAGCACATCACAAAGAGTCTGATGCCCTTTGAGGCTTTTGTACATGCCTGTCATGTACAATTCCTGCATCGTCAGTGATACTAGCAATGTCCTCAGATGAGGAATTAGTGATAGCACAGACAAGTGAAGAATTTGTAACATTAGAAGCATTTGAACATTCAGGTGAGGTATTAGCAGATTCTCGTTCAATGCATTTCAAACATGGAGGAATGAATTCTTCCTGAGAAGCGCTGATTTGTTGAGCAAGTAATGAATCGCGCTCCTTCTGAAGATCTTCATAACTCACTCTTAGCTCCTCAAGATCTTGCTTTCTTTGAAGAAATTCATAAGAAAGCTTATCATGATCAGATAAGAGAGTGTTATGATGACCTTGAAGGTTATCAAACCTGGTCTGAAGTCTCTGAAGATTTTCAGTCAAGGCTTTAGTGCGATCCATTTCTTCTCCCAACATATCATCACTTTTGTCTAGCATATTTTGAACCTTTTCAAAAGCCTTTTGTTGTTTCACAGCAATCTTAGCAAGTTTTGTGTAGCTGGGCTTAAGATTTTCATCAGATTCATCTTCACTAGACTCAGAGGAGGTATATTTAGGTACCTTGGCACCCTTTGCCATGAAGCAATAGGTGGGAGCATAGTCATCGTTGCCTTCATCAGCCTTGTTGGTGAGGTCATTTTATTCAGAGTTGAAGATAGACTTGCTGACAAATGCAGTAGCGAGGTCTAGGCTTGCCATACCAGCCTCAGAGTCCTCAGAAGCCACCTCTTCTTTTTGTTCCTTAGATTCAGCTTCAGAGTCCATTTCCTCGCCAATGAATGCCTGAGCCTTCTTGGAGCTGCTCTTCTTGTGAGATGAGGACTTTGAGGATTTTAATGATGAAGATTTTGAGGACTTCTTCTTTTTCTTTGCATCATCAGAACTGTAATCCTTGTATTTCTTCATCTTTGATTCCTTTTCCCACTGAGCACAATCTTGAATGTAATGTCCTGGTTTCTTGCACTTGTGGCAAAGCCTCTTCTTGTAGTCACTGGATGAGGAATCATTGCTCCTTGAGGGTTTTCCAAAGCGACCACGTCTTGAAAACTTCTGGAATTTCTTCACAAGTAGTGCTAGATCATGACTTAGTTCTTCAGGGTCGCCAAGGCTGCTACCAGAGTCTTCATCTTTGGATTCTGATACTGCCTTGGCCTTCAGTGCACGTGATCTGCCATAGCTCGAACCATAGAGATCTCTCTTTTCAGCAAGCTGGAACTCATGTGTGTTTAGCCTCTCGAGGATATCAGCGGGGTCAAGTGACTTGTAATCAGCACGGTCTTGTATCATCAGTGCCAGAGTGTCAAATGAGGAATCAAGCGATCTCAGCAATTTCTTCACCACCTCATGGTCGGTGATGTCAGTGGCACCAAGTGCTTGAAGCTCATTTGAGATGTCAGTGAGGCAATCGAAGGTTTGCTGAGCATTTTCATTATCGAGTCTTTTGAAGCGGTTGAAGAGATTGCGAAGAACATCAACTTGAGAGTCACGCTGAGTTGAAACTCCTTCATTGACCTTGGACAGCCTATCCCAGATAAGCTTAGCAGTTTCCAAAGCACTCACTCTACCATACTGTCCTTTACTCAGATGGCCACATATGATATTCTTCGCTTGGGAATCGAGTTGCTTGAATCTCTTCACATCGGTAGCGTTCAGTGAGGGTGAGACGGAGGGAACACCATTTTCCACAATGTACCAGAGATCGTTATCAATTGCCTCAAGATGCATGCGCATCTTGTTCTTCCAGTAGGGGTAGTCCATCCCATCAAAGGTAGGACACCCTGCAGAGACCTTGATCATACCTGTAGTCGACATATCTAAAATTCCAGGCGGTTAAACCAAAATCACACAGAACAAGGGAGTACCTTGCTCTGATACCAATTGAAAGTGAGTTATATCGACTAGAGGGGGGTGAATAGGCGATTTTTATGAAATTCTTCTCTGAGGAATTTGCCAGTGAGGAAATTCCTTAGCGAAGAACTACTAGCAGCGGAATAAGTACTCAGAAGTAAACATAGCAGAATACATGCATGGTCATCATGGTGAAATGAAGACAACCACATAGTACATAAAGCATAAACACAGGATAGCACAAGATGAAGACAAACAGACTGAAGAAATTGAACTAAGGAAATTGAGAAAGTCTTCAGTCAAAGTCTTCAAACACAGATATGAACAAACACATAACACAGTAATGAGCAAATGAAAGTGTTGAGGAAATAGAACCAGTTGGCTTGGTGAAGACAATGATTTGGTAGACCAGTTCCAACTGCTGTCTCAGTTGTACATCTGGTTGGAGCGACTGAGTATTTAAACTCGAGGACACCCAGTCCCGGACACACAGTCCTCACCGTATTCTCCTTGAGCTAAGGACACACAGTCCTCGCCCAATCACTCGTGGTAAGTCTTCAGGTGACTTCCAAACCTTCACAAACTCGGTCACTCAGCGACCCACAATTCCTCTTGGATGCTCTAGACCATGACGCCTAACCGTCTGGAAGAAGCATAGTCTTCAAAGGTAACAAGTGTCAGATCCACGCAGGATCAATCTCTTCAGTGATGCTCAATCACTTTGGGTTTGTAGGTGTTTTAGGTTTGGGTTTTGGATTTTCCTCACTTGATGATTTTCGCTCAAAGTCCTCGGAGGATGGGTTGCTCTCAAATGACAAGTGTCAGTTTCTCTCGGAACAGCCAACCAGCTAGTGGTTGTAGGGGGCGGCTATTTATATCCTAGGGAGCAGCCCGACATGATAAGACATAAATGCCCTTCAGTGATATGACCGTTAGGTGGATAAGATATTTTGGGACAGCTGGCGCGCAACACAGCAACGGTCGGAAATTTGAAGTACAAATTCCTCAAGGCTATCATGTTCCTCACTGTGTAGGCAATTCGCACTGGCGAATTCCTAACTCCTCAGTCAGAGCAAAGTCCTCAGTGACCAGAAGAACTGCGTCTCTGTCATTGAAGAAATTAACTGAACTGTATGAGATTTCCAATGGCTTCACTCGAAGGGATTGGTAGGTGTAGGATTTGAGTTGAGCATCACTTGGAAATTTTCTCCTTAGTATTTCCTCGACCCCCTTTAACAGTACGGTGTTTCCTATGACTCAAGAAAGAGAAAATCAAACTATGAAAACAAAAGTCTTCACGCTTCATGTTCCTCGAATCATAACCAAGTCTTCAAGGTCACACCAATTTCTTCACTTTCAAAGTCTTCAGAATACAAAAGTCTTCAGTTGAAGAACTTCATTTTTGGGGGTCGACTTTCTCTGTAAATATCAAACTCCTCATAGACTTATAGACATGTGTACACTCATAAACACATTAGATCCTTAACCTATAAGTCTTCAATACACCAAAATCACTAAGGGGCACTAGATGCACTTACAGGCGTCCATCTTCGCCCACCACATGTTGCAACGGGCGAAGGCCATGCGCGCGCCTTCAATACAGGCCGAGCACTTGACGACGTCCAGCCGAGGACAGGCGTTCACCATCTGCCTCACGATTTCGAAGTAGCTGCTTGGCATAGCTTCGACTGGCCATAGCCGGATTATCAAATCCTTAATGGCTAGTTCGGCCACCCTATGCAGCTCCACCAGCTGTTTCAGCTGATCGGTGAAGGATACGGGATGCTGTGGCGCCACATATTGCGACCAGAATAGCTTCTCCGTATAACCCCCTCCTTCGGCTCGGTAGAACTCCGCGGCATCCGATACTGTCAGCGTTCTGGGAACGGGGGTCCCCAGACTTGCCTGCCTGCGGCCTGCGGCGTGGCTCGAATGGAGGCCCAGTATGGCCCATCTTCATCAACACGAGACTCAAGACCCTCGCGAGGGGCCAAGCCTCGCGGGGAGGACGACGCAGCGCTTCCTCAGGCGCGGCCTCCTCAGGCTGGCTCATGAGGAGGCGGAGAGATCAAGGCAGGGTACCTCACGAGGTGCCCATGACGCAAGCCATGACGACCAACGGTGCCAGGCGGGCGCCAGACCGCATAGTGTCCTCCCTTTCCTCTTTGGTGCAAAGGGGGCAAGCGCATGCGAGAGGATCAAGCAAAGGCATCCATTTCGGTGCAACGAGACCAAGACCAGTCCAACGGTGGGAATGAGCTCATCGTGGAGCCCAGAACGGCGTCACCACATGGCCTTTGGCAGGCGAGGACCAACTTTGGTCAGGATAAGTGTACCAGATGTTCCCCTTCAAATTGGCCAATTGTTGGCGCCCTTCTCGCTCAATATTTGGGAAGAGGCCCAGGGCCTTTGCCTATAAATAGGACTAGCCACCGCCAGGGAAGGGAGAGCATGATCGAGAAGGGGAGCAATCATAGAGCAAGTAGAGAGAAAGAGAGAGAAGGGCGGCTGAACTTCCCTAGCAGTTCATCGTCCTAGCCGAGAACAGGCCCTCGCGAGGCTGTTCTCCTTTGTACTGATCATCATCATCATCAGCCCAAGAGGCAATCCATCCACCCACAAAACTAGAGTAGGGTATTACACCACAACGGTGGCCCGAACTAGTATAAACTCTGTGTTCTTTGTGCTGTTCTTCCTGTAGTTTAGATCCTTGCGAGACGGAGAGGTAGTGGGCAGAATCTCCGCACGCACCCCAGAGTTCGAACCTTAAGGGTCTGCCGGAACCCCCGATCCGACAGATACACTGCATGGTAAATCCGCAAAAGCCCCTGGGGAACTCTGAACCCGGGTTAGTAAAAGGTACTGCTTCTCCGCATACTTGCTTTGCATCTTAAATGCCTTACCCGCCACGATCTTCTTGGCCTCCTGGAT
Organism: Aegilops umbellulata; assembly: GCA_032464435.1. Taxonomy (NCBI): domain Eukaryota; kingdom Viridiplantae; phylum Streptophyta; class Magnoliopsida; order Poales; family Poaceae; genus Aegilops; species Aegilops umbellulata. Next base: position 127,473,305 of record CP136054.1, read on the forward strand.
CTCCTGGAGGGTGGCCTGGGCCTCATTCTGTGCGGTCTCCGTGGTCTGACGAGCCTTGGCGAGTTCGGTCCATTGAACCGATGCATCATGCTCCAAGGCCTCGCATTTCTTCACCGCATCCTGGAGCTCCTGCTTGACTTCTTTGATCCGGGCCTTGAACTTCTTACGGTCGGCTTGCTGCTGGACAACCTTCTCCTCGGTCTCGCCCAGGGCCTTCCTCAGGGCCTCGACCTCGGTCGCGGTGATATGTTTCCGTCGTATCTACTTTTCCAAACACTTTTGCCCTTGTTTTGGACTCTAACTTGCATGATTTTAATGGAACTAACCCGGACTGACGTTGTTTTCAGCAGAATTGCCATGATGTTGTTTTATGGTCAGAAAACAAAAGTTCTCGGAATGACATGAAACTCCACTGAACATCTAGTTAAAAATAATAAAAAATCCTTGCCAAAGATGAAGACCAGGGGGGCCACACCCTGTCCACGAGGGTGTCCCCCCCTAGGGTGCGCCCCCTACCTCATGGGCCCCCTGGAGCTCCTCCGACGCCAACTCCAACTCTATATATTTGCTTTCAGGGAGAAAAAATCAAGGAGAAGAAATAATCGCGTTTTACGATACGGAGCCGCCGCCAAGCCCTAAAACCTCTCAGGAGGGCTGATCTGGAGTCCATTCGGGGCTCCGGAGAGGGGGATTCATCGCCGTCGTCATCATCAACCATCCTCCATCACCAATTTCATGATGCTCGCCGCCATGCGTGAGTAATTCCATCGTAGGCTTGCTGGACGATGATGGGTTGGATGAGATCTATCATGTAATCGAGTTAATTTTGTGAGGGTTTGATCCCTAGTATCCACTATGTTCTGAGATTGATGTTGCTATGACTTTGCTATGCTTAATGCTTGTCACTAGGGCCCGAGTGCCATGATTTCAGATCTGAACCTATTATGTTTTCATGAATATACGTGTGTTCTTGATCCTATCTTGCAAGTCTATAGTCACCTACTATGTGTTAGGATCCGGCAACCCCGAAGTGACAATAATCGGGACCACTCCCGGTGATGAATTTAGTTTGAGGAGTTCATGTATTCACTATGTGCTAATGCTTTGTTCCGGTTCTCTATTAAAAGGAGGCCTTAATATCCCTTAGTTTCCATTAGGACCCCGCTGCCACGGGAGGGTAGGACAAAAGATGTCATGCAAGTTCTTTTCCATAAGCACGTATGACTATATTTGGAATACATGCCTACATTACATTGATGAATTGGAGCTAGTTCTGTGTCACCCTATGTTATGATTGTTACATGATGAACCGCATCCGGCATAATTCTCCATCACCGGTCCAATGCCTACGAGCTTTCCATATACTGGTTTACACTTATTTACTTTCCAGTTGCTATTGTTACAATCACTACAAAACACCAAAAATATTACTTTTTCTTTCATTACTCTTTTGTTACCGTTACCACCACTATCATATTACTTTGCTACTAAATACTTTGCTGCAGATATTAAGTTATCCAGGTGTGGTTGAATTGACAACTCAGCTGCTAATACTTGAGAATATTCTTTGGCTCCCCTTGTGTCGAATCAATAAATTTGGGTTGAATACTCTACCCTCGAAAGCTGTTGCGATCCCCTACACTTGTGGGTTATCACGCGGCTCCTACACATATTACGATACTGCGGACAATATACAACGCCTATTCTTTCCAAACGCACGGCAAGTCGTCACTCACCTTGCTTCTCCTACAGCCGAACCTTAACCTTGTCGAGCTCGTTCTCGGTCCGCTCCAGCCTCTGCCTCAGTTCAGAGACTTCGGCAGCATGTGAGGTTGCGGCCAACAGCGACGCCTGCTTATTCATACATATTACGTTAGTCTCCTATAACAAAAGATTGATCCTCTGTCCGGTCCTTCTCGCCGAACACCGGACAGTGTCTCAGGGGCTACTGTCTACATGGGGTTTTTTCTCTTTCTTACCTCGACTGCAGGCTTCATTCAGTCCACTCTTTGCGGACTGAACCTTCTCGGTCACTACACCCATAAGGACACGGTGCTCGTCCACAACGGAGGCACCTCGTAGCGCCTCCATTAGGTTATCCGGCGCCCCTGGATAGACAGAGGCGACCGGTGGAATCGGCACACCCCCTCCTTCAAAGGGGGCTGCTCGCCCGACTCCGGAACTATACGGGTCTCCGGAATGGTATTCGGCTGAGGTCCGAATTGAATATGGCCCTCTTCGCTAGTCTCCATGGGGATCTGCTCCCCCATGTGTCCGGCGATGGAGGTCTCGCCTTGTGGCGCCTCCTGGACTACGTCCTGGGTTCCTCCCCGGCTCGAAGCGTTCCTCCAATACAACACTTCGGTGTCGTCCCTGGCCCCGGGGGAATAAGCGGGCGGCGGCGACATGCTCGCCATCTCCTACGGATCCAACGAACCTCCAGATGAGGATCGCTGGATGAGGTCGCGGGCTGGACTGCAATAGTACAGTTAACTATATCAAGATAATGAAGATAAAGGGTTGAATGTGCGCATGTGCGAGCCATGTCACTTATGATGCGTCTTGGGGCTTAGTGCGGGGGTGTCGCTCCGGACTGCTGTCAACGTCCCACGCGGTGTTGAGTGCTGGGACGCCCTTCCCCTTCTTGGGCGTTCCCGCCTCTAGATTCGTGGAGGCCCCCCTCTTCTTCTCCTTAGGGGGATGGTTCTTCTCCACCTCCTCCTCCTCTTCCTCGACGTCGTCCTCAAGGACTGAGGAATGGGCTTCCTCATCTTCGGACGTCACGTCTGAAGCGCCCTTCCGACGGATGCCACTCTTGGCCCCCTTGGCCTTCTTCTTGGCCTTCTTCTTCGGCGCCTTATATGGCGCCGGCACCAGCATCTTCGCTAGACATGGGATGACCGGTTCTTCAGGCAGCGGAGCCGGACATTGGATCCGCTTCGCCCTCTCCATCCAGTCCTGAAAAAGCAATGATAAACTCAGACATCATCCTCGAAACAATTAAGTTGGGGATACATCAGAAATAACATACCTCGCTGGCGGGGTGTTTACAATCGTGACCAAGGTCTAAATCCGTGGCCAGTGGCTTCTCGTTGCCCTTACAAAGCAACTTCCAGGCATCTTCGTGGGTGGTTTCGAAAAGCCTTACCATGGTTTGATGCTTCTTCGGATTAAAATCCCACAGAGGGCGACTTCTGCGCTGGCATGGGAGAATCCGGCGAACTAGCATCACCTGGATTATATCGACGAGCATGACGTCCTTGGCTATCATGCTCTGGACATGCGTCTGCAACGCTATCAGCTCATCGGGCGAACACCAGCCCGGACTCTTCTCGACCCAGGAGGTGAGTCGCATGGGGGCACCGGAGCGGAATTCGGCAGTCGCGGCCCAGGTGGTGTTGCGGGGTTCTATGATGTAGAACCATTGTCTCTGCCACTCCTTTACTGTCTCCACGAAAGTGCCTCTGGGCCAGGATACGTTGGACAGCTTGCTCACCATGGCTCCTCCGCACTCCGCATGCTAGCTATCCACCACCTTCGGCTTCACGTTGAAGACTTTGAGCCACAGCCCGAAGTGGGGTTGGATGCGGAGGAAGGCCTCACACACGACGATAAACGCCGAGATGTTGAGGAAGGAATTCGGGGACAAATCATGGAAATCTATCTCGTAATAATACATCAGCCCGCAGACGAAAGGGTGGAGTGGAAACCCTAGCCCGTGGAAGAAATGGGGGATGAATACTACCCTCTCAGTGGGCGTCGGCGTGGGGACGACTTGTCCCTCGGCCGGGAGACGGTGGGCGATCTCCTTCGCCAAATATTCGGCCGCCCGAAGCTTAGTAATGTCCTCCTCCTTGACGGAGGAGACCATCCACTTGCCCTCACCTCCGGATCTGGACATGGTTGCTTGAGTGGAAAGGAGATGAGAACTTGGGCGCTGGAGCTCGAGATTGGAAAGGTGGAGACATAGAGAGGGCATGAGAGAGGGTAGCGAATATTAAACGCCTCCTCACTCGCCTTAAGGTTCGCCTATTCCCAAGGGTTGTATGAACGGCACGGTTGGGTTACCCATGCCCGCATTGATGAGAATCTCGCGATAAGGGGACATGATATCTGCTTTGACGAGACATGCCAATGGCAACCGCGTCTCGGGACGTGGGGCGTTGAACACAAAAGTGGTTTGGAATTATGACCGGTCAAATGTAATGTCGTGCTGCAAAAAAGTTGTCAGCGGATGGAACTCGTGTAAAAATATATTCTCTCTGCGGTTGTGTATGGTGTGTGTGACAGGTCCGGATACTATCATCGCATCCGAAGACTATCTTGGAGTTCGGAAAAAGGGGAACCCGCCTTGCAATGCCAAAGACAATCTGCACGCCGGACTCCTCGTCACTGAAGCCAGGTTTAGGGGCTACTGAGGGAACCCTGGACTAAGGGGTCCTCGAGTGTCCGGTCTATTATCCATGGGCCGGACTGATGGGTTGTGAAGGCCGAAGACCATACCCATATCCGGATTGGACTCTCCTTGGCGTGGAAGGCAAGCTTGGCGACTAAACTATGAAGATTCCTTCTTATGTAACCGACTCTATGTAACCCTAGATCCCCCCAGTGTCTATATAAACCGGAGGGGTTAGTCCGGAAAATATATACACATTACCATAGTCATACAAGCTAGACCTCTAGGGTTTAGCCATTATGATCTCGTGGTATATCAACTCTTGTAATACTCATATTCATCAAGATCAATCAAGCAGGAAGTAGGGTATTACCTCCAAAGAGAGGGCCCGAACCTGGGTAAACATCGTGTCCCCTATCTCCTGTTACCATCGATCCTAGACGCATAGTTCGGGACCCCCTACCCGAGATCCGCTGGTTTTGACACTGACACCCCCCATCCCCTAAAAATCGACTGACCGATAAGTTGATATAGTCGACTGAAGTGTAGCTAAATCGGAGTAGCATCGCAAGCAAGAGCAGACCAGGCAGGGACCAAGAGCAAGAGCAGAGCAGCAGCGCGAGCGAGAGCTAAAGCAGCACCAGCTCCTACTGATGTGGACGTCGCCGCCGAGGGAGCGATGCCATGGAGGAAGTGGCCGGTGACGCCGCCGTGGATGGAGTCACGCTGTGCCGGCTCAGGACCGAGCGCCTGCAGCACCGTGAGATTGAATCAAGAAGAAAATGCGGTGAATAGTGTACAACCTCTTTGGTGGCGCTGGTTAGGCCGCAGCTTCATCCGAGGAAACGGTGATGATGATGCTCTTCCGGTGGTGCATGTGAAGACGGCGGTGTGGGAATGGAGGTGGCGCGAAAGATGAGGGGAACGTCGAGGCAGCTCCTTGGAGGTGGAGGACGGGGTGGCTGAACCGGCAGGACGACCAGATCGACGACGGATCCTCATCAGGTACGGTGGATGATAGAGGCGAGGGTGTCCCGATCTTTCGATGAGATGATAACTATCAATTTGGTGGAGAGGACTTTGACAATCCGACTACAAACATGCACGACGTTGCTCCTTAGCAATCGCTAAACCAACTCCGGGAGGTTATTGACCACGCCGAAGCACGATCAACCTGACCACGAAAGTCTATCCCTACAAGCAATCGAAGAACAAGCAAGAATATGATAAAGCAATCTGAATATTGCAAATATGGATGAAGTATTGACAAAAGTGGGGTTTCATAAGCGGTCTTGGTCTGGTCGTTGGACACAAACGAAGTACACGAAGCTGCAGCAATGGCTAACTTTTAACTAAATAAAACCCAAGTCTAAACGATGCCTTAAGGGCTATATTTATAGGGAAAATAGAGGGGGTTTCGTCCACCCTAGGCAAGGTGGGACTAAAACACCTCCTAAGTCACTTCCCCTACAATATGGACTCTAAAAATAGATTACGTCGGCCTGGCCCAAGATAAGGTGGCGCAACACCAATAATAAGCTATGGACTAAATTTATGAAAGGCCATCTTGTATATTTCGTCCATCTTCTTGTATGTCATCATGGTGGCTTCAAAGTCCGGAAATCTCCACTTGAACCTCTGTTCTTGTTCTCTTGGCACGCACCTTCATCTTCGTGATTGACGATGCTCCAATGTTCATCCTTCTTGTCCGTGCTAGGCCCTTCAATTGCAAGCAACACAAATTTATCTAAGTTAGGCAGCATCATATTCTCATGAACACTAGAAACATTATCAAGAAACGAAAGTACCTGATAATTTAATTGGTGTATGCCAGCTCTAGCAATTGTTCCATGAGGTAAAACAGCAGGGGATATGGGTGTAACTGTGGTAGCCATGTCCTCATTAGTGGATGAGGGACGTCAAGGTGTTGTTGTGGACGACGTCGTCGGGGAAGAGGCTCCGGCTGGGTGGCAGACGGAGGAGGGTGTGGGGCTTCGCGGGTTTTCCCGGCCTCGGTGTACGAATGGGTGGGCGGATGGGATGGGAGTGGGCAACCATGGCTTAGGGACGCGCTTGTCCGAAATGTGGGGTAAGTTACGGAAGTACCCCCACTGATTTGAGGTGGTTCTTTCGGTTCAGGGGTATCACGGGCATTTCGCGTGTCGGGATTTCACAGGAGGTGGGAGTTTTCGCGCGCGTTGTAATTTTGGAATAGCAAGGCGCAGGTTGAGATGGAGGGAGTTGTCGGAGCACAATGAGACAAAGATTTATCTTAAATATTTCGGGGTAACAAGGCGTGGGTTAAAGAGGCGGGAGTTTCGCAGCACGATAGACAAAGACGCTAGCTTGAAATTTCGGCATAACAAGGGGCGACTTGAAATTTCGGGAGAACAAGCTTAACGTCTACCAAAAAAGACAATTTAGACTAGTATGATATACTATGTACAATGTGTTTAACACGCACAACACACACAGACACCATTTAGACTAGTAAGGTACACGTGCATTGCACGCATGAGATTTGGCAACCAAATTATGAATAAATACAATATTATAGCATGTAAGCTTTGAGTCATATATGCATGATGTAGATGTTCGTTTAATTCTTATAGTTCATTTCATTCAAAATCATCTAGTTTTTATAAGAAATCTAATCTATTTTAAGATCCATGGAATTGTGCGTTGTAACGCATAAAGTAAAAATAAATCATGTAGAAAAACATTTGGGCAATTTTGATATGGAAGATTCTAGAACAAAGAAGAAGTGCTTGTGTTTTGAGGTTTGTGCATTATGCTTAAGTTCAACCATAGAGTCTTCTAGATTGTACATGTGGCAAAATCTTGTGGAATCTAGATGGTATCCAACGACCAGTAGTGCTCAAATTTGCCAGCTCTGCACCATCGTATTGGCCTCATCCAACGACCATCTTCCAAAGTTAAAGTTATCCGCACACTATATAAAAAATATAAAATATAATATATATATATATATATATATATATATATGGGTATAGATATAGATATGACATGTGAAATCCACCCATCATCTCCAATTAGAATAGTGTGTCCTGCTACCTCTTGAGCACTGCATTGGTTTTTGAGAACAAAGGTATCAATCCAGTAGGAGACCACACACGAGTCCCTCGCACCTACACAAACAAATAAATCCTCACAACCAACGCGATAAAGGGGTTGTCAATCCCTTCACGGTCACTTACGAGAGTGAGATCTGATAGATAAGATAAGATAATATTTTTGGTATTTTTATGATAAATATGCAAAGTAAAATAAAAAGCAATAAAAATAACTAAGTGTTGGAAGATTAATATGATGGAAAATAGACACGGGGGCCATAGGTTTCACTAGTGGCTTCTCTCAAGAGCATAAATATTATGGTGGGTGAACAAATTACTGTTGAGCAATTGATAGAATTGAGCATAATTACGAGAATATCTAGGTATGATAATGCATATAGGCATCACATCTGAGACAAGTAGATCGACTCCTGCCTGCATCTACTACTATTACTCCACACGTCGACCACTATCCAGGTTGCATCTAGAGTATTAAGTTCATAAGAACGGAATAACGCTCTAAGTAAGATGACATGATGTAGAGGGATAAACTCATGCAATATGATATAAAACCCATCTTGTTATCCTTGATGGCAACAATACAATACGTGCCTTGCTGCCCCTACTGTCACTTGGGAAGGACACCACAAGATTGAACCCAAAGCTAAGCACTTCTCCTATTGCAAGAAAGATCAATCTAGTAGGCCAAACCAAATTGATAATTCGAAGAGACTTGCAAAGATAACCAATCATAAATAAAAGAATTCAGAGAAGATTCAAATATTGTTCATAGATAAACTTGATCATAAACTCACAATTCATCGGTCTCAACAAACACACCGCAAAAGAAGATTACATCGAATAGATCTCCACGAGAGAGGGGGAGAACATTGTATTGAGATCCAAAAATAGAGAAGAAGCCATCTATTTAATAACTATGGACCCGAAGGTCTGAGGTAAACTACTCACACATCATTGGAGAGGCTATGGTGTTGATGTAGAAGCCCTCCATGATCGATGCCCTCTCCGGCGGAGCTCCGGGAAAGGCCCCAAGATGGGATCTCACGGGTACAGAAGGTTGTGGCAGTGGAATTAGGTTTTTGGCTCCGTATCTGGTAGTTTGGGGGTACGTAGGTATATATAGGAAGAATAAGTACGTCGGTGGAGCAACGTGGGGCCCACAAGGGTGGAGGGCGCGCCTGGGGGGTAGGCACGCCCCTACCTTGTGCCCTTCTGGTTGATGTCTTGACGTAGGGTCCAAGTTCTCTCGATCACGTTCGTTCCGAAAATCACTTTCCCGAAGGTTTCATTCTGTTTGGACTCCGTTTGATATTCTTTTTCTGCGAAACTCTGAAATAGGCAAAAAACAGCAATTCTGGGCTGGATCTCCGGTTAATAGGTTAGTCCCAAAAATAATATAAAAGTGTATAATAAATCCCATTAATGTCCAAAACAGAATACAATATAGCATGGAACAATAAAAAATTATAGATACGTTGGAGACGTATCAAGCATCCCCAAGCTTAATTCCTGCTCGTCCTCGAGTAGGTAAATGGTAAAAACAGAATTTTTGATGTGGAATGTTACTTAGCATAATTTCAATGTAATTCTCTTAATCATGGTATGAATGTTTAGATCCAAAAGATTCAAGATAAAAGTTTAATATTGACATAAAAGTAATAATACTTCAAGCATACTAACTAAGCAATTATGTCTTCTCAAAATAACATGGCCAAAGAAAGTTCATCCCTACAAAATCATATAGTTTAGTCATGCTCCATTTCCATCACACAAAAATGCTCTCATCATCCACAACCCAGATGACAAGCCAAGCAATTGTTTCGTACTTTAGTAATCTCAAACTTTTCAACCTTCACGCAATACATGAGCATGAGCCATGGATATAGCACTATGGTGGAATAGAATATAATGTTGGGGCTTATGTGGAGAAGACAAAAAGGGAGAAAGTCTCACATCAACGCGGCTAATCAATGAGCTATGGAGATGCCCATCGATTGATGTTAATGCAAGGAGTAGGGATTGCCATGCAACAGATGCACTAGAGCTATAAATGTATGAAAGCTTAACAAAAGAAATTAAGTGGGTGTGCATCCAACTTGCTTGCTTACGAAGACCTAGGGCATTTGAGGAAGCCCATTATTGGAATATACAAGCCAAGTTCTATAATGAAAAATTCCCACTAGTATATGAAAATGACAAAACAAGAGACTCTCTATCATGAAGATCATGGTGCTACTTTGAAGCACAAGTGTGGAAAAAGGATAGTAGCATTGTCCCTTTTATTTTTTTATTTTTTTTGGGCCTTCTATTTTTTGGCCTTTCTCTTTTTTATTGGGACAATGCTTTATGAATGATGATCATCACACTTCTATTTATTTACAACTCAATTATTACAACTCGATACTAGAACATAGTATGACTCTATATGAATGCCTCCGGCGGTATACCGGGATAGCAACGAATCAAGAGTGACATGTACGAAAAATTATGAACGGTGCCTTTGCCACAAATACGATGTCAACTACATGATCATGCAAAGCAATATGACAATGATGAAAGTGTCATGATAAACAGAACGGTGGAAAGTTGCATGGCAGTATATCTCGGAATGGCTATGGAAATGCCATAATAGGTAGGCATGGTGGCTATTTTGAGGAGGATATAAGGAGGTTTATGTGTGAAAGAGCATATCATATCACGGGGTTTGGATGCACCGGCGAAGTTTGCACCAACTCTCAATGTGAGAAAGGGCAATGCACGGTACCGAAGAGGCTAGTAATGATGGAAGGGTAAGAGTGCATATGATCCATGGACTCAACATTACTCATAAAGAACTCACATACTTATTGCAAAAATCTACAAGTCATCAAAAACCGAGCACTACGCGCATGCTCCTAGGGGGATAGATTGGTAGGAAAAGACCATCGCTCGTCCCTGGCCGCCACTCATAAGGAGGACACTCAAAGAACACCTCATGTTTCAAATTTGTTACATAACGTTTACCATACGTGCATGCTACGGGACTTGCAAACTTCAACACAAGTATTTCTCAATTTCACAACTACTCAACTAGCACAACTTTAATATCACTACCTCCATATCTAAAAACAATCATCAAGCATCAAACTTCTCTTAGCATTCAACACACTCGTAAGAAAGTTTTTTACTAGTCTTTGAGTACCTAACATATTAGGATTAATTTCCCAACTTAAGAAAATTATGATGCTGTTTAATACTCTCAAAATAATATAAGTGAAGCATGAGAGAATAATAGTTTCTATAAAACAAAATCACAGTCGTGCTCTGAAAGATATAAGTGAAGCACTAGAGCAAGGACTATATAGCTCAAAAGATATAAGTGAAGCGCATAGAGTATTCTAATAAATTCCAAATCATATGTGACTCTCTCAAAAGGTGTGTACAGCAAAGATGATTGTGGCAACCTAACAAATAAAGACTCAAATAATACAAGACGCTCCAAGCAAAGCACATATCATGTGGTGAATAAAAATATAGCTCCAAGTAAAGTTACCGATGGAAGTAGACGAAAGAGGGGATGCCTTCCGGGGCATCCCAAAGCTTTGGCTTTTAGGTGTCCTTAAATTATCTTGGGGTGCCATGGGCATCCCCAATCTTAGGCTCTTGCCACTCCTTTTTCCATAATCCATCAAATCTTTTACCCAAAACTTGAAAACTTCACAACACAAAACTCAGCAGAAAATCTCGTGAGCTCCGATAGCGAAAGAAAACAAAACACCACTTCAAGGTACTATAATGAACTCATTATTTATTTGTATTGGTGTTAAACCTACCGTATTCCAACTTCTCTATGGTTTATAAACTATTTTACTAGCCATAGATTCATCAAAATAAGCAAACAACACACGAAAATTAGAATCTGTCAAAAACAGAACAGTCTATAGTAATCTGTAACTAACGCAAACTTCTGGAACTCCAAAACATGTACCAAAATATGACGACCTAGAAATTTGTTTATTGATCAGCAGCAATTGGAATCGATATTTTATCACGTTCTGGTGATTTTTAACAATTATTTTCATGAAGAGAAAGTTTCTGGAAATTTCAGCAAGATCAAATAACTATCATCCAAGAAGATCCTATAGGTTAAACTTGGCACAAACACTAATTAAAACATAAAAACACATCTAACCAGAGGTTAGATCAAATATTTATTCCTAAACATAAGCAAAAAGCAAAAAAACTAAAAATAAAATTGGGTTGTCTCCCAACAAGTGCTATCGTTTAATGCCCCTAGCTAGGCATAATAGCAAGGATAGATCTAAGTATTGCCATCTTTAGTAGGCAATCCATAAGTGGATCTCATAATAGATTCATAAGGCAATTTTATTTTGTTTCTAGGGAAGTGTTCCATGCCTTTCCTTAACGGAAATTGGAATCTAAGATTCCCTTCCTTCATATCAATAATTGCACCAATCCTTCTAAGGAAAGGTCTACCAAGAATAATAGGACATGAAGGATTGCAATCTATGTCAAGAACAATAAAATCTATGGGCACATAATTCCTATTTGAAATAATAAGAACATCATTAATTCTTCTCATAGGTTTCTTAATGGTGGAATCCGCAAGGTGCAAGTTTAGGGAGCAATCATCAAAATCACGAAAACCTAGCAAATCACACAAAGTTTTTGGGATCGTGGAAACACTAGCACCCAAATCACACAAAGCATATCATTCATGATCTTTAATTTAAATTTTAATAGTAGGTTCCCATTCATCATAAAGTTTTCTAGGGATAGAAACTTCCAACTCAAGTTTTTCTTCATAGGATTGCATCAAAGCATCAACGATATGTTTAGTAAAGGCTTTATTTTGACTATAAGCATGTGGAAAATTTAGCACGGATTGCAACAAGGAAATACAATCTATCAAAGAGCAATTATCGTAATTAAATTCCTTGAAATCCAAAATAGTGGGTTCATTAATTTCTTGAATCCCACTTTTACAAAGTTTTGCATCAAGATCTAAAAACTCCGAATTTTTGGAACACCTTCTAGGTAAAGGTGGATCATATTCAGTCCCATCATTATCAAGATTCATATTGCAAAACAAAGATTTAATAGGGGACACATCAATAACTTTTAGATCTTCATCTTTATTATCATAGAAATTAGAAGAACACGCTTTCACAAAGCAATCTTTCTTAGCACGCATCCTAGCAGTTCTTTCTTTGCACTCATCAATGGAAATTCTCATTGCTTTGAGAGACTCATTGATATCATGCTTAGGAGGAATAGATCTAAGTTTCAAAGAATCAACATCAAGAGAAATTCTATCAACGTTCCTAGCCAATTCATCAATCTTAGGCAACTTTTCTTCAAGCAAAGCATTGAAATTCTTTTGCGAATTCATAAATTATTTAACACTAGTCTCAAATTCAGAAGGCATCTTATTAAAAATTTCAAAAGAATTGTTGTAGGAATTACCATAATTATTAGAGGAATTACTAGGATACGACCTAGGATTAAAGTTTCCTCTATACGCGTTGTTACCAAAATTATTCCTACCAACAAAATTCACATCTATAGATTCATTATTATTCTCAATCAAAGTAGACAAAGGCATGTCATTAGGATTAGAAAAAACACTTTTATTAGCAAAAAAATTCATAAGTTCATCCATCTTTCGACTCAAAACATTAATTTCTTCTATCGCATGCATCTTTTTATTAGTGGATCTTTCAGATTGCCATTGAGAATAATTAACCATAATATTATCTAGGAGTTTAGTAGCTTCTCCTCAATTGATTTCCATAAAATTGCCTCCCGCGGCCGAATCTAATAGATTTCTAGAAGCAAAATTCAACCCGTCATAAATTTTTTGTATAATCATCCACAAATTCGAAACATGTGTAGGGCAATTACGTATCATTAATTTCATCCTCTCCCAAGCTTGTGCAACATGTTCATGATCAAGCTGCTTAAAATTCATAATATCATTTCTAAGAGAGATAATCTTAGCGGGAGGAAAATAATTAGAGATAAAAGCATCTTTGCACTTATTCCAAGAATCAATACTATTTTCAGGCAAAGACGCAAACCAAGCTTTAGCATGATCTCTAAGCGAAAAAGGATATAGCTTCAATTTAACAATATCATTGTCAACATCTTTCTTTGTCGGTGTACTAAAGTAGGGGTACCTTAGTACCCCGAACTTGTGCACGGGCAGTCGTAGCACCCCGCGGCAAGGCTTGCCAAGCGATCGCCAAGACTCTCCATGGTCAGTTTTTGGGCCATCCAAGAACAAAGTATTTAAGCCAAGGCCCCGGCAGGAGGAGCCTGCCGGGAAGGCCACCCGAAGAGAGCAAGGCCCCGGCAAGAGGAGCTTGCCAGGACGACCGCTCAAAGCACAAGGCCCCGGCAAGAGGAGCTTGCCGGGAAGGCCGACCGAGGCACGACAAGAGACTTGCTGCGATGCGCTCCGCGTCCCGGCAAGGACCGGTGAGCAACAAGCTCCCGGGCGCGACAAGACATCAGCCGCGGCAAGGCGCTTGACGCGGCAAGTCACCACCCCGCGCCTGCGCTCCAGCTCATCCACCCACGCGTCGCTATGGGGCCATTCCAGGCGTACGTGGCGAGAGGCTGCGCAGCCAGGAGCATGCGGTGGCAAGGCAACGCTGACAGAGTAGCCATCGTGGCAAACGGTGGCGCTCCTGACGGTCCCTTCCCTGCACCGTCTGGGCGATGCGGACAGGCATTTAATGCCCTTGTCCCCTGCCGTCAGAGTTAGGTATGTTAGCACTGTGCAAACAGCTGTACCCAACACAGTGTTTTCCAGTTTTGCCCCCACCTACGTTGCCACCTGTGGGTAGCCCCTTGCGCATATAAAAGGAGGCCCCATGCGCAACGAGGAGAGGGAGGAGGCCACTCACGCTCAGTCTCGCCAGCAGCTCGCGTGTACTGTAGCACCACACGCTCCCGAGCAAGAACACAATACAAAACCACAAAGCAGCAGTAGGGTTTTACGCATCCTTGCGGCCCGAAGCTGGGTAAATCCCTTGTGTGCACCTCCTCGATCCGCTCTTCGCGTGACCTCTGCCCCCCGCCGAACCAAGAAAGGGGCTCGGTCCCCATAGGTGTTCGTGGAGGCAGATTTCCCCCGACATCTTTGGCGCGCCAGGTAGGGGGCGTCGAAGTTGTGTGAACCTGATCCGGCGCCTGCATAGGCTAGATCTCCATCATCTCCGTCGACATGCCACCAAAGAAGAAGGTTCCGGAGGTGTCTGGTCCGTCCGCGTCGAACCCACCGCCCTTGGAGCAAACGGGTGGTGGGGACGGCACCGGCGGCGGAACGGGCGCCGTCGAGCCAGGTCATGGCACCACAGTGTCCGAACATGCATCGAGCTCATGGTGCTGCGGCGTCCAAACCTACGCCGACACCTCTCGGCGCAGGTAAGCCCTGGTATGACCAGGCGACTTTTCACTCTATTTCATGGAGCGGGGGCAGTTAGCCCCACGGATCTCGCATACGGGCCACCTCGAGTGCTCGCTCACGCTAAGCTCGAGCGAGAGCAGCTGCGTCGAGATGACGCGCTGCTCCTCGAGGAGGACCATCTTCAGGCCGCTGTGCGAGCTGCTCGCTACCAGCAAAGCTTTGCGCTGCTTTTATAGCCGCAAAGTTGCCAGAAGTTTCGAGGAAGTGGGAAGGCCCTTACCGGGTGAAACAAGTCGCTAGGCCTGGCGCTGTCCGCCTTGAGACCGAGGATACCACTCCGGTGAGCAACTCCTGGAACGTTGGGCATCTTCGTAAGTTTCGCCCGTAAGGCGCGGTTGTCGGACCTCGTCCGGCAACCACCCTTCTGTACAAAGTCTTGCGGTTGTTGCATGTGATCCTTTGTACAGAGCCAGGCGCAGACCCTGTGCGCAGATTGAGTTCATGTGCTCCGTGCACCTTGTCGATCTCATGCTCTTTATCCTTTGCATGCATTATCTGACACTTTGTGCAGCACTGACCCCCGGTAAGCAATGGCGAGCCCCATGTTTCGCCTTGTCGGAAAGCGACCTTGCCGGGCAGCGAGCCACGGAAAAGCTAAGTTGCCAAAGTTTGAGCAATCGAGTTTTTAAAATTTTGAGGTTATCTTCCTCGAACGACCGGACTTTGTATGGAAAACCTGTGCGCAGAGGGACCGGCTCGTGGCTATTTGGGCCCTTACTTCGTTTCGAGTCCGCTCAACGACTTAAGTGTGCTACAACCAGAGTGGCATCCTTACTTTGTTTCGAGCTCGCTCGGCAGCTTAAGTGTGCTGCGACTGCAGTCGCAACACTTACTTTGCTTTGAGCCTGATCAACAATTTAAGTGAGCTGCAGCTAGCCGCGGCAAGGTTTCTTGCCGGTAGTGGCGCCGCTGGCGGGCTGCTGAGGTCCCGCACTCAGAGCCCACGGTAAGGCGGAGGCCTACGCTGACAAGTCCCCAAAAGCGTAGGGCAAAACATACAAAGCACAGAGTCAAGTAGAGGAAATAATAGTGCAATCACTACCTAAGATAAAGTTATATTACAAGATAGTTTGTCGCGGCCCTAATGAATCGCTTTCATGACTTGGCCAGCAGCGACAAGAAAAGAAAAGGAGAGGCGGCCTAATCCACGCGGTCGCCCTCGATCCTCTTGATCCCGGCCACCTTCTCCACAATGGGCGCGACGAGGGCCCTGATCTCCTCGAGATCAGCGTCTGCCGGGGTTGCGGAAGGCGATCTTCACCAACACCTTCTCGAGGGCTCCGGTGATGGCGTCGCGCGTCTCACCGGCCAGCTGCTCTGGGATCGCGTTCCGGAGATGCTGAAGGGCCGCCACCACGCCTTTGAAGAACGAAGTGAGCTTGGCGCTGGGTGGGACGTTTTCGCCAGAGGGATACTCGTGTGCCTCCATCCCCAGCAGCGTCAGCTCCTTGTCAATGGCGGCGGCGATGTCCACGAGACCCTCGGGCCACTGCTCTACCGTCGCCCTGAAGTTGTTCTGGGTAACTGCGGCGCTTTTCAGCAGCGCCTCGTTGTCCGCGACCACTTTCCGCAAGGTCGTCTCCCGCTCCTTGGCGCTCTCCAGCGCCTTGGTCAAGGTGCCCAGCTTCACCTCGAGATCGGCGTTGGAGTCCTTGGCGGCGTCGAGCTCCTTGATCTTCTCGGCGAAGCGGCCCTGCAGCTCGCCAAGGGTGTGGGCACCCTTCTTGCGCTCCTGCTTGAGCGCGGCGAGCTCCTCACCGCTCGCCTTGAGGTCAGTGTCGAGCTGCGCCACCTTCGCCTCCAGTGCCTCCTTGGCGGTCTCGGCGGCCGTGGCAGCATCTTGCGCTTCCTTGAGGGCTCCGCCAAGCGCTTGCTCGCGCGCGGCGACCTCCTCTTCGTGGCTGGCGAGGCTGGCTCTCTGCTACACCAGCTCGCCCTCCCGCGCGGCCAGCCCCGCGGCGGCAAGCCTTTGCTGCTCTTCGGCTTCTGCCTTCTCGAGGATGAAGGCCGTCCGCGCCTCGTCGAGCTGCCTTCGCTCCTCCGCCAAGGATCGGAGGGCCTCCTGGTTGAGCTCCCGGAGCTCCCCGGCACGCTTCTCCATGTCCGCTCCCACCTTCGCGACTAGCGCTTCCCGGTGTTCCACCTGGGCTTGTCGGGCGCGGTAGAGTGACACCAGCTTCCGGAGCAGCCGCTCCTCCTCAGGCTCGCCGCCGCTGCTGCTTGGCGCGTCAACCAGCGTCAGCCCGGCGGAGGTGAGCACCTCTCCATCCAAGGTCTCCCCCTCGACCGGCGCCCTGGAAGTCGACTCCCAGGGGAGCTTGATGAAGATATCATCACCGGCCTTCAGGTAGGCACCTGGCTGGGGCTCCTCGGGGCCCGACGCTGCTGCGGAGGCGGGATCGACGGTCGGCGCGGCGCCTGGCGTTCCTGCGGCCCCAGGGCCGTCAGTACGATCGACGCCCCCTCGCCCGCAGCTGCTGCGGCAGCCTTGGCGGCCTCTTCGCCGGCCGGATCTTCAGCACCATCCGTCTCTCCGGTGGCAGCCACGTCGTCAGTATGGCCACGCGCGTCCTCCTCGACAACGACCTCGGTCTCCATAGGATCCGTGGCAGGCGGGTCTGAAGGCCGAAAGAGGGGGAGAAGTCAAGCAACTATCCAAAGAAGAAGAACCCCAGGGGAGTTTCGAGGCAAGAAGGTTACCTGGGCCAGGGTCTGCAGTCACGGTCTCCGTCGCCAAGGGGCCGCCGGTGCCGTCCCTCGCCGGGGACTGTTCCCTTGCCGGGGACTGCTCCCTCGCCGGGGACTGCTCCCTTGCCGGGGACGGCTCCCTCGCCGGGGACTCCTCCCTTGCCAGGGAACTCCCCCTTGGCGATGTAGTTGTAGCGGGTGGCTCATCGGGGACGGTCTCCAGACGCTCCTGGTGGGGCTGCTCTGCTCCTACACAAATCATCAACCAGACGTCAGGAAAAGCGAAGAGTACCCGGGTGCACCCAACGGCAGGAAGCAAATCATATGCTTACGCTGGGGGCTGCGCTGGGGGCTGCTCTGAGGATTAGTTGTTGGGTCCGGCGAGGTCATCTCAGGCGCACCCCCTGCCGTCACGGTGGGCTCGTCGTCGAGGATGACCACCGGGGCCTTGACTCTCTTTGCCATCCTCTGAGCCAGAGTCCTGAAAAGGAGCAAATTCAGAGGAAGGCAAATGAGATGCGAGACACAACTACAAGAATTGAAGAAACACAAGTACGGCGGGGATCTTACTCCTCTCCCTCTTCCTCGTCAGAGCTAAGCGCAGAGAAGTCGAAGACTGGCCCGCTTCTGGCGCGAGGAGGCGGAGGAGTAGGCTCCCTCGACCGCTTGGCGGAGGCAGTGGTGGCGCTAGCCCGAGACGGCTTCGCCCCGGCCGCCGCCGTGGCGCGAGGGGCGGCAGGAGCAGAAGCAGCGGCCTGCGAAGACCCCGCTCCTGCTGAAACAGCGGAGCGCATCACGCGGCGCTGCGACTGTTGGCTCGCTTGCCGTACCACCTCTCCGGCCTTGCGGAGACGCCTCCGTGGTTGAGCCGGGGGCTCCGCTTGCGACGATCTGCCCGAAGGTCGGGAGGAGGAGGCGTCAGCCTCCGGCAAGCCGCTCGTACCCTTGGTGGACTCGTCCGCCCCTGCGCCGTGCCCGACAAGCTCTTCCTCGCCGGCAAACTCCGCTCGATCGGCAAGGCTTTCCGCCTCCGCTGCGTCCGCCTCCGCCAATGTGAAGCCAAATTCGCCCGCGGCCGCGGCTGCCGCCGCCTCTTCCATCCTGGAGGCGATGCGCGCCAACTCCGCGTCGGTGGTGTCTCGGGTGAGGCCGTTCTGCTCGTCGACGTCGACTGGCCTCTCCACCAAGTCGTCGAAGAACGCCCGCACGACATCGTCGGCGGGCTCCTGCCAAGTGGAGTCGATCCCGTGCGAGTCGCACATCGGCATCATTGCAAGGATGCGGCTGAGCGACGAATTGTTGCACAACGGGACGACGCCTCGCGGCAGCCTGAACCATTCGGGATGGTCGAGGTCGTGCTTGAACAGCTCCCTGAGCGTCCCGTCAAGCTCCAAGACAGTGAAATTGAAGTTGAGGCCAGGGCGCAGCCTCATGATGTCCGCCACATTCTGGAACTCCCAGGCGGGCCTCCCCTTCTCCTGCAGGGGAGCGATGCGACGGCGGAGGAAATCTGCGCCAACGGCGCCAACTGTGAGCCCGGCGCGCCTAAGCCGCAGGATCCGGGTGATGGCAATCTGCAGCTTGTCGTCGTCCGGGGCCACGTCGCTCCAATTCCTGCCGCGCACCACAGGAGTTTGGCGCACGGTAGTGAATGGCTGCGGGTTCTCCTTGATGATCAAGCACCAGTCTGCTCTCCATTCCTCCCATTTGCTGCGGAGCTCTCCCTCCAGATAAGCATCCTTCTTGCTAAGCTTTGAGATCCAAGCGATCCCGCCGGAGAGGGGCTCTCCTCTCTCTACTCGAGGCGTGAAGAAATGGCGGAAGAGAGCTACGTTTGGGAAGACTCCGACGAAATTTTCGCAAAGATGTGCGAAAATTGCCATGGTCAAGACAGCATTGGGGGTGAAATCGAGGAGGTGGAACCCGTAGGTGTTCATGATGTCGCAGAAAAATTCAGAGAAGGGCGGGCAGAGCCCGCAATAGAAGAACAGAGCAAAGAAGGGATGCCCGGTCGGATACTCCTTCTGGGCGGCGGCGGGAAGAACCCTCGTGCGCGGGTGCGCTCGCGTCCCCGTTGACCAGAAGAGGTAGTATTCCTCCCTCAGGACCAAAGCGTCGAGCTCAGGGGGGAAGGTCGCCTGCTCCTTTCGCAGCGCCTCGGCCGACTTCACGGCCTTCCCTTTCCCCTTGTCTCCCTTCGGGGCCATGGCGAAAAGAGGGAGGGAGGTCGACGGCGTCGGTAGCACTGGTGGCGGCGGAAGGGGGGGAGCGCTGCTTCTCTTGGGAAGTGGCGGAGGTTTTCGAGGAATCGCAACTGGCGGGTGGGCGGACTGCCCCTGTTTCCCCTGCTTATAAGGGGAGGAGGGGGGCGCTTCGCCTTTCCGAATAAACAAATCACCTGCGACGTGACGTGCGCCTGCGGGGCTCAGCCCCACGCACGCCGCCCACGTCACGCACGCCTCTCCCCACGATGCCGCGTTCGATGCGTGCCGTTCGGGGAGGACGTGGTGGACGCAGAAGCAGATGCAGCATGACCCAGGCCGCGCGTGCCCGTGCACTGTTTTGGGCCTGGCCCAACAGCGCTCGGCACCGTGTATGGCCCAGGCCCGGGGGCTCCTGTCGGTGTACTAAAGTAGGGGTACCTTAGTACCCCGAACTTGTGCACGGGCAGTCGTAGCACCCCGCGGCAAGGCTTGCCAGGCGATCGCCAAGACTCTCCATGGTCCCTTTTTGGGCCATCCAAGAACAAAGTATTTAAGCCAAGGCCCCGGCAGGAGGAGCCTGCCGGGAAGGCCACCCGAAGAGAGCAAGGCCCCGGCAAGAGGAGCTTGCCGGGACGACCGCTCGAAGCACAAGGCCCCGGCAAGAGGAGCTTGCCGGGAAGGCCGACCGAGGCACGACAAGAGACTTGCTGCGACGCGCTCCGCGTCCCGGCAAGGACCGGTGAGCGACAAGCTCCCGGGCGCGACAAGACATCAGCCGCGGCAAGGCGCTTGCCGCGGCAAGTCACCACCCCGCGCCTGTGCTCCAGCTCATCCACCCACGCGTCGCTATGGGGCCATTCCAGCCGTACGTGGCGAGAGGCTGCGCAGCCAGGAGCATGCGGTGGCAAGGCAACGCTGACAGAGTAGCCATCGTGGCAAACGGTGGCGCTCCTGACGGTCCCTTCCCTGCACCGTCTGGGTGATGCGGACGGGCATTTAATGCCCTTGTCCCCTGCCGTCAGAGTTAGGTATGTTAGCACTGTGCAAACAGCTGTACCCAACACATCGTTTTCCAGTTTTGCCCCCGCCTACGTTGCCACCTGTGGGTAACCCCTTGCACATATAAAAGGAGGCCCCATGCGCAACGAGGAGAGGGAGGAGGCCACTCACGCTCGGTCTCGCCAGCAGCTCGCGTGTACTATAGCACCACACGCTCCCGAGCAAGAACACAATACAAAACCACAAAGCAGCAGTAGGGTTTTACGCATCCTTGCGGCCCGAAGCTGGGTAAATCCCTTGTGTGCACCGCCTCGATCCGCTCTTCGCGCGACCTCCGCCCCCGCCGAACCAAGAAAGGGGCTCGGTCCCCATAGGTGTTCGTGGAGGCAGATTTCCCCCGACATTCTTCTTTTGCATATCACACAAATCAACGAAGCTATTTAGATGGGTAGCGGCATCTTCACTAGGAAGGCCGGCGAATTGATCTTTCATGACAAGATTCAACAAAGCAGTATTGATTTCACAAGATTCAGTATCGGTAAGAGGAGCAATCGTAGTGCTAAGGAAATCATTGTTGTTGGTATTGGTAAAGTCACACAATTTAGTATTATCTTGAGCCATCGTGACAAGCAAGCAATCCAACACACGAGCAAACAAGAAGCGAGCGAGAAAAAGGCGAACGGAAAAGAGAGGGCGAATAAAACGGCAAGGGTGAAGTGGGGGAGAGGAAAACGAGAGGCAAATGGCAAATAATGTAATGTGGGAGATAAGGGTTTGTGATGGGTACTTGGTATGTTGACTTCTGCGTAGACTCCCCGGCAACAGCGCCAGAAATCCTTCTTGCTACCTCTTGATCACCGCGTTGGTTTTCCCTTGAAGAGGAAAGGGTGATGCAGTAAAGCAGCGTAAGTATTTCCCTCAGTTTTTGAGAACCAAGGTATCAATCCAGTAGGAGACCACACACGAGTCCCTCGCACCTACACAAACAAATAAATCCTCACAACCAACGCGATAAAGGGGTTGTCAATCCCTTCACGGTCACTTACGAGAGTTAGATCTGATAGATATGATAAGATAATATTTTTGGTATTTTTATGATAAATATGCAAAGTAAAATAAAAAGCAATAAAAATAACTAAGTGTTGGAAGATTAATATGATGGAAAATAGACACGGGGGCCATAGGTTTCACTAGTGGCTTCTCTCAAGAGCATAAATATTACGGTGGGTGAACAAATTACTATTGAGCGATTGATAGAATTGAGCATAGTTATGAGAATATCTAGGTATGATCATGTATATAGGCATCACGTCCGAGACAAGTAGACCAACTCCTGCCTGCATCTACTACTATTACTCCACACATCGACCGCTATCCAGCATGCATCTAGAGTACTAAGTTCATAAGAATAGAGTAACAATTTAAGTAAGATGACATGATGTAGAGGGATAAACTCATGCAATATGATATAAACCCCATCTTGTTATGCTCGATGGCAACAATACAATACGTGCCTTGCTGCCCCTACTGTCACTGGGAAAGGACACCGCAAGATTGAACCCAAAGCTAAGCACTTCTCCTATTGCAAGAAAGATCAATCTAGTAGGCCAAACCAAACTGATAATTCGAAGAGACTTGCAAAGATAACCAATCGTACATAAAAGAATTCAGAGAAGATTCAAATATTGCTCATAGATAAACTTGATCATAAACCCACAATTCATCGGTCTCAAAAAACACACCGCAAAACAAGATTACATCGAAAAGATCTCCACGAGAGAGGGGGAGAACATTGTATTGAGATCCAAAAAGAGAGAAGAAGCCATCTAGCTAATAACTATGGACCCGAAGGTCTGAGGTAAACTACTCACACATCATCGGAGAGGCTATGGTGTTGATGTAGAAGCCCTCCGTGATCGATGACCCCTCCGGCGAAGCTCCGGAAAAGGCCCCAAGATGGGATCTCACGGGTACAGAAGGTTGCGGCGGTGGAATTAGGTTTTTGGCTCTGTATCTGGTAGTTTGGGGGTATGTAGGTATATATAGGAGGAAGAAGTACGTCGGTGGAGCAATGTGGGGCCCACGAGGGTGGAGGGCGCGCCTGGGGGGTAGGTGCGCCCCCTACCTCGTGCCCTCCTGGTTGATGTCTTGATGTAGGGACCAAGTCCTTTGGACCACGTTCTGGGAAACTCTAAAATAGGCAAAAAAACAGCAATTCTGGGCTGGGCCTCCGGTTAATAGTTTAGTCCCAAAAATAATATAAAAATGTATAATAAAGCCCATTAATGTCCAAAACGGAATATAATATAGCATGGAACAATAAAAAATTATAGATATGTTGGAGACGTATCATGTCCATGCACGGATGCAATGTGGCCAAACGGTGTCTGCCATCGATATCTCAAATTAAAACCAGTCTGACCTTGTTCAATGTGTATACATTGCAACATGCTCGTTTCCAAACCACAACCCGCAGATCTGCGTTATATTCTTGCATGCATGGGTTTCAAACATCAAGATCTCTTATTCAAATACTTGAATTCAACTTTACATTGATTATGACCTCACCTAGTCTTTTACACCCACACATTGGTCTTCTCTTTATAATTGTACCACTAACTTTATCTCGTGCATGCATGCACACACACTACCAGTAGGCATTATCCATCGCACACATGCAATCTTTTTCTTCAGGTCGGACTCCCATGAAGGCACACACACACACATCCCTCTCTCCATCATATCGGGCATTCTTTATCTCTCACGTGCATACGCAATGATCGAAGTTCCTCTATGTGTGTGTGTATATAGCTAGGTCTTTCATAGTTTTCCACATAAACCGATCAATCTTTATATCTAGTGAGGTCTCACCCTCTTTCCCACGTCCACATCGATCAATCTATACCTATCTATATAGGATTACATATATAGCTAATACACCCACATTAATTATATATCCAACGCCCCCCTCTCATCATCCATGCCTTCCGCTTCATCTCTCAGACGCGCGCACAATGGTGAAGACAGGGGGCAGCAAGGGCCCTCCCCCCTAACATCACTATATATCGAGGCTAGTATGAATGTGATCATTATACAATTGCTGGTAAAAATGGTTTAAGTTGATGAATTGGCCCTCCTCGTAAAGGATTAGCAATGCTTGGCCCCCTAGCTCATGGGACATTTTTCATGGCTCCGCCACTGCGCACAACAACGCACGTTCTCGCACCCTCTCTCTAAATATCGATCTCGCTGTTGTGCACTCCTTCATAGTCTCCCTCCACTCGGTCCCTCGCACCATCTTCTAGCCCCCCACAGGATTTTGCCACATGTACAATCTAGCAGACTCCATGGTTGAACTTAAGCATAATGCACAAATCTCAAAACAACAGTGGTTCTCCTTTGTTCTAGAATCTTCCGTATCATAACTGCCCAAACTTTTTTTCTAGTTGAATTGCCATTATTTTTACTTTATGCTTTACAATGCACAATTCCATGAATCATAAAATAGATTAAGGGCTTCTTTGATTCAAAGGATTCTCAAAGGAATTTTGGAGGATTCTAATCCTTAGGAATTTTTCCTATCTTGGTTGTTTGATTTGTAGGATTGTAAACCGTAGGAATTATTCCATATGATTCATTTGCACTAGATTTCATAGGAAACATCCCATCCACTCAAACCTCTTTGAAAGAATTCTTCGTTTTTTCTATGCACAATCAAACACTCATACCATCCTGTAGGATTCAAGACGACATTCCACTCTAATCCCAAGTTCTTCCTATTCCCGCGTTTTGGAAATCCTACGAATCAAAGAGGCCCTAGGTTTTTTATAAAAACTAATTGATTTTGAATGAGATGAACTATAAGAATTAAACGAAGGTCTACATCAGGCATATATGACTCAGAGCTTACATGCTACAGTGTGGTATTTATTCATAATTTGGTTGCAAAATCTGACGCGTGCAATGCACGTGTACCTTACTAGTACTTTGAGTATGTGTAGAACACAATGGCACGCTACACAGTGTCTCTCTTACAGTTCATGAAGCCACGTGGCACATGTGGAGGCGTTGTCGCGACATCCTTGTGTGGCACATGCGAGTAGTTAAATCATGGGTTGCTAGTAGTACTTCCATTGGTCTCCTTCGTATGTTGTGCCAATTTTTGACAGTAACATAATATTTACGTAGCTGAGCAGTCTAGTCTAATTGAAATTTATGTTCCACTAAACTCATCGGGAGCCATTTCGGGCCTCGAAACCAAAAACCATCAATTAATCTTTACCTTGTTCCCATCACATTCAAAAGTACTAGTGCTACAATTAAGTGCAAGCCTGCTCACACCTACCAGTACGTACCAAACCTGAACGTGTTCCCACTATGCAGGTTTTAGTACTAGTGCTAGTACTTAGGTTATAAAAAGGGGAACTATCTAGCCGAAAAATACTCTACCTTCCTCCTCATAAGTCCTCCTTCTTCGTCCGTACTTGCCATGGCCAGTGTGCAGAGCTCTAGGTCGAGAACTACTCGTAACAAGAGAGCGACAACCAAGGCTGCAGAAAGAAAAGAGGGCTCGCCGCCACGCAGAGACCTCGAAAGATCTCTCATGGGCAGGCGATGGCTCCCAGGAGCGCCCTAGACGCGGAGGCGAACATGCCCAGCTGGCGGCGCTGGAGTCGTTATCCCTCGACGGCATGCCCGATCAGCTCAATAAGCACCTCAATAAGCAGAAGGATTTCATCCATGGCATGGTGGAGCTGCTGAAGGAGAGCCTCGACAACATGCCCACTGAGCTCAATGAGCAGGGGGAGTTGACCGTCAGCTTGGTGATGCTGCTGAAGAAGAGCATTGCCTCGGAGAAGAAGGCGGCCGGCAAAATCCCGCAACTTCAGGAGGACAAGGCGAAGCTCTGCCACGAGCTCAACCTGCTGAAGGAGGAGAACGCCGGCTGGAAGAAGCCGCATGAGAATAGTAGTTCCTCGATGAAGATGTTGCAGGCCCTCGTCATGGAACAGAAGGAGGAGTTGGCGAAGCTCCACATCGAGCACCCGGCTCCTGTCAAGGTACGTAATGCGGCCGTGGAACAGATGATGAAGGCTCGCGTCGAGAAATCCCGCGTCATGGACACAATGAAGAAGATGGGGGAGGAGACACGCAAGGAGATGGAGGTCGTGGAGGCGATGAAGAAGCAGTTACGACTCCGCGGCTAGCAACCCTTCATGTAGTGAGAGCAATGCCCCAGACTTGTGTGTGCGTCTTCCTTCTTTTTTGGGGGTGATAATCCTCCTTCTTTTGCTCCTGTGTTTCTTATTTTGCTTCGGATGTTTCCCCGAACGTGTCACCTTCTCTGCGAGGCATGAATAGAACAATGCTAAAAATGAGATGACTAGCAAATTAGATCATTCTTTATCGCCAATAGAACAATGCCTCTTGCTAGTACTCCCTTCCTCCGGGTTTATTAGGCCTCAAAGCATCACAAGCTGTCCCTTTTTATAAGGCCTCGCTTTGGAAAGGTGCATGCATGCAACCATTTCATTGATTGTATTGAAAGCCATTGTTGTTGGTACCATGGCTGGGAAATTAATACACTTGATGTGTGCTTTTTTATTGGCTGCGTGCATGGGAGAGAGTGCATTGGGAGTGCAGTAGAAGAATTAATGTAAGCAAATTACTACGTGTCTTAGTCTATGAGAAGTTGTCTTTAGGCCTAATAAACCCGGACGGAGGGAGTAATATATAATAAGAGTAGAGAGTAGAGGATATGGCACTGGGCTGCCGTGTTTCGTGCTCCTCCGTCGTACTCTAGTGGAAAACTTGAGTATACCGCACGGTTCTTTGCTCCTCCACACGTCGTCGGCACATTTATACGAGCAGTCAAATCACAAGGCCCTGCCTTCCAGCAGTAATGAGCCATCAAATCACACAGGCCCTCGCCTCTCGTGAAAAGGACCAAGCTAGACTGCCCCGCCCTCTAACCTTTTAAAAATGTATACATTTGTACATAGTACTCCCTCCTTCCATCGATATCGGGCCTAGTGCATTTTTTAAGACCGCCTTTGACTATTGACAAGATTAATAGTACTCCCTCCGTCACGGTTTAGAAGGCGCGCTTGGAAATTCTTTGAGACCTAGGTGGAGATGGGCTAAAAAATAGCATTCACACTACGCATGCATATAGAAATAGTATATCGGAGTACTAATTAGCTACTAGAAATAAATGCAATGCACCCTAAACCTTGTCTATTGTGGAAACACACGCAAATTTAACTGTGCCTTCTAAACTGTGACGGAGGGAGTACATGACATGCACAATGTGAAAATTATATCATTGAAAGCTCCTTTCACACACGAATTTAACGGTGTGCTTTGTGTAAGTTGCATGTCATATATTATTGCTCTAGTATTTGGTCAAAGTTAGCCTCAAAAAACGCATTAGGCCCTATATAGATGGAAGGAGGGAGTAGTATCGATGGATTGTGCCATGGAGCAAAACTAACAAGATGTAATTAAAGAAAAAAGGTGGTACATATAAAGAGCGCTCGTCGCCAAATTATGCATATACTATATGACACTACCCACTATGAAGGTACTAGTAACATAGACTAGTAACTAGTCTATATTACTCTCCACTATTACCAGCCAAAGTCGAGGCGCGGATACCAACGAGGGCCCGGTTGTGTCTATACTTGGACAACTCACCCGACTGCATGCGCACCAGGCAGACGAAGCTCGTGTCGTGTTGGTGCCGTGTGAGGCCCGCACATTAACCAAAACCTCACGCCTCCATCTTAGCCTCCGCGTTTTAAACTTATCAATCTCAAGGCCATGGAGCAACGTGGAACCTATGATAGAGCCAATCGGATGGTTGAGAACACTACAATTCATAGCTGCAGATGCGTGTGTAAGAGAGGACGAGTGCGTGCGTGCACCTCTTCTCAGAATACAACTGTATGTGGGTGGCATCGACCTAGGGAGCAGTGATAGTGCGTGTGAGAAGTCCCGAGAGATAGGTGTAATGCATCTCAGAAAAAGACTAGTCTATAGCTCGCCACGAGGATATTCATGTCGAACGCCAAGCGTAAGATATGTATCCGACGGTGCCAGTTTTTGCACGTACACAATAGTAGAAAAAGAACTAGTACCATGGCATATGCTACACCACGGCTGAGAAAACCTGCCGACGTTACGCCATCCGGGAATAGTGTCGCACTTCGAAACTAGAACTGTCAATAAATTTTGAGCACGTCTCATCACATTCCAAATTACTACTACTACTGTCGGCGTTCTGGGAACGGGGGTCCCCAGACTTGCCTGCCTGCAGCCCACGGCGTGGCTAAGCAAGTAGGCCGTACGGCCCATCTTCATCAACAAGGCATCCAAGACCCTCGCGAGGGTCCAAGCCTCGCGAGGCGGACGATGCAAGACCTCCTCTGGAGTAGCCTAGCCAGGCAGGATCACGAGGAGCGGAGATATCAAGGTAGGGCAAAACCTCACGAGGCCCTCGTGACGTGAGCCATGACGCACGACACCAGGCGGGCGCCAGCACGCACAACATCCTTATTTCCTCTTTGGTGCTAAGGAGGCCAGCGCAGGCGAAGAGTACCGAGGCATCAGGCAAAGGTCGCTATATTGGTGCAATGAGACCAAGACAAGGAGGACGGCAAGATGGAGGTCATCGTGGAGCCCAAGATGGCGTCACCGCCAGAGCTTTTCGCAGGCGAAGACCATTTTTGTCAGGACAACTTGTACTAGTTGTCCCCCTTCAAATTTGCCCGCCGTTGTTGGCTCCCTTCCCACTCAACATTTGGGAAGAGGACCAGGGCCTATATAAGTAGAGCTAGCCACCATAGTAGGGAGAGGGGGAATCTGATCCCACCTTAGCTTGATCCAACCCGATCGAGAGCCTACTCACAAGAACACCTCAACCTCAGGAGGTTGTACTTCCCTTGTACTGTTCATCATCAGCCCTAGAGGCAATCCATCACCACCACACTAGAGTAGGGTATTACACCACAGCGGTGGCCCGAACCAATATAAACCTCGTGTCTTTCTGTGTTGCGAGTTCGTCGAATTCGTCCACGAGATCTTAGCGAGCTAGGGCGTAGATCGGTAGGAAGGAAATACTTCGCGTGCACCCCAGTGTTCAAACCTTAAGGGTTTGCCGGAACCCCACATCCGACATTTGGCACGCCAGGTAGGGGTGTGCCGTAGCTTCCCTTCCATTAGTTCGTCGCTCCATCATTCCGTCATCTCCATGGCGGACGCTCACGTGCTTGAGCTGAGCGTTGGGCGTCGCTCAGACAGCTCCCGTCAGTGGGACACCTTGCCGTTCTCCGTCTCCCGCCGCCAACGCTGCCACTGGCCCGGCGGGGAACGAGCAGCAGGCGTCCTCGATGCATCCTTTGGTGCAGCAGGACGGCCGCACTGCCACTCCATCGCTGACCCCTGCCGGTTCTTCGTCTTACGCGCACCACGCTCCCATGGAGGCATGGGCCGCGCTCCTCGCGGCGAACGAGCTCCTGCGCTACTGCCCCGTCGACGACCTCTATGAGGAGTGGCTCGACCGCATCGCCGAGCTCGTCCGCGCTGCAGGGGGATCTCCGGAGCCGTCCCACTCTCTGCCTCTCCCTCAACCAGCCGCGGGCGACGGGGCTCATGGCGTGCCTCCACCACCTTAGCCCCAAGATGGCGCCTTGGCACCAAGGCGCGCGGCTCCGCGGCATGATCCGCCGCTCCCAGCGCTCGCGCGCGAGAGAGAAGCTGCCAAGAAATTCTGCGGTCGCGAGAATCTGCACCAGCGCTCCCCGCGCCACCTCATCAAGACCGCGCACCGCCCGTAGCGGCGCAGCCCGGACCTCGTCAAGACCAAGCTCCACCTCCGAAGCGGGCCCCGGCAACCACGGCTGGCCTCCGCGCCTTCACCCTCGAGCTGTGTAGCGTCGCCTGGCCGGGCAAGTTCAAGCCGGACCTGCCTCCTCGCTACGACGACACTGCCGACCCCCCGGAGTTTCTGCAGCTCTATGAGCTGAGCATCGAAGCAGCCAACGGTGACGGAAAAGTCATGGTGAACTGGTTTCCCATGGCTCTCAAGGATGGGGCTCGCTCCTGGCTCCTGAACCTGCAACACAACTCGATCTCCTCCTGGGACGAGATGCACAACCGCTTCGTCGCCAACTTCCAGGGCACTCGCGACCGCCCACCGGCCGCGGGTGATCTACGCCGCATCAGGCAACAACCAGGAGAGACCCTCTAGAAGTACATCCAGCATTTCAACAACACCCACCTCAAGATCCCCAAGGTCACAGACGAGGCCATCATCTCCGCGTTTTCCGATGGTGTCCGTGACATCAAGATGAAGGAAGAGCTCGCCATCCACGAGGAGCTCTACACACCTCAGGAGCTGTTCAACCTGGTGACCAAGTGCGCAAGAGCTCAGGAGGGGCGCCTCTCTCTCCTTGAGCTGCCAGCCGTGGGCGCGAAGGAGAAGAAGGCCAAGGCCAAGGACGTGAAGCGCAAGGAGGCAGCTGTGCTCGCAGCGGAGCTCGACACCAAGCGGGGCAAAGATCAGCCTGAGTCATCCAAGAACAGCCGTACGTTCTGCGCCTTCCACAACCTGAGCACCCACAACACCAGCGATTGTCAAGAGCTCAGAGCCATACGGGAAGGATGCTACAGTCGACGCCCCGAGCGCAACGACCGGGGCTACGGCCGCAGAGGAGGACATGGAGGCGGACGCTGGGACGACTGTGGCCCGCACCAGGAGTGGCGCAAGCGACCTTGTGAGGACCGCTGGCAGGACCAACCTCGCGAGGGCGCCTGGAGGGACCCGCCGTGTGAGGATCGCCCCAGGGCAACACCGGTCTTCCCCCGCTCCCGCCACCAAGAAGGAACGACAACCACCACCAGGACGAGGGGGCTGGGGGCTTCTAGGAGCCGCGTGCGATCGCCTGCATCTTGGGCGGCGCCCAGGCCCCAGCCTCTCAGTGCATCTTCAAACAGCTCACTCGCGAGGTGAACGCGGTGCTCCCCAAACTCGAGGCCACGCGCCCGCTCAGGTGGTCCCAATGCGCCATCACTTTCAACTTGGCGGATCAGCTCAAGTGCGCAACCACCGCTGGCGCCCTCCCTATGATGTGTTTCCCAATCATCAGCAATGTGCAGGTCACCAAGACCCTCATCGACGGCGGTGCAGGGCTCAACGTCCTGTCCATTGACAAGTTCGACAACCTCCAAGTGCCATATGAACAGCTCCAGCCCACCAAGCCTTTCTCAGGAGTGACCGACGGTTCCACCACACCGATAGGGCAGGTCCGCTTGCCTGTCACCTTCGGGGAGCGCAAGAACTACCGCACCGAGCTCATCGACTTTGACGTCATGCACATCCGCCTGCCGTACAATGCCATCCTCGGGTATCCAAGCCTGGCCAAGTTCATGGAAGTCACTCATCACGGCTACAACATTCTCAAGATGCCACGAAGCGGAGGAATCATCACGGTCCCGTGTGAAGCGAGGGATGCGGTGTGCTCCCTCGAGCGCGCCTTTCAAACCGCAGCAATCGACGACCCCGACAGCAGAAATGAAGACCCTCCGGAGGCCATCCCCAAGAAGAAGCAGCCGCGCCATGCAGGACCTCAGGAGCACTACAAAAAAGGACACATATGTGACATTTTGGGCCGAACGAAAAAAAATTATGTCATACATATGACACTTCTATGACGATAATTGTGACAAAACCCGGTATCATCATAGATGTGGTGGGCTCCTACTTCTATGACAAAAAATCATGACAAAAAATGGGCTTTTCATCCTGGGCGGGCCGGAGACGCAGCTGCATGACATTCTTTGGGCCGTCCATGACGGAAAAAACCATGGTAGAAGCAAGGGGGAGGAAAATTTCGGGGAGTTCCCGGTTAAGGTGGGAGGTTGGGGGCCAAGCGATGCGCGTTTCTCTCGTACACGTACGCGCGTGTGTGTGAGGCGTTGGCTCTAACTGAACCCGAGCGAGGCGTTGACCTCTAACTGAACCCGAGCGATTGCACTGCAGGCTACGCGTTACTGAACCCGAGCGATCGATCGATGGCTGTTAACTGAACCTGATCGAGCGATTCCTTCGCTACTGCCGCTAACTGATGCCGATCGATGCTGCCTCTGGGATGAACAGTGAGTGTTGGGGGGGGGGGGTTGGATGAACAGTGAGCGGTGACGTTACCTCTGGATGAACAGGACCCCGTGGTGTGGTGGAGGGCTGAATGAATAGTAGACGGTGGAGGGGTGCCCGTGGAGGGGTGGATGAACAGGACCCCGTGGTGTGGAGGGCTAGATGAACAGTAGATGATGGAGGGGTGCCCGTGGAGGGGTGGTTGAACAGGACCCCGTGGTGTGGAGGGTTGGATGAACAGTAGACGGTGGAGGGGTGCCCGTGGAGGGGTGGTTGAACAGGACCCCGTGGTGTGGAGGGCTGGATGAACAGTAGACGGTGGAGGGGTGGTTGAACAGTAGCCGGTGGAGTAGCGCGCGGGGGAGGCTGGATGAACAGGAGCCCGTGGAAGAACAGTCGCAGGTGGAGGCTGGAGAAGGTCGACGGTGGATGAACAGTCGCAGGTGGAGGCTGGAGGGGGTCGACGGTGGAGATGAACAGTATCCCGTGGAGTCCCGTTTTGCGGTACGCCACACCCCTCCCGATGAACAGGACCCCGTTTCGAACATAGCGCTCCAACACAAGTCTGTTTCCTCCGTTTTGCGGTACGCCACACCCCTCCCGATCAACAGGACCCCCGTTTCGACCGTAGGAGGTCCATTTCCTTCGTTTTGCGGTACGCCACACCCCTCCCGATGAACAGGATCCCGTTTCGAACCTGGCCGGTCGAACACAAGGCCGTTTCCTCCGTTCTGCGCTACTCCAGGCCTCGTTCCCATCGCCTGTTCCGTCCAAGCCCTCCCGATGAACACGACCACGCATTCCGTTCCGACCCAGCCGCTTGGCTCCCATGCGTTCCGTTGCCTCTCGATGAACACGACACATTCCGTTGCCTCCCCATGTACATGACGCATTCCGTTGCCTCCCCATGAACACGACGACGACGCTGTTTCTCCGTTCCGACCCAGCCATGTACACGAGCCCTGGCCGTACGTATGCGCGAGTAGGCGTTCGAGACCCCGCCCGTATGTACACATACGTGGCCGTATTTTCTTTCTTGCACCCTGGCCGCTGTACGTACGTGTACATGCTATGTGCGCGCCTCTACTACGACACGTACGCGCCTCTACTACAACACGTGTGTGCCTCTACATCCACTAGTATATATGTACGTACACGTTCGCGACCAGAATGACAACGCTACGTACGCTTCGACCAGGTGGGTCCCGACTGTCAGGCACTTCCTTGCGTGCAAAGATGTAGCTGGTGGGTCCCAGCAATCAGGGGCAAACGTTTTTTTGCGAAAAACGGTGGCCTGTCCGGTGGGTCCCCGCTGTCAGGTGGAGGAATAATTATTTTGCACGTAATAAGGAGGCACTTCCTTGCTGCGGCCGTGGACCCAACTGTCAGCCTCTCCATGTACAGTCCACGTCCAATGGAAGCTGTTCCCTGACCACGTTGACCACACCGCGCCGAGAGCACTAGGGCGATGGACGATGGCGAGGCCTAGGAAGGGGACGACGCGGAGCTGGGAAAGACGCGGCAGTGGATGCCCACGCGTAGAGGAGTACGAGGGTTCGCTGGTTCGCTGCGGTGTGAGGCTGCCGTCGTCGCAGAATAACAGGGGGTGTGGGTGAGTAGAGGGATGGCCCGGACAGCGGTGGGAGTAGTAGGGGCGGTGAGGCCTTTGCCGCATCGTAGCCGGCCATGGGAGGCAAGAGCACGAGGCACGACCGGCGCTGGTTTGGGCGGCTGGAGCAAAAAGACCAGAGGTTGAAGAAGCACTACAGCCGTTGGATGGACATCGTACGGTCACTGGAGCTAGAATCGTGCATATTGACTAAGTTGACAAAGCCCTCCGTCCCCGTCAACTTAGTAGCACAACAAGTCAGCCTGCCACTATACTGGGTCCCAGCTAACAGGGGGAGTATTCATATTTTTGTGCGTAATAAGGAGGCACTTCCTTGCGTGCGAAGATATAGCTGGTGGGTCCGAGCTGTCAGCGGTGGTAACATTTTTTTCGCGAAATACAGAGGCCCTTTCGGTGGGTCCCTGATGTCAGGTGGAGGAATCATTATTTTGCGCGTAATAAGGAGGCATTTCCTTGCATGCGGCCGTGGACCCAGCTGTCGGCCTCTCCACGTACAGTCCACTTTAGATGCATGTCAGTCGTTGACCACGTTGACCAGGCCGCGCCGAGAGCACCAGGGCGGTGGACGACGGCGAGGCCTAGGAAGGGAACGACACAAAGGCAGGGAAGACTCGGCAGTTGTTTCCTACGCGGAGGGGAGTACGACTGTACGAGGGTTTACTGGTTCATCTGCCATCACTGGAGAATAACAACAGGTGTGGGTGAGTAGAGGGATGGCTAGGCCAGCGATGGGAGTACGGTGGGGCAATGAGGCCTGCGCGGCAGCACAGCCGGCCGCGGGGGAGGGAGCAGGCAGTCCCGCCGGCGCTTGTTTGAGCGGCTGGAGCAGGAAGAGCAGAGATTGAAGAAGCACGATGGTCGTTCGATGGACATCCAACAGTCATTGCTTGTGCGTTAACCTTTTTTTAGGAAAGCCTCAAATCTGTGGAGAACAACATACAGCCCATCTGCCATTATTTCTAATAATTTACAGCCCATTTGCTAATTCTTAAGGTTTTTTTTGGAGCCCATATTCTTTTTGTTAGCATTACAGCCCATATTGTGGCCACGGTTAAAAAATTATATGAAATTTTGCATATTTCGGTGCGGTCCGAACTGTTTTTAATCCCGAAATTTTGACTCACATTGAAACTGATTTTAAAAATAAATGTATCTCAATATAAAATCCAACAAAATCTCCACGCATAAAAATTAATGTAATTTAAAATCTTGAAATGAAAAAAAGATATTTGAAACTAATTGCCGGTTTGATGTGTTTTAAAAATGTATAGCCCATTTCTCATTACTGATGGGTCATTTTCTCGGCCAGCCGAATGAAAGCTCTCCTCGTCTTGAAATATTTGCAGCCCAACACGCCTGACAAAGCGACTTACTTGGCAAATCACAAAAAAACTGGGATGTGGTCGTGGACCCAGTTGTCAGCCTCTCCACGTACAGTACTCTTCCGATGGAAGTCATTCCTTGACCACGTTGACGACGCCGCGCGGAGAGCACCACGGCTATGGACGACGGCGTGGCCTAGGAAGGGGACGACGCGGAGCCGGGGAAGACGCGGCAGTGGAAGCTCACGCAGAGAGGAGTACGAGGGTTCACTGGTTAAGCTGCGGTGTGAGGCTGCCGTCGCCGCAGGGCCTGGCCAGCGGTGGGAATAGTAGGGGGCGGTGAGGCCTCCGCGGCAGCACAGCCGGCCACGAGAGGCAGGAGCATGCGGCACGACCGGCGCTGCTTTGGGCGGCTGGAGCAAGAAGACCAGAGGTTGAAGAAGCACTATGGCCGTTGGATGGACATCGTACGGTCACTGGAGCTAGAATCCTTCATATTGACTAAGTTGAGAAAGCCCTTCGTCCCCGTCAACTTAGTAGGCCCACAAGTCAGCCTCCCACCAAGGTGGGTCCCAGCTAGCCGGGGGAGTATTCTTTTTTTGTGCGTAATAAGGAGGCACTTCCGGTGGGTCCGAGCTGACAGCGGGGGGAACATTTTTTTGTGAAATACGGTGGCCCGTCAGGTGGGTCCCAGCAATCAGGGGGCAAACGTTTTTTCGCAAAATACGTTTTTTTCGTGTTGACCTTTTTCCTAGAGTTGTGAGATTACCTCTGTTACATGCAATCATGCAATATGTTGTTTCATAAATGGGTATAATTCCATTCAAAGATAAATATGTTGTTTCAGAAAAACCTTATATCAACTATCCGATAACAAAGGTAACAAAACCAAAACATGTTGTTATTATAAAAATTATTCAAAAAATTAAACAACATGTACACTTGTGAAAGCGCACGCACGCACACATGTTGCACTTACAGTAGCCCCGCTTCTGCCAACGTAAACAACATTGTTATTGTTCTATTCACGAACAAGATGATCATTTGTTCTGAATATTCAGTGATCTTGTTGGCGTTGGCCTTCCTAACCACATACAGATGAAGCATGAACTATTTTTTCATATGAGAAGAAGCATCCCAGGCCCATCCCTCACCGCCACACCACCCAGCTCTCTCCATCGACTTCCTTCCTCGTTGTCTTGTCCACCACCAGCCCCCTTACACCTGGTGTCGACGCAAGCTGTCGGAGCTCACAAATTACGACCATGTCGTTTCAGCGAGAAGGAGAGAAGGAGAGAAGGGAGAGGGACCGCCGACTTTCCTCAACTGTGCCACCACCCAATCAAAAATCCCACCCACCGCCGCTGTCGCTATTTTTGTTCGAGAGCGAGCAGGGCGTGAGGATTCTGTTCAGGAGGTGGGAGATGGGGAAAACGTTTCAGCGAGGAGAACGCGAGTGGCTGCCCTTGTCCGCGAGAATATGACGGCTCTCGTCAACCAGGTTTTACACCGAATATTCTCTAAACATGGCTGCCCATATCCACCGTATCCTCTCTTCCAAACGGCTGGTATCATCCTAAAATATGGCTATCCCCCATCCACCCATGGACAACCAGCAAACCAAACGGCCCCTATACTTCCGATGGAAGTCGTTCCTTGACCACGTTGACCTCGTCGCGTTTCGTTGCGTGCATGCATCCATGGGCGTGGTGCGTCCCCACTGTCAGCCTCTCACATACAGTCATCAGAATCGCTTGTTGACCATGTTGACCACACCGTGCCGAGCGCACCCAGACTGGAATGACCCGGAGATGGGGAAGACGGGGCAGTGGAGTCGCGGATGGAGAGGAGTGGGAAACTTCACTGGTTCGGGTGCGCGGCAGCACACCCGCGGTGCCGCCCACGGGAGACAGGAGCAAGAACAGAGGTTGAAGAAGGAGCGCGGCTGTTGGATTAACATCCAACGGTCCAGCTGCTAGAATCATTTGTTGATTAAGTTGAAAAAGCCGTGCATACACGTCCGCTTAGTAGGCCCACAAGTCAGTCACCAAATCTGACGGGTCCCAGCTGTCAACAGGATGAATATTTTTTTTCGCAAAACAAGGAGGCACTTCCTTCCGTGCGAAGATACAGCCGGTGGGCCCCAGCTGTCAGGTGGAGGAAAAAAAATTCAGCTTAATAAGGAGGAACTTTCCTTGCGTGCGACCATGGACCTCGTGGGTCCCAGCCGTCAGGCTCTCCACGTACAGTCCTCTTCTGATGATTCTCGTTTGTTGACCACGCCGCACCGAACGCAGCAAGGCGGTGGACGACGGCGAGGCCCCAGACGGGAACGACTCGGAGATGGGAAAACGTGGCAGTGGAGTCGCAGATTGAGAGGAGGAGGAGGGTTATAACTGGTTCTGTTGCGGCGTGGGGCTGTAGTCTGTGGATAATAACAGGAGGTGTCGAGGGGTGTAGGGATAGCCTGGCCGGCGGTGGGGTAGCGCTTCGCAGCGATGCATGCTAAGCAAAGCCGCTGGCCGCCGTAGGCCGGACCAGGCGGTCCCGGCGATGCTGGAGGAAGAAGACGAGAGATTGAAGGTGTATGCCGGCCGTTGGATATAAATCCCATGGCTGTGGATGACACAATCATTTGTTGACCAAGTTGACAACGCCCTGTGTAGGCTTCGACCAATTGGCCCACATGTCAGCCTGCAAAAATGTGGCATATATTTAAACCATGTGTTCTAGAATGTACAGTCCATTTGCTGGGCTGGGTGAACAAATAATTTCACGTCAATCAGGCCCATTTATATTTTCCAAGAAATCCCAGCCCATTTGCACTTCCTTGAAATACACGTATTAGGTGGGCTCGTTATATATATAATGTTATGTTACAAGGAGCAATTAATATCAAAGAATAAACCGGAGAGGCACATTATATATATATATATATATATATATATATATATATAAAAGAAATTAGCGAGTTATTGCTCAAAATAAAAATGAGCGCGTTATTATTAAATTGGTCCTTAAAATCTTCGCAAGCTTTTGTACGCAATCACCGGGATTTTCCTTGGCCATGAGTCAACAACAACGAGGATTTTCCTTGCCAACTTCCGTTAAACATTTACTTTTATAAGTTAATAACACGTGGGATGTTTTTATAATGTATATATAAGTCTCTATAAATATACGGTAATAGTAATAATATAAATATATATAATGTGGTTAGAAGGGAAAACATAAATTGGACACAACATTACTTTTATAAGAGACCTGCGCTTTGTACCCCACAGTAGCCATACTAACAAGTTCACACACAAATACAAAAGAAAAGGTAAACATTCATATCAAACTCAAGTTCACAGGACACGTTCATATTCATAGCCAACATTCACTATCAACAACTCAAAAGATTCATATATACACAAGCTCAGCATATCTATGCATCCAAATGATTAATAGATCACACGACAAATATTCATACATAATTCACAAAAAGATTCGGATATACACATGTTCAGTATGTTTATGCATCCAAATGATTGAGATCACAACCAATATGATCCATGGACGAACTTTAATTACCTAGGGTACAGACTGGTAAATGGTGTTCAATCAGAGGTACTTCTTGCTAAAATTAGTTCTTGTACGAGTAAACTTTCGAGTACATAAGAGGCAGCACAAACAATTTGAACTTTGCTTGTAGGTTTATCCTCAAATAGTGGCCTCGTGCCAAGGGAGGTTTGAGCAACTTGGCGACTACTTTGATCCAACTAGTTTACTGGCTCATCTTGTTCTTGTATCTCACTAAAATTCTACATTGCAGACGAGAAAGGAGGCGGTTGAGAAAATGAACCACCCAAATTTTTTGTGCAGATCAACTGAAATGGAGCATCCTTGGCGTGCAGACTGATTAAGTGCCAGATGAATATACACATCAACCAACTTGTTTGGAATCTTTAGACTCCATGCCATATAGTTCGCTACCATATGTGCCGATAACCAAAAGGCACAAGTTGGGACCAAAGACTGGACTGCGTTTTTCTGGGCTACGCACCAAGCAATATTTTTGGCGTTCACTCTCCTAATACTTGGAGTTTGACAATTGGTTGACGCCGGTTCATACTCGAATGAATATAGGCACTTCTTGTCAACATCGATGCTTGTATGAGTGAACTTTGGAGTACATAGCAGCAGCATAAGTACCTATCCATCTGATCATTTTGTGCAGTTCTACTGAAATCACCCGATGTAATGATTTGCCTGCGAGTTCAGGCTCCAAATTAGTCCTTTATGAAATCGGCAAACAGTAGCACAATACCAAATTACCAATACATATGACAGGCACAATAATCAGGATAAAGACCAGTACCAACCTGTGTGAGGTAGCATATCAATTACTATTTCCTTTGACTGGAAGCCGAGATAAGCCAAGCGACTGACAGCAAAGGAAGAAAGCATGCTGAGTTTAGCGACTGACAGGAAAGGACGGAAGCTGTCGAGGCAATGGAGCACCCAAAGTTTTTGTGCAGTTCCACCAAAATCGAGCATCCCTGTTGGCACATATATTGAGAGAGTGAGATTACTGTAATAGTGGGACTAGCTGATGAAACATACACTAACAAATAGAAGCACCCTCATTATAATGGGTAAAATTAGCAACATAGTAGTCTTGCTTAAAGAGAGGTATTAGTTTATTTAATCGGTGCCAATTAGCTCAACTCAACACCCAAAGCATTCCCATTTATCATAGGTTGCAAAACTTTAACATGCAAAGATAAAGGAGTTTCTCATGACAGTAGCACGATACAAATAGAGATGACAGCAAACTAATATGGATGAAGGCCTTAGGCCCGTACCAACCTGAGAAAAAAGCTTATTCATGTAGTCCCATAAGAGATGATAAAGCACTCACTGGAATCACATAATAGTATATAGTTTTGTGCACTTCAAATGTATGGTTGAAATCACTCTTGTTTACCAGTGCTGAGATTATATCGAAAGATTATCAAGAACTTCCAGCAGAGTTAAAGCACTGGTTGGGATACAGTTCATTGTATTGTCTTGTGTAGTTCCACTAAAATGTATGATTGGCACAACATGATCCCTGTTTGCACAAGTAGGAACAAGGTGAAACCTTCATTAGCTTGGTGAGAAAGGATAGGAAGACATTAGCATATTACTCAAACAGTAGCATCAAATTCATGATGGACAATACGCAAAACATTGCCTCATTGAACCAATGGCAATAAATTGACGTGCAAAACAATAGCATTATTATGTCATGACACTAATAATATTCCCTCCCTGCTCCACCACATGATTCACCTCCATAGACAAACATACACACGTACATGATTCAACATAGGGTCCTACTAAAGATTTGTTTTAACTCCAATAGGAAAATTAGGCAGTAATAAATTGGTGGTACTTAAGTACTCCTAATTAATTAGTTGAGACAGCAGAAGTGGAAGGGCTCCCTGGAGGATCGTCTCACATGTAAGGTACTTGTTGCCGGAGCCCTTGAATGGCCTCGACTGAGGCCTCTGGCTTCAGCAAGATCGCCTTGGCACTGTTTATTCTTCCTCTTCTTCTTCCTCTTCATGCTCTGTTTCTCTTTCTCCTCACCAGTTGGTGAAACCAAGTACATGATTGGCCTTCTAATTCAGAATTGGTTTTGTCAGTGAGGGAGTACAAGTGTACTAGTAAAAAACAGCATTATTTTCTCATGGCAGTCGGAAAATAGAGATGAACACATGCATTAAATATCATTCTTACCTAAAGGAAGGTTATGGTGCCAATATGGATGATGAGGATTGGAACACATATCTCCCTTTGTGCAGTTCCACCAAAATGAACCAACTGTTCCATTCTGACATTCCAGTTAAACATCACAAAAGTCACTTCTTTTAAGAAGAGTTTTGTGCAGTGCACCAAAAGGTCACAACAACAACCAGGTGAATTGGATATCCCTATTTGCACAAAAAGGCACAGAAGAAACAGTCAGAGTCTCAAACAATTACAGGCAAAAACATTTGGCTAAACTTGTCATGGCTTATGACAGTGGCATGGCTTCATTTTTACCAGGGACATTAGATTAAGAACAGCTAAGGCTGTGTTCGGTTCACAGGTTTGGTGCAGGATTTTCGTAGGAACACAATTCCTACGGTATTCTTTCCCTTCCAACCGTTCGGAACACGGGAAAGGTGAATAGTGTTTCATAGGAAAGCTGGTCTGGTAGTACTGATTCCATAGGATTAGAAACATCCACGCGCTGCTCATTTTTTGGGCGGAAGCCCGAGGCAGGCGCTCGCTGCCATGCGTTAGACAGGTAGCTGTGTTGTGTTGCCGGAATAAAAAAATCAACCTATGTGTGGTACGTGAGGTGAGGACAAGAGTAGTCACTGTGCAGCTGAATAAACAAATAGCATCTCATATTGCCAAGCATGCTACTCTAAAAAAACAAATATGTACATTTCAGAGTCCATCCGAACACATTCTCTTGAGAGTTATCTCCGGTTCGCTGTTCCATAGTTTTATACCTACATTCCTTTCCTATTCCTCTATTTTCATCAAGACCTATGTTTTATGCCCCTTTATTCCGAACGGAGCCTAAATATTTGGTATAAGGGCATGGGACAGTGGGTGCACCATCGGTCCAGCACCATGTACGTAAACAGGGGCATAAAGTGGTTATTCTTAGTTTGTTGCCCCGAGAAACAAACATCCAAGAAACATATTTGAGTTGGTCCCATTTTTGTTCACTCTAGCCACCTACTCCTATGTGTGGATAGCAAATCTAGTCCTGGTCATACCACTGTGTACAGCGTTACCCCTATATTTCCCTTTTCGACCAAGAGACCGGTTGGATGACCAGTCTGTACTACTTTCACCCCCTTTCCTTCCTGTTTATACCAAGTCCGATGTACATACTAAATTCCCCCACCCCCACTTTATTTCTTGTTTGAACCAAGTACTCCCTCCGTCCGGAATTACTTGTCATCAAAATGGATGTGTCTAGAACTAAAATACATCTAGATACATCCATTTTAATGACAAGTATTTTCGGACCGAGGGAGTACTAGATTCGACTCCATGAAGTAGCTTTACCTCGAACAATAGAAGAAAAAAATATGTGACGTTGGACCATCCGATCGAGAGGGGCTGAGAGGTAGAAAATGATGCACATGCAGCGACGTAGTGAGCTGGGGAAGTACAGCTAAGGCGGTTTCGAACGAAGATATACTTGAAGGTCGTCATCATGTGCATAGGTGGGCGGCGGGAGGCCGGATCCGCCCACGGGCAATGACGAAGGAATCGGAGGACCTCCCGTGCCGGCGCTCGGCCAGAGATAACGGTGCGGCTGGCAGTGGGTCTCCTCCCTCGCTGTCGACGACAGCCTAAACGCTGCCCCTCCTCCCCTTCACCGGCGAAGGGGGATACGTCCGGATCTGTAACCAGCGGTGAGGATAGAAAGCCAGTGTTTTTTGAAGGGAGAAAGACAGTGTTACTACCCCTATCTTGTTTAGATATGGAGAGGATGAGAGTGTGTGAATAGAGCAACCCTAGCAAGCAAGCGCAGAGGCTCCGGCCTATATATACGTAGTGAGCAACCCTAGCAAGCAACCTTAGCAAGCAAGCAACCCCTATCTTCGTCAACTCATACAAGACCGAGAAATTTGATTACTACAACGCCCTCTCCCTTGCGGACTGAGCTCTGGTGCCTTAACTGCACCTGCCTTTGGCTGCATGACAGGAGGGCCAACCACCTGTTGGGCCCACCTATCATAGACGCAAAGGCAGGAGCAGTAAGTAGAAGCTTTCGCTACATGCTATCCCTCCCGCACAAGGTGGACGGACATGGAGCAGTGGATTCGATACTGTAGAAGTAGGAGTAACATCATTGTTCGTCTTCTCGAAGAGGCGAAGAGCCAAGCGCAACCCGAACGTGGCAGTTGCGAACGCTCGCATGGTGCGGTTCCTTGGAGTACTAGCCAGGCTCTTGCATGAGACAAAATTGCTATTGTTTAACAATTAAACTCCATTATCCATTGGTTGATACTCATTATGCATAGGTCCACGCGCTTAGCACCGTTTCCTCCTAGGGTCACCACTGTTTATTTGCTAATTAATAGCATTGCATGCAATGAACTAGCCATTGCAAGTCATTAAAAGCATGCACACCTATCATCTCTTATTGGTTGATATGTCAAGAAACAAGAAACAAGGTAGAAGTTAATGCACCGCGCCTAAGTGTTTTGGGACTATTTGGTTTTCATAAGATGACTTACACACCTAGACGGAGGGAGTAGTATAGCCCTGTAAACCAGAAAGGAGTATTTGCCTTTCTAGAGATTTCAACAAGTGACTAGACTACACCATGTGCAGTATTCCCTCCCTTTCAGTTTATAGGGCTCAAATCTCAAATCTCATGAACCAAGGCATTTTGCGATTGGAGGAATGTATCTTGTACTTTATAAAACTACCCTAATTAAACTCATGCATTAATTATGTAGTTCTCTCGTTTTCCTCTCTGCCTTGGTTGCGGTGCACAATATTGAGCACTCCTATATGACTAGCCGCTATATCTACATGCGGGACATTTCAAAGCATCCGGGCCCGCGTGCCATCCACCAAATCACAATGAGGTGCTACAGTCGAGACTCACCTGTCACCCCGGTGTGGCCGTCATGGCCCGTCATATCACAAAACCCACACCTTTACCAGCAGTGGTAAGGTGGCCTCCAAGTTGGACTGGACGAAGCAACCATCA
The DNA here is from genome assembly GCA_032464435.1 of Aegilops umbellulata. Lineage (NCBI taxonomy): Eukaryota > Viridiplantae > Streptophyta > Magnoliopsida > Poales > Poaceae > Aegilops > Aegilops umbellulata. The sequence continues at coordinate 127,517,032 of CP136054.1, forward strand.
TTTCACTAGAACGCTCGTTCAAGCCCTTTCTTCCCTTTCTTGAAGAAAACCTCACTCCAGGCTACTCACTTCTGCCATTTTTCTTCTGTACCGACGAAGGAAAGGTGGGCGAATCAATTATGCTACTATATTTTCATTCCCAGAATCTTCTTTTTGTGAAGCACCGACCGATTCTCACATCCTATTCTTTTCCCATTTTCATTACGATTGTGGTTTACTTTCGATTGTTTTTTGTTTGTCAGTTCATTGATGGATCCTGGAGCATTAGGCAAAGAGTTGCCGGCGGACAACCCACTGAAGACAACGATCTCCAGGAAGCGAGCACCGACCAACGAGTTGACCATGTTGGCGGGCCAACCCATGGAGACGAAGAACTCCAAGAAACAAGCACTGGCCCAAGAGTTGAGGACGTTGGCGGACGAACTCCTCAAAGAAAGTTGGAAGAACAGCAAGGGCCCCACCGTGCCTACCCCAGGAACTCTAATTGCCACCTATGTGAGGCTCAAAACCGAGTTTGAGGAGATAGTCGTCGTTGAGATGCAGTATTCCCCTAGCAAGGTGATGTCCCCCAGAGGGATGAGATCCCCTGGTGAGCTGCACAAGGTAAAAAATAATGGCTTATTACCATAGTTGTGGTTTTTGATTATTTGCAATGTGCTTGCTAATATGTTAGGGTTGTGCAGGTGCCGGTGGACGTCCTTGATGATTCTGATGTCGTGGCTCGTCCTGTTGGCATCGCCCCGGAGATCGATTCCGATGCCGCTGTCCATCCTGTGGACATCGCCCCAGAGATCGATTCCGATGTCGTGGTCAGTCCTGCGGACATCGCCCCAGAAATCGATTACCATGCCGTTGTCCGTGCTGTGGTCATTGCCCGAGAGATCGATGACAAGAAATAGTTGGTCGCGCTAATCCTTGAGGGTAGTTTGCATTGCCCCATGTTTAATTACTAGAACGATGCGTGTTATCAAACCATCTTAGGGCTAGTGCACTGTCTTGTGTGGGCGGATCTTGCTACTTTTGTTTGATAGTGAATCATGCGATGAATCATGCGATGAATCATGCGAACCCTCTCCGAGTTATGGAAACAGATGTATCATCACCAGCTTTTGGTGTAATATATGGCATGCTTAGATGTAAGTTCGAACTATTTATCATATCAGCAGGGCTTGTTTGATGATTCTTGGTGTTAGTAGGCTAGCTACTGTGCGAGCTATAGTACTTGCAAAACACTCACCGAAGAGAAATGTTGGGGCTGATGAGCTCATGGTACTATTATACTTATCCCTTGTCGATCGACCAATAGCCCTAGCTCCTAAAATTGTAGGCTTAGCGATTGATCAGACAATAGTCGACATACATTCAGGCCTCATTTGGTCCATAGGGTAGGAAAATCGTAGCAAAAGTACAGAGAACGTGCAACACAAAATCATAGCAGTGCAGAGACGTACTCCCTTCGTTCCAAAATAGATGACCTAGGCGGGCTAGTTTGGCCTAGTGGGTTTTAGTGATATGACGTGGTACAGTGCCGTCCAGTCTTCGCGTGTGGTAGCAGTATTGCAGGTACAGTAAGTTTTCTTGAAGAAGCGGAATTCAACGAAGTCATGATGGTTCCTTCGCCCGAACAACTTACAGTGGGAAAGGTTGGGCCTGCGATACGACTGGGGTTGACAAGGATAATTTTGTGCATGGCAGGTGGACCAGGATGGTCGACGTCCCACATGTCGGCGAATGAAAGTATTCTTTCCGATATAGAGGATGAGCAACGAGTATTCATTGTTTATTTTTGATGAAAGTTATTGTCTCCACTGTTACGACGGAGGAGTGTGAAACACGACAGCCCAGTGAACTTAGCATGTGCACCACTCCCTCCTTCCTCATGTAATGCCCAGGTTACAGCTTTTTCTCACTTTCTCTCTATCTATTTCCTCTCAAATGTTTTTTTACCTTTCTTTTTTTAAGACACAATTGTTTTTTATGCTTTTTTAGAATTATTATTTTATACCTAGGATCAAGAGGCGGCCAAACCCGCACAGAGGGAGCGGAAAAGTCAGAAAGCACTCAAGAAAAGAGAGGCCCGCCGCCACAAGAAAGAAAAGGACGCACGCGCTGCTACGGAGAGGTCGGTGGAGATCCAAGCACGGTGGGGTGTCGCCCACAAAGCCGGGAAGGAGAACGACGGCGTCTGGCCAGCATGTGAGAAGTAGTAGTACTAGTAGTTAGTGTTTGTGTGTGTGTCTGTGTCTGAGTACGAGCATGTACCAATACTAGTACTAGTTACTACTGTAGTTTTTAGAGCAAATTACCAGTATATTAGCCTAGACTAAATGGAAAAATTCCAATCCAAAGCATCAAATGGCATCTCTTTCTCTATAGGAATTCAGATGCATGTCATCTCACTTCCTATGATTTTCATATTCCTATCATATGAACGAAAGGAGGCCTCTGTTGGAGTAACTATTGTAGCTAGCAGTACTGCTGGTACAGTAGTTTTCTTCAAGAAGCGGAATTCAATGAAGTCATGATGGTTCCTTCATTCGAGCAACTTCAAAGTGGGAAGTGGGATTGTGATTTGACGGCTCATTAGTCATTGTTACTGCGGCGCGACGACATGGGTGACTCCCTTGGAGTTCTGCGTGCATGGCAAGTGGACCAGGATGGTCGATGTCCCACATGTTGGCGAATGGAAGTATTCTTTCCGATATCGAGGAGCAAGGAAACCGCATGGTATAGTATCACTGTTGATTGGTTCGCAAAAAAATTGTATCACTGCCGATTTATAATTATTTTTTATTTCTGATAAATGCTAGCGTTTCAACTCTTACGACGAAGGGTGCCAAACATGGCACGTGCTGGATGTCCCACACATTAGCGAAAGGAGTGGGACATGAACAACGTGGTAGCGCCCAGCGTAAAAAATAGCGTGGTAGAGCGTCTCCACTTCTTCCACTTCTGGGTCAGAGACCACACGTAGCAGTACTTAGTGGTATGAACGATACAAAGTGCGACCTGGAGAGAAAGACACGTCTAGTTGGAAGGTCTCGGGGCATACACGTAACAAATATAAAAGTTAATATGTCCCTCCAACTAATATAGTAGTAGTAGAGTACTTAGGCACGCACTCCATAACATCACCGTGCATTGCACGTACAACATTTAGTGGTAGTACGTAGTAAGAGACAAATGCCGCCCAAGAGATCCCTTCTCGACCTACTTTTGGGTGTTTGGTAGAGTGTATGGAGGGTGCATGAGTCCACACTAGTTTAGCACAAATACACTAGAAGCATGCATCAAGAGAGCATGTATGAAGAGGGGTGTTGAGTTGAGCATGCATGAAGAGGGAACAGCTATGCTGAGACGAGAACGCAACCAAACACACCCTATATGCCACGCATGTTCATACCATTTGTTCCTTTCTACTTCACTAACTGCGCTACATTACTCAGGTTCATACGTCCACTCCTGGGTACATGTTCGTCTCGTAGTTCCAGTCCCACGTGTTCTTCATATAGATGGAACGATCCTTGCATAACACGTGCACCTTGATGCTAGATGTCTCGCGTGTTGGCAAAAGGATGAACAAAGCTCACGTGGAAAAATAGAGTGGAAGAACGTAGATTCCGGACGATCGAGAAGGAGCAAGGAACCTCGTGGTGGAGCGTCTACACTCATAATATTTAATATTATTCAATGATATAAAATTAACCAATCATCTCCAAAGTGGACTGGAAGAGTACGAAACATGGCAGCCTAGTGTAGTTGCATCATACTAGTACATGGCTAACCCACGCTATCACCATATTTCCTGGCTTCCGTGCGACACCTATCTCTAGTAATCCAGCAGCCTGTATCGCTTCTCCCTCCTCGTCTCTATCAAAGTGCGGCGGGTTGGCATTTCTGTCGTCTATTGAGGTCGGTTAACTATCACATGTTAGCGACATACCAAGAGCATTCTAAAAAAAATCCTTTCACGTTCCGTTTTCAAAAAGAAAAAATCCTTTCACGTACGAATTTGCCTGTATGCTTTGAGCAACTTGCATGTCCTATACTACTCCTGTTTGATACTCTAACTTAGCTAGAGGTTAGACTAACTCATGACTAACCCTGAACTAACTGTAGCCAAAGAGGTGTTTGGGTGACAGGGTTAGATTGGCAATAAATGCACTTCATGGAGAGAGAAAAGTGATTTTTCAGTGGTCCCAATGAGAACTATCTCCAGTTAGCACCTCTTGGGTGGGATAGTTTTTTTGGTGGGTTCGGTGCAACTTGCTCCAATTTAAACCCTCATGCTTGGATACTTTTGGTCTATTTGAGCCCCAACTAGCTCAAACTAACTCTAACCCATGGATCCAAACAGGGCCTATGGCCAGTCTCGACGCAGAGCAGTCGCGTGCACCGGGAAGCGGCGCTCTCTCGGCCGTCGCGCCACTTCAAAGCCGGCGCCAGTGAGAGGTCGCCTCCGCTCTGGCCGGGCATTAATGCGGCACTAACGCTCCAGGGTGACGCTGACCTTTTCACGCGGGAAGCACGCGCTGGCAAGGGAGTATAGGTTTTGAACCGTTGCAGGTAGTACTGGTAGTTTGCAAAACTACTCAATTATTGCACTCAGTTTCATAAGAAATTGTGGTAAAAAACGTTACTCCACAGCCCGCTTCCCTTCTCCTTCCTCTTCCACCGCCCGCGCACGTCCACGGGAAGCGACCGGTCAACCCTTATATAGGAGTGCTAGCACAAAAAGATGCATGCATGACCACTAAAATTTCCATATTAAAGCGCCGCTCTGGCGGGAGTATGGCGTATGTTGTTACCTTCGGCCGGCCCATGGCTACCGGGGGACGGCGACTAGAGAAGAGGCGGAGGGAGGGGAATAAATGCAGGTACTGTTTGGGTTTGCCTTCCGGCTTAAATAAATGCGTAGCATCACGTGTACCCGCGGGTGCACAAATTGTAACATACGTGTCTGCTTAAGTGGGCGTCACGTAACTGGTGTGTGTGTGTGAGAGAGATTCTGAGAGATAGAGTGCGTGTGTGCGACTCTACTCTTCGGACATGTACTCAACCTTTTGCATCGGGATATAAGTATAATGGTATTTAATTTAGCTAGTGATTTACGTGGCCATGTTAACGTGGTTGTGTCAAAAAAATGTCACTTCCTGCTCGTGATTTGCGTTATATAATTACAAGCAAGATTCTCGTGCATTGCACGGAACATCAATATGCTTTTTTTTATAGAACACCTGTTGTGATTGACCCATGCAGGAGTAATCCCATGTGTAAAAACTAATGATATCTCGAGAATTTTATCGGGAAACTGGTATCTCGAGAATGTCATCGAAAAAATGAAAGATGAGAGATAAGGCGAGGAGGAGTGGAGCGTGGTGGTGACTGGTGGTCGGAATGGGCGGAGGCATGGGGATGGACGACGCCGGTAGGCGGCAGCGGCCACCATGCATGCTAGATTGTTCCAGAGAATTATTCCTTTTTTAATTGCTGAGCAATGATGTTGCGGGAGATAATGATGTGGAGAGAGGTGCGGGTATCTTTTGTAAAATTATCATAGTTTGCTTTCTATCCTCAGATATAGATCATACGGTCTGTATTACAAGATGGCAAGCACACCATCACCGCCAACTCGTTTTTTTATAAGGGTACAGATGATAAGTTTGCTGACTACTAAAGTAAAGTGGAATTTGTCCATGTTATGCAAGTAAATAAAGGTGATTGTTTATCATATGGGTAAGGTTGGATGAAGGGTGGTAGGAACAAATGCTCCGCCTAGAGCATGTGTGTGTGAGATGGAGTCTTAGTGTGTGTGGTGTGTGTGTGTGAGAGAGAGAGAGAGAGAGAGAGAGAGAGAGAGAGATGGAGTCTTAGTTTGTGTGTGAGAGAGAGAGGAGAGAGAGATGGAGTCTTAGTTTGTGTGTGTGTGAGAGAGAGAGATGGAGTCTTAGTGTGTGTGGGGGGGGCATGCGTGCATGCGTGTGTGTGTGCGTGTGTTTGTGTGTGTGTGAGAGAGAGAGAGACATGGAGTCTTAGTGTGTGTGTGGGGGGGTGCGTGTGTGTGTGTGCGTGTGTGTGTGCGTGTCGCGGGGTCCTCTGTGGCGAATGTAATTTAAGTGTGCATGGCTTCATCATAGAGAGGTGATGTGTATGGCAGAGGCCACCAACGATGGGGTGCGAGAGAGAAAATGCCCGTAGAAAGGGAAGAGAAGGTGTGCGCGCGTGAGAGGAGTCGACTTCGAGAGAACGTGTTTGTTCGAGAGACACCGAGGAAGACTACTATATATCGATGGTGCATGTAGGCGGGAATTAAACAGAGGGATGGTCTTTTTGGTTTCGGGGATATAGGGGAAGAGTGAGAGGCGGGGGGTAGCTAGAAGGATATTGTTAAGTGTGAGTGTGTGTTTTACCCATCCAGGCAGAAGTTATGTGCACAAAAGAGGAGAACGATTTGATTTGGCGTTAGGATTGAGGGTAATTAACTATGTATGGAGACATAGACACCTTGAACGTGCATGTGTGAGAGGTATACATGTATACATGGGATGTGTGTGTGTGTGCGCGTGCATGATCGAGATAAAAGAAAGAAGACATAAGTCATAAGATCAACGACATGGGAGAGACGGATCACTATGACAATATGCATGCATGTGAGAATGCAGGGAAGAAGGCCCGACAATTGAGCATGTGTTTTTGTCTTTAAGAGATAGTGGCGTGGGCTGGAACATGCATCTATGGCGAGCAGAGGGAGTGAGGCGCAACGATTGTGCAAAAGAGACCAACCTATAAATGCATATGTATGGAGAGACATATATAGTGTGGGTGATAGGAAGCAAGACTCCATGCGAGAAAGAAATGTTGACGAAGAAACTACAGATAGATACAGAGATGGAGATGCTAGCTAGAGGGACATCCGCTAGTTTGGGTGTTGGAGATGACCGTCGGGTGGTTCAAAGGGTGAAGTTATATATGTGTGTGAGAGGGCACTTGACTGCATGTAGAGAGAAACATATGTAGTGTGTGTGATAGGGATCAAGAGTGAGGGCGAGAAAGAAGGTTGATGGAGAAACAGATAAATAGAAAGATAAAGATGCTAACAAGTGTGCGTTAGAGATAGGAGTCGAGTGGATCAGAAGGCTGGGCTATGTATGTGTGTGAGAGCGAGATAGAGAGAGGGTGCGTGTGAGTCAAATACAAACAGATATCAGAGAGAAATGAGATCCAGAGAGACGGAGTTTTGTGTCTGCGAGTGTCGGATCACGGGTTCCGGCAGACCCTTAAGGTTCGAACTCTGGGGTGTGCGCGGAGATCAAGCCCTCTACCTCTACGTCTCGTAAGGATCTAACTACTGCAAGAACAACACAAGAGACACAGGGTTTATAGTGGTTCGGGCCACCATTGTGGTGTAATACCCTACTCCAGTGTGGTGTGGTGGATTGCCTCTAGGGCTGATGAGGAAGAATAGTACAAAGGGGAGCGACCTCGCGAGGGTCTGTTCTTGGCTAGGGGATGAACTACTGGGGGGAGTTCGATCGCCCTTCTCTCTCTGTCTGCTGCCTATCTAACTGATTGCCGGGTTGCTCTCTCGATCTTCCCGTCCCTTCTACCCTGGGGGTGGCTACTCCTATTTATAGGCAAAGGCCCTGGGCCTCTTCCCAAATATCGAGCGGGAAGGGCGCCAACAATTGGCCAATTTGAAGGGGAACATCGGGTACACTTATCCTGACTAAAGTTGGTCTTCGCCTGCCAAAGGCTCTGGTGATGACGCCGGCTTGGGTGCCTTTGCGTGATCCTCTCACCTGCGCTTGCCCCCTTTGCACCGAAGAGGAAAGGGAGGACGCTGCGCGGGCTGGCGCCCGCCTGGCACCTTTGATCGTCATGGCTTGCGTCACGGCACCTTGTGAGGTACCCCACCTTGATCTCTCCGCCTCCTCGCGAGCCAGCCTAAGGAGGCCGTGCCGGAGGAAGCGCCATGTCGTCCGCCTCGCGAGGCTTGTCCCCTCGTGAGGGTCTTGAGCCTTGTGTCATCACTCGAGCCGCGCCGTAGGCCGCAGGCAGGCAAGTCTGGGGACCCCCGTTCCCAGAACGCTGACAGTAGCCCCCGGGCCCAAGGTGCGCATGGACTTGGCCGTGCCGAGAGGCGAAAGGGCAAGGGCAAAGCGCCGCGGTCCCTAACAGCCTGCGGCCTTGGGCGCCGCGTGGCGGTTGATTGGATGTGGGCGTCTCCACTTCCCTACGATGCCTCGACGACCGCGCAGATTGGGCAAGTCTCTGCATGCAAACCTTGTCTTGATTACCTGTAATCGTGGAGGCCGGCGGTTGGCCTCCGCCGGCTATAAGTATGGCACCGCGCATGCCCTTCTAGTCCATCTCTTCTTGCTTCCTTCCCCGCCTCGGTCCTTGCTCCGTCTTGGTGAAATGGCTCCGATTCGTCGGTTCTCCGCAGCGGAGAAGGGAAAGGCTCCTCAAGAGGTACCTGACTGGCTCCCGCCGAAGAAACGGCCTGCCTTGCGCGGCCAAGACAAGGAGAATCGCCTGGTGGCGCCGAGGCCTTGGTACGAGTGGCCTCCGCCGGGGTTCCCGCTCCCCTTGTATGCCCATGTCGAGGGCTCCGGAAGAGGAGACACAGATCCCCCCAGCCAGCGCCGTTGGCGGCGCCGGAGGGTCACGAAGGTGTTGGTTGTTCCTCCTGGAGTCCACACCGAGGGCTCCTCCCGCGAGCTCGTGCTCCACGCCGCCATGCCTCTGCGGACTTGGATCCGCCTTCCTCCCTTCTTCGCCTCCGCCTTCCAGCAGGTGAGACTCCTGGAGCTGTGGCTGCAGCATGCCGACTGCAGCACTCCCGCGACCGGGGCAGAGGTAGCGCTCACCGCCCTAGGCGAGGTCTTCATGACTCGTGGCTGGGGTGAAATCGCTCGGTGCTGCAGAACGAAGGGAGCCCTCACAATCCACCTGGAGTACGACAGCGCTTCGGTGATGTTCTTCAAGGTCTTCGATGCAAACGGTCGCCGGTTGGAGTGCTGCCCCGGGGGAGGCGGCCAGGACCTTGCCACGGCGACGGCTGGGCCCGCCAATCGCCCCCGGGACAGCTCCGCAAGTGACGGGAGCGCCGGAGGATCCAGCGATCCCAGTGAGGTCTTCCTGACGCCGGAGACGAGCGACGACAGCTACGAGCCCGCGAGTCGACGCCGCTCCCGGAGCAGGGCAGGCTCGCTTGGTCGCTGTCGATCCTGATCTGGATGGGGTTGGCGCCGGTGATGGCCGGCCCACTGTTGATGATGGCATCTTTTGCGAAGGCGCGTGTAATTAGCACCCTTTAGGATCCGTTCCCTGCGAGGAATCACATGGTGCCCTACAGGGGCTTGTAAGGTGGCAGCGATCCTTGTTGTTAGTGTGTAACCCTTGCTATGGATTTGTGCGAATCGCGAATTCCGTCATAGTTTGGTTCTCCCTTTCGCACCTTGCGAGGCCTTTGTGCTCTGCGTCCATAGGTCCCAGTCCCAAGGCGGCGTCAGCCTTCGCTGGTATGCCAGGTCGCGATGCCGTGGTCAAGGCCAGGAGGTGAGCGACCCGGGGTCCGGTAAGAGCCCCTGAGTCGCGATGCTCAGGAGGTCCCCTTTGGCGCTCAAGCAGCCGTCGCTTGGTGAGAAAGAGAAGGAACGTTACTAGCACGGAGTCGCCTTAGGTGCAGGGGTAGTGCCACGATGGCCAACGCTTTGGATGGTGACTTATCTTTGGGATCGGAGATTGCCCTCAGCGTGTCGCCGGGTCGGGGGGTAGCTGAAAGGAGTTGCTTGACGAGGTCCTCGCGTGCCCCTTCTCCCTCGCCTCTGCTCCCCTTTCTGCTCTACGTCCTCGGGTCCCGGCCCTCGAGCTGGTCTCAGCCATCGCTGGTATGCCAGGTCGCGATGCCATGGACAAGGCCAGAGGGTGAGGGCTGGAGAGCCAGTAAGAGCACTGAGTCGCGATGCTCAGGCACCCCCCCTTTAACATGCAAGCGGTTCGCACGGGCGAGGGTGAAGGAAACGCCGTGAGGACTTTGGCTAGCAAGGCTTCCTCTAAGGATCCTGCAAATCTACCATGAACAAAGAAGACAGGGTTGCCATAGCGGCGATTAGTTGATCGTTAGTCGCTCGGGAGCTCGCTGGTTGGAGCGGGTGAGGAGTGTCTGGGCACCCGTGAGCCAGCGCGGGACTCACGAGGCCCTACCTCTAGGCGGGTGGCGCCTGGCACTGGGCCGTGTCTTGAGATATGTTCCTGCAAAATCTGGTTAGATGTCGGCACTCTACGTCCTCGGGTCCCGGCCCTCGAGCTTGTCTCAGCCGTCGCTGGTATGCCAGGTCGTGATGCCGTGGTCAAGGCCAGAGGGTGAGGGCTGGAGAGCCAGTAAGAGCCCTGAGTCGCGATGCTCAGGCACCCCCCCTTTAACGTGCAAGTGTTCGACATGAAGAAGAAGGGCGCCACAGACGGCATCGAGTAATGATGCATAACTGGAAATAAACGCGAGAGGGATACACGCCGCTGGGTCTAACCCGAGCGGCCTCGGGATGATGCAGCCCGAGGGGCGCCCCCAGCAAAGCAAGCTAGCGACTGAAAAGATAAAAAGGGATACATGCCACAGGGACGGACCCACGCGGCCTGGGAATGACGCAACCCTGGGAGGGCGCTCCCAACTGAGAATGAAACTTAAAAGATGTCACCTGAAGATGTCGTTGATGCAGTGGCGCTGATGCAGCAGACTCGGTAGGCTGCGGAAGCTGATCCTCACGAGCCCCCAGGCCCGGGGGCCTCGGGAGGCTCCGGAGGCACTGGCGGCTCCTCGTGAGCGGCCTCCATCTCCGCCAGGGCTGTGGACCGTCTGCCTTCTTGCGCCTCCAAGATGCCCCTCATGATGCGCTGGTACGCCGCAGCCACGCTCGGCAGGCCATAAGGCATGCGAACATAGCTGTGGGGTGATCCTCCGCAGCGCCCCACTTGTGAGGGCCAGAGGCGCTCCGTCGTGGCAATCTGATTGAGCCCTGGTATGTCGACGCAGACGCGCAGCCCACCATCCTCGCCTGGATGGGGAGCCACAGCTGGTGGGCGATGGCAACCCCTCATGATCCTTGACTCCAGTAGTTCTTGTATGGCCTTGCTAACAAACTCCTGCTAGTCTGACCTTCCTTTCCTGGCTTCATCCCGAGGAGAGCGTGTTTCGAAGCACGCCTCCACATGGTGCCCCAGCGCCTCTCTCGTGACCTTGGCGAGGTCGGTGGCTCTCCAGGTGAGAGCCCCCGAGCCCTGCCTGAGGAGGGCGCCGGGCGCGCTTCCCTATGCGATTGAAGGAGGGTCCCCCTGGGCGAACGCGGGCCTTGAAGGGCCTGCCTCCTGAGGGTCTGAGCCTGACGCTGTCTTCTTCTTCTTGGGGGTGGTCTCGGGAAGCCTCCTGCTTCCGCGATCCGGGTCTTCTAGTGATGCAGCCTGAAAGGCTCGCTCCAAGGCACACACTGCATCCTTCTCTTGACATGGCACCGTGATGATGCCGCCGCTTCCTGGCATCTTGAGGACGTTGTAGCCATGGTGAGTCACGGCCATGAACTTGGCCAGCGCCGGGTACCCGAGGATGGTGTTGTACGGCAGGCGGATGTGGGTGACGTCAAAGTCGATGAGCTCGGTGCGGTAGTTGTCGTAGGTGCCGAAGGTGACTGGGAGGCGGACCTGCCCGATCGGGATCGTGGAACCGTCGGTGACTCCGGAGAAGGGCTTGGTCAGCTGAAGCTAGTCATAGGGCACTTGGAGGCTGTTGAACGTTTCCACGGATAGGACATTGATCCCTGCCCCTCCGTCGATGAGGGTCCTGGTGACCAGAACGTTGCTGATGACTGGGGAACAAAGCATTGGGAGGACTCCGGCTGTGGCTGCGCATTTGAGCTGGTCTGCTGAGCTGAACGTGATGGTGCAGGCCGACCACCTGAGGGGACGCGTTGCTTCAAGCTTGGGGAGGACTGCATTCACTTCGCGAGCAAACTGCTTGAAGATGCATTGGGAGGCTGGGGCTTGAGCTCCGCCCAGGATGCAAGCGATGGCGCGAGGCTCCTGAAAGCCCCCAGCCCCCTTGTCTTGGTGGCGGTCTTCATTCCTTCTCGGCTGAGGCGGCAACGGCGGCAGGGCTGGGTTGCCGTGGGGGCGATCATCGCGAGGCTGATCCCTCCAGTCCCCCTCACGAGGCGGGTCGCGCCAGCGGTCCTCGCGAGGTTGGTCGCGCCAGCCTGGACGTGGGCCGCGGTCTTCCCAGCGTCCCGGGTTCCTTCCTCCTCCTCGGCCGTAGCCCCGGTCAGCCCGGTCAGGGCGCCGGCCGACTCTTCCTTCTCGCACAGCACGGAGTTCTTGGCATTCATTGGTGTTGTGGGTGTGGAGGTCGTGGTACACACAGTACCGGCTGCCCCTGGAGGATTCAGACAGATCCTTGCCCCGCTTGGTGTCCGGTTCTGCCGCGAGCACGGCAGCCCCCTTGCGCTTCACGTCCTTGGCCTTGGGCTTCTTCTTTTCTGGGTCTGCGGCAGGCAGCTCGAGGAGGGAGAGGCGTCCCTCCTCAGCTCTGGCGCCCTTGGTCGCCAGGTTGAATAGCTCCAGGGAGGTGCAGAGGTCTTCATGCATCGCCAGCTCCTCCTTCATCTTGACGTTGCGCACGCCATCAGAGAAGGCCGAAATGATGGCTTCTTCGGACGCCCTGGGGATCTTGAGGCGTGCGCTGTTGAAGCGCTGGATGTACTTCTGCAGGGTCTCCCCAGGTTGCTGCTCGATGCGGCGCATGTCGCTCACGGCGGGAGGCCGGTCGCGGGTACCTTGGAAGTTGGCGATGAAGCGGGTACGCATCTGGTCCCAGGAGGAGATCGTGCCTGGGGCCAGGTTCAGGAGCCAAGTGCGAGCACCTTCCTTCAGTGCCATGGGGAACCAGTTCGCCAAGACCTTTTCGTCCCCGCTGGCAGCTTCGATTCCCAGCTCGTAGAGCTGGAGGAACTCTGTGGGATCAGTTGTGTCGTCGTAGCGAGGAGGCAGGTCCGGCTTGAACTTGCCGGGCCACGCGACGCTACGCAGCTCGGGGGTGTAGGCGCGGTAGCCAGCGGTGGCCGCGGGAGGTTTTGGTTGAGGGAGAGCTTGGCCTTGTGGGTCCCCTTGCGCTGCAGCTAGGAGCAGCGCGGGGTCGTGACGTGCCGGAGCTGGAGCAGGGTCTCGGCGAGCCGGGGCCAGGAGCGCCCGGGCGGCCTCTTGCGATCGCGGGACTTCTTGGCAGCTCCGTTCCTGCTGGGCCGGTGCATGGCGGAGCGGGTTCCACCCAGGAGCTGCACGCCTTGGGGCCATGGCATCTTCTTGGAGAGGTGGTGGCTGGAACGCCCTCGGGGCTTCATTGCTCATGCGGGGCGGAGTGCGGCGCAGTGGTGCGGAAGGCGTGGGAGAGCCCCCTGCGCCGCGGACGAGCTCGGCGACGCGGTCGAGCCACTCCTCGTAGACGTCGTCGACAGGGCAGTAGCGCAGGAGCTCATTCGCCGCGAAGAGCGCAGCTCGAGCCTCCAAGGGCGCGCGTAGCGCGTGTGACAAAGAACCGGCTGGGGTGAGCGACGGAGTGGCGGTACGGCCATCCCGCCGCACAGACGGGTGTTGAGAGGACGCTTGCTGCTCGTTCCCCGCCGGGCCGGTGGCGGCGTTGACGGCGGGCGACGGGGAACAACGAGGACGCCCCCCGATAGGGGCTGTCTGGACGGCGCGGGAGGCGATGGCGGCCCGGTGCTCGGCGCGGGCCCGACGAGCGTCAGACATGGATGCGGTGGTCGGAGGAGAGCGAAGCGGCGGAAGACTGATTCCGGCGCACCCCTACCTGGCGCGCCAAATGTCGGATCACGGGTTCCAGCAGACCCTTAAGGTTCGAACTCTGTTGTGCGCGCGGAGATCAAGCCCTCTGCCTCTACGTCTCGTAAGGATCTAACTACTGCAAGAACAACACAAGAGACACAGGGTTTATACTGGTTCGGGCCACCATTGTGGTGTAATACCCTACTCCAGTGTGGTGTGGTGGATTGCCTCTAGGGCTGATGAGGAAGAACAATACAAAGGGGAACGACCTCGCGAGGGTCTGTTCTTGGCTAGGGGATGAACTACTGGGGGGAGTTCGATCGCCCTTCTCTCTCTGTCTGCTGCCTATCTAACTGATTGCCGGGTTGCTCTCTCGATCTTCCCGTCCCTTCTACCCTGGGGGTGGCTACTCCTATTTATAGGCAAAGGCCCTGGGCCTCTTCCCAAATATCGAGCGGGAAGGGCGCCAACAATTGGCCAATTTGAAGGGGAACATCGGGTACACTTATCCTGACTAAAGTTGATCTTCGCCTGCCAAAGGCTCTGGTGATGACGCCGGCTTGGGCTCCACAGTGACTTCCTCCTTGTCGTGGAGCTGGTCTTGGTCTCGTTGCACCGAAATGGGTGCCTTTGCTTGATCCTCTCGCCTGCGCTTGCCCCCTTTGCACCGAAGAGGAAAGGGAGGACGCTGCGCGGGCTGGCGCCCGCCTGGCACCTTTGATCGTCATGACTTGCGTCATGGGCACCTCGTGAGGTACCCCACCTTGATCTCTCCGCCTCCTCGCGAGCCAGCCTAAGGAGGCCGTGCCGGAGGAAGCGCCATGTCGTCCGCCTCGCGAGGCTTGGCCCCTCGCGAGGGTCTTGAGCCTTGTGTTGATGAAGATGGGCCACGCTGGGCCCCCACTCGAGCCGCGCCGCAGGCCGCAGGCAGGCAAGTCTGGGGACCCCCGTTCCCAGAATGCCGACAGCGAGAGAGAAAGATATTTCACAACGAGAGTGATAGCTAGAGAGACATACGAGGGAACACAAGATATCTCTAGGGAGAGAGGGTGTGTGTGAGCGACATACAAGAGAACAATGGAGAAATATGAGACCCTGGGAGACAGAGTTTGTGTTTGTGTGTGAGAAAGATATATTGAAGAGGAAGAGTCGTAGGTTCTCATATCTAAGGAGCGAAAGACATCTCTGTATGAGGGGTGTGTGAGTGGCACACATGGGAATAGTAGAGAGAAATGAGACCCCGGGAGACAAAGTTTTGTGTTTGTGTGAGAGAAAGAGATTCCACATGGAGAATCAGAGTTAGAGACACATAGCAGGGAGCGAGATATACTTAGAGAGAGATAGAGTGATGAAGGTCGAGGGAGAGAGTACCGCCAGTGTGTTACGAAGATAAAAGATCATTGTCGACATACAGGTAGCACGAGAGATACCTGAGAGACGACGTATGCGTATAGGTCCAGAGAGATAGTCCTATATAAGCATGAGTGATAGCTATATGAGACGAATATCTGGATTAAATGGGATTCAAATATTTAAACTGGAGATCAAGACATCGATAATATCATAACGCAAATTGGTGTATCAAACATGCATATTCATTTGAATTTGGGCACACGTGTAATGTTATATAGTTTATCAATATAGGTGATCCATAGATTCTTCAATTACAAACAATGCATGGTTTATATGCAATTAATGTCTAAACGGGATTACACTATATGTTGCATGTGTGAAACACATTATACATGTTTGAGAAGTAAAAAACCCGCATGAAACACACATTAATTGGAGACAGTTAGCGAGGAATGCATACATTGGATTTCAACATAAAGTGGTTTCAAATATTTGAAAATCCAAATTGATGGATACAACCTTATGAATCTGAGATCATGCCATTTGTAAACCATACTTATGTATAAATGGTGTTGTGCTTTTGAAAGTGTATATAAAAAAATGATGTATATAGAATGTAATTCCAATTGAAAATGGATCCCGCCTAGAAAAAAATAGAATACAAACGGGATTCGAATTGAGTTGGCACGGTAAACATGCACTCTGCAAAATTTGAACGAAGCGGGGAAAGTCACAGTAACCGCCCGAAACCAAAATCTGTGAGATGGAAATCACTACTGCCTATCCCTGCCACGCAAAGCCTATCTGTTGGATTTCTATAGGTTTCGATAGGGATAGGTTTGTAATTTCACCCAAACGCGCCTCTCACCCGGATTTATACATGGTGGATGCCAAAACACAGTGTGCCCTCGGCCGAAATCGACTCCCTCCCTGATTCATATTCATACACAGTGGGCGCCAAAAACAAACTCTCGTCGGCAAATATTCGGTGTATGTGAGATTACCGTCCTATCCCCAACCGACTAGTGTTGCTGTGATGTAGTAGAAATTTGAAATGGGGGCTAAGTTTGTAAATTTCCTCGCATTTGAGACAAGCGCGCCCTGAATACATGGTTCCCCCCTTCCTCTCTACCTCCCTTTCCCCCATTCGTACTCCGTGGGCGCCAAAACACCCTCTCCACCCCACCCTCCTCCGTTCGCCGCCGTCCGCCACCGTCCGCCACCCCATCCATCGCCGTCCTCCTCCACCATGCCGGAGCTGATACCCCAATGCCGTCGTCCATTACAAGAGATCGACCTCTCTCATCCACGGCTGCGGACCGGGATCCTTGCATCCCGTCCTCTCGCTTCATCCCCGTCGTCGTCCACCTTGTCGGCGCTGCTCCTACGACCGTCTCGTCCACCGCGCCCTGCCGCCATCGTCTACCCTCCTAGATCTGCTTCCACACTGCCAACAGCCATCGCTACCGTAGCACCGTCAAATTCTCAGCAGATGCATACACGGCGCCGCACCAGAGGCGGTACTCTTTCGTATCTGCTCAACTTATTTATCGCAGCAAGAAAATAGATCGCCATTGCTTTACTCTAATTTCTTGTCTTGGTTGTGAAGTTGCCTTTGTCCGGTTTGCACCTTCAGATCCGCCATTGCACGCTCAACACTATACTCCCAATGCTTATGGTTTCCCCTTTTATAGTCCACACTAGTTAAATCATAGTAGACTAAATTTCAAATTTGGGTCAGTCGATTTTTCAGAGCTCGTTGGAGTTCGCCGGTGCGATCGAAGGGGCTCGGGTGGTTGTGGGGCCTCACCGAACGAAGAAAACTCGACACGGGTGGGGGTTGGGGCGGGGGTGGCGGAGGAACACAGCCGGTGGGGGCCAGTGGTCCGGCCGGCGGCCCGTGCGGTGTTCTGTATGGGAAGAATCAGAGACGAGGAAGAAGAAGGGTTAGGAGACGTAGGATCTTCATCCAACCGCCTGAAATGGTCGAGAGACAGCTGCAAGTTGCATTCTTAATGCGCTCTGGTTCATCATGTGTGGGCACTGCGCAACCAACATTTTATTATCCAAAATCTGCTTGCTCTTCTTTACCATGTTCCTCTTTTGTTCTCCTTTAATATGTACCCTCTCCGTTCCTAAATACAAGTCTTTGTATAGATTCCACCATGGACTACATATGAAGCAAAATGAGTGAATCTACACTCTAAAATGTATCTGGATACATCTGTATGTGATCCATAGTGGAAATCTCTACCAAGACTTATATTTTGGAACGGAGGGAGTATGATAGTAGTACAGTATGTTCCTTGTACTGAAGATGAGTAGGGACATTTGCAGTGTAGAGGTCTATACGGTCGGTTGTGATAGACACTTTGAGCCTCTTTGATTCGTAGGATCTTGTAAACATAGGAATAGGATTTGTAGTGGCCTGCCCACTTGAATCCTACAAGAATAGCAAGGAAATGCGGGGAGTTGTGTCGCCTTTGAGAATTATGCTGATATTAACAGTACCGCACCTTCACTTGAAGAGAGCTGGCATCCGTAGCCTTTCTAGCGGTACCGGCAATACTAGCACATATATTCCAGCAAGTTCCACTTTGCTGATTTTACTCTGATGCTTAAGGTTTTCCCGTTATATCTACACTATCATCTGTGTAGCTACTTTGTGTCGCACTAGCAGCAGTCCACTCTTGAAGCTAAACACTGCAATGACTTACAAAATTGGCACCAAGGCATTGAGTGCCATTCTGGATGCAATGAAACTCATACGCTCCCACCTGTTGATTCTTGTTCAGAATACGATCCTAATGACTATTCTAACCTCGGGGAGTCAAAGGCAGATGGTCTATCCTGTTCAGGTGCCTGTTCTAATTTGGCAATGTTTTATTGATTGCGGGTATCTTGCATATATAGTCTTGCATTTCTTCTACTTTGCTGCACCGCCATCTGCTTAGTTTACTCATGATATATGTCGAGATGCCATGCCCATCCATTATCAATACATATTCCATCTGTCATCATACCATGTTTTTTCACTCAAATCCTGTTCTTGTGCATCAGACATCAAAAAGGAAGAGGGTGATTGCCGAACCTGAAGGAGCATCAGCAAAGTCCTTAAAAAACCTGGTGGTGCCGGAGAAATCAGACAGCACCCCACTTATATTGGATGTACAACCAGTGACACAACACGTAGGACCGACTCTAGCAGACTGTACCCATACTTCACTGGCCACACCACTAGCCCACCACACAGGACCTGCACTCCAGCAAAAGGTATACCGATTTCATTTGCCATAGCACCAGCTGTACCACAGAAAAATCCCACTCCAACAAAAAGTACAGCAAGTCCACCGACCAAAGACCTATCCCAACTACAGAGACGGCCAATTCCTGCAGATTGGAACCCCATTCCATTTATTCCTAGTTTAAAAGACAATGCTTTGAATGTTGTTAGGCACTATGTGCATATATTCCCATCATGGGAAGATTATTGTGAAGACAAACACCATTTTCACATCTTCCTGTCCAACTTACGTGTAAGTGCTATTATTCATGGTTATTATTTTCCTGTTTTCTGCTGATTGAACACATCAATGATTTACATTACATTGCTGTAACTAGGCGAGGGTCAATCTGTATAGTCATGACGAGCAAAGCTTGCTTGTGCTTTTCAAGGAAGCATTGCAGCAGTATCGGTGTTACCTGAGGAAATCACACTTTGATGGCAAGTCTATAAACGAATTTCCGGTGAAGTCTCATGTGTTAAATTTAGAAGACATTGAATGGAAAAACCTTGTTATGCACTAGTCTCGTTCCCAGGATGAGGTACTGTCTATGAAATCACATGATAATTTGAACTTCTACTTTTCCGCATGTGCCTTACGGATCTTTTTGCAGGAAATCTGCTCGAAGAAGAATTCCGGTTTGACAAGAACGACAGGATATCGCAAATATGTTGCCTGCTGCTTTGCTCTTGTTAGTACATGTTGTCCTGTATCACTGTACTTGCATACATACCTAGTTCATTATGTGACAGCAGTATGCATGATAGCTTGCTTATCAATTGTTCGCTCCAAATTATCTGATCTGTATGAATGGTTACATTAGTGTAGAATATATCCAATGCCAATGTTTTTTAGCCCTGCATTGTTCTTGTAAGTACATGCTGGCCTTTATCAGTGTACTTATAATGACAGGTAGTTGTTCATGTACCATCACTCTGCAGCTTATTTTCCTTTGCCCTCCATTTTCTACACATCAGATCTATATTTACTCTTACCATAAGGTTGGTACTGAAGAAGTTTAGCTGTGCATTGCTCTTGGCTGTACCTTTTGCCTATATCACTGCACTTACATTTATAGCTACTTGGTTGTGTAGCATCACTCTTCATCTTATCTTGAATATTCTCCAGTTTTTTCGTATATTATCACATCTATATTTACTCTTAACAAAATTTAGAATAAAGGCAATGCTTTTGAAGAAGATTATGTGGTAAACTTCTTGAATTGCCCCCCCCATCAGCACGGACAAGGCCTTTAAAGAGCCTGTCTTCACCAATAATGTAAGTTTGTCCATCTCAAGCCTTCAAACTTTGTTGTATATATTAGGTTAGGCATGACTGCAACAGCTTTTTATTTTTGGTGTTTGCATCGAATTGCTTGTTTAAAGTTTATTATATGTAGTTCATAAACAAAAGTTTGTTCTTTCTCAATTTAACTTTTCAGTTGTACAACCAAGTTCCTTCTTCATACCATGTAAATTAAACTATACACAGCAAGTGATCTTCTTTTGCACTGCATGTATGCTTCTGTTCTTCATCCGTAATCCAGTGGTGTGGTGAAACTACCCACTACAGCACAATGTCATATTATGCAATGTCTTAACTATGAACAATGTCATATCATTCTACTATTATTTAAACCGTCTCTTTATTTGCCAATCTGAAATGGTATAAATTGACAGCACACTAACCATTGATACTTATGAGTTCTTGATCTGTAATGCAGTGGTGTCGTGAAGCTGCCAACTCCTTCACAATGTCATTTCCTGCCATGTCTTGACCTGAACAATACCATATTGTGTTAATGCAAATATAAACTGTGTTACTTTATTCATCACTAAGGAATGTGATGAATTGTCAGCGCTGATTCTTTTATGTGCAAAACCAATCATCTGTCTGCTTGTTTATCTTTCAGAGTGAGGAAGATATAAGTGTTGAACAAGCGCAGTCTCATCATCTTGCTATGCTGCTTGCGCTGCAGCTCCCCAGCAGGGCTAACCTTTCTTGAACTCTATTGAAGTGCTGTCGGTTTTGTATATTATTTTGTCGGCGTGTTTATTTGCACTGGTGGCGATCTTTGATGCCCAGTGTATGTAATCTGCTGTCTGCTTGTGCTTTATTATCATAGTGGCGAACTTTGATGTCCAGTGGATGTAATATGCCATAATTTCTTTATTGTATAGTCTAGGTTTTTTCTTATTCACGATGCTGCAGTTATTTTACTGTATATATATATCATGTCTTCGTAGTAAACCGGCCAAACCGTAAAATTACGGTACATAATCGGGCCGTCATGCAATCACGATGTAGGTTGGGCCTGAAACGTGCCGAACAACTCATGGGCCAGTAGCAGCCTGAAATGAACCCCGGCCCATGATTGTGCGAATCAAATCATGGGCTTTTAACAGGCCAAAAAATTGTCTCGATCCTTGTTTGGCCCAATCAGATATCGGCTGCGAGCAGGCCGGATGCAAACCGGGCCGTAGTTAGGCCCAACTATATGACGGGCTTTTAACAGGCTGAAATTAATATAGGGCCGGAATGTTAAACGGGCCCTTAACAAGCCAAAACTAATATCAGGCCGAATTACTAAGTGGGCCTTTAGCAAGTGGGCCCAAAAGCATAGTGTCCAGTTGACGGGCCGAATCTGATATGGGCCATAATTAGGCCCAAAACCTCTTAAAGGGACGGACCTGATCTCGGCCGTAATTTGGCCCAGAACATGGTAGGCTTTTAGCAGGCCGGATCTCATAGGGGCCACTATTAGGCCCGAAGCGTGGCAGGCCATTAATGGACCGGATCAAATATGGGCCGGCATTTGGCCCAAAACATGGCAGCGAGTTAATGGGCTGGCCTACTAGGGTCCTCAAAATCTTGTGGGCCTACAGCTGGGCCGGCCCATTAATGTCGGCGAAATATCGTGGGCCTTTAGCTGGGCCGGCCCATTATGATCCGCAAGAATTTTGTGGGCCTTTACCTGGGCCGGCCCATTATGGCACACAAAAATCTTGTGGGCCTTTACCTGGGCCGGCCCATTATGGCCCGCGAAATCTTGTGGGCCTTTAGCTGGACCAGCCCATTATGGTCCGCAAAATCTCGTGGGCCTTTAGCTGGGCCGGCCCATTATGGTCCGCAAAATCTTGTGGGCCTTTAGTTGGGCCGGCCCATTTAAACTTGTTGGGTCGTGCCACGTGTCGACGCATCATAGGCGCCTTCTGTCTAGTGAGTGGATGACATCTGTCCCGATGATGAGCCGACACGTGTTTCCTCTAGCCAATGATGATTTTACACGTGGAAAATCCCCATTGGTCGGGGCCGTTAACGGGTTATCGGATCCAATACCCGACCCGATAGCTTAACGGCGTTCCGTTACGGTGGATGTCACGTGTCGGTCACCCTTGACGAAAGCACTTCTATGACGCGCGGTTTATCGTCATGGAAGTGGACACTTCCGTGATGATAATTTTGGTAATGTCATGGAACACTTCTACGACAGCACATGTATGACTATCTTGATTTTGTCATAAATTTGTCATGGATGTACATGCATGACAAAAAACGCGACCTACTATGACAAACATGTATCATCACGGAAGTGTATTTTTTGTAGTGGAGGCGTCGCGGTAGGAGCCTCGTCAGGATCAGCGCCCGCTCCAGGGGCGCCTCCCTCCATCGCATAGGAAGGTGCGCCCGGCGCCCTCCTTAGGCAGGGCTTGGGGGCTCTCTTCTGGAGAGCCTCAGACCTTACCAACCTCACGAGGGAGGCGCTTGGGCACCACGTGGAGGCGTGCTTCGCGGCACGTGGCCCTCAGGAGAGCACAGGGCAAGGAGTGCCCACCACTCAGGAGTTCATCACCAAAACCACCCAGGAACTGCAAGAAGCAAGAGCCATGCGCGGCGACACTCGCCCACGAGGCGTAGCTCCGCATCCTGGCGAGGACGCTGGGTTGTGTGTCTGCATCGACGTCCCAGGGCTCAACAGGGCCGCATCTCAGGAGCGTTTCTGGCCTTCGCGTGTGGGCCGCTGCAAGGGCCCACCGCACAGCTATGTTCATATGCCCTTTGGCTTGCCGAGCGTGGCGTTGGCCTATCAGCGCAACATGCGACGTGTCCTGGTGGCTCAGGAAGCTAGGTACCACGCCGTTTTGGAGGAGATGGAGACGGTCTTCAGGGAACCTCCCGAGCCCCAGAGCCTCCCGAGGATCAGGGTTCTGGCGGCTCATGAGGAGTCATTTCTTCAACGCATGCCTTCAACTCCACCAACTATACTTCGTCTACGGAACAAGGTGACATCTTCCAAGCTCGTTTAGCTGGGAGCGCCCCTCGGGCTGCATTATCCCTGGTCGCGTGGGTTCGTCCCTGCGGCATGTATCCCTTTTGCTTATGTCTTTAGCTCACCTTGTTGGGGGCGCCCCTCGGGCTGCATCATCCCCAAGCCACTCGGGCCGGACCTGGTGGCACGTATCTTCCTGCATTTATCCAAGTTGTTATGCTCTCCATGCTTAACCTGCCAAATGCTATCACCTGCTCGATCATCTCCTCCCCCGGGGCCTCCACACAGGCACGGCGCTGGTGCATGGGTTCGTCCCTGCCACACCGACAAATCTGAGCGGTCGAGCTCTGGCTCGCGGCACGCCCCGCGCACGTCACCTCACCAGGCCCTCAGTGCCTTCACCTCATCTAGAGCAACCAGCGGCAGGCTGATAGCTGTAATGGCAAACCGTGTTTCTTCTTGTGCCTGTTCACAGGGATCCCATGGGAAGGATAGCAGGCAGCACCGTGAGTCTCCTTTTCTCTTGTGCAATTCGCTTGCGCGTTCAAAGGGGGGCTCCTGAGCATCGCGACTCAGGAGCTCTCACTGGCTCTCTAGCCCTCACCCCCTGGCCTTGACCACGGCATCGCGACCTGGCATACCAGTAGCGGCTGAGCTCGCTCGAGGGCCGGGACCTGAGGACGTAGAGCACTAAGGAGAGCATGAGAGGAGGGAAACTCGTATGGGTCGGCCTAGTTATGTCGCCCGAGTAGGCGTGTAGCCAGGAGTCGCCACGAAATCAACAAGATAAGTCCCGCACTCGGATCGGCTAAATGTTTGGGCCTAATGGTGTCTCACGCCTTGTCGCAACCCCGTTGTGGCCACGTCAACTCCCTTTCTCGCCTTACCATGGCTGCTTGAGCGCTAAGGGGGACCTCCTAAGCATCGCGCCTCAGGGGCTCTTACTGGACCTCGGTCCGCACACCTCCTGGCCTTGACCACGGCATGCGACCTGGCATACCAGCGACGGCTGTAGCCTGCCTGGGGACCGGGACCTGTCAGCGTAGAGCAAACAAGCTATCACGAGGAAAGAAAGGGGGACCGAGCCTTAACGGGACATGCATTCACCAAATTCTCATAACAGGGAAGATAAGCACAAAAGACATTACAAACCCTTACATGCCCCCACGGGGTAATTCATGATTCTTCGCAGGAAACAAAAGCTGATACTAAGGGGAATCCTATCTACATCCTTCCGTGGCGGACACCATCATCAACAGTGGGCCACGGGAGGCCGGCGCCAACCCCATCCAGATCAGCGGCGGCGACGGCCGGACACCGCAGCCCTGCTCCGGGCGCGGCGAGAGCTCGGGGGCACGTAGCTGTCATCACTCGTCTCCGGAGTCTCATAGAGCTCAGGAGAGCTGCTGGACTCCCAATGGTTGCTGCTGCTGGTGTGGTCGTGAGCGGGACGCGGGTCAGCCTCACGCTCCTCTCCGGAGCAGCACTCCAGGCAGCGGCCCTCAGCATCAAAGACCTTGAAGAAGAGCGTGGAGACGCCGTCGTACTCAAAGTGGATTGCGAGGGCGCCCCTCGCACGGCCCGTCTTCGATCTGCTCGATGCCCTCTTTGAAGATTGAGGTGTTGTGCATGTTGGGGTGCAAAGAAGCACAAGCGAGAGTGGTCGCCGTATAACCTTGGATGGGGATGAATTGTGTGCTCGGGGGTGTGTGTGTGTGTGTGTGTGTTGTGATGCGTGTGTCTCTGTGTGTGTGTGTGTCAGATATTGAGAGAAAACAAACATAAGGAGAGAAATGGGTATTCACGAAGAGATTGTGCGGGCCTTGAGGTGGGCAGGGGCCGGGTGAGGGTGTCAAAATGTGCGCATTGATGCATGTGTTGCATGCGACCGTGCGAGGGATGGACGAATCGAGAGAGATGGTTGTTGTGTTACGGATGCTCCTCTCTCTGTCTCTCTGTCTCTCTATCTCCCTCCCTCTCTCTCTCACACACACACACACAAACACACAAGTAAACTAGAAGACCATTCTCTCATGTATACACAATGTATCGGCATCTATCTATGTCTCACTCATGCATGATCATTTGCACATTCACACCTCTCTATGTCTGTATCACACGCACACCGTCTCCACATTGCCCTTCCGCCACAACACACATATGGACACATACACACGTTCTCTCTTAGTCACACACACAAAATCAGTATTAAAAAAAAATAGGGCGCACCTAAAACGTCCAAATCCAAATAAACACGAACTGGAGCTAAATTCAAATATATAGAAATATTGCAACGTCAAGAACTTTCACAGGAAAAAAGTTGAGTAGTATTCGAGGATTGTTTTCACACACACACAAAAAGGTTCGGTGGATGTCCTTTGAGCGCGACACGGTGACGCACCGTTCGATCGACCGTGCGGCCATGGTTCACGCGCTTGCACAGGATTCCGTATCATGGCTGTGGTACTAACTAATAAAAGCGCTGCCTAAGTCTAATGTTTACGTGTACTAGTACGGTTTTCTTTTAAGTTTGACCAACCTTATATATAAAACTAAAGTAAGCTCCCACACGCGCACTCATCAATATGCCGCCGCCGTCGTTGCGCATGCCAGCGCCCGCCTGCTCTGGCCAACAATTTCTCGCCCATCACCGCCGTGTCGCTGCCATCCCTGTGCCATGAAGCCGAAGGCTCGCCCGCTCACGTCGTCTGTAGTCCCTCCTCGCGATGCCGCCACGCTGCCAAGCACGCGAGCAGCTGGTGGAGCCGCGTCTATGCACGTAGCATACGAAGAGGAGGACGAGCGCGTGCTCCAGCACGCCGACGAGAAGGAACTAGCGTGTCATTGTCGTCTCCGCCCGCAGGGAGGAGGCCGCATGGTGGCTGTCGCGGCGGAAGCCGGTCGCGCGCGCGTCGAGCCCGCAAACCGGGTGCGGACGCGGAATCTACCTTCGAGACCTTGAATGCCATGTGGGTCCTGCAATCTGAAGGAGCAATTTGGGTCAGTCGACTCATGCGAGTCGTTTGATGCAACATGGATGGCTAGAAGGGCTTCTTCCACCTCTTCTGCCGTATTCTTCCTCCGCTCCGTCGAACTTCTTTCACAAATCGACTGACCCAAATTATACTACTAGTACGAACGTATTAAGTACAGTAGGAACACGAAGATACGAGCAGTAGTACCAACTGCAAGAAGAACAATAGTAAGACATAGTGCTAGTACTACTGTACGTACTAAAGAGTTCAAATAACGAGAAAGAACATAAACATAGTTCTGTTGGGGCCTCAACACAACACACCCTTGAAAATAAACTAAGCAACTAGTCCACTTGACACAACAGTAGAACCATCATGAACGACGGCACTGCCACCTACTCGGAGTCCGAGTCCACGTCCTCGACTTCGTCCTCGTCCCTCTTCCTCTTCCTCTTCACCGACGCTTCTTTGCTTGAACCGGACACTGGGCTCTGCTTCTTCATCCAACCCTTGTAGATATTTAAACAAAGGTAGGCATCCATTGCTGCGTACAGGATGTGATCTTCATCTAATGTCTTCGACTCCCATGCATGATGAAACTCGTGATGAGGTTTCTTTAGTTTAGCGTACGAAGGATCAATCATGGATGCTGCCAGGGTCAGCATTGAAGGTTGAGAGGAGGACACCAGGCTTGCCTTCTGGAGATCGAAGGGCTGGCCTACAACGAGACCTATCCGACGTAGGACATCCCTATCGTTCTTAAAGCCTACAGTAACGAATTTCACTCTTTTGTCCTTGAGGAAGTTCTTAAAATCCTGGCACTCAACGTCGGCATGGCATATGTGGTAGACCAAGCAAACGTTATGTACGCAAACCTGGATCACGGTGGGCTTCTTCCTCTCTTCGTCCTTTAGATCCTTCTCTCGTCCCAGGACTGTGGTGTACTCAACATCTAGCCCAGCGACCCACTCATCCGTTGAACTGTTGAGCATGCGTAGGAAGCGAGCAAGCCATGCTTTCATCGTCTCGGATCCACGTGTGTAGATGACGATGAACTGATCGCCGGTAATGGCTCTAACCTGGTACTTAGCGGCGACCATGAAGATTTGGGAGGCCATGGATTTTGGAGGAGGGTTAGGAGAAGTTGAACTGTTGTACCCCGCAAAAAAACTGGGAGCGAACTAATGTGAAAGGACGGGACGGCTGGGAGCGAACTGTTGTAAGGTAGAAGACGGGGACGAGTAGGGCGTGCGAACGGCGTGGGTTGCTGGCTTGCCCGGTGGATAAACGGCCGCAAGCCCCCAAAGAGTTCTCGAGAACTATGCGGGACCCACTAGATGTCATGTCTACTAGACCCATATCGTAGGCCTGGCGGTATAGCTTCTGCCAGTTCGCCTGCCATGCCGGCGCGTGGATGTAACTTCACTTAATTCCGTCAAACGTCGCGCCTCCCACGACCTTCGCCTCCCTCACGCGGTCGCGCCCTTTGAGACTTCGACTGGCTATAAATGAGCAATTTTTGGCCTTTTTTTAGACAAGCAATTTTTTTGCCTACTCCGCATGCATGATACTCACTCTGGTCCTTTTTACTCCCGTCAACCATTTGCAAAGTGTTTGATCGGATTTATACTTTTTTTTGAACACCACCTTATATTAATTAACCAGCCACACCAGTACACTCATTCGATACAATATTCACCACACAGGGTGGTACGTTATTTACAAGAATACCATCTAATCTATTGTCAAAGCTATACTTAGCGATTAAGTGTGCCACCTTATTGGCCGAACGGCTAATCTTTGACAATTGAAGATTGTTGATCAACTTCGAGATGCTCAACGCTTTCATCTTCAGGTCACGCATAGCAGACCTGTCATAGTCCCCCGATGCAAGAGACGCTACCACAAAAGCGCAATCAGTCTCTAAAATTACAGGATTATGAAGAGAAATGCCTATGTAGAGACCAGCAATGCAAGCCCTAAGCTCAGCTTCCTCCACGCTTTGACAGGCATCAATGAAATCCCACGACCAAATTATACTAAAGATATCAATATCTACAATACTCCCTCCGTCTAGGTGTGTAAGTCATCTTACGAAAACCAAATAATCCCAAAACACTTAGGCGCGGTGCATTAACTTCTACCTCGTTTCTTGTTTCTTGACATATCAACCAATAGGAGATGTGGGTGTGCATGCTTTTAATGACTTGACACTACCAAACACGACATGCAGTGGTTAGTTCATTGCATGCAATGCTATTAATTAGCAAATAAACATTAAGATCTCTCGTTTTCCCCTCCTCCTTGGTCACAGTGCACAATCTAAGATGACTTACTCACCTAGACAGAGGGAGTAGTGATTATAATGAGTATAAGAACTACGTTTTGTAATGAGTGTAAAAATATTGTTTTGACATTGTGAATGTTGACACATTGTGGAATAGTTTTTGCAGTCTGCAAAAGTACTCAACTAGTGCTGTCGTTCTGCACAAAAAAATGTGTTCACCAATGCATGCATGAACACTAGTTACTCTAACCCCCCTCTCTTCTTTAATTCTTTGCCACATCAGCATGTTTGCTATTCCCGTGTGCATGATACCAGCTAAGATACCACCATTATGGCCAGCCTTAATCATTGCATGCAATAATTTAGTGCACCTTGAAATATGAACATGTGTGGGGCGTGTATGTTTTTAATGACTTGAGACTATACCTAGCCCGGCATGCAAGATGACTTATTATGCACCGTTCCCCATACCTGCATGCATGACTCTCCTTCCCCCACGCTCGTCCAATCCATTGTGACCAGCAATATTTCCACCCCTTCGCTCCCCCGTAATTTACTCCAACAAATATGCCCACGTAGTTATTACTTAACTGCGGGTGCATTGGGTCACTGACATATGGGCCCAACAGGGGTCTGGCCCACATGTTAGTGATGCAACTGGACCTGCAGTTAAGTCAGTGCAGCCCAGTCCATATCTTACGTAGGTGTGCCATTGCTCGCTATAAATACTACGCCTCCCACGACATCGCTATCTCCTCCCCCTCACGTTCACGTTCATCGCTATCTCCTCCCCCTCCCTCTCACGTCAACCACCATGGCATCGCCCCTCCGAAGCCCTAGGAGCCCCTTGCTGCACCGCACGGACGGTCACGCGTCGTCGTTCTATTCCTCGCCGCCACTAGTCGAGGAGGACGCGTCGGTGTTCCGCTCCTCGCCGCCGCTAGTCGAGGAGGACGCGTCGGTGTTCCGCTCCTCGCCGCGACGCGACACATTGCCGTTCTGTTCCTCGCCGCCACTAGTCGAGGAGGACGCGTCGGTGTTCCGCTCCTCCCCGTGACGCGTCGAGGTGGATGCGTTGGCCTTCCCAATCTCGCCAGCACGCGCGTCGGAGGACGCGTAGGCTCCCTGGTACGATGAGAACGACGCGCCGCCCGCCGAGCCCCCCAGCCTTGAGGAGCTTTGGAAAGAAATGGATGTCGCCTTGTGGGAGGCTTTGCCTCCAGCAGAGCGCGCCAAAATAGAGGCGGAGAAAAAGGCCGAGGAAGAGAAGCGCACCGCGGAACAAGCTGCCTGGGAGGCCTATGTCGCGTCCGAGAGAGTCAAGCAATTTGCTCTTTGGCAGAAGGCTCGTGCGAGGGCCGTGAGGGTGGCGGAGGACGCCCGTGCCGATGCCCTGAGTGCAGTCGGGCCTAAGCGCCTCATCTACGCTTGGTCGTACGTGGACCGGGTGCACGCTTCCAGCGAGGAGGAGTACGTGTTGGCGCCGGATCACCACACCGGTGAGATCGCGCTCGCCCGCCGGCAAGCTACCAATCAGCACCTCCTGAGTTGCGAGGCTGAGGAAGAGGCGTTGTGTCGGTGCGCTGGGAAACGGCCGCGCACCAGGGCACTCGTGGCGCGCTGCAAGCGCTCCTGCTAGTGCCGTGGCTTTTAAGAGTATAATTTTTGTTTCGTAAGGTGATCTCATTAGTTTTGGGACGCAAATGATAAATCCCGAACGTTCAGGAATTTTTAGCGTCCTTAATTAAGTATGTAAAAGGGAAAGTTTGGAAACCTTGTATTCGTACACATTTTGCAAGTACGTGCATATAGCACAAACTTTACTATATACTATCGCACTACACGTCTCTCTCGATATATGCTTGCAGACTTTGCTACTCCCTCCGTCCAGGTCAATAAGTCATCTTTGGTTGTGCACCTTGACCAAGAAGGAGGGAAGACTTATACACCTAGATGGAGGGAGTACTACTATTACTTATGTACGTGCAAAATGCACGTTTTAACATTACGATGCGGTTTTTGTAAAAGTAGAAAAACAGCACTAGTCAAGCTTGTGAAACGATTCAATGCAAAACAAATGCAAAAATGCTCGTTTGATTGTTTACTTTTAGCTTCCTTCTCTGTGGTTATTTCTCTGTCATACTTTGTACGGAGTATCTCACTGGTTGGAAAGGCATGCAAATTCCCAAACCGCTTCCTACACCCTGTATCGAATTTTTTGCCTAACAAGTTGTGCCGTGCAATTGGAATTCTAACTTGAGTACTACTACTAGTAGGAGTACCAGGGGCCAGTTCTTTTAGGCTTCTAGATTAGTAATCCCATAACTACCGTACCTCCGTCCTGGTTTATTGGTCCCCATTGTAATCTGTGTCAAATTTTGATCAGAAATTTAACAAATGAAATGTTAGTGCATGTCACATGCACTACTCCATCCGTCTAGGTGAGCAAGTCATCTTAGGCTGTGCACCGTGACCAAGGAGGAGGAGAGAATGAGAAACGTTAATGTTTATTTGCTAATTAATAGTATTGCATGCAATGAACTAACCACTGCATGTCGTGTTTGATATCTCAAGTCATTAAAAGCATGCACACTCTTTATCTCTTATTGGTTGATATGTCAAGAAACAAGAAACAAGGTAGAAGTTAATGCACCGCGCCTAAGTGTTTTGGGTTTATTTGGTTTTCGTAAGATGACTTACACACCTAGACGGAGGGATTACAATGGTGAAGAATAAACCAGTTAAATCTTTGGTCAAAATTTAGCACAAATTACAATGGTGAGGAATAAACCAGGACGGAGTAGTAGTTTAGAAGCCCAAATAAATGAGTGAGGCACCTTATTGTTACTCTCCACTATGACTAGTCTTGTGGGAAAAGCTGGGAAACCCGCCAAAAGAACTAGCCCTAGGAGTAGTAGCTAGGGATCGAGTGTGCGAGATGAACCTGAGAATGTAAATGCAGAGAGATGAAATGCAAAAAAGACGGAGGGATGTGATGGTTGCTTGTCCGTTTATTTTACCAGGCCACATATTACTGGGAGTGGTTGGGTTTTGTGATATGACGGCTTTACTGCCGTGCCACGAGCGGGGTGAGAGGTGAGACTCCCGTGCAGCACCGCCCTCTACACTTGTAGGAGTACTACATCGGTCGTGGTTTATTAGTCCCCCATTGAATTTGAGTGAAGATTTAATTGACAAAATGTTAGTGCATGTCAACAAAAACTATATGGTTGAATTCGTATTTGAACATAGTTTTGAATGATATAATTCTAGGTGACATGCATCAGCATTTATCGTACTATATATAATGTTAGTTCAATTTTTGGTCGTACTAATCTATAATAGTAAGGTGCCCGTGCGTTGCACCGAAGAGTGAAATGCATTTATCAGGGATTTGTTTATTTTGACAAAGGATGTGGGGGTCATCTCATGTGTAACGGGTATCGATAGGTTTCTTCGGATATTATTTCATCTCTAGAGCTCACAAACATCTGGGTGAAATAGATAAAAAGGTATCTTTTGCAAACAAAAGCGTTCAACTGTTCAACCTACATCCAAAACTTGTGAAGAAATAACACTTA
The DNA here is from genome assembly GCA_032464435.1 of Aegilops umbellulata. Classification (NCBI taxonomy): domain Eukaryota; kingdom Viridiplantae; phylum Streptophyta; class Magnoliopsida; order Poales; family Poaceae; genus Aegilops; species Aegilops umbellulata. Next base: position 127,548,612 of record CP136054.1, read on the forward strand.
CTATGCTTTGCAAGAAATGATCTTTAAGAAGTAGTTTTTGAGTATCGATTGTTATACATGTTGGCTACAGATGACATGACACTTTCTTATAGTCAACAGTTGGCTATACTATTAAGTAAAATTAACCATGCCCTTATACACCTAGACGGAGGGATTAAATCAGGATGACTTGCAAGCGGGCAGAGGAGATGTAAGAAATGGTTCATCGTAAGTCTTTCACCAGTACTGTAGTAAAAATTCATACATGGCAGATTCTAGACTAAACCATAAACGGATACACTTTTATTCATGCACGATACTTCAATAGAGCAAGATCCTGCATGGAAGTCTCCACATGCTTAGACAGCGGATTACATTGAGCGAAGACTAATGATCAACATTTAACTTGATAATGCGTATGTCCAGGTGAACCTCCTTGGAGTCCCCATGCACCGCATCGGCGGGTAAAGGATGCCATGGGTTTTCCAAGTCCACATTGGCGGGATAGTCCCAGCTCCCCAGAGTCCAAGTCCGTTCGATGAGGCTGGTGTCACCGACCACGCGACGCGAAGGGGTAGTAACACCGACCATGCACCCGTACATCGGCCTCGTGTCAGTGTCAGCGTCAGCAGCGTCGCCCCTGACGCACATTACAAAGACGCGGCGGCGGCCTGCACGGGCCTCGTCGGTGCCCATGATCAAGAGGAACACGATGTCGTCCTCCTCCGAGACTAGCAGGCGGCGGTGATCCTCCAGTGACTCCGGCATGGTGAACGGGTAGCACGTCTCGTACTTGATGTTCTCCGCCAAGGGCCAGCAGTGACCGCTGCACGCATCCGTGAGGTGATGCACCATGTCCGCCGGCGAACCACAAAATGGCATCGGGCACTCATAGCAGTGGACGAAGGGCCTATTATCAGGTTTTTGGATTGATGGAAATATGAGCAAATTACTATGATATTTAATCCAAATAAATAGGAAATAGATCATCATAGCATTGACAGAGATTAAACTACTCATGCGAACTAGCATAGCAGATGAACAGATCACATACTAGAAACAAGAATTCTACCACGATCTCGAACAGGAAGGATAGAATCACATACGGTGCAGCGGGAGCAGCACCGTTGGCGTAGAGGTTGTCACCCATGTCGTCGAGGATGAGGTTGCCGAGGTCGGGGAAGAAGTCGTCGTTCGCGAAGTCGTCGCTGCCAGCAGTCGCGTGAGTGTGCTACCCAAAAACCTGACCGCCCCTCTCCCGTACAGGATCACGAGAGGCGGGGTTCCGGAGGCCTGCTGTCCCTTCTCCCGGTGCACGCTGAAAGGAGGGATGGAGAAGACTTGCTTGGCGGCACAATGATCTGGACCGGTGGTGAGAAACTATATAGTGCGGGCCGGGTAGGTCGTGGGAGTATAGCTCTGTCCTCGACTCGGCTCAATCCCGCAACCTGGGGCGCGTCGTGACGAGGCGTGGCGTGGCGAGGCGAGCGAGGAGGAGGAGCGCGCGTGTAGGTCTCCTCTTCTCATGCTCATACAAGTGGTGGAAGAGCTCACCTTATAAAAGCCTACTAGCAAAATTCCAACATCGACCAGGCCGTCCATGAAACGGGAGTGGCTGTAGGGGACGTTGCGCCAGTTGAATATATGAGCAAGTACTACGAGATTTAATCAGAATAAGCACAAAATAAATCATGACGGCTATAACAGAGATGAAACTAATCATATGGACTAGCATAGTAGTAGGATACAGAGTAGAAACATGAATTCTACCACGACTTCGAACAGGAAGGACAGAAACACATACGGTGCAACGGGAGCAGCACCGTTGGCTTGAGGTTGTCGCCCATGTCCAAACACCACGTAGACACGGTCTTTGAGCATAGTTCGTAGTCGTTCCACGCTCGGGCATTGAAGTTTGTAACTATTTTAGATTAGAATATACTACTCCTCCGGTGCTAGTAGTAGAGCAGAGTCCTACTCTACTCAAGCAAGTTAGGGCATAGCACTGTAGGGAGTACCAGTACTACGATCACTCAAGCAAGTTGTCTGGCATAGACATGACCCTACGCTGCTGGTATGTGTCTCGTAAGTCAAGCGGCGTGCTGTAGTCATCATCACCTGTCCACTTCCCGCAGCACATATTCGCTTCTCCATCTTTGTCCGCACATAATCTCGTCCAATCTTCCATCCCCGCTAAGGCGCCTCCCCCCTCGCCCGAAACCCAAGCACTAACAATGGCAGAACCGAGCAGCGTCCACCGAAAGAGTGGCTGGAATACACTCCCTGCAGAGGTAATCAAGCTCATTGTTTCGCGTGTGGACAATCTTAGTACCATGCCGCTCGCCGCGTGCTCATCGGGGCTGTACCGTTTACTCAAAGCCCTCAGGCCGGAGCTTTTTAAGCCAGCTCCTTGCTTGCTGATGTCGCCTGATCTTCAGAAATGGCGTGTCACACAGCATAACGATCATAGGGTGGCGAGCATCAACCCCCTTGACTGCGATCCGATCCCCGTCAGCCTCAACTACATTAACGTTATGTACTGGGTCGGCATGAACACGTCTTGGATGGTGCTCGTCGACGGTCGCGGCAGCTGGGTGCTCGTGGAGGTCTACACCCGGCGATTGATCCCCCTTCCTTCGGTTAACACTGCACTGCTTTGGCACCGCGGCCCAGAATACTCGGAATCTTACAATAGCCAACATGATACCAAGTTTGATTTGCTCAAGGTTCTAATCTGCCAAGTGCCCACAAGATCTGTGAATTATAAAGACTTCAGGCTAATTGCGTTCTTCAATCGCGGTCTCGCCTATCTGACAGGTCACTGCGGTAAGTGGATAAATCTGCACATCCATCGCAGGATCATACATCCTCCATGGTTCTCTGATGCCATTGAACACAAGGGATTCATTTACGCTGTCGACTCCTTCTATGGATGAACGTATTGCTGGCCTACTCCAGTCATCGCTACAAACGACTGTTACAGCAGTATGCTACTTTCCTATGATACCATTATGGCTTGCTTATATTACTGTCAACATTTGCTAAAAAAATATTCATGCTCATAACATGTTGTTCTTAAGATTGACTAAATCAAGAGCCCTTTTTTATTTGACTCCAACTTGATATGATGTTGTAGGCCGCCTGGTGTCCCTACCCTTCCTAATACCAGAACCTTTCAAAGAAAAGCGGCATGGCAGTTGCAGGTGGTTCCTGGCTCGATCAGACGACGGCGAAAGATTGATGATCGTTCGCACGTACCGGACGGGTTGTTTCGCGGAATACAATCACAGTCACTGCAGGGTCTTTGAGCAGGATCTCAGCTTCTCTGGGCCTTCAGGAATTTTTGACTGGAGGCTGGTAAGTAGCCTTGGTACACGCTCTCTGTTTGTCGGACTGAATTATCCGATTAACCAGGAGATAACCGACGGCAAGGATCATGATGGCAGCGCAGTTTCGTTCATCAGGCAAAACTGTGTGTACACAGCGTACCATGCGTCTCTACATGCACCATACCCTGATATGTGCCGCCACGCTCTACAGCCCAAAGTAGGGGAGAGGGTTGCAAGTATCAGACTTCGACCTACTGGATGGAGTTTCCCCCGTCGGGCACCCATCTGGTTCAAACCGTCAGCCAATCTCCACAACCTAATAAATAGTAACGTCTAACTGAGCCAGTTAGTTAGATGCGTACACTTGGTGTAGTAGGATCTTTATTTAGTTTGATGCATACACTTGTTCTTTTTTGGTAGCCCTTTTGTAATGATGGCTAATGTTTAGTTTGGAAGAGAGAGCTGTGTCTTCACTCTTCTGGCCTGCTTACTGCTTCTGTTGCACCCCCAGCCTAGGTTGTTGCTGCTGCTGTTTTCAATGTACAATCAGTAGTATATTTCGTCTGTTAGTTGAATAAATGTGTTGTTAGAACGACAAACACAATGTTTTGGAAGTCGTTGCACGGTTCGATCCTTTAGTGCCCCGTACCGTACGTAGCGCATACTATTTTTCGTACGGAACACATTTTCCACTTGTTGATAACATGCAGCCCACTGATGAAGGCCCAATAGAGAAGCCCATAATTAACTGGAAGGGAGGCTCTCCCATGAATCCGGCCCAGGTACATGCTCATGGTCCCCTAAACATAAGTAAGTAAATAAATAAATAAATAAAGCTCAATGCTCATGCACCAGTTCTTTGGGAAAATAGGTAGCCCAGTATTTCTTTTTGAAGAATACCCAAGCTAGGCCTATTTGTTTTCTTCGAATTACTGGGCTGCAAATCTTTCAAGACGAGGAGGGATGCATTCCGGCCTGGCTTAAGAGTATGGTCAATGTCTGTTAAAAGTAATATCAAAAGGGGTTGAAAATTCCAAAAAAAATTATAGCAAATGGGATATAAGTCTCTTTTTTTGTTTTTGTTCTTCACTGATATCTTATACGTATTTCATTGGATTTAACATGACATAGTACTAATTTATTTTTAAATTTGTTTTAGTATGGCTATTAATTTTTGGATTAAGAATATTTCGTTCCCCAGCAAAAATTTGCGAGTTTTCAAAATTTCCCACATATTTAGTTAATTTTTTGACCCTGGTACTCTCCAGAAAATGGCCAGCAATTCTAAAAATGGAAAATGGGCTGCAATAAATTCCATATGAATTAGAAAATGAGTAAAAATTATAAAAATAATAGCAAATGGGCTGTACACGTCACAGATTTCGAGACTGACTTGTTTACGCAAGGCTTTGTCAGTGAACACACGATTCTAGCAGTAGTGACTGTTGGATGTCCATCCAACGGCCGACGTGCTTCTTCAATCTCTGATCTTCCTGCTCCAACCGACTAAACTAGTGCCGGCGGGGCTGCCTGCTCCCTCCTCTTGTGTCCCGCTATGATGCCGCGCAGGCTTCCCCCGCCCACCCTACTCCCTCCGCTGGCCTGGCCGCACGCAATCAACTGCCTCCTTATTACGCGAAAAAATAATTCCTCCCACTGACATCTGGGGCGCACCGACTGGAGGCTGACCTGTGGGCCTACTAAATTGACGCGTACGCAGGGCTTGTCAACTTAGTCAACAAATGATTCTAGCGGCAGTAAACGTTGGATTTGAATTGAATGGTCCTGCTGCTTCTTCAATCGCTGCTCTTCTTGCACCACCCGCCCAAACCAGCGCCGGGGAGACCGCCTGCTCCTGCCTCCAGTGACCGGCTGTGCTGTCGTTGAGGCCTCATCGCCCCCTACTACTCCCACCGCTAGCCAGGCCTTGCGGTGACGGCAGCCTCACACCGCAGCCGAACCAGTGAACCCTCGTACTCCTCTCCGCATGGGCATCCACTGCCACGTCTTCCCCGGCTCCGCGTCGCCCCCTTCCTAGGCCTCGCCGTCGTCCATCGCCTTGGTGCTCTCGGCGCGGTGTGGTCAACGTGGTCAACAACATTCATCGGAAGAGTATTGTACGTGGAGAGGCTGACAGCTGGGTCCACGGCCACAGCCCAGTTTTTTTGTGATTTGCCAAATAAGTCGCTTTATTAGGCCTGTTGGGCTGCAAATCTTTCAAGACGAGGAGAGCTTTCATTCGGCTGGCCGAGAAAATGGCCCATCAGTAATGAGAAATGGGATGTAAATTTTTAAAACACATCAAACCGGCAATTAGTTTCAAATATCTTTTTTTTTCATTTCGAGATTTTAAATTACATTAAATTTTATGCGCGGAGAATTTGTTGGATTTTATATTGATATACATTTATTTTTAAAATCAGTTTGAATGTGAGTCGAAATTTCGGGATTAAAAACAGTTCGGACCGCACCGAAATATGCAAAATTTCGTATAATTTTTCCGTGCCTCCGCGTGGGAAACAACTGCCGAGTCTTCCCTGCCTCCCGTCTTTCCCTTCCTAGGCCTCGCCGTCGTCCACCGCCCTGGTGCTCCTGGGAGGCAACGGAACGCGTGGGAGCCAACCGGCTGGGTCGGAACGAAATGCGTGGTCGTGTTCATCGGGAGGGCTTGGACGGAACAGGCGATGGAAACGAGGCATGGCGTACCGCACAACGGAGGAAACGGACCTCCTACGTTCGGAACGGGGTCCTGTTGATCGGGAGGGGTGTGGCGTACTGCAAAACGGAGGAAACGGACCTCCTACGATCGAAACGGGGGTCCTGTTGATCGGGAGGGGTGTGGCGTACCGCAAAACGGACGAAACGGACCTCCTACGGTCGAAACGGGGGTCCTATTCATCGGGAGGGGTGTGGCATACCGCAAAACGGGACTCCACAGGATAGTGTTCATCTCCACCGTCGACCTCCTCCAGCCTCCACGGGCTCCTGTTCATCCAGCCTCCACCGCGCGCTACTCCACCGGCTACTGTTCAACCACCCCTCCACCGTCTACTGTTCATCCAGCCCTCCACACCACGGGGTCATGTTCAACCACCCCTCCGCGGGCACCCCTCCACCGTCTACTGTTCATCCAGCCCTCCACACCACGGGGTCCTGTTCAACCACCCCTCCACGGGCACCCCTCCACCGTCTACTTTTCATCCAGCTCTCCACCACACCACACCACGGGGTCCTGTTCATCCAGAGGCAATGCCACCGCTCACTGTTCATCCAACCCCCCCCCCCCCCCCGCGCAACGCTCACTGTTCATCCTAGAGGCAGCATCGATCGGCTTCAGTTAGCAGCAGTAGCGAAGGAATCGCTCGATCGGGTTTAGTTAATAGCCATCGATCGATCGCTCGGGTTCAGTAACGCGTAGCCTGCAGTGCAATCGCTCGGGTTCACTTAGAGCCCAACGCCTCGCTCGGGTTTAGTTAAGCCAACGCCTCGCACACACGCGCGTACGTGTATGAGAGAAACACGCATCGCTTGGCCCCCGACCTCCCACCGTAACCGGGAACTCCCCGAAATTTTCCTCGCCCTCGCTTCTACCACGGTTTTTTCCGTCATGGACGGCCCAAAGAATGTCATGCAGCTGCGTCTCCGGCCCGCCCAAGACGAAAAGCCCATTTTCAATCATGATTTTTTGTCATAGAAGTAGGAGCCCACCACATCTATGATGATACTGGGTTTAGTCACAATTATCCTCATAGAAGTGTCATATGTATGACAGAAAAGTTTTTCGTTCAGCCCAAAATGTCACGGATGTGTCTTTTTTTTGTAGTGAGAAGAAGAAGAAGAAGAAGAAGAAGAAGAAGAAGAAGAAGAAGAAGAAGAAGAAGAAGAAGAAGAAGAAGAAGAAGAAGAAGAAGAAGAAGAAGAAGAAGAAGAAGAAGAAGAAGAAGAAGAAGAAGAAGAAGAAGAAGAAGAAGAAGAAGAAGAAGAAGAAGAAGAAGAAGAAGAAGAAGAAGATGATGATGATGATGATGAAGAAGAAGAAGAGGAAGAAGAAGAAGAAGAAGAAGAAGAAGAAGAAGAAGAAGAAGAAGAAGAAGAAGAAGAAGAAGAAGAAGAAGAAGAAGAAGAAGAAGAAGAGGAAGAAGAAAAAGAAGAAGAAGAGGAAGAAGAAGAAGAAGAAGAAGAAGAAGAAGAAGAAGAAGAAGAAGAAGAAGAAGAAGAAGAAGAAGAAGAAGAAGAAGAAGAAGAAGAAGAAGAAGAAGAAGAAGAAGAAGAAGAAGAAGAAGAAGAAGAAGAAGAAGAAGAAGAAGAAGAAGAAGAAGAAGAAGAAGAAGAAGAAGAAGAAGAAGAAGAAGAAGAAGAAGAAGAAGAAGAAGAAGAAGAAGAAGAAGAAGAAGAAGAAGAAGAAGAAGAAGAAGAAGAAGAGGAAGTAGAAGACGAAGAAGAAGACGAAGAAGATAAGCAAGAGTCTCAAGAGATCAATCTTTGATGATATTCAAACCATGAGAATTACTAGCTCTAAAACTCGTTTGGCTAACTTTTGTGAACATTGCTCATTCATTTCCAGTATTGAACCTATGAAGGTTGAAGAAGCTCTTGATGATCCGGCTTGGGTGAACGCTATGCATGAAGAGCTACACAATTTTGAGAGGAATCAAGTGTGGACATTGGTAGAAAAGTCGGATGAGAACCACAATGTCATTGGAACCAAGTGGGTGCTTCGGAATAAGCAAGATGAGGATGGACAAGTTGTACACAACAAGGCCCGTCTCATCGCCCAAGGCTACACTCAAGTCGAAGGTATGGACTATCGTGAGACATATGCCCCCGTTGCTAGACTTGAGTCCATACGCATCTTACTTGCTTATGCCAATCACCATGATATCACGTTATACCAAATGGACATTAAAAGTGCTTTTCTAAATGGTGAAATTTAGGAGGAAGTCTATGTTAAACAACGTCCCAGCTTTGTTAATCCTAAGAAACCTAATCATGTCTACAAACTTCACAAAGCTCTTTATGGTCTTAAACAAGCTCCTAGAGCATGGTATAAATGCTTGACCAAGTTTCTGATTGAAAAAGGCTTTGAAATTGGGAAGATAAGGGTTAATGGTGAATTATTTGTGTGCCAAATTTATTTGGATGGTATCATATTTGGTTCGAATAACCCTCATTTTAGTGAAAAGTTTGGAAGGCTAATGTCGAAGAAGTTTGAGATGTCTATGATGAGCGAACTCAAATTCTTTCTTGGTTTGCAAATCAAGCAAACTAAGGAAGGCACCTTTGTTTCTCAAATAAAGTATACCAAGGACCTTTACAAGAAGTTAAACATGCAAGAAAGCAAAGGTATGAAAACACCCATGCCTACTAGTGGTAATCTTGACTTGACTATGGATGGCAAACCAGTTGACCAAAAGATTTACCGCTCTATGATTGGTTAATTGTTATATATATGTGCCTCCTGTCCCGATATTATGCTAAGTGTGTGCATGTGTGCATGATATCAAGCGGCCCCTAAAGAATGTCATCTTAAGGCTGTTAAAAGGATAGTGAGATATTTAATTCATACACCAAACTTTGGCATTTGGTATCCTAAGAGGTCATCTTTTGATCTTGTTGGCTCCGATTCGGACTATGCCGGTGACAAGGTTGATAGAAAGTCCACTTCGGTACTTGTCAATTTCTTGGTAGATCTCTTGTGTCATGGTCCTCCAAGAAACAAAACTTGATATCCTTATCCACCGCCGAAGCGGAATACATTGCCACCGGATCATGTTGTGCTCAATTACTTTGGATGACCCAAACCCTTAAGGATTATGGGATACATGTGAAACATGTTCCATTGTTTTGTGATAATGAGAGTGCTATTAAGATTGATCACAATCTCGTGCAACATTCTCTAACGAAGCATATTGAAGTTCGTCATCATTTCATTCGAGATCATGTTGCTAAAGGAGACATCGATCTTAAGCATGTCCGTACCGATGAGCAATTGATAGATATATTCACCAAAACACTTGATGAGAAAGTATTTTGTCATTTGAGAGGAGAATCGAATATCATTGATGCCTCAAACTTGGAGTAGAAACTCCATTTGGATACATGCAAGGCATGAGCCTTTTTATGACTAACCCTTGGTATCTCCCTTATGATGATGATCATATGTCTTGAATCTATACTTGTACCTTTGCATGTTATCTAACCCTTGTAGGTACTTGGATGAGCCCAAATCTATGAGATTGCAAGTCACTCACATCTTGAGCAATCTCCACATCACCAAGTTCCTACTATATGGTTGTTGAACACAAGGAAGCATGAATCCACTCAACATATCCTTTGACAATTTCTATATATCAAATCTTACATTCTTAAGAAGTTGATCCCCACTACTACAATTCTTTCAACATGCACATCGTCCACATCAGCATGTGCCACATCAGCGTTCAGTTTCCAATAACAACCAATCAGTTCTCTCTGTGACTAGCCCCTCTCGGTCTCATCCCAGCGCTATTCCCCTCCGTACGACAAAATCACAAAATCCTCATATACTCCCTGTAGCTACGGACGGCTGTGGAAATCCAGTAGTCCTCCCCCACTCCCACGAATACTTTCAGGTTGTTCGGTTCAGTTTACCTTTTCCTTCCACTTCCCCTCCCACCTTTAATTACCAATGAGTTCTGCCTCGCCCCGCTTCGTCTTCTTAGTGCGCCTAACAAATCTGCCACCATTGCGATCGCCTTGGCTCGCCAGTGCAGGCCAAATTGGCGCTGGTACATGTAGGCTGTATATAGTTATGCCAATAGCAGCTCGACTCCTTCAACCTGCAAGTTGACCGATTCGAGATGGAGAAACGAGAATGATGGGGAGAGAGAAGGCGATCCATGGAGGAGTGTGGCGGCCGCTGTCTCCACTGTAAGGAGAGAGGGGAGCGTGTTCTGAGGGAGTCGAGGCGCAGAGAGGTGGAAAAGAGTTGTTGTGAGTTCTGTTTTCTTTAATCCCTAATTTAGACAGAATCAGGTCGTTCCATCGAGCTGGAACATTCACCAAATTTTCGTTCGATTTTCTCATATTCTGCTCGCTCAAAGGAAGGTGGGTACATGATTGTCAAACTTCTGGGCTGTTAGAGAGGATCCTACAGGTGGACGGCTGGGCGACGTGCTGATAGAGGCGAGGGGGCAAGCCTCCAAATTGGTCGCCTCGGTGGAAGGGAGTGATAAGGCGGAGAGTTGGATCAGAGAAGCAATCGTGCAATCTCTTTCTTCAGGTAAGTCATACTCTGACAACAGTTTGATACTATTGCTGTATATGATTCCTTTCGCTTCAGTTACAGGCTATAACTATCCTGCAAGATGGTGGGATGAATCAGAAGTCCCTGTTGTTGACACCAACCGCTTGCAGGTGTCATGCGTGTTTGTCGGAACAGTTCTGCAGCTACCCCTATCCTCTCCATATCAGGTTCTCCCTACAACCTCTTCATGGAGTATGTTTGATTCTGCTGCCGCGATCCATTTTTTGCCAGCCCACTTCTTAAATCTATAGATTTAAAAAAATGTTGTACCTAGAACAACATCAGTTGTCTTGATTGGAAATTTCATGTATTGGTCGATGCAAAGCTTAAATATAGATGTTGTGTTCCAGATACTGAAGCTTGATATGATCTGGCTATTCTACTGAGATTTTTCTCTTAAATTGTACTCATTACTTCAGAGAAAGATGGATGGTCGTATGTACACCAAGCTGGATCAATAGAGCTTACTACGCTGCATTAACCATACCTTTGTGGTCGTCAACTGAAATGGACCATTTTTTCAAGTATTATTTCATGGATTACTGATTGCTATGCGATTACTTGGTGGTATGATCTGTATTCGCTTTTTAAATGCGTTGTATAATTATGTGTTCTCTATTATCCTTGCTGTCATTTGCTTCCTTTACAATAGAACAAGAATTGATTTGAATTCTTTCCAACGGTTTGTGTCAGAGCTCCCGACACCGCATCTATTGATGACACCACACACCACTTCCGGATGCTTCGTTTTCTCAAGCACAACGTGAGCATGCCTTCGCTCTTTGATGACTTTTAATATGCACCGGAGGCGGAGAACAAACTTGATACACCAAGTGTTTTTGGTGATTCAAGGGTTTCGAGACCGTGTCTGTCATTCGAGTTTGGAAGGTGTGAACTATACTTCAGGGAAGAACATTTAGTGATTGCCAAAATGTACATATGCATGTGCAAAATATCAAGTAATGCAACATGCTCATTTTATTTTTTTTGTATTGCAAGAAATATGTTAGGGTCGTGTATATAAATGTGCTCTAGGTTGTAACAACTCACAATTTTCTGATGACTTCAATTTATTCTGATGCATCTGAATCACCATTTGATTCACTAATAATGCACACACGGCGCTTCCATTTAGTACATATTTGCTATCACATGTATATAATATAGTTGTCATTTTTTCTTGCAATTTATTTTCTTAAAATTCCCGCTGCAACGCGCGGGGTATCTTCTAGTTTCATTTGATATCAAGTCTCATGATTGTCATTTTGGATACACAAGTGCTCTTCCTTGCCAGACTAACCCATGTAGGAATATGAACTCAAACTACAAGTGGTGCTCCAAACTCTTGATGGACTACATCAACCTTGAGCATCCAACACAAGTTCGACTACATGATCAAGATCAACACCACCCAAGGTATGTTATTCCATCTTAGAGAAGTTTTGACCCAAGTCATGAGTCAAAACAACTCAACAAGATGTGAATACGCAAAATGCTTAAACAAAAAATGGTAACCCAGTTTTGAGCTTAAGAGATGAGTATGACCTACGATCAAGTGTTATCACTTGACTCCCCAGTCAATATACTCTAACATAGGTGACTTTGTCGCCGACCCCTTCTAGATGAAGTTCTCTAGTGTTTATTCGCGTTCTTGCATATGTTTCTCGCTAGCTTTTTCCCCTTATCAAAAAAACTTCATCTAGATCTCTTTATATGTATGTTTCTCTTTGTATCTAATTAATTGCAAATCTTTTAGTTAATTCATTGCAAATCTGTGTGAGATTTAATTTGTCAAGTGAGCTGAGTTGACAAAAAATTTCCTCTACATTGAACTCGGCCTCACCGATCCAAGCCTATCGGCTAGACCGAACTACAAGAATATCTTGTAGACAGTTCATCAGTACAACCGACGTGGACTAACCCGGTCTGGCCAATGTGCATCATCCATGACACTGCCAACTCGGTGTCACTGACGAAAGTGGATCGGCGTTACCGGTTTCACTGCTGAGAAAACTTCCATTGCATATTTCATTTCTTCTCCAGCTCCACTCAATGATTCTTATCCTCTACCCGCATCTTAATCTACATGCTGCTTTGTAGTGTGTCTCAAGGACCGAACCTATTTGGCTCATGCTCGAGAGGTTCCCTTCTTGGAAATTGATGTCAAAGGGGGGGAGCACATCAAAGCTTATCAAATGGGAGAGAGAGCACATCTTAGCTCTTCCAGATGCTAGTAAAACAAAGAGGAGAGAAGTTAAATGTCTTTAAGAGGGGAAAGACATGTCAATATATGGTTGTTTGCACCATTTCATGCTCTGATCTTTCTTGCTCTGATTCTCTCTTACCCTACCTTCTCCCATTATCCAATATCAGATTCAGGAGGAGAAAGAGTCCATATCTAGGGAAGAAAATCTTTGGAATTCATTGCATATCTTTAATCTTTGGGAACATGTCTATATCCAAATGAAGTACTAAGTACTCACCCATTACATGTCATCCCAGTCTTGGTGCTCTTGTGATTTTCTGAACTTGCTTTATTCAGAGTGTTCTTGTGTTATCTAACCTTGTTTTCTCAAGTTCACCTCTTCCAAAGCCAGATCAAGACCACAAGGTAAGTATATGCATCACATTCATTTGCATGATGATCTCTTGCTGATGTACATACTATTTGCAAGAAGGATTCATGAACATGAAGGTACACTTCCTTTTATCTACATCATTTTCTCTGATGCATATAGCCAAGATACATGTAACTCATTGCTTGCTCTGACATGCGTATGCATTCACATGTTCTTATATTCTATATTTACATGATTGCATACATGTAAGGGGAGCCTATGCATGTTACATGTCTTCCCAAAGCTTTACTTGTTACTCTTCATATCTTTTATCTAAAGCTTTGATGTATGTTGTCATCAATTACCAAAAATGAGGAGATTGAAAGCACAAGTGCTCCCTCGGTAGTTTTGGTAATTAATGCCAACATATCTCTTGTTGGACTAATACCTTTACGTAGTGTATTTTAGATCAGTTCAACAATAGCATAGCAAGGACAAGAGGATGTGGAACCCCTTCAAAATGCTAAGGACAAAGATTGGCAAAATCTCAAGACTCTTATTTTTCATTTTAGTCATCCAAGATCACATTGAGTCCATAGGGAAGCCACTACTATTAAAAGGGGATGAGGTATTGCTTAATGGTCTACTTGCTCAAAGTGCTTAGTGATATTGCTCCAAAACCCTCAACCACTTTCTCATCTCCAAATATGTCATATACTCAAAGTCAAACTCGGCCCCACCGATTTGATCTATCCGGCGCCACCGAGTTCATTTGACCTAACCAGTACCAGAAACCCTAAACGATTCGGTCACACCGATACGGATCTCGGTCCCACCGAGATCGCCTTGCAAACTCTCTGTGCCTGTTGTAATTATTTCGGTCTCATAGAAATGTGCAATCGGTGCCACCGAGTTTGCTTGACCAACTCTCTATTTGCACTTTGCTGAAATCGGTCTCACCGAGTTCAAACAATGGATCATAGATCGTTACCACTAGACGCGCAGTGTCGTGCAGCGGAAGAAGAGTTGGGGCAGCGCGTTCACGTGGATCGTCTCTTCCTCGTTCGATCTCCCTCAAACAGCCGGTCGTCGGTTCCCACATACAGGTTTGCTGGAGTGGCGCAAGTGCACCGCCTGTAATGGTATCCGCACATGCAGGAGGAACATCGTGCGGCGAACTGCTAGGTCCGGTCACACAACCGGCGGCGAGTGGAGGTGTCGATTCGCAAAACATGCAAACCCTAGTGACAGCGCCGAAGCGATCAATAGCATGAGTGTACCGCAACTCCACTATATATAGGCATCTGTCGCGGGCTCAACTCTTGGGCCTCGCACAGATCCTAAAGCCCACAAGTCTACTCGGCCACAATCCGAATACAGCTCGGATCACATCGGACCAGTGCCTTCGGATCTGACCTCGTAGGTTCCTTCCCTTAAGCGCGCGACCCCTTAGGTTCAAGCCGGCTTGGTCGCAGTTCGGATCACCTCCGAACTGCATGGTTGGTAGCGTCCCCTAGCAAGGCATGCCGAACACCAAGCAGACTATGAAGCTGGTTAGGCGAACCTGTACATCATACTTCCATTCCTTTTACCACACGATATATGTTGTCTGGCTCAAGGCGAGTCTGTAATCCTTGTGCTAGCCCGGCCTCTTTCTCATTCCAGTGATGCCGACCACTATCCGGATTATCTCATAATCCTTGTCGCATGGCCATGCTTATCCTGGTCGGATCACACGAGGGGCCCAGAGTATATCTCTCCTGATCGGAGGGATAAATCCCATCTTGCTCGACCATGTCTTGCAGCATGGGTCTAGACAAGCCCGAAACCTACCTTTGTAACTACCTAGTCACGGAGTAGCGTTTGGTCGGCCCAAAGAAGTTCTGTCACCATCCCGAGTACATGCGCCAGCTCGGGTCTTAGGACATAGAACGTATGTTGTACTAGAGACTCACAGATGACATATCGCTGCGCCTCATAGTTGGGACTGTCCGACTCGGACCTTATCTCGACTCGGATCCGACTACATCGAATCCAACCAGACCTCTCCGAGGCCATATTATCTGGTTAGCAACTAATGCTCCATGGCTAGTGATACTAAGCCATCGACCGTGTCATATGCTAGTCTAGTCGGTTGCGCGTCCACACAGCCCTTTCGACTAGGGACCTTTTAGGACAGTCATCATACAATGCATAGTCCCACAAACAAGTCACGTACTTGCTGATAGACATCATTGATGATGTCCAAGGACTATCTTTATTCATAAACACATAAGAAATATCATCATACATGATTGCCTCTAGGGCATATCTCCAACATCACCGAGATGAGGTTTTGCCCTAGCCCTAGCACACCGGTCCCACCGGTTTGTTCCAGTCGGTCCCGTCGAGATTCCTAACATTCACATTTTGAACTGAATTGGTCTCACCGAGTTCTTCTATTCGGTAGGACCCAATTGGGTCAAATGTGTGTAACGGTTGGACTTTGTGTGGAGGCTATATATACCCCTCCACCCCTGTCGGTGTCAAAACCGGCGGATCTCGGGTAGGGGGTCCCGAACTGTGCGTCTAGGTGGATGGTAACAGGAGACGAGGGACACAATGTTTTACCCAGGTTCGGGCCCTCTTGATGGAGGTAAAACCCTATGTCCTGCTTGATTAATATTGATGATATGGGTAGTACAAGAGTAGATCTACCACGAGATCAAGGAGGCTAAACCCTAGAAGCTAGCCTATGGTATGATTGTTGTATGTTGGAGTTGTCCCCTATGGACTAAAACCCTCCGGTTTATACAGACACCGGATAGGGTTAGGGTTACACAAAGTCGGTTACAATGGTAGGAGATCTGAATATCCGCATCGCCAAGCTTGCCTTCCACGCCAAGGAAAGTCCCCTCCGGACACGGGACGAAGTCTTCAATCTTGTATCTTCATAGTCCAGGAGTCCGGTTGAAGGTATAGTCCGGCTACCCGGACACCCCCTAATCCAGGACTCCCTCAGTAGCCCCTGAACCAGGCTTCAATGATGACGAGTCCGGCGCGCAGATTGTCTTCGACATTGCAAGGCGGGTTCCTCCACCAAGTTCTTCATAAAAGTTTGTAAACACCAAGGGTAGTGTCCGGCTCTGCAAAATAAGCTTCCACATATTGCCATAGAGAGAATAGTATTAACACAAATCTAATCCGCTGACGTATTCCATAGCGTGACATCACACTACGGCCAAGCCTTTATTTGAATCGTTTTCACTTCCCCACCTCAGCGTATTTTGCGAGGCGGTTTCCTTGGCACGTATTGTCAAAGCAGAGATCGTGTCCCCTGTATTTACAGGATTCTCATCAATACGGACGTGGGTAACCCAATCGTGCCCGTTAGTATATTTTCTCGACTAAAGGCGAGTCCCAAACGGTTACGGGGAAGGCTCTTGGTATTCAACCTCTTATAAAGAGACCAAGGCCTTGCTCCTTTTCAATCTCAAACGAGTTCGCCCGTCGCCTCGAGTTCCAACACTCTAGGCTCCAGATTCCAGGCGCTTCGGACCTTCGACAATGTCCGGTCCCGACCTTCGAGGCCGATGGATGCCGTCCTCCGTCACGGAGGAGGACGTGCTAAAGTTGAGAGAGGCCAAGTTCTTGACCGGTGAAATTTCGCACCGGTTGCCTGCTCAAGGGCAGGCCATTCCCAGTCCTCAGCCTGGCGAGAGCGTGGTGTTCGTGTCTCACTTCCTTCGGGGGTTAGGCTTCCCAATGGATCCCTTCGTGAGGGGGCTAATGTTCTATTATGGGCTGGAATTTCACGATTTAGCTCCGGAGTCCATCCTCCACGTCTCCTCATTCATCGTTGTGTGTGAAGCGTTCCTCCGTGCTACTCCTCACTTCGGATTATGGCTCAAGACCTTTAAGGTAGAGCCGAAGATGATTGAGGGACGGCACGCAGAGTGCGGAGGTGCTGTTATAAGTAAGAATGCTAATGCCCCATGGCCCGAGGGGTATTTTCAGGAGGAGCTCGGCTTATGGCAACGAGAGTGGTTCTACGTCACCGCTCCCAGGGGCACCAAGTGGGTGGCGCCGCCTGCCTTTCGCTCGGGTCCCCCAAAGCAGATAGGGTCGTGGGTCAATAAAGGCCTAGATTGGGGGCCACCCCAGGACGTGTCTTTGTTGCGGGGCCGCATCAAGGATCTCTTAGAAGGAGGCCTCAGCTTGGTCAAAGTGATGCAAGTCATGCTGATCCGCCGAAGACTGCCCGGCAAACGCCGCTACCTTCGTTTATGGGAGTTTAATCCGTAGGGGCCGCGAGCTCTCCAACACTTTATGGGCGCAACGCCCGCGGAGATGTATAAACTGTTCTTCGGATCACAAGCAATGTGTCCGGATTTGACCGAGGACGCAGGTCTGAGCTGCAATCGCCCGGATACTCAAGTAAGTAGCCTTGTGCCCGGACTCACTATCCGTATATTTGTCATTAACTTGCCCTTAAAAGAGGTGTACCTTTAAACAAGAGTGGACAGCGAAAGCAAAGTTGATCAGGTGTAACACCCCGGTGTAATGATGCTACAGTAACCCCTGGGATTATGTTAATCTTTTTGCTAAACATGTGCCTGATCATTATTGCCTCATGTTCTTTCAAATTCCAGTTGAATTCAAATTCAAATTCTGTTTGAAATTCAAAATGCTCAGACATGAAAACAAAAATGTTCATCAGGTGCCAAATAATCCAAAACTAATATTGGTGGTGAACCAACATTATTGCAAAAGGTTTAAGTGGCCTAAGCTACTTAAAACGGTGGCCTAAGCATTAAATTAAATGCCTTTTTAATTTATAAAATTGGCAACTATTCCAAAATCCTTCCACCCTTTTTGTGGCAGTGCAGTATACTTCTTTGAAATTATTTTGGCCAATGGCATAATTTTGTGCAAAGACTTTATTGGCTAAAGAAAAAAGGAAAAGTTAAAAAAGCAAAGAAAAGAAAAAGGCCAGGCTGCACTGTGCACTTGGCCCAGCCGCGCAACAGTGCAGCCCAGCCCACCTAACCCTGCCGTCCCCTACCTCTGTTCACCAGGGGCTAGGTAGACGCGCGCGCATCGTCCATGGTTGTCGATGGCCATGAGGCGTCCATCCGGCGGCTCCCCGGCGACTACTAGGTCGCCCCGCCCCGGACGAACCCTAGAGTCCTCCCGCCACTTTCCCCCTTCTCTCTTCCTGCTCGCACTCGCCCTTTTCTCCCCACTGCCCGAGCACGCACGCCGCCATCGCCGTGTCAATCCCGCGGCCACCGTCATCGCCCCGCATCACCAACATGCCATAGGCGTCCGCCGTCCTCCTCCACGTCAACCGGTGACTGCCGTTGGAGCTAGAACGCACCACAGCGCCAGATCCACCCCGTCTTCCTCCTCGGGACGCTCGAGCTCGCCGCGGTCGATTCGCTCCGCCGAGCCTCCCCCGAGCCCACGATGGCACACCTGCAGGCTCCCGGTGAGCCT
This sequence comes from Aegilops umbellulata, assembly GCA_032464435.1. Taxonomy (NCBI): domain Eukaryota; kingdom Viridiplantae; phylum Streptophyta; class Magnoliopsida; order Poales; family Poaceae; genus Aegilops; species Aegilops umbellulata. The sequence goes on from CP136054.1 coordinate 127,567,241, forward strand.
CTACTTCCTTCCCCCTTCTCGCGACCCCCCATTCACCCGTAGCCATGCTCGCCGCCCTGGCCCGAGCTCAGCTCCGCGTTACGCCTCGCCGTCATGGCCACGGCCCCTGTCGTGCTCGCCTGAGCACGGCATCGAGCTCCTGGTGCTCACAGGAGCCCAACGCGCACGCGCCTTCCCGTGCCCCTAGCACCTAGCTCAATGAGCGCCCAAGAACGCCGCCGCCTCCGCTCGTCGCCAGCGCCAATTCCGGCCGTTTCCGGCGAAACCACCACCAGCAGCAGCTGCGCCGCTCACTTCCCGTTCGGACGCGCCTAACCCCAGCCCCGTAGTCACCCTGTAGGCAAATTCCGACGAGGGCGAGTGCCCTCCGCCGCGTTTTCGTGCTCGCCGGCATTCAGCCGCCGGCCGGCCAACGTGGCAAGGCCAGGCCCCACCTATGGGTGGCTGACCTTGGGCCCCACGGGCCCCTGTTGACTAAGTTGACTCAGTCAACTTTTCTGACTAGGCATCCCTTGTCAATGACAGGCGGGCCCCACTCGCTAATTAACTTTAATGTAATTTAAAATGGTTAATTATCCTAAGCAGCCACTGGCACCCGGGGCCCACCCCCCCTTAATTAGCTCTGTTTAATTAAAATGAACTCAATTAGCTCTCTGTCTATGACATGTGGGTCCCACTGGACCCACAGGTCAGTTTTGGCCGGGTCAGCGTGTCCGTTGACCGCTGACATCATCCCCATGCAATGGTGACGTCATTTTCCTTTTCTGTTAAATCTGTTAATTTAAATAATTTCAGAAAATGATTAAACCTTCAGAAATTCATAGAAATTAAACCGTAACTCGGTTGAAAATGTTTTCTACATGAAAGTTGCTCAAAAAACGAGACGACTCCGAATAAGCGATCCGTTTGTCTGCCACATGCCCCTAACTACCTGAACATGCAACCTTTCCCCTCCGTTTCATCTGTCCGTAAATGCTAAACCTGGGGAAACATTCCCGGATGTTATCCCCCTTCGCCGGTAACGTGTAGCACCGCGTTAGAACACGTCTAGCTCTGTCTGTTGTCCTGTTATGCTCTTGTTTGCTCTGTATTTATTGTTTCTTCCCCCTTTTCTCTCCGCTAGACCCGAGACCGCTGTTGATGTCCCTGTGATCGACTACGTTGACGACGACCCCTCCTTGCCAGAGCAACCAGGCAAGCCCCCCCTTTGATCATCCTGATATCGCCCATTCCATTCTATCATGCTTGCATTAGATTTTGCTACTGTTATTGTTTGCTCCTATTCTGATGCATAGCGTGCTTTTGTATCTTATCTGCTTAGCCTAAACTGCTTAGTATAGGTTGGTTAGTGATCCATCAGTGACCCCCACCTTGTCCTTGTTGCCCCTGCTTCGTCATCGATGACTCGACCTACGTGATCGAAGACCAGGCCCTGACACCGCACATCACTTCCCCTTAGTTGCTTGACACTACTGGGTTTCTATCGAGTACCGAGGGTGAACCTCTTCAGCACTCCTGATGTTAACCCTGTAGTGTAGTCATTCGGTCGTGGTCATCGAGGGTGATTTCCTCCTTAACCACTTTCGATATGACTCTGTCGTGCAACCCCTCAAGTGTGAACCTCGAGGGTGATTCCTCTTACGTTCACCTTGATGATTACATCTAGTGGAATTCATCAGGGGTGATTCCTCGGGTTTTCCCCTTGATGTTTGGACACACGGATACTTTTACTTTACCACTGTTACTTGGAAAGACGGGTCGACCCAGAGGGGTACCCGCGCGAGCTTAATTGCGAGTGATGTGGAGTCGGGCGGACCTGGAAGGTGCCCGCGAGATAATTACGAGGCGTGGCCGGGCATTCCTAGCCCTTGCCCAAGTCCTCGAGACGGGGCAACGGGGTCACATCTTTCGTGAGTCTCTTCTTGTTACCGCGCGTTCCTAATCCACTATGATTTGGATATTTGATCCGAGGGGCCTCTGGCCTGATAGCACTAACCATCACGTGGGCATAGTATGGGCGTTCTGCATCGTATACATCAGCCGAAGCTTAATAGACGTCAGCAACTGAGCGGTGCGCGCCGGGTTGGACTGCGTAAGCTCCTTCCTTTTTAGGGAGGTAGCTAGGTCTGCTCACCGGCCGCGTTCGCAACGTGCAGGAGTTCCCGGGGAGATGGCCCATGACCCCTGGGGGCATAGGTTTAGTCCGGCGTGCTGGCCTCTCTATTAAGCCTAGGTCGGGTTGCGGCGTATTGTTTGGCCGAGGCCGGGCATGACCCAGGAAAGTGTGTCCGACCGGAGTTAATCGAGCGTGGTGGGTAAGTTGGTGCACCCCTGCAGGGAAGAAAACATCTATCGATAGCCTGTCCTACGGTAACGGACACTTGGAGTTGTATCCCGATCGACACAACTAGAATTGGATACTTGTGATGAGAACTGGATGGTGATGAGTAATGGATTGTGATGATAACTGGATAGTATGGCTCTGAGATTTCTTTCTCGCAGGGAGTCGAGAAAGGATCTCCGGCCGAGGTTGATAACACTTCTACTACTTTACCTTATGCTATTCTAGTCCCTCTTGTTGCTGCAAGATGGTGGGTTCCAGAAGATGCTAGTCTTCGATAGGACTCGGCCTTCTCTCTATTCTGGCATTTCTGCAGCCCAGTCCACATATACAGCCTTCTTTTGATAATGTTGCATATGTAGTGTAGATCCTTGCTTGCGAGTACTTTGGATGAGTACTCACGGTTGCTTTGCTCCCCCTTTTCCCCCTTTCTTCTTCTTTCCGGTTGATGCAACCAGATGTCGGAGCCCAGGAGCCAGATGCCACCGCCGATGCCTACTACTACGTGGAGACCAACGATGACCAGGAGTAGTTAGGAGGCTCCCAGGCAGGAGGCCTCGCCTTTTCGATCGATGTTGCTTTTGTGCTAGCCTTCTTAAGGCACCCTTTTCTAACTCATGTCTGTACTTAGATATTGTTGCTTCCGCTGACTCTTGTGTATTCGAGCCCTCGAGGCCCCTGTCTTGTAATATAAAGCTTGTATTATTTTAATTTGTGTCTAGAGTTGTGTTGTGATATCTTCCCGTGAGTCCTTGATCTTGATCGTACACATTTGCGTCTATGATTAGTGTACAATTGAATCGAGGGCGTCACAAGTTGGTATCAGAGCCGACTGCCTGTAGGTAGCCCCCTTTCCAACTCCTTGGCCGAATTTGAGTCTAGTCACTGAAAAACTTTTACTAACTTGGCTGTGTGGCTTACGGGCCCACGTCGCCATTGGGTGGTATTAGGATCTTTTACTCCTCGTCTATACTCTGGGACTCTGAACTCTCTTCTACTCGGGTTAAACGAATTTTACTAACATTAGGATCCCGTGACCACATTCACCCCGAAGTTGGATAAAGCCATAGTTATTCCTTAGAATAGCATTTTGAGTAGTGCACACCCTGTCGTGTTGACTACTAAGTGGTATCCATCGTACCTCTTTCATTATGCTTGTTTCATCATGAATGATCCTTGTCTTTGCAAATTGCTCAATGCTGAACTACCCCCCCCCCCTATTACATGTTAGCCGGATGGTTAGACCCGCTGGTCGTGGCCGTGGTGCCAACGATCCACCACCGCCTGAATTCTTTGCTGGAATGATGCAACAGTTTGAGTTGAATCGCCAGTTCATGGAAGGAATGATGGCGCAGTTTCCTCGTCCGAACATGAATCAATAGCCAACCCCAGTAACTCTGTAGGACTTCATGCGCCTCAACCCAACTATCTACCGCAGCTCAACTCAACCCCTTGATGCTGATGACTGGCTCCGTGACATCATGTATGAAATGGAGTATGCTAGTGTGGCCCCTGCCAGCTATGTCACCTTTGCATCTTTCTTTCTGAAGGGTCCCGCTGCTCAATGGTGGGACAGCCATAGGCGTACCCTACCTGCTGGAACGGTCATCACTTGGCCGGATTTCCAAGCCGCCTTCCGTGCCCGCTTAATTCCTCAGGGAATCATAGACAAGAAGAAGCGAGAGTTCCGCAACCTCACCCAAGGCAACAAGTCCGTAGATGCTTATTCGCGGGAATTCTTGGACTTGTCCCATTATGCTGAAGATGACATTGCTACTGATGCTCGTAAGCAGGAAAAGTTTCGTGATGGACTTCAACCTGATATCAAGCTAGCACTGCTCGTTCATGATTTTGCCGACTTCGCCACCTTGGTGAACAAGGCTATTCAGGTTGAGACTGGTCTTCAGGAACATCAGGGATCCCTCAGGCGTAGCCGTGACGCTGGCTCATCTTCGGGCCCGTCAGCGCAGAAGCGTCGGATATGGATTCCCCACAGCATGTATCGTCCATCTGCACCTGCTCCAAGACAGTCCTATGTTGCACCTCGTCTGCCTCCTTCACCGCAGAGGCAGCCTGTTCGGGCTGTAACACCCCAATCTTCTGCTCCCAATCCCAATGATGGTTTGTGCTTCAAGTGTGGCCTTCCAGGTCACCGTTCCAGGAAATGCCCTCAAAATTAGAATCAGCTGGCTCTGCCTTCAACTGGCCGTAACAATCAGCCCCATAACAACAATGCCAGACCTTATGGTCGTGGTCAGGCTAATCATATTGATCCGAATGAAGCTCAAGGCCAGCCTGCCACTGTGCTGGGTACTCTTCTTGTTAATTCAATACCAGCATCTGTTTTGTTTGATTCAGGAGCATCGCATTCTTTCATATCAGAAGAGTTTGCATTCATGCATGGCATTAAATACGAAGAGATGCACACTCCACTAGTGGTAAAAAACCCCTGCGGGACAATGCCAAACCTCCATGGTTAGCCACAACGTTTTAGTTGAAATTGAAGGGTTGGGATTTTTTGCATCCCCCATTATTCTGAAGTCTTCCAATATTGACCTCATTCTGGGAATGGATTGGTTGAAAGCACATACGGCTTCTATCGTTTGCGCCCCTAAAACCGTCCACCTTCTGCACCCTTCAGATGAGATAGTAAGCTACAATGCTCGTCTGGTTCAAAACGCTGAAGCTCGACTTTCTGCTTTGAATGCGTTGAACGCAGCACCTCTTGAGGGAATTGAAAAGATTCCAGTCGTTCACGACTTCCAAGACGTATTTCCAGAAGAACTTCTAGGAATACCCCCTGCCCGGGCTGTCGAGTTCGTCATCGACTTGAAACCAGGCACCGTTCCTATTGCCAAACGACCCTACAAGATGCCACCTCATGAACTCCTTGAGCTTAAGGAGGAAATCGACAAATCTCTTCACAAGGGTTTCATTCATCCAAGTTCCTCTGCTTGGGGAGCACCTTCTCTCTTCGTCAAGAAGAAGGACGGTACGAACCGTTTGGTTCAAGACTATCGTCCTATCAACCAAGCTACAATTCAAAACAAATATCCCCTTCCTCGGATCAATGATCTATATGATCAACTGGCTGGTTCATCGATATTCTCTAAACTCGACTTAAGGTTGGGTTACCACCAGATCCGTGTTCGTGAGGAAGATATTCCAAAGACCGCCTTCGTCACTCGTTATGGTTCTTACGAGTACACCGTCATGTCTTTTGGCTTGACCAATGCTCCAGCCACATTCTCTCGTCTGATGAACTACATATTCATGGATTACCTCGACAAGTTCGTCGTAGTCTATCTGGATGATATCCTGGTATATTCGAAGAACAAAGAAGAACATGCTGAACATCTTCGACTTGTTCTAGAGAAGCTTCGAGAGCACCAACTTTATGCCAAGTATTCCAAATGCGAATTCTGGCTTCCCGAAGTCATGTACCTTGGTCATGTCATCTCCAAGGATGGTATTGCCGTCAACCCAGAGCGAGTTCAGGCTATTCTTGACTGGACCCCTCCGAAGACTGTCAAGCAAGTCAGAAGCTTTCTCGGACTAGCCAGCTATTGTCGCCGCTTTGTCGAGAACTTCTCCAAGATCGCCAAGCCACTAACCAATCTGCTACACAAAGGCGTTAAGTTTGATTGGACAGACAAATGTCAGGAAAGTTTCCAAGCACTCAAGGACAAGCTGACATCTGCCCCAGTGCTTGCTCCCCCTGATTCTCGCAAGGACTTCATCAGCTATTGTGACGCTTCACGACAAGGATTAGGCTGTGTCCTAATGCAAGAGCGCAGAGTGGTTGCTTATGCCTCCCGTCAAGTACGTCCTCACGAAGAGAACTACCCAGTTCATGACCTTGAGCTTGTTGCGGTTATCTTTGCACTGAAGCTATGGCGACAGTATCTTCTCGGTAATCATTGTGAGATCTTCACCGATCATCAGAGTCTGAAGTACCTGTTTACTCAGCCAGATCTGAACCTCCGTCAGCAGCGATGGATGGAAGCTATTGCTGACTACAACTGCGGTATATCCTATACCCCTGACATGGCTAATGTAATGGCTGATGCCCTGAGCCGTAAGTCTTATTGCAATAATCACCAGGTCTACAAAGCTCAACCCCGCCTTTATGAAGAGCTATGCAAGCTGAACCTTCAACTAGTTCCACAGGGTTCTCTGAATAACCTTGTCTTGGAACCAACTCTTCTGAAAGCAATCAAGTCTGCTCAAGCCAAAGATGCTCATGTTGATTTGATGAAAAAGGATCTTGCCTTAGAGAAATCCAGAGATTTCTCACTTGGTGAAGATGGAACCTTATACTTTAGAGATCGCATTGTAGTACCCCGGTTCGAGCTTATGACAGAGAAGGTGATGAAAGAAGCACATGACACCCCTCTCTCTATTCATCCGGGAAGTACCACGATGTATCTAGACATCCGTCAGAAGTACTGGTGGTCTAATATGAAGCAACACATTGCCCGATATATTGAAGAATGTGACGTTTGTCGTCGCGTCAAAGCAGAACATCAGAAACCGGCTGGACTTCTACAACCGCTTCCAATTCCTGAATGGAAGTGGGATAAGATCCAAATGGACTTCATCACTGGCCTTCCCAAGTTTCAGAAAGGTAATGATGCTATCTTTGTCGTCATCGACCGATTCTTGAAGGTTGCTCACTTTCTGCCAGTCAAGGAGACTATCACTGCTAGTCAATTAGCAAACTTGTATATCTCCAGAATTGTGTCGCTCCACGGCATTCCGAAGGAGATCAGTTCAGACCGTGGAAGTATATTCACTTCAAAGTTCTGTGATAGTTTCTAAGAGGCAATGGGAACTCATATTACCTGGAGCACTGCTTATCATCCCCAATCCCAAGGCCAAGTCAAGCGAGTCAATCAAATTCTTGAAGACATGCTTCGGGCTTGTGTTATTTGTTTCGGCAAGAAGTGGGAAGAATCTCTCCCTTATGCGGAGTTCTCTTATAACAACAGCTATCAAGCCAGCTTGAAGATGGCACCCTTCGAAGTGCTTTATTGACGCAAGTGCCGAACCCCTCTGAATTGGTCAGAAACTGGGGAACGGACACTCATTGGTCCAGACATTATTCAACAAGCTGAAGAGCAGGTTCGCATTATCCGGGATAATCTCAAGGCGGCCCAGTCCCGTCAGAAGAGCAACTATGACCGGAAACACTGGGGTTCAACTTATCAACCTGGTGAACAAGCTTATCTGCGTGTCACTCCTTTAAGAGGCACTCATCGGTTTGGAGTCAAGGGAAAGCTAGCTCCGCGCTACATTGGTCACTTCCGCATTCTCGCCCGTCATGGACTGGTGGCTTATCAATTGGAGTTGCCACCTTAGTTCTCTCATGTTCATGATGTCTTCCACGTGTCACAACTTCGTCGATGCTTCAAGGATCCGGAACGTGAAGTGGATCCGGAATTGATTGAAGTTCAAGATGATCTCACATACAAGGAGCATCCTATCCGCATTCTTGAAGAAGCTGAACGTCGAACCCGCCAGAAGGTTACCAAGTTCCTCAAGGTGCAATGGTCGAATCATACTAAAGAGGAAGCCACTTGGGAGCGCGAAGATAACCTCCGAGCTGAATACCCCGACCTGTTCCCTTCTACCTCTTAATTCTCGGGACGAGAATTTCTTTTAGAGGAGGAGAGTTGTAACACCCCGGTGTAATGATGCTACAGTAACCCCTGGGATTATGTTAATCTTTTTGCTAAACATGTGCCTGATCATTATTGCCTCATGTTCTTTCAATTTCCAGTTGAATTCAAATTCAAATTCTGTCTGAAATTCAAAATGCTCAGACATGAAAACAAAAAGATTCATCAGGTGCCAAATAATCCAAAACTAATATTGGTGGTGAACCAACATTATTGCAAAAGGTTTAAGTGGCCTAAGCTACTTAAAACGGTGGCCTAAGCATTAAATTAAATGCCTTTTTAATTTATAAAATTGGCAACTATTCCAAAATCCTTCCACCCTTTTTGTGGCAGTGCAATATACTTCTTTGAAATTATTTTGGCCAATGGCATAATTTTGTGCAAAGACTTTATTGGCTAAAGAAAAAAGGGAAAGTTAAAAAAGCAAAGAAAAGAAAAAGGCCAGGCTGCACTGCGCACTTGGCCCAGCCGCGCAACAGTGCAGCCCAGCCCACCTAACCCTGTCGTCCCCTACCTCTATTCACCAGGGGCTAGGTGGACGCGCGCGCACCGTCCGTGGCTGTCGATGGCCATGAGGCGGCCATTCGGCGGCTCCCCGGCGACTACTAGGTCGCCCGCCCCGGAAGAACCCTAGAGTCCTCCCGCCACTTTCCCCCTTCTCTCTTCCTGCTCGCACTCGCCCTTTTCTCCCCACTGCCCGAGCGCGCACGCCACCGTTGCCGCATCAATCCCGCGTCCACCGTCATCGCCCTGCATCGCCGACATGCCATAGGCGTCCGCCGTCCTCCTCCACGTCGACCGGTGCCTGCCGCTGGAGCTGGAACGCACCACAGCGCCAGATCCACCCCGTCTTCCTCCTCGGGACGCTCGAGCTCGCCGCGGTCGATTCGCTCCGCCGAGCCTCCCCCGAGCCCACGATTGCACACCTGCAGGCTCCCGGTGAGCCTCTGCTTCCTTCCCCTTTCTCGCGACCCCCCATTCACCCGTAGCCATGCTCGCCGCCCTGGCCCGAGCTCAGCTCCGTGGTACGCCTCGCCGCCGTGGCCACGGCCCCTGTCGTGCTCGCCTGAGCACGGCATCGAGCTCCTGGTGCTCACAGGCGCCCAACGCACACGCGCATGCGCCTTCCCGTGCCCCTAGCACCTAGCTCAATGAGCGCCCAAGAACGCCGCCGCCTCCGCTCGTCGCCAGCGCCAATTCCGGCCGTTTCCGACGAAACCACCACCAGCAGCAGCTGCGCTGCTCACTTCTCGTTCGGACGCGCCTAAGCCCAGCCCTGGAGTCACCCTGTAGGCAAATTCCGACGAGGGCGAGTGCCCTCCGCCGCGTTTTCGTGCTCGCCGGCATTCAGCCGCCGACCGGCCAACGTGGCAAGGCTAGGCCCCACCTATGGGTGGCTGACCTTGGACCCCACGGGCCCCTGTTGACTAAGTTGACTCAGTCAACTTTGCTGACTGGGCATCCCTTGTCAATGACAGGCGGGCCCCAATCGCTAATTAACTTTAATGTAATTTAAAATGGTTAATTATCCTAAGCAGCCACTGGCACCCGGGGCCCACCCCCCCCCCCCCTTAATTAGCTCTGTTTAATTAAAATGAACTCAATTAGCTCTCTATCTATGACATGTGGGTCCCACTGGATCCACAGGTCAGTTTTGGCCTGGTCAGCATGTCTATTGACCGCTGCCATCATCCCCATGCAATGGTGACGTCATTTTCCTTTTATGTTAAATCTGTTAATTTAAATAATTTCAGAAAATGATTAAACCTTTAGAAATTCATAGAAATTAAACCGTAACTCGGTTGAAAATGTTTTCTACATGAAAGTTGCTCAACAAAATGAGACGACTCCGTATACGCGATCCGTTTGTCTACCACATGCCCCTAACTACCTGAACATGCAACCTTTCCCCTCCGTTTCATTTGTCCGTAAATGCTAAACCTGGGGAAACATTCCCGGATGTTATCCCCCTTCGCCGGTAACGTGTAGCACCGCGTTAGAACACGTCTAGCTCTGTCTGTTGTCCTGTTATGCTCTTGTTTGCTCTGTATTTATTGTTTCTTCCCCCTTTTCTCTCCGCTAGACCCGAGACCGCTGTTGATGTCCCTGTGATCGACTACGTTGACGACGACCCCTCCTTGCCAGAGCAACCAGGCAAGCCCCCCCCCTTTGATCATCCTGATATCGCCCATTCCATTCTATCATGCTTGCATTAGATTTTGCTACTGTTATTGTTTGCTCCTATTCTGATGCATAGCGTGCTTTTGTATCTTATCTGCTTAGCCTAAACTGCTTAGTATAGGTTGGTTAGTGATCCATCAATGACCCCCACCTTGTCCTTGTTGCCCCTTCTTCATCATCGACGACTCGACCTACGTGATCGAAGACCAGGCCCCGACACCGCACATCACTTCCCCTTAGTTGCTTGACACTACTGGGTTTCTATCGAGTACCGAGGGTGAACCTCTTCAGCACTCCTGATGTTAACCCTGTAGTGTAGTCATTCGGTCGTGGTCATCGAGGGTGATTTCCTCCTTAACCACTTTTGATATGACTCTGTCGTGCAACCCCTCAAGTGTGAACCTCGAGGGTGATTCCTCTTACGTTCTCCTTGATGATTACATCTAGTGGAATTCATCGGGGGTGATTCCTCGGGTTTTCCCCTTGATGTTTGGACACACGGATACTTGTACTTTACCACTGTTACTTGGAAAGACAGGTCGACCCAGAGGGGTACCCGCGCGAGCTTAATTGCGAGTGATGTGGAGTCGGGCGGACCTGGAAGGTGCCCGCGAGATAATTACGAGGCGTGGCCGGGCATTCCTAGCCCTTGCCGCAAGTCCTCGAGACGGGGCAATGGGGTCACATCTTTCGTGAGTCTCTGCTTGTTACCGCGCGTTCCTAATCCACTACGATTTGGATATTTGATCCGAGGGGCCTCTGGCCTGATAGCACTAACCATCACGTGGGCATAGTATGGGCGTTCTGCGTCGTATACATCAGCCGAAGCTTAATAGACGTCAGCAACTGAGCGGCGCGCGCCGGGTTGGACTACGTAAGCTCCTTCCTTTTTAGGTAGGTAGCTAGGTCTGCTCACCGGCCGCGTTCGCAACGTGCAGGAGTTCTCAGGGAGATGGCCCATGACCCCTGGGGGCATAGGTTTAGTCCGGCGTGCTGGCCTCTCTATTAAGCCTAGGTCGGGTTGCGGCGTATTGTTTGGCCGAGGCCGGGCATGACCCAGGAAAGTGTGTCCGGCCGGAGTTAATCGAGTGTGGTGGGTAAGTTGGTGCACCCCTGCAGGGAAGAAAACATCTATCGATAGCCTGTCCTACGGTAACGGACACTTGGAGTTGTATCCCGATCGATACAACTAGAACTGGATACTTGTGATGAGAACTGGATGGTGATGAGTAATGGATTGTGATGATAACTGGATAGTATGGCTCTGAGATTTCTTTCTCGCAGGGAGTCGAGAAAGGATCTCCGGCCGAGGTTGATAACACTTCTACTACTTTACCTTATGCTATTCTACTCCCTCCTGTTGCTGCAAAATGGTGGGTTCCAGAAGATGCTAGTCTTCGATAGGACTAGGTCTTCTCTCTATTCTGGCATTTCTGCAGCCCAGTCCACATATACAGCCTTCTTTTGATAATGTTGCATATGTAGTGTAGATCCTTGCTTGCGAGTACTTTGGATGAGTACTCACGGTTGCTTTGCTCCCCCTTTTCCCCCTTTCTTCTTCTTTCCGGTTGATGCAACCAGATGTTGGAGCCGAGGAGCCAGATGCCACCGCCGATGCCTACTACTACGTGGAGACCAACGATGACCAGGAGTAGTTAGGAGGCTCCCAGGCAGGAGGCCTCGCCTTTTCGATCGATGTTGCTTTTGTGCTAGCCTTCTTAAGGCACCCTTGTCTAACTCATGTATGTACTCAGATATTGTTGCTTCCGCTGACTCTTGTGTATTCGAGCCCTCGAGGCCCCTTGCTTGTAAAGCTTGTATTATTTTAATTTGTGTCTAGAGTTGTGTTGTGATATCTTCCCGTGAGTCCTTGATCTTGATCGTACACATTTGCGTGTATGATTAGTGTACGATTGAATCGAGGGCGTCACATTAGGTGTCTGGCTCCCCTCCCTGAGACCAGGCCAGACCCCGTCCTAGTTAGGATGTTGAAGATCGTGCCTTTGAAGGAAAGTGAAGGAGGGGACAAGGAAACTACGGCCTCCTCAAAGGAGGCTGTTCGGAGGGAAGGAACCGAGAATTCCCCTCCTCCGGGGAAGTAAAGGACCGCCTCTGAAGACCCGGAGACCATGGCCTCAAAGCGGGGGGGGGGGGGGGAATCCTCGTCAGAGGGTCCTACGCCGGGGGGTACCTCGGCCGAATTATGCCCTCAAGGGGACCAGCCCTCCAGCGAGCCGTAAGTAGAGAAAGATTGTATTTTTGAGAGAGAGAAATCCTTGCTTTATATCTGAGAAGACTAACCGAAATTTTTCCTTGTAGTTCGGACCTCAGCCCTTCTCAGCAGAGCTCAACTTCGGGGGACCTTCTTCCAGAGATGACGGAGAGCAGAACGCCTCCGCCTGCCGCGCCACCTAGCGAGGTGGGTGACCCTGAGGTGTCGTCGCGGAGGGTTTCTCCGAATCCGGCAGGGACGGTAGATAGCTATGTGGCCCCACAAGGTTCTCCGCGTCCGGCCTGCGAAAGAGGCCATAGGACAAGTACGGCGCCGTCTGGTGCTCGGCCGGAGGAGCTGATGAATCTGCTGGGGCGAGCTTCTATCTCAGAGGAGCACCGTGCATTGATGGGCACGGTGATTGAGAGGATTTCGTCCGCGGAAAGCGGATTGCACGATGTTGTCAGAAGTTTACTGACAGGTTTTGAGGTACGTGAAATAACGTACATTTTCTGACAGTTGCGCATAAATGAGATGCGCCCTATGTAGATAGTAGCCCCTGAGACTCTGTGTGTTGTCAAAAGTGACGGCGCGCAGAGGATCATAATCCCAGGTCTAAAATGTCGCCTTTGAATGTAGGTGGCGAAGTGTCCGGAATCCAGTCAGACTGATGATTTTGCCGAGCTAAAGCGGCAACTTGACGTGGCAGATGCTGACATCGCGCTCGTCAACAAGCGGCTTGATGAGGCTCAAGGTATGTAATTCCTCGGGCGGCACCTAGTAAGACGAGCTTTATGCCAGTATCTTACAATGTGTGTGCTTGATGCAGATGGTGCGGCCGCCGTGGAGAGTCTTCGGGCGGAACTTGCCCGGGCTAAGGGACAAGCCAGAAAAAGTAATGCGGCTGCCGAGAAGGCCCTTGAAGAGCTGAGAGCCGAACAGGCGTCTCACTGCCGAAGCAAGAAAGAGATGGCCGAGATGGCCGTGAAGCTAAAGAGCGCTGCTGACCGTTGCAAGCTTCTGGAAAAAGAAGATCGGGCAGAACAGACGGACTTGAAGAAAGTCGTTGCCGATGCCAAGGATGCTCGCTCTGCGATGAGAGCTGCGAGGGAGGAGCTTCGTGAAGCCGGAGAGATCGCGGCTGGAAAGCCCTTTATGCTGCGGAGGAAGTTTTGTGATCCTAAGCATGCTCCGTTGGACCGGCTATGGAGTACGACGGACACCTATCTGGATTTGGCTGCAAGTGCTGCTGATGCGACCGAACGCTTTCGAGATCAAAGAGATCGCGAAGTGGAGAAGCTCTTTTGGTCGCAGTTCCACAATCCAGAGCATCCATTGTTAGTGGCCGATCGTCTGGCCGAATGGGCCGAGCTGAATAGGTTGTCCGGACTCGCCATGAAGTGCGTCATGAGTCATTTGTAGCCGGGGAGATCGGAGCCAAAGAGTTATTTCAGCTTGGTGCAGCAACTCCTTGGTGCGGTGCCACATATCAATGCAATGAAGAGGTCAGCATACATAGAGGGCGCACGGATGGCTCTTTCTCGTGTCAAGACATACTGGGCGGAGATGGAGGCCACCGTCGTTGCATCCCGAGATTCGGACAAAAACCGAGTACCCTCCAAGCACTATTTTCAGGAAGTCCTTGAAGGCGCTCGTGTAATAGGGACGCAGTGCTTGAAGGATGCTATGTTCGAATAGCATGTGCCATTGTAAGGCGGTAGTTTGATAAATTGTAGGAACTTTTTATACTTGTGCCTGCAAGTATGGTAACACCTCATGTGCGGCCGTTTATATATATATATATATATATATATATATATATATATATATATATATATATATATATATATATATATATAATCTGAAAGATGGCAGTCGTTGGCTTCAGCCCCCACACACATAGTGCGGGGGTGCTCGTAGAAGACACATTTTCACACTTAATCCAACGTCTTGGTCCTACAAAGGAGGTGATAGCGCAGCGAGCTAGGCAACCGGACTATAATGCTTTAACACTTTCACTTAGCCATAGGAGCTTGACAGTGAGGCTACTTAAATAGCCCCTGGTGGCACCTGCGCTCGCCCAAAGTCGGGGCGCATATGTGCCTGGCTGGGAAACGGCCCTTTGTTAATGCGGAGGAATCCTATAGATTCCGGTGAGTCATCGAGTGGTTGACCAGTCTCGCACTATATCATGACAGTCAGTTTTTGGCTTTCTCTACTGAGATGCTCGCCCGGCCGAACCGGGGCACAACCGCAGTAGTTCTCCTGGTGCCGCCTTAGTCGATAGAGCAGAACGTAAGGCGGCCGAACACAGGAGCCGGGCAACCCAACATTTGACCAAAGACATGATTCGGAGCTGATGCATATAAGGCCAAACTCGCGACGCCGAACACTCCCTAAGGTATTCGGTCTTTTATGAGAGCGGGCGAGGCAACGCTCTTGGGTATAAGCCCCTAGTGTCCAGGTACGTGCAGAAATTCTGACGTGGCCACATGCCAAGACGCCAGCCTCCTCCTTGGTTATACTACAGAGAACCAGGGGATGTGTATCAACAAGAGACAGTAAAAAAGGTTTATGCAGGGTCTTAATCTGAAAAGAATCCTTGTAACGGGTCCTGCTGCATGTCTGCGCCTGTGTCTCCGTTGTGCCGTATCCTGGACAGGCGCAGCACGATATTCATCTGTAAAAGAGAGGAACTGAGTTGAAAAAGGGTCATGCCGAACAAATGTTACATTAAATAAACAAAGTAGAAAGTAAAATATGTAAAATTGAGCTTTATTGTCTCTTATTTTATATGTGCGGAGCCCCTAGGGCAGGGGTATACGGCCACTAAGCCTTTATCAACGATATTTGGGTGCCGGACTCGTCTATCCGCGTCCGTGGTCTTAATGACCTGTTCAGATGTTTTGGCTGGTGAAGCCATTTTATTGTGGGGCTGTTAGAGCGGCTGCACAATCCTCCGCTCGGGGGAGGCGCACTCAATGCTTCCCCTTTAAAGAGATGATGCCTCGTGGACCGGGCATCTTAAGCGTAAGATATGCATAATGCGGTATTGCATTAAAGCGGGCGAAAGCTTCGCGTCCTAGCAGTGCTTGATAGCGACTTGAGAATGGGACGTTGTGGAAAGTCAGCTTTTTCGGCGGAAGTTATCGTTAGAGCCGAATATAACTTCGAGCCGGAGCAAACCCGTGCAATGGGTGTCCGGCCCCGGCGTTACCCCTTGAAAGGAGGTTTTGCTGTGGCGAATTATTGTTGGGTCTATCCCCATGTGGCGGAGTGTGTCCTGATATATCAGGTTTAGACCACTGCCGCCGTCCATCAAGACATTTGTAAACTGGAGTCCGTCAATTATTGGATCGAGTAC
This sequence comes from Aegilops umbellulata, assembly GCA_032464435.1. NCBI lineage: Eukaryota > Viridiplantae > Streptophyta > Magnoliopsida > Poales > Poaceae > Aegilops > Aegilops umbellulata. Next base: position 127,583,020 of record CP136054.1, read on the forward strand.
CAAGGCAATCCAGCCTGCGTTCGTGATATTTCTGGAATAGTCCAGATGATCGAAAACGATTGGTTTTGACAACCAGTGGCGAGACTCCTTTGGGATAGGCCGTATGGCGCGTACCTTTATGGGTGCCGCATATTTTGTAATATGAAGTAAGTTTACTGTTTTTACTTCTTGTGGAAAATTCTTTTGTTTCCTGGTGCTCTGCTTTTGGGGTTTCGTCATCGTCTTCGCTTGGTGTGTCGAGCCCCTTGTGTTCGGCGTTGAGTCTGCCGGGTTGTTTGAAGACCCAACAGTCTCTGTGGGTATGGTTAGCAGGCTTCCCGGGAGTATTGTGTATTTGACATATCTTGTCCAGGATTTTTTTTAGGTTGGATAATTCATCTTTGTTATCCTGGAGGGGCGGCTTTTTCTGGCTCTGCCGTGAGCTTTTGAATCCGGCGTTAACTGTCGTGCTCTTCGGACTGTTTTCCATAGTCCGGCGACGATCCTTGTTGCGTCGCGGTTTTCCGTTTCCATCCCTAGTTTCGGATGTACTTGGGTCGCAGGTGCTACATCTTGCCAACCAGCTGTCCTCACCTGCACAAAAGCGGGTCATGAGGCTTGTTAATGCGGTCATTGTTCTTGGCTTTTCTTGGCCGAGGTGTCTGGCGAGCCATTCGTCTCGGACGTTGTGCCTAAAAGCTGCTAGGGCTTCGGCGTCCGGACAGTCGACTATCTGATTCTTTTTAGTAAGAAATCTATTCCAGAATTGTCGAGCTGGCTCTCCGGGTTGTTGAGTTATGTGACTGAGATCGTCTGCGTCCGGAGGGCGGACATAGGTCCCTTGAAATTTGCTCGGAAAGCGTCCTCGAGCTCTTCCCAACTTCCAATTGTGTTTTCAGGAAGGCTTTTGAGCCAATGCCGGGCCGGGCCTTTAAGCTTAAGGGGTAAATATTTTATGGCGTGGAGGTCATCTCCTCTGGCCATATGTATGTGGAGGATATAATCATCGATCCAGACTCCAGGGTCTGTTGTTCCGTCGTATGCCTCTATGTTTACGGGTTTGAATCCTGCTAGAAATTCATAATCCAGGACCTCATCGGTGAAACATAGGGGGTGTGCGGCGCCCCTGTATTTGGGTTTGCCGGATTCGGATATTGGCTTTATTGCATTGCTTACGAGAGCTTGCTTTCTTGGCCCATAAATGGACCTGGTCGGGCCATCTTTTTGATGCGAATCCTTAAGTGGGTCGCATGCCGGCTTAAGTGCGGCGCCGCTTGCCGCTTTATGCTGGCCATGGGGTTGTCTATCCGACCGGGTGGCTTTCTTACTTTTTGAACGCAAGGGCTCTAAGGCCTCTTCGTCGAATTCAGGCAGTAGCTTTCGCTTCGGATAACTTTTAGTGCAGCGACTGTCGCCGTATTTGTCTGCGGTATTGATTACTTTGCTCCATCTCATTCTGAGTGCATCTTCCATAGTTTTTAGCTTCTGCTTCTGCTTTTTCAGGCTACGTGCGGTTGCAATGAGCCTTTTGGGGAGGTTCTTTTGCTCCGTGGGCTTATCCGGCGTAAGGTCGTCCGGAATGCCGTTTTTTGCCGGGGACGGGCTGTTCGGTTTCTTTATCTGAGTTGCCCTGTTCGGGCGGTTGTTCTAAGGCCTGCTCGTCGTCTGCTAGCTCGTCCTGCTCTATGGCAGGGTCTGTGTCGAGGCGGGGCTTGGGGCGGCGTTTACGCCGCCGCTTTGATTGCTTTTCGAGAGATCGATCCCTCGTTGCCTCCCCGTGTTCCTCGTTGTTGCTTCTTTTAGGTGTATCCACCATGTACACATCATGAGATGAGGTGGCTGTTCCATGCCCCATAGGCGTTGGTTCATATGCGTCTCCTGCATCGTCGTCCATACCGTCGATGTCTTCGGAGTCGAAGTTGAGCACGTCATGTAAATTATCGACGGTGGCTACCAAATGGGTGGTGGGTGGGCTTTGAATTTCTTCGTCGTTCGTATCCCAACCTTGCCGACCGTTGTCCGGCCAGGGCTCTCCTGATAAAGAAAGAGACTTTAGTGACTTCAGAATGTCGCCAAAGGGCGAGTGCTGAAAGAAGTCCGCGGCGGTGAACTCCATGATCGGCGCCCGATCGGATTCAATCGTCGGGCGCGCGGAGGTCTTGGAATCCGGAGATGAATCCGGCCCCTTGGAGTCACGGGCCTTGCGGGGCGCGGGGCTGGCGTTTGGCTCGATCGCCTTTGAGATCGCAGCCCCCGAGGCGGCGTCGAACCACTCATCCTCGATCGGCGCAGTAGGCTCCAAATTAAGGTCGGAACCGGAGCGTGTGCGGCCTCCAGGGCACTGTTCGGCGGCAGAGCTAGATCATGCCCATCGAGACAGTGCGGCGCGCTTGGCTGTGGCTCGAATCCGTCAAAGATCAAGTCTCCGCGGATATCAGCCGTGTAGTTTAAACTTCCAAATCTGACCTGATGGCCAGGGGCGTAGCTTCCGATCTGCTCCAGGTGGCCAAGCGAATTGGCCCGCAGTGCAAAGCCGCCGAAGACGAAGATCTGTCCGGGGAGAAAAGTCTCACCTTGGACCGCATTATTGTTGATGATCAAAGGAGCCATCGGGCCTAAAGGCGACGACACAAAGGAACTCTCAATGAAAGCACCAATGTCGGTGTCAAAACCGGCGGATCTCGGGTAGGGGGTCCCGAACTGTGCGTCTAGGCGGATGGTAACAGGAGACGAGGGACACAATGTTTTACCCAGGTTCGGGCCCTCTTGATGGAGGTAAAACCCTACGTCCTGCTTGATTAATATTGATGATATGGGTAGTACAAGAGTAGATCTACCACCAGATCAAGGAGGCTAAACCCTAGCAGCTAGCCTATGGTATGATTGTTGTATTTTGGAGTTGTCCCCTATGGACTAAAACCCTCCGGTTTATATAGACACCGGATAGGGTTAGGGTTACACAAAGTCGGTTACAATGGTAGGAGATCTGAATATCCGCATCGCCAAGCTTGCCTTCCACGCCAAGGAAAGTCCCCTCCGGACACGGGACGAAGTCTTCAATCTTGTATCTTCATAGTCCAGGAGTCCGGCTGAAGGTATAGTCCGGCTACCCGGACACCCCCTAATCCAGGACTCCCTCAACCCCCTTCTCCATTTGTGAGAGATCCATCAGAACGTGCCTACACTTCCACTACCCATTTTCTGAGAGAGAACCACCTACTCATGTGTTGAGACCAAGACATTCCAATCCAACCACCAGAATCTTGATCTCTAGCCTTCCCCAAGTTGCTTTCCACTCAAATCATATTTCCACCATAGCCAAATCTGTGAGATAGAGTTGAGTGTTGGGGAGACTATCATTTGAAGCACAAGAGTAAGGAGTTCATCACCAACACACCATCTATTACCTTTTGGAGAGTGGTGTCTCCTAGATTGGTTAGGAGTCACTTGGGAGCCTCCGATAAGATTGTGAGGCAAATGCCAAGTTGCTTGGTGGGATAGACAAGGTTGCTTCTTCATGGACCCTTTGTGGGTGGAGCCCTCCGTGGACTTGTGCAACCGTTACCCTTCGTGGGTTGAAGTCTCCATGAACGTGGATGTACGATACCACCACCTATCGGAACCACGCCAAAAATCTCCGTGTCTACATTGTGTTTGCACACTCCAATCACATCTCTTTACTTTCTTGCAATTAGCATGCTTTACTCTTTCTGCTGCTCATACTCTTGCTATGCTTGCTTGAAATGTATTGTGAATGCTTAAACTTGTGATAAACTCCACCTCAACTTGAAGAACTTAAAAACTGCTCCTTTTGCTTGTTGAGGGTCTAATCCCCCCTCTAGACACCTCTTCTCGATCCTTTCAGCTAATCATAGCCCCTTGGCACACCACAAGTTCATGACCAACTAAGCACAGGTTAACACAGAACACCTTCAGCCACAAACCAAAATGGGGCTCGATGTGGAGGAAAGCTTCACATAAGATTATGAAAGAAGCAATGTGGAGAATAGAGTTTGGGGTCAGACGATAAAAATCAATCCTGTAATAGAAAAGATGCCCCGAGCAAAGGGGTGAAGGGGAAAACCTAAACCACATATAAGATGCGAAATGAAAATCACCTGCTCCCCTTCACGGGGAGTAGGGATGGCAAATGCCAAGTTGCTTGCGCTCTCCTCTACGGGAGAGTGGTACTGGGCCATGGGGAAGGGTACCCGGCAGATTTGAGCTCGGCCATGGTGACGGTGGAGCAAATCCACTACCCTTCGCCACCGGGGGTTTTGACTTTGAATCTCTCCTCGGTGCTATCCATCTTGAGAAGAGGAGAAAAAAAGAAGAGATGGGTGTCAAGACGATGTTGCGGGTGAGAAGTTTTATCCTCAGGGCCAAGGGGCAATGTGGCAGATGAGATAGATTTGTTGGCTCCTCCCCCGCCCTCTTTTATTGTAATCAAAGGACAAGGTCGCCCTACTACGAGGAACAAATCGCCACTTCCCAATACACCATGTAGTCAGTCTGCGTAGAAATCAAGCGTCTATTAATGGTACCGCTAGAAGACCGGAATCATGCCCCCTCGTTGATAGGATGTGTAAATAAAAACGACCCTGGGTCGCAGTGTCCCTCATTAAGACTATGGATTAAGTGGTTTGACCCTACCATGGGAGGTGGCGCTTTGGCTCTAGGTCAGAAGGCCTGCCAGTGTTTGACCTGATCAAGCCTTTTATGGCTACTCTAGGGCACTACCTCGGCCCAACCGAATTAATAAATATGCCGAGGAGGAGGCCTCGTTGTGCGATATCAACCCTTATTTTGCAAATCCCAGTGATCCAAGTTTTCAATCATGAGAACCATGATGATCTCAGAACGATAAGACGACATGGAGGATGGAACTCTCCTACTAAGCCGAAAACCCGAGCTTGTGAGGATGTCTAAAAGATGTACAATGTCCTCAGCTTGAACACTGGTTCAGGGGCTATTGTTGGTGTCATGGATTAAGGGGTACTCGCCACGTCGGCCCACGAGTGATGGACTGGGCCGAGGACCCATTGAAGCTGGCAGACGTGGCCATATTAGCCTTGGCCCACGACACGATCAAGAGAAATATCTCCTGAAGACTTGGCGTTCACTTCAAGCGTACATAAACTGGCATCCATATCTCTAAGATTGTAACCGCCAATTTGTAAACCATAGATACCCCCGATGTCTATATAAGCCATTGGATTTTATTTGTAGACACGCATTCGCATTCGCATGCATAGGTTTAGAGCTTAGGCAAACTCATACGATCTCGAGGTAGATCAATCTGTACTTTGTACTCCATCACAATCAATATATAATAAATATTACGTATGGTTTTATCTCATCAAGAGGGCACGAACCTGGGTAAAACATTGTGTCCCTACTCTCCTGAAGGAAATATTCCCTAGAGGCAATAATAAAGTTTTTATTTATATTTCCTTATATCATGATAAATGTTTATTATTCATGCTAGAATTTTATTAACCGGAAACTTAGTACATGTGTGAATACATACACAAAACAGAGTGTCCCTAGTATGCATCTACTTGACTAGCTCGTCAATCAAAGATGGTTAAGTTTCCTGACCATAGACATGTGTTGTCATTTGATGAACGGGGTCACATCATTAGAGAATGATGTGATGGACAAGACCCATCCGTTAGCTTAGCATAATGATCGTTAAGTTGTATTGCTATTGCTTTCTTCATTACTTATACATATTCCTCTGACTATGAGATTATGCAACTCCCGAATACCGGAGGAACACCTTGTGTGCTATCAAATGTCACAACGTAACTGGCTGATTATAAAGATGCTCTACAGGTGTCTCCGAAGGTGTTTGTTGGCTTGGCATAGATCGAGATTAGGATTTGTCACTCCGAGTACCGGTGAGGTATCTTTGGGCCCTCTCGGTAATGCACGTCACTATAAGCCTTGCAAGCAATGTGACTAATGAGTTAGTTGTGGGATGATGCATTACAGAACGAGTAAAGAGACTTGCTGGTAACGATATTGAACCAGTTATGATAATACCGATGATCGAATCTCGGGCAAGTAACACACCGATGACAAAGGGAGTAACATATATTGTTATTGCGGTTTGACAGATAAAGATCTTCGTAGAATATGTAGGAACCAATATGAGCATCCAGGTTCCACTAATGGTTATTGATCGGAGATGTGTCTTGGTCATGTCTACATAGTTCTCGAATCCATAGGGTCTGCACACCTAATGTTAGATGACGATTTGTATTATGAGTTATGTGTTTTGGTGACCGAACTTTGTTCGGAGTCCCGAATGAGATCACGGACATGACGAGGAGTCTCGAAATGGTCGGGAGGTAAAGATTCGTATATTGGATGGTAGTATTCGAACATCGGAATGGTTTCGAGTGGTTCGGGTATTTTACCGGAGTACCGAGGGGTTACCGGAACCCCCGCCTGGAGAGTTAATGGACCTACATGGGCCTTAGTGGAGAGAGAGGAGGGACGCAAGGCATGCCCCCCCATAGCAGTCTGAATTGGACAAGGGGAGGGGGCCGCGCCCCCCTTTCCCTCTCCTTCCTTTTCCCTCTAGTGAAGAAAGGAAAAGAGGGGGCCCGAATCCTACTAGGACTAGGAGTCCTAGTAGGACTCCCCCCTTGCCGCTCCCCCTCCTGGCCGGCCGCCTCCTCCACCCCTCCTTTATATATGAGGGCGGGGGCACCCCAAAGGCACATCAATTGTTCTCTTAGCCGTGTGTGGTGCCCCCCTCCACAGTTTACTCCTCCGGTCATAGCATCGTAGTGCTTAGGTGAAGCCCTGTGTGGATCACATCACCGTCACCATGCCGTCATGCTGATGGAACTCTCCCTCGACCCTCTGCTGGATCAAGAGTTCGAGGGACGTCATCGAGCTGAACGTGTGCTGAACTCGGAGGTGCCATACGTTCGGTACTAAGATCGATTGGATTGTGAAGACATTCGAATACATCAACCGCGTTAAACTAATGCTTCCGCTTTCGGTCTATGATGACCCACAAGTATAGGGGATCAATTTTAGCTCTTTCGATAAGTAAGAGTGTCGAACCCAACGAGGATCAGAAGGAAATGACAAGTAGTTTTCAGTAAGGTAATGTTTGCAAGTGCTGAAATTGTAAGTAGCGGAGTAGTTTGATAGCAAGATAATTTGTAACGAGCAAGTAACGATAATAGTAAGAAAAGTGCAGAAAGGTAGCCCAATCCCTTTGAGGCAAAGGACAGGCCAAAACGGTCTCTTATGATAAGCAAAGCGTTCTTGAGGGTACACGGGAATTTCATCTGGTCACTTTCATCATGTTGGTTTGATTTGCGTTTGCTACTTTGATAATTTGATATGTGGGTGGACCGGTGCTAAGGTGCTGTTCTTACTTGAACAAACCTCCTACTTATGATTAACCCTCCCACAAGAATCCGCAACTACGAGAAAACTATTAAGAATAAATTCTAACCATAGCATTAAACTTTTGGATCCAATCGGTCCCTTACTAAATAGCGCATAAACTGGGGTTTAAGCTTCTGTCACTCTCGCAACCCACCATCTATTTGCTACTCCACAATGCATTCCCTTAGGCCCAAATATGGTGGAGTGTCATGTAGTTGACGTTCACATGACACCACTAAGGAATAACAACATACATACTATCAGAATATCAAACACATATCAAGTTCACATGATTACTTGCAACATGATTTCTCCTGTGACCTCAAGAACAAAAGTAAATACTCACAAATGATAAACATGCTCATGATTGGAGGGGTATTAAATAGCATAATGGATCTGAACATATAATCTTCCCGTAAATATACCATATAGTGATCAACTACAAGATGTAATCAACACTACTATTCACCCACAAGCACCAATCTATAGTTCCAGTAACAAGATTGAGCACAAGAGATGAACTAGGGTTTGAGAGGAGATGGTGCTGTTGAAGATGTTGATGGAGATTGCCCTCCCCAAGATGGGAGAGTTGTTGGTGATGATGATGACGATGATTTCCCCCTCCGGGAGGGAAGTTCCCCCAACGGAATCGCTCCGCCGGAGGGCAAAAGTGCTCCTGCCTAAGTTCCGCCTCGAGATGGCGGCGCTCTGTCCCGAAAGTCTCCCTTTATTTTTTTTCTAGGTCAAAATGACTTATATACCGGAATATGGGCACCGGAGGTGGGCCGAGGAGGCCACAACCCACCAGTGCGCGCCTGGGGGGCCTGGCGCGCCCAGGTGGGTTGTGCCCACCTGGTGCCCCCCTGGTGTTTATTGGCTCCAATATTCCTCAAATAATTCATAAAAAATCTCCGTAAAGTTTCAGCTCATTTGGAGTTGTGCAGAATAGGTGGCCTGACGTAGCTTTTCCAGGTCCAGATTTCTAGCTGCGAGAATTCTCCGTCTTGGAGTGTTCCTTGTAAATTATGAGAGAAAAGGCATTAGAATTACTCCAAAAAGCATTATTATGGATAAAAACATTATAAATAATAGTGAGGAAACATGATGCAAAATGGACGTATCAACTCCCCCAGGCTTAGACCTCGCTTGTCCTCAAGCGAAAACCAAAATCGAAAAACATGTCCACATGCTTTGAGAGAGAGGTATCGATAAAAACAAAATACGGACATAGAAGCATCATGTTGATTATTATAACAGCAACAAAATTAAACATAGGACTTTTATCATAGAACTTTTATCATATGCTTCTCATGAATAAGTAATAGTTCATCACACAATCGAAGTATAAAGCAAAAACTCTATTAGAAACCAACAAACTATGTTCTCAGTCAACTTTGCAACTACAATTCATCATCTTTTCAGGAAGAGTCACGTGTCGGAGCCTTTCAAGAAAGTCCACATACTCAACCATCATATAGTCTTCTATGATTGCTAACACTCACCTTGTACCTATGAGCAAAACGTTTCAACCGGACACATAGAAACATAGGGGCTTATAATTTCGCCTCCCAACATACTCACCTCAAGGGTGATGTCAACAATAATAACTCATGCTATCTATATTCAACTGGACATATGTGCCTAGATCTTTCCTCACCACATGATGCTTGCCAAAAGAGAAAATAAAAAGGAATAGAAGGAAAACTTTTAACTCTTTGCATAAAAGTAAAAGATAGGACCTTCGGAGAGGGAAGCAGAGGTTGCCATGTGCTTATTTGTTTGCATGCTCAATCCCTTAGTGCAAGAGAACGTCATGTTGTATTGCCCCTTAAGATTACAACCTTTATTATGCAGTCTGTCGCTTTCATTCTTTGTCATCCAAGTTCATACAACGCTCAATTTTCTCTTACACTAAATGATCTCACATATTTAGAAACAATTTTTATTACCTTTTTGCACCGATGACAACTTACTTTAGGGGTCTTGCTCAATCCATAGGTAGGTATGGTGGACACTTGAAAAAGATTTGGGTTTAAAGGTTTTTGGATGCACAAGTAGTATCTCTACTTAGTGCGGAATTTTTGGCTAGCAAAGATAGGGGGCAAACATCACATGTTGAAGGATCTATGATAATATGACTTCTATGTGAATATAAACAAACATAAACCATTAAGTTGTCTTCCTTGTCCAACGTCAACAATTTTGGCATATAATATTTTGATGAGGGCTCACAATCACAAAAGATTTCTAGGATAGTGTATCTATATGTGAATCTTCTCTTCCCTTATTAATTCTTTCATGAGTTGCATCATTGACTAATGCTATGTTTGTCAATCCCTAATAAAATTTTCTTACTTATACTTTTCCTTATGTGGTGCTATCACCTACCATAGGATTAGTATTTAATCTTATTGATTTCTTTCCTTTCCTTTATTTACTTTCTTTTCTCTTTCTCTTTCTTTCTTATTTCTTTTCTTTATTTTATTTGCAACATGAAAGTAAAGAAAGCAAAAACTCAAACTAAATTTATTATATAACTTGCACATGATTACAATGATAGATCACTAAGCAAACTCTCAAATAAGAAAGGATCGAACTAAACTTTATTTCATCTAAAAGCAAATGATCGAACTAAGATAAGTAAAAGCAAAAAGATAGTGGGATGATATGATATCGGGGCACCTCCCCCAAGCTTGGCAGGAGCCAAGGGGAGTGCCCATACCCGATACTCAATTGTCCTTTGGTGGTGAAGAAGATGATGGCGGTGAAGAAGCGATCCTAGCCTTAAGGATCAAGAGGTTCTCCAGCCAACGGATGACGCTCCGGAGCTGGATGATATGCTCTTGATGCAGAATATTTTCACGGATAAGGTACTTATTCTGTATGCGAACTATCTCAATGACACGAAAGCCTCAATCTCAGCAGGAGTAAGATGAGGTAGGTAGGGCTTAAGGATATCCTCTTCCTCTCCCTCGGCCAGCAGCTCTTGTGCTGCCACCGGGGGTGGATTTACGGTAGCTTTCTTGCCCTTGTCTCCCTTGATGACATCTGTGGGCTCCTCCTGCTTCGTCTCGATCTTCATCAGCCAAGCATCTTCTTCCATGTTGTTGGAGGAGCAAGAAGACATGATGCTTGGCTTGATAAATCTGACCGGAAACAGCAAGAAAGAGAAGAGAGGATTTCTCCGCGATACGGTGATCAACAAGTTCGGGAAGTATATATTGATTTTTTTATCTTGGAGGACAAGCATATAGAAGAAAAATGGAGTACGAAAGGTGTGCCAGGTGGGCACAACCCACCTGGGCATGCCAGGCTTGCCTGGCGTGCCCTGGTGTCTTATGCCCACTAGGGGACGCTTCCTGGAAGTTTCTTTATTTCCAAAATTTTAAAATATTCCAAAACTTATAGAAAATATTTTTGCGGATTTTTTGAAGTCCGTTTACTTATCGTATCACGTACCTCTTTATTTTCACAATTCTGGAGTGTTCCGGAAGGACCCTTTTATGTGTTCTTCCGGTGTCAAAGTTTGGATAATATTACTTTCAACATTGATAGGCGTACCTGAGATATAATGCTTTATTCGTTGCCCATTGACAACCTTCGGGTTATTATCGTTGCCCATTCACAACCTTCGGGTTATTACCTTTGGATTTATTTATTTTGATGGCTCCAGACCGGTAAACCTCCTCGATGATGTATGGGCCTTCCCATTTCGAGAGGAGCTTTCCCGCAAAAAATCTAAAACGAGAGTTGTACAGAAGAACATATTCTCCAACTTTAAACTCACGCTTTTGAATTCTTTTGTCATGCCATCTTTTAACTTTTTCTTTGAATAACTTTTCATTTTCATAATCTTGGGTTTTCCATTCATCTAAAGAGCTTATATCAAATAACCTCTTTTCACCAGCAAGTTTGAAATCATAGTTGAGTTCTTTAACTGCCCAATATGCTTTATGTTCTAACTCAAGAGGCAAATGACAAGCTTTTCCATAAACCATTTTATAAGGAGACATGCCCATAATATTTTTATATGTTGCTCTATAAGCCCAAAGTGCATCGTATAATTTATTAGACCAATTCTTCCTGGACTTATTAACAGTCTTTTGCAAAATTAATTTTATTTCTCTATTGCTAAGTTCAACTTGACCACTAGATTGAGGATGATAGGTTGATGCAATTCTATGGTTGACATCATACTTAGCAAGCATCTTACGGAAAGCACCATGAATAAAGTGTGAACCACCATCAGTCATTAAATATCTAGGGACTCCAAACCTTGGGAAATAACTTCCTTAAGCATTTTAATAGAGGTGTTGTGATCAACACTACTAGTTGGAATAGCTTCCCCCTAGTCCCCCTCGTGCCGCCCCCGCAGGAGACCCAGGGGGAACCCTAGCCGCCCTCCTCTCGTCCCTCCTCCCGCCTCCACCTCTCCTCGCCGCCGTCCGCAGCGCCGTCGGGCAAAGCTTGGCCTGCTGGGCGGCGGCAAGGCGTCTCTCCCTCTTGTCTATCACGGCTGGCGCGGGGCAGCCAGATCGGACGGGGCGCCGGACTAGCACGGGGTTGGGCGGCACGACGCGGCGGGTTTCTTGGCGACGTCGTGCACGGCGCGGCAGCGGTGGTGGCCTGCTCGCGGTGTGGTGAAGGTTATGTGGAGGGAAAGATCGGTGGTCGCGGGCGCTGCCGGGTTCAGATCGGATCGAATCTGGGTCTTGGGCTTGAACGCCGTCAGCCGCGGCGGGGTGGTGGTGGTCGTCGCTGACCACGCCGGATCGGTGGATTCGGCGCTTGGAGATCTACGATGGATTCTTCTCGATCCTCCATGGTGGGTTGGACCCCATGGTTCATTCATCTCTGCAGGCTCCGGTTCATGGTCCATTGCCGGATCCGGAGCCGACGGAGTTTTGGTGGTATAGGATGGGGACCGGAGGAAACTTTGATCGGCTTGTTCGGTCTGGCATCGGCGACGTCTCTCGACACTGTTACCCACCATGGAGGCGATGTCGAGGTCTCTCCTATCCATCTCCGAACCCCTCCCGGACAAAAGTCCAAAATTTAGTCTGGATTGGGTGGCGGCGGCGTCCTTCGCGTTGTACCCTCCATGGAGGCGCCGTCTTGGGAGGTTCTGATGTTCGGCGGAGAGATGTTGTGGGTGATAGACTCCGGTAGCTCCAGCAGCGGCGATGGTGTGGAGGTTGCCAGGAGGTGCGATGTTGTTTCTACCGCGTCGATGATGACGAGTATTGGCGGCATGATGCAGCTGGATATCGACGACATATGCGGCTAGATGGACAAGCGCAGTGTGGTGGCGCTGTCTGGCGTCATGGTGGCGTCGACAACTGACCTGGCAAGGTCTTTGCGTCGGTACCTGCTCTGAAGATGGTTAGGTGGATGACGGCTACGGTAGCCTCGGTGAGTGCGCTGGACCGGTGTGTGACCCATTCCCGGTAAGTGGCTGGGATGGGGCAACCGACATTAGATGTTAGGTTTCTGTGCGATGTCATTTTGCTATTAGGCTCAGATATTCGGCACCCCTGCATCAAGGGAATAGGAGTAGCGAGAGGTGTCGCCAAGATGGTGGCTTCAGGCTTACTGATGTAATGATTTGTAAGGTCTTTGAGAATAATTAATAAAATGGATGCATGCATCGCTCAGATGCAGAGGTAATTCTCCTTTTCTAAAAAAAAGTTGGAATAGCTTCTACCCATTTAGTAACATAATCAACAGCAACCAAAATATGTGTATACCCATTGGAGGAAGGAAAAGGTCCCATGTAATCAAATCCCCAAACATCAAATGGTTCAACAGCAAGTGAATAATTCATAGGCATTTCTTGATGCTTACCGATATTACCTATTCTTTGCCATTCATCACAAGAACAGACAAACTTACGGGCATCCTTGAAGAGAGTAGGCCGATAAAATCCGGATTGCAATACCTTGTGAGTAGTTCTATCTCTAGCATGATGCCCTCCATAAGCCTCGGAGTGAAATTTCCGTAGGATTTGTCCCTGTTCATGCTCAGGTACACAACGTCCAATAATACCATCTACTCCTTTATAAAGATGTGGGTAATCCCAAAAGTAATGTCTTAAATCATAGAAGAATTTTTTATTTTGTTGGTATGTAAAGCTAGGTGGTAAATATTTAGCAACAATGTAATTATCATAGTCATCATACCGAGGAGTATTATGAGAAACATTTATTGCTGCTAACTATTCATCAGGAAAACTATCATCAATAGGTAGTGCGTCATCAAGCACATTTTCAAGCCTAGACAAGTTATCAGTTACTGGGTTCTCAGCTCTTTTTCTATCAATGATATGTAAATCAAATTCTTGTAACAAGAGAACCCAACGAAAAAGTCTAGGTTTAGCATCTTTCTTTTCCAAAAGATATTTAATAACAGCATGGTCTGTGTGAACAGTTACTTTGGAATCAACAATATAAGGTCTAAATTTATCACAAGCAAGCACCACTGCTAAGAATTCTTTTTCAGTAGTAGCATAATTTCTTTGAGCACAGTCTAGAGTTTTACTAGCATAATGAATAACATTCAGTTTCTTATAAACTCTTTGTCCTAGAACAACACCAACAACATAATCACTAGCATGACACATAATTTCAAAAGGCAAGTTCCAGTCAGGTGGTTGAACAATAGGTGCAGATATTAAGGCTTTCTTGAGTGTTTCAAAGGCTTCAAGACAATCATCATCAAAAATAAAAGGAATATCCTTTTGCAAAAGATTAGTAAGAGGCCTAGAAATTTTAGAGAAGTCTTTGATAAATCTCCTATAGAAACCGGCATGACATAGGAAACTACGAATACCTTTGATGTCCTTAGGACATGGCATTTTCTCAATTGCATCAACCTTAGCTTGATCCACTTCAATACCTCTTTCATAAATTTTATGACCCAAGACAATGCCTTCATTAACCATAAAGTGGCACTTCTCCCAATTCAAGACAAGATTTGTTTGTTCGCATCTCTGCAAAACTCGTTCAAGATTGCTTAAGAAGTCATCAAAAGACTTCCCATAAACAGAAAAGTCATCCTTGAAAACCTCAACAATATTTTCACAAAAATCAGAGAATATAGCAGTCATACATGTTTGTTTATCTCTTTTATCAGGTTTAGCAATTCTAGCAGCTTCTTCACAGAAGTAAATAACATGCCCATCCATATCTTCTTCCAAGAGATCTTTAACCATAGCAATACTAGGTTCTACTTTAATTTGTTCATCAGGTTTAGGTGTTCTAATATAGCTTTTGTTAACCACAGTTGAAACTTTAGCATGTTCCTTAATCCTAACAGGGAAAGGTGGTTTCTCAATATAAGCAGACACTACAAAAAAAGACACATCCGTGACATTTTGGGCCGAACAAAAATCTTTTTTGTCATACTTATGACACTTCCATGACGATAATTGTGACCAAACCCGGTATCATCATAGATGTGGTGGGGTCCTACTTCTATGACAAAAAATCATGACAGAAAATGGGCTTTTCATCCTGGGCGGGCCGGAGACGCAGTTGAATGACATTCTTTGGGCCGTCCATGATGGAAAAAACCATGGTAGAAGCGAGGGCGCGGAAAATATCGTAGAGTCCTCGGTTACGGTGGGTGGTCGGGGGCCGAGTGATGCACGTTTCTCTCGTACGTACGCGCGTGTGTGCGAGGCGATGGGCTCTAACTGAACCCGAGCAAGGCGTTGGGCTCTAACTGAACCCGAGCGATTGCAATGCAGGCTACACGTTACTGAACCCGAGCGATCGATCGATGGCTGTTAACTGAACCTGATCAAGCGATTCCTTCGCTACTGCTGCTAACTGAAGCCGAACGATGCTGCCTCTGGATGAACAGTGAGTGTTGCCGGGGGGGTTTGGATGAACAGTTCCCGGTGGAGGTGGATGAACAGGACCACGTGGCGTTGCCTCTAGATGAACAGTGAGCGTTGCTGGGGGGGTTTGGATGAACAGTTCCCGGTGGGGGTGGATGAACAGGACCCCGATCGTTTGAGCCGGTTGGGGCTGGATGAACAGGACCCCGTGGAGGGCAGGATGAACAGGACCACCCCGTGGAGGGCAGGATGAACAGTAGATGGTGGAGGGCTGGATGAACAGTAGTCCGTGGAGGGGTGGTTGAACAGGAGCCCGTGGAGAGGGCTGGTTGAACAGTAGCTGGTGGAGTAGCGCGCGGTGGATGCTGGATGATCAGGAGCCTGTGGATGAACAGTCGCAGCTGGAGGCTGGAGGAGGTCGACAGTGGATGAACAGTAGCCCGTGGAGGCTGGAGGGGTCAAGGGTGGAGATGAACAGTATCCCGTGGAGTCCCGTTTTGCGGTACGCCACACCCCTCCCGATGAACAGGACCCCCGTTTCGACCGTAGCGCTCTAACACAAGTTCGTTTCCTCCGTTTTGCGGTACGCCACACCCCTCCCAATCAACAGGACCCCCGTTTCGACCGTAGGACTTCCGTTTCCTCCGTTTTGCGGTACGCCAGACCCCTCCCGATGAACAGGATCCCGTTTTGAACGTGGCCGGTCGAACACAAGGCCGTTTCCTCCATTCTGCGGTACGCCATGCCTCGTTTCCATCGGTTGTTCCGTCCAAGCTGATTGGCTCCCACGCGTTCTGTTTCCTCCCAATGAACACGATGCATTCCGTTGCCTCCCCATGAACACGACGACGACGTTGTTTCTCCGTTCCGACCCAGCCATGTACATGAGCCCTAGCCATACGTACACGCGAGTAGGCGTTCGAGACCCCGCCCGTATGTACGTACATGGCCGTATTTACTTTCTTGCACCCTGGTCGCTGTACGTACGTGTACATGCTACATGCGTGCCTCTACTACGACACATGTGCGCCTCTACATCGACCAGTATGTACATACACGTTTGCCACCAGAATGACAGTGCTACATACGCTTCGACCAGGTGGGTCCTGACTGTCAGGCGCTTCCTTGCGTGCGAAGATGTAGCTGGTGGGTCCCAGCAGTCAGGGGGCGAATCGTTTTTTTGCCTGGACGCACTTCCTTGCATGCGAAGATGTAGCTGGTGGGTCCCAATAGTCAGGGGGAAACGTTTTTTCGTGAAATACGATGGCCCGTCCGGTGGGTCCCCGTTGTCAAGTGGAGGAATAATTATTTTGCGTGTAATAAGGCGGCACTTCCTTGTTGCGGCTGTGGACCCAGCTGTCAGCCTCTCCACGTACAGTCCACGTCCGATGGAAGCCGTTCCTTGACCACGTTAACCACGCTGCGCCGAGAGCACCAGGGCGGTGGACGACGGCGAGGCCTAGGAAGGGGATGACGCGAAGCCGGAGAAGACGCGGCAGTGGAAGCCCGCGCGGAGAGGAGTACGAGAGTTCACTCGTTCGGCTATGGTGTGAGGCTGCCGTCGCCGCAGGGCCACACCAGCGGTGGGAATAGTAGGGGTGCTGAGGCCTCCGCGGTAGCACAGCCGGCCACGGGAGGCAGGAGCATGCGGCACGACCGGCGCTGCTTTGGGCGGCTGGAGCAACAAGACCAGAGGTTGAAGAAGCACTACGGCCGTTGGATGGACATCGTACGGTCACTTGAGCTAGAATCGTGCATATTGACTAAGTTGACGAAGCCCTCCATCCCCGTCAACTTAGTAGGCCCACAAGTCAGCCTGCCACTATACTAGGTCCCAGCTAGCAGGGGGAGTATTCATTTTTTGTGCGTAATAAGGACGCACTTCCTTGCGTGCGAAGATATAGCTGGTGGGTCCGAGCTGTCAGCGGTGGTAACGTTTTTTTCGCGAAATACAGAGGCCCTTTTGGTGGGTCCCAGATGTCAGGTGGAGGAATCATTATTTTGCGCATAATAAGGAGACATTTCCTTGCGTGCGGCCGTGGACCCAGCTGTCAGCCTCTCCACGTACAGTCCACTTCAGATGCATGTCGGTCGTTGACCACGTTGACCAGACCGCACCAAGAGCACCAGGGCGGTGGACGACGGCGAGGCCTAGGAAGGGAACAACACGGAGGCAGGGAAGACTCGGCAGTTGTTTCCCACGCGGAGGGGAGTACGACTGTACGAGGATTTACTGGTTCGTCTGCCGTCACCGGAGAATAACAGTAGGTGTGGGTGAGTAGAGGGATGGCTAGGCCAGCGATGGGAGTATGGTGGGGCGGTGAGGCCTACGCGGCAGCACAACCAACCGCGGGGAGGAGGGAGCAGGCAGTCTCGCCAGCGCTTGTTTGAGTGGCTGGAGCAGGAAGATAAGAGATTGAAGAAGCACGACGGCCGTTGGATGGACATCCAACAGTGATTGCTTGTGCGTCAACCTTTTTTTAGGAAAGCCTCAAATCTGTGGAAAACAGCATACAGCCAATCTGCCATTATTTCTAATAATTTACAGCCCATTTGCTAATTCGTAAGGTTTTTTTGGAGCCCATATTCTTTTTGAGCATCACAGCCCATATTGTGGCCACGGTTAAAAAATTATACGAAATTTTGCATATTTCGCTGCGGTCCAAACTGTTTTTAATCCTGAAATTTTGAGTCACATTCAAACTGATTTTAAAAATAAATGTATATCAATATAAAATCCAACAAATTGTCCATGCATAAAAATTAATGCAATTTTAAATCTCGAAATGAAAAAAAAAGAAATTTGAAACTAATTGTCGGTTTGATGTGTTTTAAAAATGTACAGCCCATTTCTTATTACTGATAGGCCATTTTCTCGTCCAGCCGAATGAAGCTCTCCTCGTCTTGAAAGATTTGCAGCCCAACAGGCCTGACAAAGCGACTTACTTGGCAAATCACAAAAATAACTGGGCTAGCCATTTTTAGAAAGAAAGAAAAAACTACTGGGGTGGTCTGTGGTAAACATAAAAGAGAAGGTTGTCTAGAAAGGCGAGAGTGCCCTGCACAGCCCAGTTGACACCCTGCTTCTGTCTCAAAAACAAATTAGATAAATGCCACTCCAATTATGGAGATTCATAAAAATGCCACTGCAATTTCCAAACTTTGAAAAATGCCACTGCAATTTTTGCAAACTTTGGAAAACGCCACTCCAGACTTCGAAAAATGCCGCTGGAAATGGCATGAAATGGCATTTTTCAAAGTTCAGAAAATGCAGTGGCATTTCTCCGAAAACCAGATTTGGAGTGGCATTTATCAAATTAACCCAAAACAAAAATAGCTGGGCGAGCTGCTGGGTCCCTGGTGTCAGCCGCTCGTTGTGCAATTCTCTCGTTTATTGACTACGTTGACAATGGCATGGGACCCAGATGTCAGAAATCCATTAGGAGGAGCCATTATTTTATTGGCTTGAAATAAGGAGGCACTTGCTTGCGTATTGCCATGACCTTGGCGGGTCCCTGTTGTCATCCTCTCCACGTACAATTATTTCCTGATTGTGTACGCGTCAACTTGGTAGGCCCACAAGTCAGCCTCTAAACCCGTGGAGGACAAATACAACACATTTAAAAAAATAACAGCCCCTTCCATACGCTCAAACGGAAATTTCAACATTCGGAGCAAAGTAACAGGTCTGATCCACATATAGAGTACTGAACTTCCACGTTGACAACCCTCATAGCCAAGTTAACTATCTACTCCCACTAATACTCTAGTAGCGTACAAGTACTAACTAGACGATGCCGGCCGCCATCTGCTGTACACGCTAAACGCCGGCACCGGCGTCCTCCACCTCACCTCGGACTTGCCAGAGGTGTGATAGGGCGCGTTGCTCGCGCGTTTTGGCCCTTTACATGCGGGCGTGGTGCACCGAAGCTTCGGCTTCTAAGCGGGAAACCAATTTGATGAGCTGGTAGTAAAAATCAGCGTCGCAAACGGGTGCATGCCCGATAGCCTCCAGGGCTATTTTCCGGGCGCCGGCCTCCACGTAGTCGGCCCAGTTGCGGGCGCTCTGCTCATGACTCAGAGCGTCGGTGCGCTGCTGCTCCATGTCCCGCTGGCGGCGCAAATTGGCGATACACTGCTCCTCCGCCAAGCGGTCGCGCTCCAACAACTCCTGCTCCTTCGCCAGGCGGTCGCGCTCCAACAACTCCTCGATCTCCGCATTGCCATCTAAAGACCGATAGAATGCCTCCTCCCTCCGTCTGCCTTCCGGTGAAAAACCGAACACTAGTTCCGGCGGTGACCGCCTCCGGTGTCGCCTATCGCGGACGGGCGGGGGCATGACGGACGTGGCGAGAGCGAGGATAAGTGGAGAGCGACGTCAGGCCGGTGGGGGCTTATGAGGATAGGGCGAGTTGGGTGATGGTGCCACCTGAGAAGCCCGGGAAACGGTAATTATAGGCGGAAGGTAGGCGAACTAGCGTGTCACGGGAAATGCGAGGGCCATCGCGGTCATCGGAATTCAATGCATAAGCAGGCATGGCTTAGCGCGCCAGCTTGCTGTGGAAAACTAGAAAAACTGGAATTATGACTGTGTCGTCCCGTCCCTTCAGTGGTGCGTCCCGTCCTTGCTGGTTTGCACGCCGGCATTATGGTCAAACGAGTGCACTCGAATCATCCTGATGAGGTACACCCTCCTTGTCAAAAATGATTCCACCACTCATCATCTACCTTGGTTGGTTAGATTTTTGAATTAAGCCCTGCAAACCGGAAAGGAGGTAGTACGTGCGTGATCCGCTATTTATTCGTGTAGGACCGAGTAGGTCGTTTTTTGAATTGAGCCCTGCAAACCGGAAAGGAGGTAGTACGTGTGTGATCCACTATTTATTCGTGTAGGATCGAGTAGGTCGGATAGTGTACGTGTAGGATCGAGTAGGTCGGATGGTGTACGTGTACGATTGCATTAGCTGATGAACGTTCGCTAGGAGATAAGGCATTTGCGAACGTTTTTGCTGGCAGTTTCTTCAGATTCGCATGGCATTTTCTTCAGAGCAGCTTGTAAGTTTCTTGAGAGGTAGGCATTTTTATTCAAAAAACTACCACTTCGGATCTTGCGTCGGAACTAAAACTGCCAGGAGCGCATTAGTAGGCTAGCTAGTGATCGATCAGTAACTTGTAAACACTGAGAGAACAGAAATAAGGAACTGTTAGTAACTTGTAAACACTGAGAACACATAAATAAGGATCATGTTGTGCACAGCAGTAAGAGCCGATCCGTTCAAAATGTTCACACGAGACTCACAGGCCTGGCATTGTAATATGTTCACATTAGTAGCCCAAATTCAAAACCAACTAGTATGATTCCCATACATAAGATCAACATGTTACTGCATCTCAATGATTCACAGATCATATATAAATATGTAGCTCCAAAAGCAAAGATCTGAAAAAACATATGTTCTTCCTACTAACATGGATGCTTCTCTTGGCCAATATTCAGTACAGACTGAAAGAAAAATTTGTTTGTGAAGTCTACAATTCCTCTTGCAAACGTAAGTGGTTTCACCAACAGCTGGAACCATGAGAATGAACCACACATGATGGAGGAACATCCGCTGCAATATGATTTGGTCTTCTCTTGATCACACGGCAAGACTATTTTCGGAATACAAACTTTAACTTAGGCAAAATGATGCCCATTGTATAATAACACCAAAGCAATGAA
This sequence comes from Aegilops umbellulata, assembly GCA_032464435.1. NCBI lineage: Eukaryota > Viridiplantae > Streptophyta > Magnoliopsida > Poales > Poaceae > Aegilops > Aegilops umbellulata. The sequence goes on from CP136054.1 coordinate 127,603,977, forward strand.
GCACCTAGTGTTGGCCTATAAATAGTACATTACTACTTTTCTGTCCATGAAGTGACTATCCAATCTTTCTGTGTCTATTTTCAAATGGCACTGCATGCAGTGACTATACTATTCTCTTGTGCAGTTCAACCAAAACTGCGGTCACTTTGTGTGTTTGCCAAATAGCAACGGGCAGAAATCTTTGTCTGCACAAATATCAAGCAGCTAGTAAAAATTTAACCCACCTTGTATTTTTGGTTTAAACATGTCTCTTCCGCTTAGCATCTGTCATGTTTTGCACTGGACAATTTGATACAGTCATGTTTTACCCTGGACAATTTCATACTGAATTGATTTGCTGGTTCAGAGCAAAAATATAGCGCCTATTCTTCATCAGACCAAGGATATCCATGTTCGCAGTGATGGAAGAGGTGAATTCGATACAACCAAAATTGAGCATCCAATCATTGAATCATGTCCTGCACCTCCAATGTAGGTGTGCACCCTGCGAATAAATTCACATGCAAACCACTAGTATTACTATCTAATGACAGTACAAAAAGAGTAGCAAGATAGTAGCAAACCATGTACCTTCGTAATGAACAGCTCATAGTGCCACCAATTGGATATAAAGGTTTGGAAGAAAACATGCTCCTAATGTTGAACCAGTTGGACTTTTTGTGCAGTTCCACTAAAATTGAGCATCCCTGTTTCCATAGATATTGAAAGTGTGATTACTATAAAAGTGGCACTAGTTGAAGCATAGACTCACAAATATAAGCATTCCAATTTCTTAATGGGAAAAGGTAGCAAGACTGTTTCTAATCACCTGTTTGAAGGAATAAATAAGGTAACAACGGTTGATGTCAGAAAGGCATATATAGTTCTTTCTGAAAGAATGATCAATTCCTGACCTTTCCTCTTCTTTTAAGCATATTTTGTGCAGTTCAACTAAAATAAAATGCCATCACCGCCTTGACAATTCAGTGACACTGTACAAAAGGAAATGACTTAACATTACATCATGATGTCAGGTATGTAGTCGACAGGCATTAGAGACAAACATACTGACCTCCTCCGATAACATAATTAACATTAATTTTAACAAAGGTGTGACTAGCTTTACCGGGATAATTTGAGTGAACTCTACACCCTCTGTTCCTTAATATAAGACGTTTTCGCAGTTCAATTTAAAGTACCCAAATGTTCAGTATTTAGAAAAACATGTAGTAGTTTTTTTGAGCACATATCTGAGAAAGCTTGCCACACTTTATATATGTCCATACGCTAATGCAACACCATTCGAATAGTACAAATATACACTAATCCAGTGGCTAGTGCAACAGTAGAGTAGTTATTTTATTAGAGGGTACAGTACAATGGTTTTACTGAACATATTTCCATAAGCTCTAGCACTGGAAGATTTCTATAAGAATTAACAATACAAAATGTAAAGGTAACAAGTTTCAGCATCGGTATACTAGCTGTGCAAGAGCATTAAACCAAATATGAAAGTCTGAAGGTAACTAGCATTATTAACTAATGACAGTATTAAAAAATTACAAACCATGTACCTTCAAGGTAAAAATCATTTCGAACTCGAATGGACATGAAAAATTGCTATCCCAACCTTGATAATCGGTCAAACATAAAAACTTGATCGAACGAATCAATACAATAGCCAAAGGAGGAGGTGCCCACTCTTGACCTTTCCTCTTGTCTTCATAATTTTTTGTGCAGGTTAACCAAAATAAAATGACATCAGCGCCTTGGCATTTTGGCGACACTGTACAAAAAAATTGACTTATCTCATGAAAGTGAGGTATGTAATCTATAAGCATTAACAGTGCAAAAATCTAAAGGTAGTAACAAGTTTCATCGTTGGTATACTGACTATGCAACAACATTAGAATGCCTTAGCTGAAAAATCTTTAATACGTCCACAATCAATAGCTAACCCTGAAATAATCTAGAGACATTAAATGGCATTGCTTAAATTTATCGGTGGCATTAGACTGAATGCGACATTAGTTAAATGTGGCATCACTTTAGCAGTAGCATTGGTTGACTTTACCGCTGGCGTTATACTAACAGCAAAAAAGTGGCAATAAGAGCATGGGAGACCCACTCGGACAGTGGGCGCACCAGTATGATGTACCTCCACGGACGCATAGAGTGGTGAGGGAGGTATGGTTGCCCAGAGCAACAAATATCCAGGCAGCATATGTGGATTATGTCCCATTTTTGTTCTCTTTAGCCAGCTTTTTCCTATGTGAGGACAACAAACCGATCGACCTGGTCATTCTCTATTGCGTTGTCATGCCTTTCTTCCCTTCTTCAACCAAGAGACACGAGACTCGTTCCTTAGCTATTGATTTCCCTTTTTAACCTAGATGCGGGTTCGATGCCTACTCTCTTGGATAGTACAGTCTCCCTTCTTTTCCTTATTCAACCCAGACATGGATTAGTCTGCATGAAGTAGGGTTTCCTTTAATAGTGCAAATTAAGGTTTTCGTCTGCATGACCAGCAGAGCAGAGGACAGGAAATTGGGAAGATGGTGGAGTGGAAAAAGAACGACATGCAGTGACAGTGGCGGAGCGAGCTCAAGTTTAGAGCCTGGGCAAGATCTAAATGCTGCCAAATTAATTTGTTTTTTCCCAAACAAAATTCTACGCTCGTGGCAGATGGGGCAATAGAACAAGGATATGGTTCGAAAAGAGGTAGCATGCCTGAGGGTCGGCGGGAAGTGGCTTCACTCATGGTCGTCGTCCTCCGCACGCACTACGGTACTTGGGGACGGAGGCCATCCCGCGCGGGCGCTAGGTCTGAGAGGACGGCCTTGTCGTCAGTGCATGACCTCGCTCGCCGGCGATGAGTGTGTCAATGATGCACGTCCTTTTCTTCCCCGGCAGATCTGTGACCACCGGTGAGGAGGGAGAGAGGGGCCATCTTTTTTAGATCTGGAGAGAGGGTGATAGTGTGAGAAGCAAGTGGGCAGCCCTTAGCAAGAAAGCTCTGAAGCTCCAACCTATATATCTTTTTTATACTACTAGTACTAGAGGTGGAGTAGTGGTAGAGTAGTTTATATTTTCTCTGCAAACAGTACCAGTTAGTCATGCTTTAAAACTTAATGGCACACCATTTAAAAAATAAAGTCGAGAAATAATGCGGCACCTCGGGCCAACGCGGCCAGATCGCATTTTGCATGAGAAATTACACACCATGTTTCGTTGACATGTGGTCCCGCTCCAACATGTCAGTGAGACGACGGCGAGTCCTTTTGTACAATTTCCGAAAGGACATGTAGGCCGGGGCGCCTCTTCGTGTACTGTGGCAAACTGGCAACCGTTCACCGACTCTTCGCCTTTCCCTCTCGATTTGGAACTACTGTCGCACGCTCTTCCTCCCTCCTCCATTTGCCTTCACCCTTCCTTCTACCATTGTTCGATCGTCTTCTCCATGGAGGGAACAAGCCGGAAACGACCCCGTTATTGTTGCCCCTATCTCAAAGATGACGTGGTGGGGGAACTCATTGATCGGTGCGACGTTATCACCTCGGCTAGCATGTCAGGTTCGTTCAAGCCCATTCTCGACTCAACTAATAACATCATTACAAGGAACCCAAGGGTCCAGGAGCGGTTTGATCTCCCTTATCTTCTTTGCTATAAGCCTGTTCGCATGGGCGCGGACAACGGAGGCCTCGCCTTGTGCAAGTTGATGCCGCTTGATAATGACACGTGTGATGTCAAGATTGTTGGGGAACGTAGTAATTTCAAAAAAATTCCTACGCACACGCAAGATCATGGTGATGCATAGCAACGAGGGGAGAGTATGATCTACGTACCCTTGTAGATCGCAACGGAAGCGTTTGACACAACGTAGAGGAAGTAGTCGTACGTCTTCTTCCCGGTCCGACCGATCCAAGCACCGTTACTCCGGCACCTCCGAGTTCTTAGCACACGTTCAGCTCGATGATGATCCTCGGGCTCCGATCCAGCAAAGCGTCGAGGAAGAGTTCCGTCAGCACGACGGCGTGGTGACGATCTTGATGTACTACTGACGTAGGGCTTCGCCTAAGCACTGCGACAATATGACCGAGGTGGAATTTGGTGGCAGGGGGCACCGCACACGGCTAAGGAAAGATCTCAATGATCAATTGTGTGTCTAGAGGTGCCCCCTGCCCCCGTATATAAAGGGGCAAAGGGGGAGGGGTGCGGCAGCCATAGGAGGAGTCCTACTCCCGCTGGGAGTAGGACTCCCCTCCAATCCTATTCCTAATAGGACTCCCCAAGTGGGGAAAGAGAGAGGGGCTGGCCGGCCACCTTCCCTAGTCCTAATAGGACTAGGGGAAGGGGGGAGGCGCGCAGCCCATGAGGGCAGCCCTTTCACCTTTCCACCAAGGCCCATGTTGGCCCATTTGGCTCCCGGGGGGTTCCGGTAACCCTCCCGGTATTCTGGTAAAATCCCGATTTCACCCGGAACACTTCCGATGTCCAAACATAGGCTTCCAATATATCAATCTTTACGTCTCGACCATTTCGAGACTCCTCGTCATGTCCGTGATCACATCCGGGACTCCGAACAACCTTCGGTACATCAAAATGCATAAACTCATAATAACTGTCATCGTAATGTTAAGCGTGCGGACCCTACGGTTCGAGAACAATGTAGACATGACCGAGACACATCTCCGGTCAATAACCAATAGCGGGACCTGGATGCCCATATTGGCTCCTACATATTCTACGAAGATCTTTATCGGTCAGACCGCATAACAACATACGTTGTTCCCTTTTGTCATCGGTATGTTACTTGCCCGAGATTCGATCGTCAGTATCCAATACTTAGTTCAATCTCGTTACCGGCAAGTCTCTTTACTCGTTCCGTAATACATCATACCGCAACTAACTCATTAGTTGCAATGCTTGCAAGGCTTAAGTGATGTGCATTACCGAGAGGGCCCAGAGATACCTCTCCGACGATCGGAGTGACAAATCCTAATCTCGAAATACGCCAACCCAACATTTACCATTGGAGACACCTGTAGTACTCCTTTATAATCACCCAGTTACGTTGTGACGTTTGGTAGTACCCAAAGTGTTCCTCCGGCAAACGGGAGTTGCATAATCTCATAGTCATAGGAACATGTATAAGTCATGGATAAAGCAATAGCAACATACTAAACGATCGGGTGCTGAGCTAATATAATGGGTCATGTCAATCAGATCATTCAACTAATGATGTGACCTCGTTAATCAAATAACAACTCTTTGTTCATGGTTAGGAAACATAACCATCTTTGATTAACGAGCTAGTCTAGTAGAGGCATACTAGTGACATTCTGTTTGTCTATGTATTCACACATGTATTATGTTTCCGGTTAATACAATTCTAGCATGAATAATAAACCTTTATCATGATATAAGGAAATAAATAATAACTTTATTATTGCCTCTAGGGCATATTTCCTTCAAAGATGCCATCGCTTAAGGGTAAGTCCTGGGCTGGCGCAAATGGAGATTGGGTTGTTTCTAATGGTTACAATTGCGAGTGGGAACTTGTGAATGTATACACTCGTCAGCGGATTCCACTTCCAAAAATCTCCGAGTGCCCTGAGGTTGAGCACACAGATGATCTACGTACATTCAAATACGATCATGGTGACTGTCGTCTACTGAAGATAGCAAGTTGTCGAGTTCCCAACCGCTCTTGGAATTACAAGAACTATCAAGTTGTTGCTATCTTCGACAAGCTTGTTGCCGTCCTTCGTGGTTCGACTGGATGGATATTGCTCAAAAATCAGTTTCTATACACGGATGTGTACTGTGATGCAATTGAATACAAGGATCTTGTGTTTGCTGCCACCACTCATGGCACTGTTTTTGCATGGAATCCTTATGATTTCGGTACATTTGTCTTCCACTGTAATTGTAATTGTTTCATCCACATGCATGTGAGTTAGCAAGTTTCCCTTTACTAATTAACCTTCTTGTGTTTCCAAGGTCCTATGAACATTCCACCACCTATACTTGAAAAAAAATATAAGCAAGGGGGAGATGACAATGGTGACGATCATGAGCATGAGGAGGAGTAGAACTTATATACTCAATGGCGCCTCGCAACTAATTCCAATGGATCACCTCTTCTTGTCTGTATACAGTGCACTTAGACTGTTACTACTGAGGAAGCAGGTGTTGTCTCCCATGGTCGCCCTCTCCTGACCTATTCAAACACCCGTTGTATGGTATTCAGGACAGATACTAGTGTGCTAGCGCCAACACCTTCTCCCTGGTTCAGCATTGATAGTCTTGGAGCAAACTCGCTCTTCCTTGGACCAAACTATCCAATGATGGTGAAAGGCGATCCAACTGTTGTTGACACAATGTTACTACCATTTATGAAAAGCAACTGTATCTATACCTCGGACATTTTGGTGGTTCCCTACCCTGGTCCTGATATATGCCACTTCAGCCTGGATGATCAGTCCTGCGTTGCTCTCGATATTGACCATAGTTGGACCTTCCCAGAGCACCTATGGTTCAAAGCAAGTGTTTCCAACGCCGAGGATTGGTTGAGTTGAAGTTCATTTCATTGCTTGTTATTTGTTGTGTGATGAAAACTTTAGTATTTGCTAGAATGTTTTGTTGGAAATAATCTATAATCCAACATGTATCCTCGTTGTCGTTGTGTGTTGATGACTTGTTGTATTTAATGAATGGTACATTTCAGTCACAAATGCATGTCATAGACTTAATTTATGAATGGTTTTCGAGTCGCTTCTTGGAGTGTGAGTACCGTAGTAGTATAGCCAGCATCCGGTTAGTATATGAAGTTGCCACATCACATAGAGCCAACCTAATATTGGAGTATGCTAGCCCTCCACCGGCGCGCCGCTTCAAATGGCGGAGGAAGTGAGAGGTCACGTCACCTTGTGTCCAGATCTGAGATGCCACGCGTACCAGATGAATGACTCCAAGTTCGACCACCGTGATGCTAGGTGCGAGCCCAGGAACACTGTTGGAGAGACCCCCCTCATAATTTTCCTACATTGGTCGTTTGATTCATAGGACAGAATGCTATAGGATTTTTCCCTATGTAATCATGTTTTAATTGGCAATCTAGCATCCACTCCAACTTTTGTTTCACTTCCTTTGTTCCTATGAAGAGAGTACTTGCTCTAAATGATGTGTCGCTGCAGGAGCCGCCTATATTTATTAACCATGCTCTAAAAAGGTGGACCAGCTTTGGCTATAGTAGTACTGTACTAGGTTAGTAGGTGACCTTGCACTTGGCTCTTCTCCTCTTCTGGAAGTCGAACAATAATGATGGTACTACAGTAGTACTTCTGGCAATCTGACACCAAATGAACTGTTGCACGTCTACCGCTTGTAAGCAAAAGTTTCTCCTCATGTTGCGAGCCACCGCGCACGCGTTGGCAAGGGAGAAGGCATAGTAAGCAAGCTTCTCGTCATTCTGCGAGTTGACGGGACACATCAAAGTTATTTATTAGTAATCTCTTCAAAAAGGGTCGACCATGTCCATGGCTACCATCCCGTGCTCTGTCATTGAGTACATGCACTATTCACGTGCCATCGAGGAGAAAAAAATATTGCGTAGTACTAGGTGTCATCGAAGTGCATGACTCACTTACGCACTGCATATCTCCATTTTCTTGTATGACACGCCACCTTGATACTAGATTTCCGACGTGTCATGGAGGCATATAGTATGATTTTGTAAAATGGAGGCATATAGATGTCCCGCGTGTCGGCAAAAGGATGAACAAAGCTCATGTCTTAAACAAAAGAGTGGAAGAACATAGATTCCCCACGACCGAGAAGGAGCAACAAACCTCAGGGTGGAGCGTCTGCACTCATAATATTTTATATTATTCAGCGATATAAAATCAACCAAATCCCTCCACGTTCGTATACCATTCTATAGTATGAGAATAACTTTGAACGTAAGCCATTGATTCACTCTATCCAATGTTCATAGTTGGAAAATCCAAACAAAACCAAGCATTGGATCAACTCTTTTTTCGAGATCAACTCTTTTAGCACTTACAGCCTGCACACCTAGCCCACCTATATATCCACTCACGTGTGATGACCACAGGAGCTATCCACTCAGATTGTATGTTAAAAAAATAAAGGTCAATAACTAATGCGGCACCTCGGGCCAATGCGGCCAGATCGCATTTTGCACGAGAAATTACACACCATGTTTCGTTGACATGTGGTCCCGTTCCAACATGTCAGTGAGACGACGGCGAGTCCTTTTGTACAATTTTCGAAAGGACGTGTAGGCTGGGGCGCCTCTTCGTGTATCGTGGCAAACTGGCAACCGTCCACCGACTCTTCGCCTTTCCCTCTCAATTTTGAACTACTGTCACACGCTCTCCCTCCCTCCTCCATTTGCCTTCACCCTTCCTTCTTCCATTGTTCGATCATCTTCTCCATGGAGGGAACAAGCCGGAAACGACCCCGTTATTCTTGCCCCGATCTCAAAGATGACGTGGTGGGGGAACTCATTGATCGGTGCGACGTCATCACCTCGTCTAGCATGGCAGGTTCATTCAAGCCCATTCTCGACTCAACTAATAACATCATTACAAGGAACCCAAGGATCCAGGAGCGGTTTGATCTCCCCTATCTTCTTCGCCATAACCTGCTCGCTGGCGAGCGGACGACGGAGTCCTCACCTTGTGCAAGTTGATGCCGCTTGATAATGATACGTGTGATGTCAAGATGCCATCGCTTAAGGGTAAGTCCTGAGCTAGCGCAAATGGAGATTGGGTTGTTTATATTGGGTACAATTGCGAGTGGGAACTTGTGAATGTGTACACTCGTCAGCGGGTTCCAGTTCCAAAAATCCCTGAGTGCCCTGAGGTTGAGCACACAGATGATCTACGTACGTTCAAACACGATCATGATGACTGTCGTCTACTGAAGATAGCAATTTGTCGAGTTCCCAACCGCTCTTGGAATTACAAGAAATACCAAGTTGTTGCTATCTTCGACAAGCTTGTTGCCGTCCTTCGTGGTTCGACTGGATGGATATTGCTCAAAAATCAGTTTCTATACACGGATGTGTACTGTGATGCAATTGAATACGAGGATCTTGTGTTTGCTGCCACCACTCGTGGCACTGTTTTTGCATGGGATCCTCGTAGTTTCGGTACGTTTGTCTTCCACCATAATTATAATTGTTTCATCCACATGCATGCGAGTTAGCAAGTTTCCCTTCTCTACTAATTAACCTTCTTCTTGTGTTTCCAAGGTCCTGTGAACATTCCACCACCTATACTAGAAAATTTTTATAACCAAGGGGGAGATGACGATGGTGATGATCACGAGCATGAGGACAAGGAGGGCCCATATACTCAGTGGCTCCTGGCAGCTTCCGATGGATCACCCCTTCTTGTCTGTATACAGCCCACTGCTGATGTTATTACTAAGGAAGCAGGTGTTGTCTCCCATGGTTGCACTCTCCGAACCTATTCCAACACCTGTTGCATGGTATTCGGGATGGATACTACTGTGCTAGCGCCAACACCTTCCCCCTGGTACAGTATTGATAGTCTTGGAGAAAACTCGCTCTTCCTTGGACAAAATTATCCAATGATGGTGAAAGCCGATCCATCTACTGTTGACACAACATTACTACCATTTATGAGAAGCAACTGTATCTATACATCGGACATTTCGGTGGTTACCTACCCTGGTCATGATATAGTAGGCCGCTTCAGCCTGGATGATCAGTCCTGCGTTGGCCTCGAGATTTACAATAGCTGGCCCTTCCCAGAGAATCACTTGTGGTTCAAAGCAAGTGTTTCCAACACCGAGGATTGGTTGAGTTGAAGTTCATTTCATTGCTTGTTATTTGTTGTGTGATGAAAACTTTAGTATTTATAATGTATCCTCGTTGTCATTGTGGGTTGATGACCTGTTGTATGTAATAAAATGATATGACTGTGATAAACTTACTAAATTTATGAATGGCTATCGAGTCGCTTCTCTGAGTGGTGCTACAACGAGGCAAAAAAATATTTTCCGAATACATAATTGTACGTGCATTGCAACAGGTTATCGAATGAGGCCAATCAACAATAGTACACTATTTGTACTAGCTTCACATGCTGCACTATTCTATGTCTACGTACGTAATACAACAAGTTTTAAACTTGAGACCAGCCACCCATCCTCACAAAGAACACTTTTTAACCTACCACAGACTCCAGGAAATTTGTCCACAGTGTGAGGTGGGCCATATGTAATGTGTTCATTATACGTAACCAGCACCTCGAATCCTCGATAGGAGTAGTAGGAGTAGTAGTAGGAGTAGTAGGGTGGCATGGGCCAGAACAAGCATTCACGTCCAGAAGTACAGCACACGCCACCAGCATGACTTCCATCTGACACCATATTTCTTGGAGTCCGTGCTACAGCAATCTCTTCAACAAGGTCGTTTCTCAAACTCAGCCATCACGCGGCGGGCGAGGTGGGGGTTTGCCGATAGTCGGTTTCCTCAACTGCGGTCCCACTTGTAAGGCCAACTCCAACGCACGACCCCAAATGGACCTCCGTTTAGCCCGGATTCTGTCCGTTTGGGTAGGGCAATGGGGTCGTGTCCGGGCCATTTCTCGGACGCGGTGGTCGTGCGCCGAACGTGCGACCGCATCTCGGCCGCGTACATTTTTCTTTGCAAACACATACCTTTTTTTCATCATTGATTTTTTGGTACATGGAAATACATCACCAAAATTTTGACTAGAAAAGCAAGACCAAAGAAAACAAGAACCACAAGAATACATTTTAGAAGATATCCAACTTCCATAACTGCTCCTGTAAGTTGGATTAGTGCCTTCTCGATGCATTCATTGTTGATCTGCAGAGGCTCGATCTTGCGTGCTTCTTTCTTCTTCGAGTGTAAAGAAGTAGACGTGTCTAGCCTCTATTCTATCAACAAGTGCAATAGTCTCATCTCTAGCCTCTATGCTAGCTAAAAGTGCTAGAACAGCTACTAAATTGTGCTCTATCAATATATCGTTGTACTCTTCTTCCCAATAGCAAAACTTGCATCCATTCTACACAATAAAATTTTAAGTTAGCACAACTAGTCTAATCCGAGAGCACAACCAAAGATTTGGTCGAGATCATCCTCCTTTTGCCGACACATGGGACATCCAGCATCCAGGTCGTGTCATGCAAGAAAATAGAGTGCTAGGTGAAGCCACGTGATGTGCATCTTGGGTTTGTAAATAGAATCTTACTACTCTTGAGTAACTCCAAAAGTGGCCACCGAAGATCTTTATTGGATTTGTTTTTCATCACCAGCACGTCGAGGTGAAAGATGTGTAGGTTCAGTGGGTCCCTTGCATTTTCACTGACATGTGGGACCGCATATGAGCAAACAGACGATGGGCTCCGCGCGTCTGCTGGCTGGCTGGGAAGAGAGAAAGAGGAGGGCTGAGCACGGACTCCAGGAAATTTGTTCTATGTACTCTATAAAGTGGAGTAACCAGCACCTTGATATAGTGGGGTGGCATGGGCCATAACTAGCATTCATGTCTAGCAGTACGACACACGCCACCCACACGAGTCCCATCCGACACCAATTTTCTTGGAGTCTGTGCTAGCTACAGCCATCTCTTCTCCCTCCTGTTTTCTCAACCATCACGCGGTGGGCGGGGTGGGGGTTTGCCGATAGTCGGTTTGCTCAACTACGGTCCCACTTGTAAGTGAAAATGCAACACAACATGCATTCCCCCTTGAGCGGCGTGCCGGACAAACCGTGTGGGGGTGCGACGCGAACACGGCAGGCTTTTCCTTTTGAACTTGTAACTTGTAAAATTTGTTTCTGCTCCATGGGGCGACCGATAGATAGAAATAACGATTTTCGCTAGAGTAATGAGAAGTTTGGTTCTCGCGCGGTTCATGCATGGAGTACGTAGGAAAATTATGAAGTTGATGTGAAAGGTAAGATAATTATTAGTAGTACCATATACTCCTACATGGATTTCACGGAAAGATAAAGATACATACGGATCCATCAACGACATCCTCACTCCCTAGTGCACCGGGTCACCAACCGACATGTGAGGAGCAGCGGCGTTGGCGGCAAGCTCAACGTGCTTCTGAACAATGCCATCCAAGGTTGCCCTGCGGTCCAAGAAGGCCAGCGTCCTATCATCCTCCTCTTGCATGTAGTAGTCCTTGTGGACGATTTGCGTGTAGACATGGGTGATTATGTCGATGGTGTCTTGCTGCGCCAGGCGCTGCACAACGAGTGCGACCTCGAGGTGGACATTCTCCGGCGCAATGGCGGGCAGTCGCAGGGCCACCAGTGCGTCGAAGAGGTTGTCATAGAGGCCGTTGAGGGTGGCAGGCATCACAGAGCCTGGGCCGTGGGCTGGAGGCGTACGTCAAGGTCGTCCGCGAGCTTCTTGATGACAGTGAACTTGTCGAGGAAGCCGACGAGGACCTCGTCGAACAAGGAGACAAGGCTGTCCTCCAAGCGGCCCCTCGCCCTGGCGGCCTCAAGCACTACCTGGATACATTCCTTGATGCCGAGCTGCAGGCTGGCGTCGTGGACCATCTAGCACAGCCGACTGATGCTCCTGCTCATCGCCTCCATGGGTCTAGCTTCTAGTCAACTGATCTTGCGATTGGAGTGATCACTCTTGCCCTTGGGTGCGTAGGTGCGTAGGATTTCATAGATTGGACTGGCGGGAGCCTTTATATGAGAAGTGCAGACTGCATTGAATTCACGTGCGTGTTGGCCATCTACTCCTCGCCCCTCTACTGCACCTGCCTTTGGCTGTATGACAGGTTGGCCAGCCACCCATTGGGCCCACGTGTCATACACCCAAAGGCAGGTGCAGTAAGTCAATGAAGCTGCATCCCCCTCCGTGCCCGTGCATGCTTTCAATGACTTGAGACTACCAAACATCACATGCAGTGGTTAGCTCCTTGCATGTAAACCTATTAAGTAGCAAAAAGACATTAGTTATCTCGCCGATAGGAATAAAACAATACACCATGTATTTATTTACAGAGCGAGTAGTACAATTTTTGTGACATGCATTACTAGATATTGCTAGTCAAATACTAAATCCAGATGGACGTGGTAGTACTACTAAATCCAGACGGTGGTGCTAGTACTAGTAGTAGTACTACTACCAATGTAGTAGCACTGTACTACCCATTGGTCAAATTACTACGTGCTGCTCCTCACAGTGAAGTGACAAGACCCTACGCCGGAGATGATACCTGAGTATAGGCGCCATGTTTGGCATACCATAGTCAGCCTCACCATCTGCAGTCACTATCATCATGGCTGTAGACCTAGCCTGCTTACAACTAGCCGTGTTCGACATAATTTCCCGTGCGTAGATGCCCGTGCATTGCACGGAACACCAAGATTGGGGGCTGGACGGCGCCGGCAACGGCCATCACGCCAGATTTTTCCATGGCCTTCTAGATGTGGTGGGGAGGAGATAAGGTTGATTGTGAGAGACAAGGAGTTGTTTGTAAATAGGGAACAAGTGTAGGCATCTTTTTACAAAACTGGAGAAGTTTGGTTTGTATGCGTCAGATCTAGATCCAACGGCTATTGGTGAAAGATGGCAGGCACAACATCATCACCAACTTAGGACCTGTTTGATTCGCAGGATTTTGAAAATGCAAGAATAGGACACGGCAATATTACAAGTTTCAAACTGATATTACAAATGTTAGGAGTAATGCTACACCTACGAAGAGGGAATTACTAGGAAGTTTACGTAAGAACTTTCCTTACTTTAGGTGGATGCAGCATTATCGTACAAACTAAAATCCACCGCCCTGACAAGTCACTAATGGGCAAATAAATTTTCGATTCTCTGGCCACTTGATGTTTCAAAAACAAATTCAGCTTCTGCGGAGACTTTGTCATTTAGGCTTAGACGCTTGCGGTGATCAGCACGCCATTCATTGTTGCAACAGAGAACGCCAAACCTCATTACCTTGAGCACACTTACCTCTAGAACAAAGAACCTGGCCATTTTAATCTCAGATGTGTTGCCTCGGTAGTCGATCGAATCAATTTCTGTAATATGGAGATCAAGGCATTTGATGAGATTGTTATAGTGCGGCACATTTTTCACTTTCGGGTCTTTTTTTATCTGCAAAAGAAGAGAACATATTAGAGCATCTAGATGTATAAGATTGTCGTGTCATCAAGAGGTACCAATATCATTCGCTCATATGATAGGGTTGTCTGGCTAGTGATATTTTTTCACTCTCTCTCTCTCTCTCTCTCTCTCTTTATCTTTCCTCTCATTTACCTAGCAGTACGTGAAGAGCTTGGGCATTTGTTTCCTTCCACTATGTGGCCGATGCCATAATACGCATCGATGTCAAATCAAAAGATTTTGGCACCGCTCTCGCGATGTGAGAGAGTTGGCACCGCTGTGCACACAGACCCACATGTATAAACAAATCAATCAAACCAACAACACCAGCCTCTCACTCTCCCAAACAAGTGTTTTTTATTGCCTCAGTCCTCTCTCTCCCACGCAAGTGTTTTTACATTGCGTGAGTTAATTTGGCACCGGAGCAAAGTAGGTGATCCATATTGGGGCACCAGGTGAGCAATGGAGGAGCATCGATGCCAAATGCATCACAAGAAAATGCCAATGCATGTCACTAAAAATTACACCATTTGAAATTATGTTCAAATACGAGTCCAACGATATAGTTCTTAGTGACATGCATTAACATTTTGTCAGTTAAATCTATGGTCAAATTTTCATACTACAAAATAGGAAGAGTAAACCAGGACGGAGGTAGTACTTACTCTTAGGGTAACCATAGAGTTACTGGAGTAGTCTAAGTTACTTTCCACTACGACTAGCCTAGGCTACTATAGTAGTACAACAAAAAAACGATGAAAGTGATCACGTGAGAAAAAATACTAAAAACATTTCTTTCGGTGCAGTGCATAGATGCAGTTTTGAACACTACACGTGTCATCATAATTTGGGAAAATTACAAAAAAAAATTGAGCTACGTTGTGATTACATTTACTAATAGGAAAGAAGTTTCACCTCGATGAGTAGCTTCTCCGTGCACGGAAAGCATGTAAGGAATCCAACAACTTGATCCAGATTGGGGCCGATAGATTTTATTGCCAAGATCTTCACTGTGCGCATAGACTGGGTCAAGCTTGTGGGAATCATTTTCTGGAACACGGTCGTAAATACATCAAGAAGAAATTTAAAAAAGTGAATTTCAAGAAGACGGAGAAGAAGATGAGTGTTGTACCTGAACGATTACGGATCCAATAAAGAGTTCAGAGAATTTGGCAGACGAGTGCACAAACCCTATCAATTTCGGCGCGTCAATGACCCTGATTTTTGTTGGACCTTCTAGATCCGACACAAGCAATCTCTCAAGGAAAGCCACATTCTCAATGACCATAACGTGGAATAGCTGGAGTGATCTCTTCCCAATTGATGTCTTGTTGCGGGGCCAACAAGACACATAAATCCATCGGAGATTCGTCGAGGCGATGTGGAGGCTAATGAACCCGTGGATCCGCTCAAGATGAAGGTACTCGAGTGCAGTACAGCTGTGGAGCAGGTGCTCCATAGCCTTCTTCTAGATGACAACGTCGAAGAGGTTGAGCTGCTTGAGTTGAGGGAGAAGAAGGGCGGGCGCGGCATTAATCTAGGGAAGATAGCAGGAGCTGAAGCTGGCGCGACGCAGCGTTGGCCCGAGGCGGAGCGCGGACGGCGGCAGAGAGCGACATCGTCCAGTTTCAAAGCTGAGCTCCTCGAGCTGATCTAGGGCGGGGGATAAGAACCACTCGTCGAACTTGGTTTGGACCTTGCAGTTGGTACTGAACATGCCGATGTCAAGGCGTCTGGCTGGCCCAGGGTGCGATGAAAGGATCTTGGAGACTGTAGCCATGCGTTTGCAATCCCCGTCGCAAAGGCAGCTGTCGACGGTGAGGTTGAGGGGGACGCGACGCCAGAGGGGGCGCCACCACCAGGAGAGCAGGGTGGTCCGCACGGCAGATTTGGTGGGGAGGAGGCCGATGATGACGAGCAGCATGTCGTCTGGGAGGCTGCTGATGAAGTCCAGGCTCGCCGGATGCGGTTTTGGCTCGAGCCGACTCCGCTTGTTGGCTGACTCGCCGTCCATCTCAACCGGCGGCGGCGCCGGTGTACACGTGTGCTGGCGTGTGTTGTGTGCTGGGTGTGCGCGAGTGCGTCCTTCTGTGCATGCCGCCGTGCAGTGGTGAATTGTGCGCGAGTGTGTCCTCCATGCGGAAGAAGTGTGTCCTCAATGCGCCCTCAATTTACTAGCGTGCGGGGTGCTACCCCGAGTGGTTTCAACTTTGTTTACTTCACCGCGTGTCAGATGGGCCTCTAGTTTACTTATTTTCACCCACTGCCACATGGGCCAGCACACGAAGATACAGAACACGAGCTAACAAGGCAGCATGTGGACTAGTTGACCGGTCAACTAAACAATATACGGAGCTATACGCTGACACAGTGAGCATATAATCTGTCGGTATAGAGTGTTCGTGTGAGATAGCAGAGAGAGAGAGAGAGAAAGAGCTACTCCCTCCGATCAATAATGTAGTTCCAACATTTTTTAAAAGTCAAACTTTTGAAACTTTGACCAAGTTTATAAAGAAATTACTTATATCTACAATACCAAAGATAAATGATAGTATGAAGTAAGTACATGTTGTGATGAATCTAATGATCTTTCCAGATGTAAATGTTTTTCTCCACATATACCTGGTCAAACTTTTCTAAGGTTTGACTTTTCAAAACATCCATATGCTTATGGACGTGAGAGAGTCCCTAACTAGAGAGAGAGATAGAGAAATAGAAAGAGTGAGTGAAAAAGGTGTGTGTGCGTGTGTAAACGAGACATGGACAACACTCGATAAAAGTCGAGAAAAAACGTGTGTGTCTTATGCAAACATATCACAGATGCATCTTTGACAACGGAAGCAAGGTGAGGAGATAGTGTGTGGTTTTTTGCAACCGAGAGAGCAAGACCCCAAGCACGTGGCCAAGAGGGGTCTGACAAACAAGGGAGAGAGGTCGAGAGAGACGTACGGAGAAAATGCAGACATGGGGAGGAGAGAGTGTATGTTTGTCATAGAGAGATCCCCTGGAGATCGTGATGGGACTACATGGGTGGGATATCGAGTGACAAGGTGTGTGCATGATAGAAGATACCCCGAGAGATATCGAGATAGACGTATGGATGGAAGGAGACAATATGTGTGTTCCTGATGGCTAGTGAGAGATAATCATACTTAGGGGGGGAGTGCTTGCGCCTATGATGGAGTGAGGGATTATGGTACTTATTAGGGGGGTGCGTGTCACATAGAGAGAGAACAATGGTGGAGAGTGTTGGATGGGTCTATATGTATAGCGCGAGCGAGACATGTGTATGTGTGAACCAGGGAGATATAAAGTTTGAGAGAGACTGAGGAGCCCTGATAAGGCTGAGTGGTGCATCAGATAGCTGAGAGGGGGAAAGAGATATTCCATCCGCTCAATAATGCAGTGCATGTAACTTTTTTAGAAGTCAAACTTTGGAAACTTTGATCAGGTTTACACAAATGTTATTTATATCTTCAATACCAAAGATACATCATACGAAACTACATCTCATGGTGAATCTAATGGTATATGTTTGCCGTTCCGGATGTAATTGTTTTTCTCCACGTACATGGTCAAACTTTGTGATGTTTAACTTCTCAATAAATCAATATGCTATGGACCGAGGAGAGTGCCTAAGTCGAGAGGGATCAAGTGCGTGTGAAGGAGAATGAGTAAGTGTGCAAAAAGAGTATGTGTGTGAAAGAGAAAGTGACAACAAACGATAAATTAGAGAGAGTGTGTGTTTTTTCATTTCTTAGGCGAACATATCAATCATGCATCTCCGAGATAGAAAAGCGAGGCGAGGAGATACACGAAGATAGCTAGTGTGTGATTGTTTGCAATGGAGAGAGACACCCCTATAGCACATGTCCAATAGAGGTCTGGCCAACAAGGAACAAAGGTCGAGAGGGACACATGGAGAACATGGACGCATGGGGAGGGCGAGAGGGTGTGTTTGTGATAGAGAGACCCCCTCGAGATCGTGAGGGGACTATATGGGTGGGAGATCGAGGGAGGTGTGTGCGCGATAGAAAGATGCCCCGAGAGAAATCAAGATAGACCATGCACATGTTTGTGATGGAGACTAAGATTAGCTAGTCATATACATATAGGGGGGACTGTGTGTGCCTACAATTGAGTGAGAGACCATCATACTTGGCTAGCTAGGCATGAGATTGTGTGTGTGCGTGCGAGATGGAGAGAGAACGAGGGAGAGAGATAGAGTTTTAGATGGTCCTATCGAGTGCGAGTGAGATATGCATTTGTATGTGTGACCCAGGTAGATGGAGAGTTTGAGAGAGAGGGGAAAGAGCTCCAAGACGATAGAGTGGTGCGTGAGAGAGTTACAGGCAACGAGCCAAGGAATTTGTGTGCGTACGATGAGTGCACCCAAGATATCTAGCTTGGACTAGAGAATCATACATAGTGTGTGAGAGAGACCTATAGATGGAGTATATATGCATGCGAACTAGAAAGACCCCCACCCCCACCCACGCACACACACTAAGAGAGAGAGAGAGAGATGGAGAGAAAGAGAGAGGACCAACAAGGTTTGTGTGTTGGATGCGTGCGACAGAATTGAAGATTGTCGGAGAGAGAGAGAGAGAGAGAGAGAGAGAGAGAGAGAGCAGGAGTCCGGGAGAGGGGGAGGTAGCGTTTTATGCATTAAAGACTAATATAAACCATGTTTTGATATAAACTTGTATTCAGATATTTAAATTGGAGAACATGTTGTCTGCAATCTACACATGAACGGATATATGCGTATATCAAACAAGTTCATTAATTTGACTTTCAACATGTTCATGGAGTACTATAATACTGTACAACATGCTATTCAATTGAGGTGTTCAATTTTGGATTTAGTTCACTATTTTGACCTGGTGAACGAGCTATTTCATTGAATCGAGATATTTCATTTTGGGATTGATTCCCGTTTTTGAGTGGGTTAACTATTTGTCATATAGTAAATCGCTAGCAAAGAGCATGTAAAAACGCATTACTCCCGAGCATCATCTCTCCATCTAAAAAAGAAGTGGCAAGCTAATATTTCTAAATTTGATTCAAATCAACTTTTTTTAGCTTGATTCGAATCGACTTGGTAAGGTAAACTTTGATGCCCATTCTCCCAAATTTTGAACGAACCGTTAAACATCCTCTGCTCAGTGGAATTCGCTCGAGCAAATAAATGGGAGATGCGAAATTACCGTCCTATGTGGAAGACACATTAATTGGCCCGTTGTGCATCGAGGGTAGGTTCGTTACTTCATCCAAGCACGCCTTCTCCTCGGCCGAAATGACATGTGCTGAATAATTCATAAACCATGGTCGGCAAAACACGCTCTCCCCGCCCGAAATAGCTCGCGCCCACTTTTTCAAAACACGCTACACAGACCCAAGCCGAGAAGCCTAAAGGCAGGGGTAGAACTGTAACTCCCCCTCACATTTCAGACAAATGCGTCCGTAAAACATGGTTCCACTCCCCGCCCAATCCCCCCCCCCCCCATTCATACCTCGTGGGCACCAAATCACCTTCTCCCCGGAAGCTCCCTTCTCCCGAGCCATGAAACCTCAGCCCCTCCTCCATGGCGCCCCCACCGCACCAATTTCACAGTCGCCCTCTTCCCTAACGACGGAGACGCTGTCCATTTGCCGTCGTGCACTGGGCCGTGTGCCTCTTACTCCGTGCTGCTGGAGCTGCCTCGACGACGGCCGCGTGAACCGTACCGGAGCCGATTCACCCCCGCCGTTGTTCACGGCACCGGAGCGACTCCAACTTTGGATCCGTCCAGAGTCCCGGTGCTGCTTCCCCGTAGCCGTCGACCGTCGCGAAATCGTTGTTTCCCTGCCGCCGGTGGCCACCACAACCGCGCCGGCCTCACCGACTCGGCAGCTGGACCTACCTTCTTCACCATGCCGCCAGATAGGTCGCACCCTCATCTCAAATCACTTTATTTAGGAGTCAATTGTCTGAATTTTTATTCTGGGCCAATCAATTCCCAATGGGAAGCAGCACCCCTCAAGGCGGCGGAGCTCCTAGGCTGCCGGTTGGCTGGTGTCTAACGTAAGGGTGCGGGGCCGCAAGTTCGCCGCAGAAGTAGGGCTTAGATGGCTATCTTAGAGATGTGTGGGTTCAAGGTACTGCCGCCGCCGGATCTAGATGACGGGGAGTCTTTATGGATTGGCCCGGGGGCGGCGCAACCACGGCAGTGCAGTGGGGGCGGGGAGCAGGGTTTTGGCCGGGGCCAGAGACGGTGAAGGCAAGCTGCTCTGTCGTTGGTCGCTGGCTCTTCGAGGAAGATTCCTAACAGTGTCAGCCGGGAGGCACAAGACGGCCATCAAGCCATCTGGCGTAGATCGGACAGTACCAAAATAAAATAAAATCGTGTGACCCCAATTTAGTCATAGTCAACAGATGTGTGACCACTCTTGTACCTTGTTGTTGATCTCTTAGTGTATTTCTTCAGATCAAAGAGACGTGTCATTATTAACATTATGCGTTATCTGCTTCAGCCACACCGTCTTCCGACTCACCGTAGCTGCTCCAACAAGGGAAGCATACACCAGAAGGGAGCTATAGTCTCCACTCAACAGTTCCCTGCATCGAATGCGCGTGCCCGACATGGACAGCCACAACAACTATAGGGCCATCGACAAGTCAGCACGTGATGCTCACTCCTATGGATGGCGGCCAGATAGGTTGTACCCTCATCTTACTTGTGTGCAACATTTATGGCTTTGTTATTCATCTAAGCATGGAAAATAGATTATCACATTTCACTGTATATTCATGCTGATCTCTTACGGGTCTTGTTCAGGAGTTAACGTTGTTCCATAGTTCAACTAAGATACTTGTTCTTTAGGTAACGCTGTTCCATAGTTATCATCCATCAACCAATGCTATCCCACAGGCTGGTGATTATAGTATTATACCACTTCTAGTATTACCTATGTTGTTCTTTAATACTTTTGTGTGCCATCTAGTTAATCTCGAGTACAAACGATACATATTCTGTAGCTTTCATCTCTATTCTCCCTTTAGTTTTTGAGACCTGTTGCTGCTAGTTAACCCAGTCCTACAATTTATGTCGTCTCCTACAGGCACTCATTACATAAATCTAACTACTAGTTGTCTTCCATGCATGTCAGATATAATTGCACACACTGAAATATCCACAAGAACCTCATGGAGCAATGTAAAGGCTAATAAACTTGATGTCAATGATACCCAATATGATGGAACATGTAAAGGAAGTTCTTCAGAAGACTTGCAGAAAGATGTTGAATCCTCTTCACCCCACAAGGTCCTTGCTCTATCACAATGCCATCTGCTTAATTTGGACATCATGCTTCTGAATATCTTATGCATTGTTATTCATCAGTATGTACTTCATCTATCTACCATACCATGTTTTTTTACATTGAAGTGTTGTTCTAGTGCTCTGTTGCAATGCCATCTTAGTTTCCCAATCATACACGTGTATGTTGCCTTAGTTTTTTTTGTACGTATTCCGCTAGCATACAGTTTTACATTCAACTAGTGCTTTTTTTACTGTGTTTTCCTGTCGTATCCCTAGCTCTTACACCATACTCCCTCCGTCCGGATTACATGTTGCCGAAATGGATAAAAAAAGGATGTATCTAGAACTGAAATACGCCTAGATCCATCCATTTTTTCCGGATGGAGGGAATACATGTCAATATGTCATGCCTTTCTATTCTACAGTACCTATTCCATCTCTCTGTTGTAGCATGTTTTATAATTGAAGCACCATTCTTCTATACAAGGCATGCAAGGGGAAGATAACTATGTTAGAATCTGAAGGGTTACAAACCAGGTCTTTGCAAAAGATCCAAACGCTAGGAGATAATAAACCAACTATAGTCTTTATAGATACTGCTCCAGCACAGAGAAACCCAACTCCTACTGATAATAAGCAGATTCCAGTGGCCAAAGAACTAGTCCGCTCCAGTCCAGCAAAAATATGTCAACTCCATTCTAAGAAGCGTGTGCGTATCCTTGCATCATGAAATTTTATAGCATGCTGATCATATTTTTTACATGTTTCTTACCCATCTCTCTTTTAGAAAATAAGCTTAACAGATAGAAGAATTTCTGCACTGGTATCGTCTGTGAGGAAAGATTCTTGCAAGAATTCTCTGTACTCCAATGCAGATGTAAGTACCTGTTGTATATCACTATATTTCTACATCAGCATGTATTTTGTTAATCGACGTGAATCCAACCTTTATCTAATCTAAATTTAGTTGTAGCAAAATGTATGATTAAAGGCCACAATGTTGATTTTTTTAAGGAAAACTGCCTGGTAGTTTTGCATCCTGAGCTGCATGAGTCTACTATCTCATATCAGTGGGTTTGATTACTTTGGTTCTGCAGTGGGTTTTCAGTGTTTTTTTTGCTGTATTGTCCTGTCGTATCCCTAGCTCTTACATCATACTCCCTCCGTCCGGATTACATGTTGCAGAAATGGATAAAACTGAATGTATCTAGAACTGAAATACGCCTTGACCCATCCGTTTATTTTCGGATGGAGGGAATACATGTCAATATGTCATGCCTTTCTATTCTTCAGTACCTATTCCATCTCTATTGTAGCATGTTTTATAATTGAAGGACCATTCTTCTATATAAGGCATGCAAGGGGAAGACGGCTATGTTAGAATCTGAAGGGTTACAAACCAGGTCTTTGCAAAAGATCCAAACGCCAGGAGATAATAAACCAACTCCATTTTTCATAGATACTTCTCTAGCACAGAGAAACCCAACTCCCACTGATAATAAGCAGATTCGATTGGCCAAAGAACTAGTCCGCTCCAGTCCAGCAAAAGAATGTCAACTCCATTCTAAGAAGCGTGTGCGTATCCTCGCATCATGAAATTTTATAGCATTCTGATCATATTTTCTACATGTTTCTTACCCATCTCTCTTTTAGAAAATAAGGTTAAATGATAGAAGATTTCCTTCATTGGCATTGTATTCGAGGAAAATATCCTGCGGGAATTCTCTGTGCTCCAATGCTGATGTAAGTACCTGTTGTATATCACTATATTTTTACATCGGCATGTACTTTGTTAATCGGTGTGAATCCAACCTTTGTCTGATCTAAAATTTGTTGTAGCAAAATGTTAAAGGCGCCAATGTTGATTTTTGTAAAGAAAACTGTGTGGTAGTTTTGCATACTGAGCTGCATGAGTGTACTATCTCATATCATGCACATTACTGAATTGTAGTGCTACTCTGGTTGCCCATTCATTCATTGTGTCAATGTTGCTTTCGTATTACCTTACCTGGCTGATGATAGTTGTGCCATATTGTGTTAATTTGGTGTTGGCTAGTTGCCCAAACGTTCGTTGTGCCAATGTTGCTTTCCTATTATCTGACTTGGCCAATGATAGCAATGCTAGTGTCTTAATTTGGTGCAGGCTGCTGAAGATAAGAAGACAAACTCTGAAAACAGCAAGGCAACCCCATTGTTTCTTTCCAATAAATCTAGGCCAGGTAATATGCCAATAACTCATGATTAATCTGTTTGGTTCCCCTCCTAATTTATGTTATGATGCAGTGGTCGAGACACTCTCCACTATCAATAATACAAGCCTACCAAAATCGCCATATGAATATATTCAGTATCCTCTGTCTCGAATGCAACTGAAAAAATGTATGTTTGTGAGCCAATTAATGGCTGAAGGAATGATGGAAATGGTGGAGGAATCAGAGGTGCAGAGTCGTGCGACACAACAACTGATCAATGTTTTCAGAGAGAGTGTAGCAAAGCAGCAAGAACTTGCCCACATGCTTATGGGCATCATCCATGTTGATGTTGCAGATTGTGACATTGTAGATCATTAGGTTCTGTTCATTTATTTGCACTGGCATCAATCTTTGATTGCCCGGTGGATGTAATTTCTTGTAATATATGTTGGATGTGCAACATTTTCCCTTGTATGCCGTACCTTTGCTTGATCGGTTTTGGTCCTGTGCATAATTGCTCGTCGTAATGGGCTCAAATTATCTAATTTGGCCTAAAGACATGTACGAACTTTAGTGGGCCCATGAAGTTAATGGGCTGTTATCAGGCCGAAAGTTAATGGTCGGCCCTCTTAACTCCCGGGTCGTTAGCAAGATGACATCAAAGCGGGCAACAGGTGGGCCCAATTGATTTCACGGGCCGTTAACAGGCCGTTACTAAGTTCGGGCTACATATGGCCCAACTATACTGTGGGCCTTTAGCATGCCGAAAGAGACAGCAGGCTTGTACTGGACCATGTAGAGCATGGGCCGCTAAGAGGCCGAAAGTCAGGTCATATTGTAAATGGCCCAACTGTGTTGTGGGCCTTTAGCAGGCCGAAAGAGTAACCGGGCTGGTATTGGACCATGAAGGGCATGGGCCGTTAAAAGGCCAAAACTCAGGTCCGGCTACAAACGGCCCAACTCATTTATGGTCCATTAACAGGCTGAAAGGCACACAGGGTCGGGAATTGGCCCAACACTTAAATGGGTCGCTAAAAGGCCAAAACTCAAGTCCGACTACAAATGGCCCAACAGATATATGGGCCGTCACCAGGTTGAAAGACACACTGGGCCGGAAATTGGCCCAACACTTAAATGGGTCGCTAAAAGGCAGAAACTCAGGTTTGACTACAAATGGCCCAACAGCTTTATGGGCCGTCAACAGGCTGAAAGACACACCGGGCCGGAAATTAGCCCAATATTTAAATGGGTCGCTAAAAGGCCGAAAGATGTACATCGTGAAAATCGGCCCATCCACTGAATGGGCCGTTAACAAACCGAAATCTCATCGGGCTGATATTGAGCACAAATATATAGCGGGCTGTTAATGGGCTCGAACTGACGATGGGCTGCAATGGTGTCAAATCTTTAACGGGTCATTGACGGGCCGAATTGGCACATCTCGTATGGGTCGCGGGCTTAAATGGACCTGACACAAGTAGGCCTTATATGGGCCGACCTGCTATTTTTTACTGGGCCGGCCTTTTTCACCGGAATGGGCCACTGTTGGGCCGTGCCACGTGTCGACCTATCATAGGCGCCTCCAGTCCGATGAGTGGATGACATATGTCCCAACGGTGAGGCAACACGTGTTTCCTCCGGCCAATAATGATTTTACAAGTGGAAAATCCCCATTGGTCCGGGCTGTTAACTGGTTATCGGATCCAAAACCGGACCCAATAGCTTAAGGGCGTTCCGTTATGGTGGATGCCACATGTGGGTCACCCTTGACGAAAGCAATTCTGTGACGCGCGATTTATCATCATGGAAGTGGACACTTTCGTGATGATAATTTTGGTAATGTCATGGAACACTTCTACACAGCACAGGTATGACTATCTTGATTCTGTCATAAATTTGTCATGGATGTACATGCATGACAGAAAACGTGACCTATTGTGACAAACACGTATCATCACGGAAGTGTCTTTTTTTTGTAGTGAGAAGGAACAACTCGATCAACATTATAAAGTATTGTTTCTTCTTTAACTGGTACTAGTTATTTAATTTCTTATTTAATAGGTGGGTGATATTTAAACCACTTCTCGTTAGGGAGTTCAACATGAGTAGAAAATGATACACAAAAGGAGGCTACTATCTCAGAGTCAACTCCATATTTAGTGCTAAACTTTTGAAAAGCATCAGTATCCATAATAGATTTAACACAATCATACTTAAGTTTAATACCTGACTCTTTACCTTCATCGAGTTCCCAATCTTAAGAGTTGCGTTTAATTCTTTCCAAAAGATCCCACCGGAATTCAATAGTCTTCTTCATAAATGAACCAGCACAAGAAGTATCAAGCATGGTTTGATCATTACGAGAAAGCCGAGCATAAAAATTCTGAATAATAATTTCTCTTGAGAGCTCATAAATGGGGCATGAATATAACATTGACTTAAGCCTCCCCCAAGCTAGAGCGATACTTTCTCCTTCATGAGGCCAAAAATTATATATATAATTCCGATCACGATGAACTAGATGCATAGGACAATTTTTTTGGTGGAACTCCAATTTCAAATGATTCCAATTCCATGATCCAATATCATCGCATAGCCTATACCATGCCAATGCGTTTCCCTTCAAAGATAAAGGGAAAACCTTTTTCATCACTTCATCCCTGGGTAAACCTGCAAGCTTAAACAATCCACAAATTTGTTCCACGTATATCAAGTGCATATCAGGATGTTCAGTTCCATGTCCTGCATAAGGGTTAGCTAGCAGTTGTTCTATCATACCCGAAGGAATTTCATATTCAATATTTTCAGTAGGTGCAGTAGGTTGAGGGGTAGCTAATTGTGGTTCCAGACAAGGTGAAGATACCCCGAACAAACCCCTTAAAGGATTGTTTTCCATAGTAACAAGTGACAATAAGTTTCAGCATACTATATAAATGTTTCCTTACCAGATTCCACTAACCAAAGGCGCTTCACTCCCTGGCAACGGCGCCAGAAAATAGCATTGATGACCCACAAGTATAGGAGATCAATTGTAGATATTCTCGATAAGTAAGAGTGTCGAACCCAACAAGGAGCATAAGGAAAGGACAAGTAGTTTTCAGTAAGGTAATGTCTGCAAGTGCTGAAATTTTAAGTAGTGGAGTAGTTTGATAGCAAGATAATTTGTAACGAGCAAGTAACCATAATAGTAACAAAAGTGCAGCTAGGTATCCCAATCCTTTTGAGGCAAAGGACAGGCCCAAACGGTCTCTTATGATAAGCAAAGCGTTCTTGAGGGTACACGGGAATTTCATCTAGTCACTTTCATCATGTTGGTTTGATTTGTGTTTGCTACTTTGATATGTGGTGGACCGGTGCTTAGGTGTTGTTCTTACTTGAACAAACCTCCTACTTATGATTAACCCTCCCGCAAGCATCCGCAACTACGAGAAAAGTATTAAGAATAAATTCTAACCATAGCATTAAACTTTTGGATCCAATCGGTCCCTTATGAAATAGCGCATAAAGTGGGGTTTAAGCTTCTGTCACTCTCGCAACCCACCATCTATTTGCTACTCCACAATGCATTCCCTTTGGCCCAAATATGGTGAAGTGTCATGTAGTCAACATTCACATGACACCACTAAGGGAATAACAACATACATACTATCAGAATATCGATCACATATCAAGTTCACATGATTACTTGCAACATGATTTCTCCCGTGACCTCAAGAACAAAAGTAACTACTCACAAATGATAAACATGCTCATGATCAGAGGGGTATTAAATAGCATAATGGATCTGAACATATAATATTCCACAAAATAAACCATATAGTGATCAACTACAAGATGTACTCAACACTACTAGTCACCCACAAGCACCAATCTATAGTTCCGGTAACAAGATTGAACACAAGAGATGAACTAGGGTTTCAGAGGAGATGGTGATGTTGAAGATGTTGATGGAGATAGCCCTCCCCAAGATGGGAGAGTTGTTGGTGATGATGATGACGATGATTAAGTTCCCCCGACGGAATCGCTCCGCCGGAAGGCAAAAGTGCTCCAGCCCAAGTTCCGCCTCGAGACGGCGGCGCTCCGTCCCGAAAGTCTCCCCTTTATTTTTTTTT
The DNA here is from genome assembly GCA_032464435.1 of Aegilops umbellulata. Taxonomy (NCBI): domain Eukaryota; kingdom Viridiplantae; phylum Streptophyta; class Magnoliopsida; order Poales; family Poaceae; genus Aegilops; species Aegilops umbellulata. The sequence continues at coordinate 127,631,741 of CP136054.1, forward strand.
CTAGGTCAAAATGACTTATATACCAGAAGATGGGCACCGGAGGTGGGCCGAGGAGGCCACAACACACCAGGGCGCGCTTGGGGGGCCTGGTGCGCCCAAGTGGGTTGTGACCACCTGGTGGCCCCCTCTGGTATTTATTGGCTCCGATATTCCTCAAATAATTCATAAAATATCTTCGTAAAGTTTCAGCTCATTTGGAGTTTTGCAGAATAGGTGGCCTGACGTAGCTTTTCCAGGTCCAGATTTCTAGCTGCCAGAATTCTCCCTCTTGTTGTGTTCCTTGTAAATTATGAGAGAAAAGGCATTAGAATTACTCCAAAAAGCATTATTATGGATAAAACATTATAAATAACAGTAAGGAAACATGATGCAAAATGGACGTATCAGTGTATGAGGGTACGTGGACACACTCTCCCCCTCTTGTTGTTATGCATCTCCTAGATAGATCTTGCGTGATCGTAGGAATTTTTTTGAAATTGCATGCTACATTCCTCAACAGTGGCATCAGAGTCGGGTCTATACGTAGATGATATGCGCGAGTGGAACACAAAGAGTTGTGGGCGATAATAGTCATACTGCTTACCACCAACATCTTATTTTGATTCGGCGGTATTGTTGGATGAAGCGGCCTAGACCAACATTACATGACCATGTTCATGAGACCGGTTCTACTGACGTGCTTATGCACACAGGTGGTTGGCGGGTGTCAGTTTCTCCAACATTAGTTGAAACAAATTTGACTACGGCCGGTCCTTGTTGAAGGTTAAAACAGCACACTTGACGAAAAATCATTGTGGTTTTGATGCGTAGGTAAGAACGATTCTTGCTAGAAGCCCGTAGCAGCCACGTAAAACTTGCAACAACAAAGTAGAGGACGTCTAACTTGTTTTTAAAGGGCATGTTGTGATGTGATATGGTCAAGACGTGATGAGATATAAATTGTTGTATGAGATGATCATGTTTTGTAGAAGTTATCGGCAACTGGAAGGAGCCTTATGGTTGTCGCTTTATTGTATGAAATGCAATCGCCATGTAATTGCTTTAGTTTATCACTAAGCGGTAGCGATAGTCGAAGAAGCAATAGTTGGTGAGATGACAACAACACTACGATGGAGATCAAGGTGTCAAGCCGGTGACGATGGAGATCATGACGGTGCTTTGAAGATGGAGATCAAAGGCACAAGATGATGATGGCCATACCATGTCACATATTTTGATTGCATGTGATGTTTATCCTTTATGCATCTTATTTTTCTTAGTACGGCGGTAGCATTATAAGATGATCCCTCACTAAATTTCAAGATACAAGTGTTCTTCCTGAGTGTGCACCCTTGCTACAGTTCGTCGTGCCGAGACACCACGTGATGATCGGGTGTGATAAGCTCTACCTTCACATACAATGGGTGCAAGCCAGTTTTGCACGTGCAGAATACTCGGGTTAAATTTGACGAGCCTAGCATATGCAGATATGGCCTCGGAACACTGAGACTGAAAGGTCGGACGTGAATCATATAGTAGATATGATTAACATAGAGATGTTCACCATTGAAAACTACTCCATCTCATGTGATGATCGGACATGGTTTAGTTGATATGGATCATGTGGTCATTTAGATGACTAGAGGGATGTCTATCAAAGTGGGAGTTCTTAAGTAATATGATTAGTTGAACTTAAATTTATCATGAACTTAGTCCTCGTAGTTTTTGCATATCTATTTTGTCGTAGATCAATGGCCCGTGCTACCGTTCCCTTGAATTTTAATGCGTTCCTAGAGAAAGCTAAGCTAAAAGATGATCGTAGCTACTACACGAACTGGGTCCATAACTTGAGGATTATCCTCATTGCTGCACAGAAGAATTACGTCCTGGAAGCACCGCTAGGTGCAAGGCCCGCTGCAGGAGCAACTCCGGACGTTATGATCGTCTGATAGACTAAAGCTGATGACTACTCGATAGTTTAGTGTGACATGCTTTACGGCTTAGAATCGGGACTTCAAAGACGTTTTGAACATCATGGAGCATGTGAGATGTTCCAAGAGTTGAAGTTAATATTTCAAGCAAATGCCCGAGTTGAGAGATATGAAGTCTCGAACAAGTTCTATAGCTGCAAGACGGAGGAGAATAGTTCTGTCAGTGAACACATGCTCAGAATGTCTGGGTACCATAACCACTTGACTCAGCTGGTACTTAATCTTCCCAATGATAGTGTCATTGATAGAGTTCTTCAATCACTGCCACCAAGCTATAAAGGCTTCGTGATGAAGTATAATATGAAAGGAATGGAAAAGACAACTCCCGAGCTCTTCGCGATGCTAAAGGTTGTGGAGGTAGAAATTAAGAAGGAGCATCAAGTGTTGATGGTTAACAAGACCACTAGTTTCAAGAAAAAGGGCAAAGGGAAGAAGGGGAACTTCAAGAAGAATAGCAAACAAGTTGCTGCTCAAGGGAAGAAGCCCAAGTATAGACCTAAGCCTGAAACTGAGTGCTTCTACTTCAAAGGGACTAGTCACTCAAAGAAGAACTACCCCAAGTATTTGGCACATAAGAAGGATGGAAAAGTGAAAGGTATATTTTATATACATGTTATTGATGTGTAGCTTACTAATGCTCGTAGTAGCGCCTGGGTATTTGATACAGGTTCTGTTGCTCATATTTGCAACTCAAAACACGGGCTCCGGATTAAACGAAGATTGGCTAAGGACGAGGTGACGACGCGCGTCGGAAATGGTTCCAAGGTCGACGTGATCGTCGTCGGCACACTACCTCTACATCTACCTTTGGGATTAGTTTTAGACCTGAATAATTGTTATTTGGTGCCAGCGTTGAGCATGAACATTATATATGGATCTTGTTTGATGCGAGACGGTTATTCATTTAAATCAGAGAATAATGGTTGTTCTATTTATATGAGTAATATCTTTTATGGTCATGCACCCTTGATGAGTGGTCTATTTTTGTTGAATCTCGATTGTAGTGATGCACATATTCATAATATTGAAGCCAAAAGATGCAAAGTTAATAATAATAGTGCAACTTATCTGTGGCACTGTCGTTTAGGTCATATTGGTGTAAAGCGCATGAGGAAACTCCATGCTGATTGGCTTTTGGAATCACTTGATGCTTGCGAACCATGCCTCATGGGCAAGATCAGTAAGACTCCGTTCTGCGGAACAATGGAGCGGGCCACTGACTGATTGGAAATAATACCTACTGATGTATGCGATCCTATGAGTGTTAAGGCTCGCGGTGGGTATCGTTATTTTCTGACCTTCACAGATGATTTGGGCAGATATGGGTATATCTACTTAATGAAACATAAGTCTAAAACATTTGAAAAGTTTAAAGAATTTCAGAGTGAAGTGGAAAATCATCGTAACAAGAAAATAAAGTTTCTACGATCTGATCGTGGAGGTGAATATTTTTGTTATGAGTTTGGTCTTCATTTGAAGCAGTGTGGAATAGTTTCGCAACTCACACCACCTGGAACACCACAGCGTAATGGTGCGTCCGAACGTCATAACCGTACTTTATTAGATATGGTGCGATTTATGATGTCTCTTACCGATTTACCGCTATCGTTTTGGGGTTATGCTTTAGAGACGGTTGCATTCACATTAAATAGGGCACCATCGAAATCCATTGAGACGAGACCATATGAACTGTGGTTTGGCAAGAAACCTAAGCCGTCATTTCTTAAAGTTTGGGGCTGCGATGCTTATGTGAAAAGGTTCAACCTAATAAGCTCGAACCCAAATCGGAGAAATGTGTCTTCATAGGATACCCAAAGGAAACTGTTGTGTGACGCCCAGGTAATTAAGCTACAGTGAACCTCTGCTAATGATGCCACGTCACCTCCGTTAATGTTGCTAATCTCGCGTTAGTTCAAACCGATTCAAAATCCAAATTCAAAAAAACAAGTCAAACAAATAAAGTTTTCAAAAGTCAAATCTAAAATGTACTTATTGTGACAAATAATTCATAAGATATATTGGTGGAGAAACCAAGTCTTTATAAAATGTTTAAATGCACTAAACTAATTAAATCAGTAGGAAAATAATTATTTAAATGATTTTAAAATAATAAACGATTACAAAATATTTTATTTTAGGTGCCAAGTTAAGTATAGTAGTGGCATATTTATTAATACTATTTTAGTTACAACTGTTACATTTTATAGAAACTAAATTTAATGCAATAGAAAAGAAAAATAAGAAAAGGTAAAATAGAACAGAACAAAACAAAACAAAGAAAGGGAACCCCCCTCACTTGGCTTTGGCCCGGCAGGCCACCAGGCCACCTGGCCGGCACAATCGGCCACCCACTCCCCCCATAACCCCCCCCCCCCCCCCGCCCCGCTAGCCCGAAACCCTAACCGGCTCCCCACTCCCCCCCTGACTCGATATCCCCTCCCTCCCCGATCCAGATCAGGATCTGGGCGCCCGCCGCCGCCGCGCGGAGCGTCTCCGCCTCGGCCACCCCGTCGTCGACCCCAGTGTCAGCCTCTGCCTCCGCCGATCTCGCGTCGCTCCCTCTCCCTGCAATTGCCCGACCGCACCCGATGCCGTGCCGCCGTGGACCCCATGGCCATCGGCCTCCCTAAGCAGGCCGACGTTTCGAGGGGCTGCCCCTTAACTCCACGCCAACACCAGCGAGTAGGAGCTTCACCAAGTCGCCGCCATCGTCTCTTCTTCAACCTTTACCGTCTCTCCAATCCCCGTCGAGCCCGCTGCCATCCGAACAACTCCACTGTGAGCCGCCATCCGTTCCCCCCTCCCATTCCTTGATTAGGCCGCCCCTGACGCCGTTTTCCACGGGGTCGAACTCCGGCCGCCACCTGCTATCAGCGGAGGTAGCGTTCTCGGCCTCCCCGACGACTTGTCACGACCATCGTCCGACACGGCGCCTCCCACGCTGTCGAACGCGCCCAACCACGTACCCGTTCCTGGCTAGAGGGGCGATTCCGGCGAGCTCCCGCATGGTGTCACTTTGCCCTGCCTCGCCGGCGTGGTCGACCGTTCGAACCGTCCCGTGGGCCACTAACAGGTGGACCCCGCGGGATTAGCCGCTAAGCTGGCCTCTAATCTACCACCCATGTGCAAATGACAAATGGGACCCACGTCCAAATTAACCTGGGATTAATTAAACAAACCTAGTGAACTGCTGACAGGTGGGTCCAACCCTTTTAATTAACCCACTTCATAAATAACCCTGGTTAGCGTTGCAGCCAATGACATGTGGGCCCCCGTGCTTAATTAAACTGGTTTTGTAATTAAAACTTAAACTGTTAATTAGTTAGTCACTGCCAGATGGGGCCCACCCCACCCCCACTAATAAACCCTTCTAGTTTAAATTAAACCCTGTTAAATAACTCTGTCTATTATAGGTGGGCCCCCTTGGTCAGTTTGACCAGTCAACAGCTGACTGTTGACTGCTGACTCAGCAGTCAACAGGGGCCACTGTCAGCCTCTAACAACTCTGTTGGGTACACTTCAGAGTGTACTCATAGCAAATTGCTATTTAATTTTAAATTAATAAAAATTTCAAAAATGAATAAAACTTTGAAAAATCATATAAAATAAACCATAACTCGGATGAAAAAACTTTGTACATGAAAGTTGCTCAGAACGACGAGACGAATCTGGATACGTAGCCCGTTCGTCCGCCAAACAAACATAGCATAGCCAACATGCAACTTTCCCCCTCCGGTTCATCTGTCCGAAAACGCGGAACACCAGGGATACTTTCCTGAATGTTTCCCCCCTTCACCGGTATCACCTCCTACCGCGTTAGGGCACACCTAGCACCGCTCATTGTCTTGTCATGCATCGTCGTGCTTATGTTTGCATTATATTTATTGTTTCTTCCCCCTCTTCTCTGCGATAGACTACGAGTCTGACGCCGCTGCTGCCCGGATCGACTACGGTGTTGATGACCCCTCCTTCTTGCCAGAACAACCACGCAAGCCCCCCCCCCCCCCCTTGATCACCAGATATCGCCTATTCTTCTCTCTACTGCTTGCATTAGAGTAGTGTAGCATGTTACTGCTTTCGGTTAATTCTATTCTGCTGCATAGCGTGTCATTGTTGCTACAGTTGTTACCATTACCTGCAATTCTAAATGCTTAGTATAGGATGCTAGTATTCCACCAGTGGCCCTACATTCTTGTCCGTCTGCCATGCTATACTACCGGGTTGTGATCACTCGGGAGGTGATCACGGGTATATACTTACATACATATTATATGCTACATGTGGTGACTAAAGTTGGGTCGGCTCGTAGAGTACCTACAAGTGATTCCAATGTGGGGTCTAAAAGGACAGGTGGTTCCATCCCGGTAGTGGTGGGCCTGGGTTCCCGACGGCCCCCGACTGTTACTTTGTGGCGGAGTGATAGAGCAGGTTGAGACCACCTAGGTGAGAGGTGGGCCTGGCCCTGGTCGGCGTCTGTGGATACTTCAATTAACATGCTTAACGAGATCTTGGTATTTGACCTGAGTGTGGCCACTGGCCTATACGCACTAACCAACTACGCGGGAACAGTTATGGGCACTCGACATCGTGGTATCAGCCGAAGCCTTCTTGACGTCAGCGACTGAGCGACGCGCGCCGAGTTGGACCGGAACGCCTGCACTTGTATAAGGGGGGCTAGGTCTGCTCACCGGCCGCGTTCGCAACGTGTAGGTGTGTAATGGGTGATGGTCCCAGACCCCTACGTGCATAGGATTTAGACCGGTGTGCTGACCTCTCTGTTGTGCCTAGGTAGGGCTGCGACGTGTTGATCTTCCGAGGCCGGGCATGACCCAAGAAAGTGTGTCTGGATAGAGGGATCGTGCGTGTTGGGTAATGTGGTGCACCCTTGTAGGGAAGTTTATCTATTCGAATAGTCGTGATCCTCGGTAATAGGACGACCCGGAGTTGTACCTTGACCTTATGACAACTAGAACCGGATACTTAATAAAACACACCCTTCCAAGTGCCAGATATAACCCGGTGACGCTCTCACACAGGGCAACGAGGGAAGGATCGCCGGGTAGGATTATGCTATGCGATGATACTTGGTGAACTTACCATCTACTCTCTTCTACATGCTACAAGATGGAGGCTGCCAGAAGCGTAGTCTTCGTCAGGACTAGCTATCCCCCTCTTATTCTAGCACTCTGCAGTTCAGTCCACCAATATTGCCCCTTTAAACAGATACCCATGCATAAGTAGTGTAGATCCTTGCTTGCGAGTACTTTGGATGAGTACTCACGGTTGCTTTTCTCCCCCCTTTTCCCCTTCCCTTCCTTCTCGGTTATCGCAACCAGATGTTGGAGCCCAGGAGCCAGACGCCACCATCGACGATGACCCCTACTACACCGAGGGTGCCTACTACTACGTTCAGGCTGCCGACGACCAGGAGTAGTTTCGGAGGATCCCAGGCAGGAGGCCTGCGCCTCTTTTGATCTGTATCCCATTTTGTGCTAGCCATCTTATGGCAACTTGTTTAACTTATTTCTGTACTCAGATATATTGTTGCTTCCGCTGACTCGTCTATGATCGAGCACTTGTATTCGAGCCCTCGAGGCCCCTGGCTTGTATTATGATGCTTGTATGACTTATTTTATTTTTAGAGTTGTGTTGTGATATCTTCTCGTGAGTCCTTGATCTTGATCGTACACGTTTGCGTGTATGATTAGTGTATGATTGAATCGGGGGCGTCACAAGTTGGTATCAGAGCAGACTGCCTGTAGGAATCCTCCTTCCAACTCCTTGGCCGAAGTTGAGTCTAGTCACTGAAAAACTTTTACTAACATGGTTGTGTGGCTTACGAGCCCACATCGCCATTGGGTGGTATTAGGATCTTTTATTCCTTGTCTATACTCTGGGACTCTGATCTCTCTTCTATTCGGGTTCAATGAATTTTGTTAAATCTAACATTAGGATCTCGTGATCACTTTCACCCAGAGAGCACCTTATTACCGATGATCGTCTGCTGCGCCAGAAGATTCCAAAGATACTCTACGATGTTCTCTCAAGAATTTGTACCATCACTTTTGCAATTCCCTTCCATTGATAAAGTCATATGTATAACCACATACACTTGCCACTCATACAATCATTCCCCGTTGATCTTGTTATTACAAGACGCCCTGAAATTCTCTCTATTGTTCAGAGAATACTTTGTGGCTGCTGCCTTGTAGTTCTTTGCCGCAGAAATACCCCTACGGATAATTCCTCGTGCTTATCGAGTATCCATTCATCCCCAGTTGATCATGTGTTTCACCAAAGTCTTCGAATTACCACCCGATCTTTCAAAAATCCTCAGCAGCCTATTGCTCTTGAAATTCTTGCTTGCTTACATGGTTAATCCCATTAAGTCTAGTAATCTTGTTGGCATCCTTTGTGTTTATCATTTTGAGTCCATTGATTCGATATGTTTGTGAATGGTCGCAATCATCAGTTGAAACTAGAATTCATCCTTCCGGCTAAGACATAATTTTAGACATGAGCTAATTCTCGACCAATCGGATTGCCATCGATTGTACCCCTAATTCTATGCAACTTATCCATCCTTAATTAGAGCATTTGCTTCTGATCCCTTGATTTGGAAATAATAAAACTTTTGCCTTTGCGCTTTGAATTAGTCAATTGATCCTATAGTCTAATCACCTTGCATTCTTTCTTCCTCTAGTTGAGTACCGATGCTCACATCAGATCCCTTGAGGACCATCAGATCCTTTGTTGGATTTTATCCGACATCATCCTTCATATTCCTTCACTTTGGAAGTTCTTTCTCTAATATGTAATGCCATTGGTAAATCCTATCCTCTGACTGGCCAACCATGCTCTGCTTTTGAGATGGTGATATTTACTCTTGAAACTTGTGGTATAGGTTCCTAAGATGCCCTAATGGGTTGAACCTATGCCTTCCTTAACCTGTGTGAGCCCGAAAGATAGCATGGGTCATACTTATCTGGTATTTCACCAGGTAAAATTTTCAACGCTAATGTCATTTTTGAAACACGAGAAGTGAATGGAAGGTTATGCATTGAAGAAGTGGGAGTCGACCTTGAACCTTTGTGTTCATGCCCATGGACACGATGCAGATCTTATCATGGAAGCCTCTCGTAAAAATAATTACCCCTGGATATAGTATCATCTCGTGGCTATGAATTGATCCCTTTGCAATCGTGATTCCGACCATATTTTCTCCTTAATACCATTTCTCGTGCAAGTTGAAGTACTTGTCTTCTGCAGATCATTGCACATGTCCAACCTTTACTTTGATCTACCGACGAGTATTATGCTCTGGTATCTCTAGAATATCATGGAACTACATAACTTGTTATGAGTCCTTCATCAACTATTATTCTCGCCGATTCCATTCTTCCACGGGTTCCGAGTTGTTAGAACCCCTCAAAGAGACCGACAACTGAATCAAGTCTGCACTGCGATTCAACAACTGTTAGTAATATTCATTCCTTATGAGTTTGTACTCGATCATGTCGTTCCCAGCTGGTTGACTACATCAGCATCGCCAAGCTGACTGCTTGACCATTCTACATATGTCCTTCATCCCCGGGACACAATCCCAACAGTGCTCTAAGCTTACATCAAACTTTCAACATCATATTGTTGGTCTTGAGAGACAACTCCGAATTCTAAAATGACATCTTATCTATGGTTATAATTACCTTTTGCTTCAACATTCCCTTGGCTTGAGGTCGTCACCAATTGATTACATCTTCATGTAATCTCTCGACAAATGTGTCGTGATCATCATGAGCATTCTGAGATCTTCCAGGATATCAATCAAATTCTTGATGAGAAATACCATCCTTGCCCCTCGATGATTTGTATTATCATCGACAACATTATTTCCTTCCCTCTGACACAAACTTGATCATGTTATGGAGCTCCTTGCTATCCAGCTTATGTTATGCTCTACCTTGGAGTATTACCATCTTATATGCCAAGAATGTCGTGAGAATTTCACCACCTCTTGAGAATTCTTGATACAAGTAATACTTATCACCATCACCATTCCTTCTTGGTCCTCGTATTGTTCCTGACCGGGATACCGGCAAATTAACTATGATGTGTGAATTCAAAACTTCTAGCAACCCTATTGCTTTGAAGTGAATGTCCGGTAGTTTCATACTAAGTCTTTTGGTTATTGAATCACCATTCTAAACATTGATCATGCCATCTAAAGCCCATATTTCGTGCACGCCTTTGAACCAATGCTTAATTGTGTATGTTTTCCTTGATCATACATCATTATATCATTTTGATCTGGCAAATGTTATCTCCTTGTTCATATAATTGTGGAAATCCATCTTTTTGGAAATCTTGATGAATTGTCGCTGAGTTCATCAGACACCCCCCTCATCCTCTCCGTGGGTTACTGATGAACTCTTGTTTCGGAACTTGCTTCCATAGTTCATTTCCTGAGGATCTTACAATGTCGTCTCGTCAATCTGTGTTGCACCTTTTCTTCTCAGGCATCATGAGTATGAGGTATCCTAACACCAATCAGATCTGAATCTTGGTTGGATATGATGGTTGGAACATATCTCCAAGAGTTATAACATTGGTCTGTATAACACCCGGTAAGGTGGTGTCATGCCTAGCGCATCTGGCCGGAGGACCTATTGTTATAGCTTCCTTTTTAGCAAGGTTAGCCATTCTTTCATGAGGAAACCATAAGACTTATTCTATGAGTTGTTCCTGATGGATGCTTTGTGTGTCCAAAGTCTGACTTTTGCTTGAAGACCATGTCAATGCTATCTCGAAGCTTGTCTGTGGTACTCTGATCTTCAATAAGAACATTGGAAGCTCAATGCTAAATGTTTCTTATTTGATTATCCAAACACTGTTGTATGGGTAACATCACGAAATCCCTTGCCCCTTTTCTTAATTGGTCGTCTACTTTCTGTCCTATCATGGATGGGAAAGATATACTCTTGATACTCGAGTATAACCACATTTTCTTTCCATTGTCCTGATTATTATACTAATCACTTTTCCTTTCCATTGTTTTGTTTAACCTTTCTTGTGATCGACATGACATAAGCAGTAATATTTTCCTGCTTATGTAAACACCTCGGTGTACAACTCTGTCAGTAAGACCCTGTTACTATTGTTGAAAACATTTCGGTAACCACCGATGGACGAGAACTTTACCTATTGGTCTGCCTCGTTCAACGAGCAGGAAGATGGTTCTCTTCGTCCCTCGCCCTTGGTACCGACGTTGCCGACATAATTGATAGGCTACCCTCTCACATGCCTTGTTATCATGACTGTGCAAAATATCACCGCCCTTTCTACTTTTAACCCACATGGTGGGCTCATGACCCACAGTTCCACAGGATCGAAACCTGACTCTCCTGTACACCCCCTTTTTCCATAGTTATTCCTCGCGCATGACCTCATATGTAATTCATGAACCACCTTCCTAGTGACCTATACTTGTATCATACGCAATATATTATTCTCGTTGCTCTGAACCCCTTTTCACACTCCGTTCCACGCAATGAACGATTGCCTGCCCGCTCGAAACTCCCCATGATACCTCCTTACTTTGCTCTCGATATTTTCTTAAGTTTCAATTTGAGAGTTACTTTCCGCCACCTTCCCCGATGTTATCGACCAGATAGTCAACCTTGACGAGGTCCGTTCTCCCGGAATACCCCCTTTTATTCTTTCGTAAGTACGATGGAGTTCCCGAAGAAAGGATGCCGACTTCATCATGATGACATGAAACAGAGAAATGGAGACATCAATGTAATGGATCGACCTCTTCGAGAAGAGCAACTAAGACCGAGAGGATTTGTTAGAATTTCATAACCAGATCTTTCCCCCTTACACCCCCTCTTAAATCTCGGGACGAGATTTCTTGTAGTGGAGGAGAATTGTGACGCCCGGGTAATTAAGCTACAGTGAACCTCTGCTAATGATGCCACGTCACCTCCGTTACTGTTGCTAATCTCGCGTTAGTTCAAAACTGATTCAAAATCCAAATTTGAAAAAACAAGTCAAACAATTAAAGTTTTCAAAAGTCAAATCTAAAATGTACTTATTGTGACAAATAATTCATAAGATATATTTGTGGAGAAACCAAGTCTTTATAAAATGATTAAATGCACTAAACTAATTAAATCAGTAGCAAAATAATTATTTAAATGCTTTTAAAATAATAAATGATTACAAAATATTTTATTTTAGGTGTCAAGTTAATTATGGTAGTGGCATATTTATTAATACTATTTTAGTTACAACTGTTACACTTTATAGAAACTAAATTTAATGAAACAGAGAAGAAAAATAAGAGAAAGTAAAACAAAACAAAACAAAACAAACAAAAAAAGCAAAGGGAACCCCCCCTCACTGGGCTTTGGCCCGGTAAGCCACCAGGCCGCCTGGCCGGCCCAACCGTCCACCAACTCCCCCCATAACCCCCCCCCCCCCCCCCCCCGCTAGCTCGAAACCCTAACCGACGCCCCACTCCCCCCCCCCCCACTTGATATCCCCTCCCTCCCTGATCCAGATCGGGATGGGGGCGTCCGCCGCCCGGAGCGCCTCCGCCTCGTCGACCCCGACGTCGGCCTCTGCCTCCACCGACCTTGTGTCGCTCCCTCTCCCTGCAACCGTCCGACCGCGCCCGACGCCGCGCCGCCGTGAACCCAATGGCCAGCGGGCTCCCTAAGCAGGCCGACGTTTCGAGGGGCTGCCCCTCGACTCCACACCAACGCCAGCGAGCAGAAGCTTCACCAAGTCGCCACCGTCGTCTCTTCTTCAACCTTGACCGTCTCTCCGATCCCCGTCGAGCCCGCTGCCATCCCTGCAACTCCACTGTGAGTCGTCGTCCGTTCCCCCCTCCCCTTGCTTCATTAGGCTGCCCCTGACGCAGTTTGCCGCGGGGCCGAACTCTGGCCGCTGCCTGTTGACAGTGTAGGCAGCGTTCTCGGCCTCCCCGACGACTTGTCACGACCACCGTCTGACACGGCGCCTCCCACACCGTCGGACGCGCCCAACCACGTGCCCGTTCCTGGCCAGAGGGGCGATTTCGGCGACCTCCCACATGGCGTCACCGTGCTCTGCCTCGCCGGCCTGGTCGACCGTTTGAACCGTCCCGTGGGCCACTGACAGGTGGACCCTGCGGGATTAGCCGCTAAGCTAGCCTCTAATCTACCACCCATGTGCAAATGACAAATGGGACCCACGTCCAAATTAACCTGGGATTAATTAAACAAACCTAGTGAACTGCTGACAGGTGGGTCCAACCCTTTTAATTAACCCACATCATAAATAACCCTGGTTAGCGTTGCAGCCAATGACATGTGGGCCCCCGTGCTTAATTAAACTGGTTTTGTAATTAAAACTTAAACTGTTAATTAGGTAGTCACTGCCAGATGGGGCCCACCCCCACTAATAAACCCTTCTAGTTTAAATTAAACCCTGTTAAATAACTCTGTCTATTATAGGTGGACCCCCTTGGTCAGTTTGACCAGTCAACAGCTGACTGTTGACTGCTGACTCAGCAGTCAACAGGGGCCACTGCCAGCCTCTAACAACTCTGTTGGGTACACTTCAGTGTGTACTCATAGCAAATTGCTATTTAATTTTCAATTAATTAAAATTTCAAAAATGATTAAAACTTTGAAAAATCATATGAAATAAACCATAACTCGGATGAAAAAACTTTGTACATGAAAGTTGCTCAGAACAACGAGATGAATCTGGATATGTAGCCCGTTCGTCCGACACACAATCCTAGCATAGAGAACATGCAACTTTCCCCCTTCGGGTCATCTATCCGAAAACGCGGAACAGCGGGGATACTTTCCCGGATGCCCCCCCCCCCCTTCGTCGGTATCACCTCCTACCGCGTTAGGGCACACCTATCACCGCTCATTGTCTTGTCATGCATCGTCGTGCTTATGTTTGCATTATATTTATTGTTTCTTCCCCCTCTTCTCTTCGGTAGACTACGAGTCTGATGCCGCTGCTGCCCCGGTCGACTACGGTGTTGACGACCCCTCCTTCTTGCCATAACAACCAGGCAAGCCCCCCCCCCTTGATCACCAGATATCGCCTATTTCTTCTCTCTACTGCTTGCATTAGAGTAGTGTAGCATGTTACTGCTTTCGGTTAATCGTATTCTACTGCATAGCCTGTAATTGTTGCTATAATTGTTACCCTTACCTGCAATCCTAAATGCTTAGTATAGGATGCTAGTATTCCATGAGTGGCCCTACATTCTTGTCCGTCTGCCATGCTATACTACTGGGCCGTGATCACTCGGGAGGTGATCACGGGATATACTTACATACATATTGTATGCTACATGTGGTGACTAAAGTCGGGTTGGCTCGTAGAGTACCCGCAAGTGATTTCGATGTGGGGGCTGAAAAGGACAGGTGGTTCCATCCCGGTAGTGGTGGGCCTGGATTCCTGACGGCCCCCGACTGTTACTTTGTGGCGAAGCGACAGGGCAAGTTGAGACCACCTAGGTGAGAGGTGGGCCTGGCCCTGGTCGGCGTCTCGGATACTTCAATTAACACGCTTAACGAGATCTTGGTATTTGATCTGAGTCTGGCCACTGGCCTATACGCACTAACCTACTACGCGGGAACAGTTATGGGCACTCGACGTCGTGGTATCAGCCGAAGCCTTCTTGACGTCAGTGACTGAGCGGCCCGCGCCAGGTTGGACTGTAACGCCTGCTCTTGTATAAGGGACACTAGGTCTGCTCACCGGCCGCCTTCGCAACGTGCAGGTGTGCAATGGGCAATGGGCCCAGACCCCTGCGCGCATAGGATTTAGACCGGCGTGCTGACCTCTATGTTGAGCCTAGGTAGGGCTGTGACGTGTTGATCTTCCGAGGCCGGGCATGACCGAGGAAAGTGTGTTCGGCCAGAGGGATCGAGCGTGTTGGGTAATGTGGTGCACCCCTGCAGGGAAGTTTATCTATTCGAATAGTCGTGATCCTCGGTAATAGGATGACCCGAAGTTGTACCTTGACCTTATGACAAATAGAACCGGATACTTAATAAAACACACCCTTCCAAGTGCCAGATATAACCTGGTGATCGCTCTCACACAGGGCGACAAGGGGAGGATTGCCAGGTAGGATTATGCTATGCGATGATACTTGGTGAACTTACCATCTACTCTCTTCTACATGCTACAAGATAGAGGCTGCCAGAAGCATAGATTTCAACCGGACTAGCTATCCCCCTCTTATTCTGGCATTCTGCAGTTCAGTCCATCGATATTGCTTCTTTACATAGATACCCATGCATATGTAGTGTAGATCCTTGCTTGCGAGTACTTTGGATGAGTACTCACGGTTGCTTTGCTCCTCCTTTTCCCCATTTCCTTCCTTCTCGGTTGTCGCAACCAGATGTTGGAGCCCAGGAGCCAGACGCCACCGTCGACGACGACCCCTACTACACCGAGGGTGCCTACTACTACGTTCAATCTACGACGACCAGGAGTAGTTTAGCAGGATCCCAGGCAGGAGGCCTGCACCTCTTTTGATCTGTATCCCATTTTGTGCTAGCCATCTTATGGAAACTTGTTTAACTTATGTCTGTACTCAAATATATTGTTGCTTCCGCTGACTCGTCTATAATCGAGCACTTGTATTCGAGCACTCGAGGCCCCTGGCTTGTATTATGATGCTTGTATGACTTATTTTATTTTTAGAGTTGTGTTGTGATATCTTCCCGTGAGTCCCTGATCTTGATCGTACATGTTTGCGTGTATGATTAGTGTACGATTGAATCGGGGGCGTCACATCTTGGGTACACCTTCTATCACAGATCCGAAGGCAAGATATTCATTGTTAAGAATGGATCCTTTCTAGAGAAGGAGTTTATCTCGAAAGAAGTGAGTGGGAGGAAAGTAGAACTTGATGAGCTAATTGTACCTTCTCCCGAATTGGAAAGTATTTCATCACATAAATCAGTTCTAGTGATTCCTACACCAATTAATGAGGAAGCTAATGATGATGATCATGAAACTTCAGATCTAGTTACTACCGAACCTCATAGGTCAACCAGAGTACAGTCTGCACGAGAGTGGTACGGTAATCCTGTTCTAGAAGTCATGGTACTAGACCATGATGAACCTACGAACTATGAGGAAGCGATGATGAGCCCAGATTCCACGAGATGGCCTGAGGCCAGGAAATCTCAGATGGGATCCACGTATGAGAACAAAGTGTGGAGTTTGGTTGACTTGCCCGATGATCGGCAAGCCATAGAGAATAAATGGATCTTCAGGAAGAAGATTGACGCTGACGGTAATGTTACTATCTACAAAGCTCTACTTGTTGTGAAAGGTTTTCGACAAGTTCAAGGAGTTTACTACGATGAGACCTTCTCACCCGTAGAGATGCTTAAGCTGTCCGAATCATGTTAGCAATTGTCGCATTTTATGATTATGAAATTTGGCAAATGGATGTCAAACCTGCATTCCTTAATGGATTTCTTAAAGAAGAGTTGTATATGATGCAACCAGAAGGTTTTGTGGATCCTAAAGGTGCTAACAAAGTGTGCAAGCTCCAGCGATCCATTTATGGACTAGTGCAAGCCTCTCGGAGTTGGAATATACGCTTTGATAGTGTGATCAAAGCGTATGGTATTATACAGACTTTTGGAGAAGCCTGTATTTATAAGAAAGTGAGTGAGAGCTCTGTAGCATTTCTAATATTATATGTGGATGACATATTGTTGATTGGAAATAATACAGGATTTCTGGATAGCATAAAAGGATACTTGAATAAGAATTTTTCAATGAAAGACCTCAGTGAAGCTGCTTATATATTGGACATCAAGATCTATAGAGATAGATCAAGACGCTTAATTGGACTTTCACAAAACACATACCTTGATAAAGTTTTGAAGAAGTTCAAAATGGATCAGTCAAAGAAAGGGTTCTTGCATGTGTTACAAGGTGTGAAGTTGAGTCAGACTCAATGCCCGACCACTGTAGAAGATAGAGAGAAAATGAAAGTCAGTCCCTATGCCTCAGCCATAGGTTCTATGATGTATGCAATGATGTGCACCAGACCTGATGTGTGCCTTGCTATAAGTTTAGCAGGGAGGTACCAAAGTAATCCGGGAGTGGATCACTGGACAGCGGCGCTACAAAAAAAATACACTTCCATGATGATACGTGTTTGTCACAGTAGGTCGCTTTTTTGTCATGCATGTACATCCATGACAAATTTATGACAGAATCAAGATAGTCATACCTGTGCTGTCGTAGAAGTGTTCCATGACATTACCAAAATTATCATCACGGAAGTGTCCACTTCCATGAAGATAAATCACGCGTCACAGAAGTACTTTCGTCAAGGGTGACCGACACGTGGCATCCACCGTAACGGAACGCCGTTAAGCTATCAGGTCGGGTTTTGGATCCGATAACCCGTTAACAGCCCCGACCAATGGGAAATTTCCAGGTGTAAAATTCTTATTGGCCCGACGAAACACGTGTCAGCTTGTCAGTGGGTCAGATAGGCGCCTATGATATGTTGACACGTGGCACGGCCCAACAGAGGCCCATTCCTGTGAAAAGGCCGGCCCGTTTGACTTGGTCAAAAGGTGGCGGGCCGGCCGATGGAAAGCCTGTTAACGGCCTGTTCGCGTATAGCCCATTTACAACCCGCTAACCCAAGGCCTGTTACGCCCTATCTGAATTGGGCCCAGTAGCGTCATCTAGGCCATCCAATATGATTCCAGCCCATTTTCACTTCTGGCCCATGTATGGCCCATGACGTCTTTCGGTCCATATGTGGCCCTATGTAACACTTGGCCTACTAACGGCCCATGGTGAAACTGGCCCGTAATGAACAGTGTATCACTTTACACCCATTAACGGCCCGTGGTGAAACTGGCCCGTAATGAACAGTGTATCACTTTATACCCATTAACGGCTTGTTATTCCGTTGGGCCGTTTCCAGCCCATGTTATCTTTCGGCCTTCTCAGAGCCCATTTATTCTTGGGCTCATTTCCAGCATTCGTTTACTTACGACCCGTTACTGTCATTTTCTGCTTGTGGGCCAAATTCAGCCCGTGGTTACAGTCAGCCCGTTTGTGGTCCGTTAATACGTTGGGCCGATTTCATAGCATCATCAAATATGGCCTATTAACGATGGCCCGTTATGGTCGGCCCATGAACGGACGATTCCAACTCTAGCCCGTTTACGGCCATAATGCGGTCTCTTTGGCCCATGTTTGGCCAATCGATTATACGGCCCGTATAAGGCCAATTGATAATACGGCCCGCAGAAGGCCCATTGTTTCTACGGCCCGTAGAAGGCCCATTGTTTCTACGGCCCGTAGAAGGCCCACTGTTTCTACGGCCAGTAGGAGGCCCAGTGTCACTACAGTAAATATTAGCCCATGGTTATTGTGGCCTAGTTTTAAAAAATAGGTTATTGCAGCCACTAGCTAACCGCGGAAAAAGAACTGCAATGACTACAAGCAAACAAATAAACAAGACAACAAGGAAATAAATAAGCAAGCAACTAACGCTAGGCTATCACGGCTATTGCACATATGACATCCACTGGGCATCAAAGTTCGCCACCAGTGCAAATATAGGGAACAAAGCAACATATCATATACACTGGTTGTCAAAGTTAGCGACCAGCGCAAATAAACGCCGCAGCAAAACAAATCCAGAACTGAAACCACTTCAGAAGAGCTCAAGAAACAATATCCTGGGTACCCATAATGCTGGCAAGATGCTTAGCAAGCTTATTAACTTTCTCTTGTTTGGTGCTTAAATTCTCCAGCGCTTGCTATTGCACCAGAAAATATGCATCTGAATTCTGCAGGGACTTCCTCAGTCCTTCAGCTTCCTGTCGCAGCACATCTGATCGATGTCTTTCAACTTGAAGTTGAGACTCAAGAAGACGAACTGATTCAGGCAGCGAGTTCGAAGAGCTTGTGCCAGAGGTAGTGGCCAGTAACTCGAACACTACATCAAGACAGGACTTTTGGGTTCCCTCACTGTCGTCAAGATAGTTTTTATCAGCTTTCTTGGAGACCAACAGGGATGTCTCACTATCTTGAACCTTATCTGCATTACTTCCTTTACCATTGGATAACGCAGTACTGTTCTCCAATATTTTGTCCACATTCTAAAAGAGAAACAAGCAGACACATCACATGTTTACCATGTTGTATATGAAACTCATTTTGGTAAATGAGTTCAGCAGTAAAGTGGACAGGATAACAGCATGAAACAAACATATATCTATGTACCATGGTCACTTTATGGTCTATATCATTCTAGTTTTTGTTGCCAAATCAAGATAGAGACACATTTCAAATAATATTTGTTCAAGACAAAGCAGAATAGACAGAATATAAGTGTGGGTAACTATAGAGCAATAACAACACTTGTAATGTGCATGACATGAGAACATAACTGTTTATTCAATTGAAACTGAAATCAACATAGAGCAGGTTACAACAGCAAACCAGTTAAAGAAACAGGTTTAAAACATACCTGTTGCACCATTGGAGTTTCAATTCCATCCTTCCAATTTGAAAATAGTTGGTATGAGTAAATATAGTCATGCAAGAGCAAAGGACTATGAACCATAGCTACAGAACCTGACCTGAGAACAAATCTTCTTCTCCTTTAAGCATTGAGTTGGGATTCAGAGTGGTGGTCCTCATGCTTTGGGCACTGCAGTTCTCTTACTAATTGCTCGTGTTTGGGTGCTCTGTGGTGGAGACGGTGCTGTGCCAACTAGAACTGGGTTACTATCTGCCGGGGTTGGGGTTAGAAGGGGTGTAGCTGGTTTTCTGTCCAACTGGGTAGGGGTACAATCTGCGAGAGTCTGGGTTATGTGTGGTGGATCTGGTCCTTGGGCAAGTACAACCGTGGTTCTATCTGCATCAACTGATAGCACTATCTTTTCTGAAGACCGTGTTGTTACTCCCTTAGATACTGCCATCACGCTCTCCAATTCAAATGGTTGATAAACAAGAAAAGTAATTGAAAGTATAAACATTGTATGATAGACAGGTGCAATGGATAGTGGGGAATAAAAGAGGGCATGAAATAATTCATATTTATGTTGTCTCACCAAACAGGATAGCATGACACAATTTCACATATATGATGGCTAACTAAACAGGATAGCATGACACAATTTCACATTATGATGGCTAACTAAAAAAGATGGAAAGACATAGTTCAAAATATGAGACTATGTAAACAGGATGACATGACATAACTATATAATGTGTTTATTAAATAGGTTGGCATGCCATAATTCACATACATTCACGGATAGAATGCCATAATTCAAAATATAATGACTGTAAACACTAAACAGGATGAGATGATATAACTATATGATGTCTTTATTAAATGGGTTGCCATGCCATAATTCAGATAGATGATGTGTATGTACTATGTAAACATGATGGCATGATATAATTCAAATATATGATTTATATAGTAAGCAAGTAAGCAGATGGCAATCCATATATGATGTAAAAACTAAGCAATGCAAGACAACATGTGTGACATGGATAATATAACCCTGCCAAGTTTTAGCATAGACCTTAGGGGGAAAATAGGACTGGTCATCAGTCTCTGAATCCTCCTCTAAGGAGCTCTCTGTAACCAGCGAGATGTCTGCTTCAGCAGGTAGCATTGTCTGCTCTGAATACCTTGTTTTGACTCCAGATACTTCCATCACCACTTCAAATGGCTGATGCACAGGAAGAGTAGTTGAATATACAAACGTTGTCGACAAATGGAACACGTAATACAAAAAAAATGATAGCATGATATAATTCACATACATGATGATTGGCTAAACAGCATGGCATTGCATAATTCACATATATAATGCCTTTGCAACAAGATAGCATTGTATTCACATATATAATGTCTTGCAACAAGATGGCAATGCATAATTCACATATATGGTAATTAGACACTGAACAGGAGGCATTCACACAGAGCATGTCTAAACTAATCAAATGACATAGCAATGCGAGACACCATACACACGATATGAGCAACATAACCCTACCAAGTTAGAGCATACACCTGGGGGGGAATAGGACTGGTCATCTGTCTCTGAATCCTCCTCTAAGGAGCTATCCATAACCAGCGAGATATGCGCTTCGTCAGATAGCATAGTCTGCTCTGAAGACCTTGTTTTCACTCCAGAATTTGCCATCACCGTGTCAAATGGCTGATGCACACGAAGAGCAGTTGAATGTAATAACATTGTTGACAAATGTAATATGTAACAAAAAAAGGATGGCCTAATATAATTTACATATAAGATGACTGGCTAAGCAGGATGGCATTGCAAAATTCACATATATGATGCCTGGCTAAACAAGATGGCGTTGCATAATTCACATAAACGATGAATAAACTAAACAGATGGCATTCGCACAAAGGATGTCTATACTAAGCAGATGACATATTTGATGTATAAAGTAAGCAATGCAAGACACCATATGCGTGATATAACCAACATCAACATGCCAAGTTAGAGCGAAGACCTCAGGGAGTAAATAGGAGTTGTCTTCTCCTTCTGAATCCCCCTCAGAACAGATATCTTCCTCTCGATTACAATCCGAAATGCGTGGAGGGGGGCTGCCTTTGCGCCTACCATGGAGCGACGTCTGCATGAAATTTTATTGCCACGCAAGGCTCGTCTCTTTTGCTCTACATGTTCAGTTCCATTGTTTACAATAACTGTCATGCATAGGAATAAAACATAGTGAGATTATGGAGTGCATGCAGAAATCCAGAGTGATGGTAGCAACCTCTGGATAGACCCAAAACCAATAATAGCAGGCAGATAATGGCTTCAGTTAAAAAAATACAGATAATGGCTTCTTTACTGTTTGTTTCCCACCCAACATGAAACTCATAGTAGACATCAGAGATTAACCAGTTAGTAGATAGATACTATTGATAGCGGCCCCGATATGTACCCCACAACCATTTAAAAACTCAAGTTTGACCATTAGTTTGGAGCTAACTCAGAGTCTAATCGGTGAACAGGACGATAAAGTAGCATGTAATATTAAGCGATGCATAACGTAAGCAAACACGAAAGAGTGAGACCTCTCTTGCGGACCCGTGTAGTCCTCGAGGTCATCTACTCGGTTGATGATGGTAGTGCAGTTTTCATGGCTGCCAGCGTCAGGGAAGAAGATCTGAGGCGGCGAAAGACAGTCTGGAGTCCGGATCCCTGCTGTCTTGGACCCTTCTGTCGTTGGAGCACCTGAGCTGGGGTGGACGACGATGCAGCAGGAGCGGGACAAACCACGCAAGGTTTTCTTTGACAACTATCTGTAAGAGAAGTAATTCTGTAAGGGCTCATTTGAATTGGAGGATTCCAACAATGCAGGGATAGGAAATAGACAGGAATAGGATACGAATGCACGTGCAAAACAGAGAATTTAAAAACACAGGATTTCTGCCAATCTGGGTGTTTGATTCACAACAATTGGAAGATCACAAGATGCAAAGAAGCATGGTGAGATTAAGTCAAACCACAAGAAAATGTACGGTTATAATGCTATTATGCTACTATCTCTTAGTCTTGTGCTTCATGAATAGGAATTTGAAAAGGAGGACAAATGAAAATTAAAATTCCTACGTTTTTTCTTTCAAGGAGACACTAAAGGAACAAATCCGTGTGCTCAGTGGACAATATATATAACATGTAGAGTAAAAAAGAGATGCAACAAGTGTATAACCTCTTTGGCGAAGCCATGTCGATCTCAGCGTGATTGGGTTGGCCGGTGAGGATGCTCCGGCTGACTTGGCTGTCGGAGGAGGGGAAGAAGATCTTAGGCGTCTGGAGATGGAGCCTGAGGTACTGCTCTACTGTGATGGAGGGTTTCATCGTTGGAGCAGCTCCGGTGAGTTGTACGACGCCGAGGCTGAAGCAGGACAAGAGAGACAACGAACAACGTTAACCTGAGTGGAATTCTAATAGCATCTCCAATACATGACGTAAAATACATAACCACAAAGTGTTAGATGTAAAATACATCAGTCGCTCATCTCTGAACTTAACTGTCGAAACTGAACTTAACTGTCGAAACTGAACTTAACTGTCGAAACTGAATTTTGCTGTCGAAACTGAACGCACTAGCAAGGTGTGGCTACACGTCGGTCGACTGACTTTTTCATCTCTGGTCAGTTAATTTTGCAGCCGTTGGATATGAAATCAAGGGCATGTGGTTCATCTTCAACCTCCACCCCCCTGAGCTGGCCAAACAGCAGCCCCCCACCGCCCGCGGCCGGCGGTGCGCCGCCTCGGCCATCTGTAGCGACCCGACCCGAATGGATGAAGTCTTTGTGCTTAAGTGTCATCCCTGGATCGGTATGGTGACACACACAGTATTCAAAGGATTTATAACAGATGTAAATCACATGTATAAAGTAACGTAAATACTATTACCTCAATCCATATAGCGGAAGCAACAAGGTTGTGGATTCCCATCAACACCAACGGCAAAGTTGAGTGTAGAAATCGTAACCCTAACGTATCACTTACTCGTCGTAAGAAACCTGCAACATGAGACGTTGCAGCCCGAAACGGGTCAGTACATTGAATGTACTGGCAAATTCACACCATAGAGAAAATGATGAACAATGGCTATCACTACATGCATATATGGCTGGTGGAAAAGCTCTATGGTTATAAGGTTTTGGCGAAAAGCCA
Organism: Aegilops umbellulata; assembly: GCA_032464435.1. Lineage (NCBI taxonomy): Eukaryota > Viridiplantae > Streptophyta > Magnoliopsida > Poales > Poaceae > Aegilops > Aegilops umbellulata. The sequence goes on from CP136054.1 coordinate 127,655,469, forward strand.
ATTTTTCCCTACTGCAAAGGAATAAATTTATTTAACTATCATGGTGGTTGTTAAACATTGAGAATGGTTGACAGCATTCTCAATCCCAATTAAGTATCATCATTAAAACCCAACAAAATTAATTAAAGTAACATGATGAGATCAACATGATAATCCAAGAACTAGATACTCAAGATGTCCATAATCGGGGACACGGCTAATCAAGATTAGTTTGTACACTCTGCAGAGGTTTGCGCACTTTTCCCCACAAGACTCGATCGCCTCCGTTAGATTTCTCGCACTACATGATGTTTGAGAAACGGATGACCGAGACATAGTCTTTCTAAAGCGCTAGCACCTTACGTTGGATAGACCGGTACACCTACTTTCCCCTACATCTGCTAGTCTACCCTGTAAGAGTTCACACGACATAATCAACTATGCCAGAGCCCATAATGGCTTGTGGCTGCACACGGAAGTTTCTAGTTTGAATAATCTTAAGATCCCTTTGAGCCTAGGTGGCGGTCCAAAAAAAACAGGCAAGTCCTGGAATACCCAGGTGCCTAGACAGGCAAGTCCTGGAATACCCAGGTGCCTCAATCCACCCAGATGTGTGTTTAAGTTGCCACCTTAAGTAAACCATTAAAATTAACAAACTCACATCTGTCATGAAATACTCTCAAACCCAATCCACGTGTACGAGCATAGCATGGCAGTATAAGCATAACGTAAAAGTAACTCCCAAGGGTTTTATAATGAACAGGTAATAGGTACTACCTCATCTACTTCCCATCCCTCAATTTAATTAGATCCTAATCATGCAGTGTTTGAGGATTGATCTAATGCAATAAAAACTGGGTATGAAAGGGATATGATCAAAGTGTGAACTTGCCTGCAATGTTGATGAAGATGATTCGCACTCAAAATTCTTGATAGATCTACTCGTCACACTCCGGTCAATCTATCGTAAGCAAGCAATAGTAACCACACATAAGCAATCACTCAAAAGATTGAAAAGATCGAAGAACGATTCAGAAAACAACAAAACCAAGCAAATAACTCTTGCAATGTAAAACAAATTCTAACAGTACCAAAATTATGTGAATTTGCCCTTATCAGAAAGTTTAGGTCAAGAGCTTTATTTTGCAAAAAGAATCAACTAAATCGGAGTTATAAAACTCAAGTTATGATCAAACAAAGTTCAAATTCAAATCTGATCTAATTCAAATTTTAAACTTTAAAAAACATGTTCAAGTTGTTTTACTGGATAGATGGGATCATAAGGAAGACGTGAGCATTGGTTTCGTTGAATTTGGACTAACGAGTAAAAAGTTACGAAGGTTTGAAACAGAGGGACTAATCTGTAAGAAAAACAATCACATATAGGTCCCTGGCCGAAATTTTAAAATAAAAAGAAAAAGACTAAATAACGAACGTTCGTTACCGAGTGCTAAAGAATGAATACGTTCGCTGCGAAGGGATAAACAGCGAACGTTCTCTGAATAGGACTAACTAAAAAAACGATCTAAAAGGAAAAACCGATTCGGGCTTTTGCGGTTTTTTTACCGTTCGTGCGGTTCAGCGGTTTTACGAGAAAAACCAGCGAGATCCGACGGCTAGGGCAGGTCCGGCGAGTCCGGCGAACGGCGGCGGACGGCTCCGGCGGGCGGGGCGTCGGCGGCGTCGGCGGTGGCGCTACGCGGCGGCACGGTGGTCTGCGGTGGCGGCGGCTGCAAGCGGGCGGCGCGGGCGGAGGAGAAGCAGCCATGGCGGCGACAGAAGGCGGCGCTGGTGGCGGCGAGATGCGGAAAAAGAGGAAGCGGGGCCCGGGGCCTCGAGCTTTATAGGGGGGAAGGAGGTGGCGTGGAGGAGGGGGCAGAGGAGGTCGGCGGCGACACGGAGGCGGCGGCATTGCCGTGCGGGCGGCGGTCTCCCGCTCGAGGTCGGGGAGGCGAGCGCGTGGGCTGGGCCGGCTGGCTGGGCTTCGGCCCAGTTGGCTTGGCCCAGAAGTTTTTTTTTAACATTTTTTTAAACGCAAACAAACAAATATCATAAAAACAAAAATAAATACTAATGTTATATAGGCATATTATATATCAAAATTTTCAGAAAAACATTATCTACAACATGAACATTTTTATAATGCAAAATAAAATCCGCACAAAATCAAATAAAACAAAGAGTGCTTCTGCTCTAGTAAAATCCAGTAAAAATCATTTTAAAAATACCAAAATTAATTCAAATTTATTTCTCTCCAATTTTCTGATGTAGGGAATCATGTTACCCTAATTTCCATGTATTTTATTTTTGGAGAAAAATAAATTGAATAAAACTCAAATAACTCCAAATTGAAAATAAATTTAAAAGAACTTTGAATTTAATTCTTTGAAACTCCCAACTCATATTTCATATATTTTGAAGAAGTCAGATTATCTTCTCTCGTGAAAATCATTGAGTTGCATAAAGTTTCAAATTGGAAATATTTTCAAATGAAATTCAAATATTTTCAACACCCCTTGTCATTTAAATAAATGGAAGAAGTCATGTCATCTTCTCTCCAGGGTTTTGTGATGAAAAGTGTTTGAATTCACAGAGAGCATAAAAGCAAAAATGAAAGTTTGGGAAAGTCCTTTTATTCCCTCTCATATTTCAAAAAGTTCCGAATTTTCACTCAATCAATCACACAACAATCAAGCAATCAGTCAAATCTATCTACTTATTATAACATTCCAAAATTTAGAATTTTGGGATGTTACAAACCTACCACCCTTAAAATGAATCTCGTCCTCGAGATTCGGAGAGGCTAGAAAGAAAATAGGTTAGGGTTTGGGGGTCTTCTGAAAATCCATCGATCATCTCCGGGGTCTCGAGTGCTACCACCCTTAAAATCATTGTTACGGTTCCATCAAAACTCATATACTCCATCCTTATTCTTGACAGTGTCGATCTTCTTAGATCTCGGGAAAATTCCGTCTCTGGGCTCTTCCGGTAGCGGCATAACCTTTTCGTCAATCCGTCTATCCTTTCCTCTTGGTAAGGTTATTCCGAGATTGGGTCTTCTTAGCTGACGAGTCTGGCGCCAATACTAATCAACTATCGATATCTCATGGCAGTCAACAATTTAGGGTTTCTCCTGCACAAAATGGATCTGGTTGATCCTCACCGTATGACCTACGGTTGGCAAAAGCTGCCTTGTACATGGGAAAAATTACTATACCATTCTAAGGTTTAAACAAGGTTTTGATCGTCGTCACTCTACTATAGGTAAGTCACTCAGATTTACCATCCCATATAGCAAGGCGAATAATAAGAGTAAGTCGGTATGGTGATCAATCCATCCCGCACCCAAATCATTACCCTGTATACGGTTTAGCGAATCTCGCATTCTAACACTCGGTCATCCTCACAAGCATTGCAGAATTTCTCTTGTCAATGAACCAAGTTCGGATAAATCCATTTATTCTGCAAGCCCAAACAAACATCTATTGTTCCTGCACAACTCTCAGGTTTTGCGTTACTCCTCTAAGATCGTCTATCAATAAAATTGTAACTTCTTCCAGGGTTTTTTCCTTCAGCAAGAGTGTGCTTGCTTCTTGGCAGGTCCTGGGGCCTGTGGGTTATGGCCCATCTCATCACTTGTAAACCTTGAACTCATCCTCGGGGCAACTGATCATTATTCCAACATCCAGCTTCCAACTTCCTAGCATACTTAAAATCCATCCAATTGTATTGTCTTCCTTCCTTCTATTGGCACCAAACTCAGACATGATTACTCAGACTCATCATGGAATTTCCATTGATCCATATTTCCAACATCATACCTCCTTTATATCCAATAACACTTCATCTCTTCATACTCCTGGGATATCTCACATACCGAGATAAAAACTTATACTTATGAAGTCCATACTCCACTTTGTAGAACATCATTATCCTTTCCAGGGTCAAGCGTCCTTACAAGGGAATATTGGCCATCTCTGCATGGCACTTCTTCAACATGGAAACGTGAAACACGTCATGAACTCCTGACAGTCCTTCGGGTGACTCCAACTTGTTGGCCACTCCTCCCATACGCTCTAAAACTCGCTATGGTCCTACAAATCTCGGGGCTAACTTTCCCTTAACTCCAAATCATTTAACTCCTCGCAGAGGGGACACATGAAGACATGCTCTGTCTCCAATCTCATAGACTTCCTCCTTGCGTTTTTTTTCAGTCTGCAAAACTCTTCTGCCTGGACTGAGCTACCTTCAGTCTATCTCGTATCAACTTAACATTCTCTTCTGACTCCTTGATCACATTTGGTCCAAACAACTGACGGTCTCCAACTTCATCCCACATACTCTTGGGGTATCACACATATCGAGACAAAACTCGTATTCATTTTGTCCGAAATCCACTCAGGGGAGTATCCTTATCTTTTTCAGGGTCAACGGTTCTTATAGGGTACTACTACCCTTAAAATGCTCCAATATTCCATAGACCATACTTCTCATATCCTCGAAAATGGCCAATATCTTTCCTCATAGAGTAACTCATACAATCCAAATCAGTACCAACACTGCTAACTTTATTGATTCTCAAATTATTACAATCTCCTGTTTTTCCATTACATGCCTCAACTCAACACCTCAATATGAAGGAAAATGTTCTCACTACTACTAGTATATTTCTTCTGTTACAAACTCAACTATTTATCACAAGTCTCCTTCTCCTTCGGACAATCTCTGACAAAGTGCCCTGCTTCATTACAACGGAAACATATTACTTCTGACAAGTTTCGAGGTTTCCTTGTGATTATATAGCCTCCTTGGGTCCTTGGCTTCCTTTTTGGGCAATTGCTGAGGTAGTGCCCTGACTCCTTGCACCTATAACAGGTGATATGACTCAGATCCTTCCTGGAATCCAATCTACTTCTCTTTCTGGACTTTTCCATTCCAATCAGTGCTTCTATTTCCTGTGGGTCATATTCTACTTCCTCCGTCGGGAATTCTACCAGATCCCCCTTCATACAATTCTGGGAGATGTGTCCTTCTTCTCCACATGAATAGCAAGACTTAGTGTAAGGTTTAATTGGTTCCTCTTTGGGTGTGTCCTCCACCTCTTCCTTCATCGCAGATCCTTTTAAAATCCCCATTAGGGCTCCTTTCATTGCTTCTTTTTTCTGCTGGATGGTTCTTTGTACCATGGGGTAAATGTGACACTGTGCAGGGTAGTGGGTAGTCCCTTCACACAAGAAACAAGTGATCTGCCTAGTTGGGCATTCTTTAGCTGGGTGACTTCCTTCACAATTAGGGCATTCATCCTTGTGTTCTTTGTGGTTGTGTCCTATTTCTCCACAAAGCTTGCATGCACAGGGTTTCTTCATATCCTTTCCATAAGGCTTCAACTTCTGAGACACAAACTGAGACTTTAGCAAAGTCAACTTAAATTCTTTCCAAGTGGTTAATCCTTGCCATCCATTGATGGTTTGGTACATCCTCCACCAAGTAGCAGCACCTCTTTCAAAACATTGAAGAGCATGCTGGGCCATATCCTTTCCGACTATCGAGTTATTCTTCGTATGATCCTCCATGTTCTGAATCCATCGGTCTGTCTCCAATTGACTCATCGGTCCAGAAAATACGAGCTCATCTCCATTCATCATCTATTGGGTCCATGGGTTTTGGGGTGAGATAAGAGAGATCGAGAGGGATGCACACAATACAAACAAAGGTTTTTAAAAGACAGATTTTATTGTGGCTGTCGGAAAAACATCAAACAAATGACAGCTCACAATCGTCGCAACTAATGTAGGTATATAACAGGGGTTTGGTCTTGTAATGGTCAATAAATCTTCAAAGTCATCAAACTTCTCAAGTCTTGTTCATGTCTCCGATGGCTTCTTCTGATCATGCTTGTCCTACTCAAGTTCTTTTGCCAGATCTCTGTTGACGCGAAGTCTCTAGTGGCGTCCTTCAATATTTCTGGAGTTACGTTCCAACTTATGGATTTCAACATCCTTGGTATGAACCATGTCCTTCTATCCTTCAGTCCCTGACAAATCTCCTGTATCTCGAGGTTTTGCTCCTCCAGCTTGGCTACTCTCATCTTCAGGGTCCTGAGTTCCTCATGAAATACTTCCTTGTAACAATACTGCTTCTTGTAGCTCCATCTTAACTTCTTGATGTAATACTCCAGATCCTGGTGGTACACCAGCTAAGGTTAAAACTTCATCTTGGTAATAGGTGCTCCATCAGCCATCTACTATCCAATCCTTCCATGCATATGCATGCTTTAACTTAGCACGGTGACAATAGCATAAGCTGGCGATAACATCATGGATAGCCATGTTTCTTCCCTTTGTCATTTCCATGAGCTATCATTCCATAGTTGATATCTCCTGCCTTAGGGTTTTCCTTGACAGAACTTTGAGTTTTTAACTCTCCATGCTCCGGTCTTTCTCCAATACACCTTGCCCGGTTATTGACAGCTTCCATAGTCTTCCAAGTTCCATAAGGGTAGCCTTCCTAGATCATACCAATCTTGGAATTCCTCAGAGCCTTCAAATTCTCCTAGTCTTCAGAGTCTTCAACAGTTGTAGTTTCCAATATCATAATGTATGGTAAAATCCTCTCCATTCCGAATGGTCTTAGTTGTCCGATATCTTATACTTCTTGGAGTGGTCTCATCCGTCGAATCTTCGAGTGGTCAAAAAGGGAAAGGGGTATGGTCTCACTAAAAGGAATATTTGAATAAGCTTAGAAGAGAAGAGAGGTAAATGATCTTTTTTGAAAATGAGGTTGTAGAGAAAAATCTTTCCTATGGGCTTGCCAGTTTCTAGGGTCATGTCCTACAGTCAACATGTGCTCTGATACCATCTTGTAGCGACCCGACCCGAATGGATCAAGTCTCTGTGCTTAAGTGTCATCCCTGGACCGGTATGCTGACACACACAGTACTCGAAGGATTTATAACAGAGGTAAATCACATGTATAAAGTAACGTAAATGCTATTACCTCAATCCATATAGCGGAAGCAACAAGGTTGTGGATTCCCATCAACACCAACGGCAAAGTTGAGTGTAGAAATCGTAACCCTAACGTATCACTTTCTCGTCGTAAGAAACCTGCAACATGAGACGTTGCAGCCCGAAACGGGTCAGTACATTGAATGTACTGGCAAATTCACACCATAGAGAAAATGATGAACAATGGCTATCACTACATGCATATATGGCTGGTGGAAAAGCTCTATGGTTATAAGGTTTTTGCGAAAAGCCAATTTTTCCCTACTGCAAAGGAATAAATTTATTTAACTATCATGGTGGTTGTTAAACATTGAGAATGGTTGACAGCATTCTCAATCCCAATTAAGTATCATCATTAAAACCCAACAAAATTAATTAAAGTAACATGATGAGATCAACATGATAATCCAAGAACTAGATACTCAAGATGTCCATAATCGGGGACACGGCTAATCAAGATTAGTTTGTACACTCTGCAGAGGTTTGCGCACTTTTCCCCACAAGACTCAATCGCCTTCGTTAGATTTCTCACACTACATGATGTTTGAGAAACGGATGACCGAGACATAGTCTTTCTGAAGCGCTAGCACCTTACGTTGGATAGACCGGTACACCTACTTTCCCCTACATCTGCTAGTCTACCCTGTAAGAGTTCGCACGACATAATCAACTATGCCAGAGCCCATAATGGCTTGTGGCTGCACACGGAAGTTTCTAGTTTGAATAATCTTATGATCCCTTTGAGTCTGGGTGGCGGTCCAAAAAAACAGGCAAGTCCTGGAATACCCAGGTGCCTAGACAGGCAAGTCCTGGAATACCCAGGTGCCTCAATCCACCCAGATGTGTGTTTAAGTTGCCACCTTAAGTATACCATTAAAATTAACAAACAGAGGGACTAATCTGTAAGAAAAACAATCACATATAGGTCCCTGGCCGAAATTTTAAAATAAAAAGAAAAAGACTAAATAACGAACGTTCGTTACCGAGTGCTAAAGAATGAATACGTTCGCTGCGAAGGGATAAACAGCGAACGTTCTCTGAATAGGACTAACTAAAAAAACCGATCTAAAAGGAAAAACCGATTCGGGCTTTTGCGGGTTTTTTACCGTTCGGGCGGTTTGGCGGTTTTACGAGAAAAACCGGCGAGATACGGCGGCTAGGGCAGGTCCGGCGAGTCTGGCGGGCGGCTCCGGCGGGCGGGGCATCAGCGGCGTCGACGGTGGCGGCGGCTGCAAGCGGGCGGCGCGGGCGGAGGAGAAGCAGCCGTGGCGGCGACAGAAGGCGGCGCCGGTGGTTTGCGGCGCTGGTGGCGGCGAGATGCGGAAAAATAGGAAGTGGGGCCCGGGGCCTCGAGCTTTATACGGGGGGGAGGAGGTGGCGTGAAGGAGGGGGCAGAGGAGGCCGGCGGCGACACGGAGGCGGCGGCGTTGCCGTGCGGGCGGCGGTCTCCCGCTCTAGGTCAGGGAGGCGAGCGCGTGGGCTGGGCCGGCTGGCTGGGCTTCGGCCCAGTTGGCTTGGCCCAGAAGTTTTTTTTTAAAACATATTTTTTAAACGCAAACAAACAAAGATCATAAAAACAAAAATAAATACTAATATTATATAGGCATATTATATATCAAAATTTTTAGAAAAACATTATCTACAACGTGAACATTTTTATAATGCCAAATAAAATCCGCACAAAATCAAATAAAACAAAGAGTGCTTCTGCTCTAGTAAAATCCAGTAAAAATCATTTTAAAAATACCAAAATTAATTCAAATTTATTTCTCTCCAATTTTCTGATGTAGGGAATCATGTTACCCTAATTTCCATGTATTTTATTTTTGGAGAAAAATAAATTGAATAAAACTCAAATAACTCCAAATTGAAAATAAATTTAAAAGAACTTTGAATTTAATTCTTTGAAAATCCCAACTCATATTTCATATATTTTGAAGAAGTCATATTATCTTCTCTCGTGAAAATCATTGAGTTGCATAAAGTTTCAAATTGGAAATATTTTCAAATGAAATTCAAATATTTTCAACACCCCTTGTCATTTAAATAAATGGAAGAAGTCATGTCATCTTCTCTCCAGGGTTTTGTGATGAAAAGTGTTTGAATTCACGGAGAGCATAAAAGCAAAAATGAAAGTTTGGGAAAGTCCTTTTATTCCCTCTCATATTTCAAAAAGTTTCGAATTTTCACTCAATCAATCACACAACAATCAAGCAATCAGTCAAATCTATCTATTTATTATAACATTCCAAAATTTAGAATTTTGGGATGTTACACCATCCCTCTAGCCCCCCCCCCCCCCCCCGTGCCGAGCTTTTTCTCCGGCGATCCCCACGCCACCGTCCCGCCAATGCCCGCCACCGCCGGCGACCACCGCCCCCATCTTGAACCCTAAGATAGATAGTGGGGTACCTCTCCGGCGAGCCCCCCTCCCTGCTGCGGCTGGTTCTTCCTTCACCCCGGCGAGCCCCCCCCCCAACACCTAAAAATCGACTGACCCAAAAGTCGATTCAGTCGACTGAAGTGTAGATAAATCGGAGCAGCATCGCAAGCAAGAGCAAGAGCGAGAGCAGCAGTGCGAGCAAGAGCAATAGCAAGAGCAGACCAGGCAGGGGACCGAAAGCAAGAGCAGAGCAGCAGCGCGAGCGAGAGCTAAAGCAGCAGCAGGTCCTACTGATGTGGACGTCGCCGCCGAGGGAGTGACGCCATGGAGGAAGTGGCCTGCGACGCCGCCGTGGATGGAGTCGCGTCGTGTCGGCTCGGGACCGAGCGCCGGCAGCACCGTGAGATCGAATCAAGAAGAAAATGCGGCGATTAGTGTACAACCTCTTTGGTGGCGCCGATTAGGCCGCAACTTCATCCGAGGAAACGGTGATGATGATGCTCTTCCGGTGGTGCAGGTGAAGACGGCAGTGTGGGAATGGAGGTCGCGCAAAAGACGAGGGGAACATCGGGGCAGCTCCTTGGAGGTGGAGACGGGGTGGATGAACCGGCGGGATGATGAGATCGACGACGGATCCTCATCCAGTACGGTGGATGAGGGACGTTGAAGTGTTTCTGTGGATGATGTCGTCGGGGAAGAGGCTCTGGCTAGGTGGCGGACGGAGCAGGGTGTGGGGTTTCGTCGCGGGTTTTCGCGGCCTCGGTGTACGAATGGGTGGGCGGATGGGATGGCAGTGGGGAACCATAGCTTAGAGACGCGCTTGTCCGAAATGTGGGGTAAGTTACGAAAGTACCCCCACCGATTTGAGGCGGTTCTTTCGGTTCAGGGGTACCACGGTCATTTCGCCTGTTGGGATTTCACAGGAGGTGGGAGTTTTCGTGCGCGTTGTAATTTCGGAATAGCAAGGCGCGGGTTGAGATGGAGGGAGTTGTCGGGGCACAACAAGACAAAGATATATCTTAAAATATTCCGGGCTAACAAGGCGCGGGTTGAAATTTCCGGACAAGCCTAACGTGTACTGTCCCAAATCAATGCGCCCTACAAATGTCATTCAAAACTTAGAATTCATGTTATGTTCAATTAAAATATTTCGCTACGTGTATAATGCATGCAACCTACTACTCAAATGAACGTTTTAGTGCATTCTAGACGTATATACTACCGCTTCAATATGAACTAAATTTGAATTCGTTTCTCTATTTGAATAAGATCTACAGTAATGATTGTTGTGAAGTCAAAGCATTTGATTTCGTTTCTCTGTTTTAATAAGATCTACAATCATCATTATTGTCAAGTTAAACCATCGTTTGTGTATTATCTTCACAGCACACAACATGATTAGTCTCGAGTTACATATGAACTATGTGTAGTATATGAACTCGAACTAGATTTTCTGAATCCACTTTATTTTGATTTCAAAGCACATTACATTTCTAGCTCTAGCTAGATCTTCATAATCTAAACCATGTCTCATATGTATAATGCGTTTATCACATTATGTATGGTGCCCCGCCCCCTACGCCTACAAGTATTTTGATGTGAGTTGCAAACACCACACGTTACCACAAATTCAAATAAAATGTGAGAATGTTTGATATATAGTATTGTTTAGATTGTTCGATATTTAGTTGTAAGCTGCAAATGCCACACATTATCGCAAATTCAAATAAAATGTGAGATTGTTTGATGTATAGTATGATTTAGATTGTTCGGCATTTAGCTGTGAGTTGCAAACGCCATGCATTATCACATTATGGTATAGCATGTGCACAACACGTGTATCACCGCTATATTCATGCATGCAATGTTTAAAACACTATGATCTCCTATTCAAATATATGAATCCGCTTTCATATCAAATTATGATCTTTGTTAGTCTCTTACACCCACACAATCCTCTAACCTTTGTAGCTACCACTAACTTTCTCTCGTGCATGCACACGCCCTCCTCGCCCTCCCCCTCCTTCGGCATTCTATCCACCGGGCACATTCATTTTTTTTCTTTAAGTAGTTCTCCTAGAGTCTCCACAACTCCTTTTCGACACACACCGATCGATAAACCTCTCCAGCGATGCCTTCCTACAACATACAAACACACCTTCAATCTCCTCCTTTATGTGTCCTTGCCTCATGTCTCTCATACGTCAGACACACGTGTAAACTCTCGCCCCTCTTTTCATCGCTCTCACAACCGCACACTCCTCCCCCTATCTAGCTAGTAGTTGGGCCTCTCGCACCACCTCCTAGCTCCACTCTCTCTGTCTATCCGTCTCGCTGGGCCTTATTTGCCTCTAACAAATGGATGTACACCGACCGATCTCTCGCTATACATATAGCTAGCTAGGTCCTTATAACTCGTTTTACCCACACGTCAATCAATCTACCTCATTAGTTGTGTCTCTCCCTTCCTCCGACAAACAACAATTGATCTACCGATCTAGTTAGGTTTGCTTACTGTAACGACCGGAATCTGATAAGACTCGATGTCTCTGTGCTCACGGTGCTAGTCCCTGGATCGACTCGCTAGCACACACAGTACATATGAATATCAAATAACAAGTGCATCATTTACTACAACGTATGATCCAGAATTCATAAAGTATTACAAACTGAGTAGCACATGGCTAACCTATTCAATAATAACAGCGGAAAGGTAGCATAATCAACGATGAGTCCATCAATGCCCACTGGAGAACATGTTGAGTGAAGACTCGCAACCCTACTGTATCTCACTAATCATCTGAAAATCCTGCAACATGATAAGCTGCAGCCACAAGGATCAATACATTGAATGTATTGGCAAATCACACAATATGATATAGCAAACCTACATCCACAAAGCAATGTATGACAAACAAAACACACAAGTTAGTTTGGAGAAGAATGACTTCACCTACCACCACTACCTGAACTCACAACCGTCTCTAATTTACTCGCCCAAGATAACCCAAAGATTCTAAATAAACATGACCAGAACTTCAGAAGTATCTCAAGTGCGCTCTGTCAATGGCGCATTCTCTAGGAACAATAGAGCGCTCTGCCAAGGACGCATTCACCTGATTTATGTTCCGAAAACTATACCTCGCCTCAAGTGCGCTCTGTCAATGGCGCATTCTCTAGGTACAATAGAGCGCTCTGCCGGTGACGCATTCACCTGGTTAATGATCCCGAGCCTACGTCTATAAACACTCACCACTTTCATGGATCACTCGACACATGCCCGCGTCTACCATAGCAATAAGTTGATCACAACATCACATACCACAATCAACAAAAAAAACATGGCAACACGAGATACACATATCAAGCCAAACATTTATCATAGCAATGAAACCACACATGCATAGCAGAATATAGGATGAGCAAGATCAAAAGTGCAAACTTGCCTTGAACGCTGCCGAAGTACTCTAACGATTAATTCCGATCCGCTTCACACTCCGGACAATCTATACGATTAACGGAGGCACCGATAAATGAACTATGCTCACATAACACTAAAATAAAGTAAACAACAACGAATTCAAATAAAGACTTAAATAACAGAACTTAACAGTAGTAATATCATATCTACATGCTAGTATGATCACAATGCAAAAAGAATCAACTAATTTGGATCTACGGTTTAAATGATACGACTTTCGGAAGTTTAAATTCAAATTTAAACAAATTCAAATTTGAACTGTGCAAAATTGTGAAATTATGGTATTACAGTATTCTCCTGGTCACTACAAGTACACAGGAAAAAGAATTGATGAATTTGGAGTTACGGATCTGAAGATAAACCTAAATGAAAATATGATATGGGATCAGCAAAGAAAAATTATGCCACAATCGCGTTCTGGGAAGAACTGCCGCGGTACTGTGGATGTGCCACATGGCGCATTACTAGTGGCTGGATATGCTCGCTGCGGGGTCTAAACAGCGAACGGTCACAGCTTACAGAAAAACGGTCCGGGAAATAAAAAAACAGATGATATAATCTGGACAGTCAGAGAGAGATCCGACGGATGGAAACGCTCACCGGAAAACAGAGGCTGTGTGGTCGCCGGACTTGAACGAGACGGCGGCGGCACGGCTCGGGCGTGGGCGACGGCGCTCCCCCCAGCAGTTCTCCGGCAAAGGCGAGGTGACGTGCTGACGCGGCGATCAACGGAGGTGACGATGGTAGTTCTAACGTCGAAGGAGGGGTCTCTCTGTGGCCAGCGGCGAACTGCTTCTGTCAACGACCGTCTGCTCGATTGGGTTCTCCACTGAGAAAAACAGAACATGAGGGAAATAGAGCGAAGCATGGGAAACACGGCAGGGGAAACAGGAGGTGCTGGTACCCGCGATGGCGACGAAATTCACCGCGAAAGCTTCTGTCAGCGGCGCAAGTTCAGGGAGATCGGGAGGGAGGTGTAGGGCACGGGATCCTTTGATTTTTCCAAAAATCAGATGAGGAGCACACGGGCATCTATATATATGTGTCAACTTGGAGACAGGACTACACATTTGAGTGAATCCCCAACGGATTGGATTCAGGATTGGGTGTTCATAAGGAACACGCTGGACGTAGGAGATGAGATCGTGGGCCAGAGTGGTCAGCGACACAAGTTGGAAAGAAGAAAAAACAAATAGGGGAGCTGCGGGGTGGGCTGTCCGGTTGCACTGGAATGGGCCGGCCTGCTAGCGGCTGCTGCTTAGCACGCGCGTGGGCGAGGGATAGCTGGCCGCTGTGCGGCCCGACTGCACAGTGCGCGAGTTGTTTTTCAAAAGAAAATACGTTCTACAAGAAGTAAATAAAGCTAAATAAATAGTAAATTAAACCCTAGAAAAATACCAGAACAGGCAATAAACCATTATTGCTACATTATAAAATAGTGAACATTTTTACAACACAAAGCATTTTTGGAAAAAAAAATATATTATGCAAAACAAGCACATAAAGAGCATTATGATAACAACTATAAAATAATTTTGAGTTTCTACAAAGCCAAAATAATTTTTGTAAACTCCAGAATATATACTTAGCATTTTCCTAGTATAATTAATAGGGGAGAAGTCATATATCTCCACTTCAAATATTTTGCCTTAAGTTGCAATAACGATTTGAATAACCAGAAAATTTCAAATATGCATAGAAATCATGATGCAACGTAATGATCCTATTAACAATCCAAATCTAAAAATTTGGGATGTTACACTTACCAAACACATGGTTCTCCATCATCATCCATGGATGCGTCCCGACAGATCTATCACGCACAGGCACACACAGAAACACATCCCCACTCTTATTTATAACATTGCAGTTCCACCCTCAGTTTGTCTAGTAGGCCTCTCCCACCATCTTCGAGAAGCAACTCCATCACCCATCCAGCACTGTACCCCTCTCCCTCCCTCTCTCTCTCTCCTCTCCCATCATATTTCCCGTCCTTTAGTTATGTATGGATGTCGACCGATCTCCCTCAAGACATAGCTGGGTCTCTCCTTCTCAACACATATACGAGTCGTTCTACCTCTATAGTTAGGACTCTTCCTACCCCTCCCACCACCCCCTTCCCCCCCACACACACCGATACGTCGAGCGCTCTAGTCATGTCTCCCTGCCACACACAAACTTGACGTGTGCCCTCTAACGTTCCGGTAGGCCAGTCGCCCTATATCTTTGACTTGTACACACACACAATTTCGATGGCTCTCTTCATCGATCTCGCACCCACCCACTTGATCCTCTCTTCGACTCTGTCGATAGCTATGACCCCTCCCTCTCTTCTCGTGGATTGCCCGACCCTCTATATATGATATGGATAGGCCTCCATTTCACACACATTGCATATAAAATTTTGTTTGAGATGTCATCGACACATATTCCCACAAATAATTCACGAAATCAACCCCCACCCCCCCGCCCCAAAATAAAAAACACTCACGAACGTGGTTTGTATCTCACACACACACACCCACGTAGGTGGGGGATGTGCACGAAGAGAAGAGGTGCATGCACGGCGCACGTACTCCCGTCTCTTTCCCAACCACACCCGCGCGGGTACACGGTGGAGCTCATTTCTGTACCAAAAAGGCAGCCCACGTGGTAATTTGGCACGTGTACTGGTTGTCCATTTGGTGGAGGGAGGATCGTCTACTATGGGTGAACAAACAAATAGCGTCTTGACGTGTTATGTTAAAAAAAGAGGCAAACCATGTGGGGCCTACCTTAGAGGCAAGGCTCTATACACTGGAGTACTTTTGATGTGTCCCGTCAACTTGCAGAACAAGGAGAATCTCGCTTAGTACGCCGTCTCCCCCGCCCACGGACGCGGTGGCTCGCAGGATGAGGTGAAGCTTGCTTACTACGCCTTACGCCCGCTCCCTCGCCCATGCGCGCGGTGGCTCGCAGGACGAGGAGAAAAATTTACTACTCCCTCCGTTTATTCCTCGTCCCTACTACCTTGGTTATAGAGAGATTATACTATCATATTGTTTGGAATATGTACTAGTAGATTTCAATATGAACTACTAGTACATACTCCAAACACTGATGTATATAGACGTATTTTAGAGTGTAGATTCACTCATTTTGCTCCGTATGTAGCACTCTCCCTCGCCCCTCGACCCTCGCCCACGTGGTGGACGTGCAGCAATTCATTCGGTCTCATATAGCCAGAACGATATATACTGCACTACCATTATTGCTCGACTTTCCGAAGAGGCGAAGAGCCAATCGCAAGGTTAATATTTTGGAGATGCCAAGCGCAAGGTTATAGGAGAACGAGTAGTAGGTGCCGCGTCATTTATAAATAAAGTTTTTTTTCTTCAGTGGCACGTACGCAATATGATAGGTTCATATGGAGAGAAAAGGAAACCGCTCCACTATATACATAGTCAGGACGGGCCAGCCTACACAGTTGCTTGTTGGGGTTGCTCTCTTCACACTCTCTCGCACAAAACGGCTGTGGCCACATCTCTAACAACCCGGCGGATCACGTCCGCTTGGGGAAGGGGTGGATGCTTAGTGTAGATGCGGTGGCCGTCGCCGACGGCGAAAACCCACTGTCGGCACGTCCCGATCAGGGGTCCCCGCCGTTCTCTCTCACAAAGCCGGTGAGGTTGCCTTCGTCCCTTGCTCACTGACGCAATGTGGGCAGTTGCCGCCTCCCGCCGCCCTCCTCAAGGTTGAGCTATGTCCCTCAGGTACAACTCCCTTTACAGCCGGCTTGCACCACTGCTCTAGCTGCACACATCACTCCCTATGGATATTTCTCTACTTCTTTGCCCCGCACATACCTCTACTGGTTTCTACGTACTATATTTGTGATGAGTTTATGTCTCATCAACTAGTCCCAGTAATCTTATTCTAATCACGCTTGTTCAATTTCTTTGCCACGGGGATGCTCATCTCGATTTTGGTGAAACTGCACAAAATGATCCGATGGTCAAAATGTTGCAAACTTCATTTATTAGGAAGCTCGAACATTGCCAGCAAATTGAAGCCTGGTCGGGGTTCACGGTTCAAGGGCTAGGGACTGCATGGATCGTTTTTTTCTTTAGCTGCCTCTGTTCCAAAATAAGTGTCAACTTTAGTAGTAGTACAACTTTGTACCAAAGTTTTCTTAAAGTTGAGAAACTTATTTTGGAACGGAGGGAGTACATATTTGCTATGATCTGTCAATCATTGAGATGCAATAGCATGCATGTTAGTCTCCTTCATATTTGATGAAATGTTGCAACGGGCAACCTTGGACGCAAGATACATGTAGCAGAAGCTGGAAGCTTCATGGCATTGTACAAATTTATCTCGCTGATAAATTACAGTACGTACTATACTAGTACTTCCTCCGTTCCTAAATATAAGTCTTTGTAGAGATTTCACCATGAACCACATGCGGATGTATATAGATGCATTTTAAGTGTAGATTCATTTATTTTGCTCCGTATGTAGTGGAATCTCTACAAAGACTTACTATCTACTAGTAATAGCTAGCCCCACTACTAGGAATTCTCTATCCTCTCCTTGAGCCACGTCATCAAAATTGATGTAGCCGTTAGATGAAGTAAATGAGTCCATAATAGCCGTCTGATCTAGACGTTGAGAGGCTCCGCACTAAGCCACATGCAAGCATGCAGAAATACTGTGCCACATGCATGTGAGTGGGTTTTAAATCACATCAACATGTCTGCATGCAAGCATGCACCGGTAGCATACATGTAAGTGAGCTTTTAAGTCCCATTAACATGTCAAAAAGAAAAATATAATCCCATTATGCAGTAGGAGTTGGCTGATCTTTTTTCCTTACGTGGGATGATCTAAATGATGATGGGAGTTTATTTAGTTTGGCTACCACATTTGTCATGCGGTTATAGAGTTTTTTTTGTTCTATGAAATCGATAATTTTGCGCAGAGAGATATACCGCTGTTCCGCGCCAACGCGCGGGGACTCATCTAGTAGTAATATTTAGGAACGGAGGGAGTACCATGTAAAGAGTTAGGTGTCGCACGGTGATAGTGTGAGGTGGGCCATGTAATCACTGAACCTGTGTGTTTTCACTGCTACACCTTCGCACGCAAGGAAGTGTGTCCGGGCAAAAAAAAACAAAACGATTCGCCCCCTGACTGCTGGGACCCACCAGCTACATCTTCGCAGGCAAGGAAGTGCCTGATAGTCGGGACCCACCTGGTCGAAGCGTACGTAGCATTGTCATTCTGGTCGCGAACATGTAAGTACATACTGGTCGATGTAGAGGCGCACACGTGTCGTAGTAGAGGCGCGCACGTAGCATGTACACGTACGTACATCGGCCAGGGTGCAAGAAAAAAAATACGGCCACGTATGTGTACATACGGGCGGGGTCTCAAACGCCTACTCGTGCATACGTACGGCGAGGGCTCGTTGCCATGGCTGGGTCAGAACAGAGAAACAGCGTCGTCGTCATGTTCATGGGGAGGCAACGGAATGCGTCGTGTTCATCGGGAGGCAACGCGGCTGGGTCAGAACGGAATGCGTGGTCGTGTTCATCGGGAGGGCTTGGACGGAAGAGGCGATGGAAACGAGGCCTGATGTACCGCAGAACGGAGGAAACGGACCTCCTACGGTCGAAACGGGGGTCCTGTTGATCGGGAGGGGTGTGGCGTACCGCAGAACGGAGGAAACGGACCTCCTACGGTCGAAACGGGGGTCCTGTTGATCGGGAGGGGTGTGGCGTACCGCAAAACGGAGGAAACGTACCTCCCACGGTCGAAACGGGTGTCCTGTTAATCGGGAGGGGTTTGGCGTACCGCAAAACAGAGGAAACGGACCTCCTACGGTCGAAACGGGGGTCCTGTTCATCGGGAGGGGTGTGGCGTACCGCAAAACGGGACTCCACGGGATACTGTTCATCTCCACCGTCGACACCCTCCAGCCTCACGAGCTACTGTTCATCCACCGTCGACCTCCTCCAGCCTCCACGGGCTCCTGTTCATCCAGCCTCCACCGCGCGCTACTCCACCGGCTACTGTTCAACCACCCCTCCACCGTCTACTGTTTATCCAGCCCTCCACACCACGGGGTCCTGTTCAACCACCCCTCCACGGGCACCCCTCCACCGTCTACTGTTCATCCTGCCCTCCACACCACGGGGTCCTGTTCATCCACCCCCTCCATGGGCACCCCTCCACCGTCTACTGTTCATCCAGCCCTCCACCACACCACGGGGTCCTGTTCATCCAGAGGCAACGCCACCGCTCACTGTTCATCCAAACCTCCCCAGCAACGCTCACTGTTCATCCCATCGATCGGCTTCAGTTAGCAGCAGTAGCCAAGGAATCGCTCGATCGGGTTCAGTTAACAGCCATCGATCGATCGCTCGGGTTCAGTAACGCGTAGCCTGCAGTGCAATCGCTCGGCTTCAGTTATAGCCCAATGCCTCGCTCGAGTTCAGTTAGAGCCAACGCCTCGCACACACGCGCGTACGTGTACGAGAGAAACGCGCATCGCTCGGCCCCCGACCTCCCACCGTAACCGGGAACTTCCTGAAATTTTCCTCCCCCTCGCTTCTACCACGGTTTTTTCCATCATGGACGGCCCAAAGAATGTCATGCAGCTGCGTCTCCGGCCCGCCCAGGACGAAAAGCCCATTTTCTGTCATGATTTTTTGTCATAGAAGTAGGAGCCCACCACATCTATGATGATACCGGGTTTTGTCACAATTATCGTCATAGAAGTGTCATATGTATGACAGAAAAAAAATTCGTTCGGCCCAATATGTCACGGATGTGTCTTTTTTTTGTAGTGTGCAAGAACATCCTGAAATACCTGAAAAGGACTAAGGATATGTTTCTCGTTTATGGAGGTGACAAAGAGCTTGTCGTAGATGGTTACGTCGATGACAACTTTGACACTGATCCGGATGACTCTAAGTCACAAACCGGATACGAATTTATATTGAATGGTGGAGCTGTCAGTTGGTGCAGTCCTAAGCAGAGCGTCGTGGCGGGATCTACGTGTGAAGCGGAGTACATAGCTGCTTCGGATGCAGCAAATGAAGGAGTCTTTATGAAGGAGTTCATATCCGATCTAGGTGTAATACCTAGTGCCTTGGGTCCAATGAAAATCTTTTATGACAATACTGGAGCAATTGCCTTCGCGAAGGAATCCATATTTCATAAGAGAACCAAACACATCAAGAGACGCTTTAATTCCGTCCGCGATCAAGTCAAGGAGGGAGACATAGAGATTTGCAAGATATATACGGATCTGAATGTTGCAGACCCATTGACTAAGCCTCTTTCACGAACAAAAGATGATCAACACCAAGACTCCATGGGTGTTAGAATCATTACTATGTAATCTAGATTATTGACTCTAGTGCAAGTGGGAGACTGAAGGAAATATGCCCTAGAGGCAATAATAAAGTTGTTATTTATATTTCCTTATATCATAATAAATATTTATTATTCATGCTAGAATTGTATTAACTGGAAACTTAGTACATGTGTGAATACATAGACGAAACAGAGTGTCCCTAGCATGCCTCTACTTGACTAGCTCATAAATCAAAGATGGTTAAGTTTCCTAACCATAGACATGTGTTGTCATTTGATGAACGGGATCACATCATTAGAGAATGATGTGATGAACAAGACCTATCCATTAGCTTAGGATAATGATTGTTAAGTTTTATTGCTATTGCTTTCTTCATGACTTATACATATTCCTCTGACTACGAGATTACTCAACTCCCAAATACCGGAGGAACACCTTATGTGTTATCAAACGTCACAACGTAACTGGGTGATTATAAAGATACCCTACAGGTGTCTCCGAAGGTGTTTGTTGGGTTGGCATAGATCGAGATTAGGATTTGTCACTCCGAGTATCGAAGAGGTATCTCTGGACCCTCTCGGTAATGCACATCACTATAAGCCTTGCAAGCAATGTGACTAATGAGTTAGTTGCAGGATGATGCATTACGAAACGAGTAAAGAGACTTGCCGGTAACGAGATTGAACTAGGTATGATGATACCGACGATCGAATCTCGGGCAAGTAACATACTGATGACAAAGGGAGTAATGTATATTGTTATTGCGGTTTGACCGATAAAGATCTTCGTAGAATATGTAGGAACCAATATGAGCATCCAGGTTCCGCTATTGGTTATTGACCGGAGATGTGTCTCGGTTATGTCTACATAGTTCTCGAACTCGTAGGGTCCACACGCTTAACGTTCGATGACGATTTGTATTATGAATTATGTGTTTTGGTGACCGAAGTTTGTTCAGAGTCCCGGATGAGATCACGAACATGAGGAGGAGTCTCGAAATGGTCAAGAGGTAAAGATTCATATATTGTAAGGTAGTATTCGAACATCGGAATGGTTTCGAGTGGTTCAGGTATTTTACCAGAGTACCGAGGGGTTACCGGAACCCCCCGAGGGAATTAATGGGCCTACATGGGCCTTAGTGGAGAGAGAGGAGGGTTGCAAGGGGTAGTCGCCCCCCATGGTAGTCCGAATTGGACTAGGGGAGGGGGCGGCGCCCACCTTTCCCTCTCCATCTCCTTCCTTTTCCCTCCGATGAAGAAGGAAAAGAGGGGAGGCGAATCCTACTAGGACTAGGAGTCCTAGTAGGAACCCCCCTTGGCGCGCCCCCGCCTGGCCGGCCGCCTCCTCCTCCCCTCCTTGATATACGCGGGCGGGGGGCACCCCAAAGGCACATCAATTGTTCTCTTAGCCGTGTGCGGTGCCCCCCTCCACAGGTTACTCCTCCGGTCATAGCGTCGTAGTGCTTAGGCGAAGCCCTGCGCGGATCACATCGCCATCACCGTCATCACGCCGTCGTGCTGACGAAACTCTCCCTTGACCCTCTGCTAGATCAAGAGTTCGAGGGACGTCATCGAGTTGAACGTGTGCTGAACTCGGAGGTGCCGTACGTTTGGTACTAAGATCGGTTGGATCGTGAAGACGTTCGACTACATCAACCGCATTAAACTAACGCTTCCGCTTTCGGTCTACGAGGGTACGTGGACACACTCTCCCCCTCTCGTTGCTATGCATCTCCTAGATAGATCTTGCATGACCGTAGGATTTTTTTTGAAATTGCACGCTACGTTCCCCAACATCTCCTGTTACCATCTAGCTTTGATCATCACGCTTGGAACCCCCTACCTGACATCTGTTGGTTTTAGCACCGACAATCTCCATTATATGATGTATTTTACATCACCAAATTGCACTTGGAGTAACATATACATTATCAAGATGTGTTTTTTACATCACAAAAGCGACCAACTCCGACAGATAATATAAAATTAGGGCAGCCGCACGACCACCGCTTCAATAGATAGTGTAAAATAGGGCAACAACAACACAACAATTTCAAACATATTTGAAGCAAAATCATCTAAAATTAATACTTAAACAAACATAACAATAATTTCATCAACTCACAACATCAAATTACAACATAATTCATGAAATCCACAACATGAAATGCAACACAAATACAACAAAGTTCAGAAAACAATACATCATAGTTCATGCACAATACGACAAACATAAAGATGAAACTAGGAGCTTGCTCCCCATGCCATGTCCACCACCCCTTCAGGATATCTTTTTGAAAATCATCGTGCGCATCAGACTCTCTGATGTTAGGGTACACCTACATGAAGCGTCTGATTCGGTCTTCCCTTCTACTCGACAGAATACGCATTCCCATTAGGTCATAGAAGGTATACGTCCACGCTCATTCTCAATGATCATGTTGTGCATGATCACGCAAGCAGTCATGATGTATCAAAAATGGACAAGTTTAACCAAATTTTTATCTTGTGGCAATTTTGTCAAACACCTTGTGTGCGAGGAGATAGAAGCCAGTCGGTTGCACATTGGAGCGTGGATGGTAGTCGCGCCCATGAGGAGCGGCTCCGGAAGGCGTCTCATATGCCTCCTTAACGCCTGTTAGCTCGTGGCTGCACGTAATGTCAAAGACGCAACACCGACGACGCAGACCAAAGCAGTGGTCACGCAGCTCGGCCACGATGGTCGCGTGACTGTCTGAGGTAGCTCCAGCGGCCAGTTATCCTACTACGGACGATGACCACGAGCTACGGCCGCCATCGCGAACTCCGGCGCTCTAGCAAACAGTTGAGTCGGCCAAAAACAACATAGTGGCGGATCCAAATCGGCGCGACGATGGGACCTCCGGCGGCCAGTTGTCCTACTACAGACAACGACCACGAGCTGTGGCCACCATCACGAGCGCCGGCACTCCGGCAAGCAGCCAAATCTGCCAAAAATAGCGTAACGACATATCCAAATCGGCAGGACCTGATGCAAACTGCCAAATTTGCATCACCAAGTGCCCTATTTTACATCTAGAGTAAATCCCCAGTATTTTTTTATCTGCATTATCTGTTGAAGCCCCGTTTTTTTGGCCTTCGTGATGCAAAATCAGTTATTTATAAATCTACATTATCTATTGGAGATGCTCTTATTGCACTTTCAGTGCGACACATGTGCTGCACCGTCATGGTTTAGTAGTCCCTTTATATTTTGGAAAAAAATAGTAGCATTAATATTTTTCTAGTTCGCGATCAACCTGTGGTTGGATGGTTAGATGACAGTGGTATTACCTGCCCATCAGAGCCCAAGTTTCAGACTTGACGTTGATGCTTGCATTTTCCTGGATTTGCTTTAGGCCTTCCGGCGATGTGCATTCAGTGGAATGACATGTTCCCGTCGACTACGAATGCGTTTATGACAACTTCGTCAATCTCAAAATGATGTGCCAGCTCAGTTTCTCGAAGGTGCTCATAGAGACAGGGTGTGCGTGCGTGGGATGAGTGTATGCTCGCATATATGAGCGACTTGACTGTACTGTGTTCAATTTTTCTTTTGCTAGTTAAATATGTGATTAAATTTTGACCCAAATTACGACAGAAACTAATAAACCGGAGGTAGCATCACACGTTTGGTGTTACTCCCTCCATTCCTAAATATATATATTCTTAAACTTTTCAAATAGACTATAACATATGAATGTATGTAGACATATTTTAGAGTATAAATTCAATCATTTTGTTTCGTATATAGTCACTTGTTGAAATCTCTAAAAAACGTATATTTGAAAATGGAGGGAGTAGATCTTTTAGGATTCAATGTGCCACGACAATCTAGTGTTGCATTTTTTCTACTCCCTCCGTTCTTAAATATTTGTCTTTTTAGAGGTTTCAAATGATAACTACATACGAAACAAAATGAGTGAATCTATACTTTAAAATATGTCTATATACATTGATATGTGATGACCATTTAAAATCTGTAGAAAGAGAAATACTCCCTCCATCCCATAATGTAAGACGTGTTTTGACACTAGTATAGTGTCAAAAAATATCTTACATTATGGGACGGAGGGAGTAGTATTTAGGAACGGAGGGAGGAGGGAGTAGTGTGGTTTTAAAAACTATGTGGATGTTCAGTCGGCCTAGGATGGTAGTAAATGGGATCTCACGTCCAAGCTAGCACGGTAACAAGGATGTCACGTCGGATCGTAGAAAGCGAGAAATGCTAGTAAAAGAAATTGTGGAAAAAGAGTCTGCACGCATTGGACCGAGCCATGCGCGCTGCCACGTCTGTTCCCGGGCCGGGCAAGCGCAAGAGTGTACTACATGTAGTACAGATTTTGCATGTACCACCACTCCACCAGCACCGGCACCGGCCGGCCGTCGTATTGATACGACGTGGCTACACGCCTAGCGGCTGCCTCTGTCTGGCATCCATGAATGAGAGGGGAAGAGTATTTCAGAAGCAAGCCCATCACTGCGCCGGCCTGCCCCTGCTCCTGCTCCTGCTCCTGCTCCCGCTCTGTTTTCGATGCACTGCACACCAAAGCGACGCCCCTAGGACGCAAGAGAGAGAAACGCTGCCGCTAGCCTGCTGCTCTAGTGGTAGTGGTCGAGGATGGAGTGACCAGTGCAGCGCCGCGGCCTCGCAGGCTCCGTTTGAGAGGGAGGGGCTCCCTCGCCTCGTCGTGTCCTAGCATTGCTTCCCCCTCTTTCCTCGCCATCGCGGAGCGAGAGCGATCGAGGAGGGAGAAACGAGGAGGGGTTTCAGTTAATCAGGTGGGTACGGGATGAGATCGATGCGCGCGTGGGTCGTGCTCCTCTCTTGTTTTGGCCGCGAGTCGCAGGAGATTCCTCCTCATCCGGACGAGGCCTATCTTCCCCCCGTTGCCCTCAGTCGTGCTCCGATTGTCCTGTTGCGCCCACGCGCGTTGTTCTTGACGACTCCCCAGTGGTTCTTGGATCGTAGCCAGTGCTGGATTTTGGCGTTTCTTGATGCCTGATTGCTTTTTAGTCTCGGCCGCGCCGATCCCTTGCAGTCTGAGCCTTTCTGATCTCTTGGTTTCGTTTTCAGAGCGCCGGGGCGGAGAGGGAGGATGATGCTGAGGAGGGTGGTGTCCGACCAGGCCGCGGCGGGGGATGCGCTCGACGGCGCCGCAGCGGGGAGGCCCCGCGGCCCGGCCTTCTTCGCCGTGCCGCGGCTGCTCGTGGGGCTCGCGGCGGCCAAGCGCGGGACGCCGGACTGCGACTCCACCGCGCGTAGCCCCAAGTCGCCGCTCGAGCACAGGGCCTTCCCCGCGCTCGGCGGTTCGCTGCTCGGGTCACCGCGGTCACCCAGGAGCTGGGACTCTCAGCGCGTCGGTCTGGGCGGCCTCGTCGACACCCTCGCCGAGCCCGCCGCCGACGCCAAGAATCGCCTGCTCGGGTTCCAGATGCGCCCAACGAAGCTGCAATGCCTCGCCAAATCCTACACCTCCCTGCCCAAAGACATGCCGAAAGACTGCGGGCATGCGCAGCCGGAGCTCGGGGAGGTGGAGGCCGCCGGCTCCGGGGGCATGTCGGTTCCGTGCACTAGGTTCTACGGGGATGTGAAGTCTGGTCCAGAGGTCATCGTGTCCAGTGGTGCTCAGCTCGGCTTTAGCAACCACTCCGTCGACCGTGCCAAGTTCCCTGCTTCCGGGTCGCTGCCAGTGTCGATTGGCGGACCACGCCGGTACATCGGGTCCGTGTCGGCAATGGAGGTCGAGCAGTCGGAGGACTACACCTGCATCATAGCTCACGGCTCCAATCCGAAGACCACCCGCATTTTTGGGGATTGCATCTTGGAGCCCTGCCCTGTTCTCATGCCTGACTGGGAGAGCAAGGAGATCGATGTGGACAAGGAAGGAGCTGAGTTGTACTGGCTGGTCAAGGACTCCCCCGACGCCGACGCCGCCGAGGACTCCACGCGCTTCTGCTCGTCTTGCAAGAAGAACCTGAATGGCAACGAATCTTCCATTTACCGGTATGTCAATGCATTTACCCAGTCATCTTTAGTACTATTGATTCGAATAAGCGATGATTGTGATGTATCTTGAGATACAATGACCATCTTCATTCAGTTCTTCAGGGAATTTGCATCAACTGCATACATTAGGATTGGTATATGTTGATAGATAATTGCTCTTCAGATGGAATGATGGATAGAATGGAAATTAGGATTGTTGGTACATACAGTACATTCATAGATAATTGCTCTTCAGATGGAATGATGGATTGGTGCATTTATAGATAATTGGTACTACATACATTAGGATTGTTGCTGTTCTTTCTTTAACTGAACCAAGTTAAAAATGAAATGGGCATCACATCATTTATCTACTTAGCATCATTGAACAAGTTTGTTGATTTTGCAGCGGTGAGAATGCATTTTGTGGCGGCAACTGCAGAAACCAAGCAGTCCTGAATGAAGAGGAAGATGAGAACAATCCTGCAGTCTCCTCTCCCAGCTCAGCTAGTTCGACTTCGCAGTTTGACGATGATGACATCTTCATCGATGAGGTGGTCGTGCTGACATGACCGCAGTGTCCCCTGATGCCTGACCAATGCACCCTGTGCTGTGCCAGGAAGATGGGTCAATAATGTAGTTTAGTGATCGTTCATCATCGCCATCGCCACCACCGCAGTCATTAGTGTGCTGGTTTTTGTAAGTTAGTTTCAGCAGTTGAGATATTGGGTGGAATTGATGGATTGGAAGCTGCATGCCCTGTAGTTTTGGTCATAAGGCAGTTTTGGCGATTATGAGCTCCTTTTCTTTTTCTCTCTTCTTTGGTTACCTCTTGGCAGCCATGGCTATGTTTCCGTGATGTAAGTTGGGACAATTTGATGAGACAATGGCATTGAGCTCGAAAATGCCAAATGGAGACCGAGGTCCATGGAGGTCGTGTTTTGAAAAATCCAAAATTCATACTTTTATACTCCCTCTGTCCTATAATGTAAGACGTTTTTGGAGTTCAAAGTGAACTGCAAAAACGTCTTACATTATGGGACAGAGGTAGTATGTCTCAAATATTTATGGAAAAAATACGCATATATCGGAGGCATAATGTGCACGTATGTAAATCTTCGTGATGAAATGCATTAAAAGGAGAGGTACATACACAAAAATTTGTGGCTTCCCAACATATGGACGGTTCATTCTCAAAGTTCATGGTTTTGATTTCTTTGTGCATTCTCAAAGTTCATGGTTTCGATTTCTTTGTGCAACTCGCAATGCAAGTTCATTCTCAAAGCTCATGATTTTTTTTTCTTTGTGCGGTTCGCAAGTCAAGGTATTTCATCATGAAATTTTACATGCATACACATTACATCCTTGTATACATGTACATTATTTTTGTTTTTCTTTAATCTGGGATGTTCAAATTTTGATTTTTCACTTCCGCTTCGGTACACCCCCCCCCCCTAAACACATCGAGGGCTCAGATTATCCCATACCCCTTTATAACAAAGGGCAGGATGGTCATTTCTTAACGTTTTTTTAGCAGCTGGTCTTTTGCTAAAGTATGTCTACGTCTCGCGTCGTATACAAATTGCACAGGTGCTGGGCCGGCCCATTAAGCTACCACGTTCAATATAAGCGCAACCTAAAATTACCAGGAAAAGGGAGAGATTATGAGGATTTGAACTCAAGACCTCCCACAAAGAACACACGCCGATAGCCACTACAACCAACCACCGCTTGTGATAAATTCTAGCGAGAAATATATAAGAAAACACACTAGCGTACATATATATGAAATATTTTCTGAAAAAACCTGAAACTTTTATTAAAAAATGCAATCAATTTTAAAATGCCGAAAGTTTTGGAATTTGCGAACCAAATTTGAGCAATTTTATTTCAAAAGTGAACAAAATTTTGAAAGACAAATAATTTCCGAACATCATTCGAACCATGAACAATTTTTTAAATTTGTGGTTTTCTTTTTGGGGGGCTTTTGCTTGTCCCATTTTCCTTTTTATTTTTCAATTTTATTTTGATCTTAATTCTATTTTAAAAAATCACGAACTGTTTTTAATCGTGAACCTTTTCTTAAATGCATGAACTTTTGAAATTCAGAAATATTATTTTTAAAATTATGAACTTTGTTTTCAAATCTGTGAACGTTTTTACACATCCAAGAACTAATTTCAACTTTATGAACTTTTTCCAATGCCTGGGATTGTTTTTCAAATTCATGAACATCTGTTTTTAAAATTCATGATTTTTTTCAAATCTATTAATGCTTGGGCAGGCCCAACAGGCACCCGACAGGAGAGATGCCATTGTCTAGTTGGACTAAAGCCTAAGATTTTTTTTTTACTTTTGTATTTTTACTTTTTATTTTTTTCCTTAATTTGTTTTTCTCCTTTTTGAAACTTATATAAAAATTTGAAATATTTTTGTAGTGCCAAAAATGTTCATATTTTCAAACATTGTTCACAATTTTTTAAAATATTCTGAAATTAAAAAAATTCATGTTTACATTTTTTGTTCAAAAATTTAAGAAATGTTTGCAATTTGTGGATAATATCAATTGTTGGGAATTTGTCCACAATTTTAGAAAAAGGGTTCAAGTTTATAAAAGTTTCATGCACAATTTGAAATTCCATAATTGTTCACTAATTCAATAGATTGTTAGGATGTAGGAGAATGTTCATGTTGATTGGTAATACCAAAAAATGGAAATAACAGAGGCATTCTTAATGAGAAACTACATGCTCACGGATGCACGAGTTTGGCCTAGTCTAGCACACTCTTCTCAATAGGTGTTTTTTTTTCTATTGATGAATGACCCCAACTTCTTGCAACAGCCTGACATGGATATATGAAACATCCATGCCATATTTGAACAACTTCCGACACGATTTGCACGTTGTGACACGTCCGCCCATTTATCAGCCCTTCTCATCGAGAAAACTCTAAAAATGCAAAAGTTGTTAAAAATACAAACAATTTGTAACAATGCCTTGAATTTATCATATAAGCTGGTGGAAAAAAATTGGAGCCATTCGCCAGATGTCGAAACCCAACGTGCTTTCAAAAGGATCCTTCTCACCCTAACCCGAACACCCTTCGTTGCACATGGTCTATTTTTGGACATCCTTAAAATTACCTCAACTTTGCAAACAGGTGGACATACCCACGATAGGCATCCATGCCTAGTTTGAACGATTTTCGACACCGTATGCAAGTTATGACACGTCCGGTTATTTGTTGACCTTTTTTCTATCGAGAAAACTTCAAAAAAATGCAAAATTTGTGGAAACACGAAACAACTTGACATGGTGCCTTGAATTGGTCATATAAGGCCATGCAAAAAATTGGGGCCATTTCAAGCTTGTCAAGAAATAATGTGCTCTCAAACGGAGCCTTCTGGGCTACCCTAACACCCTTCGTTGAACATGGTCTAGTTTTAGACATCCTTGAAACGACCCTAAATTTTGTCGGAAGGTGGGCATGCGCATGCTGGGCGTCCATGTTAGATTTGAATTATTTCCGACACCGTATGCAAGTTGCGACAGGTCCTACCATTTATAGGCCTTTTTTGACCAAGAGAACTCCAGAAAAATACAAAATTTGTTGAAAACCAAAACAACGCGGCATGGTGACTTGAATTGGTCATACAAGGTCATGAAAAAAGTTGAGGCAATTTCAGGGATGTCGAGAAACAACGTGCTCTCAAACGGAACCTTCGTACCCGGACAACCTCCGTTGAATATGGTATAGTTTTGGACATCCGAAACGATCCCTAGTTTTGCAGGTAGGTGGGCATGCCCATGGTAGGCACACATGTCAGCTTTGAATGATTTCTGACATCCTATGCAAGTTGTGACACGTCCGGCTGTTTATCGACCATTCTTTACGAGAGAACTCTAAAAGATGCAAAATCTGTCGAAAACCAAAACAACTTGGCATGCTATCTTTAACTGTTCATATAAGCTGACAGAAAAATCGGGTCATTTGACAGTTGCTAAAAAAAATGTTCTCAAACAGACTCTTCTGGCCTACTCGAAAACCCTCTGTTAAACATGATCTATTTATGTACATGCATGAAATAATCCCAACTTTTCTAGTAGTTAGCCATGCCCTTGGTAGGCATCATTCTAGGTTTAGACGCATTCAGACACCATATGCAAATTGCGTCAGTCCGGCCATTTATCGACCATTTTCATCGAGTAAACTCCAGAAAATGCAAGAATTATCGAAAACTCAAACAACTTTCATGGTGCCCTGAAATTGTCATAGAAGTTGGTGGAAAAAATTCAGGGCCATTTGAAGGATGTCGATAAAATAACGTGCTCTCAGAGGGAGTCTTCTGGCATAACCCGAACACAATCCATTGAACATGGTCTAGTTTGGACATTCTTAAAATAATACCAAATTTTCAAGCTGGTGGACATACGCATACCCATGGTAGTCATCAATACCAGGTTTGAACGATTTGCAACACCATTTGAAGAGTGTCGGTAAACAATGTGCTTTGAGATGGAGTCTTGTGGCCATCTGTTGACATGGTCTATGTTTGTACATCTTTCAGTGACCCCAACTTTTGCAATAAGGTGGGCATGCTCATGATAGGCATCCATGCCAGGTTTGAATAAAAATCTATTTAAATCTAGAATTTATACAAGTACTTAAAACGGTTTTTTTTTTAAAAAATCCCTGTTTTCGTGAATGTGTTCTTAGCAAATAACCAGGAGGACGCCTCGCCCGCGGAACAAAGTTCCGCACGCCGCTCACAAGGACACTAATCACGGCCCCTGAAAATAAGAAACTAATCACGGTGCATCCTATCCTGGTCAACGAAAAATCAGTATCCCATCTCCCATGGCCACGCACGGCTCAAGGTATTCAAATTGTTTGGGTGAAATGTGCGTGAAAGGAATATTGATTTGTGAAGAATGATATTTCAAATTATGTATGCTAAGAATTAGGTACTATACACTTCGTGTGAAATTTCAAATTTTCAATAGGGTTAACCTATTATTTTTAGGGAAGATTATCCTATATATGATTACATGTGTTAGCCGAGACGTGCAACACAAGCTTACTAGTGTGACAAAAGTTTGTGAAATTGAAAAAAAGTTCATCGGTTTGAAAAAAGGTTAAGAATTTGACAAAAAGTCCACAAATTTGGAAAGAAAGTTTGCAAAATAAAAATTTCATAATTTTGACAAAACAAAGTTCACGAATTTGATAAAAGTTTGTGAAATTCAAAAAAGTTTATCGACTTGAAAATAGGTTAAAGAATTTTTTAAAAAGTTAAAAATTTGAATTTTATTTCATGAAATTGATAAAAGTTTGCGATATTGAAAAATATTCATTCATATGATAAACATCACAGATTTAAAAGATAAGTTCATGGATTTAAAAAAATGTTCACGAATTTAAGAAAATTAAAAAAGAAAATAGAAAAATAAGAAGAAATAAATAAAAACAAACCGAAGAAAAAAGGCAAAAAGAAAAACAGACAGATAAGATGCACAACAAGACGTATAAAAGACGAAGCCAGTCCCAACAAGGGCGCTGTCCTAGTTGGTTAATGCAGGTAGAGATAAACCAAGAGGTTGGGTGTTCGATACTGCTCACCCACTTATTTTTTGAAGCTTAAAAAACAATAAAATAATAAATGGGCCAGGCCCAGGATGGATGGGGGACGTGCGCTAGTTGTCTGATGGGCCGACGGATCTGCTATGTACGTATACATATAGCTCGTATGCGTCACATACGGAGGTGTCTATACGTTATGGTCAAATGATCATACTACCCTTATACGGTTTGTGGAGGGGGGGTGTACCGAAGCATGAGCTTGGTCTGCAAAACGCCTACTCGTTATTGGTTTCTCCAAAGATCTGGCAGATAGAAGCTGGAGCAAACTCGCTAGATTCGGACAGATTGTCAGTAATACCAGTAATATGATGCCTGTGCGGGCTGAATTTCTTCCCCTAGTGTAGCATCATCAGGGATGCATGAAAGCTGGGCAGACAATGGAAAAAGAGGGGTATGTGAGATCAATCATCATTATTCAGAGTTTAGATGATAAATCACATGGAGAGGGAGCACTCCCTTTTTCAAAAAGAAAAGGATGATAAATCACATGATTTCTATGCTTTAGATAGAGAGATGAATTCAGCAACAAATTGGAAGCCATCCAAATTTGACCTGCTCCCGGGCAAAATGTTTGAGGTGGAACCTTCATAATTATGACTAGTGACACTCTGTTTGTCTATGTATTCACACATGTATTATGTTTTCGGTTAATATAATTCTAGCATGAATAATAAACATTTATCATAATATAAGGAAATAAATAATAACTTTATTATTGCTTCTAGGGCATATTTCCTTCAGTCTCCCACTTGCACTAGAGTCAATAATCTAGTTCACATCACCATGTGATATAACACCAATAGTTCACATCTTTATGTGATTAGTTCACATCTCCATGTGACTTACACCCAAAGGGTTTACTAGAGTCAATAATCTAGTTCACATCACTATGTGATTAACACCCATAGAGTGGTCATGTTTTGCTTGTGAGAGAAATTTAGTCAACGGGTCTGCCAAATTCAGATCCGTATGTATTTTGCAAATTTCTATGTCAACAATGCTCTGCACGAAGCTACTCTAGCTAATTGCTCCCACTTTCAATATGTATCTAGATCAAGACTTAGAGTCATCCAGATCTGTGTCAAAACTTGCATCGACGTAACTCTTTACGATGAACTTTTTGTCACCTCCATAACCAAGAAATATTTCCTTATTCCACTAAGGATAATTTTGACCGCTGTCCAGTGATATACTCTTAGATCACTATTGTACTCCCTTGCTTAACATAGTGTAGGGTATACAATAGATCTGGTACACAACATGACATACTTTATAGAACCTATGGTTGAGGCATAGGGAATGACTTTCATTCTCTTTCTATCTTCTGTCGTGGTCGGGCTTTGAGTCTTACTCAATTTCACACCTTGTAACACAGGCAAGAACTCTTTCTTTGACTGTTCCATTTTGAACTACTTCAAGATCTTGTCAAGGTATGTACTCATTGAAAAAACTTATCAAGCGTCTTGATCTATCTCTATAGATCTTGATGCTCAATATGTAAGCAGCTTCACCGAGGTCTTTCTTTGAAAAAACTCCTTTCAAACACCCCTTTATGCTTTGCAGAATAATTCTACATTATTTCCTATCAACAATATGTCATCCACATATACTTATCAGAAATGTTGTAGTGCTCCCACTCACTTTCTTGTAAATACAGGCTTTATCGCAAGTCTGTATAAAACTATATACTTTAATCATCTCATCAAAGCGCATATTCCAACTCCGAGATGCTTGCACTAGTCCATAAATGGATCGCTGGAGCTTGCACACTTTGTTAGCTCCCTTTGGATCGACAAAACCTTCCGGTTGCATCATATACAACTCTTCTTCCAGAAATCCATTTAGGAATGCAGTTTTGACATCCATTTGCCAAATTTCATAATCATAAAATGCGGCAATTGCTAACATGATTCGGACAGACTTAAGCATCGCTACGGGTGAGAAGGTCTCATCGTAGTCAATCCCTTGAACTTGTCGAAAACCTTTCGCAACAAGTCGAGCTTTATAGACAGTAACATTACCGTCAGCGTCAGTCTTCTTCTTGAAAATCCATTTATTCTCAATTGCTTGCCGATCATCGGGCAAGTCAACCAAAGTCCACACTTTGTTCTCATACATGGATCCCATCTTATATTTCATGGCCTTAAACCATTTTGCAGAATCTGGGCTTATCATCGCTTCCTCATAGTTCGTAGATTCTTCATGGTCAAGTAACATGACCTCCAGAACAGGATTACCGTACCACTGTGGTGCGGATCTTACTCTGGTTTACCTACAAGGTTCGGTAGTAACTTGATCTAAAGTTACATGATCATCATCATTAGCTTCCTCACTAATTGGTGTAGGAGTCATAGGAACAGATTTCTGTGATAAACTACTTTCCAATAAGGGAGCAGGTACAGTTACCTCATCAAGTTCTACTTTCCTCCCACTCACTTCTTTCGAGACAAACTGCTTCTCTAGAAGGATCCATTCTCAGCAACGAATATCTTGCCTTCGGATCTGTGATAGAAGGTGTACCCAACAGTTACTTTTGGGTATCCTATGAAGATTTACTTCTCCGATTTGGGTTCGAGCTTATCATGTTGAAACTTTTTCACATAAGCATCGCAGTCCCAATCTTTAAGAAACGACAGCTTAGGTTTCTTGCTAAACCATAGTTCATACGGTGTCATCTCCACGGATTTAGATGGTGCCCTATTAACGTGAATGCAGCTGTCTCTAATGTATAACCCCAAAATGATAGTGGTAAATCGATAAGAGACATCATAGATTGCACTATATCCAATAAAGTATGGTTATGACGTTCGGACACACCATTATGCTGTGGTGTTCCAGGTGGCATGAGTTTTGTGAAACTATTCCACATTGTTTTAATCGAAGACCAAACTCGTAATTCAAATATTCTCCTCCACGATCATATCGTAGAAACTTTTATTTTCTTATTACGATGATTTCCACTTCACTCTGAAATTATATGAACTTTTCAAATGTTTCAGACTTATGTTTCATCAAGTAGATATACCAATATCTGCTCAAATCATCTGTGAAGGTCAGAAAATAACGATACCCGTCGCGAGCCTGAACACTCATCGGATCGCATACATCAGTATGTATTGTTTCCAATAAGTCAAGTGCTTGCTCCATTGTTCCGGAGAAGGGATTTTTAGTCATCTTGCCCATAAGGCATGGTTCGCAAGCATCAAGTGATTCATAATCAAGTGATTCCAAAATCCCATCAGCATGGAGTTTCTTCATGCGCTTTACACCAATATGACAGTTGCACTCTCATTATTAACTTTGCATCTTTTGGCTTCAATATTATGAATATGTGTATCACTACGATCGAGATCCAACAAACCGTTTTATTGGGTGTATGCCCATAGAAGGTTTTATTCATGTAAACAGAACAACAGTTATTCTCTAATTTAAATGAATAACAGTATTGCAACAAACATGATCAAATCATATTCATGCTCAACGCAAACACCAAATAACACTTATTTAGTTTCAACACTAATCCCGAAAGTATAGGGAGTGTGCGATGATGATCATATCAATCTTGGAACTACTTCCAACACACATCGTTACCTCGCCCTTTACTAGTTTCTGTTTATTCTGCAACTCCCGTTTCGAGTTACTAATCTTAGAAACTGAACCAGTATCAAATATCGACGGGTTGCTATAAACACTAGTAAAGTACACATCAATAACATGTATATCCAATATACCTTTGTTCACTTTGCCATCCTTCTTATCCGCCAAATACTTGGGGCAGTTCCGCTTATAGTGACCAGTCCCTTTGCAGTAGAAGCACTTAGTCTCAGGCTTAGGACCAGACTTGGGCCTCTTCACTTGAGCAGCAACTTGCTTGCCATTCTTCTTGAAGTTCCCCTTCTTCCCTTTGCCCTTTTCTTGAAACTAGTGGTCTTGTCAACCATCAACACTTGATGTTTTTCTTGATTTCTACCTTCGTTGATTTCAGCATCACGAAGAGCTTGGGAATCGTTTCCGTTATCCCTTGCATATTACAGTTCATCACGAAGTTCTACTAACTTGGTGATGGTGACTAGAGAATTCTGTCAATCACTATCTTATCTGGAAGATTAACTCCCACTTGATTCAAGCGATTGTAGTACCCAGACAATCTGAGCACATGCTCACTGCTTGAGCTATTCTCCTCCATCTTTTAGCTATAGAACTTGTTGGAGACTTCATATCTCTCAACTCGGGTATTTGCTTGAAATATTAACTTCAATTCCTGGAACATCTCATATGGTCCATGACGTTCAAAACATCTTTGAAGTCCCGATTCTAAGCTGTTAAGCATGGTGCACTAAACTATCAAGTAGTCATCATATTGAGCTAGCCAAACGTTCATAGTGTCTGCATCTGCTCCTGCAATAGGTCTGTCACCTAGCGGTGCATCAAGGACATAATTCTTCTATGCTGCAATGAGGATAAACCTCAGATCACGGATCCAATCCGCATCATTGCTACTAACATTTTTCAACTTAGTTTTCTCTAGGAACATATCAAAAATAAAATAGGGGAACTAAACGCGAGTTATTGATCTACAACATAGATATGCTAATACTACCAGGACTAAGTTCATGATAAATTTAAGTTCAATTAATCATATTACTAAAGAACTCCCACTTAGATAGATATCCCTCTAATCCTCTAAGTGATCATGTGATCCAAATCAACTAAACCATGTCCGATCATCACGTGAGATGGAGTAGTTTCAATGGTGAACATCACTATGTTGATCAAATCTACTATATGAATCACGCTCGACCTTTCGTTCTCCGTGTTCCGAGGCCATATATGTTATATGCTAGGCTCGTCAAGTTAAACCTGAGTATTCCGCGTGTGCAATTGTTTTGCACCCGTTGTATTTGAACGTAGAGCCTATCACGCCCGATCATCACGTGGTGTCTCAGCACGAAGAACTTTCGCAACGGTGCATACTCAGGGAGAACACTTATACTTTCATAATTTAGTGAGGGATCATCTTATAATGCTACCAACAAACAAAGCAAGATAAGATGCATAAAAGATAAACATCACATGCAATCAATATAAGTGATATGATATGGCCATCATCATCTTGTGCTTGTGATCTCCATCTCCGAAGCACCTCCATGATCACCATCGTCACCGGCGCGACACCTTGATCTCCATCGTAGCATCATTGTCGTCTCGCCAATCTTATGCTTCTACGGCTATCGCTACCGCTTAGTGATAAAGTAAAGCATTACAGGGCGATTGCATTGCATACAATAAAGCGACAACCATATGCCTCCTGCCAGTTGCCGATAACTCGGTTACAAAACATGATTATCTCATACAATAAAATTTAGCATCATGTCCTGACCATATCACATCACATCATGCCCTGCAAAAACAAGTTAGACGCCCTCTACTTTGTTGTTGCAAGTTTTACGTGGCTGCTACGGGCTGAGCAAGAACCGTTCTTACCTACGCATCAAAACCACAACGATAGTTTGTCAAGTTGGTGCTGTTTTAACCTTCGCAAGGACCGGGCGTAGCCACACCCGGTTCAACTAAAGTTGGAGAAACTGACACCCGCCAGCCACCTGTGTGCAAAGCACGTCGGTAGAACCAGTCTCGCGTAAGCGTACACGTAATGTCGGTCCGGGCCGCTTCATCCAACAATACTGCCAAACCAAAGTATGACATGCTGGTAAGCAGTATGACTTATATCGCCCACAACTCACTTGTCTTCTACTCGTGCATATGACATCTACGCATAAAACCAGGCTCTGATACCACTGTTGGGGAATGTAGTAATTTCAAAAAATTGCGTACGCACAGACAAGATCATGGTGATGCATAGCAATGAGAGGGGAGAGTGTTGTCCATGTACCCTCATAGACCCAAAGCGGAAGCGTTATAAGAACGCGGTTGATGTAGTCGTACGTCTTCACGGCCCGACCGATCAAGCACCAAAACAACGGCACCTCCGAGTTCTTGCACACCTTCAGCTCGATGACGATCCCCGGACTCCGATCCAGCAAAGTGTCGGGGATAAGTTCCGTTAGCACGACGGTGTGATGACGATCTTGATGTTCTACCGTCGCAGGGCTTCGCCTAAGCACTGCACCAATATTATCGAGGATTGTGGTGGAGGGGGGCACCGCACACGGCTAATAGATCTCAAGGATCAATTGTTGTGTCTAGAGGTGCCCCCTGCCCCCGTATATAAAGGAGCAAGGGGGAGGGGGCGGTTGGCTAGGAGGAGGCGCGCCAGGGAGGAGTCCTACTCCTACCGGGAGTAGGACTCCCTCCTTTCCTTGTCCAACTAGGAGAGGGGGAAGGAAGGGAGAGAGGAGAGGAAGGAAAGGGGGGGGGGGGGCGTCGCCCCCTCCTTGTCCAATTCGGACTAGAGGGAGAGGGGGAACGCGGCCTGCCCTGGCCGCCCCTCCTCTGCTCCACTTTGGGCCCATGAGGCCCATTAACCCCCCGAGGGGTTCCCGTAACCCGTCGGCACTCCGTTCAATATCTGATAACCCCCGGAACCATTCCTGTGTCCGAATATAGTCGTCCAATATATCAATCTTTATGTCTCGACCATTTCGAGACTCCTCATCATGTCCATGATCACATCCGGGACTCCGAACAACCTTCGGTACATAAAAACTCATAAACTCATAATATAACTGTCGTCAAAACTTTAAGCGTGCGGACCCTACGGGTTCGAGAACAATGTAGACATGACCGAGACACGTCTCCGGTCAATAACCAATAGTGGAACCTAGATGCTCATATTGGCTCCCACATATTCTACAAAGATCTTTATCGGTCACACCGCATAACAACATACGTTGTTCCCTTTGTCGTCGGTATGTTACTTGCCCGAGATTCGATCGTCGGTATCTCAATACCTAGTTCAATCTCGTTACCGGCAAGTCTCTTTACTCGTTTCGTAATACATCATCCCGCAACTAACTCATTAGTTGCAATGCTTGCAAGGCTTTACGTGATGTGCATTACCTAGAGGGCCCAGAGATACCTCTCCGACAATCGGAATGACAAATCCTAATCTCGAAATACGCCAACCCAACAAGTACCTTCGGAGACACCTGTAGAGAAACTTTATAATCACCCAGTTACGTTGTGACGTTTGGTAGCACACAAAGTGTTCCTCCGGTAAACGGGAGTTGCATAATCTCATAGTCATAGGAACATGTATAAGTCATGAAGAAAGCAATAGCAACATACTAAACGATCAAGTGCTAAGCTAACGGAATGGGTCAGGTCAATCACATCATTCTCCTAATAATGTGATCCCGTTAATCAAATGACAACTCGTGTCTATGGTTAGGAAATATAACCATCTTTGATCAACGAGCTAGTCAAATAGAGGCATACTAGTGACACTCTGTTTGTCTATGTATTCACACATGTATTATGTTTCCGGTTAATACAATTCTAGCATGAATAATAAACATTTATCATGATATAAGGAAATAAATAATAACTTTATTATTGCCTCTAGGGCATATTTCCTTCAGTTTTCATCTTTGCCTAAAATAGTATTGATTCTTGGAACAAGTGCAAAGATGCTTTTATCTCTAAGTATTTTCCTCCCGCTAAGATCATCTCTCTTAGAAACGATATTATGAATTTTAAGCAACTTGATCATGAACATGTTGCACAAGCTTGGGAGAGAATGAAATTAATGATACGTAATTGCCCAACTCATGGTTTGAACTTGTGGATGATTATACAAAAATTTTATGCCGTATTGAATTTTGCTTCTAGAAATCTTTTAGATTCGGCCGCGGGAGGCACTTTTATGGAAATCATTTTAGGAGATGCTACTAAACTCCTAGATAATATTATGGTTAATTATTCTCAATGGCACACTGAAAGATCTACTAATAAAAAAGTGCATGCGATAGAAGAAATCAATGTTTTGAGTGGAAAGATGGATGAACTTATGAAATTATTTACTACTAAGAGTGTTTCTTCTGATCCTAATGATATGCCTTTGTCTACTTTGATTGAGAATAATAATAAATCTATGGATGTGAATTTTGTTGGTAGGAATAATTTTGGTAACAACGCGTATAGAGGGAATTTTAATCCTAGGCCTTATCCTAGTAATCCTTCTAATAATTATGGAAATTCCTACAACAACTCTTATGGAAATTTTAATAAGATGCCCTTTGAATTTGAGACTAGTGTTAAAGAGTTTATGAATTCACAAAAGAATTTCAATGCTTTGCTTGAAGAGAAATTACTTAAAGTTGATGAATTGGCTAGGAACGTTGATAGAATTTCTCTTGATGTTGATTCTTTAAAGCTTAGATCTATTCCTCCTAAGCATGGTATCAATGAGTCTCTCAAATCCATGAGAATTTCCATTGATGAGTGCAAGGAAAGAACCGCTAGGATGCGTGCTACAAAAGATGCCTTTATTAAAGCGTGTTCTTCCAATTCCTACGAAAATCAAGATGAAGATCTAAAAGTTATTGATGTATCCCCTATTAAATCTTTGTTTTGCAACATGAATCTTAATGGAACTGAATATGATCCACCTTTACCTAGACGGCGTTCCAAAAATTCGGAGTATTTAGATCTTGATGATGAAATTGATAAAAGTGGGACTGAAAAGAATAAAACCCTAGATGTTGCTAAACCCACTATTTTGGATTTCAAGAAATTTAATTATGAAAGTTACTCTTTAATTGATTGTATTTCCTTATTGCAATCCATGCTAAATTCTCCTCATGCTTATAGTCAAAATAAAGCGTTTACTAAACATATCGTTGATGCCTTGATGCAATCTTATGAAGAAAAACTTGAGTTGGAAGTTTCTATCCCTAGAAAACTTTATGATGAGTGGGAACCAACTATTAAAATTAATATTAAGGATCATAAACTTTATGCTTTATGTGATTTGGGTGCTAGTGTTTCCACTATCCCCAAAACTTTGTGTGATTTGCTAGATTTCTGTGATTTTGATGATTGCTCTCTAAACTTGCACCTTGCGGATTCCACTATTAAGAAACCTATGGGAAGAATTAATGATATTCTTATTTTAGCAAATAGGAATAGTGCCCATAGATTTTATCCTTCTTGATATAGATTGCAATCCTTCTTGCCCTATTATTCTTGGTAGACCTTTCCTTAGAACGACTGGTGCAATTATTGATATGAAGGAAGGGAATATTAGATTCCATTTTCCATTAAAGAAGGGCATGGAACACTTCCCAAGGAAGAGAATAAAATTACCATATGAATCTATCATGAGATTGTTGGGGAACGTAGCAGAAATTCAAAAAAAATTCCTACGTGTCACCAAGATCTATCTATGGAGAAACCAGCAACGAGGGGAAGGAGAGTGCATCTACATACCCTTGTAGATCGCTAAGCGGAAGCGTTCAAGTGAACGGGGTTGATGGAGTCGTACTCGTCGTGATTCAAATCACCGATGACCAAGCGCCGAACGGACGGCACCTCCGCGTTCAACACACGTACAGCCCGGTGACGTCTCCCATGCCTTGATCCAGCAAGGAGAGAGGGAGAGGTTGAGGAAGACTCCATCCAGCAGCAGCACAACGGCGTGGTGATGATGGAGGAGCGTGGCAATCCAGCAGGGCTTCGCCAAGCACCACAGAAGAGGAGGAAGAAGAGACGCAGGGCTGCACCAACGAGAGAGATTGAATCACGTGTGTTATGGGCAGCCCTAGGCCTCACTATATATAGGGGAGAGGGAGGAGGGTGCGCCCCCTCTAGGGTTCCACCCCTAAGGGGGGGCGGCAGCCCTAGATGGGAAAGGGGAGGCGGCCAAGAGGGGGAGCTTGCCCCCCAAGGCAAGGGGGGGGGCGCCCCCTTCTAGGGTTCCCCAAACCCTAGGCGCCTTGGGCCCTTGTGGGGGGCGCACCAGCCCACCTGGGGCTGGTCCCCTCCCACATGTGGCCCATGCAGCCCTCCGAGACATGCAGACATGACCGAGACGTTCTCCGGTCAATAACCAACAGCGGGATCTGGATACCCATGTTGGTTCCCACATGTTCCACGATGATCTAATCGGATGAACCACGATGTCAAGGACTTAATCAATCCCGTATACAATTCCCTTTGTCTAGCGGTATAGTACTTGCCCGAGATTCGATCGTCGGTATGTCGATACCTTGTTCAATCTCGTTACAGGCAATTCTCTTTACTCGTTCCGTAACACATCATCCCGTGATCAACTCCTTGATCACATTGTGCACATTATGATGATGTCCTACCGAGTGGGCCCAGAGATACCTCTCCGTCACACGGAGTGACAAATCCCAGTCTCGATTCGTGCCAACCCAACAGCCACTTTCGGAGATACCCGTAGTGCACCTTTATAGCCACCCAGTTACGTTGTGACGTTTGGCACACCCAAAGCATTCCTACGGTATCCGGGAGTTGTACAATCTCATGGTCTAAGGAAATGATACTTGACATTATAAAAGCTTTAGCATACGAACTACATGATCTTGTGCTAGGCTTAGGATTGGGTCTTGTCCATCACATCATTCTCCTAATGATGTGATCCCGTTATCAATGACATCCAATGTCCATGGTCAGGAAACCGTAACCATCTATTGATCAACGAGCTAGTCAACTAGAGGCTTACTAGGGACATGGTGTTGTCTATGTATCCACACATGTATCTGAGTTTCCTATCAATACAATTCTAGCATGGATAATAAATGATTATCATGAACAAGGAAATATAATAATATTCAATTTATTATTGCCTCTAGGGCATATTTCCAACAGTCTCCCACTTGCACTAGAGTCAATAATCTAGTTCACATCGATATGTGATTAACACTCAAGGTCACATCCCTATGTGACTAACACCCAAGAGTTCTGGGTTTGATCATGTTATGCTTGTGAGAGATGTTATAGCCAACGGGTCTGAACCTTTCAGATCCGTGTGTGCTTTACAAATCTCTATGTCATCTCCTAGATGCAGTTACCACGCTCTATTTGGAGCTATTCCAAATAACTGTTCTACTATACGAATCCAGTTTACTACTTAGAATAATCTGGATCAGTGTCAAAGTTTGCATCGGCGTAACCCTTTACGACGAACTCTTTTACCACCTCCATAATCGAGAAAATTCCTCAGTCCACCAGTTACCAAGGATAACCTTGACCGCTGTCCTGTGATCCATTCCTGGATCACTCTTGTACCCCTTGACTGACTCATGGCAAGGCACACTTCAGATGCAGTACACAACATAGCATACTGTAGAGCCTATGTCTAAGCATAGGGGACGACCTTCGTCCTTTCTCTCTCTTCTGCCGTGGTCAGGTCTTGAGTCTTACTCAATACTCACACCTTATAACACAGCCAAGAACTCCTTCTTTACCGATCTATTTTGAACTCTTTCAAAATCTTGTCATGGTATGCGTTCGTTTGAAAATACTATTAAGTGATTTTGATCTATCCTTATAGATCTTGATGCTCAATGTTCAAGTAGCTTAATCCAGGTTTTCCATTGAAAAACACTTTTCAAATAACCCTATATGCATTCCAGAAATTCTACATCATTTCTGATCAACAATATGTCAACAACATATACTCATCAGAAATTCTATAGTGCTCCCACTCACTTCTTTGGAAATACAAGTTTCTCATAAACTCTGTATAAACCCAAAATCTTTGATCATCTCATCAAAGCATACATTCCAACTCCGAGATGCTTACTCCAGTCCTCAGAAGGATTGCTGGAGCTTTGCATACTTACTAGCATCTTTCAGGATTGACAAAACCTTCTGGCTGTATCACATACAACCTTTCCTCAAGAAAATCGTCGAGGAAACAATGTTTTGACATCCTATCTGCACAATTTCATAAATAATGCAGTAATCGCTAACATAATTCCAACAGACTCTTAGCATCGCTACGAGTGAGAAAGCCTCATCGCAGTCAACTCCTTGAACTTGTCGGAAAACATCTTAATGACAAGTCGAGCTTTCTTAATGGTGACATTTACCATCATTGTCCGTCTTCCTTTTAAAATCCATATGTACCTAACAGCCTTACGACCATCAAGTAGTTCTTCCAAAGTCTATACTTTGTTTTCATACATGGATCCTCTCTCAGATTTTATGGCCTCGAGCCATTCATTGGAATCCGGGCCCACCATCGCTTCTCCATAGCTTGTAGG
Source organism: Aegilops umbellulata (assembly GCA_032464435.1). Taxonomy (NCBI): domain Eukaryota; kingdom Viridiplantae; phylum Streptophyta; class Magnoliopsida; order Poales; family Poaceae; genus Aegilops; species Aegilops umbellulata. Next base: position 127,699,525 of record CP136054.1, read on the forward strand.
TTCATTGTTGTCTAGCAACATGACTTCCAAGACAGGATTACGTACCACTCTGAAGTAGTACGCATCCTTGTCATCCTACGAGGTTTGGGAGTGACTTGATCCGAAGTCTCATGATCACTATCATAAGCTTCCACTTTAATTGGTGTAGGTGCCATAGGAACAATTCCTGTGCCCTGCTACACACTAGTTGAAGTGACGGTTCAATAACCTCATCAAGTCTCCACCATCCTCCCACTCAATTCTTTCGAGAGAAACTTTTCCTCGTGAAAGGACCCAATTTGAGAAACAATCCTTATTGCTTTCGGATCTGAGACAGGAGGTATACCCAACTGTTTTGGGTATCCTATGAAGATGCAGTTATCCGCTTTGGGTTTGAGCTTATCAGCCTGAAACTTTTTCATATAAGCGTCGCAGCCCCAAACTTTTAAGAAATGATAGCTTAGGTTTCTCTAAACCATAGTTCATACGGTGTCATCTCATCGGAATTACGTGGTGCCCTATTTAAAGTGAGTGAAGTTGTCTCTAATGCCTAACCCATGAACGATAGTGGTAATTCGATAAGAGACATCATGGTATGCATCATATCCAATAGGGTGCAGTTATGATGTTCGGACACACCATCACACTATGGTGTTCCAGGCGGTACTAGTCGTGAAACAATTTCCACAATGTCTCAATTGTGTACCAAACTCGCAACTCAGATATTCATCTCTATGATCATATCATAGATATTTTATCCTCTTGTCACGACGATATTCAACTTCACTCTGAAATTACTTGAACCATTCAATAATTCAGACTTGTGTTTCATCAAGTAAATATGCTCAGTATCTACTCAAATCATCTGTGAAGTAAGAGCATAACGATATCCACTGCGTGCCTCAGCACTCATTGGACTGCACACATCAAAATGTGTTACTTCCAACAAGTTGCTTTCTTGTTCCATTTTACTGAAACCGAAGCTTTCAGTCATCTTGCCCATGTGGTATGATTTGCATATCTCAAGTGATTCAAAATCAAGTGAGTCCAAACGGTCCATCTGCATGGAGTTTCTTCATGCGTATGTACCAACAGACATGGTTCACATGTCTCAATCTTTTCAGAAATGAGTGAGTTCAAAGATCCGTCAACATGGAGCTTCTTCATGCGTTTTATACCAACATGACTTACATGGCAGTGCCACAAGTAGGTGGTACTATCATTACTATCTTATATCTTTTGGCATGAACATGTGTATCACTATGATCGAGATTCAATAAACCATTCATTTTAGGTGCAAGACCATTGAAGGTATTATTCAAATAAATAGAGTAACCATTATTCTCCTTAAATGAATAACCATATTGCGATAGACATAATCCAATCATGTCTATGCTCAACGCAAACACCAAATAACAATTGTTTAGGTTTAACACCAATCTCGATGGTAGAGGGAGCGTGCGATGCTTGATCATATCAACCTTGGAAGCACTTCCAACACATCTCGTCAGCTCACCTTTAGCTAGTCTCCGTTTATTCCGTAGCTTTTATTTCGAGTTACTAACACTTAGAAACCTAACCGGTATCTAATACCCTGATGCTACTAGGAGTACTAGTAAAGTACACATTCACATAATGTATATCCAATATACTTCTATCGACAGCCTTCTCATCTACCAAGTATCTAGGGTAATTCTGCTCTAGTGACTATTCCCCTTATTACAGAAGCACTCAGTCTCGGGTTTGGGTTCAACCTTGGGTTTCTCCACTAGAGCAGCAGCTGATTTGCCGTTTCATGAAGTATCCCTTCTTGCCCTTGCCCTTCTTGAAACTAGTGGTTTCACTAACCATCAACAATTGATGCTCCTTCTTGATTTCTACTTTTCGCAGTGTCAAACATCGTGAATATTTCAAGGATCATCATATCTATCCCTGATATGTTATAGTTCATCACGAAGCTTTAGCAGCTTGGTGGCAATGACTTTGGAGAAACATCACTATCTTATCTGGAAGATCAACTCCCACTTAATTCAAGTGATTGTTGTACTTAGACAATCTGAGCACAAGCTCAACGATTGAGCTTTTCTCCCTTAGTTTGCAGGCTAAGAAAATCGCCGGAGGTCTTATACCTCTTGACATGGGCACGAACCTGAAATCCCAATTTCAGCCCTCGAAACATCTCATATGTTCCGCGACATTTCAAAAATGTCTTCGGTGCCTCAATTCTAAACCATTTAACATTACCGAACTATCATGTAGTCATCAAAACGTGTATGTCAAATGTTCGCAACATCCACATACCATGTTCGAGGTCTAGCACACCGAGCGTTGCATTAAGGACATAAGCCTTCTATTGTCCGCATAATTGCTACTATCAACTTTCAACTATATTTTCTCTAGGAACATATCTAAAACAGTAGAACTAAAGCGCGAGCTTACGACATAATTTGCAAAGATCTTTTGACTATGTTCAGGATAATTAAGTTCATCTTATGAACTCCCACTCAGATAGACATCCCTCTCATCATGATCCGAGTCAACTAGGCTGTGTCCGATCATCACGTGAGACGGACTAGTCAACGTCGGTGAACATCTTCATGTTGATCGTATCTACCATACGACTTATGCTCGACCTTTCGGTCTCTTGTGTTCCGAGGCCATGTCTGTACATGCTAGGCTCGTCAAGTCAACCTAAGTGTTTCGCGTGTGTAAATATGGCTTACACCCGTTGTATGTGAACGTAAGAATCTATCACACCCGATCATCACGTGGTGCTTCGAAACGATGAACTTTCGCAACGGTGCACAGTTAGGGGGAACACATTCTTGAAATTTTAATGAGGGATCATCTTATTTACTACCGTCGTTCTAAGCAAATAAGATGCAAAAACATGATAAACATCACATGCAATCAAATAGTGACATGATATGGCCATCATCACTTTGCTCCTTTTGATCTCCATCTTCGGGGCTCCATGATCATCGTCGTCACCGGCATGACACCATGATCTCCATCATCATGATCTCCATCATCGTGTCTTCATGAAGTTGTCACGTCAACTATTACTTCTACTACTATGGCTAACGCTTTAGCAATGAAGTAAAGTAATTACATGACGATTTAAGTTGACACACAGGTCATAGATAAATTAAGACAACTCCTATGGCTCCTGCCGGTTGTCATACTCATCGACATGCAAGTCGTGATTCCTATTACAAGAACATGATCATCTCATACATCACATATATCAGACATCACATCCTTTGGCCATATCACATCACATGGCATACCCTGCAAAAACAAGTTAGACGTCCTCTAATTGTTGTTTGCATGTTTTACGTGGCTGCTATGGGTTTCTAGCAAGAACGTTTCTTACCTACGCAAAACCACAACGTGATATGTCAATTGCTATTTACCCTTCATAAGGACCCTTTTCATCGAATCCGATCCGACTAAAGTGGGAGAGACTGGCACCCGCTAGCCACCTTATGCAACTAGTGCATGTCAGTCGGTCCGGGCCGCTTCATCCCACAATGCCGCCGAATCAAGATTGACTAGTAACGGTAAGCATATTGAACAAAATCAACGCCCACAACTACTTTGTGTTCTACTCGTGCAAAGAATCTACGCAATAGACCTAGCTCATGATGCCACCGTTGGGGAACGTAGCAGAAATTCAAAAAAATTTCCTACGTGTCACCAAGATCTATCTATGGAGAAACCAGCAACGAGGGGAAGGAGAGTGCATCTACATACCCTTGTAGATCACTAAGCGGAAGCGTTCAAGTGAACGGGGTTGATGGAGTCGTACTCGCCGTGATTCAAATCACCGATGACCAAGCGCCGAACGGACGGCACCTCCGCGTTCAACACACGTACAGCCCGGTGACGTCTCCCATGCCTTGATCCAGCAAGGAGAGAGGGAGAGGTTGAGGAAGACTCCATCCAGCAGCAGCACAACGGCGTGGTGATGATGGAGGAGCGTGGCAATCCAGCAGGGCTTCGCCAAGCACCGCAGAAGAGGAGGAAGAAGAGACGTAGGGCTGCACCAACGAGAGAGATCGAATCACGTGTGTTATGGGCAGCCCTAGGCCTCACTATATATAGGGGAGAGGGAGGAGGGTGCGCCCCCTCTAGGGTTCCACCCCTAAGGGGGGGCGGCAGCCCTAGATGGGAAAGGGGAGGCGGCCAAGAGGGGGAGCTTGCCCCCCAAGGCAAGGGGGGGGGGGCGCCCCCTTCTAGGGTTCCCCAAACCCTAGGCGCCTTGGGCCCTTGTGGGGAGGGGGGCGCACCAGCCCACCTGGGGCTGGTCCCCTCCCACATGTGGCCCATGCAGCCCTCCGGGGCCGGTGGTCCCACCTGGTGGACCCCCGGGACCCTCCTGGTGGTCCCGGTACGTTACCGATAAAACCCGAAACCCTTTCGGTGACCAAAACAGGACTTCCCATATATAAATCTTTACCTCCGGACCATTCCGGAACTCCTCGTGACGTCCGGGATCTCATCCGGGACTCCGAACAACATTCGGTAACCACATACAAACTTCCTTTATAACCCTAGCGTCATCGAACCTTAAGTGTGTAGACCCTACGGGTTCGGGAGACATGCAGACATGACCGAGACGTTCTCCGGTCAATAACCAACAGCGGGATCTGGATACCCATGTTGGTTCCCACATGTTCCACGATGATCTCATCAGATGAACCACGATGTCAAGGACTTAATCAATCCCGTATACAATTCCCTTTGTCTAGCGGTATAGTACTTGCCCGAGATTCGATCGTCGGTATGTCGATACCTTGTTCAATCTCGTTACCGGCAAGTCTCTTTACTCGTTCCGTAACACATCATCCCGTGATCAACTCCTTGATCACATTGTGCACATTATGATGATGTCCTACCGAGTGGGCCCAGAGATACCTCTCCGTCACACGGAGTGACAAATCCCAGTCTCGATTCGTGCCAACCCAACAGACACTTTCGGAGATACCCGTAGTGCACCTTTATAGCCACCCAGTTACGTTGTGACGTTTGGCACACCCAAAGCATTCCTACGGTATCCGGGAGTTGCACAATCTCATGGTCTAAGGAAATGATACTTGACATTATAAAAGCTTTAGCATACGAACTACATGATCTTGTGCTAGGCTTAGGATTGGGTCTTGTCCATCACATCATTCTCCTAATGATGTGATCCCGTTATCAATGACATCCAATGTCCATGGTCAGGAAACCGTAACCATCTATTGATCAACGAGCTAGTCAACTAGAGGCTTACTAGGGACATGATGTTGTCTATGTATCCACACATGTATCTGAGTTTCCTATCAATACAATTCTAGCATGGATAATAAACGATTATCATGAACAAGGAAATATAATAATAATCAATTTATTATTGCCTCTAGGGCATATTTCCAACAGAGATCCACTTATGGATTGCCTACCAAAGATGGCAATACCTAGATCTATCCTTGCTTTTATGCCTAGCTAGGGGCGTTAAACGATAGCGCTTGTTGGGGGGCAACCCAATTTTATTTTAGTTTTTTTTGTTTTTGTTTCTGTTTAGGAATAAATAATCCATCTACCTTCTGTTTAGATGTGGTTTTATCTTTTAATTGGTGTTTGTGCCAAGTTAAACCTATAGGATCTTCTTGGATGATAGTTATTTGATCTTGCTGTAATTTCCAGAAACTTTCTGTTCACGAAAAAATTATTACAAATCACCAGAACGTGATAAAATACTGATTCCAATTGCTGCTGATCAATAAAAAAAATTCCTAGGTTTTCCTATTTTGGCTGATTGTTTGGAGGTCCATAAGTTTGCGTTAGTTACAGATTACTACAGACTGTTCTGTTTTTGACAGATTCTGTTTTTCGTGCGTTGTTTGCTTATTTTGATGAATCTATGGCTAGTAAAATAGTTTATAAACCATAGAGAAGTTGGAATATAGTAGGTTTAACACCAATATAAATAAAGAATGAGTTCATTACAGTACCTTGAAGTGGTCTTTTGTTTTCTTTCGCTAACGGAGCTCACGAGATTTCTGTTGAGTTTTGTGTTGTGAAGTTTTCAAGTTTTGGGTGAAATCTTTTGATGGATTATGGAACAAGGAGTGGCAAGAGCCTAAGATTGGGGATGCCCATGGCACCCCCAAGATAATCTAAGGACACCAAAAAGTCAAAGCTTTGGGATGCCCCCGGAACGCATCCCCTCTTTCGCCTACTTCCATCGGTAACTTTACTTGGAGCTATATTTTTATTCACCACATGACATGTGTTTTGCTTGGAGCATCTTGTATGATTTGAGTCTTTGCTTTTTAGTTTACCACAATCATCCTTGCTGTACACACCTTTTGAGAGAGCCATACATGAATTGCAATTTGATAGAATACTCTATGTGCTTCACTTATACCTTTTGAGCTTTATAGTTTTGCTCTAGTGCTTCACTTATATCTTTTAGAGCATGGTGGTGGATTTGTTTTATAGAAACTATTGATCTCTCATGCTTCACTTAGATTATTTTGAGAGTCTTAAATAGCATGGTAATTTGCTTAATAATAATAATAATATGCTTGGTATTCAAGATTTGTAAAACTTTCTTTTGAGTGTGTTGAATACTAAGAAAAGTTTGATGCTTGATAATTGTTTTGAGATATGGAGGTGATAATATCAAAGTCGTGCTAGTTGAGTAGTTGTGAATTTGAGAAATGCTTGTGTTGGAGTTTGCAAGTCCCGTAGCATGCACGTATGGTAAACGTTATGTAACAAATTTGAAACATGAGGTGTTATTTGATTGTCCTCCTTATGAGTGGCGGTCGGGGATGAGCGATGGTCTTTTACTAACAATCTATCTCCCTAGGAGCATGCGCGTAGTGCTTTGGTTCTTGATGGCTTGTAGATTTTTGCAATAAGTATATGAGTTCTTTATGACTAATGTTGAGTCCATGGATTATACGCACTCTCACCCTTCCATCATTGCTAGCCTCTTCGGTACCTTGCATTTCCCTTTCTCACATTGAGAGTTGGTGCAAACTTCGCCGGTGCATCCAAACCCTGTGATATGATACACTCTTTCACACATAAACCTCCTTATATCTTGCTCAAAATAGCCACCATACCTACCTATTATGGCATTTCGATAGCCATTCCGAGATATATTGCCATGCAACTTTCCACCATTCTGTTCATCATGACACATTCATCATTGTCATATTGCTTAGCATGATAATGTAGTTGGCATAGTATTCGTGGCAAAGCCACCATTCATAATTCTTTCATACATGTCACTCTTGATTCATTGCATATCCCGGTACACCGCCGGGGGCATTCATATAGGGTCATACTATGTTCTAGTATGGAGTTGTAATCATTGAGTTGTAAATAAATAGAAGTGTGATGATCATCTTTTTCTAGAGCATTGTCCCAAGTGAGGTAAAAAAAGAGAAAGGCCATTAAAAAAAAGAGAAGGCCCATTAAAAGGAAAGGCCATGAAAAAAAGAGAAGGCCCAAAAAAATGAAAAAAAGAGAGAAAAAGATAGAAGGGGCAATGTTACTATCCTTTTCCACACTTGTGCTTCAAAGTAGCACCATAATATTCATGATAGAGAGTCTCTTGTTTTGTCACTTTCATATACTAGTGGGAATTTTTCATTATAGAACTTGGCTTGTATATTTCAATGATGGGCTTCCTCAAATGCCCTAGGTCTTCGTGAGCAAGCAAGTTGGATGCACACCCACTTAGTTTCTTTTGTTGAGCTTTCATACATTTATAGCTCTAGTGCATCCGTTGCATGGCAATCCCTACTCCTTGCATTAACATCAATCGATGGGCATCTACATAGCCTATTGATTAGCCTCGTTGATGTGAGATCTTCTCCTTTTTTTGTCTTCTCCACATAACCCCCATCATCATATTCTATTCCACCCATAGTGTTATATCCATGGCTCACGCTCATGTATTGCGTGAAGGTTTATAAGTTTGAGATTACTAAAGTATGAAACAATTGCTTGGCTTGTCATCGGGGTTGTGCATGATGAGAGCATTCTTGTGTGACGAAAATGGAGCATGACTAAACTATATGGTTTTGTAGGGATGAACTTTCTTTGTCCATGTTATTTTGAGAGGACATAATTGCTTAGTTAGTATGCTTGAAGTATTATTTTTTTATGTCAATATGAGCTTTTGTCTTGAATCTTTCGTATCTGAATATTCATACCACAATTAAGAAGAATTACATTGAAATTATGCCAAGTAGCACTCCGCATAAAAAATTCTCCTTTTATCATTTACCTACTCGAGGACGAGCAGGAATTAAGCTTGGGGATGCCTGATACGTATCCAACGTATCTATAATTTTTGGTTGCTCCATGCTATATTATCTACTGTTTTGGACCATATTGGGCTTTATTTTTCCACTTTTATATTACTTTTGGGACTAATCTATTAACCGAAGGCCCAACCCAGAATTGCTGCTTTTTGCCTATTTCAGTGTTTCGAAGAAACGGAATATCAAACGGAGTCCAAATGGAATGAAACCTTCGGGAACGTGATTTTCTCAACAGATATAATCCAGGAGACTTGGACCCTCCGTCAAGAAAGGAGGGAGGCGGTCACGAGGGTGGAGGGCGCCCCCCTAGGGCGCGCCCCCTGCCTCGTGGGCCACCCGAAGCTCCACCGACGTACTCCTTCCTCCTATATATATATATATATATATATATATATATATATATATATATATATATATATATACCTACGTACCCCCAAACGATCAGATACGGAGCCAAAAACCTAATTCCACCGCCGCAACCTTCTGTACCCACGAGATCCCATCTTGGGGCCTGTTCCGGAGCTCCACCGGAAGGGGAATCCACCATGGAGGGCTTCTACATCATCACCATAGCCCCTCCTATGAAGTGTGAGTAGTTTACCTTAGACCTTCGGGTCCATAGTTAGTAGCTAGATGGCTTCTTCTCTCTTTTTGGATCTCAATACAATGTTCTCCCCCTCTCTCGTGGAGATCTATTTGATGTAATCTTCTTTTTGCGGTGTGTTTGTTGAGACCCATGAATTGTGGGTTTATGACCAAGTTTATCTATGAACAATATTTGAATCTTCTCTGAATTCTTTTATGTATGATTGGTTATCTTTGCAAGTCTCTTCGAATTATCAGTTTGGCTTGGCATACTAGATTGGTTTTTCTTGCAATGGGAGAAGTGCTTAGCTTTGGGTTCAATCTTGCGGTGTCCTTTCCCAGTGACAGTAGGGGCAGCAAGGCACATATTGTATTGTTGCCATCGAGGATAACAAGATGGGGTATTTATCATATTGCATGAATTTATCCCTCTACATCATGTCATCTTGCTTAAGGCGTTACTTTGTTTTCTTGAACTTAATACTCTAGATGCATGCTGGATAGTGGTCGATGAGTGGAGTAATAGTAGTAGATGCAGGCAGGAGTCGGTCTACTTGTCTCGGACATGATGCCTATATACATGATCATACCTAGATATTCTCATAACTATGCTCAATTCTGTCAATTGCTCAACGATAATTTGTTCACCCACCGTAGAATACTTATGCTCTTGAGAGAACCCACTAGTGAAACCTATGGCCCTCGGGTCTATTCTCATCATATCAATCTCTTATCACTTTATTATTTGCTTTTCTTTTTTAATTTACCTTTTATTTTACTTTGCATCTCTATACCAAAAATACCAAAAATATTATCTATCATCTCTATCAGATCTCACTCTCGTAAGTGATCGTGAAGGGCTTGACAACCCCTAATCGCGTTGGTTGCGTTGAGCTATTTGTTTTGTGTAGGTATGAGGGACTCGCGCGTAGCCTCCTACTGGATTGATACCTTGGTTCTCAAAAACTGAGGGAAATACTTACTCTACTCTGCTGCATCACCCTTTCCTCTTCAAGGAAATCCAACACAGTGCTCAAGAGGTAGCAGGAAGATTTCTGGCGCTGTTGCCGGGGAGGTCTATGCAAAAGTCAACATACCAAGTACCCATCACAATCCCTTATCTCTCGCGTTACATTATTTGCCATTTGCCTCTCGTTTTCCTCTCCCCACTTCACCCTTGCCGTTTTATTCGCCCTCTCTTTTCCGTTTGCCTTTTTCTCGCTTGCTTTTTGTTTGCTCGTGTGTTGGATTGCTTGTTTGTCGCGATGGCTCAAGATAATACCAAATTGTGTGACTTTACCAATACCAACAATAATGATTTCCTTAGCACTGTGATTGCTCCTCTTACCAATACCGAATCTTGTGAAATCAATACTGCTTTGTTGAATCTTGTTATGAGGGATCAATTCACCGGCCTTTGTAGTGAAGATGCCGCTACTCATCTGAATAGCTTCGTTGATTTATGTGATATGCAAAAGAAGAAACATGTCAATAATGATATTGTTAAATTGAAGCTATTTCCTTTTTCGCTTAGAGATCGTGTTAAAGCTTGGTTTTTGTTGGGGAACGTAGTAATTTCAAAAAAAATCCTACGCACATGCAAGAACATGGTGATGCATCGCAACGAGTGGGGAGAGTGTTGTCCACGTAGCCTCGTAGACCGAAAGCGGAAGCGTTATAACAACGCGGTTGATGTAGTCGTACGTCTTCACGGCCCGACCGATCAAGCACCAGAACTACGGCACCTCCGAGTTCTAGCACACGTTCAGCTCGATGACGATCCCCGGACTCCGATCCAGCAAAGTGTCGGGGATGAGTTCCGTCAGCACGACGTCATGATGACGATCTTGATGTTATACCATCGCAGGGATTCACCTAAGCACTGCAACAATATTATCGAGGATTGTGGTGGAGGGGGGCACCGCACATGGCTAATAGATCTCAAGGATCAATTGTTGTGTCTAGAGGTGCCCCCCTGCCCCCGTATATAAAGGAGCAAGGGGGAGGGGGCAGCCGTCCAGGAGGAGGCGCGCCAGGGAGGAGTCCTACTCCTACCGGGAGTAGGACTCCCTCCTTTCCTTGTCCAACTAGGAGAGGGGGAAGGAAGGGAGAGAGGAGAGGAAGGAAAGGGGGGGGGGGCGCCGCCCCCCCTCCTTGTCCAATTCGGAATAGAGGGGGAGGGGCTGCGCGGCCTGACCTGGCCGCCCCTCCTCTGCTCCACTTTGGGCCCATGAGGCCCATTAACCCCCGGGGGTTCCGGTAACCCCCCGGTACTCCGTTCTATATCCGATAACCCCCGGAACCATTCCTGTGTCCGAATATAGTCGTCCAATATATCAATCTTTATGTCTCGACCATTTCGAGACTCCTCGTCATGTTCGTGATCACATCCGGGACTCGGAACAACCTTCGGTACATCAAAACTCATAAACTCATAATATAACTGTCATCGAAACTTTAAGCGTGCGGACCCTACGGGTTCGAGAACAATGTAGACATGACCGAGACACGTCTCCGGTCAATAACCAATAGCGGAACCTGGATGCTCATATTGGCTCCCACATATTCTACGAAGATCTTTATTGGTCAGACCGCATAACAACATACGTTGTTCCCTTTGTCATCGGTATGTTACTTGCCCGAGATTCGATCGTCGGTATCTCAATACCTAGTTCAATCTTGTTACCAGCAAGTCTCTTTACTCGTTCCATAATACATCATCCCGCAACTAACTCATTAGTTGCAATGCTTGCAAGGCTTTAAGTAATTTGCATTACCGAGAGGGCCCAGAGATACCTCTCCGACAATCGGAGTGACAAATCCTAATCTCGAAATACGCCAACCCAACAAGTACCTTCGGAGACACCTGTAGAGAACCTTTATAATCACCAAGTTACGTTGTGACGTTTGTTAGCACACAATGTGTTCCTCCGATAAACGGGAGTTGCATAATCTCATAGTCATAGGAACATGTATAAGTCATGAAGGAAGCAATAGCAACATACTAAACAATCAAGAGATAAGCTAACGGAATGGGTCATGTCAATCACATCATTCTCCTAATGATGTGATCCCGTTAATCAAATTACAACTCATGTTTATGGTTAGGAAACATAACCATCTTTGATCAACGAGCTAGTCAAGTAGAGGCATACTAGTGACACTCTGTTTGTCTATGTATTCACACATGTATTATGTTTTTGGTTAATACAATTCTAGCATGAATAATAAACATTTATCATGATATAAGGAAATAAACAATAACTTTATTATTGCCTCTAGGGCATATTTCCTTCAGTCTCCCACTTGCACTAGAGTCAATAATCTAGTTCACATCACCATGTGATATAACACCAATAGTTCACATCTTTATGTGATTAGTTCACATCTCCATGTGACTTACACCCAAAGGGTTTATTAGAGGCAATAATCTAGTTCACATCACTATGTTATTAACACCCATAGAGTGGTCATGTTTTGCTTGTGAGAGAAATTTAGTCAACGGGTCTGCCAAATTCAGATCCGTATGTATTTTGCAAATTTCTATGTCAACAATGCTCTGCATGGAGCTACTCTAGCTAATTGCTCCCACTTTCAATATGTATCTAGATCGAGACTTAGAGTCATCCAGATCTGTGTCAAAACTTGCATCGACGTAACTCTTTACGATGAACTTTTTGTCACCTCCATAACCGAGAAATATTTCCTTATTCCACTAAGGATAATTTTGACCGCTGTCCAGTGATATACTCTTAGATCACTATTGTACTCCCTGTTGGAAATATGCCCTAGAGGCAATAATAAAAGCATTATTATTATATTTCCTTATTCATGATAATTGTCTTTATCCGTGCTATAATTGTGTTAACCGGAAATCGTAATACATGTGTGAATAACAGACAACAAACATGTCCCTAGTGAGCCTCTAGTTGACTAGCTCGTTGATCGACAGATAGTCATGGTTTCCTGACTATGGACATTGGATGTCATCGATAACGGGATCACATCATTAGGAGAATGATGTGATGGACAAGACCCAATCCTAAACATAGCATAAGATCGCATAGTTCGTTTGCTAGAGTTATCCAATGTCAAGTATCCTTTCCTTAGACCATGAGATCGTGTAACTCCCGGATATCGTAGGAGTGCTTTGGGTGTGCCAAACGTCACAACGTAACTGGGTGACTATAAAGGTATACTACGGGTATCTCTGAAAGTGTCTGTTGGGTTGACATGGATCGAGACTGGGATTTGTCACTCCGCTTGACGGAGAGGTATCACCGGGGCCTCTCGGTAATGCATCATCACAATGAGCTCAATGTGACCAAAGTGTTTGATCACGGGATCATGCATTACGGTACGAGAAAAGTGACTTGCCGGTAACGAGATTGAACGAGGTACTGGAATACCGACGATCGAATCTCGGGCAAGTAAAATACCGATTGACAAAGGGAATCGTATACGGGATTAATTGAATCCTCACATCGTGGTTCATCCGATGAGATCATCGTGGAGCATGTGGGAGCCAACATGGGTATCCAGATCCCGCTGTTGGTTATTGCCCGAGAGCCGTCTCGGTCATGTCTGCATGTCTCCCGAACCCGTAGGGTCTACACACTTAAGGTTCGGTGACGCTAGGGTTGTGAAGATATGTATGTGCAGTAACCCGAATGTTGTTCGGAGTCCCGGATGAGATCCCGGACGTCACGAGGAGTTCCGGAATGGTCCGGAGGTAAAGAATTATATATAGGAAGTGCTGTTTTGGCCATCGGGACAAGTTTCGGTGTTATCGGTATTGTACCGGGACCACCGGAGGGGTCCCGGGGTCCACCAGGTGGGGCCACCTGCCTTGGTGGGCCACATGGGCCTTAGGGGGTGCTCCTTGGCCTGCTTGAGCCAAGGGGAACCAGCCCCAAGAGGCCCATGCGCCAAGAGAGAAAAAAAAGGGGAGAGTCCTACAAGGGGAAGGCACCTCCGAGGTGCCTTGGGGAGGATGGACTCCTCCCCACCCTTGGCCGCACCCTTCCTTGGAGGAAGGGGCAAGGGCTGCGCCTCCCCCTCTCCCTTGGCCCTATATATAATGGGGAAAAGGAGGAGCAAACCAACCCTAATGCCCTGGCTCCTCCCTCGTCCCTGCAACACCTCCTCCTCCTCCTCCTCCCGTAGTTGCTTAGCGAAGCCCTGCCGGAGTTCTGCTGCATCCACCACCACACCGTCGTGCTGGATCTTCCTCAACCTCTCCTTCCCCCTTGCTGGATCAAGAAGGAGGAGACGTCTCCCGTCCCGTACGTGTGTTGAACGCGGAGGTGCCGTCCGTTCGGTACTAGATCATTGGTGAATTGGATCACGGCAAGTACGACTACCTCATCCACGTTCACTCGAACGCTTCCGTTGCGATCTACAAAGTGGTATGTAGATGCTATCTAATCTGAATACTCGTTGCTAGATGAACTCATAGATGGATCTTGGTGAAACCGTAGGAAAAATTTTAATTTTCTGCAACGTTCCCCAACAGTGGTATCAGAGCTAGGTCTATGCATAGTTCTTCTTGTGCGAGTAGAACACAATTTGTTGTGGGCGTAGATGTTGTCAATTCTTCTTGCCGTTACTAGTCAATCTTGATTCAGCGGTATTGTGGGATGAAGCGGCCCGGACCAACCTTACACGTACGCTTACGTGAGACCGGTTCCACCGACTAACATGCACTAGTTGCATAAGGTGGCTGGCGGGTGTCTGTCTCTCCTACTTTAGTTGGATCGGATTCGATGAACAGGGTCCTTATGAAGGGTAAATAGAGATTGACAAATCACGTTGTGGTTTGAACGTAGGTAAGAAAACGTTCTTGCTAGAACCCTAATTCAGCCACGTAAAACTTGCAACAACAATTAGAGGACGTCTAACTTGTTTTTGCAGCAAGTGCTTTGTGATATGATATGGCCAAAGTTGTGATGTATGATGAATGATCTATATGTGATGTATGAGATGTTCATGCTATTGTAATAGGAATCACGACTTGCATGTCGATGAGTATGACAACCGGCAGGAGCCATAGGAGTTGTCTTTATTTTTTGTATGACCTGCGTGTCATTGAGAATCGCCATGTAAATTACTTTACTTTATTGCTAAACGTGTTAGCCATAGTAGTAGAAGTAATAGTTGGCGAGCAACTTCATGGAGACACGATGATGAAGATCATGGTGTCAAGCCGGTGACAAGATGATCATGGAGCCCCAAGATGAAGATCGAAGGAGCTATGTGATATTGGCCATATCATGTCACGTTTATTATTTGATTGCATGTGATGTTTATCATGTTTTGCATCTTGTTTACTTAGAACGACGGTAGTAAATAAGATGATCCCTCATAATAATTTCAAGAAAGTGTTCACCCTAACTGTGCACCGTTGCTAAGGTTCGTCGTTCCGAAGCACCACGTGATGATCGGGTGTGATAGGTCCTTACGTTCGCATACAACGGGTGTAAGACAGATTTACACACGCAAAACACTTAGGTTGACTTGACGAGCCTAGCATGTACAGACATGGCCTCGGAACACAGAAGACCGAAAGGTCGAGCATGAGTCGTATAGAAGATACGATCAACATGAAGATGTTCACCGATGTTGGCTAGTCCGTCTCACGTGATGATCGGACACGGCCTAGTTGACTCGGATCATGTAAAACTTAGATGACTAGTATAGGGATGTCTATCTAAGTGGGAGTTCATTAAATAACTTGATTAAATGAACTTTATTATCATGAACTTAGTCTAAATATTTACAATATGTCTTGTAGATCAAATGGCCAACGTAGTCCTCAATTTCAACGCGTTCCTAGAGAAAACCAAGCTGAAAGACGATGGTAGCAACTATACGGACTGGGTCCGGAACCTGAGGATTATCCTCATAGCTGCCAAGAAAGATTATGTCCTAAGAGCACCGCTGGGTGACGCACCTATTCTCCCTGCAGAACAAGACGTTATGAACGCTTGGTAGTCACGCTGCGATGATTACTCCCTCGTTCAGTGCGGCATGCTTTACAGCCTAGAGCCGGGACTCCAAAAGCGTTTTGAGAGACATGGAGCATATGAGATGTTCGAAGAGCTGAAAATGGTTTTCCAAGCTCATGCCCGGGTCGAGAGATATGAAGTCTCCGACAAATTCTTTAGCTGTAAGATGGAGGAAAATAGTTCTGTCAGTGAACACATACTCAAAATGTCTGGGTTGCACAACCGCATGACTCAACTGGAAGTTAATCTCCCAGAAGAAGCGGTCATTGACAGAATCCTCCAGTCGCTTCCACCTAGCTACAAGAGCTTTGTGATGAACTACAATATGCAGGGGATGGTAAAGACCATTCCTGAAGTATATTCTATGCTGAAATCAGCAGAGGTAGAAATCAAGAAGGAGCATCAAGTGTTGATGGTGAATAAAACCACTAAGTTCAAGAAGGGCAAGGGTAAAAAGAACTTCAAGAAGGACGACAAGGAAGTTGCCGCGCCCGGTAAGCAAGTTGCCGGGAAGAAGCCAAAGAATGGACCCAAGCCCGAAACTGAGTGCTTTTATTGCAAGGGAAGTGGTCACTGGAAGCGGAACTGCCCCAAATACTTAGCGGACAAGAAGGCCGGCAAAACCAAAGGTATATGTGATATACATGTAATTGATGTGTACCTTACCAGTACTCGTAGTAGCTCTTGGGTATTTGATACCGGTGCAGTTGCTCACATTTGTAACTCAAAGCAGGAGCTGCGGAATAAACGGAGACTGGCAAAGGACGAGGTGACGATGCGCGTCGGGAATGGTTCCAAGGTCGATGTGATCGCCGTCGGCACGCTGCCTCTACATTTACCTACGGGATTAGTTTTAAACCTCAATAATTGTTATTTAGTGCCAAGTTTGAGCATGAACATTGTATCTGGATCTCGCTTAATTTGAGATGGCTACTCATTTAAATCCGAGAATAATGGTTGTTCTATTTATATGAGAGATATGTTTTATGGTCATGCTCCGATGGTTAATGGTTTATTCTTAATGAATCTCGTACGTGATGATACACATATTCATAGTGTGAATACCAAAAGAGTTAAAGTTGATAACAATAGTCCCACATATTTGTGGCATTGCCGCCTTGGTCACATAGGTGTCAAACGCATGAAGAAGCTCCATACAGATGGACTTTTAGAGTCTCTTGATTATGAATCATTTGACACGTGCGAACCATGCCTCATGGGTAAAATGACCAAGACTCCGTTCTCAGGAACAATGGAGCGAGCAACCAACTTATTGGAAATCATACATACCGATGTGTGCGGTCCAATGAGTGTTGAGGCTCGCGGTGGCTATCGTTATGTTCTCACCCTCACTGATGACTTGAGTAGATATGGGTATATCTACTTAATGAAACACAAGTCTGAGACCTTTGAAAAGTTCAAGGAATTTCAGAGTGAGGTTGAAAATCAACGTGATAGAAAGATCAAGTTTCTACGATCAGATCGTGGAGGAGAATACTTGAGTCACGAATTTGGCACACACTTAAGAAAATGTGGAATAGTTTCACAACTCACGCCGCCTGGAACACCTCAGCGTAATGGTGTGTCTGAACGTCGTAATCGCACTCTATTAGATATGGTGCGATCTATGATGTCTCTTACCGACTTACCGCTATCTTTTTGGGGCTATGCTTTAGAGACTGCCGCATTCACTTTAAATAGGGCTCCGTCGAAATCCGTTGAGACGACACCGTATGAATTATGGTTTGGTAAGAAACCTAAGCTGTCGTTTCTGAAAGTTTGGGGATGCGATGCTTATGTGAAGAAACTTCAACCTAAAAAGCTCGAACCCAAATCGGAAAAATGCATCTTCATAGGATACCCTAAAGAAACTGTTGGGTATACCTTCTACCACAGATCCGAAGGCAAGATCTTTGTTGCCAAGAATGGATCCTTTCTGGAGAAAGAGTTTCTCTCGAAAGAAGTAAGTGGGAGGAAAGTAGAACTTGATGAAGTGTTACCTCTTGAACCGGAAAATGGCGAAACTCAAGAAAACGTTTCTGAGGTGCCTGCACCGTCTAGAGAGGAAATTAATGATGATGATCAAGATGCTTCTGATCAAGCTCCTACTAAAATTCGAAGGTCCACAAGGACACGTTCCGCACCAGAGTGGTACGGCAACCCTGTCTTGGAAATCATGTTGTTAGACAACGGTGAACCTTCGAACTATGAGGAAGCAATGGCGGGCCCGGATTCCGACAAATGGCTGGAAGCCATGAAATCCGAGATAGGATCCATGTATGAAAACGAAGTATGGACTTTGACTGACTTGCCCGTTGAACGGCGAGCCATAGAAAATAAATGGATCTTTAAGAAGAAGACAGACGCAGATGGTAATGTGACCATCTATAAAGCTCGGCTTGTCGCTAAGGGTTATCGACAAGTTCAAGGGGTTGACTACGATGAGACTTTCTCACCGGTAGCGAAGCTGAAGTCCGTCCGAATCATGTTAGCAATTGCCGCATACTATGATTATGAGATATGGCAAATGGACGTCAAAATGGCATTCCTTAATGGTTTCCTTAAGGAAGAATTGTATATGATGCAGCCGGAAGGTTTTGTCGATCCTAAGAATGCTGACAAGGTGTGCAAGCTCCAACGCTCGATTTATGGGCTGGTGCAAGCATCTCGGAGTTGGAACATTCGCTTTGATGAGATGATCAAAGCGTTTGGGTTTACACAGACTTATGGAGAAGCCTGTGTTTACAAGAAAGTGAGTGGGAGCTCTGTAGCATTTCTCATATTATATGTAGACGACATACTTTTGATGGGAAATGATATAGAACTCTTGGACAACATTAAGGCCTATTTGAATAAAATTTTTTCAATGAAGGACCTTGGAGAAGCTGCTTATATATTAGGCATCAAGATCTATAGAGATAGATCGAGACGCCTCATAGGTCTTTCACAAAGCACATACCTTGATAAAATATTGAAGAAGTTCAATATGGATCAATCTAAGAAAGGGTTCTTACCTGTATTACAAGGTGTGAAATTGAGCTCAGCTCAATGTCCGACCACGGCAGAAGATATAGAAGAGATGAGCGTCATCCCCTATGCCTCAGCCATAGGTTCTATTATGTATGCCATGCTGTGTACCATACCTGATGTAAACCTTGCCGTAAGTTTGGTAGGAAGGTACCAAAGTAATCCCGGCAAGGAACACTGGACAACGGTCAAGAATATCCTGAAGTACCTGAAAAGGACCAAGGAAATGTTTCTCGTTTATGGAGGTGACGAAGAGCTCGTCGTAAAAGGTTACGTCGACGCTAGCTTCGACACAGATCTGGATGACTCTAAGTCACAAACCGGATACGTGTATATTTTGAATGGTGGGGCAGTAAGCTGGTGCAGTTGCAAGCAGAGCGTCGTGGCGGGATCTACATGTGAAGCGGAGTACATGGCAGCCTCGGAGGCAGCACATGAAGCAATTTGGGTGAAGGAGTTCATCACCGACCTCGGAGTCATACCCAATGCGTCGGGGCCAATCAAGCTCTTCTGTGACAACACTGGAGCTATTGCACTTGCAAAGGAGCCCAGGTTTCACAAGAAGACTAGGCACATCAAGCGTCGCTTCAACTCCATTCGTGAAAATGTTCAAGATGGAGACATAGAAATTTGTAAAGTGCACACAGATCTGAATGTCGCAGATCCGTTGACTAAACCTCTCCCTAAGGCAAAACATGATCAGCACCAGAACTCTATGGGTGTTCGATTCATCACAATGTAACTAGATTATTGACTCTAGTGCAAGTGGGAGACTGTTGGAAATATGCCCTAGAGGCAATAATAAAAGCATTATTATTATATTTCCTTATTCATGATAATTGTCTTTATTCGTGCTATAATTGTGTTAACCGGAAATCGCAATACATGTGTGAATAACAGACAACAAACATGTCCCTAGTGAGCCTCTAGTTGACTAGCTCGTTGATCGACAGATAGTCATGGTTTCCTGACTATGGACATTGGATGTCATCGATAACGGGATCACATCATTAGGAGAATGATGTGATGGACAAGACCCAATCCTAAACATAGCATAAGATCGCATAGTTCGTTTGCTAGAGTTATCCAATGTCAAGTATCCTTTCCTTAGACCATGAGATCGTGTAACTCCCGGATACCGTAGGAGTGCTTTGGGTGTGCCAAAAGTCACAACGTAACTGGGTGACTATAAAGGTATACTACGGGTATCTCTGAAAGTGTCTGTTGGGTTGACATGGATCGAGACTGGGATTTGTCACTCCGCTTGACGGAGAGGTATCACCGGGCCCTCTCGGTAATGCATCATCACAATGAGCTCAATGTGACCAAAGTGTTTGATCACGGGATCATGCATTACGGTACGAGAAAAGTGACTTGCCGGTAACGAGATTGAACGAGGTACTGGAATACCGACGATCGAATCTCGGGCAAGTAAAATACCGATTGACAAAGGGAATCGTATACGGGATTAATTGAATCCTCGACATCGTGGTTCATCCGATGAGATCATCGTGGAGCATGTGGGAGCCAACATGGGTATCCAGATCCCGCTGTTGGTTATTGCCCGAGAGCCGTCTCGGTCATGTCTGCATGTCTCCCGAACCTGTAGGGTCTACACACTTAAGGTTCGGTGATGCTAGGGTTGTGAAGATATGTATGTGCAGTAACCCGAATGTTGTTCGGAGTCCCGGATGAGATCCCGAACGTCACGAGGAGTTCCGGAATGGTCCGGAGGTAAAGAATTATATATAGGAAGTGCTGTTTTGGCCATCGGGACAAGTTTCGGTGTTATCGGTATTGTACCGGGACCACCGGAGGGGTCCCGGGGTCCACCAGGTGGGGCCACCTGCCTTGGTGGGCCACATCGGCCTTAGGGGGTGCGCCTTGGCCTGCTTGGGCCAAGGGGAACCAGCCCCAAGAGGCCCATGCGCCAAGAGAGAAAAAAAAGGGGAGAGTCCTACAAGGGGAAGGCACCTCCGAGGTGCCATGGGGAGGATGGACTCCTCCCCACCCTTGGCCGCACCCTTCCTTGGAGGAAGGGGCAAGGGCTGCGCCTCCCCCTCTCCCTTGGACCTATATATAGTGGGGAAAAGGAGGAGCAAACCAACCCTAATGCCCTGGCTCCTCCCTCCTCCCTGCAACACCTCCTCCTCCTCCTCCCGTAGTTGCTTAGCGAAGCCCTGCCGAAGTTCTGCTGCATCCACCACCACACCGTCGTGCTGGATCTTCCTCAACCTCTCCTTCCCCCTTGCTGGATCAAGAAGGAGGAGACGTCTCCCGTCCCGTACGTGTGTTGAACGCGGAGGTGCCGTCCGTTCGGTACTAGATCATTGGTGAATTGGATCACGGCAAGTACGACTACCTCATCCACGTTCACTCGAACGCTTCCGTTGCGATCTACAAAGTGGTATGTAGATGCTATCTAATCTGAATACTCGTTGCTAGATGAACTCATAGATGGATCTTGGTGAAACCGTAGGAAAATTTTTAATTTTCTGCAATGTTCCCCAACACTCCCTTGCTTAACATAGTGTAGGGTATACAATAGATCTGGTACACAGCATGACATACTTTATAGAACCTATGGTTGAGGCATAGGGAATGACTTTCATTCTCTTTCTATCTTCTGTCGTGGTCGGGCTTTGAGTCTTACTCAATTTCACACCTTGTAACACAGGCAAGAACTCTTTCTTTGACTGTTCCATTTTGAACTACTTCAAGATCTTGTCAAGGTATGTACTCATTGAAAAAACTTAGCAAGCGTCTTGATCTATCTCTATAGATCTTGATGCTCAATATGTAAGCAGCTTCACCGAGGTCTTTCTTTGAAAAAACTCCTTTCAAACACCCCTTTATGCTTTGCAGAATAATTCTACATTATTTCCTATCAACAATATGTCATCCACATATACTTATCAGAAATGTTGTAGTGCTCCCACTCACTTTCTTGTAAATACAGGCTTTATCGCAAGTCTGTATAAAACTATATACTTTGATCATCTCATCAAAGCGCATATTCCAACTCCGAGATGCTTGCACCAGTCCATAAATGGATCGCTGGAGCTTGCACACTTTGTTAGCTCCCTTTGGATCGACAAAACCTTCCGGTTGCATCATATACAACTCTTCTTCCAGAAATCCATTCAGGAATGCAGTTTTGACATCCATTTGCCAAATTTCATAATCATAAAATGCGGCAATTGCTAACATGATTCGGACAGACTTAAGCATCGCTACGGGTGAGAAGGTCTCATCGTAGTCAATCCCTTGAACTTGTTGAAAACCTTTCGCAACAAGTCGAGCTTTATAGACAGTAACATTACCGTCAGCGTCAGTCTTCTTCTTGAAAATCCATTTATTCTCAATTGCTTGCCGATCATCGGGCAAGTCAACCAAAGTCCACACTTTGTTCTCATACATGGATCCCATCTTAGATTTCATGGCCTTAAACCATTTTGCAAAATCTGGGCTTATCATCGCTTCCTCATAGTTCGTAGATTCTTCATGGTCAAGTAACATGACCTCCATAACAGGATTATCGTACCACTGTGGTGCGGATCTTACTCTGGTTTACCTACGAGGTTCGGTAGTAACTTGATCTGAAGTTACATGATCATCATCATTAGCTTCCTAACTAATTGGTGTAGGAGTCACAGGAACAGATTTCTGTGATAAACTACTTTCCAATAAGGGAGCAGGTACAGTTACCTCATCAAGTTCTACTTTCCTCCCACTCACTTCTTTCGAGAGAAACTGCTTCTCTAGAAAGGATCCATTCTCAGCAACGAATATCTTGCCTTCGGATCTGTGATAGAAGGTGTACCCAACAGTTACTTTTGGGTATCCTATGAAGATTTACTTCTCCGATTTGGGTTCGAGCTTATCATGTTGAAACTTTTTCACATAAGCATCGCAGTCCCAATCTTTAAGAAACGACAGCTTAGGTTTCTTGCTAAACCATAGTTCATACGGTGTCATCTCCATAGATTTAGATGGTGCCCTATTAACGTGAATGCAGCTGTCTGTAATGTATAACCCCAAAATGATAGTGGTAAATCGATAAGAGACATCATAGATTGCACTATATCCAATAAAGTATGGTTATGACGTTCGGACACACCATTATGCTATGGTGTTCCAGGTGGCATGAGTTTTGTGAAACTATTCCACATTGTTTTAATCAAAGACCAAACTCGTAATTCAAATATTCTCCTCCACGATCATATCGTAGAAACTTTTATTTTCTTATTACAATGATTTCCACTTCACTCTGAAATTATATGAACTCTTCAAATGTTTCAGACTTATGTTTCATCAAGTAGATATACCAATATCTGCTCAAATCATCTGTGAAGGTCAGAAAATAACGATACCCGCCGTGAGCCTGAACACTCATCGGATCGCATACATCAGTATGTATTGTTTCCAATAAGTCAGTTGCTTGCTCCATTGTTCCGGAGAAGGGAGTTTTAGTCATCTTGCCCATAAGGCATGGTTCGCAAGCATCAAGTGATTCATAATCAAGTGATTCCAAAATCCCATCAGCATGGAGTTTCTTCATGCGCTTTACACCAATATGACAGTTGCACTCTCATTATTAACTTTGCATCTTTTGGCTTCAATATTATGAATATGTGTATCACTACGATCGAGATCCAACAAACCGTTTTATTGGGTGTATGACCATAGAAGGTTTTATTCATGTAAACAGAACAACAATTATTCTCTAATTTAAATGAATAACAGTATTGCAACAAACATGATCAAATCATATTCATGCTCAACGCAAACACCAAATAACACTTATTTAGTTTCAACACTAATCCCGAAAGTATAGGTAGTGTGCGATGATGATCATATCAATCTTGGAACTACTTCCAACACACATCATTACCTCGCCCTTTACTAGTTTCTGTTTATTCTGCAACTCCCGTTTCGAGTTACTAATCTTAGAAACTGAACCAGTATCAAATATCGAGGGGTTGCTATAAACACTAGTAAAGTACACATCAATAACATGTATATCCAATATACCTTTGTTCACTTTGCCATCCTTCTTATCCGCCAAATACTTGGGGCAGTTCCGCTTATAGTGACCAGTCCCTTTGAAGTAGAAGCACTTAGTCTCAGGCTTAGGACCAGACTTGGGCTTCTTCACTTGAGCAGCAACTTGCTTGCCATTCTTCTTGAAGTTCCCCTTATTCCCTTTGCCCTTTTCTTGAAACTAGTGGTCTTGTCAACCATCAACACTTGATGTTTTTCTTGATTTCTACCTTCGTCGATTTCAGCATCATGAAGAGATTGGGAATCGTTTCCGTTATCCCTTGCATATTATAGTTCATCACGAAGTTCTACTAACTTGGTGATGGTGACTAGAGAATTCTGTCAATCACTATCTTATCTGGAAGATTAACTCCCACTTGATTCAAGCGATTGTAGTACCCAGACAATCTGAGCACATGCTCACTGCTTGAGCTATTCTCCTCCATCTTTTAGCTACAGAACTTGTTGGAGACTTCATATCTCTCAACTCGGGTATTTGCTTGAAATATTAACTTCAATTCCTGGAACATCTCATTTGGTCCATGACGTTCAAAGCGTCTTTGAAGTCCCGATATAATGCCGTTAAGCATGGTGCACTAAACTATCAAGTAGTCATCATATTGAGCTAGCCAAACGTTCATAGCGTCTGCATCTGCTCCTGCAATAGGTCTGTCACCTAGCGGTGCATCAAGGACATAATTCTTCTATGCTGCAATGAGGATAAACCTCAGATCACGGATCCAATCCGCATCATTGCTACTAACATTTTTCAACTTAGTTTTCTCTAGGAACATATCAAAAATAAAATAGGGGAACTAAACGCGAGTTATTGATCTACAACATAGATATGCTAATACTACCAGGACTAAGTTCATGATAAATTTAAGTTCAATTAATCATATTACTAAAGAACTCCCACTTAGATAGATATCCCCCTAATCCTCTAAGTGATCACGTGATCCAAATCAACTAAACTATGTCCGATCATCACGTGAGATGGAGTAGTTTCAATGGTGAACATCACTATGTTGATCATATCTACTATATGAATCACGCTCGACCTTTCGGTCTCCGTGTTCCGAGGCCATATATGTTATATGCTAGGTTCGTCAAGTTAAACCTGAGTATTCTGCGTGTGCAACTGTTTTGCACCCGTTGTATTTGAACGTAGAGCCTATCACACCCGATCATCACGTGGTGTCTCAACATGAAGAACTTTCGCAACGGTGCATACTCAGGGAGAACACTTATACTTTGATAATTTAGTGAGGGATCATCTTATAATGCTACCAACAAACAAAGCAAGATAAGATGCATAAAAGATAAACATCACATGCAATCAATATAAGTGATATGATATGGCCATCATCATCTTGTGCTTGTGATCTCCATCTCCGAAGCACCTCCATGATCACCATCGTCACCGGCGCAACACCTTGATATCCATCGTAGCATCATTGTCGTCTCGCCAATCTTATGCTTCTACGGCTATCGCTACCGCTTAGTGATAAAGTAAAGCATTACAGGGCGATTGCATTGCATACAATAAAGCGACAACCATATGCCTCCTGCCAGTTGCCGATAACTCGGTTGCAAAACATGATTATCTCATACAATAAAATTTAGCATCATGTCCTGACCATATTACATCACATCATGCCCTGCAAAAACAAGTTAGACGTCCTCTACTTTGTTGTTGCAAGTTTACGTGGCTGCTACGGGCTGAGCAAGAACCGTTCTTACCTACGCATCAAAACCACAAAGATAGTTTGTCAAGTTGGTGCTGTTTTAACCTTCGCAAGGACCGGGCGTAGCCACACTCGGTTCAACTAAAGTTGGAGAAACTGACACCCGCCAGCCACCTGTGTGCAAAGCACGTCGGTAGAACCAGTCTCGCGTAAGTGTACACGTAATGTCGGTCCGGGCCGATTCATCCAACAATACTGCTGAACCAAGGTATGACATGTTGGTAAGCAGTATGACTTATATCGCCCACAACTCACTTGTCTTCTACTCGTGCATATGACATCTACGCATAAAACCAGGCTCTGATACCACTGTTGGGGAACGTAGTAATTTCAAAAAATTGCGTACGCACACACACGATCATGGTGATGCATAGCAACGAGAGGGGAGAGTGTTGTTCATGTACCCTCATAGACCGAAAGCGGAAGCGTTATAAGAACGCGGTTGATGTAGTTGTACGTCTTCACGGCCTGACCGATCAAGCACCAAAACAATGGCACCTCCGAGTTCTAGCACACGTTCAGGTCGATGACGATCCCCGGACTCCGATCCAGCAAAGTGTCGGGGATGAGTTCCATCAGTACGACGGCGTGATGACGGTCTTGATGTTCTACCGTCACAGGGCTTCGCCTAAGCATTGCACCAATATTATCGAGGATTGTGGTGGAGGGGGCACCGCACACGGCTAATAGATCTCAAGGATCAATTGTTGTGTCTAGAGGTGCCCCCTGCCCCCGTATATAAAGGAGCAAGGGGGAGGGGGCGGCCAGCTAGGAGGAGGCGCGCATGGGAGGAGTCCTACTCCTACCGGGAGTAGGACTCCCTCCTTTCCTTGTCCAACTAGGAGAGGGGGAAGGAAGGGAGAGAGGAGAGGAAGGAAAGGGGGGGGGCGCCGCCCCCTCCTTGTCCAATTCGGACTAGAGGGGGAGGGGGCGCGCGGCCTGCCCTGGCCGCCCCTCCTCTGCTCCATTTGGGCCCATGAGGCCCATTAACCCCCCGGGGGGTTCCCGTAACCCCTCGGTACTCCGTTCTATATCCAATAACCCCCGGAACCATTCCTGTGTCCGAATATAGTCGTCCAATATATCAATCTTTATGTCTCGACCATTTAGAGACTCCTCGTCATGTCCATGATCACATCCGGGACTCCGAACAACCTTCGGTACATCAAAACTCATAAACTCATAATATAACTGTCGTCAAAACTTTAAGCGTGCGGACCCTACGGGTTCGAGAACAATGTAGACATGACCGAGACACGTCTCCGGTCAATAACCAATAGCGGAACCTGGATGCTCATATTGTCTCCCACATATTCTACAAAGATCTTTATCGGTCACACCGCATAACAACATACGTTGTTCCCTTTGTCGTCGGTATGTTACTTGCCCGAGATTCGATCGTCGGTATCTCAATACCTAGTTGAATCTCGTTACTGGCAAGTCTCTTTACTCGTTTCGTAATACATCATCCCGCAACTAACTCATTAGTTGCAATGCTTGCAAGGCTTTAAGTGATGTGCATTACCTAGAGGGCCCAGAGATACCTCTCCGACAATCGGAATGACAAATCCTAATCTTGAAATACGCCAACCCAACAAGTACCTTCGGAGACACCTGTAGAGCAACTTTATAACCACCCAGTTACGTTGTGACGTTTGGTAGCACACAAGGTGTTCCTCCGGTAAACGGGAGTTGCATAATCTCATAGTCATAGGAACATGTATAAGTCATGAAGAAAGCAATAGCAACATACTAAACGATCAAGTGCTAAGCTAACAGAATGGGTCAGGTCAATCACATCATTCTCCTAATAATGTGATCCCATTAATCAAATGACAACTCATGTCTATGGTTAGGAAACATAACCATCTTTGATCAACGAGCTAGTCAAATAGAGGCATACTAGTGACACACTGTTTGTCTATGTATTCACACATGTATTATGTTTCCGGTTAATACAATTCTAGCATGAATAATAAACATTTATCATGATATAAGGAAATAAATAATAACTTTATTATTGCCTCTAGGGCATATTTCCTTCAGTTTTCATCTTTGCCTAAAAATAGTATTGATTCTTGGAACAAGTGCAAAGATGCTTTTATCTCTAAGTATTTTCCTCCCGCTAAGATCATCTCTCTTAGAAAGGATATTATGAATTTTAATCAACTTGATCATGAACATGTTGCACAAGCTTGGGAGAGAATGAAATTAATGATACGTAATTGCCCAACTCATGGTTTGAACTTGTGGATGATTATACAAATTTTTTATGCCGGATTGAATTTTGCTTCTAGAAATCTTTTAGATTCGGCCGCGGGAGGCACTTTTATGGAAATCACTTTAGGAGATGCTACTAAACTCCTAGATAATATTATGGTTAATTATTCTCAATGGCACACTGAAAGATCTACTAATAAAAAAGTGCATGCGATAGAAGAAATCAATGTTTTGAGTGGAAAGATGGATGAACTTATGAAATTATTTACTACTAAGAGTGTTTCTTCTGATCCTAATGATATGCCTTTGTCTACTTTGATTGAGTAATAATAAATCTATGGATGTGAATTTTGTTGGTAGGAATAATTTTGGTAACAACGCGTATAGAGGGAATTTTAATCCTAGGCCTTATCCTAGTAATCCTTCTAATAATTATGGAAATTCCTACAACAACTCTTATGGAAATTTTAATAAGATGCCCTTTGAATTTGAGACTAGTGTTAAAGAGTTTATGAATTCACAAAACAATTTCAATGCTTTGCTTGAAGAGAAATTACTTAAAGTTGATGAATTGGCTAGGAATGTTGATAGAATTTCTCTTGATGTTGATTCTTTAAAGCTTAGATCTATTCCTCCTAAGCATGGTATCAATGAGTCTCTCAAAGCCATGAGAATTTCCATTGATGAATGCAAGGAAAGAACCGCTAGGATGCGTGCTACAAAAGATGCCTTTATTAAAGCGTGTTCTTCCAATTCCTATGAAAATCAAGATGAAGATCTAAAAGTTATTGATGTATCCCCTATTAAATCTTTGTTTTGCAACATGAATCTTGATGGAACTGAATCTGATCAACCTTTACCTAGACGGCGTTCCAAAAATTCGGAGTATTTAGATCTTGATGATGAAATTGATAAAAGTGAGACTGAAAAATAAAACCCTAGATGTTGCTAAACCCACTATTTTGGATTTCAAGTAATTTAATTATGAAAGTTGCTCTTTAATTGATTTTATTTTGTTGTTGCAATCCGTGCTAAATTCTCCTCATGCTTATAGTCAAAATAAAGCGTTTACTAAACATATCGTTGATGCCTTGATGCAATCTTATGAAGAAAAACTTGAGTTGGAAGTTTTTATCCCTAGAAAACTTTATGATGAGTGGGAACCAACTATTAAAATTAATATTAAGTATCATAAACTTTATGCTTCATGTGATTTGGGTGCTAGTGTTTCCACTATCCCCAAAACTTTGTGTGATTTGCTAGATTTCCGTGATTTTGATGATTGCTCTCTAAACCTGCACCTTGCGGATTCCACTATTAAGAAACCTATGGGAAGAATTAATGATATTCTTATTTTAGCAAATAGGAATAGTGCCCATAGATTTTATCCTTCTTGATATAGATTGCAATCTTTCTTGCCCTATTATTCTTGGTAGACCTTTCCTTAGAACGACTGGTGCAATTATTGATATGAAGGAAGGGAATATTAGATTCCATTTTCCATTAAAGAAGGGCATGGAACACTTCCCAAGGAAGAGAATAAAATTACCATATGAATCTATCATGAGATCCACTTATGGATTGCCTACCAAAGATGGCAATACCTAGATCTATCCTTGCTTTTATGCCTAGCTAGGGGCGTTAAACGATAGCGCTTGTTGGGAGGCAACCCAATTTCATTTTAGTTTTTTTTGTTTTTGTTTCTGTTTAGGAATAAATAATCCATCTACCTTATGTTTAGATGTGGTTTTACCTTTTAATTGGTGTTTGTGCCAAGTTAAACCTATAGGATCTTCTTGGATGATAGTTATTTGATCTTGCTGTAATTTCCAGAAACTTTCTATTCACGAAAACAATTATTAAAAATCACCAGAACGTGATAAAATACTGATTCCAATTGCTGCTGATCAATAAACAAATTTCCTAGGTTTTCCTATTTTGGCTGATTGTTTGGAGGTCCATAAGTTTGCGTTAGTTACAGATTACTACAGACTGTTCTGTTTTTGACAGATTCTGTTTTTCGTGCGTTGTTTGCTTATTTTGATGAATCTATGGCTAGTAAAATAGTTTATAAACCATAGAGAAGTTGGAATACAGTAGGTTTAACACCAATATAAATAAAGAATGAGTTCATTACAGTACCTTGAAGTGATCTTTTGTTTTCTTTCGCTAACGGAGCTCACGAGATTTCTGTTGAGTTTTGTGTTGTGAAGTTTTCAAGTTTTGGGTGAAATATTTTGATGGATTATGGAATTAGGAGTGGCAAAAGCCTAAGCTTGGGGATGCCCATGTCACCCCCAAGATAATATAAGGACACCAAAAAGTCAAAGCTTTGGGATGCCCCCGGAACGCATCCCCTCTTTCGTCTACTTCCATCGGTAACTTTACTTGGAGCTATATTTTTATTCACCACATGATATGTGTTTTGCTTGGAGCATCTTGTATGATTTGAGTCTTTGCTTTTTAGTTTACCACAATCATCCTTGCTGTACACACCTTTTGAGAGAGCCATACATGAATTGGAATTTGATAGAATACTCTATGTGCTTCACTTATACCTTTTGAGCTTTATAGTTTTGCTCTAGTGCTTCACTTATATCTTTTAGAGCATGGTGGTGGATTTGTTTTATAGAAACTATTGATCTCTCATGCTTAACTTAGATTATTTTGAGAGTCTTAAATAGCATGGTAATTTGCTTAATAATAATAATATGCTTGGTATTCAAGATTTGTAAAACTTTCTTTTGAGTGTGTTGAATACTAAGAAAAGTTTGATGCTTGATAATTGTTTTGAGGTATGGAGGTGATAATATCAAAGTCGTGCTAGTTGAGTAGTTGTGAATTTGAGAAATGCTTGTGTTGCAGTTTGCAAGTCCCGTAGCATGCACGTATGGTAAATGTTATGTAACAAATTTGGAACATGAGGTGTTATTTGATTGTCCTCCTTATGAGTGGCGGTCGGGGATGAGCGATGGTCTTTTCCTACCAATCTATCTCCCTAGGAGCATGCACGTAGTGCTTTGGTTCTTGATGGCTTGTAGATTTTTGCAATAAGTATATGAGTCCTTTATGACTAATGTTGAGTCCATGGATTATACTCACTCTCACCCTTCCATCATTGCTAGCCTCTTCGGTACCTTGCATTTCCCTTTCTCACATTGAGAGTTGGTGCAAACTTCACCGGTGCATCCAAACCCTGTGATATGATACGCTCTTTCACACATAAACCTCCTTATATCTTGCTCAAAATAGCCACCATACCTACCTATTATGGCATTTCCATAGCCATTCCGAGATATATTGCCATGCAACTTTCCACCATTCTGTTCATCATGACACATTCATCATTGTCATATTGCTTAGCATGATCATGTAGTTGGCATAGTATTCATGGCAAAGCCACCATTCATAATTCTTTCATACATGTCACTCTTGATTCATTGCATATCCCGGTACACCGCCGGAGGCATTCATATAGGGTCATACTATGTTCTAGTATCGAGTTGTAATCATTGAGTTGTAAATAAATAGAAGCGTGATGATCATCTTTTTCTAGAGCATTGTCCCAAGTGAGGTAAAAAAAAGAGAAAGGCCGTTTAAAAAAAGAGAAGGCCCATTAAAAGGAAAGGCCATGAAAAAAATAGAAGGCCCAAAAAAATGAAAAAAAGAAAGAAAAAGATAGAAGGGGCAATGTTACTATCCTTTTCCACACTTGTGCTTCGAACTAGCACCATAATCTTCATGATAGAGAGTCTCTTGTTTTGTCACTTTCATATACTAGTGGGAATTTTTCATTATAGAACTTGGCTTGTATATTTCAATGATGGGCTTCCTCGAATGTCCTAGGTCTTCGTGAGCAAGCAAGTTGGATGCACACCCACTTAGTTTCTTTTGTTGAGCTTTCATAAATTTATAGCTCTAGTGCATCCGTTGCATGGCAATCCCTACTCCTTGCATTAACATTAATCGATGGGCATCTACATAGCCTATTGATTAGCCTCGTTGATGTGAGATCTTCTCCTTTGTCTTCTCCACATAACCCCCATAATCATATTCTATTCCACCCATAGTGCTATATCCATGGCTCACGCTCATGTATTGCGTGAATGTTTATAAGTTTGAGATTACTAAAGTATGAAACAATTGCTTGGCTTGTCATCGGGGTTGTGCATGATGAGAGCATTCTTGTGTGACGAAAATGGAGCATGACTAAACTATATGATTTTGTAGGGATGAACTTTCTTTGTCCATGTTATTTTGAGAGGACATAATTGCTTAGTTAGTATGCTTGAAGTATTTTTTTATGTCAATATGAGCTTTTGTCTTGCATCTTTCGGATCTGAATATTCATACCACAAGTAAGAAGAATTACATTGAAATTATGCCAAGTAGCACTCCGCATGAAAAATTCTCCTTTTATCATTTACCTACTCGAGGACGAGCAGGAATTAAGCTTGGGGATGCCTGATACGTCTCCAACGTATCTATAATTTTTGGTTGCTCCATGCTATATTATCTACTGTTTTGGACCATATTGGGCTTTATTTTTTCACTTTTATATTACTTTTGGGACTAACCTATTAACCGGAGGCCCAGCCCAGAATTGCTGCTTTTTGCCTATTTCAGTGTTTCGAAGAAACGGAATATCAAACGGAGTCCAAATGGAAAGAAACCTTCGGGAACGTGATTTTCTCAACAGATATGATCCAGGAGACTTGGACCCTCCGTCAAGAAAGGAGGGAGGCGGTCACGAGGGTGGAGGGCGCCCCCTAGGGCGCGCCCCCTGCCTCGTGGGCCACCCGAAGCTCCACCGACGTACTCCTTCCTCCTATATATATATATACCTACGTACCCCCAAACGATCAGATACGGAGCCAAAAACCTAATTCCACCGCCGCAACCTTCTGTACCCACGAGATCCCATATTGGGGCCTGTTCCGGAGCTCCACTGGAAGGGGAATCCACCATGGAAGGCTTCTACATCATCACCATAGCCCCTCCGATGAAGTGTGAGTAGTTTACCTCAGACCTTCGAGTCCATAGTTAGTAGCTAGATGGCTTCATTTCTCTTTTTGGATCTCAATACAATGTTCTCCCCCTCTCTCGTGGAGATCTATTTGATGTAATCTTCTTTTTGCGGTGTGTTTGTTGAGACCGATGAATTGTGGGTTTATGACCAAGTTTATTAATGAACAATATTTGAATCTTCTCTGAATTCTTTTATGTATGATTGGTTATCTTTGCAAGTCTCTTTCGAATTATCAGTTCGGTTTGGCATACTAGATTTGTTTTTCTTGCAATGGGAGAAGTGCTTAGCTTTGGGTTCAATCTTGTGGTGTCCTTTCCCAGTGACAATAGGGGCAGCAAGGCACGTATTGTATTGTTGCCATCAAGGATAACAAGATGGGGTAGTTATCATATTGCATGAATTTATCCCTCTACATCATGCCATATTGCTTAAGGCGTTACTCTGTTTTCTTGAACTTAATACTCTAGATGCATGCTGGATAGCGGTCGACGAGTGGAGTAATAGTAGTAGATGCAGGCAGGAGTCGGTCTACTTGTCTCGGACGTGATGCCTATATACATGATCATACCTAGATATTCTCATAACTATGCTCAATTCTGTCAATTGCTCAACAGTAATTTGTTCACCCACCGTAGAATACTTATGCTCTTGAGAGAAGCCACTAGTGAAACCTATGGCCCTCGGGTCTATTCTCATCATATCAATCTCTTATCACTTTATTATTTGCTTTGCTTTTTACTTTACCTTTTATTTTACTTTGCATCTCTATACCAAAAATACCAAAAATATTATCTATCATCTCTATCAGATCTCACTCTCGTAAGTGACCGTGAAGGGCTTGACAACCCCTAATCGCGTTGGTTGCGTTGAGCTATTTGTTTTGTGTAGGTACGAGGGACTCGCGCATAGCCTCCTACTAGATTGATACCTTGGTTCTAAAAAACTAAGGTAAATACTTACTCTACTCTGCTGCATCACCCTTTCCTCTTCAAGGAAATCCAACGTAGTGCTCAAGAGGTAGCAATAACCCCCTCGGGTTGTTACTAGATTTTCTATTCAATATTCAGATTTTTTTCCATTGTGATCTATGTCAGATGTATTGCTCAAGGAAAATGGAGCAGTGTTATCAAGCATTGCTAAATGTCTTCTTAAGTGGAGAAGATATCAAGAGCTACTTACAAGGAAGAAAGATGAGCTTTTCCACTTTGTTGTATCAGTTTACTTCCCCGTATATTAATTGTTGTGTATTGAACGGAATCTAAGTAATCCTTTTTTACAAAACAACATATATACACTTGTGTAGTTGTATGAGATGAATGGAGCAAGAACGGCATGCAGTATTTTCTTCGTCGCATCCACTAGCAGAATATTTCTATTTGGAAATGCTAATTGAAAAAAGGTATGCAGCATTAGTAATATCCTTCTAATATGTGGTCTGAGAGAGATGCCCGATAATGAGTGTTGTGTTGCTTGTAGATAGATTTTTCATGACTTCAACATGTGCCTTCCTCCTCATCGTGTGTTACCCTAAACCCCTATGAGTTCATATATCAGTTTTAATTATCCGCAAGTAAATTTTGATATTCTGTAATGTCTGTATGATTAGAATCCCATGGGAAACTATGCATTTTTTCCTAAGAAAATATATGACTTTAGACTCATATACCTACCTGAACCTGCATAATTTTTAGAATATTTTTTTAAACAAGGTACATGTCATGTTGTTTTAATTGGTTTTGGAAAACTTTCGTATTGTTTGGTCGGGGCCACATCAGATGCTCCTCTTGAGAAGCTGAATGATAATTTTGAGGTGTCTCATGAAATCTAATCATAACTTGCCTTCTCAAAAGAAAAGGGATACATCATTTATTTGATTCTTAGCTTTTGGTTAGAACCGTCATGCAAAGTTTACCTCACAAACTGGATTTTCCCCTAGACTAGCTTATTCTTTGTTTTTCTTAAGATTCAGCGATATAAATGTTAGCAAATAAACCAGTGCCTTGATTAGTAGTTTGGTAGTGTTTCTAGCTGCAGCTTTCGTCAGTAGTTTCAGTTAGCAATTTTCTTCAGTAGTTTCAGAAGTTTCAGTTAAACTGTTAGCAACGCCTGAGGACGTGGGCTGTATGATCTCGAGGCACTTTTGTAGGCCTGTAAGGACTTGTTCTCGGTCGTGGGATGGCACGATCCTATAAGAGGGCAAGACCCGTGGCATGTTTGTTTTCTGTCAGAGATAATAAAAGTGAAACAGAAAAGCAGCATTCAGAGCACTGCACAAACCTTCAGTGTTCTTCCTCTGTTCTTCTTCCACCTTGGGTGATAGAGAGAAAGAGTAGAGAGATTTTGAGGGAATTGTGAGTGCTGACAATAAAGTCGAATATTCAATATGGAGCCAAAGCAGCTCTAGGATGAACGGTGTGAAACAAAAAAAGCATAGAAAAGTCTGATCTTTTTGCAACAAACATATTTGTATCTTCTAACAAAATACATTTTTTCCTGAAGAAACGCCATATTTAGTGATTTGTGCTAGAAAAAGTGGTGCCCATGGAAGTGTTTTAAGACTTAACAGCACCAATTTTTTTTCTTCCAGATCACAACATGTTTTGTTTCTTCATTAGTATTTACACAGTTATAATGCTTGATATGCTTGAGTGTTTGGCAGGAGCACATGGGAAGGAAAGAGGGAAACTGATCTCACCATATTTAATTATCTTCTCAGGGACATGTGATTTCCTTTAATATGGTATTATGTAGTATGCATGGCTACACTAACCTAGGATTGGAACATAGAAGAAAGAGGACGGTTAGAGATGAAGGCACTGAACATCAGAAGACGGACACCGGAGTTGTCACCAGCAAATCACCTCTTGTAATTAAACTATTCGAATATTTTGTCATACGATATTTATGCAGATGTTGTTCCATAGCAATGTATAACTACTACACTAGAATATGTGTTTGAGCTTAGTTCTTACATGTCATGTGTCAAATATTAAATTGTATGAATAAACTTCGGATGACTGGCATTTATGATGTTTTCAATATTGCGGAATCAATTATTCATGTACATGCAACACTTTTGAATTTTAATATACTCTCGCATGTATGCAAATTATGTATAATGTGTTTCTATTTGCGTTTCCTCTCTTCATGCTGAGTTCTCTTGGATTCTGAGAAAAAGCTAGCAGTGTCGTCCCGATTGCCAAATGTGTGGTCAGATTTTCTATTTGCAGTCAGTAATGAGAAAACTGAGTAAGGACTAAGGAGAACAAAAAGTCTTCTTGCAAGGTCAAGATGGTGAAGAGAAGGTTTGGCTCGGACAAAAAGTATATGTAATCTCTAAGGACACAAGTTCTTATCTTGAATCAAATGGCAAGAGATGTGGAATTCCATCGATTTGTTGCTCGAAATAGTGTATAGAAATGGGTTCTTTGCAAGAAAGAATGGCTTCTACTAAAAAGGCGGCCGGAAACCATATGTTTGGTTGTGCTCGATGCCTACCTATCAACAATATAACGTCGTTTGATCAATGTCTAGGAACTTTTTTTCCTGGGACATAGCAATGAATAGGATCTTGGAAATAGTTTAAATAAACAACAATGTTTTGCCTGATCTTTTGTGAACCCGTAGCGTAGCACGGGCATCTTACTAGTTATTCAATAATTCTTCAGCTTGTCCAACGGTTCGTTCCCTAAAAACACAACCAGCACAACTATCTAGCAAATCCCTAGAAGCATCGGTTAGTCCATTTGTAATGCCCCAGACACATCCGCCGGTGGTCGTTACTCCTGGCGGGATCTAGACTGGCCCCACAGATGAATACTAGTATTTTCTGCGCACTTTGTCCTCACTCGTGCGCACCCGAAGCAACATCCCGGTCGGTCACCCATCCTGAAATTACTCCAAGCCGAGCATGCTTAGTTTTGGAGTTCTGTCCGAATGGGCTTCCGGACAAGAAGGAATTCCTTATTGATATGAGTACTGTATCATCCCTAATAAGCCAGGCTATCACATACACCCCCACTCAGAGGAATCGACGTCCTTGTCGGGCCACAAGAACGTTCCCTCTTGACACATACGTCTGTGCTTCCAGTCCTGCACATGTGCCATGCCGTGTGGACGACGGGTCACAAATGTCATGCAAAACATGACTGCGCACCTGTCTGCAAACATCCGTGTAACCGCGAGGGTCGGCTCTGATACCAACTTGTAACGCCCCGGACACACCCGCCGGTGGTCGTTACTCCTGGCGGGATCTAGACTAGCCCCACAGATCAATACTAGTCTTTTCTGCGCACTTTTTCCTCACTCGTGCACACCCGGGAGCAACTTCCCGGTCGGTCACCCATCCTAAAATTACTCCAAGCTGAGCATGCTTAACTTTGGAGTTCTGTCCGTATGGGCTTCCAAAAAAGAAGAAATTCCTTATTGATATGAGTAGTCCATCATCCCTAATAAGCCAGGCTATCACACCATTATAAAAGATATCAAGTATTGCATTTTTCTTACGAGGATGATCAAGCAAAGCATTAAGTAACTGGCAAAGCCTCCCCCAAGCTTGTGGGAGACTCTCTTCTTTAATTTGAACAAAGTTAAATATTTCCTGTAAAGCAGCTTGTTTCTTATGAGCAGGGAAATATTTTTCAGAGAAGTAATAAATCATATCATGGGAACTACGCACACAACCAGGAGCAAGAGTATTGTACCAAGCTTTAGCATCACCCTTTAATGAGAACGGAAATAATTTGAGAATAAAGTAATAGCGAGTTTTCTCATCATGAGTAAAAAGGGTGGCTATGTCATTCAACTTAGTAAGATGTGCCACAAGAGTTTCAGTTTCATAACCATGGAAAGGATCAGATTCAACCAAAGTAATTAACTCTGCATCGATAGAGAATTCATAATCCTTATCATCAATAAAGATAGGTGAAGTAGCAAACTGAGGATCACATTTCATTTTAGCGTTCAAAGTCTTTTCTTCATACTTGCATAATAATTTTTCTAGGTCATCTCTATCCTTACAAGCAAGAATATCCCTAGTTGCCTCCTCACCCGACCTCAGACGGTCAAGTCTCTGTGCATAAGTGTCATCCCTGGATCAGTATGCTCACACACACAGTACTCGAGGATTTATAACAGAGGTAAATCACATGTATAAAGTAACGTAAATACTATTACCTCAATCCAAATAGCGGAAGTAACAACAAGATTGTGGATTCCCATCAACACCAACGGCAAAGTTGAGTGTAGAAATCGTAACCCTAACGTATCACTTACTCGTTGTAAGAATCCTGCAACATGAGACGTTGCAGCCATGTAGGTCAGTACATTGAATGTACTGGCAAATTCACACTGTAGAGCAATGCTGAATAATGGCTATCACTACATGCATATTTGGCTGGTGGAGGCTCTAAGTTTAATTTTTGCATAAAGCTAATTTTTTCCTACAACAAAGGAATAGATTTTATTTAACTACAAAGTTGATTGAAATCATTGAGAAGGTTCCTCCAACTCAATCCCAAAGTAATAATTATAACCCAACAAATTATTTGAGTAAAGTGATGAGATCAACATGATAATTCAAGAACCAGATACTCAAGATGTCCATAACCGGGGACACGACTAATCATTATTACTTTGTACACTCTGTAGAGGTTTGCGCACTTTTCCCCACAAGACTCCATCGCCTCAGTTGTATCTCTCGCACTACATGATGTTTGAGAAACGGATGACCGAGACACAGTCTTTCAGAAGCATTAACTCTTTCGACGGGTAAACCGTACCACCTACATCCCCTACATCTGCTAGTTTACCACTGAAAGAGGTCACACACCCTACTAAACTATGCCAGAGCCCATAATGGCTTGTGGCTGCACACGGATGTTTCTAGCATGAATAATCTTATTATCCCTTTGAGCCTGGGTGGCGAACCATAAGATGATCACACGGATTCCCCGGGATCTCCTTGGACAACACTGGATTCCCCAGGTGTCTGGGCAATCCAGTGGTATCCCCAGGGTGCCCCAACCAATCCACCCAGATGTGTATTAAAGTAGCCACCTTAAGTTAAACCTTAGTTAACAATAGTCTCTCACATCTGTCATGAATCACTCAAACCAAACCACGCCTACGAGCATAGCATAGCAGTGTAAGCATAACGTAGAAGTAACTCCGAGGGTTTGAAATAAAGGACAATAGGTTTACCTCATCAACTACTTCCCAAAACCCACATGTTATCAGGGTCCTACTCATGCAATGTTTGAGGGTTGAAACTAATGCATAAAAACTGGGTATGAAGAGTATGATCAAAGTGTGAACTTGCCTTGTACTATTGATGAAGATGGTTCACACTCATAACTCCTGATAGTTCTACTCGTCACACTCCGGTCAATCTATCGTAAGCAAGCAATTGCATACATAAGCACTCATGCAAAAGAATTGAAGAAAAGATCTCGGAAAACTTCGAAAACAAGCAATTAACTCTTGCAACAGAAAACATTTCTAACAGTACCAAAATTAAGTGAATTTGGCCTTATCAAAAATAGTAGGTCAAGAGCTTCGATTCACAAAAAGAATCAACCAAA
This sequence comes from Aegilops umbellulata, assembly GCA_032464435.1. Taxonomy (NCBI): domain Eukaryota; kingdom Viridiplantae; phylum Streptophyta; class Magnoliopsida; order Poales; family Poaceae; genus Aegilops; species Aegilops umbellulata. The sequence goes on from CP136054.1 coordinate 127,739,074, forward strand.
TCGGAGTTACGAAACTCAAGTTATGATCAAAAGAAGTTTGAATTCAAATCTATTTGAAATCAAATTTTAAACTTTCAAAAACATGTTCAAGTTGGTTAGCTGTATAGACAGGATTATGATGAAGAAGTGGGCGTTGGTTTCGTTGGATTTGGACAATCGAGCAAAACGTAGTGATCCTTTGAAGATTAGGGACTAATCTGTAAAAACTTTAATCACAGATAGGTCCCTGACGAAAAATAATATAAAAAGAAAAAACTAAAAAGCGAGCGTTCATTTTCTAAACCTAACCAGCGAACATTCTCTAAATAAGTAAACCTAAACAAAACCGGTTTTATATAAAAAACCGATCTAGGGTTTTAAAAAAACCGAACAAAAAACGGCGGTTTTTACCGGCGACGGTTGGCTCCGGCGACGGCGGGCAACTCCGGCGGGACTCGGGGCGGGAAGTGTGGCGGTGTGGCGCGGATGCGACTCCGACGGACGACGTCTTCGTCCTCGGCGGTGGGGCAAGGCGCGGGCGCGTAGCGGCAAAGTGTGGCGGCGGCGGAAGGCGACGCGAACGGTGTCCATGGGGGCCCGGGTTGCAGCTTATAAAGGGTGAAGGGCGAGTGGCCTCGGGAGGCGTGCAGGAAGGGGCAAGGCGGGGTGAGGCAGCGGCAGCGTCGTGCGGGATCCGGCCTCCGGCTCGAGGTCGGGGACGGCGCGGCTGGGCTGGGCCGTGGCCTGGCCCGGTTGGGTGGGCCGGCCCAGTTCGGCAAGAAGAAGTTATTTTTAAGACATAAGAAAAAAAAACAATAAGATAGGCATATAATATATCAAAATATTTAGGAAAAGAGTGCTACTGCTGTAATAAAACCTCATAACAATCATTTTAAAAATTCTAAAATAAATTCAAATTTATTTCTCTCCAATTTTTCTGAAGTAGGGAATCATTTTACCCTAATTTCCATATATTTTATTTTTGGAGAAAAGTAAATTGAATAAAACCCAAATAACTCCAAATTGAAAAATAATTTCAAAGGGATTTTCTGTTTGATTCTTTTAAACTTCCAACTCATATTTCATATGTTTTGAAGAAGTCATTTATCTTCTCTCATGAAAATCATTGAGTTGCATAAAGTTTCTGAATTTGAAATAGTTCCAAATGGAATTCAAATCTTTTCAAAACCCTTTTCATTTATTTAAATGGAAGAAGTCATATCATCTTCATTCCAGGGTTTTGTGATGAAATGAATTTGAATTCATGGAGATCATAAATGCAAAATGAAAGTTTGGGAAAGTCCTTTTATTCCCTCTGATTTAACTTTCAAAAAGCTTCAAATTTCACTCAATTTCACTCAAGCAACCACACCACAATCAAACAATCAATCAAAACTATTTATTTAGTATAACATTCCAAAAATTTGAATTTTGGGATGTTACAAACCTACCACCCTTAAATGAATCTCGTCCTCGAGATTCGGAGAGGCTAGCAAGAAATAGGTTAGGTTTGGGGGTCTTCTCAAAATCCATCGATCGTCTCCAGGGGTCTGGGGTGCTACCACCCTTAGAAACATCGTTACGGTCCCATGAATACCCATATACTCCATCCTTATTCTTGACAGGGCCGTTCTTCTCAGATCTTCGGTATAGTTCCTTCTCGGGCTCTTCCGGTAGTGGCATAACCTTTTTCTCAATTCTTCTGTCCTTCCATCTTAGTAAGGTCCTTCTGAGACTAGGTCTTCTTAGCTGACAGGTCTGGCGCCAATACTAAACAACTATCGATATCTCATGGTGTTTAACAATCTATGGTTTCTCCTGCAGGAAATGGGTCTGGGTTGAACCTCACCTTATGACCTACGATTGGAAACAACTACCTTCTACAAGGAAAAGAATGTCATACCTGAGGGAGTCCTGGATTAGGGGGTATCCGGATAGCCGGACTATAACCTTTGGCCGGACTGTTGGACTATGAAGATACAAGATTGAAGACTTCGTCCCGTGTCCGGATGGAACTCTGCTTGGCGTGGAGGGCAAGCTTGGCAATATGGATATGTAGATCTCCTTCTTTGTAACCGACTCTGTGTAATCCTAGCCCCTCCGCTGTCTATATAAACCAGAGGGTTTAGTCCATAGGACATAACAACAACAACAATCATACCATAGGCTAGCTTCTAGGGTTCACCCTCTCTGATCTCGTGGTAGATCAACTCTTGTACTACCTATATCATCAATATCAATCAAGCAGGAGTAGGGTTTTACCTCCATCGAGAGGGCCCGAACCTGGGTAAAAACATCGTGTCCCTTGTCTCCTGTTACCATCCACCTAAACGCACAGTTCGGGACCCCCTACCCGAGATCCGCCGGTTTTGACACCGACATTGATGCTTTCATTGAGAGTTCCTCTCCGTCATCATCGTTAGGCTTGATGGCTCCTTCAATCATCGATAGCGATGCAATCCAGGGTGAGACTTTTCTCCCCGGAAAGATCTTTGTATTCGGCGGCTTCGTACTGCGGGCCAACTCGCTTGGCCATCTGGAGCAGATCAAAAGTTACGCCCCTGGCCACTAGGTCAGGTTTGGAAGCTTAAACTACACAGCCGACATCCGCGGAGACTTGATCTTCAACGGATTCGAGCCCCTGCGGAGTGCGCCGCACCGTCACGATGAGCATGATTTAGCTCTGTCGTCGGACAGTGTACCGGAGATCGCACCTGCAACCGCTCCGACCTTCAATTCGGAGCCAGCCGTGCCATCCATGGACGGGTGGCTAGACCCCGCACCGGAGGCCGCAGTCTCAGCGGCGATCGAGCCGAATACCAACCTTACCCTTCACGAAAGCCGTGACTCCAAGTTGCCGGATTCTTCTCCGGCCACGGACTCCGAACTGCCTACGCCCTTACCAATCGAATCCGACTGGGCGCCGATCATGGAGTTCACTTCCGCAGATATCTTTCAACACTCGCCCTTCAACGACATACTGAACTCTCTAAGATCTCTCTCCTATTCAGGAGAGTCCTGGCCGGAATATGACCGGCAGGATTGGGATGCGGATGACGAAGAAATTCGCCGCCCACCCACCACCCACTTAGTAGCCACTGTCGATGATTTAAGCGACATGCTAGACTTCGACTCCGAAGACATCGGCGGTACGAACGACGATGCAGGAGACGAACAAGAACCACTGCCCACAGGGCACTGGACAGCCACCTCATTCCATGATGTATACATGGTGGACACACCAAAAGAAAACGACAATGAGGAACGGAAGGACGAAGCAAAGGATCGTTCCCTCGAGAAGCAGTCAAAGCAATGGCGTAAGCGCCGCTCCAAATCCCGCCTCGGCAGAAACAGCGGTCATACAGACCCAGCGATAGAGCAGGGTGAGCCGGCGGACGACGAACATGGCATTGAACAACCGTACGACGATGGCAACACGGAGAACCAAGCCGCACAACCCGTCTCCGGCGAAGATAATAGTCCAGATTACCTCACGCCGGATAAGCTCCTGGAGCAGAAGAACCTCCATAAAAGGCTTGTCGCCACTGCGCGGAGCCTAAAAAAGCAGAAGCAAAAACTCAAGGCTGCAGAGATACACTTAGAATCAGATGGAGCAAAGTACTCAACACCGCAGACAAGTATGGCGGCAGTCGCCACACAAAGAGCTACCCGAAGCGAAAGCTACTGCCTGAATTTGATGAGGAGGCCTTAGAGCCCCCACAATCAAAAAACAAAGCAGCCATCGGGTCGGATAGACGACCTCATGGCCAACATAGAGCGGCAAACGACGCCGCACACAAGCCAGCACGTGATCCACATGAGGACTCGCATCAAAAGGACAGCCCAACCAGATCTATCTACGGGCCAAGAAAGCACGCTCCAGCACGCAATGCAACACACCAAAAATCCAAACACCACGGTACACCCAAATACAGGGGTGCCGCACACCCCCTATGTTTCACCGATGAGGTGTTGGACCATGAACTTCCAGAGGGATACAAACCCGTAAACATAGAGGCGTACGACGGAACAACAGACCCTGGGGTCTGGATTGAGGACTACATCCTCCATATCCACATGGCTCGAGGAGATGATCTCCATGCCATCAAGTACCTACCCTCAAGCTCAAAGGGCCAGCCAGGCACTGGCTTAAAAGCCTCCCCGAAAACACCATTGGAAGTTGGGAAGAGCTCGAGGACGCCTTTCCGGCAAATTTTCAAGGGACCTATGTCCGATCGCCGGATGCAGACAATTTAAGTCGTATAACTCAACAGCCCGGAGAGTCAGCCCGAAAGCATTGGAACAGATTTCTTACTAAAAAGAATCAAATAGTCGACTGTCCGGACGCCGAAGCCTTAACAGCTTTCAAACACAGCGTCCGAGACGAATGGCTCGCCAGACACCTAGGCCAAGAAAAGCCAAGAACAATGGCTGCATTAACAAGCCTCATGACCCGCTTTTGCGCGGGCGAGGACTGCTGGTTAGCACGATGTAGCACCAGCGACCCAAGAACATCCGAAGTCAGGGACGGGAACGGGAAGCCACGACGCAGCAAAAACCAGCGTCGAAATAAAGAAAACAGCCTGAAGAGCACGGCGTTAAACGCCGGATTCAAAAGCTCTCGGCCAGGTCAGCAAAAGCTGCCCTCCAAAGGCAACATAGATGAACTGTCTGGCCTAAACAAAATTCTGGACAAACTATGTCAAATCCACAGCACCCCCGATAAACCTGCAAATCATACCCATAGAGAATGTTGGGTCTTCAAGCAGTCTGGCAAGCTCAACGCCGAACACAAGGGGCTGGATACACCAAGCGAAGACGAGGACGAGCCTCACAAGCAAAGTAGTGGGAAACAGAAGAAATTCCCACCAGAAGTCAAAACAGTAAACGTGTTACACGTGATAAATAAAAACAACACGACACTCACTGAGATACGTGCCCCAGGGCCTATCACCGCGGAGTTCCGCCACTGGTCGGCCAGACCGATCACCTTTGACCACTGGGATTACTCAGCAAGTATCCGGCACGCAGGATGGGTTGCCTTGGTGTTAGACCCGATAATTGACGGATACCACTTCACACGAGTCCTGATGGATGGCGGCAGTAGTTTGAACCTGATATATCAGGACACAGTCCGCAAAATGGGGATATACCCAACAAAAATTAGCCATAGCAATATTTCCTTTAAAGGAGTAACGCCAGGCCCAGGGCCCCATTGCACGGGCTCCCTGCTACTAGAGGTTATATTCGGCTTCCCCGATAACTTCCGCAGCAAAAAGCTAACCTTCCACATCGCTCCATTTCAAAGTGGCTATCAAGCACTACTGGGACGCGAAGCTTTCGCTCGCTTTAACGCAATACCGCTTTACGCGTCTCTCATGCTTAAGATGCCCGGTCCACGCGGCATCATTACAGTAAAGGGAAATATTGAGCGCTCCTTGCGCGCGAAAGACCGTGCGACTGCCTTGGCAGCCGCACACTAGACGGCCTCACCAACTAGAGCATCTTACAGGTCGTTAAGACCACGGACGCGGCTAGATGAGTCCGGCTTAGCAATATAATTGATAAAGGTTTGATGGCTATACCCCTATAACAATATAAGGGGCTCCACGCGTGTAAACAAGTGACAATAAGGCTCAATTCTACCCATCTTGAACTATACTTGATTTATTTAGTATAACATACATTTTGCACGACAACTTCGCAACTAAGTTCCTCTCTTCTACAGATGACCATCGTGCTACACCCGTCCAGGATACGGCACAACGGAGACACAGGCGCAGACGTGCAGCAGGGACCCGTTCCAAGGATTCTCTTCCGATTAAGTCCCTGCGTAAACCTTTTTTTACTGTCTCTTGTTGATAAACATCCCCCGGATTCCCAGTAAAGCTGAGATGGATGCTGACGTATTGGCATGTGGCCACGTCAGATTATTGCACGTACCTGGACACCAGGGGCTTATTACAAAGGGCGATGTTTCGCCCGGTTGGGTTTGCCCGACTCCTGTGTTTTGCTACCTTACGTTCCGCTCTATCGGCTAAGGCGGCACCAGGAGAACTACTGCGATTGTGCCCTCGTTTAGCCAAGCGAGCACCTCAGTAGAGAAAGCCGAAAACTGACTGTCATGATGTAGCGTGAGACTGGTCAACCACTCGATGACCCAGCGGAATCTTCGGGATTCCTCCGCCTTACCGAAGGGCCGTTTCCCGGCCAGGCATGTACGCGCCCTGAATTTGGATGAGCGCGGAGCCACCAGGGGCTATATAGTAGCCCCACTGTCAAACTCCTATGGCTAAGTGAAAGTGATAAAGCATTATAGTCCTATTGCCTAGTTCGCTGCGCTATCACCTCCTTAATGGACCAAGACGTTGGATCAAGTGTGAATATGCGTCTTCTGCGAGCACCCCCGCATTATATGCGTGGGGGCTGAAGCCGACGACTGCCATCTTTTAGGTTATATACATATATACATAAACGACCGCACATGAGGTATTATAATTCTTGCAGGCACAAGTATAAAAAGCCTTTACATTTTAGCAAACATTGTTTTCAATGGGAATACATGTCATTAGAACATAATATTCTTCTAGCACTGCGCCTCTATTGAACGAGCGCCCTCAAGAACTTCTTGGAAGTAGTGCTCGGTAGGTACTCGGCTTCGGTCCGAGTCTTGGGCCGCAATGGCGGTGGCCTCCATCTCTGCCCAGTATGTCTTGACACGGGCAAGGGCCATCCGCGCACCCTCTACGCACGCCGACCTATTCATCGCGATGATATGCGGCACGACACCAAGGAACTGCTGCACCAAACTAAAATAACCGTTTGGCTTTGGCCTTTCCGGTCGCAGATGATCCACAACAGACCTCATGGCAAGTCCGGACAATCTATTCAGCTCGGCCCATTCAGCCAACCGTCAGTCAATGGAAGCAGACGCTCTGGATCGTCAAACTGTGACCAGAACAGCTTCTCCACTTCACGACCTTTTTGATCTCGGAAGTACTCGGCCGCATCGGCAGCACTCGCTGCCAGGTCAAGGTATGCATCCGCCGAACTCCATAGCCAGTCTAAAGAGGCTTACTTCGGATCGCCGAACTTCATCCGCAGCATAAAGGGCTTCCCAGCCACGATATCTCTGGCCTGATGCAGCTCCTCCTTCATCGCTCTCATGGCAGAGCGGGTGTCTTTGGCCGTCACCACGGCCCTCTCTAGGTTCGCCCTCTTTGCTTGATCTTCCTTTTCAATAATCTTGTAACGGACAGTGGCATTCTTCAACTCCACAACCATATTGGCTATTTTCTCCTTGCTTTGGCAGTGAGCAGCATGTTCGGCTTTCAGCTCCTCGATTACCTTTAGGGCAGCCGCATCACTTTTCTTGGCTTGTTCTTTGGCTCGGGCAAGTTCCGCCCGAAGGTTCTCCACGGCCACGGCTCCATCTGCATTCAAAACACATGTTATACATACTGGCATCATGCTCCTCTTATCATGTGCCACTGGAGAAATTACATACCTTGCGCCTCGTCAAGCCGCTTGTTGACAAGTACGATGTCGGCATCTGCCACGTCAAGCTGCCGCTTTAACTCGGCAAATTCATCAGTCCGGCTGGCCACCGGACACTTCGCCACCTGCATATTAAGGCGGCAAAATTATACCTGGGACTATGATCCTCTACGCGATGTCGTCTTCGGCAGCACCCAGAGTATCAGGGGTTACTATCTACACAGGGCGCATCTTAAAGTATGCGGTACTGTCAAAAAGGTACATCATTTCACGTACCTCAAAACCTGTCAGTAGACTCATGACAGCTTCATGCAACCCGCTCTCCGCGGACGAAATCCTTTCAATTACCATACCCATCAACGTACGGTGCTCTTCTGAGATAGACGCTCGCCCTAGCAGATCCCTCAGTAACTCCGACCGCGCACCAGACGGTGTCGGACTCATTCGATTGCTTTTCTCAAAAGCCGGATACTGAGGGCTTCGGGTGGCCATATGACTACCTTCTGGCCTTGCCGGATCAGGAGAAACCCTCTGCCACGACACCTCGGGGTCGCCTGCCTCATGAGGCGGTATGGCAGAGGCGTTCCGCTCTCCATCATCTCTGGAAGAAGATCCCCCGAAGACGAGCTCTGCTGAGAAGGGCTAAGATCCAAACTACAAGATAAATGCTTCGGTTATTTTCCTCAGGAGTAAAGCAAGGTTTTTTCTCATTATTAAATACCCTTTTACTTACAGCTTGGTGGAGGGTTGATCCCCTTGAGGGCATAGTACGGCCGGGGTATCCCCCGGTATAGGACCCTCTGGCGAAGATTTCTTGCCCCGCTTTGAGACCATTGTATCCAGGTCTTCAGAGGCGGTCCTCTTCTTCCCCTGAGGAGAGGAATTTTCGATTCCTCCCTTCCGGCCAACCTCCTCCGCGGAGGCAGTAGCTTCCTTGTTCCCCCCTTCATATTCTCCCAAAGGCGCTTGATAAGGCGCGATCTCCAACATCCTGGTTAACACAGGATCTGGCGAGGTCTCAGGAAGGGGGGCCGGACACCTGATCAACTTTGCCTTCGCTATCCACTCCTGGTTCAAGAGCGGCTCTTTTTTAAAGGGCGATGTTGCGATAAATAAACGGATGGTGTGTTTGGACACAGAGCTACTTACTTGGGTATCCAGACGATTGCAGCTTAGACCTGCGTCCTCAGTAGAGTCCGGACACATTATTTGTTGTCCGAAGAATGATTTTTACATCTTCGCGGGCGTCATGCCAAGGAAATGTTGAAGAGCTCGCGATCCCTCCGGATTGAACTCCCATAGGCGGAGGGGACGACGTTTGTAGGGCAGGACTCGGCGAATTAACATGACTTGCGTCACCACGACCAGACTGACATCTCTCTCTAGGAGATCTCGGATGCAGCTCTGCAATATGGGCACATCCTTTACTGGCCCCCAGTCTAGCCCCTTGTTGACCCATGACATCAGTCGTGGCGGGGGACCCGAGCGAAAAACAGGTGGAGCCACCCACTTGGTACCCCTGGGAGCTGTGATATAAAACCACTCTTGTTGCCATAAGCTGGACTCCTCTTGGAAAGAGCCCTCGGGCCATGGGGCGTCAGCATTTTTGCTTATTACGGCGCCTCCGGACTCTGCATGCCGCCCCTCGATCATCTTCAGCTCCACTTTGAAGGTCTTGAGCCACAATCCAAAATGAGGAGTAATACGGAGGAAAGCTTCGCACAGGACGATGAACGATGAAATATGGAGGATAGACTCCGGAGCTAAATCATGGAAGTCCAGCACATAATAGAACATGAGCCCCCTCATGAAGGGATCCGGCGTGAAGCCTAGCCCTTGGAGGAAGTGAGGTACGAATACGACACTCTCACCAGGCTTGGGAGTGGGAATAACTTGCCCTTGAGCAGGCAGCCTATGCGGGATTTCACCGGTCAGGTACCTGGCCTCCCTTAGCTTTATTATGTCCTCCTCCGTGACGGAGGAAGGCATCCACCGACCTTGAAGGTTGGATCCGGACATGATCGGAGGTCTGAAGCGCCTAAACCTAAGCTTTGGGTGTTGGAACTCGAGGCAGGAGGCAGATTTGATTGAGGCCAAAATAAAAGAACAGGCCTTGGTTCTTTATAAAGAGATTGAATACCAAGAGCCCTCCTCGTGACCGTTTGGGACTTACCTCCGATTGAGGGGTCATACCAACGGGCGCGATTGGGTTACCCACGTCCGTGTTGATGAGAATCCCATAAATAAAGGGGACATGATCTCTGGTTCGACAAGACGTGCCAAGGAAACCGCCTCGCAAAATGCGCTGAGGTTGGCTGCAAATACGGTTCGAATAAAAGCTTGGTTGTGGTGTGATGTCACACTATGGGATACGTCAGCAGATTAGATTTGTGGAAATATTATTCTCCCTACGGTGGTGTGTGGGAATTGTTTTGTAGAGCCGGACACGATCCTCGTGTTCAAAATCTTCTATGAAGTATTCGGAGGGGAACCCACCTTGCAATGCCGAAGACAATCTGCGTGCCGGACTCATCGTCATTGAAGCCTGGTTCAGGAGCTACTGAAGGAGTCCTGGATTAGGGGGTATCCGGACAGCCGGACTATAACCTTTGGCCGGACTGTTGGACTATGAAGATACAAGATTGAAGACTTCGCCCCGTGTCCGGATGGGACTCTCCTTGGCGTGGAGGGCAAGCTTGGCAATATGGATATGTAGATCTCCTTCCTTGTAACCGACTCTGTGTAACCCTAGCCCCCTCCGTGTCTATATAAACCAGAGGGTTTAGTCCGTAGGACATAACAACAACAACAATCATACCATAGGCTAGCTTCTAGGGTTTAGCCTCTCTGATCTCGTGGTAGATCAACTCTTGTACTACCCATATCATCAATATCAATCAAGCAGGAGTAGGGTTTTACCTCCATCGAGAGGGCCCGAACCTGGGTAAAAACATCGTGTCCCTTGTCTCCTGTTACCATCCGCCTAGACGCACAGTTCGGGACCCCCTACCCGAGATCCGCCGGTTTTGACACCGACAATACCATTCTGAGGTTCAAACAAGGTTTTTGATATCGTCGTCTCTCTACTATGGGTAAGTCACTCAGATTTACCATCCCATATAGCAAAGGCGAATAATAAGAGTAAGTCGGTATGGTGATCAATCCATCCCGCACCCAAATCATTACCATGTATATGGTTTAGCGAATCTCGCATTCTAACACTCGGTCATCCTCACAAGCATTGCAGAATTTCTCTTGTCGACGAACAAAGTTCAGATAAATCCATTGATTCTGTCAGCCAAACAAACATCTATCATTCCTTCACAACTCTCAGGTTTTGCGTTACTCCTATAAGATCGTCTATCGATAAAGGCATAACTTCTTCTAGGGTTTTTCCTTTAGCAAGAGTGTGCTTGCTTCTTGGCAGGTCCTGGAGCCTGTGGGTTATGGCCCATCTCCTCACTTGTAAACCTTGAGCTCATTATCGGGGCAACTGATCATTATTCCAACATCCAGCTTCCCAACATTCTTAAATCCATCCAATTGTACAGTCTCCCTTCCTTCTGTTGGTACCAAACTAAAACCTGATTACTCCGACTCAGCATAGAGTTACAGTTGCTCCTTACTACCAACATTATACCTCCTTTATATCCAATAGTACTTCATCCCTTCATACTCTTGGGATATCCCACCTATTGAGACAAAACTCATACTTACTTTATCCGTAGTCCACTTCATGGAATATCATTATCTTTTCCAGGGGTCCAGTGTCCTCACAGCGTACTGCCACCCTTGAAATGCAAAAATTCTTCCATACACCATATTTCTCATATCCTCAAAAATGGTCAAACTCCTTCTTCATAAAGTAACAACTCAAAAATCCAAATCAGTACCAACGATGCTAACTTTATTTTATTCTCAAATTACTACAATCTCCTGCATTTCCATTACATGCCTCAACTCATTGCCTCAATATAAGGAAAATGTTCTCACTACTACTACTATACTTGTCACAAACACAACTAATTATCACAAGTCTCCTTCTCCTTGGGACAATCTCTGACAAAGTGCCCTGCTTCATTACAACAAAAGCATATTACTTCCGACAAGTCTCGTGGTTTCCGTATGATTACATAGCCTCCTTGGGTCCTCGGCTTCGTTTTTGGACAATCGCTGAAGTAGTGCCCTGAATCTGTCGGCATTCTGGGAACGGGGGTCCCCAGACTTGCCTGCCTGTGGCCTGCGGCGTGGCTCAAAGGGGCCCCAGCACGGCCCATCTTCATCAACACAGACCCAAGACCCCCGCGAGGGGCCAAGCCTCGCGGGGCGGACGACACGGAGCTTCCTCAGGCACAGCCTCATCAGGCTGGCTCGTGAGGAGGCAGAGAGATCAAGGCGGGGTACCTCACGAGGTGCCCGTGACGCAAGCCATGACGACCAAGGGCGCCAGGCGGGCGCTAGCCCGCGCAGTGTCCTCCTTTCCTCTTTGGTGCAAAGGGAACAAGCGCAGGCGAGAGCATCAAGCAAAGGCACCCGTTTCGGTGCAACGAGACCAAGACCAGCCCAACGGCAGGGAGGAAGTCATTGTGCAGCCCAAGCCAGCGTCACCACCAGAGCCTTTGGCAGGCGAGGACCAACTTTAGTCAGGATAAGTGTACCAGATGTTCCCCTTCAAAATGGCCAATTGTTGGCGCCCTTCCCGCTCAATATTTGGGAAGAGGCCCAGGGCCTTTGCCTATAAATAGGACTAGCCACCCCCAGGGGAGGGGAGCATCACAAGGAGAGAGGATCGAGAATCGGCCAACCTAGAAATAAGCTGGGATCGGATCGAGTAGCATCACACACAGAGAAAGAGAGAGAGAGAGAGAGAGAGAGAGAGAGAGAGAGAGAGAGAGAGAGAGAGAGAGAAGGGTGACTGAACTCCTCCTAGCAGTTCATTGCCCCAGCCAAGAACAGGCCCTCGCGAGGCTGTTCTTCCTTGTATTTCTCATCATCATCAACCCAAGAGGCAATCCAGCACACCACAAACTAGAGTAGGGTATTACACCACAATGGTGGCCCGAACTAGTATAAACCCTGTGTCTCTTGTGCTGTTCTTTCCATAGCTTAGATCTTAGTGAGGCGGTGGGGTGCAGGTAGGTAGAAGGCGAAATCTCCGCGCGCACCCCAGTGTTCGAACCTCAAGGGTCTGCTGGAACCCGAAATCCGACATTTGGCGCGCCAGGTAGGGGTGCGCCGGAATTCGTCTTCCACCGCCCCGTTCTCCTCCGACCATCGCGTCCATGTCTGACGCTCGTCGGGCCCGCGCCGAGCGCCGAGCCGCTCTCGCTTCCCGCGTCGCCCAGACGGCTCCTGTCGGCGGGCGTCCTCGCCGTTCCCCGTCACCTGCCGTCAACGCCGCCACCGGCCCGGCGGGAAACGAGAAGCAAGCGTCGTCTCAGCATCCGTCCGTGCGGCAAGACGGCTGCACCGCTACTCCCTCGCTCACCCCAGCTGGTTCTTCGTCCCGCGCGCTCCGCGCACCCATGGAGGCTCGAGCTGCGCTCATCGCGGCAAACGAGCTCCTGCGCTACCGTCCCGTCGACGACGTCTACGAAGAATGGCTCGACCGCGTCGCCGAGCTCGTCCGCGCCACAGGGGGCTCTCCTGCGCCGTCCTTTCTGCTGCACCGCACCCCGCCCTGCGCGGGCGACGAAGCTCCGGGGGTGCCCCAGCCGCCTCCTCCTCAAGAAGGCACCCTGGCTCCAAGGCGCGTGGCCCCTGGGCGGAACCCGCTCCGTCAGGTGCCGGCGCGGCAAGAGCAGAGCTGCCAAGAAGTCCCTCGCCCGCAAGAAGCTGCCCGGGTGCTCCCTGCTCCAGCACGTCGCGACCATGCTCCTGCTCCCGCGCGACAAGACCCCGCACTGCTCCCAGCTGCAGCGCATGGGGACCTGCAAGACCAAGCTCTCCGTCACCCAAGGCCTCCCATAGCCATAGCAGGCTGCCGTGCCTTCACCACCGAGCTACGCAGCGTCACATGGCCCGGCAAGTTCAAGCCAGACCTGCCTCCTCGTTATGACAGCACGACCGACCCTGCGGAGTTCCTCCAGCTCTATGAGCTGGGCATCGAAGCTGCCAACAGAGATGAGAAGGTCATGACGAACTGGTTTCCCATGGCGCTCAAGGACGGGGCCCGCACCTGGCTCCTGAACCTGGCTCCAGGCACGATCTCCTCCTGGGACAAGATGCGCACCCGCTTCATCGCCAACTTCCAAGGTACTCGCGACCGGCCACCCGCCGTGAGCGATATGTGCCGCATCAAGCAACAACCCGGAGAGACCCTGTAGAAGTACATCCAGCGCTTCAACAACACACGCCTCAAGATTCCCAAGGTGACCAAGGAGGCCATCATCTCAGCCTTCTCCGACAGCATGCGCGACGTCAAGATGAAGAAGGAGCTGGCGATGCATCAAGTCCTGTGCACTTCCTTGGAGCTGTTCAACTTGGCGACCAAGTGCGCCAGGGCCGAGGAAGGGCGCCTCTCCCTCCTCGAGCTGCCTGCAGCAGACCCAGAAGAGAAGCAGCCCAAGGCCAAGGATGTGAAGCGCAAGGGGGCTGCCGTGCTCGCGACAGAACCAGACACCAAGCGGGGCAGAGATCAGCCCAAGTCTTCCAAGGGCAGTCGGTACTGTGTGTACCACGACCTCCACACCCACAACACCAACGAATGTCAAGAGCTCCGAGCCGTGCGAGAAGGAAGGATCGGCCGTCGCCCCGACCGCGGTGACCGGGGCTACGGTCGAGGAGGAGGAACGAACGCAGGACGCTGGGAAGACCGCGGCCCGCGCCAAGGGTGGCGCGATCGACCTCGCGAGGACCGCTGGCAAGACCCGCCTCGCGAGGGAGACTCGAGGGATCAACCTCGCGAGGATCGCCCGCAAGGCAACGCAGGCCTCCCTCCGCTGCCACTGCAGCCAAAGAGAAACGAGGACCGCCATCAGGACGAGGGGGGTGGGGGCTTCCAGGAGCCGCGCGCGATCGCCTGCATCCTGGGCGGGGCTCAAGCCCCAGCCTCTTAGTGCATCTTCAAGCAGTTCGCCCACGAAGTAAATGTAGTCCTCCCCAAGCTCGAAGCCGCGCGCCCTCTCAGGTAGTCGGCGTGCGCCATCACGTTCAGCTCAGCGGATCAGCTCAAGTGCGCGGCCACAGCCGGAGTCCTCCCGATGCTTTGTTCCCCAATCATCAGCAACGTGCTGGTCACCAGAACCCTCATCGATGGCGGGGCAGGGCTCAACGTCCTGTCCGTGGAAACATTCAACAATCTCCAAGTGCCCTACAACCAGCTTCAGCCAACCAAGCCTTTCTCCGGAGTCACCGACGGCTCCACGGTCCCGATTGGGCAGGTCCGCCTCCCTGTCACTTTCAGGGCACGCGACAACTACCGCACCGAGCTCATCGACTTCGATGTCGCTCACATTCACCTGCCGTACAACGCCATCCTTGGGTACCCAGTGCTGGCCAAGTTCATGGCCGTAACTCACCATGGCTACAACGTCCTCAAGATGCCAGGAAGTGGCGGAGTCATCACGGTGCCCTGTGAAGAGAAGGACGCGGTGTGTTCCCTGGAACGAGCCTTTCAGGCCGCATCACTAGAAGACCCGGATCGCGGAAGCAGGAGGTTTCCCGAGACCACCCCCAAGAAGAAGAAGACACCCTCAGGAGGCAGGCCCCTCATGGCCCGCGCCTGCCCAGGGGGAACCTCCTTCCATCGCATAGGAAAGCGCGCCCGGCGCCCTCCTCAGGCAGGGCTCGGGGGCTCTCCCCTGGAGGGCCACCGACCTGGCAAAGGTCACGAGGGAGGCGCTTGGGCACCACGTGGAGGCGTGTTTCGAAGCATGTTTCCCTCAAGAAGGAGTAAGGCAAGGAGGGCCAGACCCTCAGGAGTTCGTCAGCAAAGCCATTCAGGAGCTGCAGGAGTCAAGAGTCATGAGAGGTGGCCGCCGCCTACCAGCTGTGGCTCCCCATCCAGGCGAGGATGGTGGGCTGCGCGTCTGCATCGACATACCAGGTCTCAATCGAATCGCCTCTCTGGAGCGCCTCTGGCCCTCGCGAGTGGGGCGCTGCAAAGGGCCACCCCACAGCTACGTTCGCATGCCTTACGGCTTGCCGAACGCGGCTGCCATGCACCAGCGCCTCATGAGGGGCATCATGGAGGCTCAAGAGGCCAGGCATTCTGCAGCCTTGGCGGAGATGGAGATGGTCCGCGAGGAGCCACCAGCGCCTCCGGAGCCTCCCGAGGCCCCTGGGCCTGGGGGCTCGTGAGGATCGGCTTCCGCAGCCCACCGAGTCTGCTACACCAACACTCCTTCGTCCTCAACATCATTAGGTGACATCTTTCAAGTTTCATTTCTAGCTGGGAGCGCCCCCCAGGGCTGCATTATTCCCAGGACACGTGGGTCCATCCCTGCGGCATGTATCCTTTTATTTCATGTTGTTAGCTTACTTTGTTAGGGGCGCCCCTCGGGCTGCATGATCCCCGAGTCGCTTGGGCCTGACCCAGTGATGTCCGCCTTCCTAGCATCTATTTGAATGAATCCACTCCTTCGCAGCTAATGTGTTTGACCTAGTTGCCCGCTCAACTGACACCAACTGACGGAGCTGCTCCCAAAACGGCACGATGCTTGCGCATGGGTCCGTCCCTGCAACGCCGACAAACCTGAATGGCTGAGCTCTGGCCGCGGCAGCCCCGCATGGCGCCACCTCGTCAAGCCTTCAGTGCCTCATCGCCCCTCGGAAGCAACCAATGGCTGACTGTCAATTGTCATGGCAACCCCTCGTTCTTTCTCTGATGAGTCTACAAGATCTCCTAAAGGAGCTGCATCAGGCGAGGCCCTTGCGGTGTCTCCTTCACTCTCATCCGCGTGAACCGCTTGCACGTTAAAGGGGGGTGCCTGAGCATCGCGACTCAGGGCTCCTACTGGCTCTCCAGCCCTCACCCTCTGGCCTTATCCACGACATCGCGACTTGGCATACCAGCGACGACTGAGACTCGCTCGAGGGCCGGGACCCAAGGACGTAGAGCAGAAAGGGGAGCAAAGGCGAGAGGGGAGGGACACGTGAGGACCTCGCCGAGCAACCTCACGCCTGCCGATGCACGGACCCGGCGACACACCAGGGAGCGGTCCCTGATTCTCGAGATAAGTCACCACCCGGAAGCACCAGCTACCGTGGCACCATCCCCGCACCTAATGCAATCCCGTGTTAGCGACGTCGCTCTCCTTTCTCACCGAACGACGGCTGCTTGAGCGCCAAAGGGGACCCCCTGAGCATCGCGACTCAGGGGCTCTTATTGGACCCCGGGTCGCTCACCTCCTGGCCTTGACCACGGCATCGCGACCTGGCATACCAGCGACGGCTGAAGCCGCCTTGGTACTGGGACCTGTCGGTGCAGAGCACCAAGCCCTCGTGAGGTTCGAAAGGGAGAACTGAGCTAAGACGGAATGAGCAACTCGCACAATTCTACGATAAGGATTATATTAACAAACAGGATCACAGGCACCTTACAAGCCCCCACGGGACACGTCTTTGATTCCTCGCAGGGAACAGATCCTAAAAGGACGCTAACTACACGCGCCCCTGCAAAAGACGCCATCATCAATAGTGGGCCGTCAAGCACCAGCGCCAACCCCATCCAGATCAGAGTCGGGGACGGCCTGACGAGCCCGCCCTGCTCCAGGAGCGGCGCCGGCTCGGGGGCTCGTAGCTGTCGTCGCTCGTCTCCGGAGTCGCGAAGAGCTCGCCGGAGTCGCTGGATCCTCCGACGCCTCCTGAGGAGCCGCCAAGGGAGCGGTCGGCGGGCCCAGTCCTCGCCGTAGCAGCGCTCCGACCACCTCTCCCGGGGCAGCACTCCAGCCGGCGCCCGTTCGCATCAAAGACCTTGAAGAACATCACCGAAGCACCGTCGTACTCCAAGGGGATCGCAAAGGCGCCTCTTGTCCTGCAAACCCGGGCGATTTTGCCCTAGCCTCGAGTCATGAAGACCTCGCCCGGGGCAACGACCGCGACCTCTGCCTCGGTCGCGAGGGTGCTGCAGCCGGCGTGCTGCAGCCAAAGCTCCAGGAGTTCTCCCTGCGGGATGATGGAGGCGAAGAAGGGAGTAAGGCGAATCCAAGACTGAGGAGGCATGGCGGCGTGGAGCACGAACTCTCGGGAGGAGCCCTCGGTGTGGACCCCAGGGGGGACGACCAACACCTTCGTGACGCGTCGGCACCGACGGCGGCGCCGCCTGTGGCGATCGGCATCGGCTCCTTCAGAGCCCTCGAAGTGGGCGTACAAGGGAAGCGGGAACCACGGCGGTGGCCGCTCGCACCAGGGCCTCGACACCACCTGATGGGCCCCCTCATCCCGGCGGCAGAGGGTGAGCCGTTTCTTCGGCGGGAGCGGGTCTGGTTCCTCTCGGGGAGCCTTTCCCTTCTCTGCCACCAAAAACCGTCGGATCGGAGCCATCGCAGCAAGACGGAGCAAGGACTGGGAAGAAGGAGAAGCAAAGAAGAGATGGACTGGAAGGGCGCGTGCCGTTCCGTACTTATGGCCGGCGAAGGCCAACCGCCGACCTCCACGATCGCAGGTAATCATGACCCGCTTTGCATGCAGGGACTTGTCCAATCCGTGCAGTTGCCGAGGCGTCGTGGGGAAGTGGAGAAGCCCACGCCCAATCAACTGCCATGCGGCGCCCAAGGCCGCAGGCTGTTAGGGCCCGCGGCGCTTCGCCCTTGCCCTTTCGCCTCCCTGCACGACCAAGTCCGGGCGCGCCATGGGCCCGGGGGCTACTGTCGGCGTCCTGGGAACGGGGGTCCCCAGACTTGCCTGCCTGCGGCCTGCGGCGTGGCTCAAAGGGGGGCCCAGCACGGCCCATCTTCATCAACACAGACCCAAGACCCTCGCGAGGGGCCAAGCCTCGCGGGGCGGACGACACGGAGCTTCCTCAGGCACGGCCTCATCAGGCTGGCTCGCGAGGAGGCGGAGAGATCAAGGCGGGGTACCTCACGAGGTGCCCGTGACGCAAGCCATGACGACCAAGGGCGCCAGGCGGGCGCCAACCCGCGCAGTCTCCTCCTTTCCTCTTTGGTGCAAAGGGAGCAAGCGCAGGCGAGACCATCAAGCAAAGGCACCCGTTTCGGTGCAACGAGACCAAGACCAGCCCAACGGCAGGGAGGAAGTCATTGTGGAGCCCAAGCCAGCGTCACCACCAGAGCCTTTGGCAGGCGAGGACCAACTTTAGTCAGGATAAGTGTACCAGATGTTCCCCTTCAAAATGGCCAATTGTTGGCGCCCTTCCCGCTCAATATTTGGGAAGAGGCCCAGGGCCTTTGCCTATAAAAAGGACTAGCCACCCCCAGGGGAGGGGAGCATCACAAGGAGAGAGGTGTCGGCGTTCTGGGAACGGGGTCCCCAGACTTGCCTGCCTGCGGCCTGCGGCGTGGCTTAAAGGGGGGCCCAGCACGGCCCATCTTCATCAACACAGGCCCAAGACCCTCGCGAGGGGCCAAGCCTTGCGAGGCGGATGACATGGAGCTTCCTCAGGCACGGCCTCATCAGGCTGGCCCGCGAGGAGGCGGAGAGATCAAGGCGGGGTACCTCACGAGGTGCCCGTGGCGCAAGCCATGACGACCAAGGGCGCCAGGCGGGCGATAGCCCGCGCAGTGTCCTCCTTTGCTCTTTGGTGCAAAGGGAGCAAGCGCAGGCGAGAGCATCAGGCAAAGGCACCCGTTTTGGTGCAACAAGACCAAGACCAGCCCAACGGTAGTGAGGAAGTCATTGTGGAGCCGAAGCCAGCGTCACCACCAGAGCCTTTGGCAGGCGAGGACCAACTTTAGTCAGGATAAGTGTATCAGATGTTCCCCTTCAAAATGGCCAATTGTTGGCGCCCTTCCCGCTCAATATTTGGGAAGAGGCCCAGGGCCTTTGCCTATAAATAGGACTAGCCACCCCCAGGGTAGAGGCAATCACACAGAATCGGCGAATCACATATTTGGCCAACCCAGAAACAAGCTGGGATCGGATCGAGTAACATCACACAGACAGAGAGAGAGAGAGAGAAGGGTGACTGAACTCCTCCTAGCAGTTCATCGCCCCAGCCAAGAGCAGACCCTCGCAAGGTTGTTCTTCCTTGTATTGCTCATCATCATCAGCCCAAGAGGCAATCCACCAAACCACAAAATAGGGTAGGGTATTACACCACAATGGTGGCCCGACCTAGTATAAACCCTGTGTCTCTTGTGCTGTTCTTTCCATAGCTTAGATCTTAGCGAGGCGGTGGGTGTAGGTAGGTAGAAGGCGAAATCTCCACGCGCGCCCCAGTGTTCGAACCTCAAGGGTCTGCCGGAACCCAAAATCCGACATTTGGCGCGCGAGGTAGGGGTGCGCCGGAATTCGTCTTCCATCGCCCCGTTCTCCTCCGACCATCGCGTCCATGTCTGACGCTCGTCGGGCCCGTGCCGAGCGCCGAGCCGCTCTCGCTTCCCGCGTCGCCCAGACGGCTCCTGTCGGCGGGCGTCCTCGCCGTTCCCCGTCACCTGCCGTCAACGCTGCCACCGGCCCGGTGGGAAACGAGCAACAAGCATCGTCTCAGCATCCGTCCGTGCGGCAAGACGGCCGCACCGCTACTCCCTCGCTCACCCCAGCTGGTTCTTCGTCCTGCGCGCTCCGCGCACCCATGGAGGCTCGAGCTGTGCTCATCGCGGCAAACGAGCTCCTGCGCTACCGTCCCGTCGACGACGTCTACGAAGAATGGCTCGACCGTGTCGCCGACCTCGTCCGTGCCGCAGGGGGCTCTCCTGCACCATCCTTTCCGGTGCACCGCACCCCGCCCTGCGCAGGCGACGAAGCTCCGGGGGCGCCCCAGCCGCCTCCTCCTGAAGAAGGCGCCCTGGCTCCAAGGCGCGTGGCCCCTGGGCGGAACCCACTCCGTCAGGTGCCGGCGTGGCAAGAGTAGAGCTGCCAAGAAGTCCCTCGCCCGCAAGAAGCTGCCCGGGCGCCCCCTGCTCCAGCACGTCGCGACCATGCTCCTGCTCCCGCGCGACATGACCCCGCGCTGCTCCCAGCTGCAGCGCATGGGAACCTGCAAGACCAAGCTCTCCGTCACCAAGGCCTCCCGTGGCCACAGCAGGCTGCCGTGCCTTCACCACCGAGCTATGCAGCGTCACGTGGCCCGGCAAGTTCAAGCCAGACCTGCCTCCTCGTTACGACGGCACGGCCGACCCTGCGGAGTTCCTCCAGCTCTATAAGCTGGGCATCGAAGCTGCCAACGGAGACGAGAAGGTCATGGCGAACTGGTTTCCCATGGCGCTCAAGGACGAGGCCCGCACCTGGCTCCTGAACCTGGCTCCAGGCACGATCTCCTCCTGGGACGAGATGCGCACCCGCTTCATCGCCAACTTCCAAGGTACTCGCGATCGGCCACTCGCCGTGAGCGACATGCGCCGCATCAACCAACAAACCGAAGAGACCCTGCAGAAGTACATACAGCGCTTCAATAACGCACGCCTCAAGATTCCCAAGGTGACCGAGGAGGCGATCATCTCAGCCTTCTCCGACAGCATGCGCGACGTCAAGATGAAGGAGGAGCTGGCGATGCATGAAGACCTGTGCACTTCCTTGGAGCTGTTCAACTTGGCGACCAAGTGCGCCAGGGCCGAGGAAGGGCGCCTCTCCCTCCTCGAGCTGCCTGCAGCAGACCCAGAAGAGAAGAAGCCCAAGGCCAAGGATGTGAAGCGCAAGGGGGCTGCCGTGCTCGCGGCAGAACCAGACACCAAGCGGGGCAGAGATCAGCCCGAGTCTTCCAAGGGCAGTCGGTACTGTGTGTACCACGACCTCCACACCCACAACACCAACAATGTCAAGAGCTCCGAGCCGTGCGAGAAGGAAGGATCGGCCGTCGCCCCGACCGCGGTGACCGAGGCTACGGTCGAGGAGGAGGAAGGAACGCAGGACGCTGGGAAGACCGCGGCCCGCGCCAAGGGTGGCGCGATCGACTTCGCGAGGACCACTGGCAAGACCCACCTCG
Source organism: Aegilops umbellulata (assembly GCA_032464435.1). NCBI lineage: Eukaryota > Viridiplantae > Streptophyta > Magnoliopsida > Poales > Poaceae > Aegilops > Aegilops umbellulata. The sequence continues at coordinate 127,760,594 of CP136054.1, forward strand.
CGAGGGAGACTGGAGGGATCAGCCTTGCAAGGATCGCCCGCAAGGCAACACAGGCCTCCCTCCGCTGCCGCCGCAGCCAAGAAGAAACGAGGACCGCCATCAGGACGAGGGGGCTGGGGGCTTCCAGGAGCCGCGCGCGATCGCCTACATCCTGGGCGGGGCTCAAGCCCCAGCCTCTCAGCGCATATTCAAGCAGTTTGCGCGCGAAGTAAATGCAGTCCTCCCCAAGCTCGAAGCCACGCGCCCTCTCAGGTGGTCAGCGTGCGCCATCACGTTCAGCTCAGCGGATTAGCTCAAGTGTGCGGCCACAGCCGGAGTCATCCCGATGCTTTGTTCCCCAATCATCAGCAACGTGCTAGTCACCAGGACCCTCATCGATGGCGGGGCAGGGCTCAAAGTCCTGTCCGTGGAAACATTCAACAATCTCCAAGTGCCCTACAACCAGCTTCAGCCAACCAAGCCTTTCTCCGGAGTCACCGACGGCTCCACGGTCCTGATTGGGCAGGTCCGCCGCCCTGTCACCTTCGGGGCACGCGACAACTACCGCACCGAGCTCATCGACTTCGACGTCGCTCACATTCGCCTGCCGTACAACGCCATCCTTGGGTACCCAGCGCTGGCCAAGTTCATGGCCGTAACTCACCACGGCTACAACGTCCTCAAGATGCCAGGAAGTGGCGGAGTCATCACGGTGCCCTGTGAAGAGAAGGACGCGGTGTGTTCCCTGGAACGAGCCTTTTAGGCCGCATTACTGGAAGACCCAGATCGCGGAAGCAGGAGGCTTTGTGAGACCACCCCCAAGAAGAAGAAGACATCGTCCGGCCCGGCCCCTCAGGAGACAGGCCCCTCAGGGCCCGCGCCTACCCACGGGGAACCTCCTTCCATCGCATAGGAAGCGCGCCCGGCGCCCTCCTCAGGCAGGGCTCGGGGGCTCTCCCCTGGTGGGCCACCGACCTGGCTAAGGTCACGAGGGAGGCGCTTGGGCACCACATGGAGGTGTGTTTCGAAGCACGTTTCCCTCAAGAAGGAGTAAGGCAAGGAGGGCCAGACCCTCAGGAGTTCATCAGCAAGACCATTTAGGAGCTACAGGAGTCAAGAGTCATGAGAGGCCGCCGCCGCCTACCAGTTGTGGCTCCCTATCCAGGCGAGGATGGTGGGCTGCGCGTCTGCATCGACATACCAGGGCTCAATCGAGTCGCCTCCCTGGAGCGCCTCTGGCCCTCGTGAGTCTGGCGCTGCGAAGGTCCACCCCACAGCTACGTTCGCATGCCTTATGCTTGCCGAACGCGGCTGCCACGCACCAGCGCCTCATGAGGGGCATCATGGAGGCTCAAGAGGCCAGGCGTTCCGCAGCCTTGGCGGAGATGGAGATGGTCCGCGAGTGTCACACCCTGATTTTCATGCCACAACACTTAAGCTAATAAATCATGATAAAATGTGGTTTGACAAAAACTTTTGAGTGTTTTGGACTTTGCTTGATTTGATTTTTGTGTGTTGTTTGCAAGTGCTCTAAAAATCAAATAAATCCTCCAACTCTTATACTCCTTCTCCTTGATCCAAAACCTTTTCCCAGTGATCATGCCATGTGTATAGTGCAATATAGTATTTTCTTACAAAAATAATTTGGCCAAAAAGTATTTTCAAAAAATTAGTTTTCCAAAACCCCCTGAGTTAAGGTTTGTACTGTAAGTACTTAATTCAGGGCAGTAAAAATCTTTCCAAAAATATTTTTGACTCCTATTAGATATAGGATACCCAGAAACCACAAAAATATAATTTTAAAAGTTATTTTCCTATTTTATTTAAAGGCTTTTTCTTAAGGCCAGAAATGGTCTTAAATAGGTTAAAATTATTTTAAAGCTTTAAAAATATTTGATAAAAATTAGGGAGACTCAATGGACATATATTTTCCATATATATGAGTTTCAACATATGGTCATGATCAAAATATTGGACAAAACCTCCCAAAACCATTTCTGCCCATTTCAAGGATTTGAAATATTTCTACAGGAAATATTTTCACAAAAATCCAAGAAAATTATAACATGTCACATATGAAATTTTTGATGATATTGCCAAGTACCATGTCATGGAGAATAGTATAACCCCATGAGACCCTCTCAAAACCACTTCTGTCCTTTTTCAAGTTTGAACATTTTTGCACTGTCAAACATGTCCAAATGCTCTCAAACTTGGTGCACATGCTCAAATGGTGTAATAATGCCTCTAGACCAAATGGCACAAGTTGGAGAGAATGTTATCTTGATCAAAGTGCCCCAAAACCCTCTCTGACCAGAATCAAATTTGAACAAGTTTGTACTGCCAACTTTTTCTCCTTGACCCCAACTTTTGTGGACATGTTCAAATCCTCAAATGATGACACTAAACCAAGTGGTGCATCAAGGAGAATTGATTTGCATGACTAAATCTTGGTAAAGCCATTTCTGCTAATTTCTAGGGTTTACCAAAGTTGCATTGGACTACTTCTCTAAATAAGCTCATACTCCTTGACCCTTGATGTTTTGTCATTGCATAGGCCCTTGCCAAATGGCACATCAAGAGGATTAGTGAAACTACCCCAAGCACTAATCAAACACCTTCTGCCACTTTTCAATAATGACCATTTTGACCACTAAAACTATTCTCCATGAGCTAAGCTTTTTACCACATCTCCTCCTAGTCCTCCTCTACCTCCAGTAACAATGGCTGCACCCCAGCTCAATAATTGGATGGGTAAAACCCCACTTTCTCTCTCTGGACAGCCCATTTGCACCCTTCTTCTTCTTCTCTCCTCACCCCAGTAGCCATCCAGAGCATCCAAAGCCTCTCCTCACTTCTTTACTACTCCCTAGCACTACTGGACATCAGTGGTCGCGCCCACAAGGCATATAATATGCCATGCCGGCCATATGGGCGCTCTGGAGCGCGCTACAGTGCGCTCCCGCACTGTAGCCGCCCCCTTCCAACCGCCTCCGGCCACCTCGGCTCTCCCCCTCATGCCAGCCGATGCTCCTCGACGTCCGCAACACGGCAGCTGGTCGGCCCCCTCCTCCTTCTCTCTCTTCTGCCCCTGCTCGCACGCGCACCATGGCCGCCCGAGAGCTCCAATGAGCGAGCTCACACGCGCGCGTCTCTGACCTCTCCCTGCTCTCTCCCTTAGCTCCCCTCGGCGTAGTCCACGCCCAGGAACACCCCAGACACGGCGCCAGCTCCTCCCGAGCCCTGCAGCGACGAGCGTGAGCTCACAGGCGCACGGGTCTACTGGACCTCGTCGTTCGCCTATTTAAAGGCCTCCCCGAGCCCTTCTCTCCTCACCACCCGCTCTCTGCACCACCAAACCATCCCACTGCACCCCCAGTTCCTCTCCAGAGCCGCCCGAGCTCGAGATCGAGCTCGAGCTCCGCCGCTTCGGCTCGCCGGAGTTCGCGAGGTATAGGCCTCCCCCGCTCCTCCTCTGCCTCGATCTGGAATCCCTGCAGCCCCCTAACCCTTTCCCCCTTGTTTCCCCTCTCTGTAGCTGCCGGAAACGGCCGGAGCCACCGCCTCCCGAAGCTCCTCCGCCGCAGCTCCTCGTCGCCGGCGAACCAGGCACCCCCGCCGGACAATTCCACCACCCACCGACGTGTGGCAGTCTCTTGAAGCCATCCCCGCACTCGCCGGAGCTCGCCATGGCCTGCATCGTCGCCGTGAGCACCGCGACCCCCCTGTCCGTGGGTTAGTGATGATAGGTGGGCCCCGCTTGTCATCCTATCCCTCGTTCCCATGCCCCTCTCTCTCTCTCTCTGACCTGTGGGCCCCGACCGTAAGGTTTGAAATGGGTGGGCGCGCGCGCGCGCTGTGCGCTGGCTCGGCTGGGCCGGCCCGCTGGCTGGGCCTGCTGCCCCGCAGCTGTTCTGGCCCGGTAGGAACAGGGCCCCTTTTTCTTTTTCTTTTCTGTCACTTTTTCCAATTATTCCACAGGGCAAAATATATGTCCAAATAAATTAATTCCAATTCCTAAATTCCTAGAATATTGCAACCTATTTAATGGTGCAACTTTCATTCAAATCCAGCAACCTTTTCTTCACTATAAATATTTAAATGTGATTTTAAGCATTCAAATATGCCTTTGTAAATCCATTTCTCCTATTCTACTACACCAAATCCAAAACTAGGAATTGTCCCCTTCTTAGTTTTCAACCTATTATTTTATAAAAATGAGTTGACATTTTTCTGAGCACTTTGGTTTTTCTGTTTTATTATTGCCTTATTTTCTCGTTATTATTTTGCGACGATAGATTGCGTTGCTGACTAAGGAGTTGGACCAGAAGACTTTGAAGACCCAGAAGACTTTGCTGGGCCAGGCAAGCAGCCCTTTGACCATGTCTATGACACCCTTTTTATGCATGCCATATAGCACTTTATTAGTGTTGCTTCGAAATCATGATGAGGTGGTAACCACTTTGGTGGGTTGCCTTCGTTACTTCCTCGTTGATACCTGCATTATGCATGACCCTACCTTCTTATGAGGGTTATGCCGGTGGGAGTAGATAGGATGCTAAAGTAGTTGCTACGCAAAAAGGGATGGGTATATGCATGGTGACGGAGTCGAAGTGTTTTCAAAGACTTTTCGAAAACCCCGTCGGGTGCCACTTATGCCCGAGGGAGACAATGAGATGGGTAACCACTTGATGACGAAGTGGTGTACCGAGGCAAGTGTGTGTGTTGTTTTCGAAAACGGATTAGATTTAAGATTTGTCGACTATCCCAACCTTACATGCGCAACCACTCTACGCTTATATGGGAAAGGGCATTATTGATTACCTAGGCCGATACTAGCTTGGAGCCCGCATTACTAGTGACGGGAGAGTTGTTGGTGCGCTCTCTCGGGACGGGGTCGTGCCAGGTAGGGCGGCCATGACTGTTTTCACAGGGCACCGGATACACCGTTGTGTCCCCTCTCGGATGTTACGATCTCGAGAGAGTCTCATATGATGTACATCGTGAGGATACGGAACAACGAGTGGACTCCTTGTTAGTGTTGTCTAGGGAAAGATAGTGATCGGGTGCTTACCCCGGGTACTTGAGGTACCGCGGGTCGTGGATGACACGGAAGTTCCCCGGATCTTGTGGGTAAAGTGTGCAACCTCTGCAGAGTGTAAAACTATTCGAATAGCCGTGTCCATGATCATGGACAGTTGGGCGATGCTGCTTAAACTATGTCCACTTGTTTAGAAACCAGTGTGTGCGGGAAGAACTACTTGGGTCAAGTCAAAGGACTTGACATGAATGAGTTGGGTTGGTGCCCTCTCTATTTATGTTGATATCTGTAACCTATCCTCTTGGTTACTTAAATTCTCCTGATGCATGTCTTACAAGTTGTTGAACATGTCATTGCACTCAAAACTAGATTTCCGCAAAAATTTACCTATATCATGCATTGTTGTACCTTGAACCAAAACATGGGTTGTTTGCGAGTACATTCAAAGTACTCATTGGCTTGCCACTGGTTATTTAATTGGCCAGGCATGGAAGAACAGGAGTTCGAAGAAGAATTCTTTGGAGACGAACATGCGAACTAGGACGTTTCCCAGTCAGAATGCCTGTAGGGTTAAGGCAGATGGCATGGGTTCTACTTATCGACGAAGATTTCCGCTGCTTGTGTTCCATTTGATGTTCAGCCTTTAAGGCTTTATCTATGTAAGACTTGACCATAGTGGTCATAATTTGTGTAAGACGGTATGTATGGATGTAAGACTCTTGTTATTCAGCTTCTGTGTGTTCAGTGAGCATTGATCTCTGGGATCACTGTACACGTGCATTCGGTGATCACGACTTATGAGTCGGGGTCCCGACAGAGCTGGTATCAGAGCCAGGTTGACTGTAGGAAGCCTTAGTTAGCATGGACGTTAGTTAGCTTGAGACCATCTAAACTCCTCTTCTTTTCTAAGCTTATCGAACCCGAGGGATATTTTTCCATATTGACCTCCCCTATTCAACTTTTGTATATGGCTGTCGCCCCCTTGAGACTCCTTATGACAGGATTTCCATCACTCCTAAAAGACTGCCTCCAACAATGCCACTACCCCTTGCTGCCCATATACACCCTGCATGAACTGGAAAATGATGTGCTCGAGAAGGAGTTCTATGCCAAGGTTTTTGTGCCTGCCAAGACGTCACCCCAGGGGTGTTTCTTCATTGGACCACCCATGCCAACAAAAGACCTGGCCATTCAGCAAGTGGCATATGAAGCGCTCCTCCGTCTTCGAGGCCTCCTTCCAGAAATGAAAGAAGAACACGCCACCCGCTATCTACCTGGAAAGAACGGTTTTGGAGCCCCAACTCAAGTGATGATTTCCCCAGAAGATGAGGATCCAACCCTCAAGTACCAGATCCGCTTCATCAACGCAGGAGACTACCTTCTACGTCACCTGACCTAAGCATTCCTTAAGGCTCGCCAAGACCTCCCTTCACTTCTGCACCTCCACTGCATCGAGAAGAAGAAGGTGGCCGAGCAAGGACAGCAAATCAGTGCCTTACAAGCCCACCTTGCCAATCAAGAGCAACGAATCAAGGACCTTCGGAAAACCCGCAACCAAACCCCATGCAGGAGGCATAGGAACGAATTCCCATATCCACCTCGTAGAAGATCGTCGTCAGGCCATCGACGACATAACCCAAGACTGGATAACAACCTTTTTGCTTCCGTCACTTGTCACGGGTGTGGTGAACTTGGGCACATTAAAAGGATGTGTCCCAACAAGCAGCCGACTGTCGCATAACCTTTGGCACCACAAGGGGAACCCAGAAACTGAAGACTGAGCGCCCTTCTCTCCGAGCAAGCACGACTACCAAGTCCGAGGACCCCTAGGGTAGGATGAGTCGTGTATCCCCGTATGCGTAGTCGAGTCCGTGAGATGGTTCGAATGGAACCACGTTTTGTGTTGCTTGTTTGTACTTGTTGTGTTTTGATATAAGTCGCACATTTGCCCTAGGCAGCTTGTACGCGACTATATCACCTATCTTATCTTAATGAATGTGCGTGGCCTTAACGACACTTGTTTGCTTGAACTTGCACTATAGAACCCCCTTTAGGCATCCCCCTCCTCTATGCTACTTTTCCCTCCCATCTCTCGCCTCAACTGAAGACCGGCAAGACAAGCTACACCAAGGATTCTGCCTCGGCGACCAACTAGCACTGAAGACTTTTTGTTGCAGCCTCCTCGACCAAGTGAAACCCCGTAGAGTTATGTTTAACCCTCCAGACTAGAAACCCATTCCTAGATCCTTCGAGACTTCACGAGATACCCCAGCTCGAGTTCTTAACCATGTGCTTAGCCCATGGAATTGCAAGAGAATCAGTTAAGCCTCTATAGACCTTGCACAACACTGGGTTCATTATGTAACTAGTGGACATAGTGAACGAGCACATTATCATCCTAACATAGCACCAGAACTGACGATGCCATAGGGAAGACCAGTTTGAGGATACAGGAATAGAGGACAAATGACTTGATGGGTTTATATCAATGACTTTGAGGAATCATCTGAGACTATTTGGTGGATTATGAGGCTTTCATGTTGGTAGATGAATGTGGCTGGATCATGATTATAGGGTAGCATAGCTTTCCCCTGGATAAATTGGATTTTGTAGGACAATTAGATCGCAAGCTGAATTCTTGGAAGTATAAGGATTTGACTTAGCATGGGGATATTGATAGGAGATAGTTGACATTATGATAATGACTTGGGGGAATAGATAGGAATCCTCGTTGGACAAGAGATTTGGATTCAATAGGTTATCCTAGTGGAGTATGGATGCAGAGTAATTCTACATGGTTCGGAGTAAATTGGATTTAGACTGATGATCTCAATTATGATACCATGTTTCTTGGAGGACAATAAACTAGGAGATTGGATTAATTGTCGGAGTTTATCTAGGGATATGTATGAGCTTGATCTTGGAGTTTACTTGATCATGATAATGGGAATTGATGGACTGACTATAGTAGAGGCAGCCCTTTCAAGTATTTGGGGAATTACATGGACTTTAGGAGATCATGTGGAACACCAGAGACATTGGATTTGTAGAATTAATGGATTATGTAGCAATTAATGGAAGTTAATGGGCTATTGGAGTTGATTCATAGGAAGGAAACAAGATCTTGGAGTGGCTTACGACGTGTTTCCTTAGGATAGAGATGTTTTATCATGGACGTTGGATCAATAGACTGAGCACTCGGATTGTGGTGATTAAATTCAAGCTTAGCAGCTTATATGCTCTACCCATGGATTTTTAGGGGTAGCCTTACATGCGAGTTTGGGGATTGTAGACATATATGATTTTGTTAGATCTCCCCTTGGGAGTCATGAGGATAATAATAGCATGAGTGATGATTGGAGCTGACCGACAAGAGTTGATGCTTTCAGTGGTATAAGGTTATTTGTTTAAAGGACTAGATAGAACAATTGGCATCTCAGAAACCGTGCTTAAGGATAAGGTGACAAACGTTCGGGCGCACACTAGAATCCTTGAAACCCTTAAGCCCCACCAAGCCACGATATGGTAGGAATCACACCCATGGGCTTTGGCTCTAGGACAAGGAAACCTTGGCCAATACGCAACCATGACCACCACTGATACCCCAACCTATACCCTATGTACCCCGTGGGCAAGTCTTCATGGAGTACTCAGATAAGTTAGTTGCCATCTTTCCTTGATGACATACTTGCCTACCCGAAGATGGAAGAAGAACCGTTCAGCTAGTTAGGGAACATCTGAAGACCGCCATGTCAAGAAGGAAGAACAATACCAACCATCATCGTCAAGAAGTGAACTTCCTTGTCCAAGACTGTGCATATCTACAAACCACTCCTCTCAAGGGAACCAAGCATTTTCATGACAAGGAAACCCACGCCAAGATTCATCGGCCCTCTTCAAGATCACTCCAAGGTTCAACAACCCCCTTTGAGATCACTTCGATACGAAGAGTAGACGGCTACCAGCTAGAGTTATCACCTGAGTCACCCACTGTGCACAATGTTTTTCCACATGACACCACTCCAGAAACGTTTCCAACTTCCTAACTAGCCCGGTCTCTACAAGGACATCAATCACCGAACCATCGACCTCCATCCCAATATGACATACGCAAGAGACCCCAATTGCAATCTGGGTCAAGCAGGACAACAAACACGAAGCCACACCATCAAGTACTTCAAGTTCAATGGAGCACCAAAACGGAAGCAGAAGCAGTATGAGGACGTGAAGACCACCCCAAATCCAAGTTTCTGTATTCCTTCCCACGCCTAGTCTGGGAATCTCGGGGACGAGATTCTTGTAAGGGGGGTAGGTCTGTCACACCCTGATTTTCATGCCACAACACTTAAGCTAATAAATCATGATAAAATGTGGTTTGACAAAAACTTTTGAGTGTTTTGGACTTTGCTTGATTTGATTTTTGTGTGTTGTTTGCAAGTGCTCTAAAAATCAAATAAATCCTCCAACTCTTATACTCCTTCTCCTTGATCCAAAACCTTTTCCCAGTGATCATGCCATGTGTATAGTGCAATATAGTATTTTCTTACAAAAATAATTTGGCCAAAAAGTATTTTCAAAAAATTAGTTTTCCAAAAAATCCTGAGTTAAGGTTTGTACTGTAAGTACTTAATTCAGGGCAGTAAAAATCTTTCCAAAAATATTTTTGACTCCTATTAGATATAGGATACCCAGAAACCACAAAAATATAATTTTAAAAGTTATTTTCCTATTTTATTTAAAGGCTTTTTCTTAAGGCCAGAAATGGTCTTAAATAGGTTAAAATTATTTTAAAGCTTTAAAAATATTTGATAAAAATTAGGGAGACTCAATGGACATATATTTTCCATATATATGAGTTTCAACATATGGTCATGATCAAAATATTGGACAAAACCTCCCAAAACCATTTCTGCCCATTTCAAGGATTTGAAATATTTCTACAGGAAATATTTTCACAAAAATCCAAGAAAATTATAACATGTCACATATGACATTTTTGATGATATTGCCAAGTACCATGTCATGGAGAATAGTATAACCCCATGAGACCCTCTCAAAACCACTTCTGTCCTTTTTCAAGTTTGAACATTTTTGCACTGTCAAACATGTCTAAATGCTCTCAAACTTGGTGCACATGCTAAAATGGTGTAATAATGCCTCTAGACCAAATGGCACAAGTTGGAGAGAATGTTATCTTGATCAAAGTGCCCCAAAACCCTCTCTGACCAGAATCAAATTTGAACAAGTTTGTACTGCCAACTTTTTCTCCTTGACCCCAACTTTTGTGGACATGTTCAAATCCTCAAATGATGACACTAAACCAAGTGGTGCATCAAGGAGAATTGATTTGCATGACTAAATCTTGGTAAAGCCATTTCTGCTAATTTCTAGGGTTTACCAAAGTTGCATTGGACTACTTCTCTAAATAAGCTCATACTCCTTGACCCTTGATGTTTTGTCATTGCATAGGCCCTTGCCAAATGGCACATCAAGAGGATTAGTGAAACTACCCCAAGCACTAATCAAACACCTTCTGCCACTTTTCAATAATGACCATTTTGACCACTAAAACTATTCTCCATGAGCTAAGCTTTTTACCACATCTCCTCCTAGTCCTCCTCTACCTCCAGTAACAATGGCTGCACCCCAGCTCAATAATTGGATGGGTAAAACCCCACTTTCTCTCTCTGGACAGCCCATTTGCACCCTTCTTCTTCTTCTCTCCTCACCCCAGTAGCCATCCAGAGCATCCAAAGCCTCTCCTCACTTCTTTACTACTCCCTAGCACTACTGGACATCAGTGGTCGCGCCCACAAGGCATATAATATGCCATGCCGGCCATATGGGCGCTCTGGAGCGCGCTACAGTGCACTCCCGCACTGTAGCCGCCCCCTTCCAACCGCCTCCGGCCACCTCGGCTCTCCCCCTCATGCCAGCCGATGCTCCTCGACGTCCGCAACACGGCAGCTGGTCGGCCCCCTCCTCCTTCTCTCTCTTCTGCCCCTGCTCGCACGCGCACCATGGCCGCCCGAGAGCTCCAATGAGCGAGCTCACACGCGCGCGTCTCTGACCTCTCCCTGCTCTCTCCCTTAGCTCCCCTCGACGTAGTCCACGCCCAGGAACACCCCAGACACGGCGCCAGCTCCTCCCGAGCCCTGCAGTGACGAGCGTGAGCTCACAGGCGCACGGGTCTACTGGACCTCGTCGTTCGCCTATTTAAAGGCCTCCCCGAGCCCTTCTCTCCTCACCACCTGCTCTCTGCACCACCAAACCCTCCCACTGCACCCCCAGTTCCTCTCCAAAGCCGCCCGAGCTCGAGATCGAGCTCGAGCTCCGCCGCTTCGGCTCGCCGGAGTTCGCGAGGTATAGGCCTCCCCCGCTCCTCCTCTGCCTCGATCTGGAATCCCTGCAGCCCCCTGACCCTTACCCCCTTGTTTCCCCTCTCAGTAGCTGCCGGAAACGGCCGGAACCACCGCCTCTCGAAGCTCCTCCGCCGCAGCTCCTCGTCGCCGGCGAACCAGGCACCCCCGCCGGCCAAGTCCACCACTCACCGACGTGCGACAGTCTCCTGAAGCCATCCCCGCACTCGCCAGAGGTCGCCGTGGCCTGCATCGTCACCGGTGAGCACCGCGACCCCCCTGTCCGCGGGTTAGTGATGACAGGTGGGCCCCGCCTGTCATCCTCTCCCTCGTTCCCGCGCCCCTCTCTCTCTCTCTGACCTGCGGGCCCCGGCCGTCAGGTTTGAAAAGGGTGGGCGGGCGCGCGCGCTGTGCGCTGGCTCGGCTAGGCCGGCCCGTTGGCTGGGCCTGCTGCCCTGCAGCTGTTCTGGCCCGGCAGGAACAGGGCCCCTTTTTCTTTTTCTTTTCTGTCACTTTTTCCAAATATTCCACAGGGCAAAATATATTTCCAAATAAATTAATTTCAATTCCTAAATTCCTAGAATATTGCAACCTATTTAATGGTGCAACTTTCATTCAAATCCAGCAACCTTTTCTTCACTATAAATATTTAAATGTGATTTTAAGCATTCAAATATGCCTTTGTAAATCCATTTCTCCTATTCTACTACACCAAATCCAAAACTAGGAATTATCCCCTTCTTAGTTTTCAACCTAGTATTTTACGAAAATGAGTTGACATTTTTCTGAGCACTTTGGTTTTTCTGTTTTATTATTGCCTTATTTTCTCGTTATTATTTTGCGATGATAGACTGCGATGTTGACGAAGGAGTTGGACCAGAAGACTTTGAAGACCCAGAAGACTTTGCTGGGCCAGGCAAGCAGCCCTTTGACCATGTCTATGACACCCTTTTTATGCATGCCATATAGCACTTTATTAGTGTTGCTTCGAAATCATGATGAGGTGGTAACCACTTTGGTGGGTTGCCTTCGTTACTTCCTCGTTGATACCTGCATTATACATGACCCTACCTTCTTATGAGGGTTATGCCGGTGGGAGTAGATAGGATGCTAAAGTAGTTGCTATGCAAAAAGGGACGGGTATATGCATGGTGATGGAGTCGAAGTGTTTTCAAAGACTTTTCGAAAACCCCGTCGGGTGCCACTTATGCCCGAGGGAGACAATGAGATGGGTAACCACTTGATGACGAAGTGGTGTACCGAGGCAAGTGTGTGTGTTGTTTTCAAAAACGGATTAGATTTAAGATTTGTCGACTGTCCCAACCTTACATGCGCAACCACTCTACCCTTATATGGGAAAGGGCATTATTGATTACCTAGGCCGATACTAGCTTGGAGCCCGCATTACTAGTGACGGGAGAGTTGTTGGTGCGCTCTCTTGGGACGGGGTCGTGCCAGGTAGGGCGGCCATGACTGTTTTCACAGGGCACCGGATACACCGTTGTGTCCCCTCTCGGATGTTACGATCTTGAGAGAGTCTCATATGATGTACATCGTGAGGATACGGAACAACGAGTGGACTCCTTGTTAGTGTCGTCTAGGGAAAGATAGTGATCGGGTGCTTACCCCGGGTACTTGAGGTACCGCGGGTCGTGGATGACACAGAAGTTCCCCGGATCTTGTGGGTAAAGTGTGCAACCTCTGCAGAGTGTAAAACTATTCGAATAGCCGTGTCCATGGTCATGGACAGTTGGGCGGTGCTGCTTAAACTACGTCCACTTGTTTACAAACCAGTGTGTGTGGGAAGAACTACTTGGGTCAAGTCAAAGGAGTTGACATGAATGAGTTGGGTTGGTGCCCTCTCTATTTATGTTGATATCTGTAACCTATCCTCTTGGTTACTTAAATTCTCCTGATGCATGTCTTACAAGTTGTTGAACATGTCATTGCACTCAAAACTAGCTTTCCGCAAAAATTTACCTATATCATGCATTGTTGTACCTTGAACCAAAACATGGGTTGTTTGCGAGTACATTCAAAGTACTCATTGGCTTGCCACTGGTTATTTAATTGGCCAGGCATGGAAGAACAGGAGTTCGAAGAAGAATTCTTTGGAGACGAACATGCGAACTAGGACGTTTCCCAGTCAGAATGCCTGTAGGGTTAAGGCAGATGGCATGGGTTCTACTTATCGACGAAGATTTCCGCTGCTTGTGTTCCATTTGATGTTCAGCCTTTAAGGCTTTATCTATGTAAGACTTGACCATAATGGTCATAATTTGTGTAAGACGGTATGTATGGATGTAAGACTCTTGTTATTCAGCTTCTGTGTGTTCAGTGAGCATTGATCTCTGGGATCACTGTACACGTGCATTCGGTGATCACGACTTATGAGTCGGGGTCCCGACAGCGAGGAGCCACCAGCGCCTCCGGAGCCTCCCGAGGCCCCTAGGCCTGGGGGCTCGTGAGGATCGGCTTCCGCAGCCCATCGAGTCTGCTACACCAACACTCCTTCGTCCTCAACATCATCAGGTGACATCTTTCAAGTTTCATTTCCATCTGGGAGCGCCCCCCCCAGGGCTGCATCATTCCCAGGTCGCGTGGGTCCGTCCCTGCGGCATGTATCCCTTTTATTTCATGTTGTTAGCTTACTTTGTTGGGGGCGTCCCTCGGGCTGCATCATCCCCAACTCGCTCGGGCCAGACCCAGCGGCATGTATCCCTTTTGCGTTTATTTCCGGCCATGCGTTCGACCCACCATGCTTGATTATTTGATGTCGGTCCACGACACCTCTTCTTCTCCATGCCAACCACTTGCACGTTAAAGGGGGGTACCTGAGCATCGCGACTCAGGGCTCTTACTGGCTCTCCAGCCCTCACCCTCTGGCCTTGCCCACGGCATCACGACCTGGCATACCAGCGACGGCTGAGACCAGCTCGAGGGCCGGGACCCGAGGACGTAGAGTGCCGGCATCTAACCAAACTTGCAGGAACACATCACAAGATAAGGCCCAGTGCCAGGCGCAACCCGCCTAGAGGTAGGGCCCCGTGAGTCCCACGCTGGCTCACGGGTGCCCAGATACACCTTGCCAGGCCCTATCGTGCCAGCCACGTGTCAGGGCGAGGTTGTACACGTCCCGGGGGCTCCTCCCGGAGGGGAGCCCCCTCCCATGTACCAGTGGAAGCACCATGCTCCGTGCTGGCTGACGACACTGCCGAGGAGCGGCTATGCCCGTACACATACGGAAGCGCTATGCTCCGCGCTGGTGATAAACAACTGAGGGTGGCCCCCGGGCCGCATCAACCTCAGGGAGCCCAGAGCTCAGTGTCTAGCCTCATCGCAACGCCTCCCCTCGGGAGTGCCGCGCGAGGGGGTTGGGCATGGGGGCTGCGCCTGGGTCGCGCCCAGACGCACGCCACCCAGCCAGGCCCCCCCGGGCCTGGTTTGTTTTGGAAAAGGCCCGGAGCCTGTGAAGAAGGCGAATGCCTGTGAAGCTGTCGCGTTTTGGAAAAGGCCCGGAGCCTGTGAAGAAGGCGAATGCCTATGAAGATTATCCGTTTTGGAAAAGGCCTAGAGCCTGTGAAGAAGGCGAATGCCTGTGAAGATTATCCTTTTTGGAAAAGGCCCAGAGCCTGTGAAGAAGGCGAATGTCTGTGAAGATTATCCGTTTTGGAAAAGGCCCAGAGCCTGTGAAGAAGGCGAATGCCTGTGAAGATTATCCTTTTTGGAAAAGGCCCAGAGCCTGTGAAGAAGGCGAATGCCTGTGAAGCTGTCGCATTTTGGAAAAGGCCCAGAGCCTGTGAAGAGGGCAAATGCCCGTGAAGCTTGCTTCCCCCAAGAAAGGCCCGGAGCCTGTGAAGAAGGCCAACGCCTGTGAAGCTCGCTACCCGTGACACTCACGTAATAATGAGTTGGGGCTGTAAACGCCCCGGAGTCTCAGGAGCACCGGCCTCAGGCCCTGGGGCTCCCTTCCACGCCCAGTGGCAGCACTCGCTGGTGAGAAGATGTCGAAGACTAGATTAGGTGCCGGACGCGGCTTTTTCATTTGCTTTCCGCAGTTGGCTTGTTCATTCTCATTCGAAGTTTTGTTGAAGCTGCTACCGTCTTTGACTTGTGGTTCTTCGACTTTTCACTCTCCTGTCTCGGTTTCTCTTATGCAAGGCCTCACGAGGGGGGCAGCCGAGCGCCCTCATGAGTGTTTCTGTCCTAGTCATTCAAAGGTTTCGCGACCTGGGTCCATTACAGGAGCACCCCTCCAGTCCGTGCCCCACGGGCACCGCGACACGAACACAGGGCCTGGGTCGGTCGCCCCCCACGGCTGGGGCCGGGCACATAGCCGGAAGGCACGATAACGGAAGCAAAGCGATGATTAACAACAATAACCCAAACACGCCCCCGCGAGGCTCCACGCTACTGTCTTTTTACGCAGGAAAAGGGAAAAGAAAGAGCAAATCAGGCGCAGCTCGCCTCACACCGGCCTGCAGGGAAGACTCGAGCTGCCTCCGGGGCTCAGGAAGACTCCCTCTCGCGCTTCACCGAGGCGCGACGGCGGGCAGACGTGCTACCACCTTCCAAGCAGGTACGACGGCGTGGAGGCTGACCGCGGCCACTGCTAGAAGAGTCGCCGCCTGATGAAGAACCGGTGAAGCTTGGGGAACCCTGAGCGCCGCCAATCAAGCGAGCGCTGTCCTCTCCATCATCACCGGGGCTGGGTCCCCGGCCGCGGTCGTCGACCTCAGGGCAGCACCCAACGCGGCGACCATCTTCCCCAAACACCCTCACGTAGAGGGTGGCATCGCCGTCAAACTTGAAGTGCAGGGTGCACCGACGGCTCAGGCCGTGCGCGGGGGCAAATGTCTGCCAACCGCAGGTCAAGGCCAGGCTCCCGGCTGCGGAGACCTCCAGTGAAGCCCATGAGGCCCGGCTGCAGCAGTCGTCTGCCTGAAGCCAGGGGCCGCCCAGGGCACCGGCCGGGAGCTCGCCGAGGAGGAAGCGAGGAAGTTGAAGCCGGGTGCTAGTCGGCTCCGCCGACCACACAACAAACTCCGGCAGCACCTCTGCAGTGCGAAAGCGCGGCCTAGGGGAACGCGCGACCGAAGCGCGCCCCCCGGCCGCAGCAGTCCGCCCGTCACCATACTGGAAATCATCTCCACAGTCGCGGGGAGCTGCTGTGGTGGCCACAGGATGTTTGCGAGGGCGCCCTCGGCCGCGCTTGGGCGGGGAAGAGGCAGGCTCAACCTGACGAGCCTTCCCCTTCTCCGCGGCCGAGAACCTCCTCGACGGAGCCATGAAGTAGAAGGAGAAGCAAGAAGAGATGGACTGGAAGGGCGCGTGTCGTTCCGTACTTATGGCCGGCGAAGGCCAACCGTCGACCTCCACGATCGCAGGTAATCATGACCCGCTTTGCAGGCAGGGACTTGTCCAATCCGTGCAGTTGCTGAGGCATCATGGGGAAGCGGAGACGCCCACGTCCAATCAACCGCCACGCGGCGCCCAAGGCCGTAGGCTGTTAGGGCCCGCGGCGCTTCGCCCTTGCCCTTTCGCTTCCCTGCACGGCCAAGTCCGGGCGCGCCTTGGGCCCGGGAGCTACTGTCGGCGTTCTGGGAACGGGGGTCCCCAGACTTGCCTGCCTGCGGCCTGCGGCGTGGCTTAAAGGAGGCCCAGCACGGCCCATCTTCATCAACACAGGCCCATGACCCTCGTGAGGGGCCAAGCCTCGCGGGGCGGACGACACGGAGCTTCCTCAGGCACGGCCTCATCAGGCTGGCTCGCGAGGAGGCGGAGAGATCAAGGCGGGGTACCTCACGAGGTACCCATGACGCAAGCCATGACGACCAAGGACGCCAGGCGGGCGCCAGCCCGCGCAGTGTCCTCCTTTCCTCTTTGGTGCAAAGGAAGCAAGCGCAGGTGAGAGCATCAAGCAAAGGCACCCGTTTCGGTGCAACGAGATCAAGACCAGCCCAACGGCAGGGAGGAAGTCATTGTGGAGCCCAAGCCAGCGTCACCACCAGAGCCTTTGGCAGGCGAGGACCAACTTTAATCAGGATAAGTGTATCAGATGTTCCCCTTCAAAATGGCCAATTGTTGGCGCCCTTCCCGCTCAATATTTGGAAGAGGCCCAAGGCCTTTGCCTATAAATAGGACTAGCCACCCCCAGGGTAGAGGCAATCACCCAGAATCGGATCGGATCGAGTAGCATCACACACACACACACACACACACACACACACACACACACACACACACACACACACACACACACACACAGAGAGAGAGAGAGAGAGAGAGAGAGAGAGAGAAGGGTGACTGAACTCCTCCTAGCAGTTCATCGCCCCAGCCAAGAACAGACCCTCGCGAGCTTGTTCTTCCTTGTATTGCTCATCATCATCAGTCCAAGAGGCAATCCACCACACCACAAACTAGAGTAGGGTATTACACCACAATGGTGGCCCGAACTAGTATAAACCCTGTGTCTCTTGTGCTGTTCTTTCCATAGCTTAGATCTTAGCGAGGCGGTGGGGTGCAGGTAGGTAGAAGGCGAAATCTCCGCGTGCGCCCCAGTGTTCGAACCTCAAGGCTCTGCCGGAACCCGAAATCCGACAAGAGGATCGAGAATCGGCCAACCCAGAAATAAGTTGGGATCGGATCGAGTAGCATCACAGAGAGAGAGAGAGAGGGGTGAATGAACTCCTCCTAGCAGTTCATCGCCCTAGCCAAGAACAGACCCTCGTGAGGTTGTTCTTCCTTGTATTGCTCATCATCATCAGCCCAAGAGGCAATCCACCGCACCACAAACTAGAGTAGGGTATTACACCACAACGATGGCCCGAACTAGTATAAACCCTGTGTCTCTTGTGCTGTTCTTTCCATAGCTTAGATCATAGCAAGGCGGTGGGGTGCAGGTCGGTAGAACGCGAAATCTTCGTGCGCACCCCAGTGTTGGAACCTCAAGGGTCTGCCGGAACCCGAAATCCGACAGAATCTTTCCACCTGAAACATGTGATGTGACTCAGGTCCTTCTTTGTAGAAATTGGGTTGTTCTTGGAATCCAACCCATTTCTCTTCCTGGACTTTTCCGTACCAATCAGGGCTTCTATTTCCTGTGGGTCATACTCTACTTCCACTGTCAGGAATGCTACTAGATCCCCATTCAGACAATTCTGGGAGATGTGTCCTTCTCCACATGAATATCATGACTTGGTGCATGGTTTAATTGGGTCTTCTTCGGGTGTGTACTCCACCTCTTCCTTCATCACAGGTTGTAGGATCGGAAGTATGTCTAGAGGGGGGGTGATTAGACTACTTGACCAAATAAAAACTATGCCTTTTCCCAATTTTAGTTCTTGGCAGATTTTAGCAACTTTAGGACAAGTCAAGCAATCATCACACAATTCAAGCAAGCATGCAAAGAGTATATAGCAGCGGAAAGTAAAGCATGCAACTTACAAGAATGTAAAGAGAAGGGTTTGGAGAATTCAAACGGTATTGGAGACACGGATGTTTTTCCCGTGGTTCGGATAGGTGGTGCTATCCTACATCCACGTTGATGGAGACTTCAACCCACGAAGGGTAACGGTTGCGCGAGTCCACGGAGGGCTCCACCCACGAAGGGTCCACGAAGAAGCAACCTTGTCTATCCCACCATGGCCATCGCCCACGAAGGACTTGCCTCACTAGAGGTAGATCTTCATGAAGTAAGCGATCTCCTTGCCCTTACAAACTCCTTGGTTCAACTCCACAATCTTGTCGGAGGCTCCCAAGTGACACCTAGCCAATCTAGGAGACACCACTCTCCAAGAAGTAACAAATGGTGTGTTGATGATGAACTCCTTGCTCTTGTGCTTCAAATGATAGTATCCCCAACACTCAACTCTATCTCATAGGATTTGGATTTGGTAGAAAGAAGATTTGAGTGGAAAGCAACTTGGGGAAGGCTAGAGATCAAGATTCATATGGTAGGAATGGAATATCTTGGCCTCAACACAAGGATAGGTGGTTCTCTCTCAGAACATATTAGTTGGAAGTGTAGATGTGTTCTGATGGCTCTCTCCACGAATGAAGAGGAGGTGGAGGGGTATATATAGCCTCCACTTAAAATCCAACCGTTACACACAATTTACCAATCTCGGTGGGACCGAATCAACAAACTCGGTCGGACCGAAAAGGTAAACCTAGTGACCGTTAGAGATTTTCGGTGGGACTGACATGCAACTCGGTAGGACCGATATGGTTAGGGTTTGGGCATAACGTAATCTCGGTGAGACCGATTACACAAACTCGGTGAGACCGATTTTGGTAATTAGCTAACCAGAGAGTTGGTCAGGCAAACTCGGTGGGACCGATTTGCTCTTTCGGTGAGACCGAAAAGTTACAAAAGGGAAACAGAGAGTTTGCATTGCAATCTCGGTGGGACCGATTTGCTCTTTCGGTGAGACCGAAAAGTTACAAAAGGGAAACAGAGAGATTGCAATCCCATCTCGGTGAGACCGAGATCCCTATCGGTAGAACCGAATTGCTAGGGTTTGGCAGTGGCTTATGACATATGAAACTCGGTGGCGCCAGATGGAAAGAATCGGTAGGACCGAGTTTGGCTTGGAGTTTAGGTCATATGTGGATATGGGAAAGTAGCTGAGGATTTTGGAGCATATCATTAAGCACATAAAGAAAAAGGCTCATTAAGCAACACCTCATCCCTCCTTGATAGTATTGGCTTTTCCTATGGACTCAATGTGATCTTGTATCACTAAAATGTAAAATGAAGAGTCTTGAGCTTTTGAGCTTGAGCCAATCCTTTGTCCTTAACATTTTGAGGGTTCCACTTTCACCATCCATGCCATGCCAATCATTGAGCTTTCCTGAAATAATTGTCTTGGAATAGCATTAGCTCAATGAGCTATATGTTGTTATGAATTACCAAAACCACCTAGGGATAGTTGCACTTTCAATCTCCCCCTTTTTGGTAATTGATGACAACATATAGATCAAAGCTTCGACAAATGATAATAAGAATGAATTATATCGTCGCTTTGAGAAGTATGTGATAAGTAAGAGCTCCCCCTAAATTTGTGCATATTTAAAATTTGCTTTGGACTGCAAATGCACAAAGAGTTAGAATTATGGGTTACTCTTCCATGTCACATACATCTTGGTGGAGCACTCAAAATGATAATAATGAAATACATGCACTCATCACCAAGGAAAAGTGAATGACCACATAAGATAGATAAGATATATCAAGCATGCATAAGTGTAGCTTATGATCAAACACATGATCATCAATCTCTCACAAGCATAACATAGTATCTCAACCAAAAGCAAACAATGTTTGAAAAACCACCAAATAAAGCAAGAGAGAAAAACAATACTCTCTCTCTCTCTCGAAGCCTATGATCTATACATTTTTCTCCCCCTTTGGCAACAAGTTACCAAAAAGTTCCTAGAAAATGCATAGTGCTAGATCGACACTCAGGCTTGATCTTCTGGTGGTGGTGGAGTCCTGATCACTCCAAGGACGAAGGCTTCCGTAGACGTGGTTGGAGTTGGAGCTGAAGTAGATGCTGGAGCAGGTTGGGTTGGTGCTGTGGCTGGAGCTGAGGCGGTGGCTCTTGTGTCAGGAACTGGCACTGCACTGGACCTCGGACCTCGTGGTACTCTAGCAAATGCATCAGTGGTAGTCTTCCCTTTCCTCTCCTGCGTGTCATCTTGGAGTTGCTCCACTGCAATCTGAATTTCTGTCACCTTGATATCCAAGTCATAGAACTTTTGTTCTATGATTCTCTATAAGCTTGCCTGGTTCTGAGTCAGGGTAGCTAGTCCTTTCTCAATCCTCAGGGTGGATGCAATCAGGTAACTGAGCTGCTCTTGCTTGTTCTTCAAGAAGTACTCAGATGCCTCCTATTGAGTTGGCATCTTGGCAGCTTTCTCCTTCCTTGCCTTCTCCTTCTTGGCTTGTGCCTGGACTGATGATGGTTCATTTTCATGCATCACAACTTGGTTGTCCTTGAAATCTGGATGGATAGGCAAATGTTCCTTTCCAACAAGTATGTGTCTGTGCCCATTCTTGAGTTGATCAACATCTGGATCTGAGGGGCATATCCACAGCTCCTCTTCTGATCTGCTGCAGTCCTCTTGATAGTTTCTATTATGAGGCTCATGACCTTAAACTTTTGAGGCACATCAAAGATATGTAGCAGGTTGATGGCATGACCTCTGATCATCCTGTGATCTCCAGACTTGGGCAAAAGTGTGTGCCTAAGGATCCAATTGATCGTAGGCAGACCTGACAACAAGTGTTTCACAGACCCAAACTGGTGAGTATCAAGATCAGCTGCAGGAATCTCCTTATACATATTTGCCATAGAGTTGTGATCCATCTTTTTCTTGGAATAGACATCCAAGTCATCTTCATTTTCCTCTGGGGCATTGATAAGTTGTGCCCACTCAGCAACTGTTGATTGGTACCTCGTACCTTCAGACATCCAAACAATCCTCCCATCTGGATAAAAATGTGCTGTGGAGTATAACTGCATGATAAGTTCCTCATTCCACTTTGTGAGCTTCTGCCCAACAAAGTCTGCTACTCCACAAGCACTGAAGCTATCTTGCACTCCAGGGTAGTGCTCTTCATTTTCCTTGATATATTCCCAGTCGACCCATCTCATATCACATACTATTGGCTTCTTGTCCAATAAGACTGTCTCATAGAAGTCCTGCTGTTCCTTAGTGTGGAACCTGTAGTCAACAGCAGTCCTTCTCCTGGTAGCATAGGGATCCTCAGCTCTCCATTTTCTTAGCACAAAGTCTCTTCTGATCTTCATATCCGCAGCCACAGGATGAGCATCATTGTGGTCTAGGATCTTGGGCTTCAACTTTCTCAGCACTTGGCCTTCCTCTTCTTCTGCAATGTCAGGCACTGGGGCCTTGTTCTTTTCAGCAGCTGGTATGCTCCTTGTGTTCCTCTTTGGTTTTGGCTTTGGAGCTGGCTTGGCTTTGGATGCAGCCTTGGGGGCTTCCTTGGGCATAGATGCGGCTGCCCCTGTTCTTATAGCATCACCCATCAGCTTGGGTGCCTTGGGTGCTGGTGCAGCATCCTCCTCTTCTTCTTCTGAAGGATCTTTCCTCATAGAGGGCTTGCCAACAACTCTGGCAGTGGTTGTTCTAGCTCTCTTCTTTTTCTTGTCCTGGCCACTTTCTTCCTCTTCAGATTCCATAGTGAATTTGATTGTTTCCTCTGGAATAGCCTTTCTAGGCTTGGAGGTAGGAATTCTCCTAGCAGGTGCTTTCTTGTGCATTCCTGGCTTGATGGCTGCAGCTGAGCCATACTCCTTTTTGAGCACAATTCTCTTGGAAGTTGTTTCCTCCTCTGCCACATAATCTTCATCCTCTGATTCTGAGGTTCTCTTCTTTGTTTGTCTTGTGGCAGCTTTTGGCAAGTTGCTAGGGGTACTCCTGCTGCCTTCATCTGAAGAGCTGGAGGGACTAGTGCCCTCACTCATTTGCACTGGCTGCTCTGACAAATTCTGGCTATCACTTTGGTCTGACATGATGAACAAGCTGACTGCTGACACTGTGAATAGTTTATAGATGAGGTAGAGTGGATGAGCATCACAGAATGCAGAGGTTTTTGCAAAAGAATGATTCAAAAACTTAGTTTTAGTTTCCCACAGAAAGCATCTCGGATCTACCGATTTCTAAACTCGGTGATACCGAAGCAGTTTTTGGAACCTAAACTAGTGAACTCGGTCAGACCGAGTCACAGTTCCGTGGCACCGAGACTGCTAGGGTTTCACAAAGTTCCAAAATCGGTCGCACCGATTAGCAATACTCGGTCAGACCGAGTTTTACTTGTGCATTGGCATAAGACAAATCGGTGGGACCGAGTTTTTCAACTCGGTGGGTCCGAGATGGTTTCGGCGGAAACCTAACCCTAAAGTTTTCGTATCAAACCTATTCTATTGAGTTTATTGACTGGATAGGAGTTTATCAAACGTGGCAAGAATACATCTGATCACAATGTGCTAGGAATCGGATTGAGGAATAGCACAAAGATCGAGTCCATACCCTAGTTCGGCGAAGACTCGCTACGGCGGCAACGGCGGGGTTGATTCCCGTTGACGACGATGGAGACCAGCGACTGGAGGCTGCTGGCGGCGAGGAGACGATCTGGAGACCACGTAGGCAGAGCGAGCTATCGGGCGGGCGAAGGGGTTCGGAGAAATTTCCAAATTTTTGCCCGTGTCTATATATAGCCCGACCCTGTCGGTGTGACCGAGTGGAACAACTCGGTGGCACCGAGATGCAAAACTGTGTACAGTTATTGCAACTTGGTGTGACCGAATGGTTCAAATCGGTTGCACCGAGATCGAAAACATAGATCAACTTAATGATATCGGTAAGACCGAAAGTGGGGTATCGGTCGGACCGAGAATCACAAAGAGGTTTTGGAAGTTTAAGTCTATGATGAATCGGGGACTCCGAGTGCTCCTCACACAGAGTGCTTCAAATCTGACTTGATCAATTTTGTGATGTAGCATGAATAGAGTTTGAGACGAGAAAAGCATAGATAGCTAGAGGGGGTTCTGAGGCATTCTTGTCCATCCACTTGGCAAAAGAACAATAAAATCAAACAATCAAAACAACAAGTGGATGTCCTCGAATGAGTAAAATATGCAACCAACATGCTCACACAATAAAATAGCTATTGAAATATGTGACAAAGCATGCACAACCAATTCTAGCATCTATCAAGCAATTGGCGATGACTAGGTCATCTATATATGAGTATATTGACTTAGGAGTCAAATGAAAACATTTGATCATAGGTCATACTCATCGTTTAAGCTCAAGTGGGGTTACCACTTTTACATAAAGCATTGTTGTGTTCACATCATTAGAGTTGCTTTAGCTCAAGTCTTAGAGTAAAGCTCCCCCTAGATGTGATATCCCCCCTAAGAGGGATGAACTAACCTTGGGTTTTTTCGATGATGACTTCATGTAGATGTTGAAGATGTGGATGCTCAATGTTGATGTAGATCACTTGGAGCTATCCTTTTGAGTGAATTGCACTTTCAATACCTACATGGGTTAGTCCCTCAAGGAACAAACAAGTATATCCATAGACATAGAGTGATGCACACACAAGATGATGTCTATGAAAGCTTTTAGGTTACCTTGTCCCTTGAATTACCAACAAGAGGGTTTGTGACTCCTTGAACTAGTGCAAGATGTGAAAGTTTATTGCACTTGTTCTTGCCAAAATGATAAGAGTGAAGTATGTTGGCAGAGTCACCCTCAAGAACTCTCTAGTTCTTCTTCTTTTGGATCCACACCATCTTGATGGGAATCCTTGGATTTGTAGTCGTACTTGATGAAGTGGAACTTGAAGTAGTCTTGGGAATCCACTTGACTAAGGTCTTAGGAGCTTCTTCAAATGCATCAATTTCCTCTTGAAGCTTGTCCTTGCCTTTTTGCTTGTAGTCTTGTGGTGGAAGATCATCTTGAGTTTGTGTCCCCTTGAAAGAAGTAAGATCATATTTCTCTTGTTGAGGAACAAACTTTGTCTTGGGGTATTGATCTTCTTCCCACTCAACTCCATTGGCATTGAACTTTCGTTCAAAACCAACACCTTGATTCTTCCGGTGCCTTCCTTGCTTGCGTACAATCTCCTCGAATTGCTTACTTCCGGCAAGGCTTTTGTACACTCCTTTCTCTATGATTCCCTTCAATAGGCTATTTTCTTGCTCAAGTGTAACTTGGCTAAGAGAATCATTAGTGGAATCAAGAAAACTACTAGAAGCAACAATATTGGATTTAACATGATCATTGTTACTACTAGAGGAAGAATCCTTCTTGTTCTTGTTATTAGACTTGACTTGAGGCATGTAAGTGGATAAGAGTAAACGCTTGGCAATGTAAGAAGAACTTTTCTTGCGAAGATCATCATTGATTGCCTTTAAGAACTCATGCTCTTGCTCAAGATTGAGCTTTTCAAAGCGTAGCTTCTCATGAGCTCTTAAAAGTTCTCGATGATCTTCGAAGATAGTTTCATGAGCTAACTTAAGAGTGTTTAGTTCTTTAGTTAGAGCCTCAATTTTCTCCTTATCATTTTCATTCGTTTTATCTTGATTAGCATGATTAATTGACGTTTCATCATAGTATTCATCACTAGAGTTGTCAACAAGTAAATCATCATCACCTAACAAGTCATCCTCATCACTATTGAAATCAACATACTCAGGGTGAGTTACCTTAGGACCTTTGGCCATGAAGCATGTTCCAATTCCTTCATTTGGTGAGTCAAATATGTCGAAGGAGTTGGTTGACACAAGTGCTAGACCGGCAACACCTTCATCTTGAGTATATTCGGAATCGGAGTGATAACTTCTCTCGGAGTGGTTGTCGGAGTCAGAGCCGGATACCCATTCACCAACATGAGCTTGATGTCTTCGTTTTGTGTAGCTCCTTGATGATTTTTCCTTTCTTTCTGAATCCTTGCTCCTCCGTGAGTATCTTCGTTCATAACGATCATCTCTACTCCTTCTCTCTCTTGATGGTGATTCTTCTCTTTTGCCTCTTCTTTTTGGAGAATCTTCTCTTCTTTTGTAGGGAGCCGTACACTCATTGGAATAGTGTCCGGGTCTTCCACAACTGTAGCAGTTTCGCTCTCGACTAGAAGATCTCTTGTCATTGTAGGACCTTGACTTGGAGCTTCTATCTTTGCTTCTACTCTTGTAGAACTTGTAGAAGTCCTTCACCATTAGGCTCAATTCTTCGTTGAAGTTTTGCTTCTCACTTGATGATGTGGGTACTTCACATGAGGCTTTGTAGGCACCACTTGATTTGTTGTGAAGTTCCTCTTTATCCTTGAGCGACATCTCATGAGCAACAATTCTTCCAATGACTTCCGTTGGCTTGAGATCTTTGTAATTTGGCATCATTTGGATCAAAGTGCACACGGTATCATATTTTCCATCCAAGGCTCTTAGGATCTTCTTGATGATGAATCTGTCGGTCATCTCTTCACTCCCTAAGCCGGCAATCTCGTTTGTGATGAGAGCAAGCCTAGAGTACATTTCGGCGACACCTTCACCATCCTTCATTTTGAACTTGTCAAGTTGACTTTGAAGCACATCCAATTTGGATTCCTTGACGGAGTTGGTACCTTCGTGCATATCAATCAAAGTATCCCAAATTTCCTTTGCATTCTCAAGACGCTGATTTTGTTGAATTCTTCGGGGCACAATCCGTTGAAGAGAATATCACAAGCTTGAGCGTTGTATTGTAACATCTTCAACTCATCTGCGGTAGCTTCACGGTTTGGTTCTTTCCCATCGAAGAAATCACCTTGCAAACCAACACACACAATAGCCCAAACGGCAGGGTTATTTCCAAGAATATGCATTTTCATTTTATGCTTCCAACTAGCAAAATTAGTACCATCAAAGTAAGGACCTCTACGGTGATAATTTCCCTCGCTAGACGCCATACTCTCCTAGGTTGTGAAACCAAGGCTATGACCACCAAAAGCTATGGAAATCAAAGAAAATGGAGACAAAGCTCTGATACCACTTGTAGGATTGGAAGTATGTCTAGATGGGGGTGATTAGACTACTTGACCAAATAAAAACTATGCCTTTTCCCAATTTTAGTTCTTGGCAGATTTTAGCAACTTTAGGACAAGTCAAGCAATCATCACACAATTCAAGCAAGCATGCAAAGAGTATATAGCAGCGTAAAGTAAAGCATGCAACTTGCAAGAATGTAAAGAGAAGGGTTTGGAGAATTCAAACGCTATTGGAGACACGGATGTTTTTCCCGTGGTTCGGATAGGTGGTTCTATCTACATCCACGTTGATGGAGACTTCAACCCACGAAGGGTAACGGTTGCGCGAGTCCACGGAGGGCTCCAGCCACGAAGGGTCCACGAAGAAGCAACCTTGTCTATCCCACCATGGCCATCGCCCACGAAGGACTTGCCTCACTAGCGGTAGATCTTCACGAAGTAGGCGATCTCCTTGCCCTTACAAACTCCTTGGTTCAACTCCACAATCTTGTCGGATGCTCCCAAGTGACACCTAGCCAATCTACGATACACCACTCTCTAAGAAGTAACAAATGGTGTGTTGATGATGAACTCCTTGCTCTTGTGCTTCAAATGATAGTCTCCCCAACACTCAACTCTCTCATAGGATTTGGATTTGGTAGAAAGAAGATTTGAGTGGAAAGCAACTTGGGGAAGGCTAGAGATCAAGATTCATATGGTAGGAATGGAATATCTTGGCCTCAACACAAGGGTAGGTGGTTCTCTCTCAGAACATATGAGTTGGAAGTGTAGATGTGTTCTGATGGCTCTCTCCATGAATGAAGAGGAGGTGGAGGGGTATATATAGCCTCCACTTAAAATCCAACCGTTACACACAATTTACCAATCTCGGTGGGACCAAATCAACAAACTCGGTCGGACCGAAAAGGTAAACCTAGTGACCGTTAGAGATTTTCGGTGGGACTGACATGCAACTCGGTAGGACCGATATGGTTAGGGTTTGGGCATAATGTAATCTCGGTGAGACCGATTACACAAACTCGGTGAGACCGATTTTGGTAATTAGCTAACCAGAGAGTTGGTCAGGCAAACTCGGTGGGACCGATTTGCTCTTTCGGTGAGACCGAAAAGTTACAAAAGGGAAACAGAGAGTTTGCATTGCAATCTCGGTGGGACCGATTTGCTCTTTCGGTGAGACCAAAAAGTTACAAAAGGGAAACAGAGGGATTGCAATCCCATCTCGGTGAGACCGAGATCCCTATCGGTAGAACCGAATTGCTAGGGTTTGGCAGTGGCTTATGACATATGAAACTCGGTGGCGCCGAATGGAAAGAATCGGTAGGACCGAGTTTGGCTTGGAGTTTAGGTCATATGTGGATATGGGAAAGTAGCTGAGGATTTTGGAGCATATCATTAAGCACATAAAGCAAAAGGCTCATTAAGCAACACCTCATCCCTCCTTGATAGTATTGGCTTTTCCTATGGACTCAATGTGATCTTGGATCACTAAAATGTAAAATGAAGAGTCTTGAGCTTTTGAGCTTGAGCCAATCCTTTGTCCTTAACATTTTGAGGGTTCCACTTTCACCATCCATGCCATGCCAATCATTGAGCTTTCCTGAAATAATTGTCTTGGAATAGCATTAGCTCAATGAGCTATATGTTGTTATGAATTACCAAAACCACCTAGGGATAGTTGCACTTTCACAGGTTCTTCTAAAATTTCCATGAGGGATCCTTTCATTGCTTGTTTCTTCTGATGGATGGTTCTTTGTACCATGGGGTAAATGTGACACTGAGCAGGGTAGTGGGTAGTCCCTTCACACAAGAAACAAGTAATCTGCCTAGTTGGGCATTCTTCGGCTGGGTGACTTCCTTCACAATTAGGTCATTCATCCTTGTGTTCTTTATGGTTGTGTCCTATTTCTCCACAAAGTTTGCATGCACAAGGTTTCTTCACATCATTTCCATAAGGCTTCAACTTCTGGGACACAAGCCGAGACTTTAGCAGAATCAACTAAAATTCTTCCCAAGTGGTTACTCTTTGCCATCCATTGATGGTTTGGTACCTCCTCCACCATGTAGCAGCACCTCTTTCAAAGCACTGAAGAGCATGCTGAGCCATATCCTTTCCGTCTATAGTGTTATTCTCCATATGATCTTCCATGTTATGAATCCATCGGTTCGTCTCCAATTGAGTCATCGGTCCAGAAAATATGGGTTCATCTTCATTCATCCTCTATTGGTTCCAATGGTTTTTGGGGTGGGATAAGAGATATAGAGAGGGATGCACACAACACAAACAAAAGTTTTCAAAAGACGGATTTTATTTGTGGCTGTCGGAAAAACATCAAACAAATGACAGCTCACAAACGTTGCATCTAACGTAGGTATATAACGGGGTTTTGGTCTTCTAAAAGGCAATAAATCTTCAACGTCTCCAAACTCTTCAAGTCTTGTTCATGTCTCCGATGGCTTCTTTTGATCGTGCTTGTCCTTCTC
Source organism: Aegilops umbellulata (assembly GCA_032464435.1). Taxonomy (NCBI): domain Eukaryota; kingdom Viridiplantae; phylum Streptophyta; class Magnoliopsida; order Poales; family Poaceae; genus Aegilops; species Aegilops umbellulata. The sequence goes on from CP136054.1 coordinate 127,790,016, forward strand.
AAGTGCTTTTGCCAGATCCTCTCTGTTGATGCAAAGTCTCTCATGACGTCCTTTAATAATTCTGGAGTTGCATTCCAAACTTTTGGGTTTCAACATCCTTGGCATGAACCATGGTCCTATTGTCCTTCAGTTCCTGACAAATCTCCGGTATGTCGAGGTTTTGCTCCTCCAGCTAGGCTACTTTCAGCTTCTGGGTCATCAGTTCTTCACGAAATGCTCCTTGTCAAATATGGCTTCCTGCAGGTCCATCTTAATTTTTTTGATGTAATACTCCACATCCTGGTGATACACCATCTAAGGTTAAAACTTCCTCTCTTGCTGATAGGTGCTCCATCAGCCTTCTACCGTCCAATCCTTCCGAAGAAATGCATGCTTAACTCAGCACGGTGACAATAGCATAAGAGGGCGATAACATCATATGGATAGACTGTGTTTATACCCATGTGATTGCCATGAGCTAATCATTCCATAGTTGATATCTCCCACCTTAGGGTTTTATGGACAAAACTTTGAGTTCTAATGCTCCATGTTCAGGTCTTTCTTCGACACACCTTGATCTCGGGTATTGACAACTTCAATAGTCTGACAAGTTCCATAAGGGATACCTTCCTAGGTGATACCAATCTGGAAATTCTACACAGCCTTCAAATTCTCCTAGTCTTCGGAGTCTTCATCCGTTGTAGTTTTCATTATTATAATGCACGGTAAAATCTTCTTCGTTTCAAGGTGGTCTTAGTTGTCCGATATCTTGTACTTCTCGGAGTGGTCTCATCAGTCGAATCTTCGTGTGGCCAAAAGGGGAAAAGGGTATAGTCTGACTAAAAGGGAATATTTGATAAAGCTCAGAAAAGAAGATAGGTAAAAGATCCTTTTGAAAATAAAGTTTTAGAGAAAAATCTTTCCTATGGGCTTGCCAGTTTCTAGGGGTCACGTCCTACAGTCAACATGTGCTCTGATACCATCTTGTAGCGATTGACCTCAGACGGTCAAGTCTCTGTGCATAAGTATCATCCTTGGATCGGTATGCTGACACACACAATACTCGAGGATTTATAACAGAGGTAAATCACATGTATAAAGTAACGTAAATACTATTACCTCAATCCAAATAGCGGAACTAACAACAAGATTGTGGATTCCCATCAACACCAATGGCAAAGTTGAATGTAGAAATTGTAACCCTAACGTATCACTTACTCATCGTAAGAATCCTACAACATGAGACGTTGCAGCCATGTAGGTCAGTACATTGAATGTACTGGCAAATTCACACTGTAGAGAAATGTTGAATAATGGCTATCACTACATGCATATTTGGCTGGTGGAGGCTCTAAGTTTAATTTTTGCATAAAGCTAATTTTTTCCTACAACAAAGGAATAGATTTTATTTAACTATAAAGTTGATTGAAATCATTGAGAAGGTTCCTCCAACTCAATCCCAAAGTAATAATTATAACCCAACAAATTATTTGAGTAAAGTGATGAGATCAACATGATAATTCAAGAACCAGATACTCAAGATGTCCATAACCGGGGACACGACTAATCATTATTAGTTTGTACACTCTGCAGAGGTTTGCGCACTTTTCCCCCACAAGACTCGACCGCCTCCGTTGTATTTCTCGCAATACATGATGTTTGAGAAATGGATGACCGAGACACAGTCTTTCAGAAGCATTAACTCTTTCGACGGGTAAACCGTACCACCTACATCCCCTAAATCTGCTAGTTTACCACTGAAAGAGGTCACACACCCTAATCAACTATGCCAGAGCCCATAATGGCTTGTGGCTGCACACGGAAGTTTCTAGAATAAATAATCTTATGATCCCTTTGAGCCTGGGTGGCGAACCATAAGATGATCACACGGATTCCCCGGGATCTCCTTGGATAACACTGGATTCCCTAGGTGTTCGGGCAATCCACTGGTATCCCGAGGGTGCCCCCAACCAATCCACCCAGATGTGTATTAAAGTAGCCACCTTAAGTTAAACCTTAGTTAACAGTAGTCTCTCACATCTGTCATGAATCACTCAAACCAAACCACGCCTACGAGCATAGCATAGCAGTGTAAGCATAACGTAGAAGTAAATCCCAGGGTTTGAAATAAAGGACAATAGGTTCTAGCTCATCAACTACTTCCCAAAACCCACATGTTATCAGGGTCCTACTCATGCAATGTTTGAGGGTTGAAACTAATGCATAAAAACTGGGTATGAAGAGTATGATCAAAGTGTGAACTTGCCTTGTACTTTTGATGAAGATGATGCACACTCATAACTCCTGATAGTTCTACTCGTCACACTCCGGTCAATCTATCGTAAGCAAGCAATTGGATACATAAGCACTCATGCAAAAGAATCGAAGAAAAGATCTCGGAAAACTTCGAAAACAAGCAATTAACTCTTGCAACAGAAAACAATTTCTAACATTACCGAAATTAAGTGAATTTGGCCTTATTAGAAAGTTTAGGTCAAGATCTTCGATTTGCAAAAAGAATCAACCAAATCGGAGTTACGAAACTCAAGTTATGATCAAAAGAAGTTTGAATTCAAATCTGTTTGAAATCAAATTTTAAACTTTCAGAAACATGTTCAAGTTGGTCAACTGGATAGAGGGGAATCATGACGAAGAAGTGGGCATTGGTTTCGTTGGATTTGGACAATCGAGCAAAAAGTAGTGATCATTTGAAGATTAGGGACTAATCTATAAAAACTTTAATTACAGATAGGTCCCTGATGAAAAATAACAAAAAAGAAAAAACTAAAAACCGAACGTTCGTTTTCTAAACCTAACCAGCGAACGTTCTCTAAATAAGTAAACCTAAACAAAGCCGGTTTATATAAAAAACCGATCTAGGGTTTTAAAAAATCGAACAAAACAAAAAAACGGCAGTTTTTACCGGCGACGGTGGGCAACTCCGGCGAGACTCGGGGCGGGAAGTGTGGCGGCACGCCGCAGATGCGGCTCAACCGGACGGCGGCTTCGTCCTCGGCAGTGGGGCAAGGCGCGGGCGCGCAGCGGCAAGTGCGGCGGCAGCGACGGAAGGCGAGCGGCGGGGGGAGGCGACGCGAACAGGGTTCAGGGGCCCCCGGGGTCACAGCTTATAAAGGGGGAAGGGCGAGCGACCTCGGAGGCGTGGAGGAGGGGGCAAGGCGGGGTGAGGCGGCGGCGGCGCCGTGTGGGATCCGGCCTCCAGCTCAAGGTCGGGGGCGGCGCGGCTTGGCTGGGTCGTGGCCTGACCCGGTTGGTTGGGCCGGCCCAGTTCGGCGAGAAGAAGTTTTTTTTAAGACATAAGAAGAAAAAAACAAAAAAAAAGATAGGCATATAATATAACAAAATTTTGAGAAAAAGATTTTCTATATCTTGAACATTTTTCTAACATCAAATAAAATCTACAAAATTTAAATAAAGCAAAGAGTGCTACTGCTGCAATAAAACCTCATAAAAATCATTTTAAAAATACCAAAATAAATTCAAATTTATTTCTCTCCAATTTTTCTGAAGTAGGGAATCATTTTACCCTAATTTCCATATATTTAATTTTTGGAGAAAAATAATTTGAATAAAACCCAAATAACTCCAAATTGAAAAATAATTTCAAAGGTATTTTAAGTTTGATTCTTTTAAACTTCCAACTCATATTTCATATGTTTTGAAGAAGTCATTTTGTCTTCTCTCATGAAAATCATTGAGTTGCATAAAGTTTCTGAATTTGAAATAGTTCCAAATGGAATTCAAATCTTTTCAAAACCCTTTTCATTTATTTAAATGGAAGAAGTCATATCATCTTCACTCGAGGGTTTTGTGATGAAATGAATTTGAATTCATGGAGATCATAAATGCAAAATAAAAGTTTGGGAAAGTCCTTTTATTCCCTCTCATTTAACTTTCAAAAAGTTCCAAATTTCACACAGTTTCACTCAAGCAACCAAACCACAATCAAACAATGAATCAAAACTATTTATTTAATATAACATTCCAAAATTTAGAATTTTGGGATGTTATATAATAGTAGCAACAGTAACGGTAACGGTAACGGTAACAGTGATAGCAGTAATTTTGTAGCAAGTGTAAAAGTGATGATAACAGTAGTAACTTAGCAAGAACAATATAGGATAAATTCGTAGGCATTGGATTGGTGACTTGTTGGATGATATTCATCATGAGACAGTTATAACCTAGGGCGATACGGCACTAGCTCCAGTTCGTCAATATAATGTAGGCATGTATTTCGTAAATAGTCATACGTGCTTATGGAAAGAACTTGCATGAAATATTTTGCCCTACCCTCCCGTGTCAGCGGGGTCCTATTGGAAACTAAGGGATATTAAGGCCTCCTTTTAATAGAGAACCGGAACAAAGCATTAACACATAGTGAATACATGACCTCCTCAAACTACGATCATCACCGGGAGTGGTCCCGACTATTGTCACTCCGGAGTTGCCGGATCATAACACGTAGTAGGTGACTATAACTTGCAAGATCGGATCTAGAACATGAATATAATTGTGATAACATAAACGGTTCAGATCTGAGTTCATGGCACCCGGGCCCAAAGTGACAAGCACTAAGCATGGCAAAGTCATAGCAACATCAATCTTAGAACATAGTGGATACTAGGGATCAAGCCCTAACAAAACTAACTCGATTACATGAGGAATCTCATCCAACTCCTCACCGACCAGCGAGCCTACAAAGGAATCACTCACTCCTAGTGGGGAGCATCATGGAATCGGCGATGGAGAAGGGTTGGTGATGACGAAGAACGAAGATCCCCTCTCTAGAGCCCCAAATGGACTTCAGATCTGGCCTCCCGATGAAGAACAGGAGGTGATGGTGGCTCCATCTCGTGGATCGCAATAATTCTTTCTCCCTCATTTTTTCTGGAAAAATAGGATTTTATAGCGTCGGTTTCAGGGTCTGCGGGGCCACCAAGTGGGGACAACCCACCTGGGTGCGCCAGGAAAGGGGCGCGCCCTGGTGGGTTGTGCCCACCCAGGTGCCCTTCTCCGATGGATCTTGGCTCTAAAAATTCTTATTTATTGTATAAAAAATCCTCACAAAGTTTCGTTCCATTCTGAGAACTTTTATTTCTGCATAAAAACAACACCATGGTAGTTGTGCTGAAAACAACGTCAGTCCGGGGTTAGTTTCATTCAAATCATGCAGATTAGAGTCCAAAACAAGAGGAAAAGCATTAGGAAAAGTAGATACGTTGGAGAGGTATCAGGAAGGGCCGAACAACTAAGGGACTAAGATCCGCAGATAGACCGAGTGGTCCGGCACCTCATACATCCACCAACGGCTGGTGCAAAAAATCATCTGCCGCATATGCTCGTTGAGGGAAACCTTATTGTCGTATGATAACCATCCATCGTTGTTAATGTACTAGGTTTGTCCGAGTAGTACAACTTGAGATGAAAGATCATATCCTATGCCTTTTATTGATCAAGTGTTAGAGAGATTGTCTAAGCATACACTTTTTTTATCTTGATGGTTGCTCTATTATTTTTCAAATAAAATGAAGAGAAAACTACTTTTCTTGTCCTCGGATAAACATGGCACTCCCGCAAAAAAAGTGTTGAAAATGACGATCACCCTCCCCAAGGACCTCCTAATCATCCGAAGGTAACACACCAAGAGCGGCTTAACCATGTCGGCTAAGCTAACACAATACAAGATGACTTAGCGGTCCAACGCCAGCACAGAGTAACCGAGCAGCCCTCAAGGGCTTCCTATGAAGGAAATATGCCCTAGAGGCAATAATAAAGTTGTTATTTTATATTTCCTTATTCATGATAAATGTTTATTATTCATGCTAGAATTGTATTAACCGAAAACTTAATACATGTGTGGATACATAGACAAAATACCGTGTCCCTAGCAAGCCTCTACTAGACTAGCTCGTTAATCAAAGATGGTTAAGTTTCCTAACCATAGACATGTGTTGTCATTTGATGAACATGGATCACATCATTAGGAGAATGATGTGATGGACAAGGCCCTAGCTTAGCATAATGATCATTCAGTTTTATTGTTATTGCTTTCTTCATGTCAAATACATATTCCTTCAACTATGAGATTATGCAACTCCCGGATACCGAAGGAATGCCTTGTGAGCTATCAAACATCACAACATAACTAGGTGATTATAAAGATGCTCTACAGGTATCTCCGAAGGTGTTTGTTGGGTTGGCATAAATTGAGATTAGGATTTGTCACTCCAAGTATCAGCGAGGTATCTCTGGGCCCTCTCGGTAATGCACATCATAAGAAGCCTTGCAAGCAAAGTGACTAATGAGTTAGTTGCGGGATGATGTATTACGGAACAAGTAAAGAGACTTGCCGGTAACGAGATTGAACTAGGTATGTGGATACTGATGATCGAATCTCGAGCAAGTAACATACCGATGACAAAGGGAATAACATATGTTGTCATAACGGTTCGACCGATAAATATCTTCGTAGAATATGTAGGAGCCAATATGAGCATCCAGGTTCCGCTATTGGTTATTGATCGGAGAGGTGTCTCGGTCATGTCTACATAGTTATCAAACCCGTAGGTTCCGCACGCTTAACGTTCGATGACGATTGAGTAGTATATGACTTATGTGATTTGGTGACCGAATGTTGTTCGAAGTCCCGGCTGAGATCACAAACATGATGAAGAGTCTCAAAATGGTTGAGAGGTAATAATTGATATATAGGATGATGGTATTCGGACACCGGAAGTGTTCCAGAGGGTATCGGGTACTTATCGGGTCACTGGAAGGTGTTTCATGTACCCTCGGCAATCCTATGGGCCTTATGAAGGAACTCACCAGCCCACAAGGGGCTGGTGCGCCGTATAAGGCTATAGGAGGAGAAGAAGGAAAGGGGGGGAGGGAAAGGAAAGTGTGGATTACGATTCCCAGTTCCTTCCCTCACCCCCCCTCTTTCCTTCCCCTTCATGCATACATGGAAAGGGTGGGCGCAGGGCAAGGCAGGGCCTGTTGTCGCTGGAAGCTACGTCAGTTTTTTTTTCAAAAAGGAAGGGATGATGCAGCATAGCGGCGGTAGGTATTTCCCTCAGATATGAGACCAAGGTTATCGAACCAGTAGGAGAACCAAGCAACACAACATAAACAACCCCTGCACACATATAACAAATCCTCGCAACCCGACATGTTAAAGGGGTTGTCAATCCCTTCCGGGGTACGGCGCCTGAAGATAGGCAAACAGACGTGAGATAAATTTGTCGTAAATTGATGGATCGAACGCCAAATAAAATAAATAAGGAAAAGTTGCAACAAGTTATTTTTGTATTTTTGGATTAATAGATCTGAAAATAAAAGCAAAGGAAAAGTAGATTGCAAGCAAATATATGAGAAAGAAGACCCGGGGACCGTAGGTTTCACTAGTGGCTTCTCTCGAGAAAGATAGCGAACGGTGGGTAAACAAATTACTGTTGGGCAATTGATAGAACCTCAAATAATTATGACGATATCCAGGAAATGATCATTACATAGGCATCACGTCCAAGATTAGTAAACTGACTCATGCATGCATCTACTACTATTACTCCACACATCGACCGCTATATCCAGCATGCATGTAGTGTATTAAGTTCATGGAAAAATGGAGTAATGCAATAAGAACAATGACATGATGTAGACAAGATCTGTTTATCTATTGCAGTAGATATAGATCTCATCTTTTAATCCTTAGTAGCAACGATACATACGTGTCGGTTCCCTTTCTCTGACTGGGATCAAGCACCGTAAGATCGAACCCACTACCGGGCACCTCTTCCCATTGCAAGATAAATAGATCAAGTTGGCCAAACAAAACCCAAATACTGGAGAAGAAATACGAGGCTATAAGAGATCATGCATATAAGAGATCAAAGAAACTCAAACAACTTTCATGGATATAAAATGATGATATGACTGATCATAAACTTAAAGTTCATCAGATCCCAACAAACACACCGCAAAAATAGTTACATCATATGGATCTCCAAGAGACCATTGTATTGAGAATTCAGTGAGAGAGATAAAGCCATCTAGCTACTAACTACGGACCCGAAGGTCTACAAAGAACTACTCACACATCACCGGAGAGGCACCAATGGAGGTGGTGAACCCCATCCGAGATGGTGTCTAGATTGGATCTTGTGGTTCTGGACTCTGCGACGGCTGGATGAATATTTTGTCGATGTTTCTAGGGTTCTGGTATTTTTGGGGTATTTATAGAGCAAAGAAGCGGTCCGGGGGGCACCCGAGGTGGGCACAACCCACCAGGGCGCGCCTAGGCCTCCTGGCGTGCCCTGGTGGGTTGTCCCCTCCTCGGGACTCCCCCAAGTGCAACCAGGGACCAATATCTTCCTTCTGGTCCATAAAAAGTCTCCGTAAAGTTTTGTGGCATTTGGACTCCGTCTGATAAGGATTTTCTGCGATGTAATAAACATGGAAAAAATAGCAACTTGCACTTGGCACTGTGTCAATAGGTTAGTACCAAAAAATGATATAAAATGATTATAAAACATCTAGATTGGTAATAAAACAGCATGGAACAATTAAAAATTATATATACATTGGAGACGTATTAGCATCCCCAAGCTTAACTCCTGCTCATCGTCGAGTAGGTAAGTGATAAAAATAGAATTTTTGATGTGGAGTGTTGTCTATCATGTCATATCATATTATTTTCTTAGCATGGACATTTGGAATTTTTATGTGATTCAAAGCAATAGTCTAGTTTTGACATAATAATTTAGATACTCAAGCATATCAACAAACAACCATGTCTTTCAAAATATCAACGCTAAAATAAGTTATCCCTAGCCCATCATGCTCAAACATTGATCCATTCATGACACACACTCGAATATTAGCTACACCTAATACTTAAGTACGATCATATTGCCTCCTAGTTGGTGCTTTTATAAGAAAAGATGGAGACTCAAATTTCAAAATAAAAATTGCATAAAGTAAAAGAAAGGCCCTTCGCAGAGGGAAGTAGGGATTTGAAGAGGTGCCAGAGCTCAAAGCGAAAAACTTAGAGATGAAAACATTTTGGGAGGTGTATCCATCCCACCAACGAAAATGACTTAGAGTTCCCGACACTTTCCATGCTAGATATGCCATAGGTGGTTCCCAAACAGAAAATAAAGTTTATTCCTTTTCCACCATACTTTCACTTTCCATGGCTAGTCGTATCCACGGTTGCCCTCCATACAAACACTTTCCAAGGAATTTATTATTTGACAACATAAAGTAAATTCATTTTTTTGCATTTCGGGACTGGGCATCCCTAATACCTTTCCCTCACTCTCATGCAATGGCAAGTGAATAAACACTCATCGTGAGAATAACACATCTAGCATGGAAAATATTAGCCACCCGTTACCGTTCCCTGTCGGTGTACTAAAGTAGGGGTACCTTAGTACCCCAGACTTGTGCACGGGCAGTCGTAGCACCCTGCGGCAAGGCCCGCCCCGGAAGCGCCAAGAGAAGACCAAGCATTCAAGACAAGGCCCCCGGCAAGAGGAGCTTGCCGGGCCAAGAAGACAAGGCCCCCGGCAAGAGGAGCTTGCCGGGCCAAGAAGACAAGACCCCGGCAAGAGGAGCTTGCCGGGACGACTGAGCCCATGTAAGGCCATCCAAGAACAAAGTATACGAGACAGAAGATCGAGCCCCCGACAAGAGGAGCTTGTCGGGAAGGCCGAACCCAGGCACCACAAGAGAAGCCCGCCGTGGCGCGCCAAGCGCCCCGGCAAGGCCTGATAGCTGGCACGCTATCAGGCACAGGAAGACGACCCCCGCGGCAAGCCGCTTGCCGCGGCAAGATCGCCACCTCAAGACTGCGCTCCAGCTCGCCCGCCCACGCGTCGCTCCGGGGCTTCCCCCGAGGGCACGTGGCGAGGCACCGCGCAGCCTGGGGCATGCGGCGGCATGCAGCCGCCATCGTGGCGAACGGTGGCGCACCTAACGGTCCGCCTCGGTGCTGTCCGGGCGACCGTGACGGGCATTTAATGCCCTTGTCCCCTACCGTCAGAAGTAGGTATGATAACACTGTGCCGCACTGTAGCGCCACCGTTCCCGCACTATTACAACTACCACCCCTTTTACACTTTTACCCCTTTCTCTTACGTTGACACCTGTCGGTGACCCCTTTGCGCTATAAAAGGAGGCCCGTGTGCAACATAGAGAGGGTTCCCGGGGTTCGGAGATTCGGCATCCAGACAGCCATACGCTCGGTGCAGCTAGCTCTCCAAGCTCCCGAGCTCCCCGGTTCAATACAACTAAGCAGGAGTAGGGTTTTACGCGTCCATCGCGGCCCGAACCTGGGTAAACCGCCCGTGTGCCCGCCTCGATCTGCTCTCTGTGCTCCCTCCTCCCCCCTCACCGGACAACGAAAGGGGCTCCGGCCCCATAGGTGCTCGCGGGGGGACGCCAGTCCGCCCCGACATCTTTGGCGCGCCAGGTAGGGGGCGCGTCGAGGTTGTGCGGATCTGATTCAGGCGAACACTGGTAAGCTCAGGTATGAACAGGTACCTTTCCGCCCCGCTCCGCGGGGCGGAGGCATTCCTCCCTACGGAATCGTGCACGGCCCTCCTCGAGTACCCACTCACGCAGAGTTCGGGCAAGAAGCAGCTGCTCCTTGAGGAGGACCGCCTTCCGGCCGCTGGGCGAACCGATCGCTTCCAGCGAACCCTGCGCCGCTCCTGTAGCCGCAGCGGTTAGCGCCGGAAGCCGCGAAAAAGGCGACCTCGTTCTTCGGCGCGCTTCGTCCGCCAAGATCCAAACGAGTCGACGCCGACCGTGGGAGGAGTTTCGCCAGCGTGGTTGCCGGAACCCGTTCCGTCAACCAACCTCCCTGCCCAAGTCTTGCCGCAGTTGCATGTGATCCTTGGCGCAAGGGGCGGGCGCAGACCCCGCACATCAGTGAAAGCTCCTATGCTTTGCGCTTTTTGCCTTCTGCATGCTCCTCTTCGTTATTTGCATGTATTATTTGGCATCCTGCGTAACACGCATGTCCAGTGAGCATCAGCACGCCGAAAGGCCATGTGCTTGCTTCCCTCTTTATTTTCCTCGCCTCTTAGACAGAGGGAGCGTTCCTCGCGCACAAAGTTTGCCGGGGGAAGGAGATGGGAGAGGAACCAAGTGCTGGAACCAAGTGCTGGAACCAAGTGCTGTCCGAGAAAAAGAAGCCTCGTCGAGGGACGAGCGTTATGCATAAGCTAAGTTATTAGAATTTGAGCAGTTCAGATTCTTAATTTTCGGTTGTCTTCCTTGAACAGTCACACTTTGTATGGAAAACCTGTGCGCGGAGGAACCTACCCGCGGCTAGCCGCACCCTCACCTTGTTTCGAGTACGCTCAACGATTCAAGCGAGCTGCGATGAGCGTCGCGCCCTTGTTTCGTTTCCGAGCTCACTCAACAAGCGGAGCGCGATTGCGACTGGCTGCGGCGAGGTTGCTTCCCGGTGAGGCCTTGGCCAGCAGGCTGCTATAAGCCCAAGGGCTCCTTGCCGGGAAGTTCCCCGGGAGCGTAGGGCGAAAAGCGTACAAAGTAAAGGGCCAGGACAAGGAAGATAACAATGCACTGATTGGTTCAGCTAAGGTAGAAACCTTACGTAACTTGTCACAGTGACTAATGAGCTCATAACGCCGTGTGCAGCTACAAAAAGAGATAAGATAAAGGGGCAGGCGGCCTAATCTACGCGGTCGCCCTCGATCCTCTTGACCCCGGCCGCCTTCTTGACGATAGGGGCGATGAGGGCCTGGATCCCCGTCAGGTCTGCGTTCTCCGGCAAGGGCCTGAGGACGTTGGTAAGCCTGATGTCGGGATTGCGGAAAACGATCTTCACCAGCACCCTCTCGAGGGCCCCGGAGATGGCCTCCCGCGTCTCGTCGGCCCGCTCCTTCGGGAGCGACGTTCGGAGGTGCTGGAGCGCCTGCACCACCCCCTGAAAGAAGGAAGTGAGCTTGGCGCTGGGCGCGACGTCCTCGTCGGTGAGGGACTGGTGGCCCTCGATCCCCAGCAGCGTCAGCTCCTTGTCGATGGTGGCGGCGATGTCGACGAGGCCCTCGGTCCACCGCTCCACTGTATCCCTGAAGGTGTTCTGGGAAACGGCGGCGCGCCTCAGCAGCTCCTCGTTGCCGTCGACCTCCTTCCGTAAAGCCGCCTCCTGCTCCTTAGCGCTGTCCAGCGCCTTGCCGAGCGCCTCCAATTTCAGTTCCAGAGTGGAGTTGGAGTTCTTGGCGGCGTCAAGCTCCCGGATCTTCTCGGCGAAGCGACCCTGAAGCCCGCCAAGGGTGAGCGCACCCTTCTCGCGCTCCTGCCGGAGCGCGGCGAGCTCCTCGCCCTTCGCCTTGAGGTCGGAATCGAGCTGCGCCACCCTCGCCTCCAGCCCCTTCTTGGTGATCTCAGCAGCTGCGGCAGCGTCCCGCGCCTTCTTCAGGTCTCCGCTGAGCGCCCGCTCGCGCGCGGCAGCCTCCTCCTCGTGGTCGGCGAGGCTGGCCGTTTTCAGCACCAGCTCGCCTTCCCGCGCGGATAACTCCGCGGCGGCAAGCCTCTGCTGCTCCTCGGCCTCCCCGTCGCCCACAGGGATATCAACGCCGTCCGCCTCCTGAGCGCCGGCAACGTCGTCGGCATCGCCACGCGCGCCCTCCTCGACGACGACCTCAGCCTTCGTCGGATCCGAGGCGGGCGCTGCGCTCGCCGCGGCCAGGGGATCGTCGGCCGCGTCCCCCGTCGGAAGGTCCTCCCTTGCCGGGGATCTCTCCCTTGGCGGGGTAGCAGACTCGGTCGGCACGGCGGAGGCGCCCTCTGGACGCGCCCGCCGGAGCTGCTCCGCTCCTGCCCAAAAGCAACAACTTCGCATCAACAACAAGAAGAGGGAGGGCTCGCGTACGCGCCAAGCAGCAAGAGCGAGTCATGTGCTCACGCTGGGGGCTGCGTTGCGAGCTGCCCTGAGGATCCCCTGCCGGGTCCGGTAAGGGCGCCTCCGACACGACCTCGCTTGCCGGGGGAGATTCGTCATCAAGGATGACCCACGGGATCCTCGATCTCTTCGCTCTCCTCTGAGCCAGGGTCCTGAAAAGGGGACCGGGTCAGGGGAAGGGCGAACGAGCTGTCGAACAGGACGAACCATCAGGGAAAAAGATATGAGCTCCATGGGGAACTTACTCTCCGTCCTCCTCGTCGTCGGAGCTGAGCGCAGAATAGTCGAAAACCGGCTCGGCCCTGACGCGGGGGGGCAGGGGAGTGGGCTCCCGAGGCCGCTTGGCGGGGGCAGTAGATGACTCCGCCCCCGTCGACGCCGCGGCACGGGGCGCAGCGGCAACCGAAGCCCCAGCCCGCGAAGACCCCGCTCCCGCTGCCGACCCGGCCCTGCGGAGGCGCCTCCTCGGCTGGGCCGGGGGCTCCGCCTGCGACGAGCCGCCCGGAGGCCGCAGGAAGGCAACGCCGACCTCCGGCAAGCCACTCGCGTCTTGGGCAGGCTCGTCCTCGCCGCCGTGCCCGGCTGGTTCCCCCTGGTCGACAAGTTCCATCGGGTCGGCGAGGCTCTCCGCCTCCGCCGCCTCCGCCTCGGCCACGGTGAACCCAGCTTCGCCCGCGGCCGCGGCGGCCGCCGCCTCCTCCATCCTGGAGGCAATGTAAGCTAGCTCCGCCGCGGTGGTGGCTCGGATGAGGCCATCCTTCTCGGCGGGATCGACTGGCTCCTCCTCCAGGCCGTCGAAGAAGGCCCGCACGACATCATCCGGCGGCTCCTGCCAGGTCGCGTTGACCCCGTGCGAGTCGCACAATGGCATCATCGCAAGGATATGGCTGAGCGACGAGTTGTTGCACAAGGGAACGACGCCCGGCGGCAGCCGGAACCACTCCGGGTGGTCAGGGTCGTGCTTGAACAACTCCTTCAACATTGCGTCGTGCTCCAGCACGGTGAAGTTGAAATTGAGGCCCGGACGCAGCCTCATGATGTCCGCCGCATTCTGGAACTCCCAGGCCGGCTTCCCCCTCTCTTGCAGGGGGGCGATCCGGCGGCGAAGGAAATCCGCGCCGACGGCGCCGACGGTGAGGCCGGCGAGCCTGAGACGCAGGATCCGGGTGATGGCGATCTTCAATCTGACATCGTCCGGGGACACCTCGCTCCAACCATCGCCGCGCACCACCGGAGTTCGGCGCACGGCGGTGAACGGCTGCGGATGGTCCTCGACAATCAAGCACCACTCCGCCCTCCACTCCTCCCACCTGCCGCGGAGGTCCCCGCCCAAGTAGGCCTCCTTCTTGCCGGACCGGGAAACCCAGGCGATCCCACCGGACAGCGGCTCTCCTTTCTCCACCTGAGGGACAAAGAAGTGCCGGAAGAGGGCCACGTTGGGACGAATTCCGACGAAGTTCTCGCAAAGGTGCGTGAAGACCGCCATTGTGAGGACGGCATTGGGGGTAAAGTCGAGGAGGTGGAGGCCATAGGTGCTCATGATTTCAGAGAAGAACTCCGAGTAAGGCGGGCAGAGCCCGCAGTAGAAGAAGACGACGAAGAAAGGATACCCGGTCGGGTACTGCTTCTGGGCTTCGGCGGGGAGCACCCGCGTGCGCGGATGCGCTCGCGTCTTCGTCGACCAGAAAAGGGAGTACTTGTCCCTCAGCTCCACCGCACCGAGCTGGGGGGGGGGGGGAACGTCGCCGTCCCCTTCCGAAGCACTTCAAGCCGTAGCGCCTCGGCCGATTTTGCAGCCTTCCCCTTCGCCTTATCGCTCTTCGGGGCCATGGCAGGGGCGGGGGAGGGGGATCGTCGAAGCTGACGACGACGGGCGCTCCAAGAACAGATCGCTGCTGCCTCTGGAAGAAGGAGGTGGCAGAGGTTTTAGAGAGGTGGTAACCGAGGGAAAGGCGAACCGCCCCTACTTTCCTCCGCTATAAGAGGAAGAGGTGGGGGGGGGGACGCTTCGCCTCTCCGAATCAAGAGATCGTGCGCGACGTGGCGCGCGCCTGCGCGGTTCAGCCCCGCGCACGCCACCCACGTCACGCTCACCCCGCACGCCCCGCCCCCACGATGCCGCGGTAAGCGCGCGCCGCCTGGGGAAGGCGCGGCGGATGCGGAGTTAAGGAGCAGCGCGACCAAGGCCATGCGTGCCCGTGCACCGTTAGGGCCTGGCCCAACGACGCTCGGCACCGTGTGTGGCCCAGGCCCGGGGGCTCCTGTCGGTGTACTAAAGTAGGGGTACCTTAGTACCCCAGACTTGTGCACGGGCAGTCGTAGCACCCTGCGGCAAGGCCCGCCCCGGAAGCGCCAAGAGAAGACCAAGCATTCAAGACAAGGCCCCCGGCAAGAGGAGCTTGCCGGGCCAAGAAGACAAGGCCCCCGGCAAGAGGAGCTTGCCGGGCCAAGAAGACAAGACCCCGGCAAGAGGAGCTTGCCGGGACGACTGAGCCCATGTAAGGCCATCCAAGAACAAAGTATACGAGACAGAAGATCGAGCCCCCGACAAGAGGAGCTTGTCGGGAAGGCCGAACCCAGGCACCACAAGAGAAGCCCGTCGTGGCGCGCCAAGCGCCCCGGCAAGGCCTGATAGCTGGCACGCTATCAGGCACAGGAAGACGACCCCCGCGGCAAGCCGCTTGCCGCGGCAAGATCGCCACCTCAAGACTGCGCTCCAGCTCGCCCGCCCACGCGTCGCTCCGGGGCTTCCCCCGAGGGCACGTGGCGAGGCACCGCGCAGCCTGGGGCATGCGGCGGCATGCAGCCGCCATCGTGGCGAACGGTGGCGCACCTAACGGTCCGCCTCGGTGCTGTCCGGGCGACCGTGACGGGCATTTAATGCCCTTGTCCCCTACCGTCAGAAGTAGGTATGATAACACTGTGCCGCACTGTAGCGCCACCGTTCCCGCACTATTACAACTACCACCCCTTTTACACTTTTACCCCTTTCTCTTACGTTGACACCTGTCGGTGACCCCTTTGCGCTATAAAAGGAGGCCCCTGTGCAACATAGAGAGGGTTCCCGGGGTTCGGAGATTCGGCATCCAGACAGCCATACGCTCGGTGCAGCTAGCTCTCCAAGCTCCCGAGCTCCCCGGTTCAATACAACTAAGCAGGAGTAGGGTTTTACGCGTCCATCGCGGCCCGAACCTGGGTAAACCGCCCGTGTGCCCGCCTCGATCTGCTCTCTGTGCTCCCTCCGCCCCCCTCACCGGACAACGAAAGGGGCTCCGGCCCCATAGGTGCTCGCGGGGGGACGCCAGTCCGCCCCGACATTCCCCGAGCGAAATAAACACACAAAAGATAAGTTTATTTTGAAAATTAGAGATGGCACATGCAAATTTGCTTAGAACGGCAAAAGAATACCGCATATAGGTAGATATAGTGGACTCATGTGGCAAAACTGGTTTAAAGGATTTTCGATGCACAAGTAGAGGTCATACTTAGTGCAAAATGAAGGCTAGCAAAAAGATTGAGAAGCGATCAACCAAGAAACGAATAACCTCATAAGCAATCATTAAGCATAATTAACACCGAATAATGCACCATAAGTAGGATATACTTTTCATTGCATGATTATTGACTTT
This sequence comes from Aegilops umbellulata, assembly GCA_032464435.1. Taxonomy (NCBI): domain Eukaryota; kingdom Viridiplantae; phylum Streptophyta; class Magnoliopsida; order Poales; family Poaceae; genus Aegilops; species Aegilops umbellulata. Next base: position 127,806,579 of record CP136054.1, read on the forward strand.
CGTGCATGCATAGGGAATCACAAACCTTAACACCAATATTCTTACTAGAGTACAATTACTCATCAACATAACTCACATATCACATCATCATATCTCAAAACTATTACTAAGAACAAAGTTTATTTTTTCCAATGATCTTCATGATATTTTTTTTCTTTATCCTTCTTGGATATCTATCACTTTGGGGCTAATTTTCATGTGTTGCTTTTCATAAGCTCAAACAAATATAAGTGAAGATCATGAGGATAACAAATTTTCTTTCTCTCAAAATAATTTAAATGAAGCAAGAGAGAATTTCTTCAAAATTTTACTAACTCTCAAATAAATATAAGTGAAGCAAGAGAGCATTTTCTTCAAAAATACTAAGCACACCATGCTCAAAAAGATATAAGTGAAGCACTAGAGCAAGTCCATTGCTCATAAGAATTTAAGTGAAGCATAGAGAGCAATTCTAACAAGTCATGGAATAATTTTGGCACTCTCAAATAGGTGTGTCCATCAAGATTGATGACTTAAAACACAAAATAAAACAAGCAAAGACTCATATCATACAAGACACTCCAAGCAAAACACATATCATGTGACGAATAAAAATATAGTCTCGAGTAAAATACTGATGGTCGTTAGAAGAAAGAGGGGATGCCACTCGGGGGCACCCCCAAGCTTAGTTGGTTGCTCATTCTTGGATAATAGCTTGGGATGTCGGGGCATCCCCAAGCTTAGGCTCTTCTATCCTTCTTTCATCCATCGTAAGATAACCCAAAACTTGAAAACTTCAATCACACAAAACTCAACAAAACCTTCGTGAGATCTGTTAATGTAAGAAAGTAAACCTCTAGTATAAGTGTTGTATCAAACCTATTCATATTTTGTTTTTGTATTATATCTACTGTATTCCAACTTCTCTATGGCAAAAACTCATCATATAAAACCATAGAGCCATCAAAATAAGCACACAACACAAAGAAAACAGAATCTGTCAAAACAGAACAGTCTATAGCAATCTGACTTAAACGAAAACTTATGGAAATCCAAAAATTCTGAAAAAATAGGACGACCTTAGCAATTTGTATATTAATCTTGTGCAAAAAGAATCATGGCAAAAGCTCTTTCTGATGAAAATGAGAATTAATTTTGTGAGCGCAAAGTTTCTGTCTTTTTCAGCAAGATCAAACAACTATCACCCAAGAAGATCCTATCGGTTCTACTTTGCACAAACACTAATTAAAATGGAAAAAATACAATCATAACAGTAGCATAATTGTGCAAACACACAAGAACAGAAAGCAACAAGCAAAAATAAATTTTATTCATTGGGTTGCCTCTCAACAAGCGATATAGTTTTACGCCCTTAGCTAGGCATAAAGCAAGGATCTAAGTTTTGTCATCTTTGGTTCGAGATCCATAAGATGCCCTCGTGATTGATTCATAAGGTGGCTTAATTCTAGTTCTAGGAAAGTGTTCCATACCCTTCCTCAAAGGAAATTGGAACTTAATATTTCCTTCTTTCATATCAATCACGGCACCGGTAGTGTGTAAAAATAGTCTACCAAGAATAATTGGACAAGACGGATTGCAATCAATATCAAAAACAATAAAATCTATCGGCACATAATTCCTATTTGCAAGAATAAGAACATCATTAATTCTTCCCATAGGCTTTTTAATAGTGGAATCCGCCAAGTGCAAATTCAAAGAACATTCTTCAAGATTAGTGAGACCAAGCACATCACATAAAGATTTTAGAATTGTAGAAACACTAGCACCCAAGTCACACAAAGAAAACACTCATAATTTTTAATCTTGACTTTGATAGTATGTTCCCATTCATCATGCAATTTTCTAGGAATTGAAACTTCTAATTCCAATTTTTCTTCAAGAGCTTTCATCATAGCATCAACAATATGTTTAGTAAAAGCCTTATTTTGTTCATAAGCATGGGGTGAATTTATCATGGATTGCAACAAAGAAATACAATCAATCAAAGATCAACTATCAGAATTAAAGTCTTTGTAATCCAAAAGAGTGGGCACATCACTAGTTAAAGTTTTGACCTCTCCAAACCCACTTTCATCAATTTTCTCAATAAGATTTTCACCCTCCGAAATATTGGGACGCCTTCTACCTAAAGTTGACTCTTCTCCAGTCACTTTTTCATCAATCTTATCTTTACTAAATAAGGAATCAATAGAAGAAACACCAATCATTTTAAGATCTTCATCATTTTTGCAAGAATAATCACTAGAAAAAGCTTTCTCTAAAAATTCTCTTTTAGCTCTAAGCATAGCAGTTCTTTTATTACTTCCATCCATAGAAACATAAAGATCTTAAATTGATTCATCTACTTTAGGCACAAAAAATTTCATCTTGAGATTTCCACATCATGAGCAATTGTATCAACACTTCTAGACAAATCATCAATCTTATTCAACTTTTCTTCTATGGAAGTGCTGAAAAAATTTTGTGTGTTGATAAATTCTTTAATATTATTCTCAAGATCAGAGGTGTTCCTATTATTATTATAAGGTTGATTTCCATAGGAACTACCATAATTATTAGAGGAATTACTAGGAACAGGCCTAGGATTAAAATTTCCTCTATAAGCATTGTTGTTGAAATTATTTCTAGAGATAAAATTCACATCAATGGCATCACTATTTTGCTCAATCAAAGTAGACAAAGGCATATCATTAAAATCAATAGGCGCACTTTTACTAGCAACCAATTTCATAAGAGCATCAACTTTATCTCTCAAAGAAGAATTTTCTTCAACCAAATTAACTTTTTTTACTAGTAGGAGCTCTTTCGGTATGCCATTGTGAATAATTTGCCATGATATTATCAAGCAATTTGGTGGATTCAAGTTCCACCCGCGGAGGAATCTAAAAGATTACGAGAAACAAAATTCAACCCCGCATAAAAAATTTGTATGATCATCCAAACCTTTAACCCATGAGTTGGGCAATTCCTTAGCATCATTTTTCATCCTTTCCCAAGATTGTGCAACATGCTCATGTTCAAGTTGCTTGAAATTCATGATCTGGGTTCTAAGGGAAATAATTTTTGCGGGAGGAAAATACTTAGTGATAAAAGCATCTTTGCACTTATTCCAAGAATTGATACTATTGCAAGGCAAAGAAGAGAACCAAATTTTTGCAGAATCACGCAAAGAGAATGGAAATAATTTCATCTTGACCACATCATTGTCCACATCTTTTTTTTCTTTTGCATATGGCATAATTCCACGAAGGTATTAAGATGGGACACGACATCCTCATTAGGAGTACCGGAAAATTGATCTTTCATAACAAGATTCAGCAAAGTAGTATTAATATCACAAGTCTCCGCACTAGTGGCGGGAGGAGCAAGCGGAGTGCGAATAAAATCATTGTTGTTGGTACTTGAGAAATCACATAACTTGGTGTTCTCTTAATTCATGATGACCACACAACAAGATTACACTCAAAATAGATCCGGCAAGAAAACGGCGAACGGAAAAAGAGAGGCGAATAAAACGATAAATTTTTGTGAAGTGGGGGAGAGGAAAATTGTAACATCCCAAATTTTCAATTTGGATTGTTATACATTAGATCATCATGCATATCATATTTTATTTGCTTTTGGTTTTGATCCTATAAAAATCCTAAGCAACTCAAGGACCCACGGAGAGAGTTGGGGATTTCGTTATTTTCATATTTGAGTTTTCTCAAATTTTGAGAATAGGATCATTTGATTTTATTTATTTTATCATCAATTATTTCTATTACAAAAACATGAGAGAGGGAATAAAATGACTTTCCCAAAATATAGAAATATTGAGGATTTAATAATAAAATCAAATAAGAATTTATTTCGGAGTTTTTTTGATATTTTATTTGAATTTAGGAACAATATGTATTTTTCAAAATTGCATTTAGGGCCCAAATAAATGTTCACTTTGTCGGGCTTGATTTTAGAAGCCCGGGAAAATTTATTTCGGAGATTTATTGCATTTAGTATTTCTTTTTATTTTTCTTCCGAGCGTAATTATTTTTTAAAAAAACGAAACCGACCTTGGGCCGTGCCCGAGTGGGACTCCGCCCGGGGGATGCCTTTAAATAGCGCCGCACCCGAGCCCCAGGCCCGTCAGCCGCCGCCCGAGCCCACCCCCCCGAAACCCTAGCCGCCGCCGCCGCCCGAGCCCACCCGCCCGAAACCCTAGCCGTCGCCGCCGCTGGAGCCGCGCGTCGCCCAAGGTTCGCCGCCGCCTCAAAATCCGTGCCAGTTTTTTTATTTTAAAAAATCGATTGGTTTTCGTCGATTTTATTTTCGGTTTTTTCGGTTTTTTATTATTTTATTATTTTATTTATTTTTTCGGATTAGGTTAATTAACAAATTAATCCGTTCGTCGTTTTTCTTTTTCGTCGGATTTTCCGCGGTTATTTTCTGATCGCGATTTCTGATCCGATTTTCGTTTTAGTATAACTTTTCACTCGTTTATCGGAATCAGGCGATTCCAGCGCCTGGAGTTTCGTATCGAAACCCTCTATCCGATTAATCAACTTAAACAAGTTTTTGCTACTGTAAAATTTGAATCAGATCCAGATTACTAGAACGAAGTTGTTTTCTTTCGCCGTTTGACTTTCGTTGCTTCGTTCGTTTTGATACTTTTTGCAAACCGGAGTTCTTAAGTTGAACTTTCTGGTTAGATCTCTTATTTGAGTTTTACATGTGCATTAGATGAGTACTTATTGTATGCTTGTTTGTTTGTCTGTGGTAGAACACCCGGAGTGCGCCGCCTGTTACTTCGAATCTCTAGGTTTCGCGGATCATCAGCAAGGCAAGTAACACTTTGATCATACCACTTTTACTATCCAGTTTTATTGCATTAGATCAATCCTCAAACACTGCATGATTAGGATCTAATTTAAATTGTGGGATGGGAAGTAGTTGAGGTAGTACCTATTACCTGTTTATTTATGAAACCTTTGGGAGTTAGTTCTACGTTTGCTTATTATGCCATGCTATGCTAGTAGACGTGGATTGGGTGAGTGATATCCATGATAGATGTGAGATTGCTAATTAATGGTTTATCTAAGGTGGCAACTTAAACACACATCTGGGTGGATTGAGGCACCTGGGTATTCCAGGATTGTCTGTTTCTTTTTGGACCGTCACCCGGGCTCAAAGGGATCATGAGATTATTCAAACTAGAAACTTCCGTGTGCAGCCACAAGCCATTATGAGCTCTGGCATAGTTGATTAAGTCGTACGAACTCTTACAGGGTAGACTAGCAGATGTAGGGGAAAGTAGGTGTACCGGTCTATCCATCGTAAGGTGCTAGCGCTTCTGAAAGACTGTGTCTCGGTCATCCGTTTCTCAAACACCATGTAGTGCGAGAAATCAAACGGAGGCGATCGAGTCTTGTGGGGAAAAATGCGCAAATCTCTGCAGAGTGTACAAACTAATCATGGTTAGCCGTGTCCCCCAGTTATGGATGTTTTGAGTATCTAGTACTTGGATATCATGTGAATCTCATCATGTTACTTCTAAGTTTATATTGTTGGGTTTCTAATGTTGATTATTATTAATTGGGATTGAGGATGCTGTCAACCATTCTCAATGTTTAACAACCATCATGATAGTTAAATAATTTTATTCCTTTGCATTAGGGAAAATTGGCTTTACGCAAAACTATAACCATAGAGCTTTCCACCAGCCATATATGCATGTAGTATAGGCTTAATCATTCATTACTCTCTATGTGTTACATTGTCAGCATATTCCATGTGCTGACCCGTTTTCGGGCTGCAACGTTTCATGTTGCAGACTTTTCAAACGACGAGTAAGGTGCCTTTTAGGTCGTGGTTCTATACTCAGTGATGCCGTTGGAGTTGATGGACTCACTTATCTTCCAAGCCTTCCGCTGTTATCGTTATTAGATGGCCTTAAGCCATATTTATTGTAATAAGTTCTCTTTGAGACATCGATGTAATAAGTGTGTGATTGCTACTCTGTTAAAAATCCTTCGAAGTATTGTGTGGTGTCAGCATTACTGATCCAGGGATGACACCTGAGCACAGAGGTCAGACTGTTTGAGGTCTGGTCGCTACAGAGATGGTATCAGAGCACACGCTGACTATAGGACACGACCACTAAGCTAAAGCCCTAGTTCACTACTCTCTTCTCATTTCTGACTCCTCATCTTTTCTACTCTTTTAGGATGACGGAAGCGAGGATCAAGTTCACCCAGCCGGATGAAGATACACCTTTTGGACGACACTTGAAGGAAGTCACTAGGTACCTCAACATTGGAATACCAAGCTTCACCAGGACCCACAACGCCACTTTACCCGAAGAGGAGCGTTGGAAGATTCAAGCTCTAGTTCCAGGAAGAACGTTCGCGCCAATCATGGAGCCCATAGAGTGTGTTTTCAATGCACCAATATGGAGTCCGGGAAAGAGCATGGCAGCTCATATCACCATGGGACGCATTGGAGAAGTTTACCAAGAAAACCTCAAGGACACTATTTACCAGATTTGCGGACGCCGAGACGAACAATGGGAGATAGTTAGCACTAAGAAGAATAGATCCATTGCAGCCTTCATCCAGGAGTTAAACTAGCACATTCGACGCCAGGAGAACCAGATGTGCGCAGACATGATGGAGATGAAAAAAGCAAAAGCCAAGATTATTGAGCTAGAAGGAGAACTGAAGGCCACTCGCAAGGACTACATGGATGAGATTGTAGCTCTAGTGAGACAAAACGGCGATCTTAAGGAGAAGATTGAAGAACTCATGGGGAATTCAGCACCCGGAGGAGAAGATGAAGATTGCACATGTCCAGATAACTACATCATCATCAACGACACTGATTCCGATCCTAGTGATGATGATTCCGAAGACGAAGCTGGAGCAGATATCATGGAGTCTTCATTGGAGCAGTTTTTCTAGTAGACTACCATAACAGTAGTAGTATTCCCCCATGTACATATTATAGTCCACGCACTTTTGCGATAGTTCTAGACCGATTGTATGCCCTTGTTTGATTGAATGAAGTGATTTTTGTGTGCATTTGTCTCATGTGCATTTGGGTACTGTTTTCTCTTTAGACCTCATTCTATTCTTAATTCTCATCTTTTCTAAACCCTCAGATGCCTCAGAAGGCATGTTTGCCCAACGGATTTAATTATTCTGGAATCTCAAGGTTTGGATGTAATTCTCGGTATGGATTGGCTTTCGATGTATGGAGGAAACATCGATTGTGCCAGTAAGACAATTTTCCTTACAACACCAGAAGGAAGAAGGATCAAGTATGTATCCCGGCATGCGCCAAACCGGACACAAGTAAATTCCTTATCAGGAGTTGTGCAGGAGGAAGTACCACTGGTAAAGGATTTCCCTGACGTATTTCCAGAAGAGTTGCCGGGCATGCCACCGGATAGAGACATTGAGTTTTTGATTGAGCTTTTGCCAGGCACAGGGCCAATATCGAAGAGACCATACAGGATGCCCGCACAAGATTTGGTGGAAATTAAAAAGCAGATTAAGGAGTTACTGGATAAAGGTTACATTCGCCCAAGTTCTTCGCCTTGGGGATCACCAGTACTTCTAGTGGAGAAGAAGGATGGATCGTTAAGGATGGTTGTTGATTACCGCGGATTGAACGAGGTAACGATCAAGAACAAGTACCCACTACCGATGATCAATGATCTGTTTGATCGATTGCAAGGAGCTAAAGTGTTTTCCAAGATCGATTTGCGATCAGGGTACCATCAGTTGAAGATTCGGGAGCAGGACATACCCAAGACAGCATTCGCCACCAGATATGGATTGTATGAGTATACTGTTATGTCATTTGGACTGACTAACGCACCCGCCTATTTTATGAACATGATGAACAAAGTGTTTATGGAGTTTCTGGATAAGTTTGTCGTGGTGTTCATTGATGATATTCTGGTTTATTCGAAGAATGAAGAGGAGCATAAAGAACATTTTCGATTGGTACTCGAGAAGCTCAGAGAACATCAGCTATATGCCAAGTTCAGCAAATGTGAGTTTTGGTTGAAGGAAGTAGGATTCCTCGGACACGTTATATCCGGAGAAGGAATAGCAGTTCATCCCACAAAGGTTATCACTGTGACCAATTGGAAAGCACCAACAACAATTGGAGAGATCCGGAGTTTTCTTGGTCTCGCAGGATACTACCGGAGATTTATTGAGAACTTCTCGATGATTGCAAAGCCTATGACGGAGTTGCTGAAGAAGGATACTAAGTTTGTATGGACTGAGGAGTGTGAGGCTAGTTTCCAGGAATTGAAGCAACGTTTGGTTACCTCACCAGTGTTGATTTTGCCACATTAGACCAAGGATTATGAGGTATATTGCGACGCTTCACGTCGAGGACTTCGAGCGGTACTTAAGAGGGAAGAGTTGTTTCGTACGCTTCACGACAACTGAAGCCACACGAATTGAATTATGCCACACATGATTTGGAGCTAGCAGCCGTAGTGCATGCATTAAAGACATGGAGACATTTACTCATTGGCAATCATTGTGAGGTGTACACGGATCACAAGAGTTTGAAGTACATTTTCATGCAGAAGGAGTTGAATCTCAGACAAAGGAGATGGTTGGATCTTATAAAGGATTATGATATGAGATTGCATTATCATCCCGGAAAGGCTAATGTAGTAGCTGACGCATTGAGCCGTAAGAGCCATGTCAATACACTAATGACAGGAGAAATACTGAAGGAGTTAGCCGAGGATCTTCGTGAGCTATGTTTGGAAATAGTTCCAAGAGGCTATGTAGCAGCATTGGAAATTCAGACAACTTTGATGGATAGAATCAGAGAAGCTCAGAAGACTGACAAGGAGATTGCCACTATAAAGGAGAAAATGAACGAAGGAAAAGCTAAGGGATTTCGTGAGGATGAGCATGATACCCTATGGTTTGAAGACCGTGTCTATGTGCCCAATGACCCGGAGATCAGGAAGTTGATTCTGCAAGAGGCACATGATTCACCCTATCCGATTCACCCAGGAAATACCAAGATGGATTTGGATTTGAAGGATACTTTCTAGTGGACCGGAATGAAGAAGGATATTGCGGAGTATGTAGCAGTTTGTGATGTATGTCAGAGAGTAAAGGCGGAGCATCAGAAGCCAGCAGGATTGTTGCAGCCATTGCCGATACCCGAATGGAAGTGGGATAAGTTAGGCATGGATTTCATCACGGGATTACCAAGGACTCGTTCCGGCTATGACTCGATCTGGGTTGTAGTTGATCGATTGACGAAGGTAGCTCATTTCATCCCAGTAAAGACCACCTACACCAGTGCTAAGTTGGCAAAGATATACATGACCAGGATCGTATGTCTGCATGGAGTTCTGAGGAGTATCGTATCAGATAGAGGAACCCAGTTTACCTCAAAGTTCTGGAAGCAGTTGCATGAGACTTTGGGTACCAGGCTAGAATTCAGTACAGCTTTTCATCCGCAGACAGATGGACAGACCGAGAGAGTCAATCAGATTTTGGAAGATATGCTGAGAGCTTGTGCGCTAGACTATGGATCTATTTGGGACGACAATTTGCCATATGCAGAGTTCTCTTACAATAACAGCTATCAGACCAGTTTGAAGATGGCCCCTTTTGAAGCTTTGTACGGAAGGAGGTGCAGGACACCGTTATCATGGGACGAAGTTGGAGACCGCCAGTTGTTTGGACCTGATTTGATTAAGGAGTCTGAACAGAAGGTGAAGTTGATTCGTGATAGGCTCAAGGTAGCCCAGTCCAGGCAGAAGAGTTACGCAGATTCTAAACGCAAGGAGACAGTTTACGAAGTCGGAGACAGAGTTTATCTCCGAGTATCTCCACTTCAAGGAATTAAGCGTTTTGGAGTTAAGGGAAAGTTAGCGCCACGATTTGTAGGACCATATCGAGTTTTGGAGCGTATGGGAGAAGTGGCCTACAAGTTGGAATTGCCCGAAGGATTGTCAGGAGTTCACGATGTGTTCCATGTTTCGCAGTTGAAGAAGTGCCACGCGGAGATGGCTGACATACCTTTGAGAGACACAGTGCCATTGAAAGCAATTCAGTTGGATAACAATTTGACCTATGAGGAGAAACCAGTTAAGATTCTCGAGTTTGCGAGCCGAGTCACTCGCAGCAAGGTTATCAAGTTTTGCAAGGTTCAGTGGAGCCACCACACGGAGGATGAAGCCACCTGGGAGCGAGAGGAGGATTTGCTCAAGGACCACCCTCACCTATTTTCTAGCCAACCCGAATCTCGAGGGCGAGATTCATCTTAAGGGGGGTAGGTTTGTAACATCCCAAATTTTCAATTTGGAATGTTATACATTAGATCATCATGCATATCATATTTTATTGGCTTTTGGTTTTGATCCTATAAAAATCCTAAGCAACTCAAGGACCCACGGAGAGAGTTGGGGATTTCGTTATTTTCATATTTGAGTTTTCTCAAATTTTGAGAATAGGATCATTTGATTTTATTTATTTTATCATCAATTATTTCTATTACAAAAACATGAGAGAGGGAATAAAATGACTTTCCCAAAATATAGAAATACTGAGGATTTAATAATAAAATCAAATAAGAATTTTTTTCGGAGTTTTTTTTGATATTTTATTTGAATTTAGGAAAATATGCGTTTTTCAAAATTGCATTTAGGGCCCAAATAAATGTTCACTTTGTCGGGCTTGATTTTAGAAGCCCGGGAAAATTTATTTCGGGATTTTTGGAGTCCGTTTAGTATTTCTTTTTATTTTTCTTCCGAGCATAATTATATAAAAAAACGAAACCGACCTTGGGCCGTGCCCGAGTGGGACTCCGCCCGGGGGACGCATTTAAATAGCGCCGCACCCAAGCCCCAGGCCCGTTAGCCGCCGCTCGAGCCCACCCGCCCGAAAACCTAGCCGCCGCCGCCGCCGGAGCCGCGCGTCGCCCGAGGTTCGCCGCCGCCTCGAAATCCGTGCCGTTTTAAAAAAAAAACCGATTGGTTTTCCTCGGTTTTCTTTCGCTGTTTGACTTTCTTTGCTTCGTTCGTTTTGATTCTTTTTACAAACCGGAGTTCTTAAATTGAACTTTCTGGTTAGATCTCTTATTTGAGTTTTACCTGTGCATTAGATGAGTACTTATTGTATGCTTGTTTGTTTGTCTGCGATAGAACACCCGGAGTGCGCCGCCTGTTACTTCAAATCTCTAGGTTTCGCGGATCATCAGCAAGGCAAGTAACACTTTGATCATACCTCTTTTACTACCCAGTTTTATTGCATTAGATCAATCCTCAAACACTGCATGATTAGGATCTAATTTAAATTGTGGGATGGGAAGTAGTTGAGGTAGTACCTATTACCTATTTATTTATGAAACCTTTGGGAGTTAGTTCTATGTTTGCTTATTATGCCATGCTATGCTAGTAGACGTGGATTAGGTGAGTGATATCCATGACAGATGTGAGATTGTTAATTAATGGTTTGTCTAAGGTGGCAACTTAAACACACATCTGGGTGGATTGAAGCACCTGGGTATTCCAGGATTGTCTATTTCTTTTTGGACCGCCACCCAGGCTCAAAGGGATCATGAGATTATTCAAACTAGAAACTTCCGTGTGCAGCCACAAGCCATTATGGGCTCTGGCATAGTTGATTAAGTCGTGCGAACTCTTACAGGGTAGACTAGCACATGTAGGGGAAAGTAGGTGTACCGATCTATCCGTCGTAAGGTGCTAGCGCTTCTGAAAGACTGTGTCTCGGTCATCCGTTTCTCAAACACCATGTAGTGCGAGAAATCAAACGGAGGCGATCGAGTCTTGTGGGGAAAAGTGCGCAAACCTCTGCCGAGTGTACAAACTAATCATGGTTAGCCGTGTCCCCGATTATGGACGTTTTGAGTATCTAGTACTTGGATATCATGTGAATCTCATCATGTTACTTCTAAATTAATATTGTTGGGTTTCTAATGTTGATTATTATTAATTGGGATTGAGGATGGTGTCAACCATTCTCAATGTTTAACAACCACAATGATAGTTAAATAATTTTATTCCTTTGCAGTAGGGAAAAATTGGCTTTACGCAAAACTGTAACCATAGAGCTTTCCACCAGCCATATATGCATGTAGTATAGGCTTAATGATTCATTACTCTCTATGTGTTACATTGCCAGCATATTCCATGTGCTGACCCGTTTTCAGGCTGCAACGTTTCATGTTGCAGACTTTTCAGACGACGAGTAAGGTGCCTTTTAGGCCGTGGTTCTACACTCAGTGATGCCGTTGGAGTTGATGGACTCACTTATCTTCCAAGCCTTCCGCTGTTATCGTTATTAGATGGCCTTAAGCCATATTTATTGTAATAAGTTCTCTTTGAGACATCGATGTAATAAGTGTGTGATTGCTACTCTGTTATAAATCCTTCGAAGTATTGTGTGGTGTCAGCATTACTGATCCAGGGATGACACCTGAGCACAGAGGTCAGACTGTTTGAGGTCTGGTCGCTACAAAAATGGAAAATAATGTAAATTGCGAGGAGATGAGATTTGTGATTAGGAACCTGGTTATGTTGAAGATCCTCCCCGGCAACGGCGCCAAAAATTCCTTTTGATGTCGCTTGAAGCTATGTCAGTTTTTCCTCAAAGAGGAAGGGATTATGCAGCATAGCGGCGATAGGTATTTCCCTCAGATATGATACCAAGGTTATCGAACCAGTAGGAGAACCAAGCAACACAACATATACAGCCCCTGCACACAGATAACAAATCCTCGCAACCCGACGTGTTAAAGGGGTTGTCAATCCCTTCCAGGGTACGGCGCCTAAAGATAGACAAATAGACGTGAGATAAATTTGTAGTAAATTGATAGATCGAACGCCAAATAAAATAAATAAATTTCAGCAAGGTATTTTTGTATTTTTGGTTTAACAGATCTGAAAATCAAAGCAAAGTAAAAGTATATCGCAAGCAAATATATGAGAAAGAAGACCCGGGGGCCGTAGGTTTCACTAGTGGCTTCTCTCGAGAAAGATAGCGAACGGTGGGTAAACAAATTACTGTTGGGAAATTGATAGAACCTCAAATAATTATGATGATATCCAAGCAATGATCATTACATAGGCATCACGTCCAAGATTAGTAAACCGACTCCTGCCTCCATCTACTACTATTACTCCACACATCGACCGCTACCCAGCATGCATCTAGTGTATTAAGTTCATGAAAAAACGGAGTAATGCAATAAGAACAATGACATGATGTAGATAAGATCCGTTTATCTATTGCAGTAGATATAGATCTCATCTTTTTATCCTTAGTAGCAACGATACATACGTGTCGGTTCCCTTTCTGTGACTGGGATCAAGCACCGTAAGATCAAACCCACTACCGGGCACCTCTTCCCATTGCAAGATAAATAGATCAAGTTGGCCAAACAAAACCCAAATATCGAAGAAGAAATACGAGGCTACAAGAGATCATGCATATAAGAGATCAAAGAAACTCAAATAACTTTCATGGATATAAAGATATGACTGATCATAAACTCAAAGTTCATCAGATCCCAACAAACACACCGCAAAAATAGTTACATCATATGGATCTCCAAGAGACCATTGTATTGAGAATTCAGCGAGAGAGAGAAAGCCATCTAGCTACTAACTACAGACCCGAAGGTCTACAAAGAACTACTCACGCATCATCGGAGAGGCACCAATGGAGGTGGTGAAGCCCATCCGAGATGGTGTCTAGATTGGATCTGGTGGTTCTGGACTCTGCGGCGGCTGGATGAATATTTCGTCGATGCTTCTAGGGTTCTGGTATTTTTGGGGTATTTTAGAGCAAAGAGGCGGTCCGGGGGGCACCCGAGGTGGGCACAACCCACCAGGGTGCGCCTGGGCCTCCTGGCGCTCCCTGGTGGGTTGTACCCTCCTCGGAACTCCCCCCAGGTGCAACCAAGGTCCAATATCTTCCTTCTGGTCCATAAAAAATCTCCGTAAAGTTTCGTGCCATTTGGACTCCGTCTGATAAGGATTTTCTGCGATGTAAAAAACATGGAAAAAACAGCAACTGGCACTTGGCACTATGTAAATAGGTTAGTACCAAAAAATGATATAAAATGATTATAAAACATCCAAGGTTGATAATAAAACAATATGGAACAATCAAAAATTGTAGATACGTTGGAGACGTATCAGGGCCCCTAGGGGGTGGCGGCCAACCCTAGGGCGCCCTTGGCTGCCTCTCCTCCGCTCTCACCTATATATATGTGGGGAGGGGGCGCCTAGAACACACACAACATCAATTGTTAGCCGTGTGCAGCACCCCCTCCACAGTTTACAACCCCGGTCATAGTTTCGTGGTGCTTAGGCGAAGCCCTGCAAGAATCACTTCACCATCACCTTCACCATGTCGTCGTGCTAACAGAACTCATCTACTTCCTCGACACCTTGCTGGATCAAGAAGGCGAGGGACGTCATCGCACTGAACGTGTGCAGAGCTCGGAGGTGCCGTACGTTCGGTGCTTGATCGGTCGGAGCGTTGTACTGAAGAAGTTCGACTACATCAACCGCGTTGTCAAACGCTTCCGCTTTCGGTCTATGAGGGTACACAGACACACTCTTCCCCTCTTGTTGCTATGCATCTCCTAGATAGATCTTGCGTGAGCGTGAGAATTTTTTTTGGAATTGCATGCTACGTTTCCCAACATCCTAACCACCAGTTACCCGCCAAAAGTGGTCGGCAAGCTGGACCCGGTAAAGTGGCTTTGCACCATGGAACACGGCTTGAACCATGACATGTGTCTATGAAGCCAAGTAGGGTAAAAACAATAAAAAAATCCTAGACTATCAAACAAGCAAATGTCAAAAAGCGTGTCCATCAGGAAATTCAGGAAAGTCGCGCTGGTTGGATGCCCGCCGGGTATGATCGTGCGTGATTCTTCTTCTGGGCAGTGGGGTTTCATGGGGGCTATTGGTCCCTCGTCTTGTTCGTATGTGGAGGGGCTTTGCATACCCGACCTCATGTCGTTGTTTGCCTCATGGGCTAACGTGTTTTCTAATGTCTGGCCTGCTCGTGGAAGTCGTTGGGTCTGCTTGTATGGCTTGCTTTGGATTGTGTATGTGCGCTTCTTGGTTGTTTCCTTGATTTCGGTTTGCTCTATTTCTTCCTACCCAATCCCGAAGGTGTGGAGCTCTGGACGTTTGATAGGGTTGTCATGTGCTCCTTGTGACTGTTAGCAGTTGGTCCCCATTCAGCCACCCATTCCTGAGCCTTCACGCCATGATATCCTGCTCCGACAGTGCCCATGTCCTCCGATTAGATGTAGGCTTGCTGGCGTAAGCTACCCACCTTGTCCCGAACACATTTGTTACATCGCTTTGTTGGACGTCTCCAGATGCCGTCAAACGGTCTTGGACACGAAGGGACTTGTCTTGCTAAGACATGTGTTGTTGCGGGCTCTGTCCAACTACCGAGTTTGGTCCGCTTTCACCTGTTG
The DNA here is from genome assembly GCA_032464435.1 of Aegilops umbellulata. NCBI lineage: Eukaryota > Viridiplantae > Streptophyta > Magnoliopsida > Poales > Poaceae > Aegilops > Aegilops umbellulata. The sequence continues at coordinate 127,822,071 of CP136054.1, forward strand.
GTCTTGATCGGATGTGGAGGGTCTTTGCATGCTCGTCTTTTTGTTGTTGTGCGTCCTGGCCAGTTGACGTGCCTTGGTGTTGCCATGTGGGGGTTTTTGGTTGGCTTTTGTTTAGAGATGTCTCTTTACCCTTTCGTTATGGCAATCCTTTGTGATGTCTAGTCGAGCGGCTTGTTGTTTCTCTATCGCCGGTCTGCCTTCCATCTGCCTATCTTGCTGATCGTCGCTTGGGGTTGTATTGTTTCAGGGGACATAGTTTAGTGTAGTTGAAAGGGCATGTAGCCCCTAAGTGTGGTTTTGGTGATTAATGACAATCTCCATGGACTAATGTTTTCACTGAGATATATTTGAAGGTATTGTCCATGGTGGTGCATCAAGGATATTAGATGGAATCAAGGATGAAGTCCATATATATGAGGATATATTTGCTCTAAGTTGTGGTATTCATGGACAATACCAATGGAGCATCAAGTGCATTGAATCCTACTCCCTCCGTTCCAAATTACTCGTCGCAGAAACGGATGTATCTAGAACTAAAATACATCTAGATACATCCATACTTGCGACAAGTAATTCAGAACGGAGGGAGTATATGAAGAAATGTTCCATAGTGATGCATGAAGCATATTGGATTTATGTGGGAAGAATGCCATCAGAATATTCGAGGAAGTCCTCATGGTATCCCTCTCTGGATACCCCGTGCGCATGGGCCTCTTGACCCCCGTGCGCACGGGGTCGAGTGTCAACTCTCTGGATACCCCGTGCACACGGGGCCTAGGTTTTGGCACTCGAGGTCCCATATCCAGTGAGGTTTCAAGTTGGTCTTTGGGGATTTATGTTGAAGCCATCAAGATTGATTTTAATTTCTAGCCAAATATATTCAAGGTGGAGTTCGTTAGAGGATCTCAAAGATTGACATATGTGGGCTTTTAAGGATCAAGAGCTTGAGAGAATAAACAAATATAAGAATTCAAGTTGTGGTTTCAAGACAAGATCATGGTAAGCTCATGTGTTGGGTTTTCGGTTGATCAAGTCTTGATGCAAGCAACTAGAGTGAAGAATTCATTATGCCTCTCAAGAGATTACGATGGAGTTTTAGAAGAGCATGTGGTGACCAAGATGATATTCATAGTGGAACTTGATATGGTCATGAAAGAGTCTTTGGTGATACAGTCTTGGAGCAATGAAGGGAAATGAATAGTACATTATGGCTTTCAAGAAACCAAGATGAGACATGAAGTAAAGATGTTGGTTGACCAAGATGAAGCTCGAAGATAATCTAGATGGTCAACTCTCAAAGCACAATCTTTGTACCGCGTGGGATCAAGTGATCTAGTGGTATGGTAAGTAATCGTGAATTGTGCTTTGCTACCTAACCCATGCTATGTGTTTGTTATGTCTATGTGGGTTAGGTGTTTCTCATGGGCTTGCATCAAAAGGAAAGATTTCAATTATCCTATTTGTGGATGACATCAAGTGGTGATGGTCATCGGGTTCGAGGAGTCCAAGTGCAGATGAGAAGCCGGAGGTTATATGATTTCAAGCTTGTGTTCCACATCATGATAGTGTGCAAGTGAAGATACGCTTAAGTTAAGGCTTCCCTCATTGCAATATGATGAAGCATTTAGAGTTTCTTCACCAAGTGATTGTGGACAAGAAAATGATTCCAACTTGAGGCAAGCATTAAAGTCATCATCAAGATCATGTGGAATATGCAAGGCAAAGGTATACCTTAGCTAGGTTTTCCTAGTTTTGCCGGTCTCATGGTGCTTGGAGGGAGACAGGATTATAGGTTTGATAGTCGTACTATCAAGAGGGACTTTCAGGCAAGTTGCTTGATCACGTCTCATGTAGAGAGCTCAAACCTTTGCATAATTTGCATCATTATTTCTTGTCGATCTTGGGTGGTTCTCTATGTGAGGACCTTGGGCTTTTCCATAGATTTAAAACGAGCCCAAGATCATTGAATTCGGAGTTCATATGCCAAAGTTGTGCATGTTTTAGTGGGCTGCTGCAGGCTGTTTCTGGGTACCCTATGGACATAGGGTTTGAGGTCGTGGGCACGGGGCCTCCGTGCGCACGGGGCTTGTACCGTGGGCAAGGGGTCCCTAGGAAGTGTACGTTGGAGCCCCAACGAGTAGTTTTGGAAGTTGGCTATATAAGAGCCCTTCCTCCCCACCGGTTTGGGATTGGTTCACACAGATTCTAAACATCATTTTGAGCCTCTTACCACCTCTCTGAAACCCCTATCTCCCCTCTAACTGAAGGGGGTTTGTGGATGGATCTTGGAGTCATTTGTTGATTTCCTCCATTGCACCCTCTCTCTTCAATCTCCCACTTTCTTGAGTTGCATCTTGTGAGATTGAGAGAGTGAGTTGAGCATTTGTTGCTTGACCTTGCATTGCATTTGTTGCATTGGTTTGAGCTCCCTACATCGATTTGTTCGAGTGAGAGCCCGTGAGTTTATTACTCTTGGAGGCTTCGCCACCTAGACGGTTTGGTGATATCTTTGAGTAGTTTGTGAAGAGGCTAGGTGGCGAAGGTTCCTTCGGAAGCTTCCTTTTCTGATGTGCTCCGAGGAAGGGTGTGAAGTGGCCTAGGTGGTCAAGTTCCTCCGGAAGCTCCCGTGGTTGTGGTGTGCTCTGAAGAAGATTGTAAAGGTGTGGTGGTCGCCTTCAAGACCAACCCCGAGTGAACCGAGGCTCATCCGTTGGGGATGACTCGAAAGGGAGAATACGGTGAGTCACTTGGTGATGCCCCAGACCTTTGGCTTCGGCACCGCTCTAACGGAGGTTAGCACTCTCACAAGTGTGAACTCCGGGATAAATCCGCGTAGCCGACTCACTTGTGGTTATCTCATACCCACACCCTATACTTTGCGCAATTCATACTTGCTCATATTGATATATCTAGTGCTAGTTGAATTTGAAGGAAATATGCCCTAGAGGCAATAATAAAGTTGTTATTTATATTTCCTTATATCATGATATATGTTTATTATTCATGCTAGAATTGTATTAACCGGGAACTTGGCACATGTGTGAATACATAGACAAACAGAGTGTCACTAGTATGCCTCTACTTGACTAGCTCGTTAATCAAAGATGGTTAAGTTTCCTAGCCATGGACAAAGAGTTGTCATTCGATGAATGGGATCACATCATTAGAGAATGATGTGATTGACTTGACCCATCCGTTAGCTTAGCACTATGATCGTTTAGTTTATTTCTATTGCTTTCTTCATAACTTATACATGTTCCTATGACTATGAGATTATGCAACTCCTGAATACCGAAGGAACAATTTGTGTGCTATCCAACATCACAACATAACTGGGTGATTATAAAGATGCTCTACAGGTGTCTCTGATGGTGTTTGTTGATTTGGCATAGATCAAGATTAGGATTTGTCACTCCGATTGTCGGAGAGGTATCTCTCGGCCCTCTCGGTAATGCACATCACTATAAGCCTTGCAAGCAATGTGACTAATGAGGTAGTTACGGGATGATGCATTACGGAACGAGTAAAGAGACTTGTAGGTAATGAGATTGAACTAGGTATTGAGATACCGACGATCGAATCTCGGCCAAGCAACATACCGATGACAAAGGGAACAATGTATGTTGTTATGCGGTTTGACCGATAAAGATCTTCGTAGAATATGTAGGAACCAATATGAGCATCCAGGTTCCGCTATTGGTTATTGACCGGAGATGAGTCTTGGTCATGTCTATATAGTTCTCGAACCCATAGGGTTCGCACGTTTAACGTTCGATGACGATCGGTATTATGAGTTTATGTGTTTTGATGTACCGAATGTAGTTCGGAGTCCCGGATGTGATTACGGACATGGCGAGGAGTCTCGAAATGGTCGAGACATAAAGATTGATATATTGGACGATGTTATTCAGACACCGAATGAATTTCGGGGGTCACCGGATAAATATCAAAGTGCCAGGGGGTTATCGGAACCCCGGAGGGAACTAATGGGCCTCTATGGGCCTTAGTGGGAAGAGAGGAAGGGCCAGGAGGGGCTGGTCGCCCCCCCCCCCTTGGGTCCGAATTGGACTAGGGGAAGGGGGCGGCGCCCCCCTTCCCTTCCCTTCCCCCTCTTCCCTCCTTCCCCCTCTCTCCCTCTTGATGGATTCCTACTAAGACTTGGGGTCCTAGTAGGATTCCCTCTTGGGGGGGCGCCCTAGGGTCGGCCGGCCTCCCCTTGCTCCTTTATATACGGGGGCTGGGGGGCACCCTAGAACACACAAGTGACAGTTGTCTTAGCCGTGTGCGTTGCCCCCTCCACAGATTTCCACCTCGGTCATATCGTTGTAGAGCTTAGGCGAAGCCCTGCGTTGGTACCTTCATCATCACCGTCACCATGCCGTCGTGCTGATGAAAATCTCCCTCGGCCTCAGCTGGATCGAGAGTACGAGGGATGTCACTAAGCTGAACGTGTGTAGAGCGTGGAGGTCCCGTGTGTTCGGTACTTGGATCGGTTGGATCACGAAGACGTTCGACTACATCAACGCGTTACTAAACGCTTCCGCTTTTGGTCTATGAGGGTACGTGGACACACTCTCCCCGCTCGTTTCTATGCATCACCTGGATGGATCTTGCATGTGCTTAAGCAAATTTTTTGAAATACTACGTTTCCCAACAGTGGTATCAGAGTCAAATCTATGCGTAGATGTTATATGCATGAGTAGAATACAAAGAGTTGTGGGCGATAATAGTCATACTGCTTACCCGCATGTCATACTTTGATTCTGCGGTATTGTTGGATGAAGCGGCTCACACCGACATTACGCGTACGCTTACGCGAGACTGGTTCTACCGACGTGCTTCGCACACAGGTGGCTAGTGGGTGTCTGTTTCTCCAACTTTAGTTGAATCGAGTGTGACTATGCCCGGTCCTTGTTGAAGGTTAAAACAGCAAACTTGACAAAATATCGTTGTGCTTTTGATGCGTAGGTAAGAACGGTTCTTGCTAAGCCCGTAGCAGCCACGTAAAACTTGCAACAACAAAGTAGAGGACGTCTAAGTTGTTTTTGCAGGGCATGTTGTGATGTGATATGGTCAAAACATCATTATATAAATTGTTGTATGAGATGATCATGTTTTGTAACACAATTATCGGCAACTGGCAGGAGCCATATGGTTGTCGCTTTATTGTATGAAATGCAATCGCCGTGTAATTGCTTTACTTTATCACTAAGCGGTAGCGATAGTCGTAGAATCAATAGTTGGCGAGACGACAACGATGCTTCGATGGAGATCAAGGTTTCAAGCCGGTGACGATGGTGATCATGACGGTGCTTTGGAGATGGAGATCAAAGGCACAAGATGATGATGGCCATATCATATCACTTATATTGATTGCATGTGATGTTTATCCTTTATGCATCTTATTTTGCTTAGTACGGCAGTAGCATTATAAGATGACCCCTCACTAAATTTCAAGGTACAAGTATTATCCCTGAGTATGCACCGTTGCTACAGTTTGTCGTGCCGAGACAACACGTGATGATCAGGTGTGATAAGCTCTGCGTTCACATACAACGGGTGCAAGCCAGTTTTGCACACGCAGAATACTCGGGTTAAACTTGACGGGCCTAGCGTATGCAGATATGGCTTCGGAACACTCAGACCAAAAGGTCGAGCATGAATCATATAGTAGATATGATCAACATAGTGATGTTCACCATTGAAAACTACTCCATCTCACGTGATGATCGGACATGGTTTACTTGATATGGATCACGTGATCACTTAGAAGATTAGAGGGATGTCTATCTAAGTGGGAGTTCTTAAGTAATATGATTAATTGAACTTTAATTTATCATGAACTTAGTACCTGATAGTATTTTTCATGTCTATGTTGTTGTAGATAAATGGCCCGTGTTGTTGTTCCGTTGAATTTCAATGCGTTCCTAGAGAAAGCTAAGTTGAAAGATGATGGTAGCAATTACACGGACTGGGTCCGTAACTTGCGGATTATCCCCGTTGTTGCACAGAAAAATTACGTCATGGAAGCACCGTTGGGTGCCAAACCCGCTGCAGGAGCAACGCCAGATGTTGTGAACACCTGGCAGAGCAAAGCTGATGACTACTCGATAGTTCAGTGTGCCATGCTTTACGGCTTAGAACCGGGACTTCAACGACGTTTTGAACGTCATGGAGCATATGAGATGTTCCAGGAGTTGAAGTTAATTTCAAGAAAATGCCCGGATTGATAAATATGAAGTCTCCAATAAGTTCTACAGCTGCAAAATGGAGGAGAATAGTTCTGTCAGTGAGCATATACTCAGAATGTCTGGGTACCATAATCACTTGACTCAGTTGGGAGTTAATCTTCCAGTTGATAGTGTCATTGACAGAGTTCTTCAATCACTGCCACCAAGCTATAAGAGCTTCGTGATGAACTATAATATGCAAGGGATAGATAAGACGATTCCCGAGCTCTTCGCAATGCTAAAGGCTGCGGAGGTAGAAATCAAGAAGGAGCATCAAGTGTTGATGGTCAATAAGACCACCATTTTCAAGAAGAAGGGCAAAGAGAAGAAGGGGAACTTCAAGAAGAACGGCAAACAAGTTGCTGCTCAAGTGAAGAAGCCCAAGTCTGAACCTAAGCCTGAGACTGAGTGCTTCTACTGCAAAGGGACTGGTCACCGGCAGCGGAACTGCCCCAAGTATTTGGCGGAAAAGAAGGATGGCAAAGTGAAAGGTATATTTGATATACATGTTATTGATGTGTACCTTACTAATGCTCGCAATAGCGCCTGGGTATTTGATACTGGTTCTATTGCTAATATTTGCAACTCGAAGTAGGGGCTACAGATTAAGCGAAGATTGGCTAAGGACGAGGTGACGATGCGCGTGGGAAATGGTTCCAAAGTCGATGTGATCGCCGTTGGCACGCTACCTCTACATCTACCTTCGGGATTAGTTTGAGACCTGAATAATTGTTATTTGGTGCCAGCGTTAAGCATGAACACTATATCTGGATCTTGTTTGATGCGAGACGGTTATTCATTTAAATCAGAGAATAATGGTTGTTCTATTTATATGAATAATATCTTTTATGGTCATGCACCCTTGATGAGTGGTCTATTTTTACTAAATCTTGATAGTAGTGATACACATGTTCATAGTATTGAAGCCAAAAGATATAGGTTTAATAATGATAGTGCAACTTATTTGTGGCACTGCCGTTTAGGTCATATTAGTGTAAAGCGCATGAAGAAACTCCATGCTGATGGGCTTTTGGAATCACTTGATCCTTGCGAACCGTGCCTCATGGGCAAGATGACTAAGACTCCGTTCTCCAGAACAATGGAGCGAGCAACAGACTTGTTGGAAATAATACATACTCATGTATGCGGTCCGATGAGTGTTGATGCTCGCAGCGGGTATCTTCATTTTCTAACATTCACAGATGATTTGAGCAGATATGGGTATATCTACTTGATGAAACATAAGTCTGAAACATTTGAAAAGTTCAAAGAATTTCAGAGTGAAGTGGAAAATCATCGTAACAAGAAAATAAAGTTTCTACGATCTAATCGTGGAGGAGAATATTTGAGTTACGAGTTTGGTCTTCATTTGAAACAATGCGGAATTGTTTCGCAACTCACACCACCAGGAACACCACAGCGCAATGGTGTGTGATATGTCTCCAACGTATCTATAATTTTTTATTGTTCCATGTTATTATATTATGTGTTTTGGATGTTTATGGGCTTTATTAAACACTTCTATATTATTTTTGGGAATAACCTATTGACCCAGAGCCCAGTGACAGTTCCTGTTTTTTCCCTTGTTTTAGTGTTTCGAAGAAAAGGAATATCAAACGGAGTCGAAACGGAATGAAACCTTCTGGAGAAGTTATTTTTGGAAGGAAAGCAACCCCGGAGACTTGGAGTCCACGTCAAGGAAGCTTCAAGCAATCCACGAGGTAGGGGGGTGCCCCCACCCCCCTAGGGCGCGCCCTCCACCCTCGTGGGCCCCTCGTGGCTCCCCTGACGTACTTCTTCCTCCTATATATACCCATATACCCTAAAACTTCTGGAGAACAGAATAGATCGGGAGTTCCGCCGCCGCAAGCCTCTATAGCCACCAAAAACCTCTCGGGAGCCCGTTCCGGCACCCTGCCGGAGGGGGGAACCCTCACCGGTGGCCATCTTCATCATCCCGTCGCTCTCCATGACGAGGAGGGAGTAGTTCACCCTTGGGGTTGAGGGTATGTACGAGTAGCTATGTGTTTGATCTCTCTCTCTCGTGTTCTTGATTTGGCATGATCTTGATGTATCGCGAGCTTTGCTATTATAGTTGGATCTTATGTTTCTTCTCCCCCTCTACTCTCTTGTAATGGATTGAGTTTTCCCCTTGAAGTAATCTTATCGGATTGAGTGTTTAATGATTTGAGAACACTTGATGTATGTCTTGTCGTGCGTATCTGTGGTGATAATGGGATATCACGTGATTCACCTAATGTATGTTTGGGTGATCAACTTGCGGGTTCCGCCCATGAACTTATGCATAGGGGTTGGCACACTTTTTCGTCTTGATTCTCCGGTAGAAACTTCGGGGCACTCTTTGAGGTTTTATGTGTTGGTTGAATAGATGAATCTGAGATTGTGTGATGCATATCATATAATCATACCCATGGATACTTGAGGTGACATTGGAGTATCTAGGTGACATTAGGGTTTTGGTTGATTTGTGTCTTAAGGTGTTATTCTAGTACGAACTCTAGGGCTGTTTGTGACACTTATAGGAATAGCCCAACGGATTGATTGGAAAGAATAACTTTGAGGTGGTTTCGTACCATACCATAATCTCTTTGTTTGTTTTCCGCTATTAGTGACTTTGGAGTGACTCTTTGTTGCATGTTGAGGGATAGTTATATGATCCAGTTATGTTATTATTGTTGAGAGAACTTGCACTAGTGAAAGTATGAACCCTAGGCCTTGTTTCCTAGCATTGCAATACCGTTTACGCTCACTTTTATCATTAGTTACCTTGCTGTTTTTATACTTTCAGATTACAAAAACCCATATCTATCATCCATATTGCACTTGTATCACCATCTCTTCGCCGAACTAGTGCACCTATACAATTTACCATTTTATTGGGTGTGTTGGGGACACAAGAGACTCTTTGTTATTTGGTTGTAGGGTTGCTTGAGAGAGACCATCTTCATCCTACGCCTCCCATGGATTGATAAACCTTAGGTCATCCACTTGAGGGAAATTTGCTACTGTCCTACAAACCTCTGCACTTGGAGGCCCAACAACGTCTACAAGAAGAAGGTTATGTAGTAGACATCAAGCTCTTTTCTGGCACCGTTGCCGGGGAGGTGAGTGCTTGAAGGTATATCTTTAGATCTTGCAATCGAATCTTTTTGTTTCTTGTTTTAGCACTAGTTAGTTTATAAAAGAAAATTACAAAAAAATGGAATTGAGTTTACATCATATGCTTCATCTTTTTAATATCTTTCGTGAGTATGATGGGAAGGAAAATTGTGGCAAAGTGTTAGAAGAAGAATGCATTAAAATGTTTGGCACTAAATCTTTGAATGATGAGCATGATTGCTATGTTGTTAGTATGAACTCCTTGAATATCCATAGTACTAATGATGATTGCACTAGTTATGATGAAAATGTCTCCTATAAACATGTCAATTTTTGTGGAGTGCATTGGGTTTGTGAGTACACACCAAATAGTGAAGATAGATACTGCAAGAGGCATAAGTACTTAGAAACTAAATTGTTGCAAGAGAGGCTAGATGATAGCGCTGAAAGATTCAATGTTTATCGCGCCCCTTGTGAACTTTGCAATGAACATGGTCATTTAAAGCTCCAATGCTATTTGTTTCATGATCAAGTCGTGTCCAAAAATTGTGATAACTTGATTACCCTTGAGCATCATAAAGAGCTTAGTCTTCTTTTGGGTTATGAAGAAATGAAACGTATAACTGAGGGTATTCCAAAATTTAATCTTGATAGATTTCTTGATTTTGATCTAGAGAAGATTTATATGTATTGTGCGGTGAATTGCATTGAAAATCCTTATATTTCCAATTACATAAAGAAAATAAAACAAATAGAGGATGAAGAGAATACTAATGAAAGGGAAGAGACTTCCCAATATCCTCCTATTATTTCTTATGATGAATCAGGTATCGAGGAGGAGCCTTCTATTCAACCAATCTCATTAATAAGGAACTCCAAAAAGAGGATTGAACCCACACATGATGTGGTGAAGAAGAAGAAAAGAAAAAGGAAGAGAGTTAAAAAGATATCTCCCCCAAATAATGTTGCTCCTATTATTGTTGTGCCTCATGAAAATGAATCAAAAATAATTGTGGAAGATGATGCACTTGATTATGATCTCGTTATGCCTATTGCTTGTTGTGATGATTATGATTGGGAAGATAATGATACTTCTTATGATCTTGAAAATATTTTTGGCACTTGCTTGGAATATGACAATTGCTATACTATTGGTGCTATCCATACTATTAATGGTGAGAGTGATTATGCTTATGATATGAAAAGGCCCAAGCTTGGGGATGCTATGTTTGAAGAAGATGATGTTTTTGAGAATATATTTGCTACAATTAATGTTTGTCCCAAGCTTGGGGATGCTATGTTTAATAATGATGATATTATTAGCCTCCCAAGTTTCGATATGCAAATTTGTTATGATAGCATGCCTCCTACTTATGATGATTATATTAATGAAAGTGGGTTTGGAAGACTATCAACTTTAGGTAGTAATGATCCCACTATTTTGGAGGATGTTGAATTTTATAATATTTATGAAAGTGGATTTGTAGAGGTCATGACTTTATTTAGTAATGCATCCACTATCTTGGAAGAGGTTTCAATTGATTATGATGAGAACAAAGTTGCTACTTATGATGATTATTGTGATGAAACTTATGCTATAAAGAGTAGTGATGATTATATTTATAGAACTTGTCATGATTATGAGTACCCTTTCTCTGAACTTTACTCTTTTAATGTGGAAACAATTTATAGTGTTCAAGTCTCTTATGATACTCCCACTACTATTCATGAGAAGAATTTTGCTTATGTGGAGAGTAGTAAAAATTATATACTTGTAGATCATGAAAAGAATGCTTTAGGTGCTGGTTATATTGTTGATTTCATTCATGATGCTACTGAAAATTATTATGAGGGAGGAACATATGCTTGTAGGAGTTGCAATAATATCAAGTTTCCTCCCTATGTGCTTAAAGTTTTAAAGTTATGCTTGTTTTGCCTTCCTATGCTAGTTGATTATTGTTCCCATAAGTTGTTTGCTCACAAAATCCCTATGCATAGGAAGTGGGTTATACTTAAATGTGCTAGTCATATTCTTCATGATGCTCTCTTTATGTTTCAATTATTATGTCTTATGCAAGCATCATTGAAATCATCATGCCTAGCTAGGGGCGTTAAACGATAGCGCTTGTTGGGAGGCAACCCAACTTTATTTTAGTTTCTTGCTTTTTGGTTCTGTTTAGTAATAAATGATCCATCTAGATTCTTTTTAGATGTGGTTTTGTGTTTTAATTAGTGTTTGTGCCAAGTAGAACCTTTGGGAAGACTTGGGTGAAGTCTTTATGATCATGCTGTAAAAAAGGAAACTTTAGCGCTCACGAGATTAGCTAAAACTTTTTACTGGAGAGTGATATTTAGTTGATTCTTTTTGCATATGATTACTAGACAAATTACTCAGGTCCAACAAGTTATTTTAGAATTTTTGGAGTTCCAGAAGTATACGTTTGATACAGATTACTATAGACTGTTCTGTTTTTGACAGATTCTGTTTTCATTGTGTTGCTTGCTTATTTTGATGAATCTATGGCTAGTAAAATAGTTTATAAACCATAGAGAAGTTGGAATAAGGTAGGTTTAACACCAATATAAATAAATAATAAGTTCATTACAGTACCATGAAGTGTTGTTTTGTTTTCTTTCGCTAACGGAGCTCACGAGTTTTCTGTTAAGTTTTGTGTTGTGAAGTTTTCAAGTTTTGGGTAAAGATTCAATGGACTATGGAATAAGGAGTGGCAAGAGCCTAAGCTTGGGGATGCCCAAGGCACCCCAAGGTAATATTCAAGTATAAACAAGAGCCTAAGCTTGGGGATGCCCCGAAAGGCATCCCCTCTTTCGTCTTCGTTCATCGGTAACTTTACTTGGAGCTATATTTTTATTCACCACATGATATGTGTTTTGCTTGGAGCGTCATTTTATTTTCTTTTGTTTTGATTGCTGTTTTAATAAAGTACCAAGATATTAAATTATTAAATGTGATAGTCTTCACATAGCTAAATAATTATTTTACTACTCATTGATCTTCACTTATATCTTTCGGAGTAGGTTGTCGTTTGCTCTAGTGTTTCACTTATATCCTTTTAGAGCATGGCGGTGGCATTATTTTGAAGAAATAGATGAACTCTCATGCTTCACTTATATTGTTTTGAGAGTATTTAGAACAACATGGTAATTTGCTTTTGTTGTGAATTTAGTCCTAATATGATGGGCATCCAAGAAGGATATATTAAAAACTTTCATATAAAGTGCATTGAATACTATGAGAAGTTTGCTTCCTTATGATTTTTTTGAGATATGAGATGGTGATATTTTAAGGAAATATGCCCTAGAGGCAATAGTAAAGTTATTATTTATTTCCTTATTTCATGATAAATGTTTATTATTCATGCTAGAATTGTATTAACCGGAAACATAATACATGTGTGAATACATAGACAAACAGAGTGTCACTAGTATGCCTCTACTTGACTAGCTCGTTAATCAAAGATGGTTATGTTTCCTAACCATGAACAAAGAGATGTTATTTGATTAACGAGGTCACATCATTAGTTGAATGATCTGATTGACATGACCCATTCCATTAGCTTAGCACCCGATCATTTAGTATGTTGCTATTGCTTTCTTCATGACTTATACATGTTCCTATGACTATGAGATTATGCAACTCCCGTTTACCGGAGGAACACTTTGTGTGCTACCAAACGTCACAACATAACTGGGTGATTATAAAGGTGCTCTACAGGTGTCTCCAAAGGTACTTGTTGGGTTGGTGTATTTCGAGATTAGGATTTGTCACTCCGAATGTCGGAGAGGTATCTCTGGGCCCTCTCGGTAATGCACATCACTTAAGCCTTGCAAGCATTGCAACTAATGAGTTAGTTGCGAGATGATGTATTACGGAACGAGTAAAGAGACTTGCCGGTAACGAGATTGAACTAGGTATTGGATACCGACGATCGAATCTCGGGCAAGTAACATACCGATGACAAAGGGAACAACGTATGTTGTTATGCGGTCTGACCGATAAAGATCTTCGTAGAATATGTAGGAGCCAATATGGGCATCCAGGTCCCGCTATTGGTTATTGATCGGAGACATGTCTCGGTCATGTCTACATTGTTCTCGAACCGTAGGGTCCGCACGCTTAAGGTTTCGATGACAGTTATATTATGAGTTTATGAGTTTTGATGTACCGAAGGAGTTCGGAGTCCCGGATGAGATCGGGGACATGACGAGGAGTCTCGAAATGGTCGAGACGTAAAGATCGATATATTGGACGTCTATATTCGGACATCAGAAAGGTTCTGAGTGATTCGGGTATTTTCGGGAGTACCGGGGAGTTACGGGAATACGGGGGAAGAAGTATATGGGCCTTATTGGGCTTTAGGGGAGAGGGAGAGGCAGGCCGCGCCCCCCCCCCCATTGGCTAGTCCTAATTGGACTAGGGGGAGGGGCGGCGCCCCCTCCTTCCTTCTCTTCCCTCTTCCCCTTCCTTGTCTCCTACTCCTAATACATGGAAGGACTCCTAGTTGGACTAGGAAAGGGGGAATCCTACTCCCGGTGGGAGTAGGACTCCCCAGGGCGCGCCATAGAGAGGGCCGGCCCTCCCCTCCTCCACTCCTTTATATACGGGGGTAGGGGGCACCCTAGGATACACAAGTTGATCTTCGTGATCGTTCCTTAGCCGTGTGCGGTGCCCCCCTCCACCATATTCCACCTCGGTCATATCGTTGCGGTGCTTAGGCGAAGCCCTGCGTCGGTAGAACATCATCATCGTCATCACGCCGTCGTGCTGACGAAACTCATGCCCGAAGCATCGCTGGATCGGAGCCCGGGGAGCGTCATCGAGCTGAACGTGTGCTAAGAACTCGGAGGTGCCGGAGTAACGGTGCTTGGATCGGTCGGATCGGGAAGACGTACGACTACTTCCTCTATGTTGCGTCAACGCTTCCGCTTCGGTCTACGAGGGTATGTAGACAACACTCTCCCCTCTCATTGCTATGCATCACCATGATCTTGCGTGTGCGTAGGATTTTTTTAAAATTACTACGTTACCCAACAGTGGCATCCGAGCCTAGGTTTTTATTGTTTGATGTTATATGCACGAGTAGAACACAAGTGAGTTGTGGACGATATAAGTCATACTGCCTACCAGCATGTCACACTTTGGTTCGGCGGTATTGTTGGATGAAGCGGCCCGGACCGACATTACGCGTACGCTTACGCGAGACTGGTTCTACCGACGTGCTTTGCACACAGGTGGCTGGCGGGTGTCAGTTTCTCCAACTTTAGTTGAACCGAGTATGGCTACGCCCGGTCCTTGCGAAGGTTAAAACGGAGTCTATTTGACAAACTATCGTTGTGGTTTTGATGCGTAGGTGAGATTGGTTATTGCTTAAGCCCGTAGCAGCCACGTAAAACTTGCAACAAACAAAGTAGAGGACGTCTAACTTGTTTTTGCAGGGCATGTTGTGATGTGATAGGGTCAAGGCATGATGCTAAATTTTATTGTATGAGATTATCATGTTTTGTAACTGAGTTATCGGCAACTGGCAGGAGCCATATGGTTGTCGCTTTATTGTATGCAATGCAATCGCCCTGTAATGCTTTACTTTATCACTAAGCGGTAGCGATAGTCGTAGAAGCATAAGATTGGCGAGATGACAACGATGCTACGATGGAGATCAAGGTGTCGCGCCGATGACGATGGTGATCATGACAGTGCTTCGAAGATGGAGATCACAAGCACAAGATGATGATGGCCATATCATATCACTTATATTGATTGCATGTGATGTTTATCTTTTTATGCATCTTATCTTGCTTTGATTGACGGTAGCATTATAAGATGATCTCTCACTAAATTATCAAGAAATGTTCTCCCTGAGTATGCACCGTTGCCAAAGTTCGTCGTGCCCAGACACCACGTGATGATCGGGTGTGATAAGCTCTACGTCCATCTACAACGGGGCAAGCCAGTTTTGCACACGCAGAATACTCGGGTTATACTTGACGAGCCTAGCATATGCAGATATGGCCTCGGAACACAAAGACCGAAAGGTCGAGCGTGAATCATATAGTAGATATGATCAACATAATGATGTTCACCATTGAAGACTAATCCATTTCACGTGATGATCGGTTATGGTTTAGTTGATTTGGATCACGTGATCACTTAGAGGATTAGAGGGATGTCTATCTAAGTGGGAGTTCTTAAGTAATATGATTAATTGAACTTAAATTTATCATGACTTAGTCCTGGTAGTATTAGCATATCTATGTTGTAGATCAATAGCTCGCGTTGTTGCTTCCCTATGTTTATTTTGATATGTTCCTAGAGAAAAACGATGTTGAAAAATGTTAGTAGCAATGATGCGGATTGGATCCGTGATCTGAGGTTTATCCTCATTGCTGCACACAAGAATTATGTCCTTGATGCACCGCTAGGTGACGGACCTATTGCAGGAGCAGATGCAGACGTTATGAACGTTCGGCTAGCTCAATATGATGACTACTCGAGAGTTTAAGTGCACCATGCTTAACGGCTTAGAATCGGGACTTCAAAGACGTTTTGAACGTCATGGACCATATGAGATGTTCCAGGAGTTGAAGTTAATATTTCAAGCAAATACCCGAGTTGAGAGATATGAAGTCTCCAACAAGTTCTATAGCTAAAAAATGGAGGAGAATCGCTCAACTAGTGAGCATGTGCTCAGATTGTCTGGGTACTACAATCGCTTGAATCAAGTGGGAGTTAATCTTCCAGATAAAATAGTGATTAACAGAATTCTGTAGTCACCATCACCAAGTTAGTAGAACTTCGTGATGAACTATAATATGCAAGGGATAACGGAAACAATTCCCAAGCTCTTCGTGATGCTGAAATCGATGAAGGTAGAAATCAAGAAAAACATCAAGTGTTGATGGTTAACAAGACCACTAGTTTCAAGAAAAGGGCAAAGGGAAGAAGGGGAACTTCAAAAACAACGGCAAGCAAGTTGCTGCTCAAGTGAAGAAGCCCAAGTCTGGACCTAAGCCTGAGACTGAGTGCGTTTACTGCAAAGGGACTGGTCACTGGAAGCGGAACTGCCCCAAGTATTTGGCGGATAAGAAGGATGGCAAAGTGAACAAAGGTATATTTGATATACAGTATTTTACTAGTGTTCATAGCAACCCCTCGGTATTTGGTACTAGTTCAGTTGCTATGATTAGTAACTCGAAACGGGAGTTGCAGAATGAACAGAGACTAGTTAAGGGTGAAGTGACGATGAAAGTTGGAAGTAGTTCCAATATTGATATGATCATCATCGCACACTCCCTATACTTTCGGGATTAGTGTGGAACCTAAATAAGTGTTATTTGGTGTTGAGCATGAATATGATTTGATCATGTTTATTGCAATACGGTTATTCATTTAAGTAAAAGAATAAATTGTTGTTCTGTTTACATGAATAAAACCTTCTATGGTCATACACACCAACAAAATGGTTTGTTGGATCTCGATCGTAGTGATACACATATTCATAATATTGAAGCCAAAGATGCAAAGTTAATAATGATAGTGCAACTTATTTGTGGCACTGCAGTTTAGGTCATATTGGTGTAAAGCGCATGAAGAAACTCCATGCTGATGGGATTTTGGAATCACTTGATTATGAATCACTTGATGCTTGCGAACCATGTCTCTTGGGCAAGATGACTAAAACGCCGTTCTCCGGAACGATGGAGCAAGCAACAGATTTGTTGGAAATCATACATACTGATGTATGCGATCCGATGAGTGTTAAGGCTCGCGGCGGGTATCATTATTTTTTGACCTTCACACATGATTTGAGCAGATATGGGTATATCTACTTGATGAAACATAAGTCTGAAAAGTTCAGAGTATTTCAGAGTGAAGTGGAGAATCATCATAACAAGAAAATAAAAGATTCTACGATATGATCGTGGAGGAGAATATTTGAGTTACGAGTTTGGTCTTCAATTAAAACAATGTGGAATAGTTTCACAAACTCATGCCACCTGGAACACCACAGCATAATGGTGTGTCCGAACGTCATAACCGTACTTTATTGGATATAGTGCAGTCTATGATGTTTTCTTACCGATTTGCCACTATCATTTTGGGATTATGCATTAGAGACAGCTGCATTCACGTTAAATAGGGCACCATCTAAATCCGTTGAGACGACACTATATGAACTGTGGTTTAGCAAGAAACCAAAGTTGTCGTTTCTTAAAGTTTGGGGTTGTGATGCTTATGTGAAAAGTTTCATCCTGATAAGCTCAAACCCAAATCGGAGAAATATGTCTTCATAGGATACCCAAAGGAGACAGTTGGGTACACCTTCTATCACAGATCCAAAGGCAACACATTCGTTGCTGAGAATGGATACTTTCCAGAGAAGGAGTTTCTCTCGAAAGAAGTGAGTGGGAGGAAAGTAGAAAGACTTGATAAGGTAATTGTACCATCTCCCTTATTGGAAAGTAGTTCATCACAGAAATCTGTTCTTGTGACTTCTACACCAATTAGTGAGGAAGCTAATGATGATGATCATGTAACTTCAGATCAAGTTACTATCGAATCTCGTAGGTAAACCAGAGTGAGATCCGCACCATAGTAGTACGGTAATCCTGTTCTGGAAGTCATGTTACTAGACCATGACGAACTTGCGAACTATGAGGAAGCGATGATGAGCCCAGATTCCGCGAAATGGTTTGAGGCCATGAAATCTGAGATATGATCCATGTATGAGAACAAAGTATGGACTTTGATGGATTTGCCCGATGATCGGCAAGCCATAGAAAATAAATGGATCTTCAAGAGGAAGACGGACGCTGATAGTAGTATTACTATCTACAAAGCTAGAATTGTCGCAAAAGGTTTTCGACAAGTTCAAGGTGTTGACTACGATGAGAATTTCTCACTCGTATCTATACTTAAGTCTATCCGAATCATGTTAGCAATTACCGCATTTTATGAAATCCGGCAAATGGATAAACAAAACTGCATTCCTTAATGGATTTATTAAAGAAGAGTTGTATACGATGCAACTAGAAGGTTTTGTCGATCCTAAAGGTGTTTAACAAAATATGCAAGCTCCAGCGATCCATCTATGGACTGGTGCAAGCATCTCGGAGTTGGAATACACGCTTTGATAAATTGATCAAAGCATATAGTTTTATACAGACTTACGGTGAAGCCTGTATTTACAAGAAAGTGAGTGGGAGCACTACAGCATTTCTGATAAGTATATGTAAATGACATATTGTTGATCGGAAATAATGTAGAATTATTCTGCAAAGCATAAAGGAGTATTTGAAAGGAGTTTTTCGAAGAAGGACCTCAGTGAAGCTGCTTACATATTAAGCATCAAGATCTATAGAGATAGATCAAGACGCTTGATAAATTTTCAATGAATACATACCTTGACAAGATTTTGAAGTAGTTCAATATGGAACAGTCAAAGAAAGAAGTTCTTGCCTGTGTTACAAGGTGTGAAATTGAGTAAGACTCAAAACCCGACCACGGCAGAAGATAGAAAGAGAATGAAAGTCATTCCCTATGCCTTGGCCATAGGTTCTATAAAGTATGCCATGCTGTGTACCAGATCTATTGTATATCCTACACTGTGTTTAGCAAGGGAGTACAATAGTGATCTAGATGTAGATCACTGGACAACGGTCAAAATTATCCTTAGTGAAATAAGGATATGTTTCTCGATTATGGACGTGACAAAAAGGTTCGTCGTAAAAGGTTACGTCGATACAAGTTTTGACACTAGTCTAGATGACTCTAAGTCTCAATCTAGATACATATTAAAGGTGGGAGCAATTAGCTAAAGTAGCTCCGTGCAGAGCATTGTAGACATAGAAAGTTGCAAAATACATACGGATCTGAATTTTGGCACACCCGTTGACTAAGCTTCTCTCACAAGCAAAACATGATCACACCTTAGTACTCTTTGGGTGTTAATCACATAGCGATGTGAACTAGATTACTGACTCTAGTAAACCCTTTGGGTGTTGATCACATATCGATGTGAACTATGGGTGTTAATCACATGGTGATGTGAACTATTGCTGATAAATCACATGGCGATGTGAACTAGATTATTGACTCTAGTGCAAGTGGGAGACTGAAGGAAATATGCCCTAGAGGCAATAATAAAGTTATTATTTATTTCCTTATTTCATGATAAATGTTTATTATTCATGCTAGAATTGTATTAACCGGAAACATAATACATGTGTGAATACATAGACAAACAGAGTGTCACTAGTATGCCTCTACTTGACTAGCTCGTTAATCAAAGATGGTTATGTTTCCTAACCATGAACAAAGAGATGTTATTTGATTAACGAGGTCACATCATTAGTTGAATGATCTGATTGACATGACCCATTCCATTAGCTTAGCACCCGATCGTTTAGTATGTTGCTATTGCTTTCTTCATGACTTATACATGTTCCTATGACTATGAGATTATGCAACTCCCGTTTACCGGAGGAACACTTTGTGTGCTACCAAACGTCACAACATAACTGGGTGATTATAAAGGTGCTCTACAGGTGTCTCCAAAGGTACTTGTTGGGTTGGCGTATTTCGAGATTAGGATTTGTCACTCCGAATGTCGGAGAGGTATCTCTGGGCCCTCTCGGTAATGCACATCACTTAAGCCTTGCAAGCATTGCAACTAATGAGTTAGTTGCGAGATGATGTATTACGGAACGAGTAAAGAGACTTGCCGGTAACGAGATTGAACTAGGTATTGGATACCGACGATCGAATCTCGGGCAAGTAACATACCGATGACAAAGGGAACAACGTATGTTGTTATGCGGTCTGACCGATAAAGATCTTCGTAGAATATGTAGGAGCCAATATGGGCATCCAGTTCCCGCTATTGGTTATTGATCGGAGACATGTCTTGGTCATGTCTACATTGTTCTCGAACCGTAGGGTCCGCACGCTTAAGGTTTCGATGACAGTTATATTATGAGTTTATGAGTTTTGATGTACCGAAGGAGTTCGGAGTCCCGGATGAGATCGGGGACATGACGAGGAGTCTCGAAATGGTCGAGACGTAAAGATCGATTTATTGGACGACTATATTTGGACATCGGAAAGGTTCTGAGTGATTCGGGTATTTTCAGGAGTACCGGGGAGTTACGGGAATACGGGGGAAGAAGTATATGGGCCTTATTGGGCTTTAGGGGAGAGGGAGAGGCAGGCCCCCCCCATTGGCTAGTCCTAATTGGACTAGGGGGAGGGGCGGCGCCCCCTCCTTCCTTCTCTTCCATCTTCCCCTTCCTTGTCTCCTACTCCTAATACATGGAAGGACTCCTAGTTGGACTAGGAAAGGGGGAATCCTACTCCCGGTGGGAGTAGGACTCCCCAGGGCGCGCCATAGAGAGGGCCGGCCCTCCCCTCCTCCACTCCTTTATATACGGGGGTAGGGGGCACCCTAGGATACACAAGTTGATCTTCGTGATCGTTCCTTAGCCGTGTGCGGTGCCCCCCTCCACCATATTCCACCTCGGTCATATCGTTGCGGTGCTTAGGCGAAGCCCTGCGTCGGTAGAACATCATCATCGTCATCACGCCGTCGTGCTGATGAAACTCATCCCCGAAGCTTTGCTGGATCGGAGCCCGGGGAGCGTCATCGAGCTGAACATGTGCTAAGAACTCGGAGGTGCCGAAGTAACGGTGCTTTGATCGGTCGGATCGGGAAGACGTACGACTACTTCCTCTATGTTGCGTCAACGCTTCCGCTTCGGTCTACGAGGGTACGTAGACAACACTCTCCCCTCTCGTTGCTATGCATCACCATGATCTTGCGTGTGCGTAGGATTTTTTTAAATTACTATGTTACCCAACAATATTAGAGTCATGCTAGTGGAGTAGTTGTGAATTTGAGAAATACTTGTTCTAAAGTTTGTGATTCCCGTAGCATGCACGTATGGTGAACCGTTATGTGATGAAGTCGGAGCATGATTAATTTATTGATTGTCTTCCTTATGAGTGGCGGTCGGGGACGAGCGATGGTCTTTTCCTACCAATCTATCCCCCTAGGAGCATGCGCGTAGTACTTTGTTTCGATAACTAATAGATCTTTGCAATAAATATGTGAGTTCTTTATGACTAATGTTGAGTCCATGGATTATACGCACTCTTATCCTTCCACCATTGCTAGCCTCTCTAATACCGCGCACCTTTCGCCGGTATCATACACCCACCATATACCTTCCTCAAAATAGCCACCATACCTACCTATTATGGCATTTCCATAGCCATTCTGAGATATACTGCCATGCAACTTTCCACCGTTCCGTTTATTATGACATGCTCCATCATTGTCATATTGCTTTGCATGATCATGTAGTTGATATTGTATTTGTGGCAAAGCCACCGTTCATAATTCTTTCATACATGTCACTCATGAGTCATTGCACATCCCGGTACACCGCCGGAAGCATTCATATAGACTCATATCTTGTTCTAAGTATTGAGTTGTAATTCTTGAGTTGTAAGAAAATAAAAGTGTGATGATCATCATTTTTAGAGCATTGTCCCAAGTGAGGAAAAGGATGATGGAGACTATGATTCCCCCACAAGTCGGGATGAGACTCTGGACGAAAAAAAAGGGGGGAAAAAGAGGCCATAAAAAAAGAGAAAGGCCCAAATAAAAAAAAGAGAAAAGGAGAGAAGGTACAATGCTACTATCCTTTTACCACACTTGTGCTTCAAAGTAGCACCATGATCTTCATGATAGAGAGTCTCCTATGTTGTCACTTTCATATACTAATGGGAATTTTACATTATAGAACTTGGCTTGTATATTCCAATGATGGGCTTCCTCAAAATGCCCTAGGTCTTCGTGAGCGAGCAAGTTGGATGCACACCCACTTAGTTTCTTTTGTTGAGCTTTCATACACTTATAGCTCTAGTGCATCCGTTGCATGGCAATCCCTACTCACTCACGTTGATATCTATTGATGGGCATCTCCATAGCCCGTTGATACGCCTAGTTGATGTGAGACTATCTTCTCCTTTTTTTCTTCTCCACAACCACCATTCTATTCCACCTATAGTGCTATGTCCATGGCTCACGCTCATGTATTGCGTGAAGATTGAAAAAGTTTGAGAACATCAAAAGTATGAAACAATTGCTTGGCTTGTCACCGGGGTTGTGCATGATTTAAATATTTTGTGTGATGAAGATAGAGCATAGCCAGACTATATGATTTTGTAGGGATAGCTTGCTTTGGCCATGTTATTTTGAGAAGACATGATTGCTTTGTTAGTATGCTTGAAGTATTATTGTTTTCATGTCAATATTAAACTTTTGTTTTGAATCTTATGGATCTGAATATTCTTTCCACAATAAAGAAGATTATATTGATAAATATGTTAGGTAGCATTTCACATCAAAAATTCTGTTTTTATCATTTACCTACTCGAGGACGAGCAGGAATTAAGCTTGGGGATGTTGATACTTCTCCAACGTATCTATAATTTTTTATTGTTCCATGCTATTATATTATGTGTTTTGGATGTTTATGGGATTCATTAAACACTTTTATACTATTTTTGGGACTAACCTATTGACCCAGAGCCCAGTGCCAGTTCCTATTTTTTCCCTTGTTTCAGTGTTTCGAAGAAAAGGAATATCAAACGGAGTCGAAATGGAATGAAACCTTCTGGAGAAGTTATTTTTGGAAGGAAATCAACCCGAGAGACTTGGAGTCCCCTCGTGGCTCCCCTGACGTACTTCTTCCTCCTATATATACCCATATACCCTAAAACTTCCGGAGAACAGAATAGATCGGGAGTTCCGCGGCCGCAAGCCTCTGTAGCCACCAAAAACCTCTCGGGAGCCCGTTCCGGCACCCTGCCGGAGGGGGGAACCCTCACCGGTGGCCATCTTCATCATCCCGGCGCTCTCCATGACGAGGAGGGAGTAGTTCACCCTCGGGGCTGAGGGTATGTACCGGTAGTTATGTGTTTGATCTCTCTCTCTCTCGTGTTCTTGATTTGGCACGATCTTGATGTATCGCGAGCTTTGCTATTATAGTTGGATCTTATGTTTCTTCTCCCCCTCTACTCTCTTGCAATGGATTGAGTTTTCCCCTTGAAGTAATCTTATGGATTGAGTCTTTAATGATTTGAGAACACTTGATGTATGTCTTGTCGTGCGTATCTGTGGTGACAATGGGATATCACGTGATTCACCTGATGTATGTTTTGGTGATCAACTTGAGGGTTCCGCCCATGAACTTATGCATAGGGGTTGGCACACGTTTTCGTCTTGATTATCCGGTAGAAACTTTGGGGCACTCTTTGAGGTTTTATGTGTTGGTTGAATAGATGAATCTGAGATTGTGTGATGCATATCGTATAATCATACCCACGGATACTTGAGGTGACATTGGAGTATCTAGGTGACATTATGTCGGTGTACTCAAGTAGGGGTACCTTAGTACCCCGAACTTGTGCACGGGCAGTAGTAGCGTCCCGCGGCAAGGCTTGCCAGGGGAGCGACAAGAGTCTCCACGGCCCTTTCTGGGCCGAACGAAGGCCAAGTGATCGAGCCGAGAAGACCAAGGCCCGGCAAGAGCAGCTTGCCGGGCCGAGAAGGCGAGGTCCGGCAAGAGGAGCTTGCCGGGCCAAGGCGACAAGGCCCCGGCAAGAGGAGCTTGCCGGGACGACTAAGCCGAAGCACCAAGGCCCCGGCGGGAGGAGCTCACCGGGACGGCCGAGCCAAGGCACACCAAGAGAAGCCCGCCGCGGCGCTCCGCGCACCTCGGCAAGGCCTGACGAGCGGCAAGCTCTCAGGTGCGGCAAGACAACCACCGCGGCAAGCCACTTGCCGCGGCAGACCACCACCTCAGGCATGCGCTCCAGCTCACCTGCCCACGCGTCACTCTGGGGCTTCCCCAAAGGCACGTGGCGAGGCGCCGCGCAGCCTGGGGCGCACGCGTGGCATGCGACGTTGGCAGAGTCGCCCCCGTGGCAAGCGGAGGCGCCCCTAACGGTCCGCCTCGGCACTGTTCAGGCGATCCAGACGGGCATTTAATGCCTTTGTCCCCCGCCGTCAGAGTTAGGTGCGATAGCACTGTGCGGCCACTGTTCGCACAGTTCCTTGCCATTTCTACCCTCACCTGCATCGCTACCTGTGGGAAAACCCCTTAGCATATAAAAGGAGGCCCATGCGCACGTAGAGAGGGGATGGAACCCGAGAGGAGAGAAAAACCCTAGGGGATCCAGACCAAGGGAAGGAGAGAAGGAGGACGCCCAGTAGACCCTCGTCTACGTCCAGCTCCAACTTACTGTAGCTTCTTGCGCTCCAGAGCAAGAACTCCAATCAACCAGACATGCAGCAGTAGGGTTTTACGCATCCGTGCGGCCCGAAGCTGGGTAAAATCGTTGTGTGTGTGTGTCGTCTCGATCTGCTCTTTGTGCAACCTCCGCCCCCCGCCGAACCGACAAGGGGCTCCGTCCCCATAGGTGCTCGTGGAGGCCGATATCCCCCGACATCTTTGGCGCGCCAGGTAGGGGGTGCGTCGAGGTTGTGCGAACCAGATTTGGCGACCACAGGCAAGCTCAGGTATGGCCAGGTACCTTTCCGCTCCACCCCGTGGAGCAGAGGCATTCCTCCTCATGGACCCATGCACGGCCCTCCTCGAGTACCCACTCACGCAGAGTCCGGGCAAGAGCAGCTGCTCCTTGAGGAGGACCGCCTTCCGGCCGCTGAGCGAGTTTCTCGCCTCCAGCGAACTCTGCGCCGCTCCCGCAGCCGCAGAAGTTAGTGCCAGAAGTTGCGGGAAAGGCGACCTCGTTCTTCGGCGCGCCCAGGCCGCCAAGATTCAAACGAGTCGACGCCGACCGTGGGAGGGACCTTGCCAGCGCGGCCGTCGGAACCCGTTCCGTCGGCCACCCTCTCTCTGTCCAAGTCTTGCCGCAGTTGCATGTAATCCTTGGTACAGAGACGGGCGCAGATCCCGAGCATAGCTTATGTGCCCCGCACATCTTGTCGATTTCGCGCCTCTCCGCTTGGCGCATGCATTATTTGACATGATTGTGCAGCACTCGACCCCGGCAAGCGATGGCAGGCCGCGAGGCCCCGAGCCTTCGTTATTCCCTTACCTCGAGAAGGGGGGATGACAGGATAGGCTGGGCGTCGCCCGAGGAAGTTGCGCCTTGCCGGACGGCAAACAGCAGAAAAGCTAAGTTGCCAAAGTTTGAGCAATTAAGCTCCTTTTTATCCTTAAGTTATCTTCCTCGAACGGCCGAGCTTCGTATGGGAAACCTGTGCGCGGAGGGGCCGGCTCGTGGCTGGTTGCGCCCTTACTTCGTTTTGAGTCCGCTCAACGACTTAAGTGTGCTACATCCCGAGTAGCGTCCTTACTTGTTTCGAGCTCGCTCGGCAGCTTGAGTGTGCCGCGACTGCAGTCGCCACGCTTACCTCGCCCTGAGCCTGCTCAACATTTAAGTGAGTTGCGCCAGCCGCGGCAAGGTTTCTTGCCGGTGGAGGCCCCGTCAGCGGGTTGCTGATGTCCCGCACTCGGCACCCGTGGCAAGGCGGAGACTTGCGCCGACAAGTTCCCGGAAGCGTAGGGCGTGAACGTACGAAGCACAAGGTCGAACGAGGGAGATAACAGCGCAATGAACTGCCTAAGATAAAAGTTATATTACAAAATGACTTGCCGCCGCTCTAATCAGCTGTTTCTATGACATGCTCAGCAGCGACAAGGGAAGAAAAGAAAGAGGTGGGCGGCCTAATCCGCGCGGTCGCCCTCGACCCGCCTGATCCCGGCCACCCTTTCCACAATAGGGGTGACGAGGGCCCTGATCTCCGTCAGGTCGGCGTCTTCCGGCAAGTGCCTGAGGACGTTGGTGAGCCTGATGGTGGGGTTGCGGAAGACGATCTTCACCAACACCCTCTCGAGGGCCCCGGAGACGGCTTCCCGCGTCTCCTCGGCCAGCTGCTCCGGGATCGTTTCCCGGAGATGCTGGAGCACCCCCACCAAGCCCTTGAAGAAGGAAGTGAGCTTGACGCTCGGCGGGGCGTTCTCGCCGGAGGGGTACTCGTGGCCCTCCATCCCCAGCAGCTTCAGCTCCTGGTCGATGGTGGTGGCGATGTCGACGAGGCCTTCGGTCCACCGCTCCACCGTCTCCTGGAAGTCGTTCTGGGTAACGGCGGCGTGCTTCAACAGCTCCTCGTTGCCAGCAACCTCCTTCCGCAAGGTCGCTTCCTGCTTCTTGGCGCTCTCCAGCGCCTTGGCCAGGGTGTCCAACTTCAGCTCAAGGCCAGCCTTGGCATCCTTGGCGGCGTCGAGCTCCTGGATCTTCTCGGTGAAGCGGCCCTGCAGCTCGCCAAGGGTGTGAGCACCCTTCTCGCGCTCCTGTTTGAGCGCGGCAAGCTCCTCGCCGCTCGCCTTGAGGTCGCTGGCGAGCTGCGCCACCCTCGTCTCCAGCTCCCCCTTGGCGACCTCGGCGGTCGCGGCAGCGTCCTGCGCTTTCTGCAGGGCACCGTCGAGCGCCTGCTCGCGCGCGGCAACCTCCTCCTCGTGGTTGGCGAGGCTGGCTTTCTGTTGCACCAGTTCGCTTTCCCGCACGGATAGCCCCGCAGCGGCAAGCATCTGCTGCTCTTCGGCCTCTGCCTTCTTGAGGAGAAAGGCCGTCCGCGCCTCGTCGAGCAGCCTCCGCTCCTCCGCCAAGGACCGGAGAGCCTCCTGGTTGAGCTCCCGGAGCTCCCCGGCGCGCTTCTCCATGTCCGCGCCGGCCCTCGCGACGAGCGCCTCCTGGCGCTCCACCTTAGCCTGCCGGGCGCGGTAGAGCGACACAAGCTTCCGGAGCAGCCGCTCCTCCTCGGGCTCGCCGCTGCTGGTGCTCTGCGCGTCGACCACTGTCAGCCCGACGGAGGCGAGCACTTCTCCGTCCAAGGCCTCCCCCTCGACCGGCGCCCTGGAGCTGGGCTCCCAGGGGAGCCTGATGAAGACGCCATCACCGGCCTTCAGGTAGGCACCCGCCGGGGGCTCCTCGGGGTCCGACGCGGTGGCAGCAGCGGGATCGCCGGACTGCGGAGTGCTTGACGCCCCTGCTTCCCCGGGGCCGTCGGCACGGTCGCCGGTCCCCTCGCTGTCTGCAGCCGCGGCGGCCTTGGCGGCATCGGCCTCCCCGCCACCTGCGGGGTCGTCGGTGCCATCCGCCTCCTCGATGACGACGATGTCGTCCGCGGCGCCGCGCGCGCCCTCCCCGACGATGACCTCGGTCTCCATCGGGTCCGCGGTGGGCGGGTCTGACGGCCGGAGGAGGGGAGAAGGGTCAACCGAGCAGCCGACAAAGAAGCTCATAAGGAAAGATAGCCAGGGAAAGTCTTCCGTGCAGGGGGGCTTACCGGTGGCAGGGTCCGTGGCCGCGGCCTCCGCTGCCGGGGGATCGCTGGCCGCGTCCCTCGCCGGAGATCCCTCCCTTGCCAGAGAGGTCTTCCTTGCCGGGGGCTCCTCCCTTGCCGGGGAGGTCTCCCCTGCCGGGGGCTCCTCCCTTGCCGGAGATTTCTCCCTAGGCGGGGTGGTCGACGCGGACGGCGCGGCAGGAGTGCCCCCCGGGGTCGCCTGCTGGGGCTGCTCTACTCCTACCCAACGACAACAACAACAGCCACATGTCAACAGAGAGAAGGAAAGCTCACGCGCGCGCCAAACGGCAAGAGCTAGCCGTGCACTCACCCTGGAGGCTGCGCTGTGGGCTGCCCCGCGGGCCCGCTGCCAGGTCCGGCAAGGTCGTCTCCGGCACCTCCCCAGTTGCCGGGGGAGATTCGCCCTCAAGGACGACCAGCGGGATCTTGGCCCTCTTCGCCCTCCTCTGGGCCAGGGTCCTGAAAAGGGAACGGTTTCGGGGGAGGATGAATGGGCTGCGAAACAAGACGAAGCAACAAAAATCAAGAAGATACAAGCTCTACCAGGAACTTACTCTCCGTCCTCCTCTTCGTCGTCGGAGCTGAGCGCGGAATAATCAAAAACCGGCTTGCTCCAGGCGCGAGGAGACAGGGGAGTGGGTTCCCGGGACCGCTTGGCGGGGGCGGTGGACGACCCCACCCCCGTTGCCGCCGCGGAACGAGGAGCGGCAGGAGCAGAAGCCGTGGCCCGTGAGGACCCCGCTCCCGCTGCTTCAGAGGCGCGCGTCACCCGGGGCTGCGGTTGCTGGTCGGCCTGCCGCACCACCTCCCCGGCCCTGCGGAGGCGCCTCCTCGGCTGGGCAGGGGGCTCCGCCTGCGACGAGCTGCCCGGGAGCTGCAAGGAGGGCGCGTCAGCCTCCGGCAAGCCGCCCTCGTCCTGGGCGGGCTCGCCCGCACCACCGTGCCCGGCTGGTTCCTCTGCGCCGGCGAGCTCCATTTGGTCGGCGAGGCTCTTCGCCTCCGCCGCGTCTGCTTCGGCCAGGGTGAAGCCAGACTCGCCCGCGGCCGCGGCGGCCGCCGCCTCCTCCATCCTGGAGGCGATGTAGGCCAGCTCCTCGAGGGTGGTGTCCCGCGTGAGGCCCCTCTTCTCGTCGGGGTCGACCGGCACCTCCTCCAAGTTGTCGAAGAAGGCCTGCACGACGTCGTCCGTCGGCTCCTGCCAGGTCGCGTCGATCCCGTGCGAGTCGCACAGCGGCATCATCGCGAGGATGCGGCTGAGCGCCGAATTGTTGCACAGGGGGACGACGCCCGGCGGCAACCTGGACCATTCTGGGTGCTCGGAGTCGTGCTTGAACAGCTCCTTCAACACTCCGTCGAGCTCCAGAACGGTGAAGTTGTAGTTAAGGCCCGGGCGCAGCCTCATGATGTCCGCCGCGTTTTGGAATTCCCAAGCCGGTTTCCCCCTCTCCTGCAGGGGGGCGATACGCCGGCGAAGGAAATCCGCGCCGATGGCGCCGACGATGAGTCCGGCAAACCTGAGGCACAGGATTCGGGTGACGGCAATCTCCAGCTTGGCGTCGTCCGGAGCCAGGTCGCTCCAGTCACGGCCACGCACCACTGGAGTACGGCGCACGGCGGTGAACGGCGGTGGATTCTCCTCGACGATCAAGCACCACTCGGCCCTCCACTCCTCCCATCTGCCACGGAGTTCCCCCTCCAAGTAGACCTCTTTCTTGCCGGTCTTGGAGACCCAGGCGACTCCGCCGGACAGCGGCTCTCCTTTCTCCACCCGAGGAGTAAAGAAGTGGCGGAAGAGGGCTACGTTGGGGCAGACTCCGACGAAGTTCTCGCAAAGGTGTGCGAAAACCGCCATTGTCAGAACGGCGTTGGGGGTGAAGTCAAGGAGGTGGAGGTTGTAGGTGTGCATGATGTCGCAGAAGAACTCGGAAAAAGACGGGCAGAGCCCGCAATAGAAGAACACGGCGAAGAAAGGGTGCCCGGTCGGGTACAGCTTCTGGGCGATGGCGGGAAGGACTCGCGTGCGCGGATGAGCTCGCATCGCCGTCGACCAGAAGAGGCGGTATTCGTTCTTCAGCCTCAGCGCATCAAGCTGAGGGGGGAACGTCGCCGTCTCCTTCCGAAGCGCTTCCAGCCGCAGCGCCTCGGCCGACTTCATGGCCTTCCCCTTCGCCTTGTCGCTCTTTGGGGCCATGGCAGAAACGGGGAGCGGGAGTTGTCGGCGTGGGCGGCGCCGGGGGCTGCGAAGGCGAATCGCTGCTTTCTCTAGTGAGGGGGAAGTGGCGGAGATTTTCGAGGAACAGCAACCGGCGGAATGGCGAGCTGCCCCTGTTCCCCTCCGCTTATAAAGGGGGGAAGGAGTGGGGGCGGACGTTCCGCCTTTCCAGATGAAGGAATCGTGCCCGACGTGACGCATGCCTGCGGGCCTTAAGCCCCGCGCACGCCGCCCACGTCACGCACGTCTCGCACGCCTCGCCCCCCACGACGCCGCGATAAGCGCGCGCCACTTGGGGAGGGCGCGACGGGCACGGAGTTAAGAAGCAACGCAACCCAGGCCACGCGTGCCCGTGCACTGTTAGGGCCTGGCCCAACAACGCTCGGCACCGTGTACGGCCCAGACCAGGGGGCTCCTGTCGGTGTACTAAAGTAGGGGTACCTTAGTACCCCAAACTTGTGCACGGGCAGTAGTAGCGTCCCGCGGCAAGGCTTGCCAGGGGAGCGACAAGAGTCTCCACGGCCCTTTCTGGGCCGAACGAAGGCCAAGTGATCGAGCCGAGAAGACCAAGCCCCGGCAAGAGGAGCTTACCGGGCCGAGAAGGCGAGGTCCGGCAAGAGGAGCTTGCCGGGCCAAGGCGACAAGGCCCCGGCAAGAGGAGCTTGCCGGGACGACTAAGCCGAAGCACCAAGGCCCCGGCGGGAGGAGCTCGCCGGGATGGCCGAGCCAAGGCACACCAAGAGAAGCCCGCCGCGGCGCTCCGCGCACCTCGGCAAGGCCTGACGAGCGGCAAGCTCTCAGGTGCGGCAAGACAACCACCGCGGCAAGCCACTTGCCGCGGCAGACCACCACCTCAGGCATGCGCTCCATCTCACCTGCCCACGCGTCACTCTGGGGCTTCCCCAGAGGCATGTGGCGAGGCGTCGCGCAGCCTGGGGCGCACGCGTGGCATGCGACGTTGGTAGAGTCGCCCCCGTGGCAAGCGGAGACGCCCCTAACGGTCCGCCTCGGCACTGTTCAGGCGATCCAGACGGGCATTTAATGCCTTTGTCCCCCGCCGTCAGAGTTAGGTGCGATAGCACTGTGCGGCCACTGTTCGCACAGTTCCTTGCCATTTCTACCCTCACCTGCGTCGCTACCTGTGGGAAAACCCCTTAGCATATAAAAGGAGGCCCATGCGCACGTAGAGAGGGGATGGAACCCGAGAGGAGAGAAAAACCCTAGGGGATCCAGACCAAGGGAAGGAGAGAAGGAGGACGCCCAGTAGACCCTCGTCTACGTCCAGCTCCAACTTACTGTAGCTTCTTGCGCTCCAGAGCAAGAACTCCAATCAACCAGACATGCAGCAGTAGGGTTTTACGCATCCGTGCGGCCCGAAGCTGGGTAAAATCGTTGTGTGTGTGTGTCGCCTCGATCTGCTCTTTGTGAAACCTCCGCCCCCCGCCGAACCGACAAGGGGCTCCGTCCCCATAGGTGCTCGTGGAGGTCGATATCCCCCGACACATTAGGGTTTTGGTTGATTTGTGTCTTAAGGTGTTATTCTAGTACGAACTCTAGGGCTGTTTGTGACACTTATAGGAATAGCCCAACGGATTGATTGGAAAGAATAACTTTGAGGTGGTTTCGTACCCTACCATAATCTCTTCGTTTGTTTTCCGCTATTAGTGACT
The DNA here is from genome assembly GCA_032464435.1 of Aegilops umbellulata. Lineage (NCBI taxonomy): Eukaryota > Viridiplantae > Streptophyta > Magnoliopsida > Poales > Poaceae > Aegilops > Aegilops umbellulata. The sequence continues at coordinate 127,853,719 of CP136054.1, forward strand.
TTGGAGTGACTCTTTGTTGCATGTTGAGGGATAGTTATATGATCCAATTATGTTATTATTGTTGAGAGAACTTGCACTAGTGAAAGTATGAACCCTAGGCCTTGTTTCCTAGCATTGCAATACCGTTTACGCTCACTTTTATCATTAGTTACCTTGTTGTTTTTATATTTTCAGATTACAAAAACCCATATCTATCATCCATATTGCACTTGTATAACCATCTCTTCACCGAACTAGTGCACCTATACAATTTACCATTCTATTGGGTGTGTTGGGGACACAAGAGAGCCTTTGTTATTTGGTTGCAGGGTTGCTTGATAGAGACCATCTTCATCCTACGCCTCCCACGGATTGATAAACCTTAGGTCATCCACTTGAGGGAAATTTGCTACTGTCCTACAAACCTTTGCACTTGGGGGCCCAACAACGTCTACAAGAAGAAGGTTGTGTAGTAGACATGAGTGTGTCCGAACATTGTAATTGTACTTTATTAGATATGGTGCGATCTATGATGTCTCTTACTAATTTACCGCTATCGTTTTGGGGTTATGCTTCAGAGACGGCTGCATTCACGTTAAATAGGGCACCATCTAAATCCGTTGATACGACACCATATGAATTGTGGTTTGGCAAGAAACCCAAGTTGTCATTTCTTAAAGTTTGGAGCTGCGATGCTTATGTGAAAAAGCTTCAACCTGATAAGCTCGAACTTAGATCAAAGAAATATGTCTTCATAGGATACCCAAAGGAGACTGTTGGGTACACCTTCTATCATAGATCCGAAGGCAAGATATTCGTTGCTAAGAATGGATCCTTTTTAGAGAAGGAGTTTCTCTCGGAAGAAGTGAGTGGGAGGAAAGTAGAACTTGACGAGGTAATTGTACCTACTCCCTTATTGGAAAGTAGTTCATCACAGAAATCAATTCCGGTGATTCCTACACCAGTAGGTGAGGAAGCTAATGATGATGATCATGAAACATCTGATCAAGTTACTAACGAACCTCCTAGGTCAACCATAGTAAGATCCGCACCAGAGTGGTACGGTAATCCTGTTCGGAAAGTCATGTTACTTGACCATGACGAACCTACTAACTATGAGGAAGCGATGATGAGCCCAGCAAAAATGGCTTGAGGCCATGAAATCTGAGATGGGATCCATGTATGAGAACAAAGTGTGGACTTTGGTTGACTTGCCCGATGATCGGCAAGCCATAGAGAATAAATGGATCTTCAAGAAGAAGACTGACGCTGATGGTAATGTTACTGTCTAAAAAGCTCGACTTGTCGCAAAAGGTTTTCAACAAGTTCAAGGAGTTGACTATGATGAGACCTTCTCACCTGTAGCGATGCTTAAGTCCGTCTGAATCATGTTAGCAATTGCTGCATTTTATGGTTATGAAATTTGGCAAATGGATGTCAAAACTGCATTCCTTAATGGATATCTTAAAGAAGAGTTGTATATGATGCAACCAGAAGGTTTTGTCGATCCAAAAGGTGCTAACAAAGTGTGCAAGCTCCAACGATCCATTTATGGACTGGTGCAAGCCTCTCGGAATTGGAATGTATGCTTTGATAGTGTGATCAAAGCATATGGTTTTATACAGATTTTTGGAGAAGCCTGTATTTACAATAAAGTGAGTGGGAGCTCTGTAGCATTTCTGATATTATATGTGGATGACATATTGTTGATCGAAAATGATACTGAATTTCTGAATAACATAAATGGATACTTGAATAAGAATTTTTCAATGAAAGACCTCGGTGAAGCTGCTTATATATTGGGCATCAAGATCTATAGAGATAGATCAAGACGCTTAATTGGACTTTCACAAAGCACATACCTTGATAAAGTTTTGAAGAAGTTCAAAATGGATCAAGCAAAGAAAGGGTTCTTGCGTGTGTTACAAGGTGTGAAGTTGAGTCAGACTCAATGCCCGACCACTGCAGAAGATAGAGAGAAAATGAAAGCCATTCCCTATGCTTCAACCATAGGTTCTACCATGTATGCAATGTTGTGTACCAGACCTGATGTGTGCCTTGCTATTAGTTTAGCAGGGAGGTACCAAAGTAATCCAGGAGTGGATCACTGGACAGCGGTCAAGAACATCCTGAAATACCTGAAAAGGACTAAGGATATGTTTCTTGTTTATGTAGGTGACAAAGAGATCGTGATAAACGGTTATGTCGATGCAAGATTTGACACTAATCTGGATGACTCTAAGTCACAAACCAAATACATATTTTTATTGAATGGTGGAGCTGACAGTTGGTGCAATTCCAAGCATAGTGTCGTGGCGGGATCTACGTGTGAAGCGGAGTACATAGCTGCTTCGGAAGCAGCAAATGAAGGAGTCTAGATGAAGGAGTTCATATCCGATCTAGGTGTCATACCTAGTGCATCGGGTCCAATGAAAATCTTTTGTGACAATATTGGTGCAATTTCCTTGGCAAAGGAACCCGGATTCCACAAGAGAACCAAGCACATCAAGATACGCTTCAATTCCATCCGCGACCAAGTCAAGGAGGGAGAGATAGAGATTTGCAAGATATATACGGATCTGAATGTTGCAGACCCGTTGACTAAGCCTCTCTCACGAGCAAAACATGATCAACACCAAGGCTCCATGGGTGTTAGAATCATTACTATGCAATCTAGATTATTGACTCTAGTGCAAGTGGGAGACTGAAGGAAATATGCCCTAGAGAAAATAATAAAATTGTTATTTATATTTCCTTATATCATGATAAAATTTTATTATTCATGCTAGAGTTGTATTAACCGGAAACTTAGTACATGTGTGAATACATAGACAAACAGAGTGTCACTAGTATGTCTCTACTTGACTATCTCGTTAATCAACGATGGTTAAGTTTCCTAGCCATGGACAAAGAGTTGTCATTTGATGAACGGGATCACATCATTAGAGAATGATGTGATTGACTTGACCCATCCGTTAGCTTAGCACTATGATCATTTAGTTTATTGCTACTACTTTCTTCATAACTTATACATGTTCCTATGACTATGCAATTATGCAACTCCTGAATACCGGAGGAACACTTTGTGTGCTATTGTCGGTGTCAAAACCGGCGGATCTCGGGTAGGGGTCCCGAACTGTGCGTCTAAGGCGGATGGTAACAGGAGGCGGGGGACACGATGTTTACCTAGGTTCGGGCCCTATCGATGGAGGTAATACCCTACTTCCTGCTTGATTGATCTTGATGATATGAGTATTACAAGAGTTGATCTACCACGAGATCGTAGAGGCTAAACCCTAGAAGCTAGTCTATGGTATGATTGTTGTTGTCCTACGGACTAAACCCTCCGGTTTATATAGACACCGGAGGGGGCTAGGGTTACACAAAGTCGGTTACAATAGGAGGAGATCTACATATCCGTATCGCCAAGCTTGCCTTCCACGCCAAGGAGAGTCCCATCCGAACACGAGACAAAGTCTTCAATCTTGTATCTTCATAGTCCAACAGTCCGGCCAAAGGATATAGTCCGGCTGTCCGGATACCCCCTAATCCAGGACTCCCTCGGCTATCAAACGTCACAACGTAACTGGGTGATTATAAAGATGCTCTACAGGTGTCTCCGATGGTTTTTGTTGAGTTGACATAAATCGAGATTAGGATTTGTCACTCCGATTGTTGGAGAGGTATCTCTCGGCCCTCTCGGTAATGCACATCACTATAAGCCTTGCAAGCAATGTGACTAATGAGTTAGTTACGGGATGATGCATTACGAAACGAGTAAAGAGACTTGCCGGTAACGAGATTGAACTAGGTATTGAGATACCGATGATCGAATCTCGGGCAAGTAACATACCGATGACAAAGGGAACAACGTATGTTGTTATGCGGTTTGACCAATAAAGATCTTCGTAGAATATGTAGGAACCAATATGAGCATCCAGGTTCCGCTATTGGTTATTGATCGGAGATGAGTCTCGGTCATGTCTACATAGTTCTCGAACCCGTAGGGTCCGCGCGCTTAACGTTCGATGACGATCGGTATTATGAGTTTATGTGTTTTGACATACCGAAGGTAGTTTGGAGTCCCGGATGTGATCACGGACATGACGAGGAGTCTCGAAATAGTCGAGACATAAAGATTGATATATTGGACGATGTTATTCGGACACCGAATGAATTTCGGGGGTCACCGGATAAATATCGGAGTGCCGGGGGTTATCGAAACCCCCGGGGGAACTAATGGGCCTCTATGGCCTAGTAGGAAGAGAGGAAGGGCCAGGAGGGGCTGGTCGCCCCACCCCCTTGGGTCCGAATTGGACTAGGGGAAGGGGGCGGCGCCCCCTTTCCTTCCCTTTCCCCTCTTCCTTCCTTCCCCCTCTCTCCCTCTCGATGGATTCCTACTAGGACTTGGAGTCCTAGTAGGATTCCCCTCTTGGGGGCACACCCTAGGGTCGGCCGGCCTCCCCCTTGCTCCTTTATATACGGGGGCAGGGGGTACCCTAGAACACACAAGTTGAGAGTTGTCTTAGCCGTGTGCGGTGCCCCCCTCCACAGATTTCCACCTCGTCCATATCGTTGTAGAGCTTAGGCGAAGCCCTACGTCGGTAACCTCATCATCAGCATCACCACGCCGTCGTGCTGATGAAACTCCCCTTGGCCGCACCTGGATCAAGAGTACGAGGGACGTCACCGAGCTGAACGTGTGCAGATCGCGGAGGTGTCATGCGTTCGGTACTTGGATCGGTTGGATCACGAAGACGTTCGACTACATCAACTGCATTACTAAATGCTTCCGCTTTCGTTCTACGAGGGTACGTGGACACACTCTCCTCGCTCGTTGCTATGCATCACCTAGATGGATCTTGCGTGTACGTAGGCAAAATTTTGAAATACTATGTTCCCCAACAGAATTGCTTAGTTGTTCCTATATTTCCATATCTAATGATATAGTTTGTGCTTGCTAGTTTCCTTAAAGTGCCTATCTTGTTTAGCATAGGTTGTTGGTGCACTTAGTTGAGCCTAGCATATTTAGGATTTGTGCTTGAAAAGTATCCATTTAGTTTATTCCGCATTAGGATAACGCCAAATCCGTAAAAGTTTTAAGACACCCATTCACCCCCTTCTAGTCGTCATTGAGATCCTTTCTGTAGTGGAGAACCAAAAAACTCGAGTAATAGATGAAACATAATTTGGAAAGAATAGAACATTTATAGCAGGTTCCTAGTGCATGTAGTTTGGCCATGTTAGCTGGATGCTTGCCGTTGATATGGCGCATGATTTTTCTCTGGGCAGAGAGGTTCCCGAATATTTCCATTCGAGGCTTCATTGGCAGGCACGGTGGCATGTGTCATTGCAGTGTTGCGCCCAACAGATCCATTGGGTCCCATAATTTGTCGCTCCCTAGTCATCCCTTGGTGTTTCAACAAATTTAAATCATCCTTTGACAATGGCCGATTTTACTTGGCGAAACATGTTGCAATCCTCAAAACTATGCTTGACAAATCATGCAACTTACAATACATTCGCCCTTGGATTGTTGGCTTGACATGGTGATCAATAGCTCTAATATAATTATCTTCGACAACAAATGAAAGATTTGATCACACACATGAGTTGAAGGTATACTTCTCATGTTCTAGTTGATCTTGTTGTGAGAACGACTGAGGGAGTCCTGGATTAGGGGGTGTCTAGATAGCCGGACTATACCTTCGGCTGGACTCCTGGACTATGAAGATACAAGATTGAAGACTTCGTCCCGTGTCCGGAAGGGACTTTCCTTGGCATGGAAGGCAAGCTTGGCGATACGGATATGTAGATCTCCTACCATTGTAACCGACTCTGTGTAACCCTAGCCCTCTCCGGTGCCTATATAAACCGGAGGGTTTTAGTCCGTAGGACAGAACAACAATCATACCATAGGCTAGCTTCTAGGGTTTAGCCTCCTTGATCTCGTGGTAGATCTACTCTTGTACTACCCATATCATCAATATTAATCAAGTAGGAGTACGGTTTACCTCCATTGAGAGGGCCTGAACCTGGGTAAAAACATCGTGTTCCTTGTCTCCTGTTACCATCCGCCTAGACGCACAGTTCGGGACCCCCTACCCGAGATCCGCCGGTTTTGACACCGACATTGGTACTTTCATTGAGAGTTCCTCTGTGTTGTCGCCATCAGGTAGGATGCCTCGTCCTGTCTTTGAAGACGGCACCATTGCTAAGGGAGCTCTGGCTATCGGCCAAACTCTCCGTCTGGGTGGTTTTCTTATGACCACCTGTTTGGCTGCTGCGCCGACGATGACCTCTCGGGTCATCAAAAGCAATCTTCACGTCAACTCGGAACTCGCCGAGCAGTTAGATCCAATGGAGCTCTCTTCCCTAAACGAGCTTTTGGATCGCATCGCCGCCCTGGGAGTCGCTACGGATTACGACCAGATTGGGCCTAAACTTGATCTGAGAGAGATTGACTCTCCCCAGGTCACCCATCACGTTGCCATGGTGGAGGGACAGTGCGGCGACCCTTCATCTATCTTAAGGACTAGCTATGTCCGGATTCCCGATCCCTCCAAGTCGGATACCCACGGAGGGGAGGACATCACTCAAGACCTGAACTTAGAGTCAGGCGACGGGCTAGATTCATTGGACAACATCCAAGAATCCAAACTTCCGAGTTCGGAAACTCCTTGGCCTCTGAGTCTCAGATTGGGTGAGGTTTCAGATTTAATCCCACCCACCCACCCGAACATAAGCGATCTATCCCAAATTAGGCAAAAGCCCGAAGAAACAGTACATCATTATTGGGCCAGATTCCTCCTGGTTATGAACAGGATAAAGGACTGCCACAAGGAAGACACAATCTTATTCTTCTGCAATAATTGCACGGACAAGGGAATCCTCAACGCCATAAGTCGCCGTGATATTACACGCTTCGCTGACTTGACGTCCATAGTACGAAAGTACTGTGCAATGGAAAGCGCCTGGAAAACCGAAATAAAATTTTGGGACAATCCGGCCCTGAATACAAACCCAGTCCGAAATAAAAGGGTGCATCATCGCCCGACACCCGGGTTAAACACCAAAAAGCAAAAACCCTCTACAGGGCATGGAACCGTACTGGAAGGATGGCTTAATGGACCCTGTAAAATTCACAGTACAGAGGGTGCCACACCAACTCACAGCCTTAGAGCTTGTTGGATACTCCGGCAGGTGGCCAAAATTGGCGAAAATCTTCTAATTCCTGAGGCCACAGAAAGCCACCCCAGGGACACCGGTACGGTATTAACAGTCTTCGAGACTTTTGCATCAAATAATATGCAAAAAAGAACACTCCGCAGCCTGGCCGAAGTCTACCAAGTAGCAACAATAAACCCATGGGGTGACACGGCTATTACTTTTAATGCCAGTGATGAACCTAAATTCCGAACAGCCCGAGCACCAGCCGCATTGGTCCTTAGTCCAATAGTGGACAGCTTTCGCCTTACCAAGGTACTCAAGGATGGAGGCAACGGATTGAACCTCATTTATGAGGAAACCCTTCAAAAAATGGAAATAGACTGGAACCGCATTGAGCGAAGCAGCACAACCTTTAGAGGAATAATCCCCAGTCGAGAAGTGCGCTGTACAGGAAAAATCACACTAGATGTGGTGTTCGGCACGCCGGATAATTACAGGTCCGAAGAGGTCACATTTCAAGTGGCCCCGTTTAGTAGCGGATACCACGCTCTGCTAGGGCGAGAAGCATTTACAATCTTCCAAGCAATACCCCATTACGGGTACATGAAGCTCAAGATGCCCGGGCCTAACGGAATCATCACTCTCGCTAGTGATCCGGACATAGCACTCCGCGCCGAAAATAAGACAGCCGCACTGGCCCTCGAGGCACTATCCGAAGCCCTAGCGGCTGAGGAAATGACTGCGCTGCGCTCCACGGTGAGCAGGGACGATGTGATACTCGACAAAAGATCCAAGTCCACCTCCTTTAAACCAGCGGACGAAATAGTCAAATTCCAGGTCCATCCAACGGACCCCAATAAAACAGCTTCCATCGGGGCACAGTTAAACCCTGATGTAGACGCCGCACTGCGAGAGTTCCTACGTGAGAACTGGGACATTTTCTCCAAGCACCCTTCAGACATGCCAGGAATCCCACGCAGGCTGGCCGAACACAGCTTAAATATCCTAAAAGGGTTCAAGCCAGTCAAACAGGCTCTTCGGCGTTTTTCCGAACCTAAGAGACAGGCCATGGGAGAGGAACTAGCCAAGCTATTGGAGGCCGGATTCATCAAAGATATAAAACATCCGGACTGGCTAGCAAACCTGGTGATGGTACCAAAGAAGGACAAATCCCGGCGCCTGTGCGTTGATTTTAAAGACCTTAACAAGGCTTGCCCAAAGGATCCCTTCCCCCTCCCCCACATCGATCAAATTATCGATGCTACCGCAGGACACGATTCGTTGTGTTTCCTCGACGCATACTCCGGCTACCATCAAATCAAGATGGCAGAGTCAGACCAAGCCGCAACGGCATTCATCACACCATACGGCCCATTCTGCTTCAACACAATGCCCTTCGGGCTCAAAAACGCCGGCGCAACATACCAGCGCATGATTCAGACATGTCTGGCAAACCAGATCGGCAAAATAGTGGAGGCATACGTAGATGACGTGGTCGTTAAAACAAGACATGTCGAATCTCTAGTAGACGACTTGAGGCTAACATTCGATAACCTCCAAACATACGACATCAAGCTCAACCCAAAAAAATGCGTTTTCGGCGTTCCAGCCGGAAAGCTCTTGGGCTTCATTGTATCCGGTAGAGGAATTGAAGCAAATCCAGCCAAGATTCGAGCTCTGTCACAATTGGATATCCCAAAGGACCTCAAACAAATACAAAAATTAACCGGATGCGTGGCGGCTCTAAGCCGCTTTATCTCCCGCTTGGGAGAAAAGGCACTACCCCTTTACCGCCTCCTTCGGCGCACCGAACACTTCGAGTGGACGGATGCAGCCACGGCTGGACTCGACGAAATAAAAGCCATCTTGGCAACAAACCCAGTCCTGGCCGCGCCAAACATTGGCGAACCAATGCTATTATACATTGCAGCAACCCATCAGGTCGTAAGCGCAGTGCTCGTCGTCGAACGAGAAACGGACGAACACAAATTCCCCCTTCAAAAGCCGATCTACTATGTGTCCACTATCCTTACTTTGTGCAAGTCACGGTACCCGCATTATCAAAAGATTGCGTACGCTGTATTTATGGCATCCCGGAAGCTGCGACACTACTTTCAAGAGTGTTCAATAACAGTAGCCTCGGAAGTGCCACTTAACGATATTATAAACAACCACGACGCGACGGGCCGGATTGCTAAATGGGCCATTGAGCTCCTCCCGTTCGACATAACTTACAAGCCACGGCGAGCTATCAAGTCGCAAGTTTTGGCCGACTTCGTCGCAGAATGAACGGAGGCCGAACTCCCTAAAGAATACGGCACATATTCAAACTGGGTCATGAACTTTGACGGCTCCAAAATGTTGGCCGGTCTAGGGGCTGGCGTCGTTTTGACGTCCCCCACAGGAGACACAGTTCAATACGTACTTCAGATAATGTACACAGACTCCAACAATGCAGCCGAATATGAGGTCCTTTTACATGGTCTCCGGATGGCAGTATCCATGGGCATTCAACGCCTAGAGGTGCGCGAGGACTCGAACCTCGCAATATCCCAAATAAATGGAGACATTGATGCCAAGGATCCAAAAATGGCAGCTTATCGCAACGCCGTCCTAAAAATGTCAGCTCGGTTCGAAGGGCTTGAGTTTCACCATATAGCCCGGGAAAATAATGAGGCGGCAGATGTCCTGGCACGCATCGGCGCAAAACGCGATGTAGTCCCCCCCAACATCTTCCTGGAAAGGCTGTTCAAGCCATCTGTAGTATGGGAAGGGGAACCCGGCAATAACAGCCCGGACCCAACCGCACTGCCCGACACCGAACACTCTGACATAATTGGAGGCTCTGCCAATGAAATAACACGTTCAGCCCACGTAATAATGGTCGTCATCGCCCCATGGACAGAACCACTCCTAGCCTACCTTACTAGGCAGGAACTCCCCGAGGACCAAAACAAGGCACGCTGCATAGTGCGGCGATCCAAAGCCTATAAAGTCCATGAGGGAGAGCTTTATAAGAAAAGCACTACCGAAGTCCTTCAAAGGTGCATCTCCAAAGAGGAAGGGCGGAACCTTCTGGCTGAAATTCATGCCAGACTCGGCGGTCATCACGCTGCAGCTCGGTCCCTTGTAAGCAAGGCCTTCCGTACAGGCTTTTATTGGCCGACGGCCCGGGCAGACGCCCAGGACTTAGTCCAACGATGCGTCGGTTGCCAGCTTTTTGCAAACCAAAGCCATATGCCACCCACCGCCCTCCAAACTATCCCCATCACTTGGCCCTTAGCTGTCTGGGGGCTTGACATGGTTGGACCCCTCAAAGGCGGAACCCACAAGAAAACATACTTACTGGTCATGGTGGATAAGTTCACCAAATGGATAGAAGCCAAGCCTGTTAAGACGGCTGAATCCGGATCGGTGATAGACTTTATATCCGGGGTTGTACACCGTTACGGCGTCCCCCACAACATCATCACTGATAACGGCATGAACTTTACGGCCGACAAGGTAAAACTCTGGTGCAAAAACATGGGCATCAAGCTCGATTATGCTTCCGTCTATCACCCACAAACTAGCGGTCAGGTCGAACGTGCAAATGGTCTTATCATGAGCGGCATCAAACCCAGATTAGTGCGGTCCCTTAAGGAATTTAATACGCGCTGGGTAGAGGAGCTCGACTCCGTACTCTGGGGGCTGCGGACCACGCTGAATCGCACCACCTGATACACACCATTCTTCATGGTGTACGGCGCAGAGGCAGTTTTGCCCTGCGACATAATTCATGACTCACCTCGAGTGCGCATGTACGAAGAAAGAGAAGCCGAGCTCGATCGGCAGGACAATTTGGACGCCTTGGAGGAGGAGCGTGACGTGGCAAAAGCCTATTCCACATTCTATCAACAGCAGGCTCGAAGATACCAAAGCAGAGAATTACGGGCCAAAAATTACAACGTTGGTGAATTAGTTCTACGCCTGCCGGACAAGAAAAAGGAAAAACTCAAGCCCAAGTGGGAAGGTCCCTTCATAATTGACCAAGTCCTGGCTGGTGGAGCGTACCGCCTGCGAGATGCATCGGATAACCGACTCGAGCCGAACCCATGGAACGTAGCCCATCTCCGAAGGTTCTATGCCTAGCGCCGAACTCTGTGTTTGTCTCCTTCCTCTGTCCATTTTTTATATGCTTTCTGTCTTACATTTATCTCCTTCTCCCCTCCCTTTCTCTTATAGCCTTTAAAGGCTCATCAAGTGACGCACTATCCACGCTCATTAAACCTGGGGGCTTCTTTAAACAGAAGCTTATTTATACGGGCTTCATGCCCAACACATGTGTCACACTTCCGCATGTACCTTTTATTCACCATTATATGCATCGATATGACTTAAGTTTTGGCCAAGATGGGTTGCCTGGCTCCTGTGCTTACCCCTACGTTCCAGATTGTTCGGCTAGGTGGTAAAGGGAGCACCTCTGCGATTGTTACTGCCGGGTCAGCTGGATGTGTACCTCAGACTGGGTGAAGCCGAAAAGCTAGCGTTCTTAAGGGAATATTCGGTCGGTGAACTAAAGATGATTTTTTCACTTATTTATTTATACGCCCAGATGTTTTTCCTGGGTCTCTTTTCGCATAAAGGAACCCCTAATGGAACTATTCTCCTTGGAAGATGTTTCTTACTAACCATGTAATATAACATAACTAGTTGGGCACTTGTCTGTTCAAGCACTAATGACCCCTACACCTAGTCTCCATGCATACCCCGGTTCTTATATAACCGCGAGGGTATTCGGACACACTCCGGACTGTCAGGTCCCGAGGTTGAAGCAAAAAGGTCGGCCATGACAAACGATCTACAATCCGGCTAGAAGGCATTACACATGTCAATTAAAATTACATAGTCAATCTGACTGATTGTATTCCTCTTCAATACCATCTAACAGGCTGTCTAGTTTACAGTCCTGTTGGGAATACTTTGCGGCCAATTCTACTTGGCCGTATACTAAGCTCACAGGGATCTCCTTCCCATCGGGCCCCACAGGTCCGACCTCGGCCATGTGGTTTGGGTCAGCCTTCGTGTACCGCGTCTTCACCATGGCCCAGGCCTCCCTGGCGCCTTGACGGCGGGCCGATATCTTCCACAATCGGAAGCGCCGCCGCACTCCCTTCAGCTTCTCTGCAAGCTCTCCAAGGCCTTCGGGCATGGAGACGAATGGTCACAAGGCTTGGGCGACGCCTTGCATCACCTGCCGAACTCGCTCGTGCAGTTGTGAGAGCTCGGGAAGAAGGTCACCCATAGAACCGGGCATTTCCTCTGCAGGACGACCTGTTAGCATACCTACAAACATTACTCTGTTAGTCGACTTCCTTGCCGAACTCTTTTTTCAAAGTTCGTTTAAGCACTTACTAAATATGCCGCGTCGAAGCCGTTGATTCTCCTTAACGGAGTCCGACAGCTGGGCAAGAACATCCTTCAGTTCAACGCCCAGCTTGGTGTTGGCATCTTGGAGATCGTTCTTCTCCCGCCTCACCTTTGTCAGCACACTCTCACCAGCCTTCAGCTGGCGTAGGAGTTGTTGCTTTTCTGGATTTAATCCGGCGCCATCTGCAATTTCATTTGTCAGATTTGCACCCACGCCGCACTTCGCAAAATACTTATCTTTCGAAGCGTATATTACCAGAGGGGGTCTCCTTGGGCTCCCCTGCCGCGGCTAGTGCGGCCTCAAGTTGGGCTTTGCACTCTTCTAGCTCCTGGGACAGTTGGGTATTCTTTTCCGCAAGAACCTGCATTATAAATGATCCTTAAATCAGTTATTCTAACTGTTTCAAGTCTCGGGGACTACTGATATATATAACCATTAAATTTTCTCACCCGTATGTCTTTTAGATATTGCTCCGTGGCTCTGGCTAGACCATTTTGAGCGGCACGGAGGTGCGCATCTCCTGAATTGAAGGCATCCAATGCCTCTTGGGAGAAACAAGCGTCACGAAGAACTGTCCGGCGACGCCTGTGGTTCATGGCACTCTCCACCTCGGAATTGATGGCAGACAGCCTGTCCGCATCCTCTGTCAGAGGAGCGTCCGGTGCGCACCTCGTGTTTGCCTCCGCCTCCGGACCAGGCTTTGGAGCCTGGCTGGTGGAGGCGCGATTGGCAACCTCTCCGGATACAGTCCGGCGAGGTCTCTTTGTCCTGAAGAGAGCACAAGCGTTAATATGCCTTGAAGGAATAACACCTGGGAATAAGATGGCGCGCTATACCTTTGCGCCAGCGTCTCAGTCCGGACTGCACTTCTTTTCAGCCCACGGGGCCTTGCAGCCCCTCGTTGGCTAGTCGCTGCAGGCTCGGCCTCCCGTCTCGAGGACCTCCCCTGCAAAACACGGTTGTTATATGAAATCGAAAACACGCGAGGATGGATCCCTTTTCAAGGTGCTGGGACTTCGGTCTTAGTTACCTGTGAGGCGGGGAGTAGCCCAGGGTAATCGGCCGTAATGGCCACCAAGGCGTTGTCCTTGCTCAATTGATGAAACACCCCATCAATCATCTCCACAGATAAGTCCGGATCCTCTTGGGAGGCCGGGTCGAGGGACCGTCCCGGATCCTCGGGTTGTGGAGGAGGGATGTTTATTTCTTTAACAGCCTGGCGCAGTTCCTGCATTGAAGTCGTTAGACTGAATATTTAACGATGGAAATATAAAACGGATGGGCAAGTAAAAGTGTCCACTTACCCAACTTGGAGGATTGTACATAGAAAATCCACCTTGTGGGTTGACGCGGAGAAATCCCTCCTCTTCTCCCTTGTACAAAGCGGACAAGATCTTTATTAGAGCGGCAGACGATTCCGGCCCCTTACGGCCATGGCGGGTGGCGTCGTCCTCCCCGTTGAAGTCCCACATGGGGTGGCCTCTATACTGAAGCGGTTGCACCCCCCGCATGATGCATGCAGCCATGACCCCGATCATGGTCAGTCCAGAATGATCTAACAATCTTATCCGGCCCATCAGGTAAAGAACGTCCTTGTCACTTTCCCTCTAAGGGCTCCGTGGACGCCAGCTTAGGCACTTCTTTAGGGGAGCACTGCCGAACTCAGGAATGCCGATCCGGACAGGATCCGGCAGCGAGATGTCCTCTATATAAAACCATTCCGAAGGCCAGTCCTCGGACGCCTTCTTTGGGGTTTCGGATAGATATCCGGTCCCGGCGATGCGCCACACTTCGGTTTCGCCCATTTGATATATTGACCCCTTCTGAGAATGGGGCACAAGGCAGAATAGCCTTTTCCACAGCTCGAAATGAGCCTCGCAACCCAAAAACAGCTCGCAAAGGGCTACGAAGCCCGCGATATGCAATATGGAGGCAGGCGTGAGGTTGTGCAGCTGGAGGCCATAGAACTCCAGGAGCCCCCGAAGAAACGGATGAATTGGAAATCCGAGCCCTCTTATTAAATAAGGGACAAGGCATACCCGCTCTCCTTTGGAGGGATTGGGGGCGCTCTCCACTTGCTCTCCGCCATTATAGGTGGCAAGTCCGGCTCGAACCGGGACCATATAGGCCGGGGGGAGAAATCCCTTGGTCTGGAGCGTCACTAGCTCGCTGTGCGGGATGGAGCTATGCTTAGCAGACGAACTACACGATCTTGTGCTATGCTTAGGATTGGGTCTTGTCCATCACATCATTCTCCTAATGATGTGATCCCGTTATCAATGACATCCAATGTCCATGGTCAGGAAACCATAACCATCTATTGATCAACGAGCTAGTCAACTAGAGGCTTACTAGGGACATGTTGTGGTCTATGTATTCACACATGTATTATGGTTTCCAGTTAATGCAATTATAGCATGAACAATAGACAATTATCATGAACAAGGAAATACAATAATAACCATTTTATTATTGCCTCTAGGGCATATTTCCAACAGGCGGCTCATTTACGCGGCTAGGGGTGTAAATGTAAAAACACCCTGACTTTTCGTATTCGTTTGACACGTGGAAGACGACCATTATTGGGCGTAGAAGCCAAGGAGCGCTACATTTACAAGAAACCAGACATTATTCAACAGGTACACGGAATTTGGAGGAGAACCCGCCTTGCAATGCCGAAGACAATTTGCGCGCCGGACTCGTCGTCATTGAAGCCTGGTTCGGGGGCTACTGAGGGACTCCTGGATTAAGGAGTGTCCGGATAGCCGGACTATACCTTCGGCCGGACTCCTGGACTATGAAGATACAAGATTCAATAGTTCGTCCCGTGTCCGGAAGGGACTTTCCTTGGCGTGGAAGGCAAACTTGGCGATACAGATATGTAGATTTCCTACCATTGTAACCGACTCTGTGTAACCCTAGCCCTCTCCGATGCCTATATAAACCGGAGGGTTTTAGTCCGTAGGACAGAACAACAATCATACCATAGGCTAGTTTCTAGGGTTTAGCCTCCTTGTTCTCGTGGTAGATCTATTCTACAGTTCGGGACCCCCTACCCAAGATCCGCCGGTTTTGACACCGACAACGACTTTGAAAGAAAGCGAGCGAATGGTTTAGATTTGACACACCACATTCGGCTATGCATTATGTTTTGCACTTTCTATCCGATATCTTTAGATGAGATATTACGCTAGCATCGTTTTTCTCAACATAATTTGACCTTGACTTTAGATTTCCGAAATCAAAAGAGTTATAACATATATGTCTCATTTGAGACCAAATGTAAGCCAAGTATGAAACAAGCAAAGCAATCCAGTTAGATATAAACTTTAAGTAAAACAATGGGAATACTTTGGCCGCAATAATAAGTCACTATCGGTCCCTCTAAATGGTACAAAGTGTTTGACCGATATGCTTTGCAATAATTTTATTGCTAACAAATAAATTATTCTTCTTCATTGGTCTTTTAAAATCACTTATATGAATGTTTCTAACAGATGCATCAACAATAAAGTTGTGATCAAATATCAAAATAGGAAAATTATTTGCTAAACATACCTATTCAAATATGTTGGGAGAGCACAATAGTTGTGTAACTTGAAAGATCATCTTTCGAATGGCTTCCCAATGCCTTGTAGTCCTCTTTCTCTTTAGTAAACTCGACACATGTATTATTTGATTCGGCTTTTTCAATAACCGAATTATCTTCATTAATCGAATCATACTTTTTTCTTTGCTACTTCGCAAGACTTCTTATTCTTGTCTAATTTCAGCCCACATCTTAGCCTGGCGAGCTTTCAACTTTTCCCCTCCAATTTTAGCACAATCCCCCCCAATGTTTTGAGACACTTTCGATAATGAGTGGCCGAAACTTTGCAATCATTTAGTGGGTGTACTGGATGATATAGTATTAGTGAAGTCATCATTTGCACAACTCTGACTTTTACAACAGTGAAAACATGTTTCCGTCTGCCTTCTTTTAGTTCTTGGCAAATAGTGTTGCACAAATCCCAAAATAATGTAAGATTGTTCTCAATAACCCATTTTGGATAGGTTGTGTAGGGACAACAAAAACTTATATGCTTCAGTACTAGGTGAAGACACATGTGCTCCTATAGACTTTTTTCACCTTTTCGCCTATGCATGTGAAGGTGCAGAGCCGAATTACGAGTATGTACAATTGCATATAATGTTGAATAGTTAGTAGCATGAAGCATAACATACGATTGAGGGTAACTGGACGAACAACTAGTAGTAGCATGGCCAATTCCCCTATCCACTAGCATGTTTGCATTCATGTATTGTAAGTTAGTTGCTGATGAATAAAGGGTGAAACACTTTCTTATGTGATATTGGAAATTCTAACATTGGGTATTTCGAGTTTAGTAGTTGAACTCATCTTATTTTTCATCAGCATATGGATTTGCGGGTTTGCCGATGCATGATGGTTGGGACGCATATGTTGCATGTTGTTAAAATTATAAGAAGTTGAAGCGTGAAGATTATTTTGCATCGACTCTCGCATGTAATTAGATGTATGATTGGAAAAAAACTAGGGCTACTCGATACATTATTCTCATGAAACGATTATCCTCAATGGAGTCACCAAAAGTGTGTTTGCACACGGACACGTCATCGTGAACCTTTGGGAATCGAACGCGATACATAGGACATGTCGCCGAAGGAGCCTCCTCGAGAGCGATATACACAAGACAAGTTGACAAGGTCTTTTGAGGACCCTAAACCCTAGACGCCCGGGAGGGACCTCATGAGAGCGCACGTCAGCTATGAGCTGCCCTAGGTCGACCTGATCGCCCGTAGGCTCTCGTGGATTGTCGTCCTCCAACACAAAGAATAAGTAAGAAGAGAAACAAGAGAGTAAGAAGAAGAACGAGGGAGAAGAACGATTAGGACCTTTAATGATGTCGAAAACTTTAATATTGGTCACTTTCGAGTCCGTTTTAAGATATAATCACTCACGCCCAATCTTGTCAATAACTTTACGATACAGTCTAAACCCTTTAATTTAATAATTTTGGTTCATACAATCTATATTTCTGTGATACTGATAGTTAAGATTCTATGACGGCGATCCTACCATCAAAACTCTGGTCCGATGATTCTAACAACCTTGCTCACGCCTCACCTCAGACATAAAATTAGCCCTAGTGTAGGCTATCTGCAGGAGGACAGAGGATGTAGAAGATGAATCTTTATCCTAATCTATACGTAGGCGACGAGGGACGATGCTTCGGTGCCTTAAAACACCTGCCTTTGGGTCACTGACATGTGGGCCAGCCACCTGTTCGGCCCACATGTTATAGACACAAAGGTAGGTGTCTTAAGTCACCGAAGCTGCGTCCGGCGACGAGATATCCGTCTATCAGAGATGCTCTAATGTTTCGGTAGCGCAGTATACCACTCCTCTGAACCGGAGCCTCTTCATCCTCCTTCCCCTTCGCTTCCGCGCGACGCCACCACGCAGCATTTTCCGCTGCTGCCGTTAAAATGAAGTAAAATGAGCGTTGTTATTACTCCACCACCTGCTATAGTGAGCGGAAGGGACCAAGCAGCGAGAGCTGAAGGGATTTGGGGGATTGGCCTAGGGTTTTAGGGTGACCGAGGCGACGGCATGAGCTACCACCACCTCCTCGTCGTCTCGCCGCCGGCGCAGCCGCCGCCGGCGCGGCGGCGCCTCTCCCTACTCTCCCGCTCGCCGCGGGGGCCCGTCACAGCCGCTGCCTCGCCCGATGCCGCCCGCTCCTCGTCGGTGGTGGCATCGTCGGCGGCCACGCGAAGGAGGGCCGTGCTCCTGGTCGGGATCTCCGTGCTCCCGCTCCTGCGCCTCCGTGACGCGGCGACCTCCGCCGCGCAGCCCTCAGCGGTCGATCTCGTCACTGGTGAGTAGGGCTCTGCTCAGCGTGGGGATGATCTATGAGATTCTTAGTTACGGATCTCCTAAAAAAACTGATGCAAATGTTTCTTGAACACATAACCCTGGAGGTCGGAACCTTCACGGATCCTTGGAGATTTTCTGAAACTTTAGTCCGAAGCCTGCAAATGGCTAGCCGGCTAGGCTAATCATCGCCCTGAGGAAGTCAAAACCTTGTATGCGAATGGGCACCCTGCATGTTCTAAACCATCCCTGTTACGAAATAGTTTGGCCAAATCACTCGGCGGCGATAGTGCTGACTTACACTCATAAGAGTGTTTTTCTTATGTTCAGTTTTGTTAAATGTTATTTGTGCAACATTGAATGCGGTATGCTGCTTCCACAATAAAATGTATGCTCTGCTATCCATTCCATATCAAATACTCCCTCTGTCCAGAATTATTTTAGTTCTGTGACAAGTAATTCTGGACGGAGGGAGTAGTAGTTTTGGAAAATGCCAATTGAATTGGCATGAACTAAGCATTTCTGCATCAGAAAGAGCATTTGTCCTTGTTCTAACTAGCTGATACCTGGGCGGCGTGCCTTCATTAGTAGGACCGTGTGTTGTTTTCCGTATAATTTGTGAACTTTTACGTGTTTATATATCTTTTGTTTGATTCAGCCTTTTCTTTGTTTCTATTGATATGTTGTTTACTTCCTTTTTAGGGGGGATTTTGTTTACTAATTGTATGAATTGTGGGAAATAGTATTGTATCAAGTTTATTGCTTTATCCAAATTACACTGTCCACAGAGAAGAGAAAAACAAAATCACACCCACCTGAATGATACCTATGCTCAGCAGTGATTCGAGGCAGAGCATCCAAAAGTCAAAGCGACAAAAATGTGGACATCAGCAAGGGGTAAAATAAGACTTGCAGATCCAGTAAATAGTAATTCCAAATGTATTGATGTTCAGCCTATCCAAGCAAAGTCATGATGCTCATATGCGTGTGTAGTGCACAATACATGTTTCAGAATGGAAGGATTTCCCTGTCTAGCCAGTGAACACCGAGGACTTAACCCAACATTTACACTATTGGTTATGACATCAATGGCAGGCAAAATCTCACTACAGCAACAGAAAGAAATTAGATTTGGTGAGGTCTTAATAGAAGTGGTTATGCATTTTAAACAGAGAGGAACTGTTATTACGACATGAAGGTCTAAATCTGTATATCTGACATGGATAGTTAGGATTTTTTTTATTGCAAGCACAACCACAATAGAAAGCTCCTTATCCTGCAATCTCATAATATTTACTGTGACACAAAAAAGGTTCAAAGTTGCAATAGAAGGCCAAAAGGAAACATTGAAATAGGAAGCCTCACCAAATATAATGTGTAAGGTAATGTGTACTGCTTGATTAGCTATGTGCCTGTGGCATTCCTGTAGATGTAATAGGTGTAGTTATTACATTGCAAAATGGTCAAATTATCAAAATAATTATTTGAACCTGTACACAGGAAAATAAGTGGTTTATATGTTAATCCACATGTACACATTAGTAGCTAGTGTATGACACAAGACCAAGCTGATCCTACTTCAGTAGCTAGTGTATGATACAAAGTCAACCATGGTACTACAAAGCTAAACCTACAGAAGCTTTTTAGCGATGCATAACCTGAATACTAATATCAACATTATGCTCACTTCATTAGCTGTAGCTTGATGTCTCAGGCTCATCTTCAGCGAAGATAATGTCCATATGTCAGTGTATACATCAATTTAATTATGAATACAGTTTCATTATCCATGGCCAATCTGAATTTATGCTGCAACCTCTAAATTTATGCAGCAAGCCTTTTGATTTTTACATCAAGAGTTCATTATACCGGAAGGTCTGAACTCATATATGACAATTTCAAATTCATTACCCAGGGCCAATCTGGATTGTATGCGTTGGAAAACAACACCCCATGTCTTCAGACTACACATTACACCCGAACCTTCAATGAGTTCACATCAATTGACAATCAATTGCAAAAATATTTGGAAGCAAAAATACATCATATGTAGCAATAGCAACAGGCAAATGTATAAAATTCTCACAGGATAGGAAAAAAAGGGGAATGGCACCAGGGCAGGAGGAGTCGGGCTTCAGTACCAGCGTCGTTGCCGGCGGCATACTGGAAGACCCTGATCTGGGAAGCTACACGCAGCAGGACAACTGGAGTAGGAGCATTGCGCGTACTGGGCTCTCTTAAAAACGAAGAAGAAAGCCAGACCGGGGCGGAGAGGCAGCTAGAGGAGGGCGGAGGCCATCAGGGGCCGACATGGGTAGGGATGGGTCGAGGCACCAAGGGAGGAGGCCTTGTGGAAGTCTGTACACGGCTACATCCATAGTTCATGTGTTCTTGTGGAAAGGACGACGTTGCGGGGGAGCCGCGCAGGTCAGGGAGTGGGAACCGGAGGCCGCGGCCGGCCAGCGAGCATAAGCAGAACCCCAGGCGCTCCTCTGGTAGAGCTACGGGCGCGGCACCTGCGCCGGCCACGACGGAGGTCTGCTGACATGCACTGCCGTCTATGGGGCCTCTCGCTCGCTTCCTTCTTTCTCTTCACTTTCGACCGAGAGAGGGAGAGAGAGAGAGAGAGAGCTATTTGGAAGGGGAGTAGAGCCTGATCGAGAGATTCACGGCGCAAAAGAAAATTGAGAGGCAGTCGTCGGCATCACAGGACCACCTCTGCTCTTCCCCGTCTCTTTCTCTCCTCCACGACTTCCTTTTCCTCTTCTCCGGCTCGGGCCACTGCTTGCTGTCTCCCATACCGTCGTTCACCACCGATGTCGGTGCCTGGTACACAGCAGGGATCGGATGTTTGCCGTTGCCATCCATGTGGGCAAGAGCAGCGGAGTAGGCAGATGGGGGAGGTGCGGTGGCGCATGCGGGGGACTTAGGTAGTGGCGGCTCGCCCCAGCCGTCAACATTGAGCAGGAGAAGAGTTCAGCCAACCCCACTTGAGGCATCCGTGCGCCGGACGCCATCCACAACGCTGTGGCGAATGGCGGCGGAAGTGGGGTGGCGGTGGTGTAGCTGGGAAGAAGCGGGTGCGGCGGTTGGGGAGGAACGGGGCAATGGTGGAGCCATTTTATAAGCTCGTATAGCGGTGGGGCGGCGTGGATATGCCCGGAGAGAGAATCGGACACGTAAAGAGAATCGAGAGGAGGTTAGAAACCGACTAAAGTATCTGTATCAAGTGAAGCGGAGGACGTGCGTCCAAAGTCATGGTTGGCAGCAAGATGCACACACAGGTTGTACCCCTCCTGGTCCCCAGAATTACACGTGTCCTCTCTTAATTCAGCCAGAGGCCAAAAAAAAACCTCCCAAAAAAGGAGAAAAAAGGATTCATACGGGTGATTGAGAATTACCTTGTATGGGAATGAGTATGGGACATTTAATTAAGCAGATTGATCTGTGCTTCATGCATTCACTTATGGGACGGTGTATCTGTAAAGCTAGGGAGAAAAATAGCCTTATTAAGTCCTAGCTTGATGTGATGAGTCCACAAAACCAGGAGTTACTCAAGCCTCTGGGAATGTCTTATTACGTCCTGCGCTCTGGTGTGAGGTACATTGACTAAAAAAACAAAGGCACGCCTATTTGTGTTTTATTGATGATGCCACTTTTGAATTGATTAATGATATGATTGTTTCACATGTTTTAGTGTGGTCACGTCTCTTTGGGAGAGCATTTAATTTTTTCAAGGTTATAAAGTAGCATGGCATTGGCCATTTGAGAAGCAGAGCAACAAACGCCAAGTTTGTCCATATGTACCCACTCTTTTTCATGCCAATATGATTTGCCCATTATTAGTCAGTTTCCTTATGTTATACTACCTGACTATGAGTTGATAAGCCTGATAAATTTATGGCATTGTTCTTACAGATAAAATGGACATTCAGATGTCTGAGGAAATGCAGCCTGAAGAAACTAGGGCTGGACCACCTCAGCCTGAGGTGAAAAGGCCATCTCCAGGGAATCCACTTGCTAGTCTTCTGAATGCAATTGCAGTTATTGCTTCTGGGCTTCTGGCTGGGTTTCTTGGTACTACTCAATGTGAAAAGAAGGCCTTGCAGTCAGTCATCTCATCTGTATGCCATCTACAAACCTTTGGTCACCATCTCATCTGCATCGCCACCATCCTAATTTTAAATACACGTTAATAGAAAATGTTAACTAACCTGTTAGCTCGAATATCAGTACGCTACATACCCAATTAAATGCTTCTGCTGCTGCTGCAAAGTAGCGCAGTAGCACACATCACTTTAATGGCAAATTTGGTGTATATCCTGCATTCATGGTATTCAGTTTCATTTAGCAATTGACATGTAAGTCCTGATGCATGCTTAAATGTCAGACATGACTTACAGTTAATCATCCTTTCTTAATTATTTTGCTCAGGATCTGTTGTCCGACAAATGTTTCAAATATATCTGTTGTAAGTTACCTTTTTTGTGTGTGCCTGAATTTGATTCAGCATCTATGGTATGCATGCCTTGATAAGCTTCATCATCTTGAGACTCATTCCAGGTGGCCTTCTGTATTGTTTAAGGCTTTCAGTAATTGTTTAGAAATCCCAGCAAATGAAATATATACTATATGTTTACTTTGCTGATGTTCTATTCTTTGCCATGGGCCTTAATACTATGTACCTACTACTTTCACAGGGATGTTTCTGAATGCATATTTTCCTGCCCCTTTGTCTTGGTTGTTAACATGACCTGGATATATTTGATAAACCAAGATGAGTTTCTTTAGATATACTAGAATGGCTTTCACAGTGCAGAGATTATGTGTCAAAAACTTTCTTGAAATTCTGTGTCTACGTACATTGAATTCGTAAAGGACTATGAACTAACAAATCTGATGTTCTATTTCCCCAGATGGAGATCAAATTGGCTGAAGATGAGGCAGCGATGTCTTTGCTTAGAGAGAACTATGAGAAAAGGCTATTGGACGAACAAGTGACACAGAAGAAACAAGCTAGTATGTTCCAGGACGAGGAAGCTTCTCTTCTTGATCAATTGGCTTCAACGAAGAGAACTGTAAAAAATTTAAATGAGGAAGTTATGAAGGAGAAGGAGCTAGTTGAACAGCTTAAACATGGAATACATGATCTTGAGATTAGCATTGCACAAGCAGAGGAAGACAAACATGCGTTTGAAGAAAATTTGAGGGACAAGTTGGAAACACTTGATATTTTACATGGCAAGGTAAATCTGCTTAGCGAAGATGTAAATGACAAGGAGGAAAACATTACAGAACTCAGTTCATCACTTTCAACCAAGGAAGGAGACTACCAGAGCCTGCACTTGATGTTTAATCAGACTAAAGAGAGCCTGGAACATGCAAATTCTAGAATGGAGCAACTGGAGAAGTATGTTTATGCAGCTAAAAATGATATAAAATCAAAGATATCCTCAATTGATTCATTGAATGAGGATGTCCAAGCATTGTACAGGGCAAAGAGTGATGCCGAGGAAAAAATAAGCGAGTTAATGAAACAATACACGGAATTGGAAGCTGCTTCTAAGATGAGGGCCTCTCGCGATTCTGAACTATTGTCCAATAAAGATGGTCAGCTCAATCAACTTGAAGAACGACTTTCTACTGCATTAAGTGACTCTAGTGAAGACAGAATTATAATTGCCGAGTTAAACAGTGAATTGGAAGCTAACAGAACAATGCTACTCAATGAAGTTGAGACCCGGAAAAAATTGCCGGATCTTGTTCAGTCCACTGAAGATGCACTTAAAGAATCCAAAAATGAGTTGTTCAAACTGTCCGAAGAGCTTAATGAAGTAAATATATCAAACCATGAATTGACAACCCAGATTTCAGAATTCACAAATGAGTCTAATGAAGTGAAACAGGCTCTGATTAAGAAAGTAGAAGAAGCGGAATCAGTTTGTAAAGCTCTTTCAGATGAATTGGCCTCAGTGAAGGAGATACATCAAAAGACACAAGAAGATCTTGAAGTCACCTCTAATCAATTGGTGTCTATTAAAGAAGTGCATGATGAACTTCGTAAAGAATTGCTGGATGCATATAAAAAGTTAGAGTCCACAACAGATGAGCTTGTTAGAGAACGAAGGATTAATGCTACTTTAAATAGGGAGCTTGAGGCATTGGTGAAACAATCGCAGGTGGAATCTGAAGCTAGAAGAGCTCTTCAAGCAGACTTGGATGAGGCCACTGTTTCACTAAATGAGGTGAATGAGAGTACATTATTTCTGTCTAATAAGCTTGATAGCACTGTTTCTAGGATTTCTGCTATTAAAGAAGAGAAAGAGGTTCTTTCAGCGGCTCTTTTGGAGCAGAAGAAAAGTACAGCCGAAGCTCGGAAAAATATGGTGGATGCTCAGCATCTTATTAAAAGGCTTGGGATGGAGAGAGAGAATAGTGAAATCAGGAGTACAAAGCTTGAAGAGGAATTGGCCACAGCAAAAGGTGAGATGTTATATCTGAGGAGGCAGATTACTGCAAGTGGGTCACAGAATACAGATGTTTTGGAAGCAAGCCCAACACCAAATTTCAACCAATCTCCGGAAGATCGTGTTCCAAATACCAGTAGTACTGATGCTGTACCTCCTCGTTCTGCTAAGAAGATTTATAGGAGAAGAAAAGACAGACCATCAACATGAGCATTACCAGAACATGTGATCTAGGACCATCTATCTAGGACCATCAATCTTTCATTTGCTCTCATTTTAGCACTTTATGAGAAATGTTCTTATTTAACTTCCAACATTTGAAAGCTAGCATGTTAGACTACCCTATAGTAGCTCCAACTCTTTTTGTTGTAGCTCTAAAAGAAGATCCTTCTGGTTTCCATGATCCATATGCTAGATTGTGAGGGAATTGCAAATGTATGTTAATCTGTGTGCAAATGTGTTGTTGTCTGGAGTGCTTCATGAATTACTCCCTCCGTCCCAAAATTCTTGTCTTAGATTTGTCTAGATACGGATGCATAGTGTTAGATGCATCCGTATCTAGACAAATCTAAGACAAGAATTTTGGGAAGGAGGGAGTATAATATGGTGACTCTTGCTATCTTCTTACTAAAACACTCCAAACTGCACGCGCAATCTGCTTATCCATCATTACGTTAATTATGCTTATCCATCATTACGTTAATTACGTAGGCATGCTTCTATTCTGGTAAGTACTGTTTACTTGTCTGTCTCATGTTCTGCATTTTTATAATGAACCTACATTCTCCTGATTCATTTAACTCGAGCGCGAATTATGAGATGCCGGGAGGAAGTTTATTAATGCCTTGACATCTTCTGCTGGATTCACGAGCATTGGGATTTTGAGAAAGAACAAAGTTCCCAGACTTTGGGAGTCAAAAGGTATGCATCTTCCTTTCACCTCCCATTCCTCCCAAACATATGGTGCTGCAAAAACTTGGTCTTGTGCTGCTTATATATGAAAACCATGCTGACTATTTTCAATTTTTCAATTTTCATGCTGGGTCTTAGCATACTGTTCTTTCTGTTTTATTGCATGCCCTATTGTTATATATTTATCTGTATCTTGCCAGAATCTGGTCTTAAGATGCCAGAATAGTTAGTGTCGATTATCCTTGACGGAATTAGGTATGTGTTTCTAAATTGTTAATGTCCCACCGTCCTTTTCCCTGATTACATGTTGTCATTTGTCAGGAATTTGCTATTTTAGTTCACAAGACTTCCTTTTGTACTGTATCTCTTCTTTGCCAACACTATAGTTAAAGAGGGGGGGGGGGGGGTCCCTACTGCATATTCACAAGCAGTGATAGGGGAGATTTACAGAAGGCCCTCTGCCCTCAACATTGTGACACGGTAGGAATAATCTGAAGACTTGCCAGTAAAAATGACTTGTCTATTCTACTAGTATTGATGAGGATCTGAATAGTCCATCCCTGATTCCATGCGGCCATGGTGTCCTAATTATTGACAAATTGCATCTATAGTATTTTCACCAGAATGTTTAAATGTAGGACCACCATATATCTAACCACAGCTCTATGTTAGCATGTGCAACTATGGTTTGGGTTGAACACACCATGTTCAAGTGATTCTCGTGTTCCTTTGTTATCAGGACGCCTTTAGGTTGCACCCACTTTTGCTGACTTTATTGCAGCTGTACTTCCCAGTTTGCTCTCTTTGAAATGTCCAAATCTTCCACAATGAGCATTTGCGAGCACTACCCACTAGTTGCCATACAGACATATGGTACAAATAATATGCCCTTCCATAGCAGTCTGTCTGTGTGGAAGGAATCGAAGGATGCAGATCATTTGCTATCTTACCTGAGTTGTAACTAATGGTACCGCTCTCTGGATCACATGGGGCATACTGAAGCCGATGGCCAGGAGAGGAGATTCTGTAGAGTGGAACCCGGTGTGACCTGCGCGTGGACAGCGTGCGGCTGTGGCTGCACACATTTGGTGCTCGGCGCAGGATGTCTACGTGGGACGCGGACCGACAGCTGGGCGTGGCAGTGGCTGGAACATGTTGGGCGCGGGGGATTGCAGGGCGTGGCAGGCGTAACGTCTCCCGAGCGCAAGGTGTGCTGCAGGTGGAGGGCTCTGCTAGTTCTCTGCTCTACTGCTTCGCTCGAGCGGCTTTGATCTTGATCGGGTGCGACCGTGCGAGTTGGGTCTCTGATCTGGTTGTTGTTCCTCGTGATGCGGCGGTAGTAAAGATCACGGTTGTGGGCAACGGCTATGGCCGAGGGTCGGTGTAGTGGATCATCAGATCCTGCGGTCAGATCAGGGTGGAGAGCTCCTCTTATTGGTCTTAATCGGAACCGGCGATGGTGGCGCTCATGGGTGCCGCAACCTTTCTTGCAAGCGTGGTTGTGAAGGTGTGCTCCTCCTTTGGTTTTGGAGGGAAACCTTAGATCCACTGGATCGGGTGATGGATGTGTCTTCACGTCTTTCTCCTCCTTGAGGCTTGTCCATGTGGTTTGTTGAGGCAGCGGTTTTAGGGTGCTGATTTCTGTTTTGCAATGATGATAATGGTGTGGAGAGGTGCTTCGAAAAAAAAAAATGATGTGGAGAAGAGTTTGCCTCGCAGCTCGGACTTCGGTAGTCGGTTTTGCCAGGCGTGTCCAAAGAGCTCTTTCATTTGCCCACCCCTAGCATTATGTCAAATGAGGCACAGCCCGAATCTTAGGAAATTTTAGCCTTCCATAGACGCGTAAAGATCTATCTGGGCCCGACCTCATCAGCCATTGCTATAACGAAAGGTAAAAGTAAACGTGGGCATATTGAGCACAGTCACACAGCACAACATGCAGCGGATCAGTGGCCCATGCAGGTCGATCCGGTGATGATGCCAAACCTATGTAAACAGTCCAAAACTTTAACTTTTGATCTTGTCCATCTCGGTGTCCTGGGGCTGGGGGTTGCTCAAGTGCCCACTGCTGTACGCATTTGTGGTGGGGGCTTCCGTTTGTTGGGCCACTTGCTTGGAGCCACACAAAGCTATGACCACAATGCTGGGAATGGAAGCACATGCATAAACTTCTCGTCTTTTTCTTTTTGATTTGACACCTGCATAAACATCTACTTCCTCCCTCCGTTCCTAAGTATTTGTCATTTTAGAGATTTTAAATGGACTACTATATACGGATGCATATAGACATATTTTAGAGTGTAGATTCATTCATTTTGCTTCGTATGTAGTCACTTGTTAAAATATCTAGAAAGACAAATAATTAGGAACAGAGGGAGTAGTCGGTTGGCGTGAGTGACATACGAAAGTTGGACGCCTAACACATCGACCTGGATAACTACCACCATACATCTGCTTGTACGCATGCACCCCAACAATGGCCCGGCTTACCCACTTGGTTTGGCCCCATTTTTCAGCGCGTTTGCTAATGTTTGATCGATTGAAAATGGAACCGGCGTCAGCTGCTTGAAAACGGAATCAGCATGATGGTTTCCCCGAAAGAGAAGGTCAGGCACATAGCACCGGGGCGGAGATGTCGTCTCCGGTTGGACCGGGTCGAGAACAATCCGGAGACGGGGATGACATGGCTAAGAGAAATCGAGCGTTGGCAGGTGTGTGTGCGGTCATGGAATGGTCGCTGGCGTTGAAGCAGGGGAGAGAGGCGGAGGTCAACAGGAGTACAAGGAAAAAGACGAAGGCGGCAAATCGACTAACGCAATTTTTTGGGCCAATGTCGTGGTTTGTCGTGTACTAGTTCGGCCCCACAAAGGGCGGCGGCGGTAAATCCATTGTCGCAAATTTTCTTTCTAGGTAGGTGAGATATAGCCGGTCTCATTTGGCGTATATCAAGGAGTTAACCCAGAGGCGGCAACCTCTTTTATTTATCTTGGATGCATTAACTCACATATTTTATTTTTCTGCCTTGCATTTCCGTAAATCTTCACACCTTCGAAATTTCATGCACCACTGGACATGTTTGGTGAGCTTCTTCTGTGAAGTACACCGAGTGATAGCCTGTTCTTGACCCCAGCACAGCACTGGCCACCGGTCAGCACCAAGGTTTCCGGCAGGCCGTGTTCTAGTCATAAATACTACCCTGCATTATTCCGTCGGTCTTTTCTTAGATACGTCCGGCGTCCACTGCAGCCTTGTGATGCTTTTCTCTTTTATTTTTGGCAAACATAACCCCCGATTTATCTTTCAGGGTTTCTTTGATTCAAATAATTTTCTTGTGATTTTGAAGGGATTAGAATTCTTAGAGCATCTACAACCGGAGTTGGCATATCCGAGCCCGTACATCCCCGTGGGTGCACCCGCGGGCAACGCTGGGCGGGTCTTCATTTGTCCTCCTTCACAATCACACTCCTCATATCCCAATAGCCAAATCCATGCATGTTCATCATATAATGCAAATTCATCACAAATTCAACAATATGATGTAAACGGTAATTCATTACATGCCAAAATAAAGTTCAACAACTCATACATAGATAGGCAATACACTAATGAATCAATGACTTCAATTGTCGCGACATTGATTGTTAGAGTACGACCGCTGCAGCAGCCGCTGCAGCTGCCATCCATCGCCCCGCCCTGGCTGCAGCGGCAGTCGCCGCTCCTGGCGGCCTCCGCCGCGCCCGGCGCTCCGCCGCAACAACCGCTGCCGCTGCCTGGCGCGGCACCGCAGCAGCCGCTGCAGCTGCAGCAGCCACCGCCGGTCAGCTTCGGCCCCGCATCGACCGCACCGGGGGGAGTCCCGATCCACCAGATCAAGTTCCCGCCATCGCCATCACCGCTTCCCCAGGGTGTCCCCATCCAGCAGATCAAGTTCCCGCCATCACCGTCACCGCTTCCGGCTTGGATCACTACCCGCCACGTGTCGGCGGCTGTGAGGCTGCAGGCTGCTGCGCGCGGCCTCCTAGCGCGTAGGCGTGTGCGGGAGATGCGTGGTCTGTAGCTGCCGCTACTCCCAGTTGCGCTTCGCTGCGCAAAGGACCTCAATCTCGTCTGCTGCGTCGGGGATCTTGGGCATGCTGTTTTCCCCACGAACAACGACCTCAAAGTCTGCGACATCGGCGGTTGGGGGGGCGCACCCCTCCTCGCCATTCTTCATCGACAACCCTCCACTCTTCTTTGTGCGGTGCAGACCAACAGCTGTCCGGCGGGGAGAAGGCATGGTGTCACCGACAAGAGTGCACGACGTAGCACCACTGCATTCCGCCGCCGGCCGCCGCGAGAGCGCCTCTGCTGGTCGCTCTTGCGACCACTTCCAGGTGGCCATACACATACAGTCCTTTTGTCCAGATGGTTTCCATGGGATCCAGGTGGCTGTGGCTGTACACGTGCACGTCCGACGTGCGGATGGTGTCCACTTTATGTTCAGGGGTCCAAAATAAAGCGTCCCAGTCCATTTTAGGTTGAGAGTAATAAACCAAGTCAAGATGTAAAAGGCTTGTTTTTAGGTGTTAGGTTTGTGTTGCGTCGAGTCATGGTTATAAGTTGGTTAGGCTGCAGCTTGAGGACAAGCTGCATGTCCAGGTGAGGTGCAGTGTTAGAGCACGTAATGGGCCTGGGCCCGTTAGTCTTAGGGTTAATTAGAGATAACGGTCGCTTGCTTAGGGGTCAAGTAAGCCTTGCTTGGGAGTCAAGTAAACCTCTCTATATAAAGAGAGGAGATGTATCAATCTAATAAAGCAAGAATTAAGAAGGAAATCCCTTCCCTCTTGTCCGGCCGTGGGCAAAAAGGCCCCCGGCCGGCACTCTCGCGCCCTCCTTCTAGCAGCGCCATAACATTGATCCTCTTCATGCGGACCAACCGTTTCTTCCTTTCATCATCCAAGAGGTCGATGTCCTGCAACATGATCCTCGACTCCTCCGCCTCTCTCGCAAGCCTCAACTTCTCTCTCTTGAACTCAAGTCCTTGCATTGTCATTGTTTGTTCAAACTCCCATTTGGCAACCTTCTCTTGCCTCTCCAATTCTATTTTTTGTCCTTCTCTAAGGTCAACCTATCCCAGTCGAACTCCATTTCTCCCTTTGTACATCGATGAATATCTTGTACCTTTACTCCTTCACCTCCTTGGCGAAAAAAATGCCCGTCCAAATGGCGGATATTTTGTTTGCCGCTCCTTCACGTGCCACCCTCTCCTTCTCCCACTTGTTCCCTATCACCCGCCGGTTCCTCTTCAGCACGGTTGGTTGCATGTTCGCCCCACCATTTCCCTCTTCTTCCTCATCCAATCCAATTGATTGAGCGGAGCTAGACCCATCGTTTTTCTTCATCTTCTTCGTGCCGTTTTCAATCCCCTCGATGACGGTTTCCACTTGGGTTTCCCATTGAATTTCATCCAACAATGGGAAACAATGAATGATCTCTTCTCCACTTGATGGCACAAAGCCGTCGCCGAAGTTGCATTGGTTGAACTCCGATGCCGCTATGGTTCCGGCGAACAACTTGTTTGATATAACTAACAAATTTGCTCACGGCCTCTTGGATGAGTGACCATCTATGTTGGAGAGAGCACAAGACACGGTTGGTAGAGATTGAGTGTGGCTCCAAACAGTGTTTTTGCTCATGGTAAAGTTTGTGAATCTTCTCCCCAATATTCTCGCCTTTTTGCTCGGTTCCACAAATCGGATCCATGCTAGTGTTACACTTACTTTCGCACAACAAAACATTTTAAAATTGTGTGAATGCTGGACCTCTTGGCTTCACTAATTTCACACCAACTATCTTAGTTTTAGCGTGTGATGTTTGCCCAACTTGAAACACCGGGGAGTTGGTATCCCCCATGATAAATTGCAAAGATTCTTGACCATCATTTATCATGTCTTGCAGTATTTGTTTCTAAAATATGCACTGCAATTTAACTATCATCCTACAAGTTTGATCATATGGTATGTGCAACAAAAGAATCTACAAATGCAAGTGTGAAAGGGGGAAAAGAAGTACCAGGTCTTGGTCGGGCGTTTCGTTGAACAACATGTGGGCATACCAGGAGCTGGCATTGCCCGATGCCTTTGGAGCTGCGGCAAGTTGGCCATCGTCGACGCATCAGGAACAACTTGCAAAAGGCTCAAAATCGGGATGGTCATCCACTAGGAGGGCGGGACGGAGTCGGATTCCGTTGACAAGTTGTTTGTCCCCTGGGCCACGACCTCCGGATTGGTCTGTGTCGCGCCAAAGTCCATGTGATCATGTCCTCAGCACCAGGCACGGACGCTATCTCAACACCGGCCACCTTTGTAGCTGCCTTCGCCGCTGCCTCCTACTCGTGTTGCCTCTGGCGGCGGTCCTTCTGGGCGACGTTCTCCACCTTGCAAGGATCCGTTGCAGGCAGAGGAGCCCGACCAATTCCGCGGAGGCATCATCCGTGACCATGGTAGTGGACAGGGTTGTTGGTGATGACATCAGCGATGACGGAGGGGGGCGGGGAGCAAGGGAGGAGTTGGGTGGCTGCATGGAGGCGGGAAATGGAGGACGGAGGCGGGAGGATTTGGGTCGAAGTGGAGCACTAGTCATTTTTGAGAGGATTTGGGATAGGTCTGGCTTGCCGGAGATGACATGGCGGGCGCGTCCGTGCATCCCCATATCTGCCCCAAATATGGGCCCATTATGGAGAGTGCCGGTTAGTCCGGGCGTTTGGGTTGGATTTGTAAGGGCCATTTGGGTGGCAATTTTGCGCCAGGACAGTGACCGAACAGCTCGCCCAGGCATTTGAGACGGATTTGAGGGCTCCGGTTCTAAATGTTCTTAGGAAATTTTCCCATGTTGATTGATTAATTCATATAGTTTGATAACAAAGAAGAGATTGAACACTTTGATCTATTGCTCAGGTGCTACTATACATAGGAGACTAGGATGTGCGGTTGACTGGAAAATAAGAGGACGCCGCCTTCGTCAGCCGCTCCGCCGCTCTTTGGCCTTCATTCGCTAGCTGACCCGTTCTTTTTTCACGGAAGAGATCAACAAATCTCGCTCACTCGTCTATATAACATACTTGCTTCGTCTTAAAATAAGTGTCTCAACTTTGTACTAACTCTAGTATAAAATTGTACTAAGCTTGAAACACTTATTTTAGGATGGAGGAGTATATAGCAAAAATCAATATATCACGCACACATACGTATATACATGCACACACCACATTGCACTAATTGAAAAACATATTTTCATTTTTTTGAAAGAAACACATAGGTCATGAACACTCACCCGACATCCTCTATAACACTACGGTCCTTAGTTTTAAAAAGCCCACATTCAATTGAGGTCTTCAAATAGAATTGTGTCATCCGATTTGACGGGTCAACAATTTCTCAAAGCTTTCCCATTCAATTCTTTTATACTATACACTATGCTTTCTAATTCTTAAGACCTCACAATTGATTGAGATTTTCAATTTAGAAATGGGTCACCCAATTTTGACCGGGTCAACAATTTCTCAAACTCCCCCATTAAATCATTTTAATTCACTATGTTTCCAAATTTTGAAGCTCTTTCATTCAATTGAGATATTCGATTTTGAATTTGGTTTACAATTTTGACTGGGCCAACGATTTTTCAAATCAATCAGCAGCAACTGGCCTATAAAAATATATCAACCCGCGCACCCTCCCACCATCTAGAAAAAACAATGAGATACTGTAGCACCAATATAATACATGCAGCCAATGACGTAGAAATTTCTCCACATAAATATAAGTTGGTTAGTGGATAACACAGAATTAACCACGAAAGGCCACCAAATCATCACATTATAAGTAGAAATTAAACACACTCCATCATCTCCTCCACCCATCAAACAAAATATTCCATCAGTTCCAAACTATAAGGGGTATTAGTTTTTGAGAAGTTGAATTTCTTTAACTTTGACCAAGTTCATAGCAAGAATATCGGTATCCACAATATTAAACCAAAAAAAAATATGGAAATTCATTTGATGATGAATCTAATCATACGGATCTGATATTATGGATTTTGATATATTTCTCTATAAATTTGATCAAACTAAAAGGTTCGACTTTTCAAAAAAGTAATACACCTTATATTTTGAAATAAAGTGATTAATATTTTTTTAAGAAACCCAACAACACCAATGGCGCAGCAAAGTGCGCCCAACCCTTCTACTAACGACGTGCAAACCCCAACAAGATGCACTCGACAATGCCGGTCGAGTGGCCCATGCGCCTGAACAGATGTGTACAGATGTGTACGTACATCTAGCACGATAGTCGATGGTTAGTCTGAATTGTGATTCTATTGTACAATTCTATGACTAATATCCAAACTTATTCATACGGCTCTACGATTCTGATTAGTGAAATCTATGTTTTTAAGATTCTATTAGTGAAAATTCTACTATTTGTGATCCAACCATCAGGGTCTGATCTGATTCAGAATCATGATTCTGACTATCTTAGTTGTGTATGTACCGTATTTCTTGTTGGCCAAAAGATATTTTTCTAACAAAGAGATTTTATTTAGTCATGATATCAAGCCGATATAACCGCGTCTAGGGAAAACCTAACCTCTGCATAACAATATGCACACATCTAACACATCATAGACACACCCAAACACAAACAATATATTTACCTAGGGCGTTGGAGGGTCAGTCTGGAGATTACAGTGCCTTCCTATGCTGGGAGAAAACTGCATGACCGGCCTAGTAGATGCTACTGTAAAAGCCTCCTCATCATTCAGCCTAATGGTTATGTTTTTGTTGTGCAAACACGTGCTAACATTTTTTTTCTTAAAAATACGCGTTAACATATTTTTGTATGACATTTTTGCAGGAATACATTTCATGATATATCAATAAATAACTATATACATATTTTAGAGTGTAGATTCACTCATTTTGCTCCGTATGCAGTCACTTGTTGAAATCTCTAAAAAACAAATATTTAGCAACGAAGGGAGTACATGTATTGTCAACATTAGGTGGACATCCACCTGAGCATAGATTGTTCTTTTCATCTTGATATGTAAGCAGAGGTCCATGAAGCAGGACCGTTTGCTTTTTTTTTTGCATGGTAATACGTGTCTCATTCATATCATAAAGAACAAAGTACAAGTCACGTAAAGACCGACATGACAAATTGAAAAGATAACAGAACATTTCTGAGCTTGACACCAACGCCCGTCACCTGCCTCCGGCACCACCACAGTAGCCACCGAAGAAAAGAATGACGAATCACCTTCTCACTCGAGCTCGACGTGGCTCCATTGCTGATATGCAGCTTTGCGGACCTCCAAGGTGGCTCATCAAAAGTTAAGCCCTTACCGTTGAACGAATCAGACCGGAGCAACACCCCGGACACGCCATCAAACTCCAGATCTAGCACCCCACCACGACTAAAACGCCGAAGGAGGAAACCATATCTGCCATCCACGAACCACGAGCCCATCACATGCTCCGTCTTCCAGATGTCGTCGATGCAGACCACAATCTGCATCCGCTCCTGGACTACCTCCCAAGCTCCACGCCGACGCTGGAGCAAACGCCGTCGCAACGGCGGAGCCCGAGGACACAGGTCCAGCACGAGGATGCCACCGCCGCCACGCCATCCTTGCTTGAACAGACTGGTTTCCAAATCCATCCCCAACCATAGAACCGATGGCCTCGTTAGTAAAGGATCCGAAGAATCTTTATTCAGCGTTGTCATCGTCGCCGCCGAAGCAAAGACGACGAACAACCTAAAACCTAGATTACGAGACTAAAAGCGATCCGCACGCGTGGATCCGGCGGCTTCCCTCACCACCGACGACCGAGGTCGCCGATGAAGGGGAGCCGCCGGAGAGCGGCGTTGGAAGATCGGCCTCCACTGGCGGCGGCTAGGGTTCCAGCCGCCAGGGACGAGAGGAAAACACGGACGAGAGGAAAACCATCTGGGCGCCTCCAGGACCCGTTTGCTTTTGCTATAGCAGTAGTTACTTTTGCCAAAATTTTATACTTCTCGATTCATTGTTGCATTTATTTTGGTTTTTGTGTGAAAATAGGTGGTGCCTTATCCGACATTTACTGCAAATCAATGTTGACGATAATGTTAATGAATGCCGATGGTAATTTAGGACAGTAAAACTACACCTAATCCCAGCTGTCTCAAGACTTGGACATTTTTGGCCGTCTGATCTCGCATCCTGATTGGACATTTTTGGCCGTCTGATCTCGGATCCTGATCATTTCTAGGCTTTGGATGGTTGTCGTATCTCGTGGTTTCTCGCTAAGTGGACCAGCTATCCTAGACTGTAGCTATTTTAATGGAAATTTTGGAGCTTTCTGGTTAATTGGGCCTCACCGCCACGCAAAGCCCACTGAGAAACATAGCAACTCGAAACTGATCTGTAGCACCTGAGTCTACTTAGAAAAGGACGAGCAACGATGTACTCCCTTCATTTTTAAATATAAGTCTTTCTAAAGATTTTAATAAATGACTACATACAAAGCAAAATAAATGAATCTACACTTTAAAATATGTCTACATACATCCGTATGTTTATAGTCCATTTAAAATATCTAAAAATACTTATATTTTGAAACAGAGGGAGTACGTCATATTGAGAAACCAAGGGACGCCTCACTCGGTCGCCACCATCATCTCCACCTCCTGCGTCGATCTCATGTTCATTCCCGCACCACCACCCCTCTCTCTCGGTCCCTCTCCTCTTTCTCTACACCCAATTGATGTTGCACGTGCCGATGCAGGTACACGCAGCTACTCCCTCCGTTCCAAACCACTCGTCGTAAAAATGGATGTATCTAGAACAAAAATACATCTAGGTATATCCATTTCTGCGACGAGTAATTTAGAACAGAGGGAGTAATGGTCAAGCCATGCACACCACAACGCATCAACTGACTGTTCAGGTTTAGATTAAGAACACTAGTGTTAAAGTTTTTTTTTATACTCAGTCCCAAAATAAGTGTCTCAAACTTAGTATAACTTTGTACTAGCTCTAGTATAAAGTTGAGACATTTATTTGGGGATGGAGAGAGTATATAATTAAAAAGACTGTATAGAAGACTTATATTGTATATCGAAACCCCGTAGGTGGAGTCATGCCACCACAACTCCACCACCGCACCAAAAGGTTGTTCTCGGTGTTAAAATGTTGGCTCGCCTTGTTGAGTATTTTCTAGATAAAGAAATATATTTGTGGCATTTTCGACACGTTAGATGTAGACATCTGACAAATTACAAAATCATGTGATACAAGGTATACAAAATGTTGAATATCATGATTATTTAGGAAAGATAGGATAGACTAGGATTTGTTTTATCTTGTCTTGTACTTCAAGATGGTCATGTATTCATATATATACGCCCATAAGCCTCAAGCAATACAATAACAATTCCATCAATCTTCCTCTCTATTCCCTTCTACACAAATTAGACAGACAACCAGTTAACAAAAATACCAACGATAGAGACGTACATCAAGTAGTTTACCCATCTTATTGATAGCACCGACAATACTAATGTTTGTGTTTCATACTTGCAGGAAGTTAATGTATGTGAAAAATAAAAATACACTAAGACCTCCTTTGATTTACAGGAATTTTAGTGGAATTCCCAAGGATAGAAAATTTTAAAGAAAATTTCCTTTGGAGCTTTTTAGTTTGTAGAAATAGAATCATATTTCTGTACAGGATATGGACCAATCCTTTGTATTTAAAAAAATGACCCGATCGAAAAAAATCCTATCCTAGAAATCAAATAACATCTCTTTCCATATAGGATTTGGGATGCATGTCATTTCACTTTCTATGATTTTTTTATTCACATAAAATTCATTTCTTCTGAACTAAATGAGGTCTACTTTCATGTAATTGGGAATGATTGTAATCCTGACATAAGCTGACATATTAAAGCTCTCTTTACCACTCAAAAGAAAAAAAAAACACTAACTTATTGTAGTTCTAAAAACTAGACCAGTGGGGGAGGAGCCCCGCGGCATTGTATTATATTAAAAGAGAAATGTGAGACGCTGAATTTGACCTGAAGAGGGGTCGAACCCAGGCGGTATTATTATATTATATTAAGAGATAAATATGAGACGCTGAATTCGATTTCAAGAAGGGTCGAACCCAGGCCAGCGAGGCGACACAACAACAATCCCACCACCGGCCTATGATATTTCCAATTTCCAACTCAGTTTTAAATTGTAATATTAAGCACTTTATGATATCCAAAACTCGCTTTTATATTGTAATATTAAATACTTTATGAGATTTGCAACTCGCTTTCGTGTTCATATTAGACATGAAACAGTCAGAAATAAACAAGTGTTAGCAATTCATCACTCAATTCAATTTAGGAACGTTACACACATTTCAACACACAACTCATACAAGGCCTTGTGGACAAGCTTGCGGACTGCCTGCCGCATTGGAAGGCAGCAATGCTCCCTAAGAGCGGGAGACTAACGCTGATCCTATCCGTTCTTTGCGTGATACAGATCTATTCCATGCTGGCGTTGAATATCCCGGCGAAGACGATCAAGGCACTCACCAAAATTTGCGGTGGATTCCTATGGTGTGGCAAGAAGGAAGCAACGGGTGGTCACTGTGCCGTGGCATGGGACAACGTTTGCAGGCCCAAGTGGGCAGGTGGGCTTGGAATCCCTAATCTAAGCTGGTTAAACAAGGCCCTGCAGGCGCGATGACCATGGCTTCAGAAAACAGACAAGGAGAGGCCCTGGGCGGAATTCAGCATCGATGTCCCTGCTGCTTCACGCGCGCTATGCACGGCTGCCACTCGGATGAGTGTGGGTGATGGCCGAAGCGCCCTTTTCTGGGAAGATAAGTGGCTCCGGGATACAGGATTTGCGAGCTAGCTCCGGACATCTACCAGCGCGTCCCGAAGAGGACAAGGGCCTCGTGGACAATCGCGGACACGCTCGCAAACGAGCAATGGACGAGAGACTTTGGGACAAACCTTCCTGGCAATGAGCTGACTCAGTTTTTGGCGTTGTGGCAAAGGGTGGATGCCACTCAGCTAGTGGAAGGAGAAGAAGACACAATTTCTTGGGCCTGGGAGCCAAATGGGAACTTTTCAGCACGATCGGCATATGCAGCCGGATTTATGGGCCTCGAAGCGTCACCAACAGCTCTGTTTACTTGGAAGTCAAGGGCGCCGCTCCACTGCCGCTTTTTCCTTTGGCTAGCGATCCAAAACAGATGTTGGACGTCGGATCGTTTGGCCAGACGAGGTCTACCTCATCAGGATGCGTGCCCCCTTTGTGATCAACAAGAAGAAACATTGCATCACCTACTGCTTGGCTGTGTGTTTGCACGGCAGGTCTGGCATGAGATGGGGCGAACGACAGGGCTTCGGGAGCTGGAGCCACTCCAGAATGAATCTTTGAGTGCTTGGTGCCTGAGGCAGGATCGGGACCCGACGGGCAGGAAATCAACTAGGGCGAAATGCATCCTCGCCTTGTGGACAATTTGGAAGCATCGAAACGACGTCGTGTTCAATGGGGCTCCGGTTTCTCTGCCGCGAGTCAAAGAGCGGCTACTTGAGGAAGGGAGGGTCTGGACAAAAGCTGGCTTGTTTAAAGACGACATTAGAGGGTTTGAAGAGTTAGGTAGCGAGCAGACAGCCAGTGAGTAGTATGTAATATGAGTTAGTGCTCGGTGGAGTCGGGAGTGTTCTATGTAAATATTGTAGACCGCGTGGACATTTGGGTAGTCTTTCCCCCCTCTCCTTTAATGAATGATACGCACACTCATGCGTATTTGAGAAAAAACACAACTCATACAATAATCACAGAAAAAATTGTGCAGACGATTCTGTGGACAGTTTCCTAAAATCAAGATTCTGGAGAGTCATGAGATGAAAAGAACTTGATGCCACTCCATTGTTGAACTTATCTGAAACATACTCGGGCGACTCGGGCGGCGACTAGGGTTTCGAGCGCCGCCACCTACATCTTCTCTACCCCTCCTCGCCGCTACCCGAGGAGGGCGCCGGGCAAGCCCGTGCGGCCACCAGTGACGGTGGCGGCGAGGCCTTCGTCGTCCCTTTCGCGGAGATCCGGATCCACGGGGCGGCGGCCCCTGCTAGTGCGGCGCCGCCGTTCGCGCCCTGGACGGCGTGCGCGGGGACTCTGCCCGGCGTCCTCGACCGCTCGGGTGGTGGGGCGTCGGCGCTTGGCGGCGGCAGATCGGGGGCCTTCGTCCTCGTCAGATCTGGAGGCCTGCTGCTCCCTCGTTCCCGCTCCTTTCCCTTTGCGCTTGATGCCGGCGGCTGCTGCTGGATACGGTGCTTCTTGGGATGGTGGTGCAGATTGGGACCGGGGGAAACCCTAGGCCGGCTGGTTCGGCTCGACATCGGCGTCGGCTTCGGGCGACGCATCCTTCCTGAAGGAGGTGTCGTGGTCCCTATTCTTGCCACCTCCGGTCCTCTCCCGGGTGAAAACCCAAAATCCGGCCTGGATTGGGCAGCGGTGGCGCCATGGGCGTCATCCCCTCCTTGGAGGCGTTGCCTGGGGAGCTAGGATTCGGGTGTGGGTTGATGAAGGTGGGGGCTTTGGCTGTCGGCTGGCTCTCTGTAGCTGCTCGCGGCGGCTTTCCTGCTGTGCAGAGTGCCCCTTGTATCTTTAGGGCGTTTCCTGTTTTTGGTGTTCGCGTCGGAGGAGCGGCGTGGCATCTGGCACGTCGACAATGGCGGGTCTCAGTGGCATGGAGCAGTGGGGGTCTCGCCGGTGGGCGTGTGATGATGGACGAGCGCAGGATGGTGGCGCTGTCTGGCGTCGTGGTGGCGTCGATGGCAGAGAGACCTCGCACGGTTCATGCAGCAGTAAAGCTCTGAAGATGGATTGATGGCACGTGGCTGCGGCGGCCTCATACCCGGCAGGCGTCCTGGTTGAGGAGTGCGCCGGACTGATAGGTGACCCATACCCGGCAGGCGTCCTGGTTGGGACCTCAGGTCTTAGATGTTTAGGCTTGGCTGCGATGTCTGTTGGTAGTAGGCCTAGACTATCTGCGCCCCTTCATCAATTGGATAGGTGTAGCGACAGTTGTTGCTTAGATGGTGGCTTTAGTCTTTCTGTTGTATGACTTTATAAGGTCTTGTGAGAATAATAATAAAGTGACCGTATGCATCGCCCAGATGCAGAAGCCGGGGGTCATCCTCCTTTTCTAAAAAATAATTGAGATGAAAAGAACTGACCCTTGTACCATAACCATCGAGGCGCCCAAAATGCAAGTGCTTCATAGTCCTGCAAAAGAAGAAAAACACAGTCACGTTCACGTTGAAAAACTTCGTTTTCAGTGTCGTTGTTCGAAGACTAACAATTCATTTCCATTACCGGAGGAGTCCCCGTACAAATACGAATCCATTTTAAGCTGGATGCACGCGCGAGTGGGCGCAGACAAAAAAAGCGATTGCTGCGAAAAGGAGATGTGTGTAATCTGAACATAGCCAAGGAGGTGTCCAGCTAATGGCTAACTGGCTTGCATTCCTGTGGACGCCGACTCCCTTTTCCGGTGCCATTTTGCTTTGGCATTGATCTGGGCCAAGCATGTCTCCATCTCGGAAAATATTGGCACGAGTATAATAATTCTAGGATTTCCACACTTGTGAGACTCGAATCAATTTTCGAAGGTACTGGAGGATAACGCGTGATTTACCACGCCGTTCTTCAAAATTGTGAACATTTTTTCAAAACCCGTGAAGATATTTTCGTATTATTTATCAGTTTTAAAGTTTACAGGTATTTAATTAAACCCACAATATTTTTTAAAATTCATGAACATTTTTTAAAAATCATAAAGAATTATATAACTCGTAAACAATGTTTAGAATTTGGGGATACCTTTTCCATATTCATAATTTTTTTTAAAATTTATGAATATTTTTTAAATTCATGAATATTTTTATAATTAATGAACATTTTTAGAAATTCACAAAAATAAAAAAAATCCCCGAATGTTTTTTTAAGTTTTTTCGACACTGTAATGTGAGACCTCCCATCTGACTAGACCATTAAAGGCAACGTTCATCTCAAGAAAACAAAACTTTGGATCTCTTCTAGGCCTCTATTCCTTGGAGGCATAGTAATTGTAAGGATGAAAGTTTGGAAGAATGTTAATGTTAGTGCAAAGCGGGCCCGACCTTCTAAATTGTTGCCACTTTAGGTAGGCACAAACAATGATCCTAAACTTCATTTTCATAAAGTGTTCGGCTCCATCATATACAATTTCTTCTCCTTATCCTCTAACATGGTGGTTCCATATCAAATTTATTTCTTGGATCGAGACATTCTTCACATTGCTAAAATGGCTTATTCTCTAACATGGTAGTTCCATATCAAAATTATCTCTTGGATCAAGACATTCTTCATATTACTAGAATGATGATCCTACTAAATGTATACGTGGACCATCGGTTAGGTGCATGAATGGCCTTAGAGAAACTCTAGCAGATGTGTTATATGTGGCCGATCATCATAATAATCACTAGTATGATGACCATCACACAAGAAGACGCTCTAGTAGAGTTGCTACGTCATCATCATAATTTAAGGAGCCCCCTCCAAAAACGAGCTCATAGCCTCCAAATATGATGGTTGTGGAAGCCCAGTTTGCATCGTGCTCCATCCCGAACCGCCCGTGCGGGAGAGAAGTTTCATGTTCTTCCTCCTCGCGCCATGACCGGGTTTGAAGCTTCCCGATGCTTGTACATGCTCTACCAAGAACAAAGAATTACCAGCAAGGGAGCGACATGACAGCTAACTTCCCATCCCATTAATGGTGTGCATGCTCCCTCATATACCTGAGGCGGCTCGTGGATGGCGGCCAAACGGTATCATCTGTCAGCGAGCCGCCTACAGTACTAAGCTATAAAATCCTAGCAACTATAAGTCCTCATTATCCTAAACCTAGCCGCCTCCTCCTCCCCAAGCCGTTGTCTCCTTGTCTTGATCCCCAAGCCGGCCTCCCCCCAACTCGCCTTGCCGCGCCAATGTTGCCACACCAGGATGCACAACACTAGTTGAACATCCCTGCAGACGCCAACTTGTCGCGCAGACCCCGCATGCTGGCGGCGTGACATTTCCCCGTGGTGCACTAGCCGCAACAGCCATCGCATCCTCTTCTGTAGCGGCCTGTGCCTCACTAGTGGAAGGCACGGGGGATCAAATGGCTCCTTTTAAGTTGACAACTCCCGTCACGACGACCACGGTGGATGTGGCGCCTCAAGCACTATCGTATCCACCACTAATGGAATATCCATTGACGACGCCCCTCTCGTTAATGCCATGTTGGTGGGTCCACTTCGACAGCAACTAGGAAGACATTGTCGCCCATGCTGCCCCCTTTGTCCCATTCATCCCCATCCCCATCGAGGCCTAGCTCGGGCCTGGTGTTAGGACCCAGTTGGGGTCATGATGGACTCTCTGCCGTCAAAGTGGAGTGTTGGAAATTTGCCCTAAAATAAAGTTGTTATCATTGTATATCCATGTTTATGATTAAGTTTATTTTATATGCTAGAATTGTGTTGGTTCCTGAATATGATATTAAGAGGAAAACTTAATTGCATGTGTGTAATAATAAACACCAAACAGATCTCTAATCAGGCTTGGAAAAGCTCATGTATTATTGATGGC
The DNA here is from genome assembly GCA_032464435.1 of Aegilops umbellulata. NCBI lineage: Eukaryota > Viridiplantae > Streptophyta > Magnoliopsida > Poales > Poaceae > Aegilops > Aegilops umbellulata. The sequence continues at coordinate 127,897,268 of CP136054.1, forward strand.
AAAAGAATCAAGACACTTGATGGTGAAAGAATCAAGACACACCTAACGGAGGAGTGAATAGGTATTACAAATTTTACATGATCTTAGCAAATTTAGGCAATGCAAATTTTAAAAGTGAGCCTAAAGAACTGCTACAATGAGATAACCAATACGACAAAAATAATTTTAATATTAGGGAGATATGGTTAGGGAGAACCAAAGACACCAAGACGAGGATGTATCCCGATGTTCATTTTCTTGGAGAGAAGCTAGTCACTATTGGAGGGTGGTTGTTACCACAAAGGCACACAAACACCATGAAGACTCTCTACTCTCATTGGGATATCACAACGAATGCAATTCTCGCCTAATAATGGCAGACCTTGAGGCCGCCTCCAAACCATCACAAACTCTTAGGGGGTAAACCACAAATTCCTCACTCAATAACTCCTACCGTCTAGGAGTATCCAATATCCAAGAAAATACAAGACAAGTGCCAAGGATCAAAATCAAGCTCAAACAAAAAAGTGATTGGTCAAAGTGTAGGAGATATGCCTTAATATTTATACTCTGTGCTATAACTGCAGTGGTTTTCGAGTTAACAATAACCATGAGGCTCGGAGGGTACTCATGTGCGCATATGGAATAATAAACGGTAAAATAGATTCCTAGTCTCACCTCTAAGACTAGCTCAAGTGTTGCATGATGGTTCTATTTTCCTGATCATGGGCATGTCAATGCAGGCAACTTTGAGGACACAATGTTAGAAGAACGTTTGTATTGAAGATACCCAGATTGATTGTTATTGTTATGAGATACTATCGTCATATATTGTTGGTTGATAACACAAAAAGTTAAACATTTGCATAATTCCTTAGACCATGAGAGTATTGAGTGTTGGGGAACGTAGTATTTCAAAAAAAATTCCTACGATCACGCAAGATCTATCTAGGAGAAGCATAGCAACGAGCGCGGAGAGTGTGTCCACGTACCCTCGTAGACCGAAAGAGGAATCATTAAGTAACGCGGTTGATGTAGTCGAACGTCTTCACGATCCAACCGATCAAGTACCGAATGCACGACACCTCCGCGATCTGCACACGTTCAGCTCGGTGACGTCCCTCGAACTTCTAGATCCAGCTGAGGTCGAGGGAGAGTTTCGTCAGCACGATGGCGTATTGACGGTGATGATGAAGTTACCGACGCAGGGCTTCGCCTAAGCACTACGACAATATGACCGAGGTGGAAATATGTGGAGGGGGCACCGCACACGGCTAAGATCAACTTGTGTGTCTATGGGGTGCCCCCTCCCCCGTATATAAAGGAGTGGAGGAGGGGCCGACCGGCCTCATGGGGTGCGTCCCAAGGGGGATTCCTACTCCTACTAGGAGTAGGTTTCCCCCCTTTCCTAGTCCAACTAGGAGGGGGAAGGAAGGGGAAGAGGGAGAGAAGGAAAGGGGGGCCGGCCCCCCTCCCCAATTCGGATTGGCCTAGGGGGGCGCGCCCCTCCTCTTGGCCGCCTCCTCTCTCTTCCACTTAAGCCCATGTAGGAACATTAAGCCCCCGGGGGGTTCCGGTAACCCCTCGGTACTCCGGTAGATGCCCGAACTCACCCGAAACAGTTCTGGTGTCCAAACATAACCTTCCAATATATCAATCTTCATGTCTCAACTATTTCGAGACTCCTCGTCATGTCCGTGATCACATCCGGGACTCCGAACTACCTTCAGTACATCAAAACACATAAACTCATAATACCGATCGTCATCGAACGTTAAGCGTGCGGAACCTACGGGTTCGACAACTATGTAGACATGACCGAAACTCATCTCCGGTCAATAACCAATAGCGGAACCTGGATGCTCATATTGGTTACTACATATTCTACGAAGATCTTTATCGGTCAAACCACAAAACAACATGCGTTGTTCCCTTTGTCATCGGTATGTTACTTGCCCGAGATTCGATCGTCAGTATCATCATTCCTAGTTCAATATCGTTATCGGCAAGTCTCTTTGCTCGTTCTGTAATGAATCATCCCGTAACTAACTCATTAGTCACATTGCTTGCAAGGCTTATATTGATGTGCATTATCGAGAGGGCCTAGAGATACCCCTCCGACAATCGGAATGAAAAATCCTAATCTCGATCTATGCCAACTCAACAAACACCATCGGAGACACCTGTAGAGCATCTTTATAATCACCCAGTTACGTTGTGACGTTTGATAGCATACAAAGTGTTCCTCCAGTATTCGGGAGTTGCACAATCTCATAGTCATAGGAACATGTATAAGTTATGAAGAAAGCAATAGCAGTAAACTAAACGATCATAGTGCTAAGCTAACGGATGGGTCAAGTCAATCACATCATTCTCTAATGATGTGATCCCGTTGATCAAATGACAACTCATGTCTATCGCTAGGAAACTATACCATCTTTGATTAACAAGCTAGTCAAGTAGAGGCATACTAGTGACACTCTGTTTGTCTATGTATTCACACATGTACTAAGTTTACGGTTAATACAATTCTAGCATGAATAATGAACATTTATCATGATATAAGGAAATATAAATAAAAACTTTATTATTGCCTCTAGGGCATATTTCCTTCAGTCTCCCACTTGCACTAGAGTCAATAATCTATATTACATAGTAATGATTATAACACCCATGGAGTCTTGGTGCTGATCATGTTTTGCTCGTGAGAGAGGCTTAGTCAATGGGTATGCAACATTCAGATCCGTATGTATCTTGCAAATCTCTATGTCTCCCTCCTTGACTTGATCGTGGATGGAATTGAAGCGTCTCTTGATGTGCTTGGTTCTCTTGTGAAATCTGGATTCCTTTGCCAAGTCAATTGCACAAGTATTGTCACAAAAGATTTTCATTGGACCCGATGCACTAGGTATGACACCTAGATCGGATATGAACTTCTTCATCCAGACTCCTTCATTTGCTACTTCCGAAGCAGCTATGTACTCCGCTTCACACGTAGATCCCGCCACGACGCTTTGCTTGGAACTGCACCAACTGACAGCTCCACCATTCAATAAAAATACGTATTCGGTTTGTGACTTAGAGTCATCCGAATCAGTGTCAAAGCTTGCATCAACGTAACCATTTACGACGAGCTCTTTGTCACCTCCATAAACGAGAAACATATCCTTAATCCTTTCCAGGTATTTCAAGATGTTCTTGACCGCTGTCCAGTGATCCACTCCTGGATTACTTTGGTACCTCCCTGCTAAACTAATAGCAAGACACACATCAAGTCTGGTACACAACATTGCATACATGATAGAACCTATGGCTGAAGCATAGGGAATGACTTTCATTTTCTCTCTATCTTCTGCAGTGGTCAGGCATTGAGTCCGACTCAACTTCACACCTTGTAACACAGGTAAGAACCCTTTCTTTGCTTGATCCATTTGAACTTCTTCAAAACTTTATCAAGGTATGTGCTTTGTGAAAGTCCAATTAAGCGTCTTGATCTATCTCTATAGATCTTGATGCCCAATATATAAGCAGCTTCACCGAGGTCTTTCATTGAAAAACTCTTATTCAAGTATCCTTTTATGCTATTCAAAAATTCATTATCATTTCCGATCAACAATATGTCATCCACATATAATATCAGAAATGCTATAGAGCTCCCACTCACTTTCTTCTAAATACAGGCTTCTCCAAAAGTCCATATAAAACCATATGCTTTGATCACACTATCAAAGCATATATTCCAACTCCGAGATGCTTGCACCAGTCCATAAATGGATCGCTGGAGCTTGCACACTTTGTTAGCACCTTTTGGATTGACAAAACCTTCTGGTTGCATCATATACAACTCTTCTTTAAGATATCCATTAAGGAATGCAATTTTGACATCCATTTTCCAAATTTCATAATCATAAGGCAATTGCTAACATGATTCAGACGGACTTAAGCATCGCTACCGGTGAGAAGGTCTCATCATAGTCAACTCCTTGAACTTGTCGAAAACCTTTCGCAACAAGTCAAGCTTTGTAGACAGTAATATTACCATCAGCGCCAGTCTTCTTCTTGAAGATCCGTTTATTCTCTATGGCTTGACGATCATCGGGCAACATACTTTGTTCTCATACATGGATCCCATCTAAGATTTCATGGCCTCAAGCCATTTCGCGGAATCTGGGATCATCATCGCATCCTCATAGTTCGTAGGTTCGTCATGGTCAAGTAACATGACCTCCAGGACATGATTACCATACCACTCCGGTGCGGATATTACTTTGGTTGACCTACGAGGTTCGGTAGTAACTTGATCAGAAGTTTCATGATCATCATCATTAGCTTCCTCAGTTACTGGTGTAGGAATCACTGGAACTGATTTCTGTGATGAACTACTTTCCAATAAGGGAGCAGGTACAATTACCTCATCAAGTTCTACTTTCCTCCCACTCACTTCTTTCGAGAGAAACTCCTTCTCTAGAAAGGGTCCATTCTTAGCAACGAATATCTTGCCTTCAGATCTGTGATAGAAGGTGTACCCAACAGTCTCCTTTCGGTATCCTATGAAGACACATTTCTTCGATTTGGGTTCAAGCTTATCAAGTTGAAGCTTTTTCACATAAGCATCGAAGCCCCAAACTTTAAGAAACGACAACTTGGGTTTCTTGCCAAACCACAGTTCATATCATGTTGTCTCAACGGATTTAGATGGTGCCCTATTTAACGTGAATGCACCCGTCTCTAAAGCATAACCCCAAAATGATATTGATAAATCAGTAAGAGACATCATAGATCGCACCATATCTAATAAAGTACGATGACGGCGTTCGGACACACCATTACGCTGTGGTGTTCCAGGTGGCGTAAGTTGCGAAACTATTCCGCATTGTTTCAAATGAAGACCAAACTTGTAACTCAAATATTCTCCTCCACGATCAGATCATAGAAACTTTATTTTATTGTTACGATGATTTTCCACTTCACTCTAAAATTCTTTGAACTTTTCAAATGTTTCAGACTTATGTTTCATCAAGTAGATATACCCATATCTGCTTAAATCATCTTTGAAGGTTAGAAAATAACGATACCCGCTGCGAGCATCAACACTCATCGGACCGCATACATCAGTATGCATTATTTCCAACAAGTCTGTTGCTCGCTCCATTGTTCCGGAGAACAAAGTCTTAGTCATCTTGCCCATGAGGCATGGTTCGCAAGCATCAAGTGATTCATAATCAAGTGATTCCAAAAGCCCATCAGTATGGAGTTTCTTCATTCGCTTTACACCAATATGACCTAAATGGCAATGCCACAAATGAGTTGCACTATCATTATTAAACTTATATCTTTTGGCTTCAATACTATGAATATGTGTATCACTACTATCAAGATTTAGTAAAAATAGACCACTCATCAAGGGTGCATGACCATAAAAGATATTACTCATATAAATAGAACAACCATTATTCTTTGATTTAAATGAATAACCGTCTCGCATCAAACAAGATCCAGATATAATGTTCATACTTAACACTGGCACCAAATAACAATTATTCAGGTCTAAAACTAATCCCGAAGGTAGATGTAGAGGTAGCATGCCAACGACGATCACATCGACTTTGGAACCATTTCCCATGCGCATCGTCACCTCGTCCTTAGCCAATCTTCGCTTAATCCGTAGCCCCTGTTTCGAGTTGCAAATATTAGCAACAGAACCAGTATCAAATACCCAGGTGCTACTGCGAGGATTAGTAAGGTACACATCAATAACATGTATATCAAATATACCTTTCACTTTGCCATCTTTCTTCTCCGCCAAATACTTGGGGCAGTTCCGCTTCCAGTGACCAGTCCCTTTGCAGTAGAAGCACTCAGTCTCACGCTTAGGTCCAGACTTGGGCTTCTTCACTTGAGCAACAACTTGTTGCCGTTCTTCTTGAAGTTCCCCTTCTTCCCTTTGCCCTTTTTCTTGAAACTAGTGGTCTTATTGACCATCAACACTTGCTGCTCCTTCTTGATTTCTACCTCCGCAGCCTTTAGCATTGCGAAGAGCTCAGGAATTGTCTTATCCATCCCTTGCATATAGTTCATTACGAAGCTTTTGTAGCTTGGTGGCAGTGATTGAAGAACTATGTCAATGACACTATCAACTGGAAGATTAACTCCCAACTGAGTTAAGTGATTGTGGTACCCAGACATTCTGAGTATATGCTCACTGACAGAACTATTTTCCTCCATTTTGTAGCTATAGAACTTATTGGAGACTTCATATCTCTCAATCCGGGCATTTGCTTGAAATATTAACTTCAACTCCTGGAACATCTCATATGCTCCATGACGTTCAAAATGTCGTTGAAGTCCCGGTTCTAAGCCGTAAAGCATGGCACACTGAGCTATCGAGTAGTCATCAGCTTTGCTCTGCCAGACGTTCATAACAACTGGTGTTGCTCCTGCACGGGTTTGGTACCTAGCGGTGCTTCTAGGACGTAATTCTTATGTGCAGGAATGAGGATAATCCTCAAGTTACGGACCCAGTCTGTGTAATTGCTACCATCATCTTTCAACTTAGCTTTCTCTAGGAACACATTAAAATTCAACGGAACAACAGCACGAGCCATTTATCTACAAAAACATAGACATGCAAAATACTATCAGGTACTAAGTTCATGATAAATTAATGTTCAATTAATAATATTACTTAAGAACTTCCACTTAGATAGACATCCCTCTAATCATCTAAGTGATCACGTGATCCATATCAACTAAACCATGTCCGATCATCACGTGAGATGGGATAGTTTTCAATGGTGAACATCACTATGTTGATCATATCTACTATATGATTCACGCTTGACCTTTCAGTCTCAGTGTTCTGAGGCCATATCTGCATATGCTAGGCTCGTCAAGTTTAACCCGAGTATTTTGTGTGTGCAAAACTGGCTTGCACCCGTTGTATGTGAACGTAGAGCTTATCACACCCGATCATCACATGGTGTCTTGGCACGATGAACTGTAGCAACAGTGCATACTCAGGGAGAACACTTATACCTTGAAATTTAGTGAGAGACCATATTATAATGCTACCGCCGTACTAAGCAAAATAAGATGCATAAAGGATAAACATCACATGCAATCAATATAAGTGATATGATATGGCCATCATTATCTTGTGCTCTGTTGGAAAAGGCAGTGCCTAGGAGGCGCTTAGGCATGCCTAGGCGCTAGGCGATGGCCAAACGCCTCGCCTAGGGCATAAATGGATGTCTAGGCAGTGCAAGCAAGGAATTGTCTATCCAAACGAGGAATCATGCCATATTGCACTAATATGCCAAATGGTCCATATTCCAATGGAGTAGCTGGCAGTTAACTTATTTATATGCCCTAAATTAATATCAACACACATATAATCTCACAAATACACCCTGATAGTAAAACTATATTACCGCCTAGGCCACGCCTAGGGCGCTTAAGCACCACCTAGGCACTAGGCGAAGGCCAACCGCCTCGCTTACGCCTACCGCTTTTTCCAACCTTGATCTTGTGGCTTTGATCTCCATCTCCAAAGCACCGTCATGATCACCATCTTCACCGACTTGACACCTTGATCTCCATCGAAGCATCGTTGTCGTCTCCCAACTATTACTTCTATGACTATCGCTACCGCTTAGTGATAAAGTAAAGCAATTACATGGCGATTGCATTTCATACAATAAAGCGACAACCATATGGCTCCTGCTAGTTGCCGATAACTATGTTACAAAACATGATCATCTCATACAACAATTTATATAATCACGTCTTAACCATATCATATCATAACATGCCCTGCAAAAACAAGTTAGACGTCCTCTACTTTGTTGTTGCAAGTTTTACGTGGCTGCTACGGGCTTAGCAAGAACCGTTATTACCTACGCATAAAAAACCACAACGATTTTTCTTCAAGTTTGGTGTTTTAACCTTCAACAAGGACCGGGTAGAACCACTAGCCACCCACTAGCCACCTGTGTGCAAAGCACGGTGGTAGAACCGGTCTCATGAATGCGGTCATGTAATGTCGGTCTGGGCCGCTTCATCCAACAATATCGCTGAATCAAAGTATGACATGCTGGTAAGCAGTATGACTATTATCGCCCACAACTCGTTGGGTTCTACTCGTGCATATAACATCTACGCATATACCTAGCTTTGATGCCACTGTTGGGGAACGTAGTATTTCAAAACAATTCCTACGATCACGCAAGATCTGTCTAGGAGAAGCATAGTAACGAGCGGGGAGAGTGTGTCCACGTACCCTCGTAGACCGAAAGCGGAAGCGTTAAGTAACGCGGTTGATGTAGTCGAACGTCTTCGTGATCCAACCGATCAAGTACCGAACGCACGACACTTCCGCGATCTGCACACGTTCAGCTCGGTGTCGTCCCTCAAACTTCTAGATCCAGCTGAGGTCAAGGCAGAGTTTCGCCAGCACGACAGCGTGTTGACGGTGATGATGAAGTTACCGACGCAGGGCTTTGCCTAAGCACTACGACAATATGACTGAGGTGGAAATATGTGGAGGGGGCACCACACACGGCTAAGATCAACTTGTGTGTCTATGGGGTGCCCCCTCCCCCGTATATAAAGGAGTGGAGGAGGGGGCCGACCGGCCTCATGGGGTGCGCCCCAAGGGGGGATTCCTACTCCTACTAGGAGTAGGTTTCCCCCCTTTCCTAGTCCAACTAGGAAGGGGAAGGAAGGGGAAGAGGGAGAGAAGGAAAGGGGGGCCGGCCCCCCTCCCCAATTCAGATTGGTACTAGGGGGGGCGCGCCCCTCCTCTTGGCCGCCTCCTCTCTCTTCCACTAAAGCCCATGTAGGCCCATTAAGCCCCCGTGGGGTTCCAGTAACCCCTCGGTACTCTGGTAGATGTCTGAACTCACCGAAAACCATTTCGGTGTCCAAACATAACCTTCCAATATATCAATCTTCATGTCTCGACCATTTTGAGACTCCTCGTCATGTCCGTGATCACATCCGGGACTCTGAACTACCTTCGGTACATCAAAACACATAAACTCATAATACCGATCGTCATTGAACGTTAAGCATGCAGACCCTATGGGTTCGAGAACTATGTAGACATGACCGAGACTCATCTCCGGTCAATAATCAATAGCGGAACCTGGATGCTCATATTGGTTCCTACATATTCTATGAAGATCTTTATCGGTCAAACCGCATAACAACATACGTTATTCCCTTTGTCATCGGTATGAACTTGCCCGAGATTCCATCGTCGGTATCATCATACCTAGTTCAATCTCGTTACCGGCAAGTCTCTTTACTCATTCTGTAATGCATCATCCCGTAACTAACTCATTAGTCACATTGCTTGCAAGGCTTATATTAATGTGCATTACCGAGAGGGCCCAGAGATACCTCTCCGACAATCGGAGTGGCAAATCCTAATCTCGATCTATGCCAACTCAACAAACACCATCGGAGACACACTTGTAGAGCATCTTTATAATCACCCAGTTATGTTGTGACGTTTGATAGCACACTAAGTGTTCCTCCGGTATTCGGGAGTTGCATAATCTCATAGTCATAGGAACATGTATAAGTTATGAAGAAAGCAATAGCAGTAAATTAAACGATCATAGTGCTAAGCTAACGGATGGGTCAAGTCAATCACATCATTCTCTAATGATGTGATCCCGTTGATCAAATGACAACTCATGTCTATGGCTAGGAAACTTAACCATCTTTGATTAACGAGCTAGTCAAGTAGAGGCATACTAGTGACACTCTATTTGTCTATGTATTCATACATGTACTAAGTTTCTGGTTAATACAATTCTAGCATGAATAATAAACATTTATCATGATATAAAGAAATAGAAATAACAACTTCCTTATTCCGCGCAGGGCTTCGCCTATGCACTACAATGCTATGACCGGAGGAGTAAACTGTGGAGGGGGCACCGCACACGGCTAAGAGAACAATTGATGTGCCTCTGGGGTGCCCCTGCCCCCGTATATAAAGGAGGAGAGGGGAGGTTGGCCGACCCTAGGGGGCGCGCCAAGTGGGTGAGTCCCACTAGGACTCCTGGTCCTAGTCGCCCCCCCTTCCTTCCAACGGAGAGGGGAAAGAGGTGGAGAGGGAGAAAAAAAGGGGGGCCGCGCCCCCACCCCTTGTCCAATTCGGATTGGGCTTGGGGGGGGGGGTGCGCGCCACCTCCCATGACCTGCCTCCTCCTCTCCACTATGGCCCATGAGGCCCATTAACTTTCCCGGGGGGTTCCGGTAACCTCCCGGTACACTGATAAATCCCCGAACCTCTTTGGAGCCATTCCGGTGTTCGTATATAACCTTCCAATATCTCAATCTTTACCTCTCAACCATTTCGATACTCCTCGTCATGTCCGTGATCTCATCCGGGACTCCGAACAAACTTCGGTCACCAAAACACATAACTCATAATACAAATTGTCATCGAACGTTAAGCGTGCGGACCCTACGGGTTCGAGAACTATGTAGACATGAACGAGACACATCTCCGGTCAATAACCAATAGCGGAACCTAGATGCTCATATTGGTTCCTACATATTCTACAAAGATCTTTATCGGTTAAACCGCAATAACAACATATGTTATTCCCTTTGTCATCGGTATGTTGCTTGCCCGAGATTCGATCGTCGGTATCATCATACCTAGTTCAATCTCGTTACTGGCAAGTATCTTTACTCGTTCTGTAATGCATCATCCCACAACTAACTCATTAGACACATTTCTTGCAAGGCTTATAGTGATGTGCATTACCGAGAGGGCCCAGAGATACCTCTCCGATACTCGGAGTGACAAATCCTAGTCTCGATCTATGCCAACCCAACAAACACCTTCAGAGACACCTGTAGAGCATCTTTATAATCACCCAGTTACGTTGTGACGTTTGATAGCACACAAGGTGTTCCTCCGGTATTCGGGAGTTGCATAATCTCATAGTTAGAGGAATATGTATAAGTCATGAAGAAAGCAATAGCAATAAAACTTAACGATCATTATGCTAAGCTAACGGACGGGTCTTGTCCATCACATCATTATCTAATGATGTGATCCCGTTCATCAAATGACAACACATGTCTATGGTTAGGAAACTTAACCATCTTTGATTAACGAGCTAGTCAAGTAGATGCATACTAGGGACGCAATGATTTGTCTATGTATTCACACATGTACTAAGTTTCCGGTTAATACAATTCTAGCATGAATAGTAAGCATTTATCATGATATTAGGACATATAAATAACAACTTTATTATTGCCTCTAGGGCATATTTCCTTCAGTTGTTTCACGGGGTTGTCGATAAATCTCACCTCAGGTTTTTGTAACATATCACGAAGCAGTTGGAATAGCACACAGTAACTACATGTTCATTTGAATTTTATTTGTGTGGGTATAGGGGTCAATATGGATGTCCACAGTTCCGTTGTTGATCATTGATCAGAAGATGTTCCGAGTCATGTTTATACTTCACCGAGCCTACAGGGTCACACGCTTAAGGGTCATCCATCTGCCGAGTACTCCCTCCGTCCAGAAATACTCGTCGGAGGAATGGGTGTATCTAGATGTATTTTAGTTCTAGATACATTCGTTTTTATGCATTTCTCTGACAAGTATTTCCGGACGAAGGGAGTACTAGTTTAGGAGCTCAAGAGAAAGTCGCTGGAAAAGTTTCAGAGACACTGAAAATGTTTCAGAGAGAAAATTGGAAGTGTTTTGGAGAAACCAAAAATGTTTTGGAGTAAACCTTCAAGCTAGAAAAGTTTTGGAATATGTCCGGAGTTTTTTGGAGGGTACCGGGAAAGTTCTAGGACCTCCTGGAATTTTCCGGATGGGCAGCTCGCACAAAAACACATTGTTGGAGGGTGTTCCCACATGTGGGACACCATCGCCCTTTTTGGGCTATTTTGTAGGTGGGGGGGGGGGGGGGGCTTCGGGGGGCAGCCCCCTTTTGGTGGAAACATGTTGGGAAGGGGAAGCTCCCCTTATGTGGCAAGTGTTGGGAGGCCTGGCCCTTGGGTTGGCTTGTTGGGGCGCCTAGGAAAGGGGAGGCCTTGTGGGCAACCTTCCCCCTTTTGTGGGGTGATGTTTGTGAAGGCCCCCCCCCTTTGGGCAGCCACTTCCTTCTCCCCCCACCCCTTCCTTCCCTTGTAAATAAAGGAGGATAGGAGCTCTCCAAGACATCTCGAGTTCACCAACAATGGCATGTAATGATCTGCTCTCTCTCTCTCTCTCTCTCTCTCTCTCTCTCTCTCTCGTCCTCCACAAAATATTTTTATTCTGCCACAAGGCTGCCTAGTCTCTGGTAGTTATTAATTATTGGTAGCAAAGTGTCGTTAGATCGGTGACATCGTATGTGTGCAACCCATTAGAGAGATCGTACGTTCAATCTTCTATTCAAGGGATGAAATATTCAAGCGGTTGGGAGGCTGTAAATTCCTAACTGCGGGAATCTGCATTGATGATCTTCACCAACTCTTGTTCCGGTGCTGCTACCAGTTGGTAATGATCAGATCAACCCTTGTATTTATCTTCATAGTGGTCCTGTACGTGTACGTAGTAAAGATTTTTTTTGTCTTCTGCTGCATTACCCTACACAAATTGTGAGGAATGAGTAGATCTTGTTTTTGTACTCTTTCCCCTTGAATCTCTCCAAGATCCTCCCAAAGAATCAGAGAATTAGGGCTTGTGAGAGATGAAGAAGAAGTATGGCGAATAGATATGAAATACGATCAAAGGGTAACCCTAACTAGACAATGGTAGGTGAAAACTAGCCGTTTTAGTAAAAAAAAATGCACTACCAGATAGTCTGGTCGATCTAGACCAGGCAGTCTATTCAGCGGTGGGGAATTTGAGATGCCACAAAAATTTGACCTACTAGACAGTCTGGTCCCGCAGGACCAAGAAGAATGCACCAAATTTAATGGGCCCCACACTAGACACAATTAATTTATTGCTTCGTTTGCCACTAAACGTCCGACTCCAACACGTTGGTCCATGCGGCCGGGCACATGGTTCTCGATCCCTTACACAATCGTAGATGCTACTGATTTGACAGCTGGAGGCCATCCCACTCGGTTAAAGCCAATGTGCCAGTCAACCCCCAGCTGATTGTGTGGCTGAGTGTCGGTACCGTGATGGCTGGGTTCACGGACCCAACCACACGAGTGCCACGGTCACCCTTGGACTAGATTCAAGATGAAGAATGAATTACTTGTCGTTGGTTTTCTCTTCTAAACCAATGGTGGTATGTAAATATTCATGAAGAACTACATCAAGCAACCTCTTCTGAGGGAAGCCAAGGCTCTGTGGTGGCATGCTGATCTTTGTCTAAGAAGATCTGCATGGCTGTCATTCAAGCCCATCCAAGCCAAGGAAGAAGCAAGATTGAAGCAAACTACTCTGCAATGCACCCGCCGACCAAGACCCGGGGACGACCTTGTTCGGCAACAACCATCCGCAGTTGGCCCACACTCAGCAATCCTTTGACAGCAATCTATTGCCTCACCCACGCATGGCCGGTTGTTCTGTGCCCGCAGAGCCCTTGCGCTACGCGGAAGGTGGGCAGGCGTGCCAGAAGATGGACAAGATGCAAGGGGTGAATCACTCTCCCATCCCGCTGATGAAGCTATGTACCTAGGGTAGGGTCATGGACCTGTTAAAGATATCCTCCCCAAGGACATACCTAAAAGAACCAGAAACATTCGAAGAAGAATCATCATCCACTCGAGCATGAAGCAATGTTCCACTCGACAGTCTTGAAGACAATCGACCGTGTAGACAATCACTCGACCACCGGGAGGTCTAAGGCCACTATGCTCTGCAACGGTCGGGAATTAAGTCATAGCTTTATGGTCATTATGTATCTTTATTGCTAGCGTTACCAGTAACACCCCTCTCTTAATGTACAATGAACTCTGTGTAACGGAGGGAAGCTGGGGTCCTGGCGCACTCTATATAAGCCACCCCCTCCTCTGGGACAAGGGTTCGCACCCCCTGTAACTCACATGCAGATAATCCAGTCGACCGCCTCTGGGCTCCGAGACGTAGGGCTATTACTTCCTCCGAGAAGGGCCTGAACTCGTAAACCTTGCGTGTACAACTCCTCCATAGCTGAGATCTTGCCTCTACATTCCTACCCCCTATTCTACTGTCAGACTTAGAACCACGACAGTTGGCGCCCACCTTGGGGCAGGTGTCTTAGCGACTTGTTGGAGAAGTTGCAATTTTTCCGATCCCCTTCATCATGGTTTCAGGCGGAGTTTTGGTTGAGGGCCGCGAGATCTGTCTCGGCGCGCTCGTGTTCATCGCCGACGACTCCGCTTAGCTGTAGGAGGCTCCACTCGACACCGATGCACTCCCCGTACGAGGGGCAACGCACTTTCGTGCGTGCATCCGTGGCGTCCTCCTGCGGCATCCGTCGACCCAGTATCGGTCGGCTCCTGTGGCGTCCTCCCTTCCTATTGCCCACCGGCGCAAGCGCTCCGGTTGGCCGAGGCTTCAGCGGTGGGTGAGGCACGCGGTGGCTCGCCAGTCGGCCACCCCCCAAGTCGCGTCTATTGAGCCCGACAAATCTCTCTACGACCTGTTCGACTGGCTCCGCAGAGACCGCATCCGAGTGCGACAACAGTGATCGAGCGGCGGAGGTCCTGATGGTCGATGGACCACGCAGTCCTCCCGGCTTCCCTCGCGCCGACGGTGGCGACGGTGGAGGCAATCCATCGCACGCCCACGAAGAGTACCTCCTCGAGCCCGTCTCTTTGCTGCAGAGGGAAGAACTTTGCCACCGGAACATGGATGCACTTCACACTCCTATCGTTGGAGAAACCCCCGAGGCCCGTGCCTTGGAGGACGCGCGCTTGGCCAACTTGGCTGAGCGCACTCGACTGGAGAATCTCCAGCGAGCACGACAGCGGATCCCAGAAGCCAGTCGATGTCAGCTCTTTCCACCTCCGACTCAGGTATATCGAACTCCGATCCAAAATCTTACAGCTACAGCTCGAATAGCAGAGTCAATTCAGCCCTCCCAGTCAGAAGCTGGCAGAGGTCTAATGCAGATCAGAGCTTTGCTCCGAGCAGCGGGAGAGCATAATACATCTGTGTCATAGTCGCGTAATAGGATCCACAGCAGATCCGTCGTTGCGGATACAGTCCAGTCGGCTCACAGCCCAAGGTCGCCCCCCGAGGTGTGAGGGACGTGGAGACCGGCGTGATCAGTACAGGAACCATGAGCAGTATGATCACCGACACGATCATGATGATCGCCGTCAAGTGCCCACCCCTCCTCCAAGGAGTGGATCGTTTGTGCCTCGGTAGCAGGATGACACACGCCCTCACAGTGTTGGGCGAAGGATTCCAATCGACCCCAGAGAACCAGGCTTTGATGCGAGATCTATTCTCGTTCAGGGTTTAGTCGACAGGAACAGAGCTCACAGAGAAGGTCATGACAGAGATGTACCTACCAGCAGCAGAGTGCACGTCTCAGGTCCAGAATGCTTCAGCAGGGCCATCAGGGCCGCGGTGATTCCTCCCAACTTCAGGTTGGCGACTGGAGTCAGTAAGTTCACTGGTGAGTCCAAGCCCGATACTTGGCTTGAGGACTACCGAGTGGCTGTTTAGATCGGCAGCGGCAATGATGAAGTGGCCATGAAGCACCTGCCTCTTATGTTGGAGGGCTCGGCCAGGGCGTGGCTGAACCAATTAGCACCCAGCAGCATTTACACTTGGGAAGATCTTGCCCGAGTGTTTGTCAGAACGTTTGAGGGAACATGTAAACGACCAGCAGGACTGGCAGAGCTACAATCTTGTGTGCAGAAAATGAATGAAACTTTGAGAGATTACATCCAGAGATGGATCACTTTGAATCACACAGTGGAGAACGTGTCTGATCACCAAGCAGTTTGTGCCTTCAAGGAAGGCGTCAAGTACAGAGAGTTGAATCTGAAGTTCGGTCGGACCGGAGACATGTCTCTGAGTCGAATGATGGAGATTGCCACCAAGTATGCTAATGGTGAAGAGGAGGATCGACTCCGGAGTGGCAAGCACAAATCAGTCGCCCATGAAACCGGAGGAGGAAACTCCAGTCGGAAGCAGAAGCGCAAAGCCAAGCCAGCTGCTCCTGGGGAAACCTTAGCCGTGACTCAAGGAAAATCAAAAGGGAAGCCCAAGGGGCCATGGAACCCCAAGAAAATAAAGGATCAAGATGGAAATGATGTGTTGGATTTGCCATGCCACATCCACACAAAGAAAGATGAAGAGGGTAAAATCATTTACCCAAAGCATACCACTTGACAGTGTTGACTCCTAATCCAGCAGTTTCGAGAAAAACAGCCCAAAGACAAGGAAAAAGAGTCAGACAAAGTTGAGGACAAAGAGGAGAGTGATGATGGTTACCCTCATGTCAATTCCACTCTGATGATTTTTGCTGATGTCGAGAGCAAGAGTCGATCGAAAGTTATCAATAGAGAGGTGAATATGGTCGCTTCGGTGACACTCAGTTATTTGAAATGGTCTCAGACTGCCATCACATTCGACCAGTCCGATCACCCGACGCACATAGCCACCCGTGGGAGGCAAGCCTTGGTGGTCGACCCAGTTGTTGAAGGCACTCGACTGACTAAAGTTTTGATGGATGGTGGCAGTGGCTTGAATATCCTGTATGCAGAGACGCTGAAAGGGATGGGCATTCCGATGTCCAGACTCAGTGAAAGCAGTATGAGTTTCCATGGAGTCATTCCAGGCAAGAAGGCTGAATCACTCGGCCAAATTTCTCTTGACGTAGTTTTCGGTGATTCCAAGAATTACCGCAAAGAAAAGTTGACATTTGAAGTTGTGGATTTCTAGAGTGCTTATCACGCTATTCTGGGTAGGCCGGCTTATGCACGTTTCATGGCTCGACCATGCTATGTGTACCTCAAATTGAAGATGCCTGGTCACAGAGGTGTGATCACTATTACTGGCAATCGGAAGAAGGCAGAAGAGTGCTTCTAGAAGGGCTCAAAGATCGCCGATGCGCAGATGGCAGTAGTCGAATTGCAGGAGTATCAGAAAAGTGCAGATCCGAGTGATTTGCCGCGAGCTAAGAAGCCTGCAACGGATTTAGCATTTCAGTCGTCCGTGAAACGAAACCGATTCATATTCATCCGACTGATCCAAATGCTGCTCTGACCCACATTTCAACGACACTCGACTCCAAATAGGAAGAAGCGCTCATCCAGTTCCTCCGTGAGAACTGGGACATCTTTGCATGGAAACCTTCTGACATGCCAGGTGTTCCCAGGGGACTGGCTGAGCATCGTTTGCGGGTCGACCCAAAGGTAAAACTGGTCAAGGAACATCTTCGACGGTCCGCCGTACAGAAGAGAAAAGAAATCGGTGAAGAAGTGGCTCGACTCCTTGCGGCTGAGTTTATCCGAGAGATTTACCACTCCGAGTGGTTAACTAATGTTGTCATGGTCCCTAAGAAGGACGATTCACTTTGCATGTGCATTGACTTCAAGCATATCAATCGGGCCTGCCCGAAAGATCATTTTCCTTTCCCCCGCATCGATCAAATAGTCGACTCGACTGTGGGGTGTGAGCGTTTGTCCTTCTTGGACACTTATTCCGGGTATCACCAAATCCGTCTGTATGGACCCGATGAAATTAAGACGGCTTTCATCACCCCATTCGGGTGCTTCTATTATGTCACTATGCCATTCGGTCTGAAGAACGCTGGAGCCACGTTCATGTGGATGATCCAGAAGTGTTTACTCACTCAAATCAGTCGGAATGTGGAAGTGTACATGGATGACATTGTGGTCAAGTCACGCAAGGGTTCCGACCTACTGGCCGACCTTGCTGAAACCTTTGCTAACCTCCGAAGGTATGATATCAAGATTAATCCATCAAAGTGCACATTCGGAGTTCCAGGAGGAAAATTACTTGGTTTTCTCGTTTCCGAACGAGGGATCGACGCTAACCCCGAGAAAGTTGGTGCCATACTCTGGATGAAATGCCCTGTGCGTGTGCATGATGTCCAGGAGCTTACTGGTTGCTTGGCCGCCCTAAGTCGATCCATTTCTCAACTCGGTGAGAAGGCACTGCCTCTCTACCGATTGATGAATAAGTCCTATAAGTTCGAGTGGACTCCTGAAGCTGATGCAACATTTGCAGAGCTCAAAGCCCTACTTTCCACCCAGCCGGTGCTTGCTGCTCCAATCAGTAAAGAGCCTTTGCTACTTTATATCGCAGCCACTGGACAAGTCATCAGTACAGTACTTACGGTCGAGCGGGAAGAAGAAGGAAAAGCCTGTAAAGTTCAGCGCCCAGTTTATTATGTTTCTGAAGTTCTGACCCTGTCAAAGCAGAGATACCTGCACTATCAGAAGCTTGTTTATGAGATTTTCATGACCACGAAGAAGGTTGCACACTATTTCTCTGACCACTCTATCACAGTCGTCGGCGATGCTCCATTGTCGGAGATTCTGCACAACAGAGATGCAACTGGTCGAGTGGCAAAATGGGCGATTGAACTCCTTCCCTTAGATATCAAGTTTGAGGCAAAGAAAGCTATCAAGTCCCAAGCAATAGCTGATTTCCTCGCCGAGTGGGTTGAACATCAACTGCCGACTCAAGTTCACTCGGAACACTGGACCATGTTCTTTGACGGTTCCAAGATGCTGAATGGTTCTGGCGCCGGGGTGGTACTTGTATCCCCCCGAGGAGACAAGATCAGATATGTACTCCAGATTCATTTTGATTCCTCCAATAATGAAGCAGAATATGAAGCACTCTTGTATGGGTTGCGCATGGCCATTGCACTCGGCGTCCGTCGCCTCATGGTCTATGGCAACTCAGGTTTGGTGGTCAATCAAGTGATCAAAGAGTGGGACGTCAGAAGCCCAACCATGACTGGCTACTGCAATGCGGTAAGAAAGTTGGAAAAGAAGTTTGAGGGGTTAGAACTCCATCATATACCCCGATTGAAAAATCAAGCAGCCGATGATTTGGCGAAGATAGGTTCCAAGAGAGAAGCTATTCCCAGCAATGTGTTTCTGGAACACATCCACACACCATCAGTTCAAGAAGATCCGTTTACAGAAGAGCCCACGCAGCCTAAGAGTGCCACAGATCCGACTGAAGTCGAGGTCCCAGCCGTGGTCGACCTAATCATGGAGGTTCTGGTCACCACTGCCGATGGGACAGTGCCTTACATCGCGTACATCCTTAGGAAAGAACTCCTAGAGGATGAAGAAGAGGCTCGACAGATCGTCCGTCGATCCAAAGCCTTTACTGTGATAAGGGGACAGTTGTTCAGAGAAAGTGTGACTGGAGTCAGTCAGAAATGCATAACACCAGAAGAAGGTCCAATGATCCTTAATGACATCCACTCAGGGACCTGTGGTCACCATGCGTCCTCCCGGGCCATTGTGGCTAAAGCATACCGAGCCGGGTTTTATTGGCCACGAGCGAATGAGATGGCAAAAGATATAGTCGACAGATGCGAAGGCTGCCAGTTTTACTCTGATATGTCTCACAAGCTGGCGTCAGCTCTGAAGACCATTCCCCTCGTCTGGCCCTTTACTGTTTGGGGTTTGGATATGGTTGGACCACTGAGAACTGGTAGAAGCGGCTTCACTCATGTGCTTGTAGCAGTCGACAAGTTTACCAAATGGATTGAAGCTAAACCTATCAAGAATCTTGAAGCCAGCACTGCAGTCAGTTTCATCAGAGAATTGACATTCAGATATGGAGTTCCACACAACATCATCACTGACAATGGGTCGAACTTCGATTCTGATGAGTTCAGAGCTTTCTGCGCTTCTCAAGGCACTCGAGTCGACTACGCATCAGTCGCTCACCCGCAGTCGAATGGACAAGAAGAAAGAGCAAATGGCCAAATTCTCAAAGGACTTAAACCCCGACTGATGCATGATCTCAAACACACAGTAGGCGCCTGGGTCGATGAACTTCCATCAGTACTTTGGGGCTCGAGGACAACTCCCAATCGGTCGACTGGGCGAACTCCTTTCTTTTTGGTCTATGGAGCCGAAGCTGTTCTACCAAGTGACCTGCTCCACAACACACCCCGAGTCGAGCTCTTCTCTGAGGAGGAAGCAGAGCAAGCCCGGCAAGATTCAGTCGACCTCTTAGAGGAGGAAAGAGAGATGGCCTTGATACGGTCGACCATTTATCAGCAAGACTTGCGACGATTCCACGCCAGAAATGTGAAGGGTCGAGCCTTTCAAGAGGGAGACCTGGTTCTTCGAGTGGATCAACAGAAGCCACACAAGCTTGCTCCTGCTTGGGAAGGCCCCTTCATTATCACCAGAGTTCTCCACAATGGAGCATACCATCTCTACAATGTCGAGCATCAGAAAGACGAGCCACGAGCTTGGAACGCGGATCTGCTCCGCCCCTTTTATACTTAAGTACTCACTCGGATGAGATGTAATAAGAAATACCTCTGTAGTTTATTTATCAAAGACAAGAGTGCTATAATTTTCCCAATGATTGTTGTCACTTTTGATTACTTGAGAAATCCCCCAGTGGGTGGCTTAGCTGTGAATCCGTTTTCGCCTAAGTTTAAAAAATCCTACCGAGTGGCGAGCAAGCCTCTCACTCGGAGGCTTAGCCGCGAATATGTTTCGCCTAAGAAATCCCCCAGTGGGTGGCTCAGCTGCGAATCCGTTTTCGCCTAAGTTTGAAAAATCCTACCGAGTGGAGAGCCGGGCTTAGCTGCAGTCCACGTACTCGCCTAAGTTTGAAAAATCCTACCGAGTGGAGAGCGATCCTCCCACTCGGGGGCTTAGCTGCAGTCCAAGTACTCGCCTAAGTTTGAAAAATCCTATCGAGTGGAGAGCGATCCTCCCACTCGGGGGCTTAGCTGCAGTCCAAGTACTCGCCTAAGTTTGAAAAATCCTATCGAGTGGAGAGCGACCCTCCCACTCGGAGGCTTAGCTGCAGTCCAAGTACTCGCCTTAGTTTGAAAAATCCTACCGAGTGGAGAGAGATCCTCCCACTCGGGGGCTAATTGCAGTCCAAGTACTCGCCTAAGTTTGAAAAATCCTACCGAGTGGAGAGTGATCCTCCCACTCGGGGGATTAGCTGCAGTCCAAGTACTCGCCTAAGTTTGAAAAATCCTACCGAGTGGAGAGCGATCCTCCCACTCGGGGGCTTAGATGCAGTCTAAGTACTCGCCTAAGTTTGAAAAATCCTACCGAGTGGAGAGCAATCCTCCCACTCGGGGGCTTAGCTGCAGTCCAAGTACTCGCCTAAGTTTAAAAAATCCTACCAAGTGGAGAGCAATCCTCTCACTCGGGGGCTTAGCTGCAGTACAAGTACTCGCCTAAGTTTGAAAAATCCTACCGAGTGGTGAGCAAACCTCTCACTCGGGGGATTAGCTGCAGCCCAAGTACTCGCCTAAGTTTAAAAAATTCTACCGAGTGGAGAGCAACCCTCCCACTCGGAGGCTTAGCTACGGTCCAGCACTCGCCTAAGTTGGAAAAACATACCGATCCGCAAGGACGACGAGGTGCAAGTCAACTATTACCTTGTCCTTTGGAGCTATGCCACAAGTACAACGTGCGCTCCATCCCGATCCACAAGGACGACGAGGTGCAGGTCGACTTCTACCTTCTCCTTCGGAGCTACACCACAAGTACAACATGCGCTCCATCCCGATCCACAAGGACGACGAGGTGCAGGTCGACTGCTACCTTATCCTTCGGAGCTACGCCACAAGTACAACGTGCGATCCATCCCGATCCATAAGAACGACGAGGTGCAGGTCGACCGCTACCTTTTCCTTCAGAGCTACGCCACAAGTACAACGTGAGGTCCATCCCGATCCGCAAGGACGACGAGGTGCAGGTCGACTGCTACCTTCTCCTTCGGAGCTACGCCACAAGTGCAACGTGCGCTCCATCCCGGTCCACAAGGACGATGAGGTATAGGTCGACTGCGATACATGCTCCATCACTGCCTGCAAGAACGATGAAATGCAGGTCGACTGAATTTTTCACCTCAGAGCTGCATCTCAAGCACAAAGACTATTCCAAGTGAAGAACAAAGTTCACTCGGAGGCAAATGCAAACATATTCAGAAATAAACCATGTTCAGATAAATCTTAAAGGCCCCAGACCGCAGATCAAAGTACTCGGGCATTCAGCCCGAAAGAGTTTAACGGTTACAAAATCCACTCGGCATTCCGAGGCAAATTTAAGGTGAGGCATAAAAGTTTGTTCACTTCGCAGGAGGAGGACTGGCAGGCTCGACAAACTCGTCCAGGTCGACACCATCGGCAATACGAGTGGAAGCAGCGATGAAAGTCTCCATAAAAGATTGGAAATCATGCTTCTTGGTGTTGGCGACCTTGATCGCTGCCAGCTTATCTTCTCGCGCCTCTTTGCAATGGACACGAACCAAAGACAGAGCCACATCAGCACCGCACCAGGCAGAAGACTTCTTCCACTCCTGCACTCGACCAGGGATCTCATTAAGTCGAGTCATCAGAGACTCGAGGTCGTTCTGGAGCATCGCCCTTGGCCAAAGTGCTGTGTCGATCCGCGACGTGGCGACTTTCAGTCGAGCCAAATAGTCAACAACGCCGTCGATGCGGGATTCCAGTTGGAGCAGGTTCATAGCAGTTTCGTCCTTCACGGGACAGTTGATAGGGTCCAAATTTGGTTCAATTCGCCCAGTCTCCTCCTCGAAGTCTCGACAAAACTCTGCATGCGCAATCCAAGGATGAGTCAGTATTCGTATGTCGAGTCGACAAAGATAAACCAGTCGGAACAGGATATATACCTTCAAACTTGATGAACAACTTCTTGGCGAGGCTCCTCAGATAGATTTCCAGATCATCCCTCCTGCGAGTAATGCCTTCCATCTTCTCGTTCAGGTTGACCTTGTTTCTTCAAGCGGGTTACCTCCTTGTTAGCTTCATCCAGAGCAGATTTTATCCTGGCGTTCTCCTGCTCCAGTTTGCCGACTGAAGCCAGCTTCTGTTCAGCCAAAGCAGTTTGATCATCAGCTTTCTTTTGTGCAGCAGCCAGATCCTGATCCTTCTTTACCAGAGCCTGGTTCAGTTTTTCTGAAAAGAAGTGACGCTCAGTTCAGAAAGAGCAGAATGAAATCCGGGTCTAAGAAAAACCAGTCGACAAAGCTTCCTTACCATTGGCGTCATCTTTGGCCTTCTGCAGCTCTGACTTGGCCAACTCCAGGTCAAGGTTGAGTTGAATTTGCTGCTTTTCCAAGTCGGCAAAGCGAGCTCCAAGGTCACAAGATTTCTGCAATCAGAGAGGATGGGTTATTTTACAGAGAAAAACGACAAAGACAATAAATACTAAGACTATGGTCGACTGCCCGCAGTCCACCATAGTCTCGGGGACTACACCCAGTGGGTGCACTTAGCGTGCCTGTCGGTGTCAAAACCGGCGGATCTCGGGTAGGGGGTCCCGAACTGTGCGTCAAGGTCGGATGGTAACAGGAGACAAGGGACACTTTATTTTACCCAGGTTCGGGCCCTCTCGGTGGAGGTAAAACCCTACTCCTGCTAGATTAATATTGATGATATGGGTAGTACAAGAGTGGATCTACCACGAGATCAAGGAGGCTAAACCCTAGAAGCTAGCCTATGGTATGATTGTGTATGATGATGGTTGTCCTACGGACTACAACCCTCCGGTTTATATAGACACCGGATAGGGTTAGGGTTACACAGAGTCGGTTACAATGGTAGGAGATCTTGAATATCCGCATGCCTAGCTTGCCTTCCACGCCAAGAAAAGATCCTTCCGGACACGGGACGAAGTCTTCAATCTTGTATCTTCATAGTCTTGGAGTCCGGCTGAAGGTATAGTCCGGCTATCCGAACACCCCCTAATCCAGGACTCCCTCAGTAGCCCCCGAACCAGGCTTCAATGACGACGAGTCCGGCGCGCAAATCGTCTTCGGCATTGCAAGGCGGGTTCCTCCTCCGAATCCTGTGTGTCTATACGAATAACGTCCGATTTTTGTAATGTAGCACTCCTCGGCTTCAGTGCCCAATAATGGCCGTCTTCCACATGCTGAACGAATGTGAAAAGCTTGGGGTGTTTTTACATCCACACCCTTAGTCATATAAACGAGCCGCCTATTTAACGGGATGGGGATTTAGATCCAAACCACATCTTCTCCTCTCCGCGAGTTATCATCAGAGCGTCTCCAGCAAAGGTCCATTCCAACATGGCCAGCCGTCGTAGCTCCTCCCCTCGCCCCTCCAGTCCTAAACCCGGAGACTGGGAGAGTTGCACCATCCCACACAACAAGTTAGTGTCGCTGCAGGCCAAGGGATTCCTTCCCCAGGCATATATGGTCCCGGTCCGAGCCAGACTCGCCACCTATAATGGCGGAAAGCAAGCGGAGAGCACCCCCAATCCTTCTAAAGGAGAGCGGGTGTGCCTCGTCCCTTATTTATTAAGGGGACTGGGATTTCCAATTCATCCATTCCTCCGCGGGCTTCTGGAGTTCTACGGCCTCCAGCTGCACAATCTCACGCCCGGCTCCGTACTACAATTGCGGGTTTCGTTGCCCTTTGCGAGCTATTTTTAGGCGTCGAGGCTCATTTTGCGCTGTGGAAGAGGTTGTTCTGCTTGGTCCCCCGTTCTCAAAAGGGGTCCATTTATCAAGTGGGCGGAGCCGAAGTATGGCGCATCGCCGGGACCGGATACCCATCCGGAACCCCAAAAGAGGCGTCCGAGGACTGGCCTTCGGAATGGTTTTACATAGATGACGTCCTGCTGCCGGACCCTATCCGGGTCGGTCTCCCCGAGTTCAACAGTGCTCCACCGAAGAAACGCTTGAGCTGGCGTCCGCGGAGCTCTCAGTGAGAAAGTGACAGAGACGTCCTTTACCTGATGGGCCGGATAAGACTGTTGGCTCATTCTGGACTAACCATGATTGAAGTCATGGCCACATGCATTATGCGGGGGGTGCAGCCACTTCAATATAGAGGCCACCCCATGTGGGATTTCAACGGGGAAGATGACGCCACCCGTTACGGTCGTAAGGGGCCAGCCACAGCTGCCGCTCTAGTAAAGATTTTAACATCTTTGTACAAGGGAGAAAAGGAGGACTTCCTCCGCACCAACCCGCGGGCCGGATTCGCTATGTATGAACCTCCAAGTTGGGTAAGTGAACAATTGCACTTGCCTGTCTGTTTAACGCTCCCACGACTAGATACGTAATCTGACAATTTCGATGCAGGAACTGCGGCAGGAAGTAAAGGACATCAACAGCCGCCCTCCACAGCCCGAGGACCCAGAACGGTCCCTCGATCCATACTCCGAAGAGGATCCGAACATATCGGTGGAGCTCATCGACGGGGTGTTCCATCAGTTAAGCAAGGACGATACCTTGGTGGCTATCACGGCCGATTACCCCGGGTTAATCCCGGCCTCCCAGGTGACAGAAACCGGAGTGTTTATTCCCTCAAGAGAGATTCTATTCTCACATATTCCGGCGTTTCAAACGACAACCGTATTTTGCAGGGGAGATTTCCAAGGCGGGAGGCCGAACCTGCAGCGGCTAGCCAACGAGGGGCCGTAGGGCCTCGTGGGGCAAAAAGAAATGTAGTCCGGACTGAGATTCCGGCACAAAGGTATAACGCGCCCTCTGTATCCCTGGTGTTATTCTGTCAAGGCATATTAACATTCGTGCTGTTTCCAGGACGAAGAGACCTCGCCGGACTATGTCCGGAGAGGTCGCCAATCGCGCCTCCACTAGCCAGGCTCCAACGTCTGGTACGGAAGCGGGGACGAGCACGAGGCGCGCACCGGACGCTCCTCCAACAGAGGATGTAGACCGGCTGTCTGCCACAAATTCAGAAGTGGAGAGTGCCATGAACCACAGGCGTCGCCGGACAGTTCTACGCGACGCTTGTTTCTCCCAAGAGGCTTTAAATGCCTTTAATTCGGGAGATGCGTACCTTCGTGCCGCTCAAGATGGTTTAGCCAAAGCCATGGAGCAGTATGTGAAAGACATACGGGTAAGAAAATTTTGGTTAAATATATATATATATATATACCAGTAGCCCCCGAGACTTGAAACAGTTAAAGTTACTGATTTAAGGATCATATAACATGCAGGTTCTTACAAAGAAGAACACCGTGCTGTCCCAGGAGCTGGAAAAGTGCAAGGCCCAACTAGAGGCCGCACTAGCCGCAACAGGGGAGCCCAAAGGGACCCCCTCAGGTAAGATACACTTCGAAAGATTAGTATTGTGCGGCATGGGTGCAAATCTGACAATTCATGTTGCAGATGGCGCCGGACTTGATCCGGAGAAGCAACAACTCTTACGCCGGTTAAAGGCCGGTGAGAGTATGTTGACAAGGGTGAGGCAAGAGAAGAATGATCTTCAGGATGCCAACACCAAGCTGGATGTTGAACTGAAGGACGTTCGTGGCCAGATGTCGGACTCCATGAAGGAGAATCAGTGGCTTCGACGCAGCATATTTAGTAAGTGCTTGAACGAACTTTGAAAAATGAGTTCGGCGAGGAAGTCGAATAATAGAGTATTGTCTGTAAGTATGCTCACAGGTAGTCCTGCAGAGGAGATGCCTGGTTCTACGGGTGACCTACTCCCCGAACTCCTACAACTGCACGAGCGAATTCGGCAGGCGATGCGAGGCGTTGCCCAAGCCTTATGGCCTGCCCACCCCACGCCCGAGGGCCTTGGAGAGCTTGCGGAGAAGCTGAAGGGAGCTCGGCGGCGCTTCCGGTTGTGGAAGATATCAGCCTGCCGACAAGGCGCCAGGGAGGCCTGGGTCATGGTGAAGACCCGCTTTACGAAGTCTGACCCCAATCACATGACCGAGGTCGGACCGGTGGGGCCCGACGGGAAGGAGATCCCTGTGAGCTTAGTGTATGGCCAGGTAGAATTGGCCGCAAAGTATTCTCAGCAGGACTGTAAATTAGACAGCCTATTAGATGGTATAGAGGAGGAATACAATCAGTCAGGATGACTATGTAATTTATAATTGACATGTGAAATACCTTCTAGCCGGATTGTAGATTGTTTGTCGCTGCCGACCTTTTCGCTTCAACCTCGGGACCTGACGGTCCGGTGTGTGTCCGAATACCATAACGGTTATATAAGAACCGAGGTATGCATGGAGACCAGGCGTAGGGGTCATTAGTGCTTTATCAGACAAGTGCCCAACTAGTTATGTTATATTACATGGTTAGTAAGAAACATCTTCCAGAGAGAATAGTTCCGTTAAGGGTTCCTTTCGCTGGGGTGGCGTGCCCTGAAGTGCACGTCCGGACTGCAAATGCAGGAAAACATCTGGGGGTATGTATAAGTAAAAAAGGTTCATCTTTAGTTCACCGACCGAATATTCCCTTAAGAACACTAGCTTTCGGCTTCACCCAGTCTGAGGTACACATCCGGCTTATCCGGCAGTAGCAATCGCAGAGGTGCTCCCTTTACCGCCTAGCCGAACAATCAGGAACGTAGGGGTAAGCACAGGAGCCAGGCAACCCAGCTTGGCCAAAACTTAAGTCATATCGATGCATATAATGGTGAAGAAAAGGTGCATGCGGAAGTCTGACGCATGCGTTGGGTGTGAAACCCATATAAACAAGCTTCTGTTAAAGAAGCCCCCAGGTTTAAGGAGCGCTGGTAGCGCGTCATATTATGAGCCTTTAAGGGCTAGAAAAAGGAAAGAGTGGGAGGAGACAAAAATAAAAACAGAAATATATATGTAAAAATGGACAGAGGAAGGAGACAAACTCAGAGTTCGGCGCTAGGCATAGAATCTTCGGAGACGTGTGGCGTTCCATGGGTTCGGCTCGAGTCGGTTGTCCGACGCGTCTCGCAGGCGGTATGCTCCACCAGTGAGGACTTGGTCAATTATGAAGGGACCTTCCCATTTGGGCTTGAGTTTGTCCTTTTTCTTATCCGGCAGGCGTAGAACTAGTTCGCCAACATTGTAATTTTTGGCCCGTACTTCTCTGCTTTGATATCTTCGAGCCTGCTGCTGATAAAATGCGGAACGGGCTTTAGCCACGTCGCGCTCCTCCTCTAGGGCGTCCAGGTTGTCCTGCCGATCAAGTTCGGCTTCTCTTTCTTCGTACATGCGCACTCGAGGTGAGTCATGAATTATGTCGCAGGGCAGAACTGCCTTAGCGCCATACACCATAAAAAATGGTGTGAATCCGGTGGTACGATTCGGCGTGGTTCGCAGCCCCCAGAGTACAGAGTCGAGCTCCTCTACCCAGTGCGTATTAGATTCCTTTAGGCACCGCACTAGTCTGGGTTTGATACCGCTCATGATGAGACCATTTGCACGTTCGACCTGACCGTTAGTTTGTGGGTGATAGACAGAAGCATAATCGAGCTTAATGCCCATGTTTTTGCACCACAACTTTACTTCGTCAGAGGTGAAGTTTGTGCCGTTATCGGTGATAATGCTGTGGGGGGACTCCGTAACGGTGTACGACCCCGGATATGAAGTCTATCACAGGTCCGGATTCGGCCGTCTTAACAGGCTTGGCTTCTATCCATTTGGTGAATTTATCCACCATGACCAATAAGTATTTTTTCTTGTGGGTTCCACCTTTAAGGGGTCCTACCATGTCAAGCCCCCATACCGCAAATGGCCAAGTGATGGGGATAGTTCGGAGGGCATTGGGCGGCATATGGCTTTGGTTTGCAAAGAGCTGGCAACCGACGCATCGTTTGACTAAGTCATGGGCGTCTGCTCGAGCCGTCGGCCAATGAAAGCCTGTACGGTAAGCCTTGCTTACAAGGGATCGAGCTGCAGCGTGGTGGCCACCGAGTCCGGCATGAATTTCAGCCAATAGACTCCGCCCTTCCTCTTCTGAGATACATCTTTGGAGGACTCCTGTAGTACTTTTCTTATAGAGCTCTCCCTCATGGACTTTATAGGCTTTAGATCGCCGCACTATGCAGTGTGCCTCGTTTTGGTCCTCTGGGAGTTCCTGCCTAGTAAGGTAGGCAAGGAATGGTTCTGTCCACGGGACGATGACCGCCATTATTACGTGGGCTGAGGGTGTGATTTCGGTGGCAGGGCCTCCGATTATGTCACATTGTTCGGCGTCGGGCTGTGCGGTTGTGTTCGGACTGTGGACCGAGGGTTCCCCTTCCCATGCTACAGATGGCTTGAATATTCTCTCTAAGAAGATGTTGGGAGGGACTGCATCTCGTTTTGCTCCAATACGTGCCAGGACGTCCGATGCCTGATTATTTTCTCGGGCTATATGGTGAAACTCCAGTCCTTCGAACCGAACTGACATTTTTAGAACGACATTGCGTTAAGCTGCCATTTTTGGGTCTTTGGCGTCGAAGTCGCCATTTATTTGGGATATCGCGAGGTTGGAGTCCTCGCGTACTTCCAGGCGTTGAATGCCCATGGATACTGCCATCCGGAGACCATGTAGAAGGGCCTCATACTCGGCTGCATTGTTGGAGTCCGCGCACATGATTTGGAGTACATATTGGACTGTATCCCCTGTAGGGGACGTCAAAACGACGCCAGCCCCCAGTCCGGCCAGCATTTTGGATCCGTCGAAATGCATGATCCAGTTGGAATATGTGCCGTACTCTTTAGGGAGTTCGGCCTCTGTCCATTCGGCGATGAAGTCGGCTAGGACTTGCGATTTAATTGCTCGTCGTGGTTTGTAGGTTATGTCGAACGGGAGGAGCTCTATGGCCCATTTGGCTATCCGGCCCGTTGCATCGCGGTTGTTGATAATATCATTGAGTGGTACTTCCGAGGCTACTGTTATGGAACACTCTTGAAAGTAGTGACGTAGCTTCCGGGATGCCATGAACATCGCGTATGCGATCTTTTGGTAATGCGGGTACCGTGATTTGCATGGTGTAAGGACAATGGACACGTAGTAAACCGGCCTTTGAAGGGGGAATTTGTGTTCGTCCGTTGCCCGCTCGACGACGAGTACTGCGCTAACAACTTGATGAGTTGCGGCAATGTATAATAACATGGGTTCGCCAATGTTCGGCGCGGCCAGGACTGGGTTTGTTGCCAAGATGGCCTTTATCTCCTCGAGTCCGGCCGTGGCAGCTTCCGTCCACTCGAAGTGTTCGGTGCGCCTAAGGAGGCGGTAAAGGGGTAATGCCTTTTCTCCCAAGCGGGAGATAAAGCGGCTTAAGGCCGCCACGCATCTGGTGAGTTTCTGTATTTGTTTGAGGTCTTTTGGGACATCCAATTGTGACAAAGCTCGGATTTTAGCTGGATTTTCTTCAATTCCTCTACCGGATACAATGAAGCCCAGTAGCTTTTCGGCTGGAACGCCGAAAATGCATTTTTCCGGATTGAGCTTAATGTCGTATTTTCGGAGGTTGTCGAATGTGAGCCTCAAGCCGTCTACTAGAGATTCGACATGTCTTGATTTAACGACCACATCATCTACATACGCCTCCACTGTTTTGCCGATCTGATTTGTCAGACATGTTTGAATCATGCGCTGATATGTCGCGCCGGCGTTTTTTAGTCCAAAGGGCATCATGTTGAAGCAGAATAGGCCGTATGGTGTGATGAATGCTGTTGCGGCTTGGTCTGATTCTGCCATCTTGATTTGATGGTAACGGGGGTATGTGTCGAGGAAACACAGGGAATCGTGTCCTGCGGTGGCATCGATGATTTGATCTATTCGAGGGAGGGGAAAAGGATCCTTTGGGCAAGCCTTATTGAGGTCTTTGAAGTCGACACACAGGCGCCAGGATTTGTCCTTCTTTGGTACAATCACCATGTTTGCTATCCAGTCCGGGTGTTTTATATCTCTGATGAATCCGGCCTCCAATAACTTGGCTAGCTCCTCTCCCATAGCCTGTCTCTTTGGTTCAGAGAAACGCCGAAGGGTTTGTTTGACAGGTTTGAATCCTTGCTGGATATTTAAACTGTGTTCTGCCAGCCTGCGTGGGATTCCTGGCATATCTGAGGGGTGCCAAGCGAAAATGTCCCAGTTCTCTCGTAGGAACTCTCGTAGTGCGACGTCTACATCAGGGTTCAGTCGTGCCCCAATGGAGGCTGTTTTATTGGGGTCCGTAGGGTGGACCTGGAATTTGACTATTTCGTCCGCTGGTATGAAGGATGTAGATTTGGATCTCTTATCGAGTATCACATCGTCCCTGTTAATCGTGGATCGCAGCGCAGTCAGTTCTTCGGCCGCTAAGGTTTCTGATAGTGCCTCGAGGGCCAATGCGGCTGTCTTGTTTTCGGCGCGGAGTGCTATGTCCGGATCACTAGCGAGAGTGATAATTCCGTTCGGCTCAGGCATCTTAAGCTTCATGTACCCGTAATGGGGTATGGCTTGGAAAACTGTAAAAGCCTCCCGCCCTAGTATAGCGTGGTATCCGCTTTTGAACGGGGCTACCTGGAACGTGATCTGTTCGGACATGAAATTATCCGGCGTGCCGAACACCACATCTAGTGTGATTTTTCCGGTGCAGCATGCTTCCTGACTGGGAATTATTCCTCTAAAAGTTGTGCTGCTTCGCTCAATGCGGTTCTAGTCTATTTCCATCTTTTGGAGGGTTTCCTCGTAGATGAGGTTCAATCCGCTGCCTCCGTCCATGAGTACCTTTGCGAGGCGACAGCCGTCCACTATGGGACTGAGGACCAGTGCGGCTGGTGCTTTGGCTGTTCGAAATTTAGGTTCGTCACTCGCATTGAAGGTGATAGCAGTATTACTCCATGGGTTTATTGTCGCTACTTGATAGACTTCGGTGAGGCTGCGAAGTGTTCTTTTTCGCATGTTATTCGTTGCAAAAGTCTCAAAGACTGTGAGAACGGAGCTGAAATTCCTTGGCTGGTTTCCTTCGACCTCTGGAATTAGGAGGTCCTCGCCAATTTTGGCCACCTGCCGGAGTATCCAACATGCCCTGAGGCTGTGGGTTGGGGTGGCGTCCGCTGCACTATGAATCTTGTAGGGTCCATCTAGCCACTTTTCCAGTACGATTCCATGCCCCCTAGAGGGTTTTGATTTTTTAGTGTTTAGTCCGGGCGCCTTACTGCGGTGCGCCTTCTTGATTCGGACGGGATTGCTTCTCAAGGCTGGATTATCCCAAAATTCAATTTCGGTTTTCCAAGCACTTTCCATGGCACAATATTTTTGTACTAGGGACGCCAGGTCAGCAAAGCGTGTGATATTACAATGACTCATGGCGTTGAGTATTCCCTTGTCCGTGCAGTTACTGCAAAAGATTGAAATCGCGTCTTCCTCGCGACAGTCCTTTGTCCTGTTCATAAGTAGGAGGAATCTGGCCCAGTAATGATGTACTGTTTCTTCGGGCATCTGCCTAATTTGGGAGAGATCGCTTAAGATCGGGTGGTCGGGCGTCGTTGAATCTGAGACTTCGCCCGGTTTGCTATTCGGAAGCCGAAGAACTTCCGGATTCTGAGATCCGGAGTCTTGGACGTTATCCGATTCGCCTGATTTTAGGCTCAGGTCTTGGATTGTACCCTCCCCTCCGCGGATATCCGGCATGGAAGGTTCAGGAATTCGGACGTGGCTAGTCCTTAAGATAGATGAAGGGTCGCCGCATTGTGTTTCCACCACAGCAACGTGGTGGGTGACTTGGGGAGAGTTAATTTCCCTTAGATCAGGTTTAAGCCCAACCTGGTCGTAATTTGTAGCGACCCCCAGGGCGGCGATGCGATCCAAGAGCTCGTTTACGGAAGAGAGCTCCATCGGATCCAGCTGCTCGGCAAGTTCCGGACTGACGTGGAGGTTGCTTTTGATGACCCGAGAGGTCACCGTCGGCGCAGCGGCCGAACAGGCGGTCATGAGAAAACCACCTAGCCGGAGGGTTTGGCCGATAGCCAAGGCTCCCTTAGTAACGGCGCCATCTTTAAAGACGGGAAAAGGCATCCTTCCTGATCGCGACGGCACAGAGGAACTCTCAATGAAAGCACCAATGTCGGTGTTAAAACCGGCGGATCTCGGGTAGGGGGTCCCGAACTGTGCGTCAAGGTCGGATGGTAACAGGAGACAAGGGGCACTTTATTTTACCTAGGTTCGGGCCCTCTCGGTGGAGGTAAAACCCTACTCCTGCTAGATTAATATTGATGATATGGGTAGTACAAGAGTGGATCTACCACGAGATCAAGGAGGCTAAACCCTAGAAGCTAGCCTATGGTATGATTGTGTATGATGATGGTTGTCCTACGGACTACAACCCTCCAGTTTATATAGACACCGGATAGGGTTAGGGTTACACAGAGTCGGTTACAATGGTAGGAGATCTTGAATATCCGCACGCCTAGCTTGCCTTCCACGCCAAGAAAAGATCCTTCCGGACACGGGACGAAGTCTTCAATCTTGTATCTTCATAGTCCTGGAGTCCGACTGAAGGTATAGTCCGGCTATCCGAACACCCCCTAATCCAGGACTCCCTCAGTGCCCCCACTGGTTCAGTTAACACTCGGCGAAACCTTTTTGGCGCGAGTGTAAAAAAAACAAGCTCTTCAGACTATAGTCGACTGCCAGCAGTGGACCACGGTCTCGGGGACTACACCCAGTGGGTGCACTTAGCGTGCCCCCACTGGTTCAGTTTACACTCGACACGGCCAGACCAGACCGAGTGAAGGAATTAAAATTTCAAGACTACTGTCGACTGCCCGCAGTCCACCATAGTCTCGGGGACTACACCCAGTGGGTGCACTCAGCGTGCCCCCACTAGTCCAAAAATTTAATACTCAGTTAAAAGTCAAAACACCCAGTGGGTGTACAGATACAAAGATCCTCGGAAAGAGAATTTTCAGGTACCATATCCTAAGAGAACAAGCCAAGAGAGTCAGTCGACATGCTGCTAACCTGAACATTGCTTTGGAGAGCCGAGCTGGCATCATAGGCGGCCTGACTGGCATCCCGCACCGTCTTCATCTTTTCCATCATAATACCTGCTTGGCGTATGGCTTCTTTGGCAGCATTCACTTCGTCTTCTGGGATGTGATGGGTGGCAAAAACTGAAGGTGGATCGGCAGGAGCTTGAACAGTCGATGAAGAAGGCAGAGCACTCGACAGTGGTACGGCGAAGGTAACAGAAGCCCGATTGGCATCACCAACGTCCTGAACGACCGGTTCCACCATCGGCGTCGACTGTGGTGTCCTGTCTGCAGGATTTTTCCTATATTTCCTCATCAAAGGCCTCTCTGGCTCCTCATCATCATCGTCGGGGAGGTCAATGATGTTGGGAGCTGCTTAAAGATCAGTCGCCAAAATTTACATCACCCAATGGTATATACTACAGTTGAATCGACCAAATAAAGACATAATGACACAGGTCTTACCCAGATTAGAGGTGACCGCATCCTCCATTGCCTCATCCTCATCCCTATAAGCTGAAGTCCCGGAAGTAGCAGCGCTGCTAGTTTCAAGATTCGTCCGGTCAAATCAAGAGAAAAATAAACAACACGGAGTGTCGAGTGAATACAAAGGGAGACACTCACGCAGAAGCGACGAGGATGTCAATCTTAATCTTCGGCAATGCCTTCCGAGGCTTCTGCACTACAACCCTGGGCTGCTTTGGCGCTTTCTCAGTCAGGGTCGGTGAAGATGTCCGAGGACGCTTTGAAGACTGGCCAGTCTGGGCAATCGCCTTTTCACGGGCGCTCGCTCGGTCTTGGTCGACCTTGGATCGCCTCTCCCTGCGAGGAGGCGACTCGACTTCTTCTTCGTCACTTGAGTCGTCACTCTCCTAGTTCCCCTCTCCGCCAGAATGCCAGTCGCCACTGTCGCCGTCGCTCGCCTCCCCTTCCGGGTCTTGCTCTTGTTCTCCGTTGGGCATCGAGTACATTTCGATAAGGGTGTGGAAGAAAAACAAGCAGAACAAAAGTCAGTCGACGAAGCATAAATAGCTGCATGATTAAAATCACAGTCGAAAGCTCGGAATTGAACCTTGTCTGGTACGTGGGACTGGTCGAGTGGACGAATTCTCCTGGCTCCCCTAGGGTTGTCTTTGTTCCCAGTGATGCTCGTCAGCCACCCCTCTAACGTGGCATCCTCGACCTCCTCCGGGTTGATCCGAGTGGTGTCCTCAGTGCCTGAATACATCCACATCGGATGGTCTCGAGCTTGAAGTGGCTGGATGCGTCGCCGGAGGAAGACCTCCAAGAGATCCATACCAGTCACCCCGTCACGTATAAGCTGGACAACCCGTTCGACCAGCACCTTAACCTGCGCCTTCTCCTCCGGGATCACCTTCAAAGAGGAGAGCTTCCTCACTCGGTCCATGGAAAAAGGAGGGAGTCCAGTCGACTGCCCTGGCGTCGGCTGGTCTTTGCAGTAGAACCAGGTCGACTGCCATCCACGGACCGAGTCGGGAAGGACCATGGTCGGAAAAGAACTTTTACCTCTCATTTGAATCCCAAGACCCCCGCACATCTGGATCACTTGTGTTCTCTCGTCACTCGGATTGGCCTTTTTCACCGTCTGGGAGCGACAGGTGAAAATGTGCTTGAAAAGGCCCCAATGAGGTCGACAACCCAAGAAATTCTCGCACAAAGACACGAAAGTAGCGAGATACACAATTGTGTTGGGAGTGAAGTGGTGGAGTTGTGCCCCAAAGAAATTCAGAAATCCCCGAAAGAAAGGGTGGGGAGGCAAGGAAAACCCACGGTCGACGTGGGTAGCAAGGAGAACGCGCTCACCCTCCCGAGGCTGCGGCTCGGACTCCTTCCCCGGGAGCCGCGCCGATCCGTGGGGGATCAGTCCCCCATCGGCCAGGTCGTCGAGTTCTTCTCGACGAATCGTCGAGCGGATCCAGTCGCCCTGGATCCAGCCCTGCGGCAGGCCGGCCCTCGAGGAAGATCCGCCCCGGCTGGACTTCTTCCCCTTCCCCTTCGCCGTCGCCTTCTTCGACCGCTCCAGAGCCACCGTCTTCTCTTTCCCCATCGTCGCCGGCGAGACACGCACAGAGCAGCGGCACTGGGGCGAAAGCAAGCGCGGCGGAGAAGTCCGAGGAGGAGAGGAGGAAATGGGAACGCACTGTTCCGAAACCCCGGCCCGACACCTTATATGGGGTTACTTCTGAGTGACTGACTTGTAGGCCTGGGCGATCCTATCAAATCCCGCAACAGTCGCGCGCGCGATATGTGGTGAAAAAGGTGGCACGGAAATTGAGGCAGCCCTGCCTTATCCCATCCAATTACTGCGTCCTCCTCCGTCCCGCGCGCATCCTAAAATTCGAATCCTGCGGAATCCGCGGACAGCAGAACAACTTGTCAGGTGGAAGATCTCCTCCACATCATCACTCGGAGCTCTTCCAGTAAAGAAACTCACTCGACGAAAAACTAAGAATGGATCAAGGCGACTGAAAAAGAAGTTGGTGTCGTCACCTCAGTTCATTGATCCAGAAGAAAGTACGTTCGTAGCACAAAAATGGGTCGGAAGTGTTCTCAACTCCTTCCCCACTCAAACCTCGATCCATTCGGGGGCTAATGATGAAGCTATGTACCTAGGGTAGGGTCATGGACCTGTTAAAGATATCCTCCCCAAGGACATCCCTAAAAGAACCAGAAACATTTGAAGAAGAATCATCATCCACTCGACCATGAAGCAATGTTCCACTCGACAGTCTTGAAGACACTCGACCGTGTAGACAATCACTCGACCATCGGGAGGTCTAAGGCCACTCTGCTCTGCAATGGTCGGGAATTAAGTCATAGCTTTATGGTCATTATGTATCTTTATTGCTGGCGTTACCAGTAACACCCCTTTCTTAATGTACAATGAACTCTGTGTAACGGAGGGAAGCTGGGGTCCTGGCGCACTCCATATAAGCCACCCCCTCCTCTCGGACAAGGGTTCGCACCCCCTGTAACTCACACGCAGATAATCCAGTCGACCGCCTCTGGGCTCCGAGACGTAGGGCTATTACTTCCTCCGAGAAGGGCCTGAACTCGTAAACCTTGCGTGTACAACTCCTCCATAGCTGAGATCTTGCCTCTACATTCCTACCCCCTATTCTACTGTCAGACTTAGAACCACGACACCCACCGCATGGTGTAGAACTGTACTGAGGCGTGTCACGCCCCACACGGATGGTACCTTGGTCGGTGCTGACAAGACAAATGTTCGTTACTGGAGAGAAGGTAATGACACTTCAACAAGCGTTTAATCCACTCACCTACCTGGCTAGAACTAGGGTAGTTTTTTAGCAGCTAATTAAGCTATTGTGGTACCCCTTGAGCTATAATAGGAGGACCAGGCTATAGAGAGAAAAAGGTTTTTCTTAGACTAGATAAAAGAGATCTATTCAAGGTTGGAAATTTGGTAGGACACCAGTAGGAGCACACAATGCTTCCTGTTCCCGATAAGGACTTGTAGCTCGCCATCCACCAAACATAAACACACACAAAGCAGGAGTAGGGTATTACGCAACCATGCGGCTCGAACCTGGGTAAATCATCGTGTCACATCATGCATTTAGGTAGTGTAGTTCCTCGCTTCGCGCCCCATACACAAACTAGAAAAAGGACGTCTCAAGTCCATGGTGTCACGCGTGTGTTCTGCACACGCCTGCCGACATCTGGCGCGCCAAATAGGGGGGACGCTCGTGCAGATCTACACCGACAAAGTTGTCAGCGTCTTTGGTGACGCCAGATCTATCATCATCTTAATCAACCCCTTCATCACCAATCAAGGATGGCCAAGGTGCGGTTTCCTAAGGCTGTAGCCATGCCTTCCGACATCTGCAGAAGCTTCGTCCCTGTCGGTGAAAAGAGGGTGCCGTGACTCGCCCCGGAAGGACCACATGTCTGGCAAGCCCCGGGCTGTGCGGTTCACTCCCACTGGCGGCAAGGTGGGACATCACCTGTGGTGCCCACATGTGGCTACCACCGAGGGAAGGATCTGGCGGTGGCTCGTCCCACCTACATCTCGCTTCGCTACCTCAAGCAGAAACCAGGCGAGTCACTTCGGGAGTACATCCAACGCTTTCGCCGAGTGGAGGACGGAATCCACAGGCTGCCTGCTGCCTTCGTCATCACGACCTTCTACTTTAACATCCGCAACACTCGGGTACGTAAAGTGATGGCGCTCACTGGGTGCACACCGTAGCAGAGCTTTATGCTCTTGCTTAAAGTGCACCCGCGCGGAGGAAGCCAACAACCTTTGGGGGGTTGGCGGATGCGAGCTTGCTGTTATGATACCAGGTTCAGCGCTATAGCCAACGTTCATGGGGCCGGAGCTGGTAAGTCTCTGTCATATCTATAATTTTTATTGTTCCATGCCAATATTATACAACTTCTATATACTTTTGGCAACATTTTATATTATTTCCTGGGACTAACATATTGATTCAGTGCCCAGTGCCAGTTCCTATTTGTTGCATGTTTTTTGTTTCCCAGAATATCCATATCAAACGAAGTCCAAATGCGATAAAAGTGCACGGAGATTTTTTTGGAGTACATGTGATTTTTGGCAGGTGGAAAATCAACACAAACGGAGGCCCACGGCCTCCACAGGACACATGGGCGCGCCAGCATCCCCGACGCGTGGTAGTGCCTTATGGGCACCCCGTAAGTCAGTTGGGGCTCTTCTTCAGGCGCAAGGAAGCTTATTTTCGAAAAAAAAATGTTAAAATTTCAGCGTAATCGGAGTTACGGATCTCCGTATATTTAAGAAACGGTGAAAGGCTAGAAAACGGGAACGCGAGACAGAAGATAACATAGAGATAGCTCCAATCTCGGAGGGGCTCCCGCCCCTTCGCCTCCATGGGGGCCGTGGACTAGAGGGGGAACTCTCCTACCATCTAGGGGGAAGCCAAGGAAGAAGAAGAAGGAGGGGGTCTCTCTCCCTCTCTCTCCCGGTGGCGCTGGAGTGTCGCCGAGTTAAGGATCATGACGACGATCTACATCAACAACCTTGCTACCATCAACACCGACTTTCTCCCCCTCTATGCAGTGGTGTAACCTCTCTATTCCTGCTGCAATTCTCTACTTAAACATGGTGCTCAACACTATATATTATGATCCAATGATATATGTTTGAGTAGATTTGTTTTGTCCTATGGGTTGATTGATGATCAAGATTGGTTTGAGTTGCATATTTTATTTTGGTGTTGTCCTATGGTGCCCTCTGTGTCATGCAAACGTGAGGGATCCCCGCTGTAGCTAGGGTGTTGCAATACGTTCATGATTGGCTTATGGTGGGTGGTGTGACTGACAGAAGCATAGACCCGAGTAAGTGGGTTGTTGCATATGGGATAAATAGGACTTGATACTTAATGCTATGGTTGGGTTTTACCTTGATGATCTTTGGTAGTTGTAGATGCTTGCTAGAGTTCCAATCATAAGTGCATATGATCCAAGTCGAAAAGTATGTTAGCTCATGCCTCTCCCTCATATAAAATTGCAATAATGATCACCGGTCTAGTTATTAATCACCTAGGGACAAATAACTTTCTTTTGTGACGAAAGCTTTCTACTAAACTACTACTTTTATTATCTTGCAATTTATTCGTAGTTTCATTCTCGCCTAGTTTTATTCTTGTTCTAGGTAAAGCAAACGTTAAGTGTGCGTAGAGTTGTATCGGTGGTTGATAGAAATTGAGGGAATATTTGTTCTACCTTTAGCTCCTCGTTGGGTTCGACACTCTTATTTATCGAAAAATACTACAAACGACCCCATATACTTGTGGGTTATCAAGAGCTACTTGGGAGGCCAGTCGAACTGATGAACTCCTTCGTCATCAAGATTGATCAGGCCGGAGACGGGTTCCACAGGTTAGCATGGACCTTGACCCGATCGGCGCCTGATTAGCAAGCACTGAAGCACCCCTTTGGAGTCAAGATCTAGCACCTTGTGTGTTGAATAAGCTAAGCACTCCTGTTAAAATTATGTAGGCGTTAAGCCATTACCTCATGCAAACATGTGCCAAGAATGTCTATTTCGGGATATGAAGTGCGACCATCCCATTAAGCTATAAGTTTAATAATTAGTGTGGTGACTATATCTCTAGTTCTCTAAAATACCACCTCGATCCATGACTCGGGAAGTGGAATGTACGTTGTGAAAGCTCCCGTTTTAGCTGGGTACTTTTTCTACTTATAGTTTAACTCGATGTGCCCCAACTTTTCTTTATTCCGGAGGGTGTTTTCTGGGCGGCCTTTCATTTTGTATAAGTTCGTTTATGTTTCAAAGCACCGCATCTAAAACCTCGTATTTATCATCTTTGTCAAAGGCATTGAGAATGAAGCGAGGCCACACGATATATCGGATAATACCTCATTACCATCACTATCGAAACATGCTTCCCGACGGGGGTAATATGGGAACAAGCCTATTGCAAAAGTTCTTCCTGAAGGAAATATGCCCTAGAGGCAATAATAAAGTTGTTATTTATATTTCCTTATATCATGATAAATGTTTATTATTCATGCTAGATTTGTATTAACCGGAAACTTAGTGCATGTGTGAACATAGACAAAACAGAGTGTCCCTAGTATGCCTCTACTAGACTAGCTCGTTAATCAAAGATGGTTAAGTTTCCTAACCATAGACATGTGTTGTCATTTTATGAACGGGATCACAACATTCGAGAATGATGTGATGGACAAGACCCATCCGTTAGCTTCCATAATGATCGTTAAGTTTCATTGCTATTGCTTTCTTCATGACTTCTACATATTTCTCTGACTATGAGATTATGCAACTCCCGAATACCGAAGGAACACCTTGTGTGCTATCAAACATCACAACGTAACTGGGTGATTATAAACATGCTCTACAGGTATCTCCGAAGGTGTTTGTTGGGTTGGCATAGATCGAGATTAGGATTTGTCACTCCGAGTATCGGAGAGGTATCTCTGGGTCCTCTCGGTAATGCACATCACTATAAGCCTTGCAAGCAATGTGACTAATGAGTTAGTTATAGGATGATGCACTACGGAACGAGTAAAGAGACTTGCCGGTAATGAGATTGAACTAGGTATGACGATACCGACGATCGAATCTCGGGCAAGTAACATACATATGACAAAGGGAATAAACGTATGTTGTTATTACGGTTTAACCGATAAAGATCTTCATAGAATATTTAGGAACCAATATGAGCATCCAGGTTCCGCTATTGGTTATTGACCGGAGATGTGTCTCGGTCATGTCTACATAGTTCTCGAACCCATAGGGTCCGCACGCTTAACGTTCGATGACGATTTGTATTATGTATTGTGTGTTTTGGTGAACGAAGTTTTTTCGGAGTCCCGGATGAGATCACAGACATGACGAGGAGTCTCTAAATGGTCGAGAGGTAAAGATTGATATATTTTAAGGTTATGTACGGACACCAGAATGGTTCCGAAGAGGTTCGGGGATTTTCGGAGTACCGGGAGGTTATCGGAACCCCCTGGGAAAGTTAATGGGCCTCATGGGCCATAGTAGAGAGAAGGAGGCAGTCCACAAGAGGTGGCGCGCGCCCCCCATAGTAGTCTGAGTTGGACAAGGGGTGGGGGCGCGGCCCCCCTTTCCTTCTCCCTCTCCCCCTCTTTCCCCTTTCCACTCTCCATTGGAAGAAAGGGGGGAGCCGACTTGGACTAGGAGTCCTAGTGGGACTCCCCCCACTTGGAGCGCCCCTAGGGCCGGCCGGCCTCCCCTCCCCTCCTTTATATATGTGTGCACGGGGCACCCCAAAGGCACATCAATTGTTCTCTTAGCCATGTGCGATACCCCCCTCCACAGTTTACTCTTCCGGTCATAGCGTCGTAGTGCTTAGGCGAAGCCTTGCGCAGATCACATCACCATCACCGTCACTATGCCGTCGTGCGAACGGAACTCTCCCTCGACCCTCTGCTAGATCAAGAGTTCGAGGGACGTCATCGAGCTGAACGTGTGCTGAACTTGGAGGTGCCGTACGTTCGGTACTAAGATCAGTTGGATCGTGAAGACGTTCGACTACATCAACCGTGTTAAACTAACGCTTCTGCTTTCGGTCTACGAGGGTACTTGGACACACTCTCCCCCTCCCATTTCTATGCATCTCCTAGATAGATCTTGCATGATCATAGGATTTTTTTTGAAATTCCATGCTACGTTCCCCAACAGTGGCATCAGAGCCAGGTCTATGCGTAGATGATATGCACGAGTAGAACACAAAGAGTTGTGGGCGATAATAGTCATGCTGCTTACCACCAACATCTTATTTTGATTCGGCGATATTGTTGGATGAAGCGGCCCAGACCAACATTACATGACCATGTTCATGAGAACGGTTCTACCGACGTGCTTTGCACACAGGTGGCTGGCGGGTGTTTGTTACTCCAACTTTAGTTGAATCGAATTTGACTATAGTCGTTCCTTGTTGAAGGTTAAAACAACACACTTGACGAAAAATCATTGTGGTTTTGATGCGTAAGTAAGAACGGTTCTTGCTAGAAGCCCGTAGCAGCCATGTAAAACTTGCAACAACAAAGTAGAGGACGTCTAACTTGTTTTTGCAGGAAATGTTGTGATGTGATGTGGTCAAGACATGATGAGATATAAATTGTTTTATGAATGAACATGTTTTGTAAAAGTTATCGTCAACTGGCTGGAGCCTTATGGTTGTCACTTTATTGTATGAAATGCAAATCACCATGTAATTGCTTTACTTTATCACTAAGCGGTAGCGATAGTCGTAGAAGCAATAGTTGGCGAGACGACAACAACGCTACAATGGAGATCAAGGTGTCAAGCCGGCAACGACAGAGATCTTGACAGTGCTTTGGAGATGGAGATCAAAGACACAAGATGATGATGGCCATATCATGACACATATTTTGATTGCATGTGATGTTTATCCTTTATGCATCTTATTTTTCTTAGTACGGTGGTAGCATTATAAGATGATCCCTCACTAAATTTCAAGGTACAAGTATTATCCCTGAGTGTGCACCGTTGCTACAGTTCGTCGTGCCGAGACACCACGTGATGATCAGGTGTGATAAGCTCTACGTTCACATACAACAGGTGTAAGCCAGTTTTGCACACACAGAATACTCAGGTTAAACTTGACGAGCCTAGCATATGCAGATATGGACTCGGAACACTAAGGTTGAAAGGTCGAACGTGAATCATATAGTAGATATGATCAACATAGTGATGTTCACCATTGAAAACTACTCCATCTCACGTGATGATCGGACATGGTTTAGTTGATACGGATCACGTGATCATTTAGATGACTAGAGGGATGTCAATCTAAGTGGGAGTTCTTAAGTAATATGATTAATTGAAATTTAATTTATCATGAACTTAGTCCTGATAGTTTTTGCATATCTATGTTGTTGTAGGTCAATGGCCCATGCTACCGTTCCCTTGAATTTTAATGCGTTCCTAGAGAAAGCTAAGTTGAAATATGATGGTAGAAACTACACGGACTGGGTCCATAACTTGAGGATTATCCTGATTGCTGCACAGAAGAATTACGTCCTGGAAGCACCGCTAGGTGCAAGACCTGCTGCAGGAGAAACTCCGGACATTATGAATGTGTGGCAGACTAAAGCTGATGACTACTGGATAGTTTAGTGTGCCATGCTTTACAGATTAGAATCGGGACTTCAAAGACATTTTGAACGCCATGGAGCATATGAGATGTTCCAGGAGTTGAAGTTAATATTTCAAGCAAATGCCCGAGTTGAGATATATGAAGTCTCCAACAAGTTCTATAGTTGCAAGATGGAGGAGAATAGTTCTGTCAGTGAACACATACTCAGAATGTCTGGGTACCATAACCACTTGACTCAGCTGGGAGTTAATCTTCCTGACGATAGTGTCATTGACAGAGTTCTTCAATCACTGCCACCAAGCTATAAAGGCTTCGTGATGAACTATAATATGCTAGGGATGGAAAAGACAATTCCCGAGCTCTTCGTGATGCTAAAGGCTGCGGAGGTAGAAATCAAGAAGGAGCATCAAGTGTTGATGGTTAACAAGACCACTAGTTTCAATAAAAAGGGCAAAGGGAAGAAGGGGAACTTTAAGAAGAATAGCAAGCAAGTTGCTACTCCTGGGAAGAAGCCCAAGTCTGGACCCAAGCCTGAAACTGAGTGCTTCTACTGCAAAGGGACTGGTCACTGGAAGGGGAACTGCCCCAAGTATTTGGCGGATAATAAGGATGGAAAAGTGAAAGGTATATTTGATATACATGTTACTGATGTGTACCTTAGTAATGCTTGTAGTAGCACCTGGGTATTTGACACTGGTTTTGTTTTTGCAACTCGGAATAGGGGCTACGGATTAAACGAAGATTGGCTAAGGACGAGGTGACGATGCGCATTGGAAATGGTTCCAAGGTCGATGTGATCGCCGTCGGCACGCTACCCCTACATCTACCTTCGGGATTAGTTTTAGACCTAAATAATTGTTATTTGGTGCCAGTGTTGAGCATGAACATTATACTTGGATCTTGTTTAATGCGGGAATTCATTTAAATCAGAGAATAATGGTTGTTCTATTTATATGAGTAATATCTTTTATGGTCATGCACCCTTGATGAGTGGTCTATTTTTGTTGAACCTC
Source organism: Aegilops umbellulata (assembly GCA_032464435.1). Taxonomy (NCBI): domain Eukaryota; kingdom Viridiplantae; phylum Streptophyta; class Magnoliopsida; order Poales; family Poaceae; genus Aegilops; species Aegilops umbellulata. The sequence goes on from CP136054.1 coordinate 127,941,780, forward strand.
AATCGTAGTGATACACATATTCATAACATTGAAGCCAAAAGATGCAAAGTGAATAATGATAGTGCAACTTATTTGTGGCACTGCCGTTTAGGTCATATTGGTGTAAAGGGCATGAAGAAACTCCATGCTGATGGAATTTTGGAATCACTTGATTATGAATCACTTGATACTTGCGAACCATGCCTCATGAGCAAGATGACTAAGACTCCGTTCTCCGGAACAATGGAGCGAGCCACTGACTTATTGGAAATAATACATACTGATGTATGAGGTCCGATGAGTGTTGAGGCTCGCGGCGGGTATCGTTATTTTCTGACCTTCACAAATGATTTGAGCAGATATGGGTATATCTACTTAATGAAACATAAGCCTGAAACATTTGAAAAGTTCAAAGAATTTCAGAGTGAAGTGGAAAATCATCGTAACAAGAAAATAAAGTTTCTATGATCTGATTGTGGAGGTGAATATTTGAGTTACGAGTTTGGTCGTCATTTTAAACTATGTGGAATAGTTTCGCAACTCACGCCACCTGAACACCACAGCGTAATGGTGTGTCCGAATGTCGTAACCATACTTTATTAGATATGGTGCGATCTATGATGTCTCTTACCGATTTATCGCTAGCATTTTGGGGTTATGCTTTAGAGACGGCAACATTCACGTTAAATAGGGCACCTTCTAAATCCGTTGAGATGACACCGTATGAACCGTGGTTTAGCAAGAAACCTAAGTTGTCGTTTCTTAAAGATTGGGGCTGCGATGCTTATGTGAAAAAGCTTCAACCTGATAAGCTCGAACCCAAATCAAAGAAATGTGTCTTCATAGGATACCAAAAGGAAACTGTTGGGTACACCTTCTATCACAGATCCGAAGGCAAGATATTCGTTGCTAAGAATGGATCCTTTCTAGAGAAGGAGTTTCTCTCAAAAGAAGTGAGTGGAGGAAGTAGAACTTGATGAAGTAATTGTACCTTCTCCCGAATTAGAAAGTAGTTCATCACAGAAATCAGTTGTAGTGATTCCTACACCAATTAGTGAGGAAGTTAATGATGATCATGAAACTTCAGATGAAGTTACCACCGAACCTCGTAGGTCAACCAGAGTACGTTCCACACCAGAGTGGTACGGTAATCCTGTTCTGGAAGTCATGTTACTAGACCATGACGAACCTATGAACTTTGAGGAGCAATGATGATCCCAGACTTCGCGAAATGGCTTGAGGCCATGAAATCTGAGATGGGATCCATGTATGAGAACAAATTGTGGACTTTGGTTGACTTGCCTAATGATCGACAAACCATAGAGAATAAATGGATCTTCAAGAAGAAGACTGATGCTGACGGTAATGTTACTGTCTACAAAGCTCGAATTTTTGCGAAAGGTTTTTAACAAGTTTAAGGAGTTGACTATGATGATACCTTCTCACCCGTAGCGATGCTTAAGTCTGTCCGAATCATGTTAGCAATTGCCGGATTTTATGATTATGAAATTTTGCAAATGGATGTCAAAACTATATTCCTTAATGGATTTCTTAAAGAAGTGTTGTATATGATGCAACCAGAAGGTTTTGTCTATCCTAAAGGTGCTAACAAAGTGTGCAAGCTCCAGCGATCCATTTATGGACTGGTGCAAGCATCTTGGAGTTGGAATATACACTTTGATAGTGTGATCAAAGCATATGGTTTTATACAGACTTTTGGAGAAGCTTGTATTTACAAGAAAGTGAGTGGGAGCTCTGTAGCATTTCTAAGGATGACATATTGTTGATTGGAAATAATACAGAATTTCTGGATAGCATAAAAGGATACTTGAATAAGAATTTTTCAGTGAAAGTCCTCGGTGAAGCTGCATATATATTGGGCATCAAGATCTATAGAGATAGATCAAGACGCTTAATTGGAGTTTCACAAAGCACATACCTTGATAAAGTTTTGAAGAAGTTCAAAATGGACCAGTCAAAGAAAGGTTTTTGGCTTGTGTTACAAGGTGTGAAGTTGAGTCAGACTCAATGCCCGACCACTATAGATGATAGAGAGAAAATGAAAGTCATTCCCTATGCCTCAACCATAGGTTCTATCATCTAAGCAATGCTGTGTACCAGAACTGATGTGTGCCTTGCTATAAGTTTAGCAGGGAGGTAGCAAAGTAATCCAGGAGTGGATCACTTGACAGCGGTCAAGAACATCCTGAAATACCTGAAAAGTACTAAGGATATGTTTCTCGTTTATGGAGTTGACAAAGAGCTTGTCGTAGATGGTTACGTCAATGCAAGCTTTGACACTGATCCGGATGACTCCAAGTTACAAACCGGATACATATTTATATTGAATGGTGGAGCTGTCAGTTGGTGCAGTTCCAAGCAAAGCATCGTGGCGGGATCTACGTGCGGAGTGGAGTACATAGCTGCTCTGGAAGCAGGAAATGAAGGAGTCTGGATGAAGGAGCTCATTTCCGATCTAGGTGTAATACCTAGTGCATCAGGTCCAATGAAAATCTTTTGTGACAATACTGGAGCAATTGTCTTGGCGAAGGAATCCAGATTTCACAAGAGAACCAAATACATCAAGAGATGCTTCAATTCCACCCACAATCAAGTCAAGGAGGGAGACATAAAAATTTGCAAAATACATACGGATCTGAATGTTGTAGACCCGTTGACTGAGCCTCCTCCACGAGCAAAGCATGATCAGCACCAAGACTCCATGGGTGTTAGAATCATTACTATGTAATCTAGATTATTAACTCTAGTGGAAGTGGGAGACTGAAGGAATTATGCCCTAGAGGCAATAATAAAGTTGTTATTTATATTTCCTTATATCATGATAAATGTTTATTATTCATGCTAGAATTGTATTAACCGGAAACTTAGTGCTTGTGTGAATACATAGACAAAACAGAGTGTCCCTAGTATGCCTCTACTTGACTAGCCCGTTAATCAAAGATGGTTAAGTTTCCTAACCATAGACATGTGTTGTCATTTGATGAACGGGATCGCATCATTAGGGAATGATGTGATAGACAAGACCCATCTGTTAGCTTAGCATAATGATATTTAAGTTTTATTGCTATTGCTTCCTTCGTGTCTTATACATATTCCGTCGACTATGAGATTATGCAACTCCTGAATACCGGAGGAACACCTTGTGTGCTATCAAATGTCACAACGTAACTGGGTGATTATAAAGATGCTCTATAGGTGTCTCCGAAGGTGTTTGTTGAGTTGGCATAGATCGAGATTAGGATTTTTCACTCCGAGTATCGTAGAGGTATCTCTAAGCCCTCTCGGTAATGCACATCACTATAAGCCTTGCAAGCAATGTGACTAATGAGTTAGTTACGGGATGATGCACTATGGAACGAGTAAAGAGACTTGGCAGTAATGAGATTGAACAAAGTATGATGATACCGACGATCGAATCTCGGGCAAGTAACATACCCGAGGACAAAGGGAATAAACGTATGTTGTTATGACAGTTTGACCGATAAAGATCTTCGTAGAATATGTAGGAACCAATATGAGCATCCAATATCCGCTATTGGTTATTGACCGGAGATGTGTCTCGGTCATGTCTACATAGTTCTCGAACCCATAGGGTCCGGACACTTAACGTTCAATGACGATTTGTATTATGACTTGTGTGTTTTGTGACCGAAGTTTTATCGGAGTCCCGGATGAGATCACGGACATGACGAGGAGTCTCGAAATGGTCGAGAGGTAAAGATTGATATATTGGAAGATTATGTACAGACTTCGGAATGGTTCCGAAGAGGTTCAGGGATTTTTGGAGTACCGGGAGGTTATCGGAACCCCCCGGGAAAGTTAATGGGCCTCATGGGCCATACTGGAGAGAAGGAGGGAGGCCACACGAGGTGGCGCCCCCCCATAGTAGTCTGAATTGGACTAGGGGTGGGGGGCATGGCCCCCCTTTTCTTCTCCCTCTCCCCCTCTTTCCGCTTCCTCCCTCTCTGTTGGAAGGAAGGGGGGAGCTGACTAGGACTAGGAGTCCTAGTGGGACTCTCTCGACTTGGCGCGCCCCTAGGGCCGGCCGGCCTCCCCTCCCCTCCTTTATATACGTGGGCAGGGGCACCCCAAAGGCACATCAATTGTTCTGTTAGCCGTGTGCTGTGCCCCCCTCCACAGTTTACTCCTCCGGTCATAGCGTCGTAGTGCTTAGGCGAAGCCCTGAGCGAATCACATCACCATCATCGTCACCATGCCGTCGTGCTGACAGAACTCTCCCTCGACCCTCTGCTGGATCAAGAGTTCGAGGGACGTTGTCGAGCTGAATGTGTGCAGAACTCGGAGGTGCCGTACGCTCGATACTAAGATCGGTTGGACCGTGAAGACGTTCAACTACATCAACCGCATTAAACTAACACTTACGCTTTCAGTCTACGAGGGTACGTGGACCCCCTCTCGTTGCTATGCATCTCCTAGATAGATTTTGCGTGATTGTAGGAATTTTTTTGAAATTGCATGCTACGCTCCCCAACACTTCCCCACGGCACAGAGCAACATGCGTTCCCGGGGGAAAGAGAGAAACCATTAAAAACTTTACACCCCTGCGTTAACCTATGGATCCAATGCCCTTAACTCTACTATTGGCACCATGAATTCACTCCTAGGGTGTTTCCCGTAGTGCGATCCCAGGATTGAAGGGCCATTTAGTTAAGTTGGAGGCATTGTTGAACCTCACAGTATAAAATTTCGTCGATTCAATGAAAAAACCTTGGCGAGGAAACAGGAAACGGCGCCTAAAATCACTTTCTGTGATGGTCCACCGTCACGAGGTGTTTTCCTCGCGGGGCATCACCCTAGCCAACTTTGGCGACGTTCTCGCGTGATTTTGGGTGACGGTATTGGGCGTCACTAGGCATGTCCATTTTTAGGGACGGTAAGTGATACGTATCCATTGTATCTACTTTTCCAAACTCTTTTGCTATTGTTTTGGAGTCTAATTTGCATGGTTTGAATGGAACTAACCCGGACTGACGCTGTTTTCAGCAGAATTGCCTTGATGTTACTTTTGTGCAAAAATAAAAGTTCTCGGAATGACCTGAAAATTTACGGAGAATATTTTTGGAATAAATAAAAAATATTGGCGAAATAATCAACCAGAGGGGACCCACCAGCTGCCCACAAGGCTGGGGGGACGCGCCCCTGCGTTGTGGGTCCCCTAGATCTCCACCGACCTCAACTCCAACTCTATATATTCACGTTTGGGGAGAAAAAAATTAGGGAGAAGGATTCATATTGTTTTACGATATGGATCCGCCGTCACCCCTTATTCTTCATCGGGACGACAGATCTGGAGTCCGTTCGGGTCTCCGGAGAGGGGAAACTGTCGCCATCATCATCACCAACCTTCCTCCATCACCAATTTCATGATGCTCACCGCCGTGCGTGAGTAATTCCATTGTAGGCTTGCTGGACGGTGATGGGTTGGATGAGATTTATCATGTAATCGAGTTAGGTTTGTTAGGGTTTGATCCCTAGGATCCATTATCTGAGATTGATGTTGCTATGACTTTGCTATGCTTAATGCTTGTCACTAGGGCCCGAGTGCCATGATTTCAGATCTGAACCTATTATGTTTTCATGAATATATTTGTGTTCTTGATCCGATCTTGCAAGTTATAGACACCTACTATGAGTTATGATCCGCATACCCCAAGGTGACAATAATTGGGATTCTTTACGATGATTACCGTAGTTTGAGGAGTTCATGTATTCACTAAGTGCTAATGCTTTGTTCTGGTTCTCTATTAAAGGAGGCCTCAATATCCCTTAGTTTCCATTAGGACCCTGCTGCCACGGGAGGGTAGGACAAAATATGTCATGCAAGTTCTTTTCCATAAGCACGTATGACTATATACATAATACATGCCTACATTATATTGATGAATTGGAGCTAGTTCTATGTCACCCTAGGTTATAACTGTTGCATGATGAATGCCATCCGACATAATTATCCATCACTGATCCATTGCCTATGAGTTCGTTTCATATTGATCTTCGCTAAGTTACTTTTCCATTGCCACTGTTGCGATTGTTACAAAATTGCTGCTGTTACTTTTGTCACCATTACCGTTACTTCCATAATACTTTGCTGCAGATATTAAGTCTTTCAGGTGTGGTTGAATTGACAGCTCAACTGCTAATACTTGAGAATATTCTTTGGCTCTCCTTGTGTCGAATCAATAAATTTGGGTTGAATACTCTACCCTCAAAAACGGTTGCAATCCCCTATACTTGTGGGTTATCAAGACCTTTTTCTGGTGCCGTTGCCTGGGAGCATAGCTCTATTCTTTGAGTCACTTGGGATTTATATCTGTTGATCACTATGAGGAATCTGAAAAATAACAAACCAATATCTATCCCTCTACTACAAGGGGAGGTAAGGAACTGCTATATAGCTCTGCACTTGACTCACCTTTTGTTTTAAGTAAACTTTCAACACCTACACCTGCTATTGATTCCGATATGTCGCAAGTAATTGATGATGCCACTTCTACTATGCATGATGCTTATGATGATACTACTGCTTTGCTTGATAACAATGTGCCATTATGTGAATTTCTTGATGAACAACTTGCTAGGGTTAGAGAGAATGAAATTACCGAAACTGATGATAATATAGAAACTGAAGATTATGATTCTCCCCCTAGATATGAATTGCCTAAGGTACCTGAGGGTTATATTTTGGATGAAGAGACTGCTAGAGACTTTTCTCTTGCAATGATAGAGATGATCTTAAGAAACTGTTAGCTAAGCTGAAAGAAAAATCTCTGAATGCTAGAATGCAATATGATCGTAAGTTTTCTACTTCACCTATCTTTGTTACTGACAAGGATTATGAATTCTCTGTCGATCCTGAGTTAATTACTTTGGTTGAATCTGATCCTTTCCATGGTTATGAATCTGAAACTGTTGTGGCACATCTTACTAAATTGAATGATATAGCCACCCTATTTGCTCATTAGTAAAAAGAATTGCTATTACTATATTCTTAAGTTGTTTCCTTTCTCATTAAAGGGTGATGCTAAGATATGGTTTAATTCTCTTGCTTCTGGTTGTGTGCGTAGTCCCCAGGATATGATATATTACTTTTCTCAAAAATATTTTCCTGCTCATAAGAAACAAGCTGCTTTACAGGTAATATTTAAATTTGTGAAAATTGAAGAAGAGACTCTCCCACAAACTTGGTGGAGGCTTCTCCAGTTACTTAATGCTTTGCCCGATCATCCTCTCAAGTAAAATGAAATACTTGATATCTTTTATAATGGACTAACCGATGCTTCTAGGGATCACCTAGATAGTTGTGCTGGTTGTGTTTTTAGAGAATGAACTGTTGAGCAAGCTGAAAAACTATTGAATAATATATTGAGCAATGATAATGATTGGACTCTTCCTAAACCACCTCCTAAGCCAACTCCGAAGAAAGGAGGTATTCCATTTCTCAGTCCTGAAGATATGCAAGGGGCAAAGAAATCTATGAACTAAAAAGGTATTAAAGCTGAAGATGTTAAGAATTTACCGCCTATTGAAGTGATACATGGTCTTAATATTCCGACACAGGTAGTAGAGGTAAATTCTCTCTATATATTTGATGAAGGTGATATTCCTTATTAGAAGTCTGCTAGTCAATGCTTGGATGAATTTGATAACTTCATTGTTAAACAAGAAAACTTCAATGCTTATGTTAGTAGGCAATTGAAACATAATGTTTATATGCTTGAACGCTTGGGTGATTATATGTGTAGAACTGTTAATGATCTTAAGCTTATTAGTAAACATGCTTCTGTGGTAAAAACTCAAGTAGAACAAGTAATTAAGGCACAAGATGATTTGCTCAATGAGATGAATAGTAAGAACAATGATCGTGCTGCTAGAGTTATGACTAGAGGTGGTAAAATGACTCAGGAACCTTTGTATCCTGAAGGTCATCCTAAGAGAATTGAGAAAGATTCTTAGAGAATTAGTATTGATGCACCTAGTCCTTCTAATAAAAAGAAAAGGAAAACTGATAGGACTTTGCATGCTTCTAGTGAACCTGTTATAAACACACCTGAGAATCCCAGTGATATTTCTATTTCTGATGCCGAGACACAATCTAGAAATGAGCATGAACCTAGTGATAATGTCAATGATGATGTTCATGCTGATGCTCAACCTAGTAATGATAATGATGTGGAGATTGAACCTGCTATTGATCTTGATAACCCACAATCTAAGAATCAACGTTATAATAAGAGAGACTTTGTTGCTAGGAAGCATGGTAAAGAAAGACAACCATGGGTTCAGAAACCCATGCCCTTTCCTCCTAAACCATCCAAGAAAAAAGATGATGAGGATTTTGAGCGCTTTGTTGAAATTCTTAGACCTGTCTTTTTGCGCATGCGTTTGACTGGTATTCTGAAAATGTCTCCTTACGCCAAGTATATGAAAGATATTGTTACAAATAAAAGAAAGATACCGGAAGCTGAAATTTCCACCATGCTTGCTAATTATACTCTTAAGGGTGGAATACCACAGAAACTTGGAGATCTAGGAATACCAACTATACCATGCTCCATTAAAAGAAACTATGTTAAAACTGCTTTATGTGATTTGGGAGTCGGTGTTAGTGTTATGCCTTTCTCTTTGTATCTTAGACTTGAATTGAATAAGTTGACACCTACTGAAATCTCTTTGCAAATGGCTGATAAATCAAATGCTATACCCATCAATATTTGTGAGGATGTGCCTGTTGTGGTTGCAAACGTTACTATCTTAACGGACTTTGTTATTCTTGATATTCCCAAGGACGACATTATGTCGATCATCCTTGATAGACCCTTTTTGAATACTACAGGGGCTGTTATTGATTGCAACAAGGGCAATGTCACTTTCCATGTTAATGGTAATGAGCATACGGTACACTTTCTGAAGAAACGACCACAAGTGAATAGCATCAATTCTATTGGAAAAACCTCAACTATTTCTATTGGAGGTTTTGAATTCCCTCTTTCTACTATAAAAAATATATGATATTCTTATTGTTGGGGACATGCATATCCCCATTGAGGTAACCTAGTGTTATTCGAAAATTCTTCGGTTTCATGTCATTCGGAAGAAGTTTGTTAATAAGACTTGATCAACCTTGTTAATGGATTCCTTTTGATGGGCATAAGATGGGTGAATTTAGAAAGCACAACTTTTTATACCCACTTTTTACTTTCTGTTATTTATATTAAATAAAGCAAAAATAGTATTATCCGTCTGTTTTCTGAATTATCCTTGCAATAAAAAATGTCCCAAAAATAAAAGCTCTGCAAATGCCCTGAAATTTTAGTATGATTTTTTATAGAATATATTAGAACTTTTGGCACTAAGAACACACCAAGGGGCTTCACCTGTGGGCCACACGGGTGGAGGGTGCGCCCCCTACCTTGTGGGTCCCACATGGGTCCCCTCACTTATTCCAGCACCCATCCACTTCGTCTTCCTCCATAAAAAATGATCACGTTGCTCAAACCCGTGTTCTTGCTCATCTTGCTGCCATTTTCGATCTCCTTGTGCAAAGCTCCATTTGCAAAACTGTTTGGGGGTTTGTTCTTCGGTATGTGACTCCTCCAATGGTCTAATTAGTTTTTGTTCTAGTGCTTTATATATTGCAATTTTTTGCTATTGTGGTGACCTTGTTCTTGAACTTGCATGTCAAATTTATATGGTCCAAAGTAGTTTTGATGCATGATATAACATCTAGGCACTTGTGAGAGTAGTTGCTATCGATTTTGTTGAGTTTTGTTCACTTTTATTTTGAGTCACTAAAAATTTCGGAAATGTTCAGAGAAAAGAAATGATGAAAAGATGGTTGAGAGGTTCTTCAAGCCGGGGTTCAAAGGAAAATGAAAATGAAGAGAAGAAGAAGCCCAAGTACAACCTTCCTCGCACTGCGGAAGTTCGGCCATGTGATTGGCCAAGTGATGCATTCTTGAGGGCGACCGAAATTTATGAGGATTCTATTATTTGGCGGAGAATGCAGGCATCACCGACTTCCCCCATGATAAGTGTAACCAATACCTCCTACTCACTAATACTTTTGTGCAAAATTTTCACTTTCATGCTAGGAAATCACCACCCACGGTAGAGTTTCATTTATATGATGAGCATAAGGAGATGACGCTTTATGATTTTTGTGAGGTTTGCAAATTACCTTATGAGGGCAGCGTCAGTGAACCACATCATAGAGATGTGGAAGATTTTATTGATGAAGTTACCGTAGGGGAAGAGAGAGGAGTGTCGGAGGCGAGAGTGGCTAGTTTACATTTTTCCTGTTTTACGCTATTACTCGTTATTCGCGGGAAAAGATTTAATTGGTCATGGGGAGAGTGGAGGCCTTAGTGCCCCTGACCTCGCTATTTTGCGCCATGCTTTACTTCATGATAGAACTTTTAGTTTGGGCGCCATTTTTGCTCGATGGTTGAGTTTAACCGTTCGAGGGGTCCTATCTTTGGACGTACCTATGCCTCCTGCCTAGCTAGACACTTTGAGATACCCTTAGGCAAGATGAGGAAGAGGAGATGCTGCTACCCGCTAGATACTTAGACTATAAAAGTATGGTAGGACATGATTTTATTAGTGATGATAAGGACAAGAGACTCATCTATAACCTGGTATTCAGCCAGAAGACATGTCAGATTATTACTTTGCCTGCACCTACTTTGTTCAATATTCATTTAGGCAGGTACCTCATTTTGCCTGAGGACATTTATGCATACTGGGAGCGGACGCGATCCCCAGTTCCCGAGCCAGAACCATCACCTGATCCGTATGAGGAGTCTATTTATTAGTGGGAGCCACAGGAGCACTCTAACCAGTGGAACCCTCAGGATCCTCCTCAGTACCCAGGAGAGGGCTACTTTGATCCGTGGGCATGTACCAACTTAGGCCAAAATCCTAAGCTTCGGGGAGTATGTATTTCTCACCGACATTACATTCATGTTCACATACTCATTCCAGTTGTCAGTATTCATACTTTTTCATTGTATTATCCATGCTACTTTATTTTATTTTTCCCTCTTTCTTCTTGTGTGTTTGAAAAACTTTGAGAAAATCCAAAAATATTAGTTGTAGCTTCTTTTTAGTTTTCCTTTCCATGTTTATTTAGTAGTAGTATTAAAGAAAACCCAAAAAGATTTCTCGTTCTTCTTTTGCTTGTTGGGAGCTTTCCTGTGTAAATAGTTTTTCTCGTTCCTGTTTTTACTTTCCTCAGAAAAAAAACTAAAAAAATTTCATTGTGTTTCTTTGAAATTCTTTTTCCTTTCTTTGGGTCAAGAGGAGAAGACCACGATGAAAATGTTGAGTGGCGCTCATATGCATTATTGTTGATCTAACAGAGAGCCCATATTACCTTGTCTTCTCCTTTGAATAAATGTTTGCAGATTCCAGCTTAGTCCAATGCACGTGCACGCTTATTATTATTCACACCGTTCGGTCATGCAAGTGAAAGGCAATAATGACGATAGATGATGAAATGATTGAGACGAGGAAAAGCTGGTATGAACTCGACCTATTTTTTTGTAAATATGATTAGTTCATTGTTCTTGATTCAACCCATTATGAATGAAACATGTTTGCAACGACAATTAGAGATTATAGTTACTCATTCCATGCTTAATTAGCTAGGAGTTTATAATGGTTTACCTTGCGTGCCAACATGCAAATTAAAATGGCTGTGATGTGGTATGATAGGATGGTATCCTCCTTTGAATGATTTAAGTGGCTTGACTTGGCACATGTTCACGCATGTAGTTGAATCAAAATCAACATAGCCTTCATGATATTTATGTTCATGATGATTTATATCCTACTCATGCTTGCACTCAATGTTGGTTAATCTCAATGCATGTTTATGACTGTTGTCGCTCTCTAGTTGGTCGCTCCTCAATCTTTTGCTAGCCTTCACTTGTACTAAGCGGGAATACTACTTGTGCATCCACTTCCATAAACCAAAAGTTGTTCCATATGAGTCCACCATACCTACCTATATGTGGTATTTACCTGCCGTTCCAAGTAAATTTGCATGTGCCAAACTCTAAACCTTCAAATAATATTCTGTTTTGTATGCCTGAATCGCTCATTTAGCGATTGGGGGCTGTCAGTATCTTCCATGCTAGGTGGGTTATTCTCACGATGAGTGTTGATTCACTTTTCATTCACAAGAAAGTGGCTGGTAATTGGGATGCCCGGTTCCAAGCTCAAAACCAAATCAAAATATAATTTCAAACAAAACTCCCCTAGGATTGTTGTTGGTATGGACGGTTGATACGTCTCCAACGTATCTATAATCTTTGATTGCTCCATGCTATATTATCTACTGTTTTGGACTATATTGGGCTTTATTTTCCACTTTTATATTATTTTTGGGACTAAACTATTAACCGGAGGCCCAGCCCAGAATTGCTGTTTTTTTGCCTATTTCAGTGTTTCAGAGAAACAGAATATCAAACGGAGTCCAAACGGAATGGAACCTTCGGGAACGTGATTTTCTTACCGGACGTGATCCAGGAGACTTGGACCCTACTCCAAGGAACAAAAGAGGCAGTCACGAGGGTGGGGGGCGCGCCCACCCCCTAGGGCGCGCCACCTGCCTCGTGGGCCCCCTGTTGCTCCACCGACGTACTCCTTCTCCTATATATACCTACGTACTCCCAAAAGATCATAGACGGAGCCAAAAACCTAATTCCACCGCCGCAACCTTCTGTACCCACAAGATCCCATCATGGGGCCTGTTCCGGAGCTCCGCCGGAGAGGGCCATCATCACAGAGGGCTTCTACATCATTCTAGCCCCTCCGATGAAGTGTGAGTAGTTCACCTCAGACCTACGGGTCCATAGTTATTAGCTAGATGGCTTCTTCTCTCTTTTTGGATCTCAATACAATGTTCTCCCCCTCTCTCGTGGAGATCTATTTGATGTAATCTTCTTTTTGCGGTGTGTTTGCTGAGATCGATGAATTGTGGGTTTATGATCAAGTCTATCTATGAATAATATTTGAATATTCTCTGAATTCTTTTATGTATGATTGGTTATCTTTGCAAGTCTGTTAGAATTATTAGTTTGGTTTGGCCTACTAGATTGGTTTTTCTTGCCATGGGAGAAGTGCTTAGCTTTGGGTTCAGTCTTGCGGTGTCCTTTCCCAGTGACAGAAGGGGCAGCAAGGCACGTATTGTATGTTGCCATCGAGGATAAAAAGATGGGGTTTTTATCATATTGCATGAAACTATCCCTCTACATCATGTCATCTTGCTTAAGGTGTTACTCTATTTTTAACTTAATAGTTTAGATGCATGCTGGATAGCAGTCGATGAGTGGAGTAATAGTAGTAGATGCAGGCAGGAGTCGGTCTACTTGTCTCGGACGTGATGCCTATATACATGATCATACCTAGATATTCTCATAACTATGCTCAATTCTGTCAATTGCTCAACAGTAATTTGTTCACCCACCGTAGAATACTTATGCTCTTGAGAGAAGCCACTAGTGAAACCTATGGCCCCCGGGTCTATTCTCATCATATCAATCTCCATCACTTTAATCTTGCTTGCTTTTTACTTTGCTTTTTTACTTTTCACTTTGCATCTCTATACCAAAAATACCAAAAATATTATCTCTATCAGATCTCACTCCCGTAAGTGACCGTGAAGGCATTGACAACCCCTAATCGCGTTGGTTGCGTTGAGCTATTGTTTTGTGCAGGTACGAGGGACTTGAGCGTAGCCTCCTACTGGATTGATACCTTGGTTCTCAAAAAACTGAGGGAAATACTTACGCTACTTTGCTGCATCATCCTCTCCTCTTCAGGGAAATCCAACGCAGTGCTCAAGAGGTAGCAAGAAGAATTTCTGGTGCCGTTGCCGGGGAGTCTGCGCAAAAGTCAACATACCAAGTACCCATCACAATCCCTATCTCCCGCATATGCCATTTGCCTCTCGTTTTCCTCTCCCCCACTTCACCCTTGCCGTTTTATTCGCCCTCTCTTTTCCGTTTGCCTTTTTCTCACTTGCCTTTTGTTTGCTCGTGTGTTGGATTGCTTGTTTGTCGCGATGGCTCAAGATACTACCAAATTGTGTGACTTCACCAATACCAACAATAATGATTTACTTAGCACTCCGATTGCTCCTCTTGCCAATACTGAATCTTGTGAAATCAATACTGCTTTGTTGAATCTTGTTATGAAAGATCAATTCGCTGGCCTTCCTAGTGAAGATGCCGCTACTCATCTGAATAGTTTTGTTGATTTATGTGATATGCAAAATAAGAAAGATGTCGATAATGATATTGTTAAATTGAAGCTATTTCCTTTTTCGCTTAGAGATCGTGCTAAAGATTGGTTTTCGTCTCTGCCTAAAAATAGTATTGATTCTTGGAACAAGTGCAAAGATGCTTCTATCTCTAAGTATTTTCCTCCCGCTAAGATCATCTCTCTTAGAAACGATATTATGAATTTTAAGCAACTTGATCATGAGCATGTTGCACAAGCTTGGGAGAGAATGAAATTAATGATACGTAATTGTCCTACTTATGGTTTAAACTTGTGGATGATTATACAAAATTTTTATGCCGGATTGAATTTTGCTTCTAGAAATCTTTTAGATTCGGCCGCGGGAGACACTTTTATGGAAATCACTTTAAGAGATGCTACGAAACTCCTAGATAATATTATGGTTAATTATTCTCAATGGCACATTGAAAGATTCACTAATAAAAAAGTGCATGCGATAGAAGAAATCAATGTTTTGAGTGGAAAGATGGATGAACTTATGAAATTATTTGCTACTAAAAGTGTTTATTCTGATCCTAATGGTATGATTTTGTCTACTTTGATTGAAAATAATAATGAATCTATGCATGTGAATTTTGTTGGTAGGAATAATTTTGGTAACAACACGTATAGAGGGAATTTTAATCCTAGGCCTTATCCTAGTAATCCTTCTAATAATTATGGAAATTCCTACAACAACTCTTATGGAAATTTTAATAAGATGCCCTCTGAATTTGAGAATAGTGTTAAAGATTTTATGGATTCACAAAAGAACTTTAATGCTTTGCTTGAAGAGAAATTGCTTAAAGTTGATGATTTGGCTAGGAACGTTGATAGAATTTCTCTTGAGGTTGATTCTTTAAAGCTTAGATCTATTCCTCCTAAGCATGATATCAATGACTCTCTCAAAGCCATGAGAATTTCCATTGATGAGTGCAAGGAAAGAACCGCTAGGATGCGTGCTACGAAAGATGCCTTTATTAAAGCGTGTTCTTCCAATTCCTATGAAAATCAAGATGAAGATCTAAAAGTTATTGATGTGTCCCCTATTAAATCTTTGCTTTGCAATATGAATCTTGATGAAACTGAATATGATCTTCCTTTACCTAGAAGGCGTTCTAATAATTCGGAGTATTTAGATCTTGATGAAGAAAGTGATAAACGTGGGATTGAAAGAAATAAAACCCTAGATGTTGCTAAACCCACTATATTGGATTTCAAGGAATTTAATTATGAAAGTTTCTCTTTAATTGATTGTATTTCCTTGTTGCAATCCGTGCTAAATTCTCCTCATGCGTATAGTCAAAATAAAGTCTTCACCGAACATATCGTTGATGCCTTGATGCAATCTTATGAAGAAAAACTTGAGTTGAAAGTTTATATCCCTAGAAAACTCTATGATGAGTGAGAACCTACTATTAAAATTAAAATCAAAGATTATTAGTTTTATTCTTTGTGTGATTTGGGTGCTAGTATCTCCACTATTCCCAAAACTTTGTGTGATTTGCTAGATTTCCGTGATTTTGATGATTGCTCTCTAAACTTGCATCTTGCGGATTCCACTATTAAGAAACCTATGGGAAGAATTAATGATGTTCTTATTGTTACAAATAGGAATTATGTGCCCGTAGATTTTATTGTTCTTGATATAGATTGCAATCCTTCTTGCCCTATTATATTTGGTAGACCCTTCCTTAGAACGGTTGGTGCAATTATTGATATGAAGGAAGGGAATATTAGATTTCAATTTCCATTAAAGAAGGGCATGGAACACTTCCCTAGAAATAAAATAAAATTTCCATATGAATCTATCATGAGAGCCACTTATGGATTTCCTACCAAAGATGGCAATACCTAGATCTATTCTCGCTTTTATGCCTAGCTAGGGGTATTAAACGATAGCGCTTGTTGGGAGGCAACCCAATTTTATTTTTAGTTTTTTTTGTTTTTGCTTCTGTTTAGGAATAAATAATCCATCTACCTTCTGTTTAGATGTGGTTTTGTGTTTTAATTAGTGTTTGTGCCAAGTTAGACCTATAGGATCTTCTCGGATGATAGTTATTTGATCTTGCTCTAATTTCTAGAATCTTTCTATTCACGAAAACAATTGTTAAAAATCACCACAACGTGATAAAATACCGATTCCAATTTGTGCTGATCAATAAACAAATTGTCCATGTCGTCCTATTTTGGTAGAGTTTTTGGAGTTCCAGAAGTTTGCTTTGGTTACAGATTACTATAGACTGTTCTGTTTTGGCAGATTCTATTTTTCATGTGTTGTTTGCTTATTTTGATGAATCTATGGCTAGTAAAAAGTTTATAATCCATATAGAAGTTGGAATATAGTAGGTTTAACACCAATATAAATAAAGAATGAGTTCATTACAGTACCTTGAAATGGTCTTTTTTTTCTTTCGCTAAACGGAGCTCACGAGATTTCTATTGAGTTTTGTGTTGTGAAGTTTTCTAGTTTTGGGTAAATTCTTTTGATGGATTATGGAACAAGGAGTGGCAAGAGCCTAAGCTTGGGGATGCCCATGGCACCTCCAAGATAATCCAAGGACACAAAAAATTCAAAGCTTGCGGATGCCCCGGAAGGCATCCCCTCTTTCATCTACTTCCATCGGTAATTTTACTTGGAGCTATATTTTTATTCACCACATGATATGTGTTTTGCTTGGAGCGTCTTGTATTATTTGTGTCTTTGTTTGTTAGTGTGACACAATCATCCTTGCTGTACACACCTTTTGAGAAAGCCATATATGAATTGAAATTTGATAGAATACTCTTTGTGCTTCACTTATAACTTTTGAGCTTTATAGTTTTGCTCTAGTGCCTCACTTAGATCTTTTAGAGCACGGTGGTGGATTTGTTTTAAACAAACTATTGATCTCTCATGCCTCACTTAGATTATTTTGAGAGTCTCAATTAGCATGGTAATTTGCTTAATAATAATAATAAACTTGGTATTCAAGATTTGTAAACTTTCTTTTGAGTGCGTTGAATACTAAGAAAGGTTGGATGCTTGATAATCGTGTTGAGATATGGAGGTGATAATATCAAAGTCATGCTAGTAGAGTAATTGTGAATTTGAGAAGTTCTTGAGTTGAAGTTTGCAAGTCCCGTAGCATGCACGTATGGTAAACGTTATGTAACAAATTTGAAACATGAGGTGTTATTTGATTGTCCTCCTTATGAGTGGCGGTTAGGGACGAGCGATGGTCTTTTCCTACCAATCTATCCCCCTAGGAGCATGCGCGTAATGATTTGGTTTTTGATGGCTTGTAGATTTTTGCAATAAGTATGAGTTCTTTATGACTAATGTTGAGTCCATGGATTATACGCACTCTCACCCTTCCATCATTGCTAGCCTCTTCGGTATTGTGCATTGCCCTTTCTCACATTGAGAGTTGGTGCAAACTTCGCCGGTGCATCCAAACCCCGTGATATGATACGCTCTTTCACACATAAACCTCCCTATATCTTCCTCAAAACAGCCACCATACCTACCTATTATGGCATTTCCATAGCCATTCCGAGATATATTTCCATGCAACTTTCCACCATTCCGTTCTTCATGACACGTCTATTATTGTCATATTGCTTAGCATGATCATGTAGTTGACATAGTATTTGTGGCAAAGCCACCGTTCATAATTCTTTCATACTTGTCACTCTTGAATCATTGCATATCCCGGTATACCGCCGTAGGCATTCATATAGAGTCATACTTTGTTCTAGTATCGAGTTGTAATCATTGAGTTGTAAATAAATAGAAGTGTGATGATCATCATTTAATAGAGTATTGTCCCAAATAAAAAAAAGAGAAAGGCCAAAGAAAAAAAAAGAAGGCCCAAAAAAAGGGGCAGTACTACTATCCTTTTTTTCCACGCTTGTGCTTCAAAGTAGCACCATAATCTTCATAATAGAGAGTCTCTTGTTTTGTCACTTTCATATACTAGTGGGAATTTTTCATTATAGAACTTGGCTTGTATATTCCAACAATGGGCCTCCTCAAGTGCCCTAGGTCTTCGTGAGCAAGCAAGTTGGATGCACACCCACTTAGTTTCTTTTGTTGAGCTTTCATACATTTATAGCTCTAGTGCATCCGTTGCATGGCAATCCCTACTCCTTGCATTAACATCAATTGATGGGCCTCTCCATAGCCCGTTGATTATCCTCGTTGATGTGCGACTTTCTCCTTTTTTGTCTTCTCTACATAACCCCCATCATTATATTCTATTCCACCCATAGTGCTATATCCATGGCTCGCGCTCATTTATTGCATGAAGGTTTATATGTTTGAGATTATTAAAGTATGAAACAATTGCTTGGCTTGTCATCGGGGTTGTGCATGATGAGAGCATTCTTATGTGACGAAAATGGAGCATGACTAAACTATATGATTTTGTAGGGATGAACTTTCTTTGGCCATTCCACTTTGAGAGGACATAATTACTTTGTTAGTTTGCTTGAAGTATTATTTTTTATGTCAATATAAACTTTTGTCTTCAATCTTTTGGATCTGAATATTCATACCACAATTAAGAAGATTTGCATTGAAATTATGGAAAGTAGCACTCCGCATAAAAAATTCTCTTTTTTATCATTTACCTACTCGAGGACGAGCATGAATTAAGCTTGGGGATGCCTGATACGTCTCCAACGTATCTATAATTTTTGATTGCTCCATGCTATATTATCTACTGTTTTGGAATATATTGGGCTTTATTTTCCACTTTTATATTATTTTTGGGACTAACCTATTAACCGGACGCCCAACCCAGAATTGCTGTTTTTTTGCCTATTTTAGTGTTTCGGAGAAACGGAATATCAAACGGAGTCCAAACGGGATGAAACCTTCGGGAACGTGATTTTCTCACCGAACGTGATCCAGGAGACTTGGACCCTACTCCAAGGAACAAAAGAGGCGGTCACGAGGGTGGGGGGCGTGCCCACCCCCTAGGGTGCGCCCCCTGCTGCGTGGGCCCCCTGTTGCTCCACCGACGTTCTCCTTCGTCCTATATATACCTACGTACCCCCAAACGATCAGAGACGGAGCCAAAAACCTAATTCCACCGCTGCAACCTTCTGTACCCACGAGATCCCATCTTGGGGCCTATTCCGGAGCTCCGCCAGAGACGGCCATCATCACGGAGGGCTTCTACATCATCCTAGCCCCTCCGATGAAGTGTGAGTAGTTCACCTCAGACCTACGGGTCCATAGTTATTAGATAGATGGCTTCTTCTCTCTTTTTGGATCTCAATACAATGTTCTCCCCCTCTCTCGTGGAGATCTATTTGATGTAATCTTCTTTTTGTGGTGTGTTTGTTGAGACTGATGAATTGTGGGTTTATGATCAAGTCTATCTATGAATAATATTTGAATCTTCTCTAAATTCTTTTATGTATGATTGGTTATCTTTGCAAGTCTCTTTGAATTATCAGTTTGGTTTGGCCTACAAGATTGGTTTTTCTTGCCGTGGGAGAAGTGCTTAGCTTTGGGTTCAATCTTGCGGTGTCCTTTCCCAGTGACAGAAGGGGCAGCAAGGCACGTATTGTATTGTTGCCATCGAGGATAATAAGATGGGGTTTTTCTCATATTGCATGAAACTATCCCTCTACATCATGTCATCTTGCTTAAGGCGTTACTCTGTTTTTAACTTAATACTCTAGATGCATGCTGGATAGCGGTCGATGAGTGGAGTAATAGTAGTAGATGCAGGCAGGAGTCGGTCTACTTGTCTCGGACGTGATGCCTATATACATGATTGTCGGGGCGGACCGCGTCCCCCGCGAGCACCTATGGGGCCGGAGCCCCTTTCGTTGTCCGGTGAGGGGGGCGGAGGGAGCACAGAGAGCAGATCGAGGCGAGCACACGGGCGGTTTACCCAGGTTCGGGCCGCGATGGACGCGTAAAACCCTACTCCTGCTTGGTTGTATTGAACTGGGGAGCTCGGGAGCTTGGAGAGCTAGCTGCACCGAGCGTATGGCTGTCTGGATTCCCAACCTCCGAACCCCGGAACCCCGGAACCCCGGAACCCCGGAACCCCCGGAACCCCGGAACCCCCCTTTACGTTGCACACGGGCCTCCTTTTATAGCGCAAAGGGGTCACCGACAGGTGTCAACGTAAGAGAAAGGGGTAAAAGTGTAAAAGAGGTGGTAGCTGTAACAGTGCGGGAACGGTGGCGCTACAGTGCGGCACAGTGTTATCATACCTACTTCTGACGGTAGGGGACAAGGGCATTAAATGCCCGTCACGGTCGCCCGGACAGCACCGAGGCGGACCGTTAGGTGCGCCACCGCTCGCCACGATGGCGGCTGCATGCCACCGCATGCCCCAGGCTGCGCGGTGCCCCGCCACGTGCCCTTGGGGGAAGCCCCGGAGCGACGCGTGGGCGGGCGAGCTGGAGCGCAGTCCTGAGGTGGCGATTTGCCGCGGCAAGTGGCTTGCCGTGGGGGTCGTCTTCCTGTGCCTGATAGCTTGCCGGCTATCAAGCCTTGCCGGGGCGCATGGCGCGCCGTGGCGGGCTTCTCTTGTGGTGCCTGGGTTCGGCCTTCCCGACAAGCTCCTCTTGTCGGGGTCTCGATCTTCTGTCTCGTATACTTTGTTCTTGGATGGCCTTACATGGGCTCAGTCGTCCCGGCAAGCTCCTCTTGCCGGGGTCTTGTCTTCTTGGCCCGGCAAGCTCCTCTTGCCGGGGCCTTGTCTTCTTGGCCCGGCAAGCTCCTCTTGCCGGGGGCCTTGTCTTGAATGCTTGGTCTTCTCTTGGCGCTTCCTGGGCGGGCCTTGCCGCAGGGTGCTACAACTGCCCGTGCACAAGTCTGGGGTACTAAGGTACCCCTACTTTAGTACACCGACAGGAGCCCCCGGGCCTGGGCCACACACGGTGCCGAGCGTCGTTGGGCCAGGCCCTAACAGTGCACGGGCACGCATGGCCTTGGTCGCGCTGCTCCTTAACTCCGCACCCATCGCTCCTTCCCCAGGCGGCGCGCGCTTATCGCGGCGTCGTGGGGGCGAAACGCCCGTTCCCTCTTTAAGTGGAGGGAGGTGCGGAGGCGCGGCTCGATAAATGAACGGGGGTGAGGCGCAGCTTTCGAGGCATCCGTTCCCCATAATCACGGGATGGGGAGAGGTCGTCCCACCCGTCGCCTCGGTTCTGCGCGCCCACCACGCGGTCCTCATGCACTCGGAGTCGCGGCGGCGGAGGCAGGGAGTCGGGCCGGCGCGGGTCGATGCAGTGGGTCGGCCCCAGTCGCCTGACCTTCCTCCGCTTCTATTGGAGGAGCGAGGCGGCCGCGGTCCCACTCCGCCCCTTTATAAGGAGCGAAAGGGGGCGACGGAAATCCGCACTCCATCTCCTTCCTCCTTCTGCTTCTGGTTTCCTTCCCCCATCTTTGATGGAGGGGGGGAACCCTGGTTCTTCTTCGGTTGCCGCGAGGGTGTCTGCTAGGCAACGCGCCCCTCCTCCCCTTGCGCCCGCGGCGGCGGAGCCGGTCGTCGGGGGAAGAGGGAGAGGGCGAGGTCGCGGACGAGGTCGTGGACGGGGCCGAGGCGCTCGGGGCGGACGGATCGGTGCGCCGTCCTTGCCTCCGCCAGCGGCTCCGTTCCTTCCCGCGGTCCATCTCGGGGACGACCCCCGTGAGTTCATTATCAGGCTGCGCCGGGCGCCTCGTCGCCACCTCCGGCTTCCCGCTCCATTCGCGAGCGTGTTGGAGGTGGAGCAGCCTGAGACGCTAAACCTGCGCATGAGGGGCTGCGGGATCAGTGGGACGCGAGTCCACGTCGAGTCCCGAGCCCCCGGCGAGGTGTGTCTGGGCCGCGGGTGGAAGACGTTCGCCCGGATCCACAGCTTGACGGAGGGGTTCACCCTCCACTTTAAGCTAGTGGGGGAGGACCTCCTCTCCGTCAAGGCCTTCTGGGGCTTCGGCATCCGGGCCCGGTGCTGCGAAGATAGCTCCTCCGACAGCGAAGGCTCCTCCTCGAGCGAGAGTGACGAGGAGGGGAGCGACAGCGACGACGAGGGGAGCAGCCGCCGGGATGACGGGTACGACTAGGCGTCGGCCGCAGCTCCGTGTGGCACCGGCGGCCCCATCGACCGCGCCGGGCTCCGTGAACTCCCCGGGGTCGTCTCCTTGGGCGACTGGCGTAGGGGGGCTGCTGAGGAGGACAGAGGGCGGACGTCGAAGGCCGCGAAGTCGGAGTACGGGCCGACTTCGACAGCTGGCCGACGCTCCGGTGCCTCGTGTTCCAGATGCGCCCCAGACGCCGTCATCACCCTTGCTCTCGGTGACGACCACCGGGGTCTTCTCTTCGGCCCGGCAAGCTCCTCTTGCCGGGGGCTTGGTCTCCTCGGGCGGCCGGAGTGGCGAGGCTGGGGAAGAGGAAGAGGCTGGCGGCAAGGCCGCTGCCTCATCTTCCAGCTCTGCCTCCGGCGCCTCCGCCTTCTTCAGCCTCCGGAGACCCCCGGGCGAGGCCCCCGAATCTTCTCTTGGTGTCTTCTGCCACCCGTAGCTCATCTAGGTGCCCCTTTCGCCCTCTTCGCCTACTTGCCCTACCTCCTGAGGAGAGAGACAAGAAAGGGGTTACGGGCACCTTATCTCTTTTCAGCTTGTAAGCCTTCAGGCCTTGGTTGCGTTTAAGCCTTGTAATCCCTCTTTTCATGTTTTTCATTCTCTCTGAACTGTACCTGAGTGGAATGTTTTTTTAATGAGAAGGGGATGTTTGCCGGACCATTTGTCTCGCGGGTGGAAACCGCGGTAAGGAACGAATCCTTTACATCGTTAAGATAGACAGTTCCTCGTCCGGCAACAGGCCCAGCCGCTCCCCCGCACTGCTCGACCCTTCTCACGCCCTTGGCGGAGGCGGGGAGCAGGCGGGTTCCGGCCCCTCGCTTCCCTCCCTCTTGCTGCCGCGGCTGCTATCGAAACGGGCCCCAGGAACGCGCTCTGGGGCTTGCCGCTAAGAGAGCACGGTAGCTTTTCAGGAGGAAAGGAGGCTTTCAAATTCCACAGTCCATAAGAGAATGCATGATGAGGGATGCAAAAACTTATCTGGGGTTGCAGCCCCCGGCGACTCTGGCTCGCCGAGGCATAGGTGTTGGCTCGTCCTTCTCCTCTTCCTTGTCCTTGAGCGGCCCGGCAAGGACATTCAATTCCTGCGAGCCAAAGGGAAAGGACGGGAAAAAGACGCGGACTCGACCTCTAAGTTAGGGGTTAGCGACAGTTAGGAGCTGACAACCCTAACCAAGGACGAGACTCTGACTCAGCATGCATGCTAAAATCTAGGGCGCCAGCGCTTCTTTATCTTCGGCCAGGGGCTTCGCCTGGCTTTGTACGAGGGCTTAAATGCAACATCGGCAAGGCCTGCACAAACCGGTGGTTGCCGGAGCGGATCACGGCAACCGCGCCTTATGGGCGAAACTTGCGAAGATGCTCTATGTTCCCAGGAGTTGCTCACTGGTAGGCCCTCTTCGGTCTTGAGGCGGACAGCGCCGGGCCTCGCGACTCGTCTCACCCGATAAGGGCCTTCCTGCTTCGGCGTCGACTTGTTATAATTCTTGGCCGACTGAACGTGCCTAAGAACAAGGTCGCCTAACAGGGCAACTTTATCTGATGCCAGGGGCTTCGCCTGGCTTTGTACAAGGGGTTACATGCAGCAGCGGCAAGGCCTGTAAAAACCGATGGTTGCCGGAGCGGATCACGGCAACCGCGCCTTGTGGGCGAAACTTGCGAAGATGCTCTATATTCCCAGGAGTTGCTCACTGGTAGGCCCTCTTCGGTCTTGAGGCGGACAGCACCGGGCCTCGCGACTCGTTTCACCCGACAAGGGCCTTCCTGCTTCGGCGTCGACTTGTCATAATTCTTGGCCGACTGAACGTGCCAAAGAACAAGGTCGCCTAACAGGGCAACTTTATCTGGTGCCAGGGGCTTCGCCTGGCTTTGTACAAGGGGTTACATGCAACAGCGGCAAGGCCTGTACAAACCGATGGTTGCCGGAGCGGGTCACGGCAACCGCTCCTTATGGGTGAAACTTGCGAAGATGCTCTATGTTCCAGGAGTTGCTCACTGGTACGCCTTCTTCGGTCTCGAGGCGGACAGCGCCAGGCCTCGTGACTTGTCTCACCCGATAAGGTCCTTCCCACTTTGGCCTCAACTTGTTGGAATTCTTGGCCGACTGAGTGCGCCGAAGAACAAGGTCGCCCTCTTCGAGACTCCTGGCCTTGACCTTGCGGCTATGGTAGCGACGCAAGGCTTGCTGGTATCGAGCAGCTCGTACCGCAGCCTGGAGACGTCCTTCCTCAAGGAGCAGCGCGTCATCTTGGCGCAGCCGCTCTTGCTCGAGCTCGTCATAAGCGAGCACCCGAGGAGATCCGTATACGAGTTCCGTGGGGATAACTGCTTCCGCTCCATAGACTAGAGCAAAGGGTGTCTGTCCGGTGGCTCGACTCGGTGTCGTTCTGATTGACCAAAGAGCCGCCGGCAGCTCCTCAATCCAATTTCTTCCGCACTTGTGCAGCCTGTCGAAGGTCCTGGTCTTGAGTCCGCGCAGTACCTCAGCGTTGGCCCTTTCTGCTTGACCGTTGCTCCTGGGGTGAGCAACCGAAGCGAAACAGACCTTGGCGCCGAGATCCTGGGCGTATTGCATGAAGGCGCGACTTGTGAATTGTGTCCCGTTGTCGGTGATGATTCTGTTGGGGATTCCGAAACGGCAGACGATCGACCGGAAGAACTTGACTGCTGACTGTGCGGTCACCTTCCTCACTGGCTCCACTTCTGGCCACTTCGTGAACTTGTCGATTGCAACGTACAAGTACTCGAAGCCCCCGACGGCTCGGGGAAAGGGGCCGAGGATGTCGAGCCCCCAGACCGAGAAGGGCCAGGATAAAGGGATTGTTTGGAGAGCTTGAGCTGGCTGATGAATCTGTTTTGCATGGAACTGGCACGCTTCACACTTGGTTACTAGTGCAGTTGCATCTTGGAGGGCTTCTTGCCAGAAGAACCCTTGCCGGAAGGCCTTCCCGACAAGTGCTCTTGCGCCAATGTGATGGCCGCATATGCCTCCGTGTATCTCTGCCAACAGCTTCTGTCCGTCTTCCCTGGAGATGCACTTCAATCTGACACCGTTGAGTCTCCTTCTGTACAGCTCGTTGTCCACGAACTGGTACATACTTGACTGCCTGGTGATCTTCTCCATCTCTTCTGGGTCGTCGGGAAGTTCTCCAGTTTGCAGAAAACGGACGATCTGCTGCGCCCATGCCGGAGCCCGGGGCTCGACGGCAAGGACTAAAGGCATGAAGGCCGCTGCGGGGACCCCGGCTTCTACGGCAAGAACCTCTGGTTCCGCTGGAGCCGGTGATCCCCCGGCAAGCTTGCCGGGGCAAAGCTTGTCGGGAACCCCCGCTTCAACTGGACAGATCCTCGGATCCGCAGGAGCGGACTGTTCCTCAGCGTTCAGACTGCTGATCCGCTTGCCGGAGCAAGGCTTATCGGGGACACCTGCTTCGACTGGACGGATCCTTGGATCCGCAGGAGCGGGCTGTCCCTCGGCGTTCAGACTGCTGATCTGCTCGCCGGAGCAAGGCTTACCGGGGACACCTGCTTCGACTGGACGGATCCTGGGATCCGCAGGAGCGGGCTGTCCCTCGGCGTTCTGGTTGTTGATCTTGGGGACCTTGGCGGCGGTCTCAGGAAGGTCCGCCTGCAAGTAGTCGCCGGAGACCAACTTCCTTTTCTTGGACTGCCCAACTGATGGTGTAACGGATGGTTGAGTCAGCTTGAGTAAGAAGGTCCCTGGTTCCACAGGTAACTTCCACGAAGCACACTTCGAAAGGCCGTCTGCTATCTCATTCTGAGCTCTCGGGACGTGCTCCATTTGCAGCCCTTCAAAGTGTCCTTCCAGCTTTCTCACTTCATCCACATAAGCTTCCATCAGGGGGCTCTGGTAGCTCTTGTTGACTTGCCGGACCACCAGTTGAGAATCTCCCCGCACAATCAGCTTTCTGATCCCAAGTTCGGCCGCAATCCTGAGGCCGGCGAGCAAGCCTTCATACTCAGCAGTATTGTTGGTTGCTTGCTCTCTTGGGAAGTGCATCTGGATAACATACTTGAGGTGCTCTCCGGTGGGCGCGATGAGTACCACGCCAGCACCAGCGCCTTGCAGCGAGAAGGCACCATCGAAGTACATTACCCACTCGCTTGTTGCTTCTTGTACGGGCGCGCTTGTTTCTTGGGCTTCTCCATCTGGCGTCGGGGTCCACTCAGCTATGAATTCTGCCAAAGCTCGGCTCTGTATGGTTGAAGTACTTTCAAACTTGAGCCCAAAGCTCGACAGCTCCAGTGCCCACTCGACGATCCTGCCTGTTGCCTCGGGATTGTGCAATATCCTCTTCAGCGGAAAGCGAGTGAGCACTGTAATCTCATGTGCTTGGAAGTAATGGCGCAGCTTTCTCGAGGCCATGAGGAGGCCGAAAAGCAATTTCTGCACCCCGGAGTATCTTGATCTAGCCCCCTGCAAGAGGGAACTCACAAAATACACCGGGCGCTGCACCATCTTCTTCCGCGCTCCATCCTGTTCCTGCGCAGGGTGGTCCTTGTCGGGGCCAGAGCTTGCCGGAGCAGCCCCCCGCTCGTCGCTGGACTCGCTTGTAGGTGGTATAGGCTCCTCGTCGGCCTCCCTCTCCGCCACTAACGCAGCACTAACCACCTGGTTGGTTGCCGCTAGGTATAGCAACAACTTCTCCTGTGGTCTAGGTGCGACAAGTATTGGAGTGGAGGATAGGTACCTTTTCAAATCTTGCAGCGCTGCCTCCGCTTCTGGAGTCCACTGCATGGGGCCTGCCTTCTTCAAGATTTTAAAGAAGGGCAGGGCGCGTTCTGCAGACCTTGAAATGAACCGACTGAGGGCGGCCACACAACCTGCAAGCTTTCTGACGTCCTTGACGCGCTCTGGGGCTTCGATCTGCTCGATGGCTTTGATCTTGTCGGGATTAGCTTCAATCCCCCTCTGTGACACAAAGAACCCGAGAAGCTTGCCGGAGGGGACTCCGAAAACGCACTTCTCGGGGTTCAGCTTGAGCTGTATCTTGCGCAGGTTCTGAAATGTCTCTTCCAGATCTTGGACCAGGGTTTCCTTGCTCCTGCCCTTCACCACGATGTCATCCATATAGGCCTCCACGTTCCTATGGATCTGTGGCTCGAAAGCAGTGTGCACTACCCTTGCAAACGTTGATCCCACATTCTTCAGTCCAAACGGCATGCGTATGAAGCAATAAGTGCCGCACGGAGTGATAAATGCGGTCTTCTCTTCATCTTCTTTGGCCATAAAGACTTGGTGGTAGCCTGAATATGCATCAAGAAAAGAGAGTAGCTCACATCCGGCAGTGGAGTCAACAATCTGGTCAATGCGCGGCAAGGGAAATGGATCCTTGGGACACGCTTTATTCACATCGGTGAAGTCTATGCACAGTCTCCACTTCCCATTGGCTTTGCGCACGACGACCGGATTGGCCAGCCACGTTGGATGGATCACACCTCTCACTAGGCCTGCTGCCTCTAGCTTCTTGATCTCTTCGCTGATGAATTCTTGGCGCTCCACGGCTTGCTTTCTCACTTTCTGCTTGACGGGTCGCGCGTGAGGACAGACAGCGAGCTTGTGCTCAATCACCCTCCTGGGAACACCGGGGATGTCGGACGGTTGCCATGCAAACACGTCGTCATTCGCCCGCAGGAAGGCGACGAGCGCGCTTTCCTATTTGCTGTCAAGCGTGGCACTGATGGTGAAGGTACCGCCAGTGCCGTCCTCCTTGGCGGACACCTTCTTGGTTGCCGGAGGAGCGGTCATTCCCTTCTTGCACTTGCCGGTGGAGCTCGATGGAACGTCCTCGACGGCGGCGCAGCACTCCGAAGAGGTGCGGTTGCCGGAGTGGGCCCCAGAGCACTTACCGGACTTGGTCCTTGTCTTCTTCCCCCCGGGGGCTTCAGCGGCAAGTGTGTCCTTCTCTGCCGCGGCTGCTACATCCCGGTAGATCTTGTCGGCGCAGATAAGTGCGTCCTTTTTGTCGCCATGGACAGTGATGACGCTTATCGGCCCCGGCATCTTGAGTATGTTGTAGGCGTGGTGGGAAGCTGCCATGAACTTGGCGAGAGCGGGACGGCCGAGGATCCCATTGTATGGTAACGGGATATCAGCGACGTCGAACGTGATGCGCTCAGTCCTGAAGTTGAGCTCGCCGCCGAAGGTCACAGGCAGAGTAATCTCCCCCTTGGGCTTGCTCTTCCCCGGGTTGATTCCTTGGAAAGATCCGGTCTCTTCGAGCTCGCCGTCCGGGATCTGGAGTTTCTTGATCACAGCGGAGGAGATCAAGTTCAGCCCGGCCCCGCCGTCTACCAACATTTTGGTGACCTTGAGGTTGCGGATGGTGGGTGAGACCAGCATCGGCAAGCACCCGACCGCGGTTGTGCGGTCGGGGTGATCCTCAAGATCGAAAATGATGGGCGTGCTGGACCATTTGAGGAGCCTGCGCGACTCCACGGGCGGCTCTGCTGCGTTCACCTCTCGCGCCCACCGCTTAAGCTGGCGGTGGGAGGTGTGCAGAGAGGCGCCGCCGTCAACGCATAGGACCTCCGTGGCCTTTTGGAACTCCTGCTCGCTGTTATCTTCGTCTTCCACGTCTTCGTCGTCGTCTTCTTCATCCTCGTCGCGGCCCCGGGGAGGCCGATCGCCTTGCCGCTGCTTGGCCTTGCTGCGGCGTCCTCCCCGGCCGATGGGCGGCCGCTTCTTGCTTGGTTCGCCACCTCCACCCTGGGCCTTCCCCTTGTCGCGCCTCTCATACTCAGCCTTCTGCTGCACGACGAGGTACTCGACGCTTTTGCAGTTGGAGAGATCGTGGCCCTTGGTGCGGTGGATCTTGCAGTATTGCTTGTCGGAGCCGTCCTACTTGTCGGCTGCCGCCACGGGGGCAGGCTCCTTGCCGGAGCCGCCAGCCTGCGTTTGCTTGGCGGGAGCCTCCTTGCCGGACTCCTCGACGGCAAGCACCTCTTTCCTGTTCTTCCTCCCATTATTCCGCCGCTGGCTTCTCTTCGCCGGGGCGGTGTCGTCACTGTCGCTTTCCCCTGCGCCAGCATTCTCCCCGGGGAGCTTCCTCCCCTCCTCCGCGCGCGCGCACTTGTCAGCCAGGGCATATAGCTCGCTGACGTCCCGGATCTTGGTCATGGCCATCTCTTCACGCATGCGGCGGTTACGCACGTTCTGGTGGAACGCGCTGATAACCGCGGCAGGGTGAACGTCGGGGATGTTGCGATGCACGCGGCTGAAGCGCTGGATGTACTTGCGCAGGGGTTCTCCTTCCTTCTGGGCTAGGATGTGGAGGTCGCTATCCTGGCCATGAGGTTTGTGGCCGCCTGTGAAGGCGCCAACAAACTGATGGCAAAGATCCGCCCAGGAAGAAATGGAGCCTTCCGGCAAGTGCATAAGCCACGAACGAACGTTCGGCTTAAGCACGAGCGGGAAGTAGTTCGCCAATATCCTCTCGTCGCGCCCCCCGGCAGCTTGTACAGCGATCGTGTAGATGCTGAGAAACTCCGAGGGGTGCGTCCTGCCGTCGTACTTCTCCAGTACGTCGGGCTTGAAGTTCTTCATGCTGGGCCACCGGACGCGCCGCAGCTCACGGGTGAACGCAGGGCAACCTGCCGCGTACGGTAAGTCACCTGGTTCACCGGGCGCGTGCGCGTCGACAGCGTTCCCAGCCCGCTGGTCCGATTGCCGCCGAGTTTCTCGGCGGCGCTCAATCCTTGTTCGAGCGTCTTCTTGCTGCCGCTCGTCGAGGACTTGGCGCTGGTCCCGGCGAGTCCGCGGGTCCGACGACGCTGTAGAGCCGTCGTCGGCGTTGCTCCAGCGGGGCGGCGTCTTCTGCTTCTGCGTCGGGGAGTGCATGGTGGTTGCACCTCCGGCGGTCTTGTCGCCGTCGGCCTTCGTCTTCTTGACCTGCCGGGGCCGTGAGGTCGCCGGCTGCTGCGGCGTGTCGTTGTTGGCGAAGGCGATCAGGCTCTGGATGGTGGCCCTCCAGCTTTCGGCCTTGCCAGCCGCTGGAGGGTAGTCGAGGAGCAGTTGCGCTCTCGCGAGCGCTTCTGCCGGAGTGGAGGGGAGCGGGGGCGAGTGGCGCGAGGAGCGGGATACGCTCGGACTCCTAACAATGTTAGAAAGAGCGGGGTCCCTCCCCGGCGCCTTCGCCTTGCCCGTGTCCGGACGGGGGCCCGGGGCGTCCCGTGAACCTCCAGTTTGCCCTTGGTCCAGCAAGCGGATGCCACCTCCCGTGGCATGGCGCTGCTGGGTCGTCGCTTGTTGGGACGGATGCGGCGCGTCCTCGGAGGCCGAGGCTCGGTCGTCCGCCCTGTTCTTGGATCTGGTGGCACCGCGAGTGTTCTCGCCGGTGGCCACCCCTCCGACGGCGTCTTCCCCGCCCACCGTTGGTTCCGGTAGCGGTGGGAGTGACGCGGACGGGCCCGCGACCTCCGAAGCCTTCTTCTTTGGGGCCATGGTGTTGATGAAGCTAGCGAATTCGGAGAAGCTGACGAAGAGCGCGCTCGCGCGAACGCCGGATCTGATCCGCGCAACCTCGACGCACCCCCTACCTGGCGCGCCAAAGATGTCGGGGCGGACCGCGTCCCCCGCGAGCACCTATGGGGCCGGAGCCCCTTTCGTTGTCCGGTGAGGGGGGCGGAGGGAGCACAGAGAGCAGATCGAGGCGAGCACACGGGCGGTTTACCCAGGTTCGGGCCGCGATGGACGCGTAAAACCCTACTCCTGCTTGGTTGTATTGAACTGGGGAGCTCGGGAGCTTGGAGAGCTAGCTGCACCGAGCGTATGGCTGTCTGGATTCCCAACCTCCGAACCCCGGAACCCCGGAACCCCGGAACCCTGGAACCCCCCTTTACGTTGCACACGCGCCTCCTTTTATAGCGCAAAGGGGTCACCGACAGGTGTCAACGTAAGAGAAAGGGGTAAAAGTGTAAAAGAGGTGGTAGCTGTAACAGTGCGGGAACGGTGGCGCTACAGTGCGGCACAGTGTTATCATACCTACTTCTGACGGTTGGGGACAAGGGCATTAAATGCCCGTCACGGTCGCCCGGACAGCACCGAGGCGGACCGTTAGGTGCGCCACCGCTCGCCACGATGGCGGCTGCATGCCACCGCATGCCCCAGGCTGCGCGGTGCCCCGCCACGTGCCCTTGGGGGAAGCCCCGGAGCGACGCGTGGGCGGGCGAGCTGGAGCGCAGTCCTGAGGTGGCGATTTGCCGCGGCAAGTGGCTTGCCGCGGGGGTCGTCTTCCTGTGCCTGATAGCTTGCCGGCTATCAAGCCTTGCCGGGGCGCATGGCGCGCCGTGGCGGGCTTCTCTTGTGGTGCCTGGGTTCGGCCTTCCCGACAAGCTCCTCTTGTCGGGGTCTCGATCTTCTGTCTCGTATACTTTGTTCTTGGATGGCCTTACATGGGCTCAGTCGTCCCGGCAAGCTCCTCTTGCCGGGGTCTTGTCTTCTTGGCCCGGCAAGCTCCTCTTGCCGGGGCCTTGTCTTCTTGGCCCGGCAAGCTCCTCTTGCCGGGGGCCTTGTCTTGAATGCTTGGTCTTCTCTTGGCGCTTCCTGGGCGGGCCTTGCCGCAGGGTGCTACAACTGCCCGTGCACAAGTCTGGGGTACTAAGGTACCCCTACTTTAGTACACCGACAATGATCATACCTAGATATTCTCATAACTATGCTCAATTCTGTCAATCGCTCAACAGTAATTTGTTCACCCACCGTAGAATACTTATGTTCTTGAGAGAAGCCACTAGTGAAACCTATGGCCCCCGGGTCTATTCTCATCATATCAATCTCCATCACTTTAATCTTGCTTGCTTTTTACTTTGCTTTTTTACTTTTCACTTTGCATCTCTATACCAAAAATACCAAAAATATTATCTCTATCAGATCTCACTCCCGTAAGTGACAGTGAAGGGATTGACAACCCCTAATCGCGTTGGTTGCGTTGAGCTATTGTTTTGTGCAGGTACGAGGGACTTGAGCGTAGCCTCCTACTGGATTGATACCTTGATACTCAAAAACTGAGGGAAATACTTACGCTACTTTGCTGCATCATCCTCTCCTCTTCGGGGAAATCCAACGCAATGCTCAAGAGGTAGCAACGGTATCCGTTGTTTCGGACCAGCCGTGGAGTGTGCTTGTTGGTGGAGGGGGAGTAAAAACTTTACCATTCTGTTTGGGAACCGCTTATAATGTATCTAGCATGGAAGATACTAAGATCTCTTGGTTGCTATGTTGACAATGAAAGCATACTGCTCAAAATCGTATTCATCTCTGTTTTAAAGTTTGAGATCTCGCACCTCTGCAAATCCCTACTTCCCTCTGTCAAGGGCCTATCTATTTAATTTTATTGCTGAGTCATCATACTCTTATAAAAAGCACCAGTTAGAGAGCACCACTGTCATTTGTATGCTTTGTTATTAATTCATATTGAGTATGACTGTTACTTAATCTCTTTTACCATGAATTACAATGTCTAGTCAGTCCTTGATCTTCAGGGGTGCTCTGCATTTATGTTTTGCGGTCTCATAAAGGGCTAGCGAGATACCATTTTGTTATATCATATCATCATTGTTTTGAAAAAGTGTTGTCATCCAAGATTTATTATTATTGCTCGCTAGTTGATTATGCCATTGATACGAGTAAATGTGAGACCTAAATGTTATTGTGAATATGGCTAGTTCATAATCTTTGCTGAAAACCTGAATGTTGGCTATACATATTTGCAACAACAAGATCAGACAGAGTATGTAAAAGTTTTTCTTTATCACTTTCAGTTTGTCAACTGAATTGCTTGAGGACAAGCAATGGGTTAAGCTTGGGGAGTTGATATGTCTCCATTGTATCTACTTTTCCAAACTCTTTTGCCCTTGTTTTGGACTCTAATTTGCATGGTTTGAATGGAACTAACCTGGACTGATGTTGTTTCAGCAGAATTGCCTTGGTGTCATTTTTGTGCAGAAATAAAAGTTCTCGGAATGACCTGAAAATTTACGTAGAATATTTTTGGAATAAATAATAAACATTGGCGAAAGAATCAACCAGTGGGGACCAACCAGCTGTCCACAAGGGTGGGGGGCGCCCCCTGCCTTGTGGGTCCCCTGGACCTCCACTGACCTCAACTCCAACTCTATATATTCACGTTCGGGGAGAAAAAAATCAGGGAGAAGGATTCATCGCATTTTACGATACGGAGCCACCATCACCCCCTGTTCTTCATCGGGAGGGCAGATCTGGATTCCGTTTGGGGCTCCGGAGAGGGGAAATCGTCGCCATCATCATCACCAACCTTCCTACAACACCAATTTCATGATGCTCACCATCGTGCGTGAGTAATTCCATCGTTGGCTTGCTGGATGGTAATGGGTTGGATGAGATTGATCATGTAATCGAGTTAGTTTTGTTAGGGTTTGATCCCTAGTATCCACCATGTTCTGAGATTGATGTTGCTATGACTTTGCTATGCTTAATGCTTGTCACTAGGGCCCGAGTGCCATGATTTCAGATATGAACCTATTATGTTTTCATGAATATATTTGTGTTCTTGATCCGATCTTGCTAGTTGTAGACACCTACTATGAGTTATGATCCGCATACCCCAAGGTGACAATAATTGGGATTCTTTCCTGTGATTACCATAGTTTGAGGAGTTCATGTATTCACTAAGTGCTAATGCTTTGTTCTGGTTCTCTATTAAAAGGAGGCCTTAATATTCCTTAGTTTCCATTAGGACCCCGCTGCCACGGGAGGGTAGGACAAACGATGTCATGCAAATTCTTTTCCATTAGCACGCATGACTATATATGGAATAAACGTTACTTCCACATTTTCACTGCTCTTGCTCCTGAGCGCTCCCCGCGTCTCACGCTAAGCGCCCCGCCATCGGCCACTCCGGCCCCGGCATCCACCCTCTCCCGCCTTTGGCCACTACGGCCCCGACGGCCACCCCGCTCCATCGCTGGCCCCTGCTGGTCGACGTGATCGCCCCCCTCTCTCCCCCCGTGGGTCCCCGATTCCCTTTTCGTCATGGCAGCCAGATCTTCGAGCCCGGAGTCTGTTTCCTTGGTGTTCCCTCAGCCACGCCCGGTGGTCTCTGGCCTGGGCCTGTCGGGCTTACCGGGCGTCAAGTCATCGTCAGGCGTCTTGGCCTCTGCTCACGCCAGGGATGTGGGGGCAGTGCCGCTCGGCGGTTCGGCGGAGGCTGTCGGATTTCGGCTTCCGGCAGACCCTTGAGGTTCGAACTCTGGGGTGCGCGCGGAGGTTACGCTCTCCACCTCTTCGTCTCGCAAAGATCTAAACTACTGAAAGAACAACACAAGGGACACAAGGTTTATACTGGTTCGGGCCACTGACGTGGTGTAATACCCTACTCTAGTGTGGTGTGGTGGATTGCCTCTTGGGCTGATGAGGATGAACAATACAAGGAAGAACAGCCTCGTGAGGGTCTGTTCTTAGCTGGGGCGATGAACTGCTAGGAGGAGTTCAGTCGCCCTTCTCTCTCTCTTTCTGTCTGATTGCCGGGCGATTCGCCGATCTCCTTCCCCCCCTACCCTAGGGGTGGCTAGTCCTATTTATAGGCAAAGGCCCTAGGCCTCTTCCCAAATATTGAGCGGGAAGGGCGCCAACAGTTGGCCATTTTGAAGGGGAACATCTGGTACACTTATCCTGACTAAAGTTGGTCCTCGCCTGCCAAAGGCTCTGGTGATGATGCTGGCTTGGGCTCCACGATGACCTCCTCCTTGTCGCGGAGCTGGTCTTGGTCTCGTTGCACCGAAGTGGATGCCTTTGCTTGATCCTCTCGCCTGCGCTTGCTCCCTTAGCACCAAAGAGGAAAGGGAGGACACTGTGCAGGCTGGCGCCCGCCTGGCGCCCTTGGTCGTCATGGCTTACGTCATGGGCACCTCGTGAGGTACCCTGCCTTAATCTCTCCGCCTCCTCGTGAGCCAGCCTGATGAGGCTGTGCCTGAGGAAGCTCTGCGTCATCCGCCCCGCGAGGCTTGGCCCCTCGCGAGGGTCTTGGGTCTTTTGTTGATGAAGACGGGCTGTGCTGGGCCTCCTTCGAGCCACGCCGCAGGCCGCAGGCAGGCAAGTCTGGGGACCCCCGTTCCCAGAACGCCGACAGTAGCCCCCGGGCCCAAGGCGCGCCCAGACTTGGCCGTGCCGAGAGGCGAAAGGGCAAGGGCGAAGCGCCGCGGGCCCTAACAACCTGCGACCTTGGGCGCCGCGTGGCGGTTGGCGGGACGTGGGCGCCTCCGCTTCCCCATGACGCCTCGGTGATCGCGTGGATTGGACAAGTCCCTGCATGCAAATCGTGTCATGATTACCTGTGATCGTGGAGGTCGATGGTTGGCCTTCGCCGGCTATAAGTACGGAACGGCACGCGCCCTTCCAGTCCATCTCTTCTTGCTTCTCCTTCTTCCCGATCCTTGCTCCGCCTTGCTGTGATGGCTCCGATCCGCCGGTTCTCTGCTACGGAGAAGGGAGAGGCCCCTCGAGAGGAACCAGACCCGCTCCCACCGAAGAAACGGCTCGCCCTCCGCCGCTGCGATGAGGGGACTCTTCAGGAAGTGTCGAGGCCTTGGGGCGAGCGGGCACCGCCGGGGTTCCCGCTCCCCTTGCACGCCCACATCGAGGGCTCTGACGGGGTTGATGCCGATCGCCACGGGCGACGCCGTCGTCGGCGCCGACGGATCACGAAGGTGTGGGTTGTCGCCCCCGGGGTCCACGCCGAGGGCTCCTCCAGAGAGTTCGTGCTCCGCGCCGCCATGCCCGCTCAGTCCTGGATTCGCCTTCCTCCCTTTTTCACCTCCGTTATCCCGCAGGGAAGGCCCCTGGAGCTATGGCTGCAGCACGCCGGCTGCAGCACTCCCGCGACCGAGGCTGAGGTCGCGGTCGTTGCCTCGGGCGAGGTCTTCATGATTCAAGACTGGGGCGAGATCGCCCGTGGTTGCAGAGCGAGGGGCACCCTCACGGTCCACTTGGAGTACGATGGTGCCACGGTGATGTTCTTCAAGGTCTTTGATGCGAACGGACGCCAGCTAGAGTGCTGCCCCAGGAGAGGTGGTCGAGACCCTGCCACGGTGAGGACCGGGCCCGCCGACCACCCCCATGGCGGCTCCTCGGGCGGCGGAGGCGTCGGAGGATCCAGCGACTCCGGCGAACTCTTCGTGACTCCGGAGACGAGCGACGACAGCTACGAGGCCCCGAGCCGGCGCCGCTCCTGGAGCAAGGCGGGCTCGTCTGGTCGTCGCCGATCCTGATCTGGATGGGGTTGGCGCCGGTGCTTGACGGCCCACTGTTGATGATGGCGTCTTTTGCAGGGGCACGTGTAGTTAGCGTCCCTCTAGGATCCGTTCCCTGCGAGGAATCAAAATGCGTCCCATGGGGGTTTGTAAGGTGCTTGTGATCCCGTTTGTCAATATATAACCCTTGCTACAGAGCTGTGTGAATTGCCGATTCCGTCTTAGCTCAGTTCTCCCTTTCGAACGTCGCGAGGGCTTGGTGCTCTGCGCCGACAGGTCCCAGTCCCAAGGCGGCGTCAGTCGTCGCTGGTATGCCAGGTCGCGATGCCGTGATCAAGGCCAGGAGGTGAGCGACCCGGGGTCCGGTAAGAGCCCCTGAGTCGCGATGCTCAGGAGGTCCCCTTTGGCGCCCAAGCAGCCGTCGTTTGGCGAGAAAGGAGAGCAGCGTCGCTAACACAGAATTGCATTAGGTGCGGGGGTAGTGCCACGGTAGCAGGTGCTTTTGGGTGATGACTTATCTTCGTGAATCGGGGATTATTCCTGGTGCATCGCCCGGTCCGTGCGTCAGCAGGAGCGGAGTCGCTTGGCGAGGTCCTCGCGTGCCCCTTCTCCCTCGCCTTTGCTCCCCCTTCTGCTCTACGTCCTCGGGTCCCGGCCCTCAAGCGAGTCTCAGCCGTCGCTGGTATGCCAAGTCGCGATGCCGTGGTCAAGGCCAGAGGGTGAGGGCTGGAGAGCCAGTAGGAGCCCTGAGTTGCGATGCTCAAGCACCCCCCCTTTAACGTGCAAGCGGTTCGCGTGGACGTGGGTGAAAGGAACGCCGCGAGGGCCTTGCCTGGTGCAATTCCCTGCAGGGATCCTGTAAACTCATCACAGAAGGAAGAAGGGGTTGCCCTGATAATTATTAGTCAACCGTTAGTTGCTTCCGGGGGCGGCGAGGCACTGAGGGCTTGGCGAGGTGTATCTGGGCACCCGTGAGCCAGCGCGGGACTCACGGGGCCCTACCTCTAGGCGGGTTGCGCCTGGCACTGGGCCTTATCTTGTGATGTGTTCCTACAAGTTGGGTTAGATGCCTATACTCTACGTCCTCGGGTCCCGGCCCTCGAGCTGGTCTCAGCCGTCGCTGGTATGCCAGGTCGCGATGCCGTGGACAAGGCCAGAGGGTGAGGGCTGGAGCGCCGGTAAGAGCCCTGAGTCGCGATGCTCAGGTACCCCCCCTTTAACGTGCAAGTGGTCGACATGGAGGAGAAAAAGGTGCCGTGAACCGGCATCAAATAATCAAGCATGGTGGGTTGAACACATGGCCACAGGTAAACGTAAAAAGGGATACATGCCACTGGGTCTGGCCCGAGCGGCTTGGGGATGATGCAACCCATGGGGCGCTCCCAACAGAGCAAGCTAACAACACGGAATAAAAAGGGA
Source organism: Aegilops umbellulata (assembly GCA_032464435.1). Taxonomy (NCBI): domain Eukaryota; kingdom Viridiplantae; phylum Streptophyta; class Magnoliopsida; order Poales; family Poaceae; genus Aegilops; species Aegilops umbellulata. The sequence continues at coordinate 127,979,827 of CP136054.1, forward strand.
TACATGCCGCAGGGACAGACCCACGCGGCCTGGGAATAATGCAGCCCTGGGGGGGCGCTCCCAACTGGAAATGAAACTTGGAAGATGTCACCTGAAGATGTCGAGGATGAAGGGGTGTTGGTGCAGTAGACTCAGCGGGCTGCGGAAGCCGGTCCTCACGAGCCCCCAGGCCCAGGGGCCTCGGGAGGCTCCGGAGGCGCTGGTGGCTCCTCGTGAATCATCTCCATCTCCGCCAAGGCTGCGGAACGCCTGGCCTCTTGAGCTTCCAGGATGCCCCTCATGAGGCGCTGGTACATGGCAGCTGCGTTCGGCAAGCCGTAAGGCATGCGAACGTAGCTGTGGGGCGGACCTCCGCAGCTCCCCACTTGCGAGGGCCAGAGGCGCTCCATCGTGGCGACCTGGTTGAGCCCTGGTATGTCGATGCAGACGCGTAGCCCACCATCCTCGCCTGGATGGGGAGCCACAGCCGGTAGACGGCGGCAGCCTCTCATGATTCTCGATTCCTGTAGTTCTTGAATGGCCCCGTTGATGAACTCCTGCTGGTCTGACCTTCCTTGCCTTGCTCCTTCTTGAGGGAAACGTGCTTTGAAACATGCCTCCACGTGGTGCCCAAGCGCCTCCCTCGTGACCTTGGCTAGGTCGGTGGCCCTCCAGGGGAGAGCCCCCGAGCCCTGCCTGAGGAGGGCGCTGGGCGCTCTTTCCTATGCGATGGAGGGAGGATCCCCCCGGGCAGGCACAGGCCCTGAGGGACCTGCCTACTGAGGGGCCGGACCTGACGATGTCTTCTTCTTCTTGGGGGTGGTCTCGGGAAGCCTCATGCTTCCGCGATCCGGGTCTTCCAATGATGCGGCCTGAAAAGCTCGTTCTAGGGAACACACCGCGTCTTTCTCTTCACAGGGCACCGTGATGACTCCGCCGCTTCCAGGCATCTTGAGGACATTGTAGCCATGGTGAGTTACGGCCATGAACTTGGCCAGCGCTGGGTACTCGAGGATGGCACTGTACGACAGGCGGATGTGAGCGACGTCGAAGTCGATGAGCTCGGTGCGGTAGTTGTTGCATGCTCCGAAGGTGACAGGGAGGCGGACTTGCCCAATTGGGACCGTGGAGCCGTCGGTGACCCCGGAGAAAGGCTTGGTTGGCTGAAGCTGATCATAGGGTACTTGGAGATTGTTGAATGTTTCCACGGACAGGACGTTGAGCCCTGCCCCACCATCGATGAGGGTCCTGGTGACCAGTACGTTGCTGATGACTGGGGAGCACAACATCGGGAGGACTCCGGCTGTGGCCGCACATTTGAGCTGGTCCGCTGAGCTGAACGTGATGGTGCACGCCGACCACCTAAGAGGGCGCGTTGCTTCGAGCTTGGGCAAGACTGCATTCACTTCACGGGCAAACTACTTGAAGATGCGTTGGGAGGCTGGGGCTTGAGCTCCGCCCAGGATGCAAGCGATTGCACGTGGCTCCTGGAAGCCCCCAGCCCCTTCGTCTTGATGGCGGTCCTCGTTCCTCCTTGGCTGAGGCGGCAGTGGAGGGAGGCCTGCGTTGCCTTGTGGGCGATCCTCACGAGGCTGATCCCTCCAATCTCCCTCGCGAGGCAGGTCACGCCAGCGATCCTCGCGAGGTTGATCACGCCATCCTGGGCGTGGACCATGGTCTTCCCAGCGTCCTGCATTTCTTCCTCCTCCTCGGTCGTAGCCCCGGTCAGCACGGTCGGGGCGACGGCCGATCCTTCCTTCTCGTACGGCACGGAGTTCTTGGCATTCGTTGGTGTTGTGGGTGTGGAGGTCATGGTACACACAGTACCGACTGCCCCTGGAGGATTCAGGCAGATCTTTGCCCCTTTTGGTGTCTAGTTCTGCCGCGAGCACGACAGCCCCCTTGCGCTTTACGTCCTTTGCCTTGGGCTTCTTCTCTTTTGGGTCTGCGGCAGGCAGCTCGAGGAGGGAGAGGCGGCCTTCCTCAGCCCTGGCGCACTTGGTTGCCAAGTTGAACAGCTCCAGGGAGGTGCATAGGTCTTCATGCATCGCCAGCTCCTCCTTCATTTTGATGTCGCGCACACCATCGGAGAAGGCTGAGATGATGGCCTCCTCGGACACCCTGGGGATCTTGAGGTGCGCACTGTTGAAGCGCTGGATGTACTTTTGCAGGGTCTCACTGGGTTGTTGCTTGGTGCGGCGCATGTCGCTCACGGTAGGGGGCCGGTCGCGAGTACCTTGGAAGATGGCGATGAAGCGGGTGCGCATCTGGTCCCAGGAAGAGATCGTGCCAGGAGCCAGATTCACGAGCCAGGTGCGAGCTCCTTCCTTGAGTGCCATGGGGAACCAGTTCGCCATGACCTTCTCGTCCCCACTGGCAGCTTCGATGCCCAGCTCATAGAGCTGGAGGAACTCTGCAGGGTCGGTCGTGCCATCATAACGAGGAGGCAGGTCCGGCTTGAACTTGCCGGGCCATGCGACGCTACGCAGCTCGGTGGTGTAGGCACGGCAGCCTGCGGTGTTCACGGGAATCTTCGGGTGAGGGAGAGCTTGGTCTTGCGGGTCCCCATGCACTGCGGCTGGGAGCAGTGCGGGGTCTTGACGCGCGGGAGCAGGAGCAAGGTCGCGACGTGCCGGAGCGGGAAGCGCTCAGGCAGCTTCTTGCGGGCGTGGTACTTCTTGGCAGCTCTGCTCTTGTCGCGCCGGCGCCTAACGGAGCGGGTTCCTGCCAGGGGCCGCGCGCCTTGAAGCCATGGCGTCTTCTTGAAGGGGAGGCGACTGGTACGCCCCCGGAGCCTCGTTGCCCGCGCGGGACGGGGCACGGCGCAGCGGGACGGACGGCGCGGGAGAGCCCCCTGCGGCGCGGACGAGCTCGGCGACGTGGTCGAGCCACTCTTCGTAGACATCATCGACGGGACGGTAGCGTAGGAGCTCGTTTGCCGCGATGAGCGCAGCTCGAGCCTCAAAGGGCGCGCAGAGCGCGCGGGACGAAGAACCAGCGGGTGTGAGCGATGGAGTGGCGATATGGCCGTCTTGTCGCACGGACGGATGCTGAGACGACGCTTGCTGCTCGTTCCCCGCCGGGCTGGTGGCGGCGTTGACGGCGGGCGACGGGGAACGACGAGGACGCCCGCCGACGGGGGCCGTCCGGGCGACGCGGGAAGCGACTGCGGCCCGGCGCTCGGCGCGGGCCCTGCGGGCGTCGGACATGGATGCGACGGTCGAAGGAGAGCGCAGCGGTGGAGAACAAATTCTGGCGCACCCCTACCTGGCGCGCCAAATGTCGGATTTCGGGTTCCGGCAGACCCTTGAGGTTCGAACTCTGGGGTGCGCACGGAGATTACGCTCTCTACCTCTCCGTCTCGCAAAGATCTAAACTACTGAAAGAACAACACAAGGGACACAAGGTTTATACTGGTTCGGGCCTCCGACGTGGTGTAATACCCTACTCCAGTGTGGTGTGGTGGATTGCCTCTTGGGCTGATGAGGATGAACAATACAAGGAAGAACAGCCTCGCGAGGGTCTGTTCTTAGCTGGGGCGATGAACTGCTAGGAGGAGTTCAACCGCCCTTCTCTCTCTCTTTCTGTCTGATTGCCGGGCGATTCGCAGATCTCCTTCCCCCCTACCCTGGGGGTGGCTAGTCCTATTTATAGGCAAAGGCCCTGAGCCTCTTCCCAAATATTGAGCGGGAAGGGCGCCAACAGTTGGCCATTTTGAAGGGGAACATCTGGTACACTTATCCTGACTAAAGTTGGTCCTCGCCTGCCAAAGGCTCTGGTGATGACGCTGGCTTGGGCTCCACGATGACCTCCTCCTTGTCGCGGAGCTAGTCTTGGTCTCGTTGCACCGAAGTGGATGCCTTTGCTTGATCCTCTCGCCTGCGCTTGCTCCCTTAGCACCAAAGAGGAAAGGGAGGACACTGTGCAGGCTGGCGCCCGCCTGGCGCCCTTGGTCGTCATGGCTTACGTCATGGGCACCTCGTGAGGTACCCCGCCTTGATCTCTCCTCCTCCTCGTGAGCCAGCCTGATGAGGCCGCGCCTGAGGAAGCTCTGCGTCGTCCGCCCCGCGAGGCTTGGCCCCTCGCGAGGGTCTTGGGTCTTGTGTTGATGAAGACGGGCCGTGCTGGGCCTCCTTCGAGCCACGCCGCAGGCAGGCAAGTCTGGGGACCCCCATTCCCAGAACGCCGACAAAGGCTGACTGGCGCAAGCTGGGCCTGTCTCGTAAGGAGTGTTGGTGCCGGTGCAAGGCGATGTGCAAGTCCTAGGTGGCTCGTGGTGCACCGCGGCCGCCGCCAGCCTCCTCTTCAGAGCGCGACAGCCCCCCCTGCTTCAACGGCTTCCGGGAGGGGCATCGCAAGCAAGACTGCACTTTTCCATCGTTGTGCATCCGCTGCAACCTGGAGGGTCACTCTCGGGCTAGTGCAAGAGGCCTTGCAACCCTGCTTCTATGGAGGAGCTGCGCCAGGCGGTCATTGACAAGGTGGCAAGGTCGGTGTTAGTGCACTCGTCAGCCCGGCTCGCGGGGAGGATGTCGTTGGTGCCTAGACAGGATACGCTCCCGCCGCCGCCGACACAATCAGTGTCGGGTGTTCCTGCGGTCTGTCCCCAGACCCAAGAGCTGACGGTGCCGGGGGAGGGCTGAGACATCTGTGTCCTTCGTCGCTCTCGGGCCATGGATGAAATGGAGGCCATGCCGCGTCTTGCAGCGGTGGCCTACATGGGTGGGAATCGGCTGGCCATGTCTTGTGTGGAGGCGGCGGAGGCATTTTCGGCGCAGTTGGGCATTCCACGGCACAGGTTCTCCGTCCATCGGTTCCAGCCGGAGGACTTCCTGGTGGTTTTCTCCACGCCGGAATTGCGCAACCTGGCCACGGGTGCTGACTACATCAAGCATGCCGGCTTCAAGCTTTTCCTTAGGCCTTGGCTGCGTCAAGCTCAAGCCACTGCCAGGGTCATGCAGGTTCTGGTGGACATCATGATTGAGGGCATCCCGTCGCATGCCTGGGAGTGCGAGACGGCGGCCAGGATCCTTAGCGCCTCGTGTGACATCGTCAGCCTTGCCCCGGAGACTGCTAGCCGCGAAGATCTTTCACTGTTCAAGCTGCGGGCATGGTGTCGCGACCCGGACCTCATTCCAGTGCGGAAGAAGATTTGGATTCCTGAGCTGCGTGATGTGGATGCGCGCCTGGCCAACAACCGCCTCTTGGAGTACCCTGCCCTGATCCACATCGGGCGCATGTGGGATTTCATAGCGCCGAAGAACTGGTGACGGCCGGACATCTCGGATGGGAGCGGCCAAAGCAGGCTTCTGGATGATTCGGATGATTCCTTTGATGGTGGCGAGACCATTGTTCTGCCATGGACGAGAGGCGTCCCAGACAGATGTGGAGGCACAGGGCCGGCGAGCTTCGCCGGCGTGGGGGAGGTGGCCGTACGTATTGCCGGGCACTGGTGGGCCGCCTCGGGCAATCCAGCTGGTGCCTGCCAGTGGTGGAGGACGCTTTTGGGTCGGGGCCCGTGCGGAAAAGCAGAGAGATTCTGCCGTCAGGCGCGTCCACACGGGGCCCCATACCAGAAACTACCATGGAGATACAGGCCACGACCCACGTGGTCGACGATTCAAAAAGGAGGAATGAACGTTTGGTGGAAGTGGCTATTGGTTCCCGTATCACACCGGTCCCAACGGTCGCTATCATAGAGAGGGCCCCAGTGGAAGTGTGCGCTATGGATCAGAGGGAGAAGATCGCTTTGACAGAGCAGGGTCAGGTGATCCCTACAATCGTTGTCTAGCAGGAACAGGTGGACCCAGGCACGGATGCCCAGAAGGATCCCGAGGAGACTAGACCGGTTCACCATGAGTTGGCACTGAGCGTTGGGTCGGGTGTGCAGGTGTCCAGGCCTGCTAGGCCCACTCTGGAGGAGATGCCGGTTTGTCGTGTCCTCCACGCCCCGAGTGTGGTGGTGGGGGCAGCATCAGTTGGTGTGGTAGATCCAAATGCTGCCCCGGATGCCCCGACAAGATGGGGCCTCTGGGAGAGAGTGCGGCCAATAGCGTGGGCCAGAGGGGCACGATTAAGGAGCAGGGGGAGACCGAGGCGGTCCAATCAGGTGCGAGTGGGGGGATCCTGGAGGCTGTCGGCGTTCTGGCAACGCGGGTCCCTAGACTTGCCTGCCTGCAGCCCACGGCATGGCTGTGCAGCACGCCTGTACGGCCCAACTTCATCAACGAGGCATTCAAGACCCTCACGAGGTGCCAAGCCTCGCGAGGCGGACGATGCAAGACCCCCTCAGGAGCGGCCTCACCAGGCTGCCTCGCGAGGAGCGGAGATATCAAGGTGGGGCAAACCTCGGGAGGACCTAGTGACGTGAGCCGTGATGATCAGGATCAGGCGGGCGCCAACGCGTGCAGTGTCCTTGTTTCCTATTCGGTGCTAAGGGGGCAAGCGCAGGCGCGGAGTACCGAGGCTGTCGGATTTCGGGTTCCGACAGACCCTTAAGGTTCGAACTCTGGGGTGCGCGCGGAGATTATGCCCCCTACCTCCCCGACTCGCAAAGATCTAACTACTGAAAGAACAACACAAGAGACACAGAGTTTATACTAGTTCGGGCCACCATTGTGGTGTAATACCCTACTCTAGTTTGTGGTGGGTGGATTGCCTCTTGGGCTGGTGATGATGAACAATACAGGGAAGAGCAGCCTCGTGAGGGTCTGCTCTTGGCTAGGGGGATGAACTGCTAGGAGGAGTTCAACCACCCTTCTCTCTCTCTCTCTCCCTCTTGCTCAGATTCTAGACTCTGCTTGCCCGATCGCCAGATACCGAATGCCCCTACCCTGGGGGTGGTTAGTCCTATTTATAGGCAAAGGCCCTGGGCCTCTTCCCAAATATTGAGCGGGAAGGGCGCCAACAATTGGCCAATTCGAAGGGGAACATCTGGTACACTTATCCCGACTAAAGTTGGTCCTCGCCTGCCAAAGGCCCTGTGGTGACGCCGTTTTGGGCTCCACGATGACCTCCTTCCCACCGTTGGACTGGTCTTGGTCTCCTTGCACCGAAATGGGTGCCTTTGCTTGATCCTCTCACCTGCGCTTGCCCCCTTTGCACCAAAGAGGAAAGGGAGGACACTGCGCGGGCTAGCGCCCGCCAGGCGCCCTTGGTCGTCATGGCTTGCATCACGGGCACCTCGTGAGGTACCCCGCCTTGATCTCTCCGCCTCCTCGTGAGCCAGCCTGACGAGGCCGCGCCTGAGGAAGTGTTGTGTCGTCCGCCCCGTGAGGCTTGGCCCCTCGCGAGGGTCTTGGGTCTTGTGTTGATGAAGATGGGCCATGCCGGGCCTCCTTGATCCACGCCGCAGGCCGCACGCAGGCAAGTCTGGGGACCCCCGTTCCCAGAACACCGACAGCAGCCCCCGGGCCCAAGACGCGCATGGACTTGGCCGTGCTGAGAGGCGAAAGGGCAAGGGCGAAGCGCCGCGGGCCCTAACAGCCTGCGGCCTTGGGCGCCGCGTGGTGGTTGATTGGACGTGGGCGTCTCCGCTTCCCCACGACGCCTTGGCAACTGCGTGACTTGACTAGTCCCTGCATGCATAGGTACGGGCCATTATTACCCAAGATCATGGTGCTCGGCGGTTGGTTTTCTCCGGCTGTAAGTACGGGGCCACGCGAGCCCCGCCAGTCCGCCCCTTCCTGCTTCTCTTCTTCTTCTCCTTGGCCACTCGCCGCTCTCATGGCTCTGAAGAGGTTCTCAGCTGCAGAGAAGGGAAAAGCCTGCCGGGCAGAGCCCGACTACCCCCGGCCAAGCGCGGCCGGGGTCATCCCCGCAAGCATCCCGCGGTCCCCATCGCGGCTTCCCATGGCCACAGGGGTGGTTCCCCGCGTGGTGGTGAACGCTCGGCTTCCAAGGGGAGGCAGGCCGTGACTGCGCGGCTCCCCAGGCCGCGCTTTCGCTCAGCGGAGGTGCTGCCGGAGTTCGTCGTGTGGTCGGCGGACCCGACCAACACCTGGCTCCAGCTCCCCTGTTTCTTCATCGGCGAGCTGCCGGCCAGCGCCCGGTGCGGCTTCTGGCTCTAGGCTGATGGTTGTTGCAGCAGGGCCTCCTGGGTTTCGCTTGAGGTCTCCCCTTCCGGAAATGGGGCCCTGACTCGTGGCTGGCAAACGTTTGCCCGCGCGCGCGGCCTGAGTCAGCGGTGCACCCTGCACTTCAAGTTCGACGGCGACGCCACCCTCTATGTGAGGGTGTTTGGGGAAGATGGTCGCCGCGCTGGATGCTGCCCCGAGGGCGACAACCGCGGCCAGGGGTCCCGCCCCGACGATGATGGAGGAGACAGTGCCCGCACGGATGGCGGCGCTCGATGCTCCCCGAGCTTCACCAACTCTTCTTCAGGCGACTCCTCCAGCTGTGGCCGCAGCCAGCCCCCACGCCGTCGCACTTGCTTGGGGGGCGGCAAGTCGTCCGCCCGTCGCCGCGCCCCGGTGAAGCGCGAGAGGGAGTCCGCCTGAGCCCTGGAGGCATCCCGGGTCGCCTCGGCTGGCCGGAGCGAGGCGAGCCGCGCCGGGCTCGTCCTTTCTTTTCCTTTTGTTTCCTGCGAAAAAGAGAACAGCTGCATGGAGCCCCGTGGGGGCGTGTTGGAGGTTATTGCTGTTAATGACTACCTTGATTTAGCTTTCACGCTTTTCAGCCGTGTGTCTGCACGTAAATAGTTCCCGGCCCCAGCCGTGGGGGGCCACCGACCCAGGCCCTGTGCGTGTGTTGAGGTGCCCATGGGGCACGGACTGGAGGGGTGCTCCCGTAATGGACCCGGGTCGTGAAACCTTAGAACGATTAGAACAGGAACCCTCGCGAGGGCGTTGGGCTGCCCCCCCCTCGCGAGACTTTTTGCAAGAGGAATCAAAACGGGGGAGTGAAAATCAATGAAATATAAACCAATGACAGCAATAATTTCAATAAAACTTCAACTGCGAACAAAGCGAGCCAACTGCGGAAAGCAAATGAAAAAGCCGCGTCCGGCACCTAATCTAGTCTTCGACGTCTTCTCACCAGCGCAGAGCTAAGTGCTGCCACTGGGCGTGGGAGGGAGCCCCAGGGCCTGAGGCCGGTGCTCCTGGGACTCCGGGGCGTGTACAGGCCCACTCATTATTACGTGAGAGTGTCACGGGCGGCGAGCTTCATAGGCGTTGGCCTTCTTCACAGGCTCCGGGCCTTTCTTCGTGGGGGTAATGAGCTTCACAGGCACTTGCCTTCTTCACAGGCTCTGGGCTTTTTCCAGAAAGGATTAATCTTCACAGGCTCAGGGCCTTTTCCAAAAAGGGTTGATCTTCACAGGCGTTTGCCTTCTTCACAGGCTCAGGGCCTTTTCCAAAAAGGGTTGATCTTCACAGGCGTTCGCCTTCTTCACAGGCTCAGGGCCTTTTCCAAAAAGGGTTGATCTTCACAGGCGTTTGCCTTCTTCACAGGCTCAGGGCCTTTTCCAAAAAGGGTTGATCTTCACAGGCGTTCGCCTTCTTCACAGGCTTAGGGCCTTTTCCAAAAAGGGTTGATCTTCACAGGCTCAGGGCCTTTTAGGGGTAGAACCTCCGAAGGTGTTGGATGTTCCACGCATTCTGGATCGGCTCCCCTTCCTGAGTCTCCAAGCGCACGGAGCCTGGCCTGGAAACATGAACAACCTTGAACGGGCCCTCCCACATGGGAGAGAGCTTGTGTAGCCCTTCCCTGGAGAGAACCCGTCTGAGCACGAGATCTCCTACCTCGAGGGTCCTGGGGCGGATGCTGCGGCAGTGATATCGTCGCAGCGCCTGCTGGTACCTCGCCGCTCGCAGCGTGGCTTCTCGGCGGCGTTCCTCCCCTAGCACGAGGTCCATCCCCCGCATGGCGTCCTGTTGTGCATCGTCAAACGCTAGGACCCGCGCGGAGCGATGTCTGACCTCGTGAGGGAGGACTGCTTCGGCTCCGTAGACCAGGAAGAACGGGGTCTCCCCGGTTGGCTTGGTCGCGGTCGTGCGGATGGACCACAACACGGACTAGAGCTCATCGTACCAACCTCTGCCGCAGGCCTCCAGCTTCTTCTTGAATGTCCTTGTCTTGAGGCCCCTCAGGACCTCCGCGTTGGCTCGTTCGGCCTGGCCGTTGCTTCGCGGGTGCGCCACCGAAGCGTAGCATATCTGTGTTCCAAGGTAAGCGCAGTATGTTTTGAAGAGGTTACTAGTGAACTGCGAACCGTTGTCTATGTTGATGCGGTTCGGCACCCCGAACCGGCTCACGATGCCCCTGATGAACCTGGCCGCGGAACCCGCGGGGATGGTGCGGACAGCCTCCACTTCTGCCCACTTGGTGAATTTGTCAACGACGACGTAGAGGTAGCGGTAGCCCCCTGGCGCCCGAGGGTACGGGCCCAGAATGTCCAGCCCCCAAACTGCAAATGGCCACGAAAGGGGTATAGTCTGCAGGCCTCCCACCGGCCGATGGATCTGTTTAGCGTGAAATTGGCAGGCTTCACAAGCCTTTACTAGTTCGACAGCGTTGTTGAGTGCGGTGGGCCAGTAGAACCCGCTGCGAAATGCCTTGCCGACGAGGGTCCATGATGACGAGTGATGCCCACAGTCCCCGCCGTGTATGTCCTCCAGCAGTTTCTTTCCTTGCTCCCTGGAAATGCAGCGCAGGGATACGTTATTCGGCCGCTTCCGGTAGAGCTCTCCATCCCTGATGCAGTATGCCGTAGCTTGCCGCGCCACACGCTCCGCTTCTTCCTCCTTCTCCGGCAGGGCCCCTTGTGTTAAATAACTCCAGAGTTCCGTGATCCAGCACTCCTCTTGAGGTTCCGTAGTCAGGAGCAGGCGTGCCCCTGAGGCAGGGCCGCAGGCCGGGGCTCCTGAGGAAGGCGGCTGGGGGAGTTCCTCCCGAGGCTGAGCAGTATTTGATAATGTCGGCTAGGCGGAGGGCTTGAAGAGCCGCTCTCCAAAGATGCCAGGCTCCTGAGGTAACCGCCTGGATGCCCGTCCGGCGATGTCATCGGCTTCCTGATTGGTGCCGCGCGGCACATGCTTCAATTCCAACCCCCAGAATTGCTTTTCCATCATGCGGACCTCCGCTAGATAGGCCTCCATGTGCTCATCCTTCGGCTCATACACCTTGTTGGAGAAGTTGACAAGGAGCTGGGAAACGCCCTTGACAGTGAGGCGCTTCACCCCCAGTGCTGCTGCGGCCTTCAACCCTGCTATCAGACCCTCATATTCTGCTATGTTGTTGGAGACCTTCTCACCTTGCTGAAAACAGAGCTGTACGGTGTAGTAGAGTTTGTCCTGAGTGGGCGATATCAGCACCACACCAGCCCCAGCGCCGTGCCTGGAGAACGCCCCATCGAAGTACATGACCCAGCCTTCCGGCGCCTCACTCCTCGGGGAGAGGGATCAATCTTCGTTGTCCTTGAGGCCTGGTGCCTCCGTCCATTCCGCCACGAAATCCGCTAATGCCTCTCCTTTGATGACCCGGGTCGTGCTGAACTCGAGTTGAAACGCCTGCAGTTCTATGTTCCACTCGGCGACCCTTCCGGCTGAGTTGGGGCTCCTGAGCACTCTCTCCAAGGGGTATGACGAGACGACCTTGATGGGGTGACCCTGGAAGTAGTGACGCAGCTTGCGTGAGGCCACCAGTAGCGCGAGGAGGAGCTTCTGAGGCATAGGGTACCGTGCCCTCGCGTCCCGTAACACCGTGCTGACAAAGTAGACTGGATGCTCAACCAAGCTGAGAGCATAAGCGTCCGTGGCACCCCCCTGAGGCAAGGGCGCCCTGCGAGGTGACATGACCTCGGGAGGCGGCCCGTCCAGGCGTGTGGCCTCTCCTGCTTCTGGTGCGTTCTTTAGCGGCTGATCCTCCTCAGCCACAGTTACATCTCTTGCGGGCCTTCCCTGTTTCTGCTTCGTCTTGTCCCGAGCTGCTGATGTGGCTCTGATTTGGCTCTCCTCTCTGACCGCCACCAGGGCTGCGCTGGCAGAGTAGGGCGTGGCAGCGAGGTAGAGTAGCAGGGGCTCTCGAGGGCGCGGAGCCACCATGACTGGGGGACTGGTTAGGTACCTCTTGAGATCTTGAAACGCCTTATCTGCCTCTTTAGTCCATTCAAAAGGCCCCTTCTTCTTCATTAGCTGGAAGAAAGGCAGTGCTCGCTTCCCCAGTTTGGAGATGAAGCGCCCTAGCGTGGTCACGCGTCGGGTGAGCTTCTGCATTTCTCTGAGGGTTTTCGGCGGGCTCATGTCCTCGACCGCCTTAACCTTCTCCGGGTTAGCCTCGATGCCTCGGTGGGACACGAGAAAGCCCAAAAGCTTGCCTGAGGGGACCCCGAACACACACTTCTCTGGGTTGAGCCGCAGGTTCACTGCGTCGAGGCTCGCGAAGGTCTCCTCTAGGTCTTGTATCAGGGTCTTGGCCTCCCGAGACTTCACCACAATGTCGTCAACGTAAGCTTCGACATTCTTCCCGAGCTGCGGGCCCAAGGTGATGTGCATCAGCCGCTGAAAGGTTGCCCCTGCATTACGCAGCCCAAATGGCATGCATGTATAGCAGTACACCCCGCATGGGGTTAAGAAGGCGGTCTTCTCGACGTCTTCTACCGCCATCTTCATCTGGTGATACCTAGAGAAGGCGTCCAGGAAGCAGAGTAGGTCGCACTCCGCGGTGGAATCGACGATCTGGTCGATGCGGGGGAGCGGGAACGGATCTTGCGGGCATGCCTTGTTGAGGTTGGTGAAGTCGACACACATGCGCTCCTTTCCTCCCTTCTTGGGCACAACGACAGGGTTGGCCAACCAGTCCGGGTATCGGACCTCGCGAATGACCCCTGCGGCCTCTAACTTGCGGGTTTCTTGGACGATGAAGGCCTGCTTCTCCGCGGACTGCCGCCTGGCTTTCTGCTTCACGGGGCACATGTTTGGGCACACGTTGAGGTGATGCTCGATGACGCTCCGGGGAATCCTTGCCAACTGATCAGGCTCCGAAGCGAATACCTTCTTATTTGCGTGCAGGAACCTGACCAGGGCCTCCTCCTGCGCAGGCTCGAGGTTGGCGCCTATGGTGAAAGTGGCACTGGAGGACCCGTCCTCGTCGACAGGTATCTGCTTGGTTTCTGCCTTTTCCTGGGTGAACAACTGCTTCTTCTTGGCCGGCGCAGCCCCCTTGGGCTCGGGGGTCCCTGCGCCGGCGGGCTGTGCCGATGCTGCCGTCTTGAAGGCGAGCTTGAGTACCCGTAGGGCGTCCCCGGTGTCCCCATGCACGGTGAGGACACCGCTGCTTCCGGTCATCTTCATGAGGTTATACGCCGGGTGCGTGGCGGCCATGAACTGGGCCAGCGCTGGGTACCCAAGGATGGCGTTGTAAGGGAGGATGATGGGGGCGATGTCGAAGTCGACCATCTCCGTGCGGAAGTTGTCGTAGGTGCCGAAGGTTACTGGGAGCCGGATCTGTCCCAAGGAGCTGGATGACCCGCCCGCAACACCCGAGAAAGACCGACTGGGTTGCAACCGTTCCAGGGGTATGCAGAGGAGATTGAAGGTCTCGACCGAGGGCACGCTGAGGCCCGCGCCGCTGTCGACGAGGGTTCTGGTGACGGCTACCTAGCAGTTGGTGGGGGTGCACAACATGGGGAGTGCGCCCGAGCCGGCCAAGTTGGCGGGGTGGTCCTTCGAGCTGAAGGTCAGACCGACCTCACGCGCCATCTTGGCCGAGGGAGTCCCCGTGCCGTGCGGAAACGGCGCCGACCTGACGGACAAACGGCTTGACGTGGCGACTTGTGGGCGGCGCCTGCGAGCCGCCCAGGAGGGCCGCGACGACCGGTGGTGTTGATGTAGCGGTGCGGTCACCTCGCCGCATAGGCAGATGCTGGGGTAGCGCTTGCTGCTCGTTCCCCGCCGGGCCGGTGGCGGCGTTGACGGCGGGCGACGAGGAACGATGAGGACGCCCACCGACGGGGGCCATCTGGGCGACGTGGGAAGCGATGGCGGCCCGGCGCTCGGCGCGGGCCTGACGAGCGTCAGACATGGACGTGACGGTCGGCGGAAAGCGGAGCAGTGGAAGACAAATTCCAGCGCACCCCTACCTGGCACGCCAAATGTCAGATTTCGGGTTCCGGCAGACCCTTAAGGTTCGAACTCTGGGGTGCGCGCGGAGATTATGCCCCCTACCTCCCCAACTCACAAAGATCTAAGTACTGAAAGAACAGCACAAGAGACACAGGGTTTATACTAGTTCGGGCCACCATTGTGGTGTAATACCCTACTCTAGTTTGTGGTGGGTGGATTGCCTCTTGGGCTGGTGACGATGAACAATATGGGGAAGAGCAGCCTCACGAGGGTCTGCTCTTGGCTAGGGGGATGAACTGCTAGGAGGAGTTCAACCACCCTTCTCGCTCTCTCCCTCTTGCTCAGATTCTAGGTTCTGCTTGCCCGATCGCCAGATACCGAATGCCCCTACCCTGGGGGTGGCTAGTCCTATTTATAGGTAAAGGCCCTGGGCCTCTTCCCAAATATTGAGCGGGAAGGGCGCCAACAATTGGCCAATTCGAAGGGGAACATCTGGTGCACTTATCCTGACTAAAGTTGGTCCTCGCCTACCAAAGGCCCTGTGGTGACGCCGTTCTGGGCTCCACGATGACCTCCTTCCCACCGTTGGACTGGTCTTGGTCTCGTTGCACCGAAATGGGTGCCTTTGCTTGATCCTCTCGCCTGCGCTTGCCCCCTTTGCACCAAAGAGGAAAGGGAGGACACTGCGCGGGCTGGCGCCCGCCTGGCGCCCTTGGTCGTCATGGCTTGCATCACGGGCACCTCGCGAGGTACCCCGCCTTGATCTCTCCGCCTCCTCGTGAGCCAGCCTGACGAGGCCGCGCCTGAGGAAGTGTTGTGTCGTCCGCCCCGCGGGGCTTGGCCCCTCGCGAGGGTCTTGGGTCTTGTGTTGATGAAGATGGGCCATGCTGGGCCTCCTTGAGCCATGCCGCAGGCCGCGGGCAGGCAAGTCTGGGGACCCCCGTACCCAGAACGCCGACAGAGGCATTAGGAAAAGGTTTCGATATCGGTGTAACGAGACCAAGACCAGCAGGACGGGAGGACATAGGTCACCATGGAGCCCAAGATGGCGTCATCACCAGAGCCTTTTGCAGGCGAAGACCGCTTTGTCAGGATAAGTTTTACTAGCTGTCCCCTTTCAAATTGGCCGTTGTTGGCTCCCTTCCCGCTCAATATTTGGGGAGAGGACCAGGGCCTATATAAGTAGAACCAGCCACCACAGTAGGGAGAGATCATCTTGGACTGGATCCACTCCATCCTTGCACCCACTAGTTGGTAGAGCACAAGAACACCTCAACCTCAGGAGGCTGTTCTTCCCCTTGTATTGTTCATCATCAGCCCAAGAGGCAATCCACCACCACCACCCTGGAGTAGGGTGTTACACCACAACGGTGGCCCGAACCAGTATAAATCTTGTGTCTTTGTGTTGTGAGTCCATCGAGTTCGTCCGCGAGATCTTAGCGAGCTAAGGCGTAGATTGGTAGGGAGGAAATCTCAGCGCGCACCCCACTGTTCGAACCATGAGGGTTTTGCCAGAACTCGTGATCCGACAGAGGCGGTTCGCCCTCCATCTCTGTCGGGTGCCCATCATGGCCAGGAAGAGACCGATGCCGAACCTAGGATGGGACATGTGGCGCCACAGGAGGAACTGACAGAATTAGAAGCAAATTCAAACGTGAACCAGGACATGCAGATCGTTAGTAGGGTATGCATTGAAGGCATGACGGCCAAGGAGGCCGAGGCTTATGCTAA
Source organism: Aegilops umbellulata (assembly GCA_032464435.1). NCBI lineage: Eukaryota > Viridiplantae > Streptophyta > Magnoliopsida > Poales > Poaceae > Aegilops > Aegilops umbellulata. The sequence goes on from CP136054.1 coordinate 127,995,600, forward strand.
GTTCAAGTGCTTTTGTTCGAATTTGATGAAGAAGCTAGCACCACCACTTCTACAAGAGGTTCAAGCCTCATCCTTGAGTCCGGAGGTAGTTCCTTTCACGCTACGACGCATCACGAGGGGGAACAAGCGCCCAGAGGTCAACAGGAGCTCGAAAGTGACCAAGGCTGAGAACATGGTCATGCGGGCATTAGGGTTGGTGCTAGACGACATGGAGGTGGACGAGGGGCTAGTGGACGAGCTCAGAGGCATGTCCGACTCCCCGTTGCGGGATCAACATGTCCGTGTCATTGCCGCTCTCTTCAGCAAGGAGACACCGCCTGAGAGTGACATGGAGAGGGAAGCAACTCAGGGGGTGTTGGCTCTCTGAAGTCTTGGGGGATCCGGAGTTCTACACTTTTTCCATGGATTTAAACCCCCAAAATTTGTGTTGGAATGTGCGGGGCTTAAACAACCCGGCTAAGCACGGTGGTTAGGGAGTTTGTGCAGGCAGCCAAAGTTAATTTGGTTTGCCTGCATGAGACGAAGCTTAATACTTTGAACCACTTTGATGCTATGCAATGTTTAGGTCCTTATTTTTACGGCTTTGATTACTTGCCGGCATGCGAGACTCGGGGTGGGATCCTGTTGGCTTGGGACTCCACGGGGGCATCGACAGTTTTGTGCATGTCACGTATTGTTTGTCCGGATTGGTGCACAATAAAGATGGGACCAACTGGTAGATCACAGTGGTCTATGCCCGCAAGGAGATGAACTCAAGCTCGAGTTTTTGGAGGAGCTGAGGGACAGAAGAGCGAATTTCCAAGGGCCGTGGATGGTACTTGGTGACTTTAACATGATACTTCGGGCCTTGAAGAAGAACAACCTAAACTTAAACAGGAGAATCATGCGAAAATTTTGAGAGTTTGTGGACGAGCAGGAACTCAAGGAAGTCTAGATGCACAGTAGAAGATTCACATGGACGAATGAGAGGGACTCACCGACCATGACAAAAATCGACAGAGTGCTCGTGTCTGTTGATTGGTAGCTCAGTTTCGTGGATTGTTTATTGCAAGCTTTGGCGACAAACATTTCGGATCATGCACCGCTCCACCTATCGGTGAGTGCGCCCTTCCACCCAAAGAAGCGCTTCCGCTTTGAGCTTTATTGGACAAAACTTGAGGGCTTCGAGGAGGCCGTGCGAGAGGCATGGGTTTGTGATGAGGGCATTGTAGACCCCTTCAAGCGCCTCGACATGCTGATGAGGAAGGCGGCCGCTGCGCTCCAAGTGTGGGGTCAGCACAAGACGAGCAACATCAAAGTGCAAATGGCGGTGGCAAATTACGTCATCTTGCGACTGGATTGCGCACAAGAGGCAAGGCAGCTGACGTGGGCAGAATTGTGGCCGAGGAGAACTTTGAAGCTGGATCTTCTGGGCCTTGCGTCGCTCGAAACGACCATTGACAAACAAAGGTCTAGGATCATATAGATTGGGGAGGGAGATGCAAACACAAACCTATTCCAGGTGGTGGCTAATGGCAGGAGAACAAAGAATTTCATCCCCCATATCAAACATGGGGACGAGATCATCACCGATCCTGATCGCAAAGGGGAGATTTTCACTGCTGCTTACGAGGAGTTGCTTGGGCAGGCATAGGCGAGGGAATCCGGCATTGACATGAATTTCCTTGGATACGAAGAAAGTGATCTACATGAGTTGGAGCAGATCGTCTCGGAATAAGAGATTTTGGAAACAATCAAAGAGCTTCCATTAGATCGTGCGTTGGGTCCCGATGGCTTCATCAGTGCCTTTTATCAGCGCGCCTAGCCCATAATCAAGCAGGATATCATGGCAGTTTTGCTCAAGCTCTATGTGGGACATGGTCGTGGATTCAGCAAGCTGAACCGTGCACACATTGTGCTAATCCCCAAGAAGGGAGATGCTCAGGAGGTGGGTGATTATCGCCCCATTAGCCTGCCCCACAGTGCCAGCAAGCTGTTTGCTAAGCTATTGGCCAATAGGGTTAGGAGGAGAATGTCTGAGACCGTTGGAGCCAACCAGTCGGCATTCATCATTGGTCGGACCCTGCACGACAATTTCTTATTGGTCAGACAAGTGGCTAGGAAGATTCATGCCCGCAAGAATCCTGGAGTATTTCTCAAGCTAGATATCTCAAGGGCTTTCGACTCTCTGTCTTGGCCGTTCCTTTTTGAGGTCCTTCGCGTCATTGGCTTTGGGCAGAAGTGGATTGCATGGATAGCCGCCCTGCACAGCACGACGAACACGAAAGTCATAGTCAATGGCGTTCCTGGGAGGAGTTTTACTCATGCCAAAGGGCTCAGGCAAGGTGACCCGGTCTCGCCCTTACTGTTTGTCATTGCCATGGATGTACTGACCAAGATCATCAGCAAAGCGGCAACAGAGGGAGTCATCAGCTCGTTCCCTGGGATTTCGACCATGTAGCGCCTTTCTATTTATGCACACGATGTTGTGCTCTTTATCAAACCATCGGCGAGCGACTTGCAGTTCGTCAGGCAGGCGCTACAAATCTTCTGCCAGGCTTCAGGCCTAAGGGTGAACTATGCCAAGGCCTCGTCCATCCTAATCAGAGGGGACGACTTGGATCGCCGGCGTGTGGCCGACATGCTTCATTGTCAGGAGGGTGATTTGCCCATCAAATACTTGGGGCTGCAGCTCGCCATTAGACAGCTCACCGAGCGGAGTGGCAACCCATGCTGGATCATGCCAAGTTCTTTGTTCAGGCTTGGCAACGTGGTCTTATTCAGAGACCAGGACAGTTAGTCCTAGTGAAATCGGTGATAGCTGCTAAACATGTTCACCACTTTATGGTCTCGAAGGTGTCGGACTGGATCTTCGAGGAGCTGGATAGTTGGGGGACAGTTGGATGAGGGTGTTCTTCTAGAAAGGGAAGGAGAAGGTCAATGGAGGGCAGTTCCTAGTCGCGTGGAAATTGATATGTCGTCCTACCTACTGCGGTGGCCTAGGTATAAAATGCCTTAAACAGCAAGCCCTGGCGATGAGGGTCCGCTGGGAGTGGTTGGCTGTACAGAATCCTACAGGCCATGGCAGAGCCTCCCCATGGCCTCAGATAGCTCGGCAAAGCGGGTCTTCGATAGCCTAGTAAGCATCAAGTTGGGCAACGGAAGCAGAGTCCAGTTTTGAAGCAACATATGGATCTTTGCATTTGCAGTCGTTAACATTGCACCGTTGGTTCATAGCTTTGTTGATACTCGCATGCGCAACCATCGAACGATGGAGCAAGCTTTGGAGAATGAGTGAGGGAGTCCTAGATTAGGGGGTCCTCGGACTGCCGGACTATATACTTTGGCCGGACTGTTGGAGTATGAAGATACAAGACTCAAGACTTCGTCTCGTGTCTTGATGGGACTCTCCTTGGCGTGGAAGTTAAGCTTGGCAATACGGATATGTAGATCTCCTCCCTTGTAACCAACTCCGTGTAACCCTAGCCTCCTCCGGTGTCTATATAAACCGGAGGGTTTAGTCAGTAGGACAAGAACAATCATAATCATAGGCTAGCTTCTAGGGTTTAGCCTCTACGATCTCGTGGTAGATCAACTCTTGTAATACTCATATCATCAAGATCAATCAAGTAGGAAGTAGGGTATTACCTCCATTGAGAGGGCTTGAACCTGGGTAAACATTGTGTCCCCCGCCTCCTGTTACCATCCGCCTTGGACGCACAGTTCGGGACCCCCTACCCGAGATCCGCTAGTTTTGACACCGGCATTGGTGCTTTCATTGAGAGTTCCATTGTGCCGTCACCATAAGGCTTGATGGCTCCTTCGATCATCGACAATGATGCGATGCAATTTGAGGCTTTCCTCCCCAGACAGATCTTCGTATTCGGCGTCTTCGTACTACAGGCCAACTCGGTTGGCCATCTAGAGCAGATCGAAAGCTACGCCCCTGGCCGTCAGGTCAGGTTTGGAAGCTTAAACTATACTACCGACATCCGCGGAGACTTGATCTTCGACGGATTCGAGCCCATGTCAGGTGCGCCGCACAGTCACGACGGGCATGACTTAGCTCTGTCGTCAGACTGTGTTCGGGAGATCCCACCTGCAGCTACTCCGTCTCTCAATCCGGAGCAGATTGCGCCGTCCGAGGACGGGTGGATGGACCCCGCCCCGGAGGCCGCATACTCAGCAGCGATAGAGCCGAACACTGACTTCACCACCTATGAGACCCGTGTTGCCGGACACCTGGATTCATCCCCAGCCACGGCCTCCGAACCGCCTGAGTCCGTGCCTATCGAATCTGATTGGGCACCGATCATGGAGTTTTCCTCCGCGGATATCTTTTGGCACTCGCCACTGGGCGACGTGCTAAATTCATTAAGGTCTCTCTCCTTGTCAGGAGACCCCTGGCCGAACTATGTCCGGCTTGATTGGGAAGTGGACGACGAAGAAATTCGTTCCCCACCCACCACCCTCTTAATAGCCACTGTTGATGACTTAACTGACATGCTCGATTTCGGCTCCGAAGACATCGACGGTATGGATGACGATGCAGGAGACGAACAAGAACCACCGACCACAGGGTGCTGGACTGCCACCTCATCATATGATATATACATGGTGGACACCCCAAAAGAAGGCGATGGAGACAAGGCAATGGAGGATAATCCCTCCAAGAAGCAATCCAAGCACCGGCGTCAATGGCGCCGCTCTAAGTCCCACCATAGCAAAAGCAGCGATACCGGCACAAGAGACAATAACGCTCCGGATAGTGCCAAAGACGAAGACAATCCCTCCCAGTGTCGGTGTCAAAACCGGCGGATCTCGGGTAGGGGGTCCCGAACTGTGCGTCTAGGCGGATGGTAACAGGAGACAAGGGACACAATGTTTTTACCCAGGTTTGGGCCCTCTCGATGGAGGTAAAACCCTACTCCTGCTTGATTAATATTGATGATATGGGTAGTATAAGAGTAGATCTACCACGAGATCAGAGAGGCTAAACCCTAGAAGCTAGCCTATGGTATGATTGTTGTTGTTGTTGTGTCCTACGGACTAAACCCTCTGGTTTACATAGACACCGGAGGGGGCTAGGGTTACACAGAGTCAGTTACAATGGGAGGAGATTTGAATATCCGTATTTGCCAAGCTTGCCTTCCACGCCAAGGAAAGTCCCATCCGGATACGGAACGAAGTCTTCAATCTTGTATCTTCATAGTCCAACAGTCCGGCTAAAGGTCATAGTCTGGCTGTCCGGACACCCCCTAATCCAGGACTCCCTTAGTAGCCCCTGAACCAGGCTTCAATGACGACGAGTCCGGCGCGCAGATTGTCTTCGGCATTGCAAGGCGGGTTCCTCCTCCGAATACTTCATAGAAGATTTTGAACACAAGGATCGTGTCCGGCTCTGCAAAACAAGTTCCACATACTACCGTAGAGAGATAATAACTTTTTCACAAATCTAATATGCTGATGTATCCTATAGCGTGACATCACACCCCAGCCAAGCCTTTATTCGAATCGTTTTTACTGTCCCACCTCAACACGTTTTGCGAGGCGGTTTCCTTGCACGTCTTGTTGAAGCAGAGATCGTGTCCCCTTATCTCAGGAGTCTCATCAATACGGGCGTGGGTAACCCAACCGTGCCATTGATTACGGCGCTTGGGGGATAAGCGAGTTTTACCAGGCTGGTGGGGACGCATAGTTTCGTCCGCCCATATAAGGGGATAAGGATCCACCTTTACATCCACGCCTTCTTCCTCCTTTGCTCATCCATTTTTGCACACTCGAGCTCCAGCGCCCAAGTCCACATTCCCCACCTCAACCTTCTGCAACCATGTCCGGAGCGGGAGGCAGGTGGATGGTCTCCTCGGTCACGGAAGGACACATCAAGAAGCTGAGGGGAGCCGGATACCTGCCTGACGACATCGCGCACTGGCTCCCAGATGAGGGGCAACTCATCCCCACCCCTAGGCCACATGAGAGGGTGGTGTTCCTCACCCATTTCCTCCGCAGACTGGGCTTCCCACTCCACCCATTCGTCCGGGGGCTCATGTTCTACTATGGCCTGGACTTCCACGATCTGGCCCCGAACTTCATCCTCAACATCTCGGCGTTTATCGTCGTGTGCGAGGCCTTCCTCCGCATCAAGCCCCACTTCGGCTTATGGCTGAAAACCTTCAATGTCAAGCCGAAGGTAGTGGGCGGCCGCCAGGCGGAGTGCGGAGGCGCCATGGTGGGCAAGATGCCCAACGTTATATGGCTCGAGGGCTCCTTCGTGGAGACCATAAAGGGGTGGCAATCGGGGTGGTTCTACGTCACCGAGCCGCGTGACCCTGAATGGGCAGCGGCCCCCGAGTTCCGATCTGGCATCCCCACGCGGCTCACCTCCTGGCAAGAGAAGGGCCTGTCCTGGGGTAATTCGGGAGAGCTGACCGGACTCCAAACCTGCGTCCAAAACCTCGTGGACAAGAAGGTCAAACTCGTCAACGTAGTCCAGGTCATGCTCATCCGCCGGATCCTCCCGTGCCAACAACGGGCTTTCAGCTTGTGGGAGTTCGACCCGGCCTAGCACCGAACTCTAAACATGCTCTTCGACACAACGTACGAAGATGCCTGGAAGGTGCTATTCAAGGGCGCCGAGGCTCCCGCTTCCGCTACCGAGGATCGCGGATTCTGCGCGCAGCGTCAAGCCAGCACGGTAAGCTGTTTTACCTCTTACAGGATATTTGTCTTTCATAGTTTGACTCTATGCGGGATCTAAGCCCCCATGCCTTTGACATGACTGGCAGGAGAAGGCCGGACAGATCGACTGTCCGACTCCTTTGCCCGAAGGCCCAGCAGACGCCCGCTTGACGTAACTGCTGGTTCCGGCACCTTATGTGGTGCCGGAGAAGAAGGCCAAGAAGAAGGTCACGGGAACCTGGAAGAGTTCCCGGCGCCCGGTGGAGTCGGACTCATCGTCCGATGACTCCGAGGCGCACTCCTCCCATGAAGATGAGGAGGAGGAAAGAGAGGTTTCTTCCCCAGCAGGGGAGAAAAGAAAAGGAAGGCCGCCCCAACTGGGGAGGCCGGAGGGTCCAAGAAGGGGAGGACCCTTCCTCCGGACTACTCTACCAACGCCGCCGACAGCAAGGAGGAGTGGCCGCCCAGGGCCAAGCCCCTGGCAAAGTCGTAAGTATTCGGACACCAGAGTGACTCATAGTGTTCCTTTATTGCACAGATTTCCCTGACACCGAATATAATCATGCAGTCCGCCCCGAGCCCGGATCGACGTGTCTTCGAGCGGCTCCTTGAATTCGTCGGACGTGAATAGCCTTTCACTTCCGGCCGCCTCCTCCCCTCGCCCTGCGAACAATGCCGAGGTATTGTCCCAAGAGGTTCCAAATCAAGGGGAGGCAGTCCTGGGGGCACCTCAAGGCGATGTCCCGGACTCCAGGCGCAAGGGGGGCAAGACCCCCAGGGGCTCCAAGTCCGGCCCTGGGCCGAACACCGCACCGGAACCTTCATTGGTCCCGGAGTCCGGCAGGCGGCCCCCCGCTAAGAAGGGCAAGCCTACCGGGCCGGTGACCTCTGTCCAACCGGAGGCACCGGATAACTTGCTGGAGGTGCTTAACGGCGCCTCCATCGACGAGGAGCACCGCACTATTATGAGTGTGGTGATCCAAAAGGTTCAGTCCGCCAAGAGCGGGCTGACTGAAGCCTGTGCCAGCCTGTTGATAGGCTTTGAGGTACGTAGAAAATATATGAAAATATTACCGCATAGATAGTAGCCCCTGATGCTCTGTTTGGCGTTCACAAAAAAAGCCGAATAGAGGATCTAATAATATTCGTAGGAGTTTAACATAATTATGTCGATATGCTATGCAGGCTTGGCTGTTGGCCTCTGCCGCACTGAGTGCGGAGGTTGACGCGCTGAAGCAGAACCTCGAGCGGTCCGAGCAAGAGCTCGGCGTTTCCAAGAAGAAGCTCGAGGAAGAAGAAGGTAAGTAACACCTTGTGGAGTGTATGTTAAAAATACGTAGTTGCAAAAAATGACAGGATCGTTATTGGTGTCCTAGGGGCCACGACTGAGGTGGCGACTGTGAAGCAAGCACTTTCTGAGGCCGAAGAGAAGGCGGCCATGGAGCGCGCCGAGCCGGAGAAACATGAGGCGCGAGTTGGCGAGGTACAGCAGGAGCTCCAGGCTCTCGCAAAAAAAAACGAGAGTTTGGAGCTTGACTCAAAGACGCGAGAGTCCGAGCTTGCAGCGGCCCTCGAAAGCGCCAAGTCTGCCAAAGCCAAAGCCCAGAAAGCCCTCCAGGAAGTTGAGGCGATGAAGAAGATAGCCGCGGGTAAGGCATTCTTTATGCAAAGCAAGCACGTGAAAGTGAATTACTTGTTACTTACCCGAGTCCGGAGCTCCCCAGGAGCGTTTGCAGATTTGCCCCGTAGCGTGTCAGATGCCGCCGCCTTCTATCGGGCTGAAGAGGGAAGCTCGACGGAGAAGGTGTTCTGGTCACAGTATGCTGAGTCCGGACACCATGTGCCCTTGAGCGACCAGCTGAAGTAGCTGGTCGAGCTCCATAAGGTGGCCGAGCAGGCCATGAAGGGTCTCATAGTCCGGCTGTGGCCTGAGGAGGCCGTGCCTGGGAGCTACTTCGGGCTGGTGAGGCGGCTGGTGGATGCCTGTCCACGGCTTGAAGTCATCAAGTGCTCCGTCTGCATCGAAGGTGCCCGTAGGGCGCTTGCCTGTGCTAAAGTGCACTGGGGCAAGATGGATGCTGTGAAGCTTGTGAAGGACGGGCCACCGCAGGGCAAGGAGCATCGCCACCCCGAGATGTATTACGAGGGCATCCTGAAGGGTGCCCGCCTTGTGGCGGATGAATGTTCCAAGGATGTAATATTTGAGTAAACTTGTTTGTTTTATCTTGTGCGCTGAAAGCTTGTTCATATGCGCTATGCAACGCTTGTTTTAATTTAAAATATTACCTTCTATGCGGCCGTTTATTAAACCTGAGAGATGGCGAGTCGTTGGCTTCTGCCCCCATGCCACGAGTGCTGGGGTGTTTGGGATAAAACCTGAGAACTCTTTTTCCCATTCTTGGGTCCTTCGAGGGAGGTGCTCAGCATGACGAACAAGGCAATCAGACTATAGTGCGTTATCACTCTCACTTAGCCAGAGAATTCTATAATTTTAAATTTCGGCGAAGCCCCTAGTGTTTGGAAGACCGAATTCGGGGCGCTATACACGCCTTAGGCCAGACAAAGCCGACTCCTCGCTCTAAGCGGCATAAGTCTTTAAGGACTCGAAACCTCTCGAACAGCGACCAGCTCTCGCCCTATCATGACAATCAATTTTAGCTTTCTCTACTAAGGTGCTTAGCCCCGCTGAACCGGGGCACAATCGCAGTAGTTCTCCCAGCGCTACCTTAGCCGATATAACAGAATGTAAGGTACCAAAATATGGGAGCCGGGCAAACCCAACTATTGACCCAAGACATGATTCGGAGCTGATGCATATAATGCTGTAAGTTCGGGGTGCCGCACTTGTGAAAGTGTTCGGACTTCTCACGCCGTATTATGGGGTGCTTAAGCCCCTAGCGTATTAGCCGTACCAAAGTGTACGGGTGCTGAATGTCAAGAATGAACATATATACATAAAAGATAAAGGAATAGAGAATGCAATAATAGACTGGAGCTATGCATTTTTATTTCGAAAAGGTGCATTAAAGAAGAACGATACAAATGGTGCGATAGGCAAGAGATGGGACTATCTGACATGTCCCCTCCAGGGGTGAGCTACGGAAAGGTATTTAAAGCAGGTATTTTTCTCGTTATAGAGACCACCTGGGAATTCCATAATGCGACGTAGCTTTCTGCCTCCCTGGGTGTTGTATCATGTGTTCGGCAATTGTACTGCCGAGCAAGTCTTCCAGAGAGTAAGGTCCTGAAAGTAAGAAAAATGATAGAATCGGCAGCCCCTAGTGCGGTTGAGCCGTGTATTGGGGCGTGTCGTGGTCATGCCCCTCCCCCTGTTCCCATGGTATTGTCAGAGCGTAGTTATGTACGCGTAGCACGGATTTCGCCGTTGTGCTAGGGCTGGGGTTGGGGCCGCATTGCTATGCTTGCTCGGCATGTGCCAAGCGGTCTTGTTGTAAGTTACTCCGAGCGCACTTGACAGTGTCCGGATGTTTTATTGTCGGACTGGAGAATTGCCTTGAGAGGCTGCTTTGTACTTCTGCTGCGAGGGCCGCTGTATGCTCCTCTGTTTGGAGAGAGCGTTCGGTGTTTCCATTGACCATAATGACTCCTCGAGGTCCTGGCATCTTGAGCTTGAGGTATGCGTAGTGCAACACCGCATTGAACTTTGCAAATGCGGTTCGCCCGAGCAGTGCGTGATAGCCACTTCCGAACGGGACTATATCGAAGATTAACTCCTCGCTTCAGAAATTATCTGGGGATCCGAAGACCCCTTCAAGTGTGATTGAGCCCGTGCAATGGGCCTCCACACCTGGCATGACACCCTTAAAGGTCGTCTTTGTGGGTTTGATCCTTGAGGGATCTATGCCCATTTTGCGCACTGTGTCCTGAAAAAGCAGGTTCAGGCTGCTGCCGCCGTCCATAAGGACTCGAGTGAGGTGAAATTCGTCAATGATTGGGTCTAGAACCAATGCGGCGAATCCTCCATGGCAGATGCTAGTGGGGTGGTCACTTCGATCGAAAGTGATCGGGCAGGAGGACCACGGGTTGAACTTTGGGGCGACTGGCTCCAACGCATATACGTCCCTTAGCGCACGCTTCCGTTCCCTCTTGGGGATGTGGGTTGCGTATATCATGTTCACCGTCCGCACTTGTGGGGGGGAAGCCCTTCTGTCCACTATTGTTCGATGGCCGGGGCTCCTCCTCGTCGTTGCTATGTAGCCCCTTGTCTCTGTTTTCGGCATTTAACTTGCCGGCCTGCTTGAACACCCAACACTCCCTGTTGGTGTGATTGGCTGGTTTTTCGGCGGTGCCATGTATCTGGCACGAGCGATTGAGTATACGGTCCAAACTGGACGGGCCCGGAGTGTTTCTTTTGAATGGCTTTTTCCGCTGACCGGGTTTGGAGCCTCTGAATCCGGCATTAACTGCCGTATCTTCAGCATTGTCGCTGTGAATGCGGCGCTTGTGCTTGTTGCGACGCGACCTGCCATTACTGTCCTTGGTATCCGAATTACCAGGGCTCTTGGTCATGTTATTACTGCGAGCCAGCCAACTATCTTCTCCTGCGCAAAAGACGGTCATGAGTGTCGTGAGGGCTGCCATAGATTTCGGCTTTTCCTGTCCAAGGTTCCGGGAGCCACTCGTCACGGATGTTATGCTTGAAGGTTGCTAGGGCCTCTATGTCCGGACAGTCGACGATTTGATTTTTCTTGGTTAGGAACCATGTCCAGAATTGTCTGGCAGATTCTTGTGGCTGCTGAATTATGTGGCTCAGATCATCAACGTCTGGTGGTCGCACATAGGTGCCCTGGAAATTGTCAAGGAATGCGGCTTCCTGGTCCTCCCAACAACCAATTGATTCCGCTGGCAAGCTGTTAAGCCAATGTCGAGCTGGTCCTTTAAGCTTGAGTGGGAGGTATTTGATGGCGTGTAGATCATCGCCACGGGCCATGTGAATATGAAGGAGATAGTCCTTGATCCATACTGCAGGATCTGTTGTGCCATCGTATGATTCAATGTTTACGGGTTTGAAACCCTCTGGGATTTTGATGATCCATTACTTCATCTGTGAAGCATAGTGGGTGTGCGGCACCTCTGTACTGGGCTATATCACGACGTAGCTCAAATGAGCTTTGTCTGCTGTGTTCGGCCCGGACGGATTTACTGTATCCGGCGTGACGGTTATCGTCTCATGTCGTGGGGCGTCCGCGCGATCCGTAGATTGATCTTGTTTGCCTTGCCTTGTCCTCCAACATCTCTCACAGGTCTAGCGCATTTCCCCGTGCCTTAGTATTTTTTGAGCGACGCCGGGGTGCGGCTTGAGTGGAGGGCCGAGAGGCCTCTCCGTCGCGGCCGCGAGGTGGCCGGTCAGCCGCATCATGCGCTGGTGATGTAGGTTTAGGTGCTTCCTCCTCTAATCGGGGTAGCAACCTGCACTTTGGGTAGCTCTTGGAGGGGCGTTCGAGTTTGTATTCCTCGGCCGCAAGGACTTCAGTCCATCTGTCGGCTAGCAAGTCTTGATCAGCTCTAAGTTGTTGCTGTTTTTTCTTAAGGCTACTCGTCGTGGCCATAAGCCTGTGCTTAAAGCGCTCTTGTTCGACGGGATCCTCAGGCACGACAAATTCGTCGTCGCCGAGGCTTGCCTCGTCTTCGGAGGGAGGCATGTAATTATCATCCTCTTCCTCTTTGTCTGCCGCTCTCTCAGGGGGGCTGGCTTCTCCATCCTCCTACGCTGAATCTTGCTGGAGGGAATTGTCTTCGGCACTATCCGGGGTGTTATTATCTCCCGTGCCGGTATCACCATTTTTGCTTTGGCGGGACTTAGAGCGGCGCCGCTGACGCCGGCGCTTAGGTTGCTTCTTGGAGGGGTCATCCCCCGCTCTTCCGTCGCCATTGCCTTCTTTGGGTGTATCCACCATATATATGTCATATGACGAGGTGGCTTTCCAGTGTCCTATAGGTGCTAGTTCCTATTCGTCTCCTACATCGTCGTCCATACCGTCGATGTCTTCGGAGTCGAAGTCTAGCATGTTGGTTATATCATCGACAGTGGCTACGAAGTGGGTGGTGGGTGGGCGTCGAATTTCTTCATCGTCCGCATCCCAATCCTGCCGGTCATAACCCAGCCAGGACTCTCCTGACTAAGAGAGAGACCTTACTGAATTCAGAATGTCGCCGAAGGGCGAGTGCTGAAAGATATCCGCGGCGGTGAATTCCATGATCGGCGCCCAATCGAACTCGATTGGCAGGGGCGCGGAGGGTTGGGAGTCCGGAGAAGAGTCCGACACTTTGGAGTCACGGGCTTCGCAGAGGATAAGGCTGGTGTTCGACTCGATCACCGTTGAGACTGCAGCCCCCGCGGCGGGGTCTAGCCACCCATCCTCGATCGGCGGAGTTCGCTCCGAGCTAAGGGTCGGAGCGGATGCGGGTGCAGCCTCCAGGGCACTGTTCAGCGGTAGAGCTAAATCATGCCCATCGTGACAATGCGGCGCGCTCGGCTGCGGCTCGAATCCGTCGAAGATCAAGTCTCCGCGGATGTTAGCCGTGTAGTTCAAACTTCCAAATCTGACCTGATGGCCATAGGCGTAGCTTTCAATCTGCTCCAGATGGCCAAACGAATTGGCCCGCAGTGCAAAGCCGCCGAATACAAAGATCTGTCCGGGGAGAAAAGTCTCACCCTGGACTGCATCGCCAACGATGATCGAAGGAGCCATCAAGCCTGATGACGACGACACAGAGGAACTCTCAATGAAAGCACCAATGTCGGTGTCAAAACCGGCGGATCTCGGGTAGGGGGTACCGAACTGTGCGTCTAGGCGGATGGTAACAGGAGACAAGGGACACAATGTTTTTACCCAGGTTCGGGCCCTCTCGATGGAGGTAAAACCCTACTCCTGCTTGATTAATATTGATGATATGGGTAGTACAAGAGTAGATCTACCACGAGATCAGAGAGGCTAAACCCTAGAAGCTAGCCTATGGTATGATTCTTGTTGTTGTTGTTGTGTCCTACGGACTAAACCCTACGGTTTATATAGACACCGGAGGGGGCTAGGGTTACACAGAGTCGGTTACAATGGGAGGAGATCTGAATATCCGTATTTGCCAAGCTTGCCTTCCACGCCAAGGAAAGTCCCATCCGGATACGGGACGAAGTCTTCAATCTTGTATCTTCATTGTCCAACAGTCCAGCCAAAGGTCATAGTCCGGCTGTCCGGACACCCCCTAATCCAGGACTCCCTCACCCAGCCAGGCCCCGAGTGGGAGGATGGGCAAGCCATCCCTCAAGAACAGGCAGCAGACGGAGAATCAGAGGATGGCAATTACATGCCTCTCTCCGAAGACGAGGTGAGCCTCGGCGGCGAAGAATTTATCGTGCCTGAGGATCCCGTCGAGCAGGATCGCTTCAAGCGCCGGCTTATAGCCACAACAAATAGCTTGAAGAAAAAGCAACAACAGCTTTGAGTTGACCAAGACCTGCTAGCAGATAGATGGACCGAGGTCCTGGCGCCCGAGGAATACAAACTCGAACGCCCAACCAAGAGTTACCCAAAGCGCAGGTTGCTACCCCAACTCGAGGAGGAAGCATTAAAACCTACATTACCAGCGTATGATGCGGCTGATCGGCCACCTCGTGGCCGAGACAGAGTGGCATATCAGCCCGAAGTCCAACCCGCACCCCGCCGCCATTCAAACAAAAATACCAAGGCCCGGGGCAACACGCGGGACCTCCGAGACGTATTGGAAAACAAAGCATGACACACAAGGCCGATCTACGGATCACGGGGGCGCGCCCCAACGGGTGACGATGATCGTCACGCCGGATACACTAAAAGCAAATACGACCGGGCCGAATACAGCAAACAAGACTCGTATGAACTGCGTCGCAACATAGCCCGACACAGAGGTGCCACACACCCCCTATGCTTCACTGATGAAGTAATGGATCACGAATTCCCAGAAGGGTTTAAACCCGTAAACATTGAATCATATGACGATACTACAGACCCCGGGGTATGGATAGAAGATTTCTTCCTCCACATTCACATGGCCCGTGCTACCTCTTGAGCACTACGTTGGTTTTCCCTTGAAGAGGAAAGGGTGATGCAGCAAAGTAGTGTAAGTATTTCCCTCAGTTTTTGAGAACCAAGGTATCAATCTAGTAGGAGGCTACGCGCGAGTCCCTCACACCTTCACAAACAAATAAATCCTCGCAACCAACGCGATAAGGGGTTGTCAATCCCTACACGGTCACTTACGAGAGCGAGATCTGATAGATATGATAGGATAATATTTTTGGTATTTTTATGATAAAGATGCAAAATAAAATAGAAGGCAATAAAAATAACTAAGTGTTGGAAGATTAATATGATGGAAAATAGACCCGCGGGCCATAGGTTTCACTAGTGGCTTCTCTCAAGAGCATAAGTATTTTACGGTGGGTGAACAAATTACTGTTGAGCAATTGACATAATTGAGCATAGTTATGAGAATATCTAGGTATGATCATGTATATAGGCATCACGTCCGAGACAAGTAGACCGACTCCTGCCTGCATCTACTACTATTACTCCACACATCGACCGCTTTCCAGCATGCATCTAGAGTATTAAGTTCATAAGAACAGAGTAACGCTTTAAGTAAGATGACATGATGTAGAGGGATAAACTCATGCAAGATGATAAAAAACCCATCTTTTTATCCTCGATGACAACAATACAATACGTGCCTTGCTGCCCCTTCTGTCACTAGGAAAGGACACCGCAAGATTGAACCCAAAGCTAATCACTTCTCCCATTGCAAGAAAGATCAATCTAGTAGGCCAAACCAAACTAATAATTCGAAGAGACATGCAAAGATAACCAATCATACATAAAAGAATTAAGAAGATTCAAATATTGTTCATAGATAAACTTGATCATAAACCCACAATTCATCGGTCTCAACAAACACACCGCAAAAGAAGATTACATCGAATAGATCTCCACAAGAGAGAGGGAGAACATTGTATTGAGATCCAAAAAGAGAGAAGAAGCCATCTAGCTAATAACTATGGACCCGAAGGTCTGAGGTAAACTACTCACAATTCATCGGAGAGGCTATGGTTTTGATGTGGAAGCCCTCCGTGATCGATGCCCCCTCGGGCGGAGCTCCGGAACAGGCCCCAAGATGGGATCTCACGGCTACAGAAGGTTGCGGTGGTGGAATTAGGTTTTTGGGTCCGTATCTGATCGTTTGGGGGTACATAGGTATATATAGGAGGAAGGAGTACGTCGGTGGAGCAACATGGGGCCCACAAGGGTGGAGGGCGCGCCCCCTACCTCGTGGCTTCCTGGAAGGTTCTTTGACGTAGGGTCCAAGTCTCCTGGATCATGTTCGTTCCGAAAATCACATTCCCGAAGGTTTCATTCCGTTTGGAATCCGTTTGATATTCTTTTTATGCGGAACTCTGAAATAGGCAAAAAACAACAATTCTGGGCTGGGCCTCCGGTTAATAGGTTAGTCCGAAAAATAATATAAAAGTGAATAATAAAGCCCAATAATGTCCAAAACAAAATATAATATAACATGGAGCAATCAAAAATTATAGATACGTTGGAGACGTATCAAGCATCCCCAAGCTTAATTCCTGCTCGTCCTCGAGTAGGTAAATGATAAAAACAGAATTCTTGATGTGGAATGCTATTTGGCATAATTTCAATGTAATTCTTCTTAATTGTGGTATGAATATTCAGAACCGGAAGATTCAAGACAAAAGTTTAATATTGACATAAAAAATAATAATACTTCAAGCATACTAACTAAGCAATCATGTCTTCTCAAAATAACATGGCCAAAGAAACTTATCCCTACAAAATCATATAGTCTGGCTATGCTCTATCTTCACCACACAAAGTATTTAAATCATGCACAACCCCGATGACAAGCCAAGCAATTGTTTCATACTTTTGGTGTTCTCAAACTTTTTCAATCTTCACGCAATACATGAGCGTGAGCCATGGACATAGCACTATATGTGGAATAGAACGGTGGTTGTGGAGAAGACAAAAAGGAGAAGATAGTCTCACATCAACTAGGCGTATCAACGGGCTATGGAGATGCCCATTAATAGATATCAATGTTAGTGAGTAGGGATTGCCATGCAACGGATGCACTAGAGCTATAAGAATATGAAAGCTCAACAAAAGAAATTAAGTGGGTGTGCATCCAACTTGCTTTCTTGCTCATGAAGACCTAGGGCATTTTGAGGAAGCCCATCATTGGAATATACAAGCCAAGTTCTATAATGAAAAATTCCCACTAGTATATGAAAGTGAAAAAATGAGAGACGCTCTATCATGAAGATCATGGTGCTACTTTGAAGCACAAGTGTGGTAAAAGGATAGTAACATTGTCCCTTCTCTCTTTTTCTCTCATTTTTTTATTTGGGCCCCTTTTTTCTCGTTTTTTATGGCCTCTTTTTTTTATTCCGGAGTCTCATCCCGACTTATGGGGGAATCATAGTCTCCATCATCCTTTCCTCACTTGGGACAATGCTCTAAAAAATGACGATCATCACACTTTTATTTACTTACAACTCATGAATTACAACTCAATACTTAGAACAAAATATGACTCTATGTGAATGCCTCCGGTGGTGTACCGGGATATGCAATGAATGAAGAGTGACATGTATGAAAGAATTATGAACGGTGGCTTTGCCACAAATACGACGTCAACTACATGATCATGCAAAGCAATATGACAATGATGGAGCGTGTCATAATAAACGAAACAGTGGTAAGTTGCATGGCAATATATCTCAGAATGGCTATGGAAAGGCCATGATAGGTAGGTATGGTGGCTGTTTTGAGGAAGGTATATGGTGGGTGTATGGTACCGGCGAAAAGTGCGCGGTATTAGAGAGGCTAGCAATGGTGGAAGGAAGAAAAGTGCGTGTAATCCATGGACTCAACATTACTCATAAAGAACTCATATACTTATTGCAAAATTCTACAAGTTATCTAAGCAAAGTATTACGCGCATGCTCCTAGGGGGATAGATTGGTAGGAAAAGACCATCGCTCGTCCCCAACAACCACTCATAAGGAAGACAATCAATAAATAAATCATGCTCTGACTTCATCACATAACGGTTCACTGTACCTGCATGCTACGGGAATCACAAGCTTTAATACAAGTATCTCTCAAATTCACAACTACTCAACTAGCATGACTCTAATATCACCATCTTTATATCTCAAAACAATTATCAAGCATCAAACTTTTCTTAGTATTCAACACACTCATAAGAAGGTTTTTACTAATCTTGTATACCTAGCATATTAGGATTATTTAAGCAAATTACCATGCTACTTAAGACTCTCAAAATAATCTAAGTGAAGCATGAGAGATCAATAGTTTCTATAAAACAAAAGTTACCACCGTGCTCTAAAAGATATAAGTGAAGTACTAAAGCAAAACTATATAGCTCAAAAGATATAAGTGAAGCACATAGAGTATTCTAATAATTTCTGAATCACGTGTGTCTATATCAAAAGGTGTGTACAGCAAGGGTGATTGTGGTAAACTAAAAAGCAAAGACTCAAATCATACAAGATGCTCCAAGCAAAACACATATCATGTGGTGAATAAAAATATAAATCCAAGTAAAGTTACTGATGGAAGTAGACGAAAGAGGGGATGCCTTCCGGGGCATCCCCAAGCTTTGCCTTTTTGGTGTACTTAGATTATCTTGGGGGTGCCATGGGCATCCTCAAGCTTAGGCTCTTTCCACTCCTTGTTCCATAATCCATCAAATCTTTCACCCAAAACTTGAAAACTTCACAACGCAAAACTTAACAGAAAATCTCGTGAGCTCCGTTAGCGAAAGAAAACAAAAGACCACTTCAAGGTACGGCAATGAACTCATTATTTTTTTATATTGGTGTTAAACCTACTGTATTCCAACTTCTCTATTGTTTATAAACTATTTTACTAACCATAGATTCATCGAAATAAGCAAACAACACAAGAAAAACAGAATCTGTCAAAAACAGAACAGTCTGTAGTAATCTGTAACTAACGCAAGCTTATGGAACTCCAACAAATAAGAAAAAATAGTAAGACCTAGACAATTTGTTTATTGATCATCAGCAATTGGAATCAATATTTTATCACGTTCTGGTGATTTTTAACAATTATTTTCGTGAACAGAAAGTTTCTGGAAATTACAACAAGATCAAATAACTATCATCCAAGAAGATCCTATAGGTTTAACTTGGCACAAACACTAATTAAAACATAAAAACACATCTAACCATAGTCTATATTAAATATTTATTCCTAAACAGAAGCACAAAGAAAAAAAAACTAAAAATAAAATTGGGTTGCCTCCCAACAAGCGCTATCGTTTAACGCCCCTAGCTAGGCATAAAAGCAAGGATAGATCTAGGTATTGCCATCTTTGGTTGGCAATCCATAAGTGGATCTCATAATAAATTCATAAGGTAATTTTATTTTCTTTCTAGGTAAGTTTTCCATGCCTTTCCTTAATAGAAATTGGAATCTAATATTCCCTTCCTTCATATCAATAATTGCACCAATCGTTCTAAGGAAAGGTCTACCAAGAATAATAGGACATCAATGATTGCAATCTATATCAAGAACAATAAAATCTATGGGAACATAATTCCTATTTGCAACAATAAGAACATCATTAATTCTTCCCATAGGTTTCTTAATGGTGGAATCTGCAAGGTGTTAGTTTAAAGAGCAATCATCAAAATCACGGAAACCTAGCAAATCGCACAAAGTCTTTGGAATCGTGGAAACACTAGCACCCAAATCACACAAAGCATAGAACTCATGATCTTTAATCTTAATTTTAATAGTAGGTTCCCACTCATCATAAAGTTTTCTAGGGATAGGAACTTCCAATTCAAGTTTTTTTCCATAATATTGCATCAGAGCATCAACGATATGTTTGGTAAATGCTTTATTTTGACTATAAGCATGAGGAGAATTTAGCACGGATTGCAACAAGGAAATACAGTTTATCAAAGAGCAATTATCATAATTAAATCCCTTGAAATCCAAAATAGTAGGTTCATTGATATCTAATGTTTTGATCTCTTCAATCCTACTTTTGTCAATTTTAGCATCAAGATCTAAAAACTCCGAATTTTTGGAACGCCTTCTAGGTAAAGGTGGATCATATTCAGTCCCATCATTATCAAGATTAATATCGTAAAACAAAGATTTAATAGGGGACACATCAAAAACTTTTAGATCTTCATCTTTATTTTCATAGAAATTAGAGGAACACGCTCTTATAAAGCAATCTTTCTTAGCACGCATCCTAGCGGTTCTTTCTTTGCACTCATCAATGGAAATTCTCATGGCTTTGAGAGACTCATTGATATCATGCTTAGGAGGAATAGATCTAAGTTTTAAAGAATCAACATCAAGAGAAATTCTATCAACGTTCCTAGCCAATTCATCAACTTTAAGCAATTTTTCTTCAAGCAAAGTATTGAAATTCTTTTGTGAATTCATAAATTCCTTAACACTAGTCTCAAATTCAGAAGGCATCTTATTAAAATTTCCATAAGAATTGTTGTAGGAGTTACCATAATTATTAGAGGAATTACTAGGATAAGGCCTAGGATTAAAGTTTCCTCTATACACGTTGTTACCAAAATTATTCCTACCAAAAAAATTCACATCCATAGATTCATTATTATTCTCAATCAAAGTAGACAAAGGCATATCATTAGGATCAGAAGAAACACTCTTAGTAGCAAATAGTTTCATAAGTTCATCCATCTTTCCACTCAAAACATTAATTTCTTCTATTGCATGCACTTTTTTACTAGTACATCTTTCAGTGTGCCATTGAGATTAATTAATCATAATATTATCTGGGAGTTTAGTAGCTTCTCCTAAAGTGATTTCCATAAATGTGCCTCCCGCGGCCGAATCTAAAAGATTTCTAGAAGCAAAATTTAATCCGGCATAAAAATTTGTATAATCATCCACAAATTCAAACCACGTGTAGGGAAATTACGTATCATTAATTTCATCCTCTCCCAAGCTTGTGCAACATGTTCATGATCAAGTTGCTTAAAATTCACAATATCGTTTCTAAGAGAGATGATCTTAGCGGGAGGAAAATACTTAGAGATAAAAGCATCTTTGCACTTATTCCAAAAATCAATACTATTTTTAGGAAAAGATGAAAACCAAGCTTTGGCACGATCTCTAAGCGAAGAAGGAAATAGCTTCAATTTAAAAATATAATTGTCAAAATATTTCTTATTTTTCCTATCACACAAATCAACGAAGCTATTTAGACGAGTAGCGACATCTTCACTAGGAAGGCCGGCGAATTGATCTTTCGTGACAAGATTCAACAAAGCAGCATTGATTTCACAAGATTCAGTATTGGTAAGCGGAGCAATCGGAGTGCTAAGGAAATGTCACACCCTGCATTTTGTAACATGTCATTAGCATTAATAAAGCATGAAAATTTGGACCAACAAAAACTTTTGCATTATTTGGCTTTTATTTTGAAGTTGGTTTTCTCTGTGTGGTTTTTTTTCAAGTGCTCTTTAAAGTCAACTACTCCACCTTCTATACTTCATCTCCTTGTACCAAACTTCGTCCCAATGATCATGCCATGTGTATAGAGCAATATAGTATTTTCTTACAAAAATAATATGGCCAAAAAGTATTTTAAAAAATTAGTTTTCCAAAAACCCCTGGATTGAGGTTTGCACTGCAAATACTTAATTAAGGGCAGTAAAAATATTTCCAAAGATATATTTGACTCCTATTAGATATAGGATACCCAGAAACCACAAAAATATAATTTTGAAAGTTATTTTCCTATTTTATTTAAAGGATTTTTCTTAAGGCCACAAATGGTCTTAAATAGGTTTAAATTATTTAAAAGCTTTAAAAATATTTGAGAAAAATCAGGGAAACTCAGTGGGCATATATTTTCCATATATATGAGTTTCAACACATGGGTTGATCAAAACATTGGACAAAACCTCCCAAAACCATTTCTGCCCATTTCAAGGATTTGAAATATTTCTACAGGAAATATATTGATAAAAATTAAAGCCTCATGTCAATTAAAGTCATTTCGGTTCACCAAAATGCCCCAAACCCCTCTGTGACCAGAACCATATTTGAACAAGTTTGTACTACCAACTTTCTCTCCTTGACCCCACCTTTTGTGAGCATGTTCACATGAACAAATGAGGCCACTACACCAAGTGGTGCATCAAGGAGAAGTGATTTGCTCAACTAGATCTACACAAGTCCATTTCTGCTAAATTCTAGGGTTTACAAAAGTTGCATTGGCAACTTTGCCCAAATAAGCTCCAAATTGGTGTAAGACCCGAATTATATGTGTCATTTCACCCTGTGGAGTATCATGGCAATTGGGAATCATTTGCTTGCCAAAACCCTTATCAAACACCTTCTGCCACCTTTCAAAAATCCCCATTTGGACCACTAAAGCTATTCTCCTTGAGCTTAGCTTTTTACCACATCTCCTCCTAGTACTCCTCTACCTCCAGTAACAATGGCTGCACCCCAGCTCAATAATTGAGGGGTGAAACCACCTCTTTCTCTCTTTGGACAGCACATTTCTCCCTCTTCCTCACCTCCCTCCTCACTCCAGTGGCCACCCAAGGCATCCAAGGCTTTCCCCACATTCTTTACTCCTCCCTAGAGCTACCAGACATGCTTGGCCGTGCCCACTTTGCCAAAAAAAATGGCATGCCGGCCATTTGCACGCTCTGGAGCGCGCTACAGTGCGCTCCCGCACTGTAGCCGCCCTCGGCCAAACGACTCCGACCACCTCGGGCCTCCCCCGCGGGCCTGCCGATGCGCCTCGGCGTCCGCGACACGCTACGCGGTCGGCCCCCTCCTCTCTCCTCGTCCCCGCGCCTCCGCGCTAGCAGACACCGGCCGCCCGACCGCGCCAATGGCGCGGCTCACACGCGCGCTGCCCTGACGCTTCCCCGCTCCTTCTCTCCCTCCCTCTGGGCGTAGACCACCCCTACAAACACCCCGGACACGCCCACGTGAGCCCCCGTGGCTTGCAGCGATGGCAACAGCCTCGCCAGCGCATTGGTCTACTGGACCTTGCCGTTCGCCTATTTAAAGGCCTCCCAGAGCCCTTCTCTCCCCACCACCCGCTCTCTGCACCACCAAACCCTCCCACTGCACCCCCAGTTCCTCTCCAGAGCCGCCCGAGCTCGAGATCGAGATCGAGCTCCGCCGCTTCGGCTCGCCGGAGTTCGCGAGGTATAGGCCTCCCCCGCTCCTCCTCTGGCTCGATCTGGAATCCCTGCAGCCCCCTGACCTTTCCCCCCTTGTTTCCCCTCTCTGTAGCTGCCGGAAACGGCCGGAGCCACCGCCTCCCGAAGCTCCTCTGCCGCAACTCCTCGTCGCCGGCGAACCAGGCACCCCCGCCGGCCAAGTCCACCACCCACCAACGTGCGTCAGTCTCGTGAAGCCATCCCCGCACTCGTCGGAGCTCGCCGTGGCCTGCATCGTCGCTGGTGAGCATCGCGACCCCCTGTCCACGGGTTAATGATGACAGGCGGGCCCCGCCTGTCATCCTCTTCCTCGTTCCCGCGCCCCTCTCTCTCTCTGACCTGCGGGCCCCGGCCGTCAGGTTGGAAATGGGTGGGCGGGCGCGCGCGCTGTGCGCTGGCTCGGCTGGGCCGGCCCGCTGGCTGGGCCTGCTGCCCCGCAGCTGTTCTGGCCCGGCAGGAACAGGGCCCTTTTTCTTTTTCTTTTCTGTCACTTTTTCCAAATATTCCACAGGACAAAATATATGTCCAAATAAATTAATTCCAATTCCTAAATTCCTAGAATATTGCAACCTATTTAATGGTGCAACTTTCATTCAAATCCAGCAACCTTTTCTTCACTATAAATATTTAAATGTGATTTTAAGCATTTAAATATGGTTTTGTAAATCCATTTCTCCTATTCTGCTACACCAAATCCAAAACTAGTAATTTTCCCCTTCTTAGTTTCCAACCTAGTATTTTTCAAAAATGAGTTGACATTTTTCTGAGCACTTTGGTTTTCCTGTTTTATTATTGCCTTATTTTCTCGTTATTATTTTGCGACAATAGATTGCGTTGCTCACGAAGGAGTTGGACCAGAAGACATTGAAGACCCAGAAGACTTTGCTGAGCCAGGCAAGCAGCCCTTTGACCATGTCTATGAAACCCTTTTTATGCATGTCATATAACACTTTATTGTTGTTGCAACGGAATCATGATGAGGTGGTAGCCACTTTGGTGGGTTGCCTCCGTTACTTCCTCATTGATACTTGCATTGTGCATGACCCTACCTCCTTATGAGGGTTATGCCGGTGGGAGTAGATAGGATGCTAAAGTAGTTGCTACGCAAAAAGAGACGGGAACATGCATAGTGTTGGAGTCAAAGTATTTTCTAAGGACTTTTCGAAAACCCCGTCGGGTGCCACTTATGCCCGAGGGAGATGATGAGTTGGGTAGCCACTTGATGACGAAGTGGTGTACCGAGGCAAGTGTGCGTGTTGTTTTCAAAAACGGATTGGTTTAAGTTGCGACCGTTATTCCAACCTTACATGCGCAACCACTCTACCCTTATATGGGAAAGGGCATTATTGATTACCTAGGCCGATACTAGCTTGGAGCCCGCATTACTAGTGCCGGGAGAGTTGTTGGTGCGCTCTCTCGGGATGGGGTCGTGCCAGGTAGGGCGGCCATAACTGGTTTCACAGGGCACCGGATACACCGTTGTGTCACCTCTCGGGTGTTACGATCTCGAGCGTGTCTCGTATGATGTACATCGTGAGGATACGGAACAACGAGTGGACTCCTTGTTAGTGTCGTCTAGGGAAAGATAGTGATCGAGTGCTTACCCCGGGTATTTGAGGTACCCCGGGTCGTGGTTGACACGGAAGTTCCACGGATCTTGTGGGTAAAGTGTGCAACCTCTGCAGAGTGTAAAACTATTCGAATAGCCGCGTCCACGGTCAAGGACAGTTGGGTAACCGCTCTTGGGCTACGTCCACATGTTTACAAACCAGTGTGTGTGTTTGGATAAGTGGGAAGAACTACTTGGGTTAAGTCAAAGGACTTGACATAATGAGTTGGGTTGGTGCCCTCTCTATTTATGTTGATATCTGTAACCTATCCTCATGGTTACTTAAATTCTCCTGATGCATGTCTTACAAGTTGTTGAACATGTCATTGCACTCAAAACTAGCTTTCCGCAAAAATTTACCTGTATCATGCATTGTTGTACCTTGAACCAAAACATGGGTTGCTTGCGAGTACATTCAAAGTACTCATTGGCTTGGCACTGGTTATTTAATTGGCCAGGCATGGAAGAACAGGAGTTCGAAGAAGAATTCTTTGGAGACGAACATGCAAACTAGGACATTTCCTAGTCAGAATGCCTGTAGGGTTAAGGTAGATGGCATGGGTTCTACTTATCGACGAAGATTTCCGCTGCTTGTGTTTCATTTGATGTTCAGCCCTTAAGGCTTTATCTATGTAAGACTTGACCATAATGGTCATAATTTGTGTAAGACGGTATGTAAGGATGTAAGACTCTTGTTATTCAGCTTCTGTGTGTTCAGTGAGCATTGATCTCTGGGACCACTGTACACGTGCATTCGGTGATCACGACTTATGAGTCTGGGTCCCCACAGAGCTGGTATCAGAGCCATCCTGACTGTAGGAAGCCTTAGTTAGCATGGACGTTAGTTAGCCTGAGACCATCTAAACTTCTCTTCTTTTCTAAAGCTTAACCAACCAAAGATATATTTCCCTTATTGACCTCTCCCATTCAACCTTTGTAGATGGCTGCCGTTCCCGAAGACTTCCTGACCACCGGATTTCCCGTGCTTCTCGAGGATAGCCTCAAGAAGTGCCAGTTCCACCGAGCCCCCATTTTCACCTACCATGAGCATTGGATCAATGACACCGAGACGGAGTATCATGTGGAAGTAATCGTGAAGGCCAATGACTCTCTAACAAGCTAGTTCTTCGAGGGACCCCAGATGGCAACACTAGTTCTTGCCGTCGAGACGGCAACCCTCAAGGCACTCACCCGCCTTCGAGACCTTCTTCCCGAGATGGCAGACGAGATGGCAACCCGCTTCTTGCCTTACCGGAAGGAAGGTGAGGATGAGAGCAGTGCACCAGCTCCACCATTAGAAGAAGGACTTCCACTCTGATTCCAGACCTACTTCAACCTTTGTGCCGATAGTTTGGCACAACACTTGGCTTCGGAATCAATGGAACTCCAAAAGGAACTTCATGAGACCAAGGCACTTCTTCGCCAAGCACAAGAGAAGACGGATATGATCAAGAAGGAAATTGCTCCCCCTGGTCAGCCCGCAATCGCATACCGAGGCGGAAGATCCCCAAAGGATGGAGAACCACCACAACAACACCGCATGAGCGCAAAGGAATACCGCAAGCTCTTTGCACCACCGGCAAAGCAACGCCGTGTTGAGCTCCTCCACTCCCCCACCCCTTCAAGTGAAGAGTAAAGTCAGGCCACCGATGACGAGGAGGAAGACCCAGAAGAGCCAGACTACGCAACCGAGCATTCCACCACTTAGGCATCATTCGCAACCCGGATATGCCCGTTGGTAACCCCTACGGTAGGATAGGTCGTGTACCCCTATGCGAAGTTGAGTCCTTGTAATGGTTCATATCAAACCATGTAGTGTTGTGTTTGCTTTTGATGTGTTTGATGGACGTCGTGTTTTCCTTCGGGGACTTGTAAGCGACTACATCACCCATTTGGATTTAATGAATGTGTTGGCCTTTTGGCCCTTGCATGAAAACAATTAGTGTCATACCAACCCCCTTACTAGGCATCCCATCTGTATTGCTTTCCCCATCTTTCCCAATCATGAGACCTTGATCGCTCCAATAGGATGCCTGTTGTAACTCGTACGGGTACCTCTACCCAGCAGCAAGAAGCCGGAGAAGGATCCAGTCAGGACCAAACCAAAGGACAAGTTCCACCACCGCCACCACCTCCAAGCATGGACATGGCTCAGCTTCTCCAAGCCTTCCGAGAGGAACGCCAAGCCAACACTGCAACCCTCCAGATGATTGCTCAAGTTGTCAACCGCCAGACGGCAGGGAACAACAATGGACGTTCCACGTTGGTGGAGTTCAAGAAGCATGCAGCACCCACCTTCATCGAGACTGCTGAACCCCTGGATGCAGACGACTGGGCCCGCACCATTGAGGATCTGCTGGAACTAGTCGGATGCACTGAGGACCGTGAAAAGGTGGCATATGCTGCTCACTGTCTCGGGGGAACTGCCAGAGCTTGGTGGGATGGATTCAAGGCCATGCATGCTGAGCGAAACATCACTTGGAATGACTTCAAGGCAGAATTCCGCAAGGCCCACATTCCTTCCGGGATCATGGCCATCAAGAAGCGTGAGTTCCGAGCCCTGAAGCAAGGTAGTAGCACTGTCAAGGAGTACATGCAGAAGTTCAGTGTTCTCTCAAGGTATGCCCCTTAAGATGTCAGCACTGATGCTGCCAAAAAGGAGCGCTTCATGGAATAGACTCTGCAGTACTCGCTTGTTGTGTGTGACTGCCCGACCTTTCCTGATCTGGTGAACAAGGCACTCATGCTTGAGGACAAGCGACGTGCTTTGGATGATACTCGTAAGCGCAAGATGATCAGCAAGGGTAGCTCCAGCAACCAGAAGCCTCGCCCGTGGCAGCCAGCCCCAGTCAAGCCAACCTATCAGCAGCCAAGAGCTCCTGCACCCCGCACCAACTATCAGCCTCAGCCGTATGCCAACCCCAGGCCAGCTTACAACAACCCCAATAACAATGTCGGCAAGAGCAGCAACCCCAACCAAGTCACTTGCTTTGGATGTGGTCAGCCAGGACACTACTCCAAGTATTGCCCCAACAAGAAGCCCGCCGCCCCGCGCCCCAATGCGCAGAACCCAGGACAAGGCCGTGGAATGCCACTAAGGAACCAAGCTCCCCGCAACCTGCCCAACAACGGCAAGGGTCGTGTGAATCATGTCACTGCAGAAGAAGCCCAGGAAGACCCGGACGTCGTGCTGGGTACGTTCCTTGTCAAGTCAACACCTGCAACTGTCTTGTTTGATTCTGGAGCCACGCATTCATTTGTCACCCAAAGGTTTGCATTAAAAAGTGGCATGACCCCTATACCCCTGAATAACCCTATGGTGGTACAAACCCCCGGAGCAGAGATGAGAGCCAAGATGGGATGTAAAGGAGTCGGGATTGTCATTAAATGGGGTAGACTTCCTAGCAGACCTTATCATGTTAAGATCGCAAGGCTTGGATGTGATCTTAGGAATGGATTGGCTTATCAAGCACCAAGGCTTGTTAGATTGTGCCAACCGGTCAGTCACTGTGACCAATGACCAAGGAGTCGAAGTTAAGTTTGCTCCCAACCCCACCTCTGCACAAGTTAACCAAGTCAACTGTCTGACTGAAGTTGGATTGGAGCAAGTGCCAGTAGTATGCGAATACCCCGATGTCTTTCCTGATGAGCTACCGGGAATGCCTCCTGACCGAGACATTGAGTTCATCATCGAGCTCATACCCGGAGCAGGACCCATCTATAAGAAGCCTTATAGAATGGGATTGGAAGAGTTGGCAGAGTTGAAGAAGCAGCTGGAAGAGCAGTTGAGGAAGGGATTTATCCGCCCTAGTGCCTCCCCTTGGGGATCACCTGTTCTATTTGTGGCAAAGAAGGACGGTACCATCCGCTTATGCATTGACTACCGCTCCTTCAATGAAGTTACAATCAAGAACAAGTATCCACTTCCCAAGATTGAAGATCTGTTTGATCAACTCAATGGGGCCAAGGTGTTCTCCAAGATTGACCTCAGATCTGGGTACTACATGCTGAAAATGAGACCCCAAGATATTCCGAAGACGGCATTTGTAACCAGATATGGCCTGTATGAGTGCACGGTCATGTCCTTTGGATTGACCAATGCCCCAGCTTACTTCATGTATCTCATGAATAAGGTCTTCATGGAATATTTGGACAAGTTTGTCGTTGCCTTCATTGATGACATTCTTGTCTTCTCAAAGACGGAAGAAGAGCACGAGCAACACTTGAGGATGGTCCTAGACAAGCTTCGAGAGCACCAACTGTATGCCAAGTTCAGCAAGTGTGAATTTTGGCTGCATGAGGTTGGATTCTTGGGTCATGTTTTGACTAAAGAAGGATTGTCAGTCGATCCCGCTAAGCTTGAAGCCGTGACTGAATGGCAATCCCCAAGCAATGTGAAGGAAGTCAGAAGCTTCATCGGACTAGCGGGATATTACCGCAAGTTCGTTGAAGGATTCTCAAGCATTGACCGACCCATGACTCAGCTCTTGAAGAAGGACAAGAAGTTTGAATGGACGCCGAAGTGTGAAGAAAGCTTCCAGGAGCTGAAGAAAAGATTGACCACCGCCCCAGTTCTGGCCACACCAGATATACACAAGGAGTTTGTGATATACTGTGATGCGTCAAGAACCGGACTGGGAGGTGTTCTGATGCAAGAGGGCAGAGTCGTAGCTTACCTTTCAAGGCAACTACGGCCTCATGAAGATAACTATGCTACTCATGAACTCGAGTTGGCCGCTGTAGTTCATGCCCTGAAGACATGGCGACATTACCTCCTAGGGAAGCGGTGTGAGATATACACGGATCACAAAAGTCTGAAGTATATTTTCACTCAGAAGGAATTAAACATGAGGCAAAGAAGATGGCTAGAGTTGATCAAGGATTACGATCTCAGTGTTCAATAGCACCCTGGAAAGGCTAATGTGGTAGTAGATGCATTGAGCCGAAAGGCTTGTTCCTTGAATGCTATGCTTAAGGAAAAGCTACCCGCCTTGTATGAAGAACTTGAAAGCTTCGGGTTGGAACTGGTTGCACCAGGATTCTTAGCCAACCTTGAAGTCAAGCCTACCCTGATGGATGATATTAAGGAAGCTCAAAAGGGACACGAAAGTATTGAAGGCATCAAGAGGAAGATCAAGGCAAGCAAGGCCCCAGGATTCTCAGAGGATGAGCAAGGAATTGTGTGGTTTGGGAATCGCATTTGCGTACCCAACAAGATTGAGCTCAAGAATTTGATCTTGCAAGAAGCTCATGACATCCTGTATTCCATCCACCCCGGAGGAACCAAGATGTATCAAGACCTAAAGGAAAGATTCTGGTGGCATGGCATGAAGAGAGAGATAGCCACTTTCGTCGCTAAGTGTGACATATGCCAAAGGGTCAAAGCTGAACATCAGCGACCCGCTGGATTGTTACAGCCTCTCAAGGTGCCCGAATGGAAATGGGATAAAGTCGGAATGGACTTCATCACTGGGTTAGCCAGGTTAAATAAGGGACATGACTCCATCTGGGTCATAGTTGACCATTTGACCAAAGTAGCCCATTTCATTCCTGTCAAAACGACTTACAAGGGAAACCAGCTAGCCAGCCTTTACATCAACAGAATCATAAGCCTTCATGGTGTTCCCAAAGAGATTGTGTCAGACCGAGGAACCCAGTTTACCTCAAGGTTCTGGAAGAAGTTCCAAGAAGCCATGGGGACCAAGTTGTCCTTCAGCACTGCTTTCCACCCACAGACCGGAGGTCAGACAGAACGAGTGAATCAGATACTCGAGGACATGCTCCGAGCCTGTGTCTTAGCATATGGAGCAGGGTGGGAAGATTGCCTCCCTTTCGCCGAGTTCTCCTACAACAACAATTATCAGTCCAGCCTCCAGATGGCACCATTTGAGGTGTTGTACGGACGCAAGTGTCGCACACCCCTTAATTGGTCAGGGACCGGAGAAGGGCTAGTCTTCGGGCCCGATATCCTCCGTGAAGCAGAAGAGCAAGTCCAGCTTGTCAGAGAGCGTATGAAGACTGCCAAGTCAAGGAACAAGAGCTACGCTGACTCACGTCGTAGAGACATGAACTTCCGAGTTGGAGACCATGTCTATCTCCGGGTCACACCTCTCAAGGGAACCCAGCGCTTCCATGTCAAAGGAAAGCTTGCCCCAAGATACATCGGCCCCTTCAAGATTACTGACCGGCGAGGAGAAGTGGCTTACCAGTTGGAATTGCCACCTGAACTATCCGATGTGCACAACGTATTCCACGTGTCACAACTCCGGAAGTGTCTCCAAGTCCCAGACAAGCCTGATCTCTACAAGGACGTCAATCATCAAGCCATTGACCTTTAGCCTGATTTGACTTACCGTGAGAGGCCCATCTGCATTTTGGATGAGGCTGAGCGTTGCACTTGAAGCCGCACGATCAAGTACTTCAAGGTCCAGTGGAGCAACCACACTGAAGCAGAAGCAACCTGGGAACGTGAAGACTACCTTAGATCGGAGTTTCCATATCTCTTTAAAGCCTAGTTTAGGAATCTCTGGGACGAGATTCTTGTAAGGGGGGTAGGTCTGTCACACCCTGCATTTTGTAACATGTCATTAGCATTAATAAAGCATGAAAATTTGGACCAACAAAAACTTCTGCATTATTTGGCTTTTATTTTGAAGTTGGTTTTCTCTGTGTGGTTTTTATTCAAGTGCTCTTTAAAGTCAACTACTCCACCTTCTATACTTGATCTCCTTGTCCCAAACTTCTTCCCAATGATCATGCCATGTGTATAGAGCAATATAGTATTTTCTTACAAAAATAATTTGGCCAAAAAGTATTTTCAAAAATTAGTTTTCCAAAAACCCCTGGATTGAGGTTTGCACTTCAAATACTTAATTAAGGGCATTAAAAATATTTCCAAAGATATATTTGACTCCAATTAGATATAGGATACCCAGAAACCACAAAAATATAATTTTGAAAGTTATTTTCCTATTTTATTTAAAGAATTTTTCTTAAGGCCAGAAATGGTCTTAAATAGGTTAAAATTAATTAAAAGCTTTAAAAATATTTGAGAAAAATTAGGGAAACTCACTGGGCATATATTTTCCATATATATGAGTTTCAACACATGGGTTGATCAAAACATTGGACAAAACCTCCCAAAACCATTTCTGCCCATTTCAAGGATTTGAAATATTTTTACAGGAAATATATTCATAAAAATCCAAGGAAACTCCAGCAAGTCACAAATGCATATTGTGATCACCTTGCAAAGCCTCATGTCAATTAAAGTCATTTTGGTTGACCAAAATGCCCCAAACCCCTCTCTGACCAGAACCATATTTGAACAAGTTTGTACTACCAACTTTCTCTCCTTGACCCCAACTTTTGTGAGCATGTTCACATGACCAAATGAGGCCACTACACCAAGTGGTGCATCAAGGAGAAGTGATTTGCTCAACTAGATCTACATAAGTCCATTTCTGCTAAATTCTAGGGTTTACAAAAGTTGCATTGGCAGCTTTGCCCAAATAAGCTCCAAATTGGTGGAAGACCCTAATTATATGTGTCATTTCACCCTGTGGAGTATCATGGCAATTGGGAATCATTTGCTTGCCAAAACCCTTATCAAACACCTTCTGCCACCTTTCAAAAATCCCCATTTGGACCACTAAAGCTATTCTCCTTGAGCTAAGCTTTTTACCACATCTCCTCCTAGTCCTCCTCTACCTCCAGTAACAATGGCTGCACCCCAGCTCAATAATTGAGGGGTGAAACCACCGCTTTCTCTCTCTGGACAGCCCATTTCTCCCTCTTCCTCACCTCCCTCCTCACTCCAGTGGCCACCCAAGGCATCCAAGGCTTTCCCCACATTCTTTACTCCTCCCTAGAGCTACCAGACATGCTTGGCCGTGCCCACTTTGCCAAAAAAATGGCATGCCGACCATTTGC
Source organism: Aegilops umbellulata (assembly GCA_032464435.1). Classification (NCBI taxonomy): domain Eukaryota; kingdom Viridiplantae; phylum Streptophyta; class Magnoliopsida; order Poales; family Poaceae; genus Aegilops; species Aegilops umbellulata. The sequence continues at coordinate 128,028,113 of CP136054.1, forward strand.
ACGCTCTGGAGCGCGCTACAGTGCGCTCCCGCACTGTAGCCGCCCTCGGCCCAACGACTTCGACCACCTCGGGCCTCCCCCGCGCGCCTGCCGATGCGCCTCGGCGTCCGCGACACGCTACACGGTCGGCCCCCTCCTCTCTCCTCCTCCCCGCGCCTCCGCGCTAGCAGACACCGGCCGCCCGAGCGCGCCAATGGCGCGGCTCACACACGCGCTGCCCTGACGCTTCCCCGCTCCTTCTCTCCCTCCCTCTGGGCGTAGACCACCCCTACAAACACCCCGGACACGCCCACGTGAGCCCCCGTGGCTTGCAACGACGGCAACAGCCTCGCCGGCGCACGGGTCTACTGGACCTCGCCGTTCGCCTATTTAAAGGCCTCCCCGAGCCCTTCTCTCCTCACCACCCGCTCTCTGCACCACCAAACCCTCCCACTGCACCCCCAGTTCCTCTCCAGAGCCGCCCGAGCTGGAGATCGAGCTCGAGCTTCGCCGCTTCGGCTCGCCGGAGTTCGCGAGGTATAGGCCTCCCCCGCTCCTCCTCTGCCTCGGTCTGGAATCCCTGTAGCCCCCTGACCTTTACCCCCTTGTTTCCCCTCTCTGTAGCTGCCGGAAACGGCCGGAGCCACCGCCTCCCGAAGCTCCTCCGCCGCAACTCCTCGTCGCCGGCGAACCAGGCACCCCCGCCGGCCAAGTCCACCACCCACCGACGTGCGGCAGTCTCCTGAAGCCATCCCCGCACTCGCCGGAGCTCGCCGTGGCCTGCATCGTCGCCGGTGAGCACCACGACCCCCCTGTCCACGGGTTAGTGATGACAGGCGGGCCCCGCCTGTCATCCTCTTCCTCGTTCCCGCGCCCCTCTCTCTCTCTGACCTGCGGGCCCCGGCCGTCAGGTTTGAAATGGAATCATGATGAGGTGGTAGCCACTTTGGTGGGTTGCCTCCGTTACTTCCTCATTGATACTTGCATTGTGCATGACCCTACCTCCTTATGAGGGTTATGCCGGTGGGAGTAGATAGGATGCTAAAGTAGTTGCTACGCAAAAAGAGACGGGAACATGCATAGTTTGGAGTCAAAGTAATTTCTAAGGACTTTTCGAAAACCCCGTCGGGTGCCACTTATGCCCGAGGGAGATGATGAGTTGGGTAGCCACTTGATGACGAAGTTGTGTACCGAGGCAAGTGTGCGTGTTGTTTTCAAAAACGGATTGGTTTAAGTTGCGACCGTTATTCCAACCTTACATGCGCAACCACTCTATCCTTATATGGGAAAGGGCATTATTGATTACCTAGGCCGATACTAGCTTGGAGCCCGCATTACTAGTGACGGGAGAGTTGTTGGTGCGCTCTCTCGGGACGGGGTCGTGCCAGGTAGGGCGTCCATGGCTGTTTTCATAGGGCACCGGATACACCGTTGTGTCCCCTCTCGGGTGTTACGATCTCGAGCGAGTCTTGTATGATGTACATCGTGAGGATACGGAACAACTAGTGGACTCCTTGTTAGTGTCGTCTAGGGAAAGATAGTGATCGGGTGCTTACCCCGGGTATTTGAGGTACCGCGGGTCGTGGTTGACACGGAAGTTGCTCGGATCTTGTGGGTAAAGTGTGCAACCTCTGCAGAGTGTAAAACTATTCGAATAGCCGCGTCCACGGTCAAGGACAGTTGGATAACCGCTCTTGGGCTACGTCCACATGTTTACAAACCAGTGTGTGTGTTTGGATAAGTGCGAAGAACTACTTGGGTCAAGTCAAAGGACTTGACATGAATGAGTTGGGTTGGTGCCCTCTCTATTTATGTTGATATCTGTAACCTATCCTCATGGTTACTTAAATTCTCCTGATGCATGTCTTACAAGTTGTTGAACATGTCATTGCACTCAAAACTAGCTTTCCGCAAAAATTTACCTATATCATGCATTGTTGTACCTTGAACCAAAACATGGGTTGCTTGCGAGTACATTCAAAGTACTCATTGGCTTGCCGCTGGTTATTTAATTGGCCAGGCATGGAAGAACAGGAGTTCGATCTTTGGAGACGAACATGCGAACTAGGACATTTCCCAGTCAGAATGCCTGTAGGGTTAAGGCAGATGGCATGGGTTCTACTTATCGATGAAGATTTCCGCTGCTTGTGTTTCATTTGATGTTCAACCCTTAAGGCTTTATCTATGTAAGACTTGACCATAATGGTCATAATTTGTGTAAGACGGTATGTAAGGATGTAATACTCTTGTTATTCAGCTTTTGTGTGTTCAGTGAGCATTGATCTCTGGGATCACTGTACACGTGCATTCAGTGATCACGACTTATGAGTCTGGGTCCCCACAGGAAATCATTATTGTTGGTATTGGTAAAGTCACATAATTTGGTATTATCTTGAGCCATCGTGACAAGCAAGCAATCCAACACACGAGCAAACAAGAAGCAAGCGAAAAAGAGAGGCGAATAAAATGGCAAGGGTTAAGTGGGGGAGAGGAAAATGAGAGGCAATTGGCAAATAATGTAATGCGGGAGATAAGGGTTTTTGATGGGTACTTGGTATGTTGACTTTTGCGTAGACCTTCCCGGCAACGGCGCCAGAAATCCTTCTTGCTACCTCTTGAGCACTGCGTTGGTTTTCCCTTGAAGAGGAAAGGGTGATGCAGCAAAGTAGCGTAAGTATTTCCCTCAGTTTCTGAGAACCAAGGTATCAATCCAGTAGGAGGCTACGCGCGAGTCCCTCGTACCTACACAAACAAATAAATTCTCGCAACCAACGCGATAAGGGGTTGTCAACCTGCACGGTCACTTACGAGAGTGAGATCTGATAGATAGTATAGGATAATATTTTTGGTATTTTTATGATAAAGATGCAAAATAAAATAGAAGGCAATAAAAATAACTAAGTGTTGGAAGATTAATATGATGGAAAATAGACCCGGGTGCCATAGGTTTCACTAGTGGCTTCTCTCAAGAGCATAAGTATTTCACGGTGGGTGAACAAATTACTGTTGAGCAATTAACAGAATTGAGCATAGTTATGAGAATATCTAGGTATGTGTAGCGACCCGACCTCAAACTGTCAAGTCTCTGTGCTTCAGTGTCATCCCTGGATCGGTAATGCTGACACACACAGTACTCGAAGGGTTTATAACAGAGTAGCAATCACACACTTATTACATCGAATGTCTCAAAAGAGAACTTATTACAATAAATATGGCTTAAGGCCATCTAATACGATAACAGCGAAAGGCTTGGAAGATAAAGTGAGTCCATCTACTCCAACGTCATAGCTGAGCTGCACGGCAACGACCTAACGAACTTTACTCCTCGTCTGAAAAGTCTGCAACATAATACGTTGCAGCCCGAAAACGGGTCGCCACATGCAATATGCTGGCAGAATAACACAGTAAAGCAAGAATAGAATAATGCTATCACTACATGCATATTTGGCTGGTGGAAAGCTCTATGGTTATAGTTTTTGCGAAAGGCCCATTTATCCCTACCACAAAGGAATAGATTTTAATTTAACTATCACGGTGGTTGAAACATCATTGAGAAGGTACCTCCAACTCAATCCCAATTAAAGTGATTAACAACCCAACAATATTAATTAAAAGTGATGAGATACTTAAGATACTCCAAGTACTAGATACTCAAGATTGTCCATAACCGGGGACACAGCTAACCATGATTAGATTGTACACTCTACAGAGGTTTGCACACTTTTCCCCACAAGACTCGATCGCCTCCGTTGGATTTCTCGCACTACATGGTGTTTGTGAAACGGATGACCGAGACAAGTCTTTCAGAAACATTAACTCTCTACTTCGGACAAGCCATACCAAACCTACATCCCACTACCTGCTGATCTGCCTCTTCAAGAGCTTCACGTAACTTACTCAACTATGCTAGAGCCCATAATAGCTTGTGGCTGCACACGGAAGTTTCTAGCATGAATCATCTCAGTTCCCTTTGAGCCTGGGTGGCGGTCCATAGGAAGATCACACGGGTACTCCGGGATTTCCAAAAATATAGGCAACACTGGGTTCCCCATATGCCTCAATCCAGCCAGATGTTTGTTTAAGTTGCCACCTTAAGTTGAACCATTAGTTAAAACTCACATCTGTCATGGATTCACTCAAACCCAAACCACGTCTACGAGCATAACATAGCAATATAAGCGACGCGTAGAAGTAACTCCCAAGGGTTTGATAGTAACAGGGCAATAGGTTCTACCTCAATAACTATTTCCCAACCCACATGTTAATGACATCCTAATCATGCAATGTTTGAGGATTGGAACTAATGCATAAAAACTGGGTATGGAAAGAGTATGATCAATGTGTTACTTGCCTTGCTGACGATCTACGAATCCTAGGGACTCGTAGTAACACGCTTAGCACTCCAGGAATTCTATCGCAAGCAAACAATAGCATACATAAGTAACAAGCAAAGATGCACAAGCAAAACTCAAATAAGAGAGGTTGACCAGAAAGTTCAACTTAAGAACTAAGAATTAAATCAAACAGAGCAACAAAATTCAAACGGCGAAAGAAACAAGATCCGTTTACTAATTTGAACTAGAGTCAAATTTTACAGTACCAAAATCTTGTTTAAGTTGATTAAATAGAAAGAGGGTCTCGAGACGAAGATCTTGGTGCTTGAATCGCCTGATTCCCACTAACGAGCGAAAAGATAAACATAAAAAAAAATCGGATCAGAAATTGCGATCGACAAATAATTGCGGAAAAATCCGATAAAAAGAAAACTGACGAACAGACTAACAAACGAGCGTTTTTAGCTGTAACTAATGGGCGAAAATCGTTCGTTAAAACGAACGTATGGACGAACGTCCGCAAAATAGAAGAACCGGGAAAAACCGGCGAACCAATTAAAAAACGAACTAGGGTTTCTAAAAAACGAACAACTTTTAAAAAACCCGGCGGCGACGGATCAACGCGGTACCTCGGTGAGGCAGCTCCGGCGAGGCAGAATCGGGCGACGGGGCGGTGGGGTTCGGCGGCGGCAAGGTGGCGGCGCGGGGCTGCAGCGGCGCAGCGGCGGCAGGCGGCGGCGCGGGCTGCAGCGGCGGGGTTGGCGGTTGGCGGTGGTGGTGGCTAGGGGGCGGGGCGGCGGCTATATAAAGGGGGGAGGGGGCAGCGGCGGCTTGCTTGGGCGAGGGGGCGCCCGGGGAGGAGTCCGAGCTGGACTCTCCTCGGCGTCCGTGCCGCGCACGGCGGCGCGCGCGAGGGGAGGCGGTGCGGGAAGTTTTTTTTTTAAAATAATTTTGCCAAACAGAAAAAAAATCCTACAAAATAAAATAAAAATCTAAAAATGCCAAAACAAATTTTCACCATCTAAATAGAATATTTAGAACGAGATGAACATTTTCTTGGCCCTAAGATGCAATTTTGAAAACGTGCAATTTTTTCTAATTGCAAATAAAATCAAATAAATGTTTTTAATATTTTTCCTCCAATATTTCAATTATTTTGGAGAAGTCATATTATCTCCTCTCATTTATTTTAATATGAAATATTTTTCGGAAAGGCAAATAATTAAAACCAAAAATCCTCGTTTCATTATTTGATAAAAATCAAATATAAGAACCAGGAAATCCCCAACTCTCTCCGTGGGTCCTTGAGTTGCTTAGGATTTTGAGGATTGCGAAACGAAAATGCAATAAAATATGATATGCATGAATGACCTATGTATAACATTCCAAATTGAAAATTTGGGATGTTACAAACCTACCCCCCTTAAGATGAATCTCGCCCTCGAGATTTGGGTTGGCTAGAAAATAGGTGTGGGTGGTCTTTGAGTAGATCATCCTCTCGTTCCCAGGTGGCTTCATCCTCGGTATGATGGCTCCACTGAACTTTGCAGAACTTGGTAACCTTGCTGTGGGTGACTCGGCTGGCAAACTCAAGAATCTTAACTGGCTTCTCCTCATAAGTCAAATCACTGTCCAACTGAACCGCCTCCAAGGGTACTGTGTCTCTTAACGGTATATTGCCATCTCAGCATGACACTTCTTCAACTGTGAAACATGGAACACATCATGAACTCCTGACAATCCCTTAGGTAACTCTAACTTGTAGGCAACTTCTCCCATCCGTTCCTAAACACGATACGGTCCTAAAAATCTCGGGGCTAACTTTCCTTTAACACCAAAACGTTTCACTCCTCGCAAGGGTGATACTCGCAGATATGCTTTGTCTCCAATTTCATAAGTTACCCCCTTGCGTTTCGAGTCTGCATAACTCTTCTGCCTGGACTGAGCAATCTTCAGTCTATCACGAATCAATTTAACCTTCTCTTCGGATTCCTTGATCAGGTCTGGTCCAAACAACTGTTGTTCTCCTACTTCATCCCACATCAACGACGTCCTTCACCTTCGTCGATACAGGGCTTCGAACGGTGCCATCTTCAAACTGGCTTGGTAGCTATTGTTGTATGAGAACTCTACGTAAGGCAAATTTTCATCCCAACTAGATCCATAATCTAGCGCATAGGCTCTCAACATGTCCTCCAGAATCTGATTGACTCTCTCGGTCTGTCCATCCGTCTGCGGGTGAAATGATGTACTGAACTCCAATCACGTTCCCAAAGTCCGGTGTAGCTGATTCCAAAACTTTGAGGTAAACTATGTTCCTTTATCTGATACGATGGTCCTCGGAACTCCATGCAGACATACGATCCTGGACATATATATCTTGACCAACTTCGCACTTGTATAAGTAGTTTTCACTAGGATAAAGTGTGCCACTTTGGTCAAACGATCAACTACTACCAATATCGAATCATATCCTGATTTGGTCCTGGGCAATCCGGTGATAAAGTCCATGCCAAGTTTATCCCGCTTCCATTCGGGCATCGGCATAGGCTGTAGCAATCCTGCCAGCTTTTGATGCTCTGCCTTCACTCTCTGACATACATCACATACGGCTACATACTCGGCAATATCCTTCTTTATACCAGTCCACCAGAAACGTTCCTTCATATCCAAATACATCTTCGTGTTTCCGGGGTGTATCGAGTATGGTGAGTCATGAGCCTCCTGAAGTATCAACTTCCTGATCTCTGCGTTATTGGGCACATAAACTCGGTCCTCAAACCATAAGGTGTCGTGCTAATCTTAACGAAAACCTTTGGCCTTCCCTTTGCTCATTTTCTCCTTTATCTCGGCAATCTCTTTATCATCCTTCTGAGCTTCTCAAATCTTTCCCAACAATGTAGACTGAACCTCCATTGTTGCAACAAAACCTCTTGGAACAATCTCTAATCGAAGTTCCGTGACATCCTCTGCTAACTCCTTCGGCAATCCCTTACTCTCAAGGATATTAGCATAACTCTTCCGGCTCAAAGCATCTGCTATGACATTGGCCTTTCCTGGATGATAGTGCAACTTCATGTCATAATCCTTTATAAGCTCCAACCATCTCGTCTGCCTAAGGTTCAGCTCCTTTTGTGTGAAAATGTACTTCGAACTCTTATGATCCATGTACACATCACAACGGTTTCCAATAAGGTAATGTCTCCAAGTCTTCAACGCATGCACTACGGCTGCTAGCTGCAAATCATGTGTGGCATAATTCAACTCGTGAGGTTTTAGTTGTCGCGAGGCATACAAAACAACTCTTCCGTCCTGCATGAGCACACATCCAAGTCCTAAGCGAGAGGCATCGCAATACACTTGGAAATCCTTATGTATATCTAGCAGTGTCAGCACTGGGGCTGTAGTCAAAAGTTTCTTCAACTCCTGGAAACTTGCCTCACAATCTTCTGTCCATTTAAACTTGGTATCCTTCTTCAATAGTTCAGTCATTGGTTTCGCAATCTTGGAAAAATTCTCAATGAATCTCTGATAGTACCCTGCGAGCCCAAGAAAACTACGGATCTCGCTAACTTAAGTGGGTGTCAACCATTCAGTGACTGACTGAACCTTGCTGGGGTCTACGGCTATACCTTCTCCTGATATAACATGTCCATGGAATCCAACTTGCTTCAACCAAAACTCGCATTTTCTGAACTTGGCATACAACTGGTGTTCCCTGAGTTTCTCGAGAACTAAACGCACATGCTCCTTATGCTCTTCTTCATTCTTCGAGTATACCATAATATCATCAATAAACACCACAACAAACTTGTCCAAATATTCCATGAACACCTTGTTCATCATGCTCATGAAATAGGGAGGGGCGTTAGTCAGTCCAAACGACATGACCGTATACTCGTATAATCCATACCGCGTGGTGAATGTTGTCTTTGGTATATCCTTCTCTCGAATCTTCAACTGATGGTATCTGATCGTAGATCGATCTTTGAAAACACCTTAGCTCCTTGCAACTGATCAAACAGATCATTGATCATCGGCAGCGGATACTTATCTTAATCGTCACTTCATTCAAGGCCCGATAATCAACAACCATTCTTAGGACTTATCCTTCTTCTCAACCAAAAGTACTGGGGCTCCCCAAGGTTATAAGCTTCTTCCAATGTAACCTTTCTCCAATAACTCCTTTATCTGTTTCTTAATCTCCTCCAGATCATTTGCGGGCATCCGATAGGGTCTCTTGGATATTGGCCATGTACCTGGCAATAGCTCTATCAAAAACTCGATGTCTCGATCCGGTGGCATGCCTGGTAACTCCTCTGGAAACACATTCGGGTAATCCTTCACTACATGCACTTCCTCCTGAACAACTCCAGTGAGGGTATTCACTTGGCTCCTCCTAGGCACATGCCTAGATACATACTTAATCCTTTTTCCCTCCAGAGTGGTTATGACCTCCATGGTTATGAACAAGTCCTCCCGAGTTCGGGGTTAGGCGAGGCTTCTGCTAAGCTCCTGAGTTATACCTCCCTTGTCCATACTTCCTTTTACGGCTCTCAATCTGCTGCTAGTTCCCTTCAATCATGAGAGCCTTATCTACCAACTCCTGGTAGTTGTTGAACGTTGCTACCATCAACTGCATCCTCATCTCATCATTCAGCCCTTCCATAAACTTCTCCTGCTTCGCGACATCAGTGGCCACATCGTCAGGGGCATAGCGAGATAACTTGCTAAACTCATCCACGTACTGAGCCACAGTACGGTTCCCCTGGCGTAGATTGCGAAACTCCCGCTTCTTCATATTCATAGCTCCAGTTGAGACATGGGCTGTGCGGAAAGCTTGCTGGAACTGGTCCCAAGTGACATTGGCTATGGGGAAAGTGGCCGTGTAATTCTCCCACCATGAGGCTGCTGGTCCATCCAATTGATGTGCGGCAAAGCGCACCTTCTCAGCATCTATGCATCCTGTGGTGGTCAACTCCCTTCCAATACGGCGTAGCCAATCATTGGCAACTATAGGCTCGGTGCTACTGGAAAACACCGGCGGCTGTAACCTTAGAAAACGGGCTAGGTTGTCCACTGGCGGCGGGTTGTGGTTGTTGTTGTTGTTGCCCTGGTTCTGAACTAGCAATTGCATAACGGCATTCTGCTGCTGGATCAACTGGGTGAGCTCCGGCGGAAAGGCAAAACCGGTGTCACGTCTCGGAGGCATCTGATGGGTTTAGATGGAAGAGATCAGAATAGAAAAGAGGTCTAATGAGAAAGCACTACTCATATGCACATGAGACAAACACAATCATTTCACTCAATCAATCAAGCAAGGGCATACAAGCGGTCTAAAACTATCGTAAAAGTGCTCAACTACTACTAAATACATGGGGATACTACTAATATAGGGTGGTCATCTAGAAATTTTGATCGGTGGAAGACTCCATGATGTCTGCTCCAGCTTCGTCTTCAAAGTCATCATCACTAGGATCAAAATCGGTGTCGTCGATCATGATGTAGTTGCCCGGGCAAGTGGAATCGTCGTCTTCCCCTCCTGGTGCTGGACCTCCCATGAATACTCCGATCTTCTTAACCAGGTCGTCATTCTTCTCCAGTAGTGTCTTAATTTCCTCCTCATATCCATCACATGTAAACTTGAGTTCTTCCTCCAGCTCGATGATCCTAGTCTTCGCCTTCTTCAAATCCATCATGTCCGCGCACATCTGGTTCTCCTGACGTCGAATGTGCTGGTTTAACTCCTGGATGAAAGCTGCAATGGATCTATCCTTCTTGGTGCTGATCACTTACCATTGCTTGTCTCGACGCCCACATATCTGGTAGTTAGTGTCCTTAAGTTCCCTGTTGTAGACTTCTCCAATGCGTCCCATGGTAATGTGGGCTGCCATGCTCTTGCCTAGACTCCAAGTGGGTGCTTCGAAAGAAAATTCAATGGGTTTAGAGGTTGGCGAGAACGTCCTTCCTGTAACTTGTACTTGAATCATCCAGCGCTCCTCTTCTGGTAAGGTGGCGTTGTACGTCCCGGTGAACCTTGGTATTCCAATGTTCAAGTACCTAGTGACTTCCTTCAAGTGGCGTCCAAATGGTGTGTCTTCATTCGGTTGTGCAAACTTGTTCTTCATCTCCGCCATCCTAAAGAGTAGAAAATGGAGAGGAGTCAGAAATGAGTAGAGAAGAGTGACCTAGGGTTTATCTTAGTGGTCGTGTCCTACACTCAGCGTGTGCTCTGATACCATCTTGTAGCGACCCGACCTCAAACGATCAAGTCTCTGTGCTTCAGTGTCATCCCTGGATCGGTAATGCTGACACACACAGTACTCGAAGGATTTATAACAGAGTAGCAATCACACACTTATTACATCGAATGTCTCAAAAGAGAACTTATTACAATAAATATGGCTTAAGGCCATCTAATACGATAACAACGGAAGGCTTGGAAGATAAAGTGAGTCCATCAACTCCAACAGCATAGCTGAGCTGCACGGCAATGACCTAACGAACCTTACTCCTCGTCTGAAAAGTCTGCAACATAATACGTTGCAGCCCGAAAACGGGCCAGCACATGGAATATGCTGGCAGAATAACACAGTAAAGCAAGAATAGAATAATGCTATCACTACATGCATATTTGGCTAGTGGAAAGCTCTATGTTTATAGTTTTTGCGAAAAGCCAATTTTCCCCAACCACAAAGGAATATATTTTAATTTAACTATCATGGTGGTTGAAACATCATTGAGAAGGTACCTCCAACTCAATCCCAATTAAAGTGATTAACAACCCAACAATATTAATTAAAAGTGATGAGATACTTAAGATACTCCAAGTACTAGATACTCAAGATTGTCCATAATCAAGGACACGACTAACCATGATTAGACTGTACACTCTGCAGAGGTTTGCGCACTTTTCCCCACAAGACACGATCGCCTCCGTTGGATTTCTCGCACTACATGGTGTTTGTGAAATGGATGACCGAGACACAGTCTTTCAGAAACATTAACTCTCTACTCCGGACAGACGATACCAAACCTACATCCCACTACCTGCTGATCTGCCTCTTCAAGAGCTTCACGTAACTTACTCAACTATGCTAGAGCCCATAATAGCTTGTCGCTGCACACGGAAGTTCCTAGCATGAATTATCTCAGTTCCCTTTGAGCCTGGGTGGCGGTCCATAGGAAGATCACATGGGTACTCCGGGATTTCCAAAAATACAGGCAACACTGGGTTCCCCAAGTGCCTCAATCCACCCATATGTTTGTTTAAGTTGCCACCTTAAGTTGAACCATTAATTAACACTCACATCTGTCATGGATTCACTCAAACCCAAACCACGTATACGAGGATAGCATAACAATATAAGCGACACATAGAAGTAACTCCCAAGGGTTTGATAGTAACAGGGCAATAGGTCCTACCTCAATAACTACTTCCCAACCCACATGTTAATGACATCCTAATCATGCAATGTTTAAGGATTGGAACTAATGCATAAAAACTGGGTATGGAAAGAGTATGATCAATGTGTTACTTGCCTTGCTGACGATCCGCGAATCCTAGGGACTCGTAGTAACATGCTTCGCACTCCGGGAATTCTATCGCAAGCAAACAATAACATAGATAAGCAACAAGCAAAGATGCACAAGCAAAACTCAAATAAGAGAGGTTGACCAGAAAGTTCAACTTAAGAACTCCGGTTTGCAAAAAGAATCAAATTAAACGAAGCAACGAAACTCAAACGGCAAAAGAAACAAGATCCATTTACTAATTTGAACTAGAGTCAAATTTTACAGTACCAAAATCTTGTTTAAGTTGATTAAACAGAAAGAGGGTCTCGAGAAGAAGATCTAGGCGCTTGAATCACATGATTCTGACTAACGAGCGAAAAGATAAACATAAATGAAAATTAGATCAGTAATCACGATCGAGAAATAATCGCGGAAAAATCCGATAAAAAGAAAACTGACGAACAGACTAACAAAATTCATTAAAATCATTCATTAAAACGAACGTACGGACGCATGGGCGAAAATCGTTCATTAAAACGAACGTACGGACGAACGTCCGCAAAATAGAAGAACCGGGAAAAATCGGCCAACCGATCAAAAAAACGAACTAGGGTTTCTAAACAACCGAACGGTTTAAAAAAAACCCAGCGGCGACGGATCGGCGTGGTACCTCGGCGAGGCGGAATCGGGTGGTGGTGCTCGGCGGCGGCAAGGCGGCAGCACGGGCTGCGGCGGCGGGGTTGGCGGCTGGCGGTGGTGGTGGCTAGGGGGCGGGGCGGCGACTATATAAAGGGGGGCGGCGGCTTGCTTGGGCGAGGGGGCGCCCGGGGAGGAGTCCGAGCCGGACTCTCCTCGGCATCCGTGCCGCGCACGGCGGCGCGCGCGAGGGGAGGCGGTGCGCAGGGTTGGGCCGGCCTGGCTCGGCTGGGCTTCGGCCTAGTCGGGCGCGGGAAGTTTTTTTATAATAATTTCGCCGAACAGAAAAAAATCCTATAAAATAAAATAAAAATCTAAAAATGCCCAAACAAATTTTCACCGTCTAAATAGAATATTTAGAACGAGATGAACATTTTCTTGGCCCTAAGATGCAATTTCGAAAACGTGCAATTTTTTTTCTAATTGCAAATAAAATCAAATAAATGATTTTAATATTTCTCCTCCAATATTTCAATTATTTTGGAGAAGTCATATTATCTCCTCTCATTTATTTTAATATGAAATATTTTTCGAAAATGAAAATAATTAAAACCAAAAATGGAAACCGTGAAATCCCAAACTCTCTCCGAGGGTCCTTGAGTTGCTTAGGATTTTGAGGATTGCGAAACGAAAATGCAATAACATACGATATGCATGAATGAGCTATGTATAACATTCCAAATTGAAAATTTGGGATGAGACAGTATGATCATGTATATAGGCATCCCGTCCGAGACAAGTAGACCGACTCCTACCTGCATCTACTACTATTACTCCAGACATCGACCGCTATCCAGCATGCATCTAGAGTATTAAGTTCATAAGAACAGAGTAACAGTTTAAGTAAGATGACATGATGTAGAGGGATAAACTCATGCAATATGATAAAACCCCATCTTGTTATCCTTGATGGCAAGAATACAATACGTGCCTTGCTGCCCCTACTGTCACTGGGAAAGGACACCGCAAGATTGAACCCAAAGCTAAGCACTTCTCCCATTGCAAGAAAGATCAATCTAGTAGGCCAAACCAAACTGATAATTCGAATAGAGTTCCAAAGATAACCAATCATACATAAAAGAATTCAGAAGATTCAAATATTGTTCATAGATAAACTTGATCATAAACCCACAATTCATCGGTCTCAACAAACACACCGCAAATGAAGATTACATGGAATAGATCTCCACAAGAGAGGGGGAGAACATTGTATTGAGTTCCAAAAAGAGAGAAGAAGCCATCTAGCTAATAACTATGGACCCGAAGGTCTGAGGTAAACTACTCACAATTCATCGGAGAGGCTATGGTGTTGATGTAGAATCCCTCCATGATCAATGCCCCCTCCGGCGGAGCTCCAGAACATGCCCCAAGATGGGATCTCATGGGTACAGAAGGTTGCGGTGGTGGAATTAGGTTTTTGGCTCTGTATCTGATCGTTTGGAGGTACGTAGGTATATATAGGAGGAAGGAGTATGTCGATGGAGCAACGTGGGGCCCATGAGGGTGGAGGGCACGCCCAGGTGGGTAGGCGCGCCCCCTACCTCGTGGCTTCCTGGAAGCTTCCTTGACGTAGGGTGCAAGTCTCCTGGATCATGTTCGTTCCGAAAATCACGTTCCCGAAGGTTTCATTCTGTTTGGACTCCGTTTGATATTCTTTTTCTGCGAAACTCTGAAATAGAGAAAAAACAACAATTCTGGGCTAGGCCTCCGGTTAATAGGTTAGTCCCAAAAATAATATAAAAGTGAATAATAAAGTCCAATAATGTCCAAAACAGAAGATAATATAACGTGGAGCAATCAAAAATTATAGATACGTTGGAGACGTATCAGCCCGCGGGGATGATCTACGCGCCATCAAGTTTCTCCCACTAAAACTCAAAGGGCCGGCTCGGCATTGGCTAAATAGCTTGCCGGCAAACTCCATCGGAAGTTGGGAGAACCTGGCAGACGCATTCCTGGACAATTTCCAGGGAACTTATGTGCGACCACCGGATGCTGACGATTTAAGTCACATAACACAACAGCCCGGAGAGTCAGCCTGGAAATTCTGGACTCGTTTCCTAACTAAAAAGAACCAAATTGATGACTGTCCGGATGCCGAAGCCCTAGCAGCCTTTAAACATAACATCCGTGACGAGTGGCTCGCCCGACATCTCGGCCAAGAGAAGCCAAAATCCATGACAACCCTCACGACACTTATGACCCGCTTTTGTCCGGGCAAAGATAGCTGGTTAGCTCGTAGCAACAACACAACAAGCAAACCTGACACATCAGAGGCCAGGGATAGCAACGGAAAACCACGACGCAACAAACACAAGCGCCGCAAACATGGTGAAAACGCCGAAGATACGGCAGTTAATGCCGGGTTTAGTGGCTCAAAGTCCGGTCAGCGGAAAGGGCCACTCAAAAATAACAATTCGGGCCCATCCAGTCTGGACCGCATACTCGATCACCAATGCCAAATTCATGGCACCCCAGGAACGCCAGCCACCCAGACCAACAGAGAATGCTGGGTCTTCAAATAAGCCGACAGGGCAGGTGCCAAAAACAGAGAAGGGGGGGTCTGCTACCTCTTGAGCTTGCGTTGGTTTTCCCCGAAGAGGAGAGGATGATGCAGCAGAGTAGCGTAAGTATTTCCCTCAGTTTTTGAGAACCAAGGTATCAATCCAGTAGGAGGCCACGCTCAAGTCCCTCGTACCTGCACAAATCGATAGCAACTCGCAACCAAAGCGATTAGGGGTTGTCAATCCCTTCACGGTCTCTTACGAGTGTGAGATCTAATAGAGATAATATTTTTGGTATTTTTTATATAAAGATGCAAAGTGAAAAGTAAAAGGCAAAGTTAAAAACAAAGCAAGACTAAAGTGATGGAGATCGATATGGTGAGAATTGACCCGGGGGCCATAGGTTTCACTAGTGGCTTCTATCGAGAGCATAAGTTTTCTACGGTGGGTGAACAAATTACTGTTGAGCAATTGACAGAATTGAGCATAGTTATGAGAATATCTAGGCATGATCATGTATATAGGCATCACGTCACAAGTAGATCGAAACGATTCTGCATCTACTACTATTACTCCACTCATCGACCGCTATCCAACATGCATCTAGAGTATTAAGTTAAAAACAGAATAACGCTTTAAGCAAGATGACATGATGTAGAGAGATAAATTCATGCAATATGAAATAAACCCCATCTTGTTATCCTCGATGGCAACGATACAGTACGTGCCTTGCTGCCCCTTCTGTCACTGGGAAAGGACACCGCAAGATTGAACCCAAAGCTAAGCACTTCTCCCATGGCAAGAACTACCAATCTAGTTGGCCAAACCAAATGGATAATTCGAAGAGACTTGCAAAGATAACCAATAATACATAAAAGAATTCAGAGAAGATTCAAATATTGTTCATAGATAGACTTGATCATAAACCCACAATTCTTCGGTCTCAACAAACACACCGCAAAAGAAGAAGATTACATCAAATAGATCTCCACAAGAGAGGGGGAGAACATTGTATTGAGATCCAAAAAGAGAGAAGAAGCCATCTAGCTAATAACTATGGACCCGAAGTTCTGAGGTAAACTACTAACACTTCATCGGAGAGGCTATGATGATGTAGAAGCCCTCCGTGATGACCGCCCTCTCCAGCGGAGCTCCGAACAGGCCCCAAGATGGGATCCCGTGGATACAGAAAGTTGCGGCAGTGGAATTAGGTCTTTGGCTCCTGTACTGATTGTTTGGGGGTACGTGGGTATATATAGGAGGAAGGAGTACGTCGGTGGAGCACCGAGGGGCCCACAAGGTAAGGGGCACGCCCGCCACCCTCGTGACCACCTCCGGTACTTCTTGGAGTAGGGTCCAAGTCTCCTGGGTCTTATCCGGGAAGAAAATCACGTTCCAAAAAGGATTTTTCTGTTTGGACTCCGTTTGATATTCTGTTTCTTCGAAACACTGAAATAGGCAAAAACAACAATTCTGGGTTGGGCCTCCTGTTAATAGGTTAGTCCCAAAAATAACATAAAAGTGGAAAATAAAGCCCAATATAGTCCAAAACAGTAGATAATATAGCATGGAGCAATCAAAAATTATAGATACGTTGGAGACGTATGAGGCATCCCCAAGCTTAATTCCAGCTCGTCCTCGAGTAGGTAAATGATAAAAAGAGAATTTTTGATGCGGAGTGCTACTTGGCATAATTTCAATGCAAAATTTCTTAATTGTGGTATGAATATTCAGATTAGGAAGATTCAAGACAAAAGTTCATATTGACATAAAGAATAATAACACTTCAAGCAAACCAACAAAGCAATTATGTTTTCTCAAAGTAACATTGCCAAAGGAACTTTATCCCTACAAAATCATATAGTTTAGTTGTCGGGGGAGATCTGGCCTCCACGAGCACCTATGGGGACGGAGCCCCTTGTCGGTTCGGCGGGGGCGGAGGATGCACAAAGAGCAGATCGAGGCGACACACACACACAACGATTTTACCCAGCTTCGGGCCGCATGGATGCGTAAAACCCTACTGCTGCATGTCTGGTTGATTCGGGTTCTTGCTCTGGACCGCAAGAAGCTACAGTAAGTTGGAGCTGGACGTAGGCGAGGGCCTATTGGGTCCGATCCCCTCCTCTACGTGCGCATGGGCCTCCTTTTATATGCCAAGGGGTTTCCCACAGGGAGCGACGTAGGTGAGGGTAAAAATGGCAAGGGATTGTGTGAATAGTGGCCGCACAGTGCTATCGCACCTAACTCTGACGGCGGGGGACAAAGGCATTAAATGCCCGTCTGGATCGCCTGAACAGTGCCGAGGCGGACCGTTAGGAGCGCCTCCTCTCGCCACGGGGGCGACTCTGCCAACGTCGCATGCCACCGTGCGTCTCAGGTTGCGCGGCGCCCCGCCACGTGCCTTCGGGGAAGCCCCAGAGCGACGCGTGGGCAGGTGAGCTGGAGCGCGGGCCTGATGTGGTGGTTTGCCGCGGCAAGTGGCTTGCCGCGGTAGTTGCCTTGCCGCACCTGGGAGCTTTGCCGCTCGCCAGGCCTTGCCGGGGCGCGCGGCGCGCCGCGGCGGGCTTCTCTTGGGGTGCCTTGGCTTGGCCGTCCCGGCGAGCTCCTCCCGCCGGGGCCTTGGTGCTTCGGCTTAGTCGTCCCGGCAAGCTCCTCTTGCCGGGGCCTTGTCGCCTTGGCCCGGCAAGCTCCTCTTGCCGGACCTTGCCTTCTCGACCCGGCAAGCTCCTCTTGCCGGGGCTTGGTCTTCTAGGCTCGATCACTTGGCCTTCGTCCGGCCCGGAAAGGGCCGTGGAGACTCTTGTCGCTCCCCTGGCAGGCCTTGCCGCGGGAGGCTACTACTGCCTGTGCACAAGTTCGGGGTACTAAGGTACCCCTACTTTAGTACACCGACAAGAGCCCCCGGGTCTGGGCCATACACGGTGCCGAGCGTTGTTGGGCCAGGCCCTAACAGTGCACGGGCGCGCGTGGCCTGGGTTGCGCTGCTCCTTAACTCCGTGCTCGTCGCGCCCTCCCCAAGTGGCGCGCGCTTATCGCGGCGTCGTGGGGGGGGGGGGGGCGAGGCGTGCGAGGCGTGCGTGACGTGGGCGGCGTGCGCGGGACGGAGGCCCGCAGGCATGCGTCACGTCGTGCACGATCTCTTTTATTTGGAGAAGCGAGACGTCCGCCCCCACTTTCGAGTGGGGGGGAGAGAGGTCGCCTCATCAGTCGCCTCGGCTCTTCTCGCCCGCCACGCGCCCTCCATGCGCTTGGGGTCGCGGTGGTGGAGGCAGGAAGCCATGCCGACGCGGGTCGAAGTAGAGGGTCGGCCCCGTCGCCTGCCCTTCCTCTGCTTTGATTGGTTGGGCGGGGCGGCCGAGCCCCCACTCCGCCCCTTTATAAGGAGCGGAAGGGGATGACGAGGGTCCGCACTCCTTCCTTCTTCCTTCTCTTAGATCCCTGGTCCCCTCTCCCCAGCTGTCATGGAGGAAGGGAACCCTGGTCCTTCTTCGGTGGCGGCAAGGGTTGCCGCCAGGCAGCGAGCCCCTCCTCCCATTGCACCCGGGGCGGCGGAGCCAACCGTAAGGGGAAGGGGGAGGGGGCGAGGTCGCAGACGAGGCCGTGGACGGGGCCGAGGCGCTCGAGGCGAGCAGGACGGCGCGCCGGCCTCGCCTCCGCTGGCGGCTTCGTTTCCCCCGGCGGTTCATCTCGGGGACGACCCCTGCGAGTTCATCATCAGGCTGCGCCGGGCGCCTCACCGTCGCCTCCGCCTCCCGGCCCCCTTCGCGGACGTCTTGGAGGCGGAACAACACGAGACGCTGAGGCTGTGCATGAGGGGCTGCGGGATCAGTGGTACGCGAGTCCACGTCGAATCCCGAGCCCCCGGCGTGATGTGTCTGGGCCGAGGGTGGAAGTCGTTCGCCCGGATCCACAGCTTGACGGCGGGGTTCACCCTCCATTTCAAGCTGATGGAGGGCGATCTGCTCTCCGTCAAGGTCTTCGGGGACCTCGGCACCCGGGCCCGATGCTGCGTGGATAGCTCCTCCGACAGCGAAGGCTCCTCCTCGAGCGAGAGTGACGAGGAGGGGAGCGACAGCGACGACGATGGCGGGCGGTCGCCGGGGTGAAGGGCACGACTAGGCACTAGTCGCAGCTCCGCGTGGCACCGGCGGCCCCATCGTCCGCGTCGCTGGCGCCGTGAACTCCCCGGGGTCGTCTCCTTGGGCGGCTGGCGTAGGGAGGATGCGGAAGAGGAAGAGGACGGGCGGCAAGGCCGCTGCCTCGTCTTCCAACCTCGCCCCAGACGCCGTCACCACCCCTGCTCGCGGCGACGACCACCGGGGTCTTCTCTCCGGCCCGGCAAGCTCCTCTTGCCGGGGCTTCGTCTTCTCGGTCGTAGTGGCGAGGCTGCGGAAGAGGCTGGCGGCAAGGCCGTCAACTCGGAGCACGAGGGCTAGATGCCCTCGACAGTGTGTTGACGTCTCGCCGCCTCCTTCTCGAGCTCCGCTTCCGGCGTCGCCGTCTTCTTCCGGCCTCCGGAGCTCCGGGGTGGGGCGTCGGACGCTCTCTTGGCGTCTTCTGCCACCCGTAGCTCGTCTAGGCGCCCCTTTTGCCCTTCTCGCCTCCTTGCCGTACCTCCTGAGGAGAGAGACAAGAAAGGGATTACGGGCACCTTATCTCTTTTTATCTTGTAAGCCCTCGGGCCTTAGTTGCATTAAAATCTTGTAATCCCATCTTTCATGTTTTTCATTCTCTCTGAACTGTACCTGAGTGGAATGTTTTTAATGAAAAGGGGTTGTTTGCCGGATCATTTGTCTCGCGGGTACATCCCGCGGCAAGGGGCGGACCCTTTGCACCGTTAAGATAGACACTTCCCCGCCCGGCAACGGACCCTGCCGTCCCCCGCGCCCCTTGGCCCTCCTCCCGCTCTAGGCGGAGGCAGGGAGAAGGCGGGTTCTGGCCCCTCGCTTTCTCCCCTTGCCGCCACGGCTACTATCCGAAGCGGGCCCCGGGAACGCGCTCCGGGGTTCGCCGCTTAAGAGATCACGGCAGCTTTTTTGGAGGAAGCAAGGTTTTCACATTCCGCAGCTCACGATAGAATGCATGATAAGGGATGTAAAGACTTATCTGAGGTTGCAGCCCCCGGCAACTCCGGCTTGTCGGGAGGCGGGTGCTGGCTCGCCCTTCTCCCCTTCTTCGTCCTTGAGCGGCTCAGCAAGGGTAGGCGGTTCCCGCGAGCCAAAGGGAAAGGACGGGAAAAAGACGTGGACTCGACCTCCAAGTTAGGGGTTAGCGACTGTTAGGCACTATCAACCCTAACCAAGGACGAGACTCGACTCAGCATGCATGCTAAAACTTGGGGGGCCCCAGCGCGTCATTGCGGCCAGGGTCTGCGCCTGGCTTTGTACAAAGGATTACATGCGTCTGCGGCAAGACTTTTGTACAAAGAGTTGGTTGCCGGACGGGGTCCGACAACCGCGCCTTACGGGTAAAACTTGCGAAGATGCTCAATGTTCCAGGAATTGCTCACCGGAGTACCATCTTCGGTCTCGAGGCGGACGGCGCCGGGCCTCGTGACTTGTTTCACCCGGTAAGGGCCTTCCCACTTCGGCGTCAACTTGTTGTGTATCTTGGCCGACTGAACGCGCCGAAGAACAAGGTCGCCTTCCTCGAGGCTCCTGGCCTTAACTTTGCGGCTATGATAGCGACGCAGAGTTTGCTGGTAGCGAGCGGATCGCACAGCGGCCTGGAGACGATCTTCCTCGAGGAGCAGTGCATCATCTTCACGCGACCGCTCTTGCTCAAGCTCATCATAAGCGAGCACTCGAGGTGACCCGTATACGAGTTCCGTGGGGGTAACTGCTTCTGCTCCATAGACTAGAGCAAATGGTGTCTGGCCGGTGGCTCGATTTGGCGTCGTTCTGACCGACCAAAGAACCGCCGGCAGCTCCTCGATCCAGTTCCGTCCGCGCTTGAGAAGCTTGTCAAAACTTCTGGTCTTGAGCCCGCGCAGTACCTCAGCGTTGGCCCTTTCCGCTTGACCGTTGCTCCGGGGATGAGCAACAGAAGCGAAGCAGACCTTGGTGCCGAGATCTTGGGTGTACTGCATGAAGGCGTGGCTTGTGAACTGCGTACCGTTGTCGGTGATGATCCTGTTGGGGATCCCGAAGCGGCAGACAATCGACCTGAAGAATTTGATCGCGGACTGGGCGGTCACCTTCCTCACTGGTTCCACTTCTGGCCACTTTGTGAACTTGTCGATGGCAACGAACAAGTACTCAAAGCCCCCGACGGATCGGGGGAAGGGACCGAGGATATCGAGCCCCCAGACCGAGAAGGGCCAGGATAAAGGGATCGTCTGGAGAGCTTGAGCTGGCTGGTGTATCTTCTTGGAATGGAACTGGCACGCTTCACACTTGGTTACTTGTGCAGTTGCATCCTGGAGGGCTGTGGGCCAGAAGAAGCCTTGCCGGAACGCCTTTCCGGCAAGTGCTCTGGCGCCAATGTGGTGTCCACATATGCCCCCGTGTATCTCCGCCAACAGCTTCTGTCCGTCTTCTCGGTGAATGCACTTCAATTTCACCCCATTGCGTCCTCTTCTGTACAGCGCGCTGTCGACGAACTGGTACATACTGGACTGCCGGGCTACTCTTTCAGCTTCTTCTTGCTCTTCGGGAAGTTCTCCCGCCTGGAGGAAACGGACGATCTGCTGTGCCCATGTCGGAGCCTGGGGCTCGACGACGAGGACCAAAGGCATGTCGGCGGCTGCGGGAACATCAGCTTCTACGGCGAGGACTCGGGGCTCAGCCGGAGCTTGACGTTCCCCGGCAGGCTTGCCGGGGCTTGGCTTGCCGGGAGCGCCTGCTTCGTCGGGACAAACCCTGGGGCTTGCCGGAGCGAGCAGCTCCTCAGCACTCTTGGCGTCGATCTCGGGGACTCTCTTGGCGGCGGCTTCGGGAAGCTCTGCCAGGAGAGAGCCATCAGAGACCGGTCTTCTCTTATTGCTTGGCCCAGTCGATGGCGTCACGGATGGCTGAGTCAGCTTGAGCACAAAGGTCCCTGGTTCCACAGGTAGCTTTAGTGCGGCGCATTTTGACAGGCCGTCGGCGATGTCGTTTTCTGCTCTTGGAACGTATTCCATTTGCAGGCCGTCAAAGCGCTCTTCCAGCTTCCTCATTTCATCAACGTAAGCCTCCATCAACGGGCACTGGTAATCCTTGTTCACTTGGTGGACGACGAGCTGCGAGTCACCCCTGACAATGAGCTTCTTGATCCCAAGTTCCGCCGCGATCCTGAGACCGGCGAGCAAACCTTCATACTCTGCCGTATTGTTGGTTGCTTGCTCCTTGGGAAAGTGGATCTGGACGACGTACTTGAGGTGCTCTCCGGTGGGCGCGATGAGCAGCGCGCCGGCACCGGCGCCTTCCAGCGAAAAGGCACCATCAAAGTACATCAGCCACTCTTTGGTTGCTTCCTTGCCGGGGATGCTCGTCTCGGGAATTTCTTCGTCCGGTGTCGGCGTCCACTCTGCTATGTACTCTGCCAATGCTCTGCTCTGGATGGTCGATGTGTTCTCGAATTCGAGGCCAAAGCTTGACAGTTCTAGTGCCCACTCGACAATCCTGCCTATTGCATCGGGATTCTGCAGTATCCTCTTAAGCGGAAAGCGAGTGACCACGGTGATCTCGTGTGCTTGGAAGTAATGGCGCAGCTTCCTCGAGGCCATGAGGAGGCCGAAGAGCAATTTCTGCACACCAGAGTACCTCGACCTAGCCCCCTGCAAGAGGGAACTGACGAAGTAAACTGGGCGCTGCACCATCCTCTTCCTCTGCACTTCCCCTTGCGCTTGCGCGGATCCGCCTTTGCCGGGGCCAGAGCTTGTCGGGGAAGCCCCCTGCTTGCCGTCGGATGCGCTTGCCGTGGCTGCTGGCTCGTCATCAGCTTCCCTCTCCGCAACTAACGCAGCACTAGCCACTTGATTGGTTGCCGCTAGGTAGAGCAGCAACTTCTCTCGTGGTCTAGGCGCGACAAGTATAGGGGCGGAGGACAGGTATTTCTTCAAGTCTTGCAGCGCAGCCTCCGCTTCCGGAGTCCATTTTACTGGACCTGCCTTTTTCAAGATTTTGAAAAATGGCAGGGCGCGTTCCGCGGACCTGGAAATAAATCTGCTGAGAGCCGCCACGCAGCCGGCAAGTCTTCGCACGTCCTTGACACGCGTTGGTGCTTCAATCTGCTCGATGGCCTTGATCTTATCGGGGTTGGCTTCGATCCCACGCTGAGACACGAAGAACCCGAGAAGCTTGCCGGAGGGAACTCCGAACACGCACTTCTCGGGGTTGAGCTTGAGGCTGATCTTGCGCAAGTTTGCAAAGGTCTCTTCCAAGTCTTGTACCAAGGTTGCCTTGTTTCTGCTCTTGACCACAATGTCGTCCATGTAGGCCTCCACATTTCTGTGGATCTGTGGCTCAAAAGCAGTGTGGAAAACCCTCGCAAATGTCGAGCCCGCGTTCTTCAGTCCAAAAGGCATCCGCACAAAACAGTACGTGCCGCACGGAGTGATGAACGCAGTCTTCTCTTCGTCTTCTTCGGCCATGAAGACCTGGTGGTACCCGGAGTAGGCGTCAAGGAATGAAAGCAGGTCGCATCCGGCCGTGGAGTCAACAATCTGGTCGATGCGCGGCAAGGGAAATGGATCTTTAGGGCAAGCTCTGTTGACATCGGTGAAATCGATGCAAAGCCTCCACTTCCCGTTTGCCTTACGCACGACGACAGGATTGGCCAACCACGTCGGATGGAGCACGCCTCTGACGAGGCCTGCCGCTTCCAACCTCTTGATTTCCTCCGCGATAAACTCTTGGCGCTCCACCGCTTGTTTCCTGACCTTTTGCTTGACGGGCCGCGCATGAGGACAGACGGCAAGGTGGTGCTCAATCACTTCCCTGGGAACGCCGGGGATGTCAGATGGTTTCCAGGCAAACACATCGACATTCGCCCGCAGGAAAGTAACGAGCGCGCCTTCCTATTTGGGGCCGAGAGTGGCATTGATGGTGAAGGTACCACCAGTGCCGTCCCCCTTGGCGGGCACCTTCTTGGTCGCGGGTGGAGCAGCCGTCGTCTTCTCGTGTTCGCCGGCGGGGCTCGATGGCACGTCCTCGACGGCAGCGCAACACTCCGAAGAGGCGCGCTTGCCGGAGTGGGCACCAGAGCATTCGCCAGGCTTGGCCTTCTTGCCGGCGGGGCTCGATGGCACGTCCTCGACGGCAGCACAGCACTCCGAAGAGGCGCGCTTGCCGGAGTGGGCGCCAGAGCATTCGCCGGGCTTAGTCTTCTTGCCGGCGGGGCTCAATGGCACGTCCTCGACGGCAGCGCAGCACTCCGAAGAGGCGCGCTTGCCGGAGTGGGCGCCAGAGCACTTGCCGGACTTGGTCTTCTTGCCGGCGGGGCTCGATGGCACGTCCTCGACGGCAGCGCAGCACTCCGAAGAGGCGCGCTTGCCGGAGTGGGCGCCAGAGCACTTGCCGGACTTCTTCTTTCCCCCGGAAGCTCCAGCGGCGAGCGGACCGCGGGCCGCTGCCGCTGTTGCGTCCCGGTATAATTGGTCGGCGCAGATAAGGGCATCCTTCTTGTAACCGGGGACAGAAATTACGCTTATCGGGCCGGGCATCTTGAGCATGTTATACGCATAGTGAGAGGCCGCCATGAACTTGGCGAGTGCTGGTCGGCCGAGGATACCGTTGTAAGGCAACAGAAGGTCGGCGACGTCAAAGGTGACCTTCTCAGTTCTGAAATTCAGCTCGCTGCCAAATGTTACCGGCAGCGTGATCTTTCCCTTCGGCTTGCTCCTTCCCGGGTTGATTCCTTGGAATGTGCCGGTTTCTTCGAGCTCGCTGTCGGGAACTTGGAGTCTCCGGAGAACAGCAGAGGAGATCAGATTCAAGCCGGCAGCGCCGTCAACTAGCATCTTAGTGACCTTGAGGTTGCAGATCGTTGGGGAAACCAACATCGTCAAGCACCCGACCGCGGTTGTGCGATCAGGGTGGTCCTCAATGTCGAAGATGATAGGCGTGCTGGACCATCTCAGGGGTCTGCGTGACTCGACGGGTGGCTCCACTGCGTTGACCTCCCGCACCCACCGTTTAAGCTGGTGGTGGGAAGCATGCAGGGAGGCACCGCCGTCCACACACAAGACCTCAGTGGCTTTCTGAAACTCCTGCTCGCTGGTCTCGGGGTCTTCCATGTCTTCGTCGTCGTCTTCGTCTTCGCCCTTGTCGCGGCCCCGGGGAGGTCTGTCTGCCTGCCGCTGCTTGTCCTTGCCACGGCGCTCCCCCGGGCCGGGACGCTTCGTGCCGGATCCCCCGCCACCTGCTTGGGCCCTCTCCTTGTCGCGTCGTGCGTACTCGGCCTTTTGCAGGTCGACGAGTCGCTCGACTTGCTTGCAACTCTGGAGGTCGTGGCCCCTGGTGCGGTGGATCTTGCAGTACTTCTTGTCGGTACCGTCCCGCTTATCAGCAGCCGCCACCGCCCGGCAGTTGGCGCACCCGGCAACCTCCTTGCCGGGGCCTCCCGCCTGGGCTTTCTTGGCGGAGCCCTCGCTGCCGGACTTCTCGACAACCAGTACCTCTGGGTTTTTCTTCTTCTTGCCGTTCCGCCGCCGGCCTCTCCTTGCCGGGGCGGTACCTTCACTGTCGGAGTCTCCTTCTCCAACACTTTCTCCGGGGAGCCGCCTCCCCTCCTCAGCGCGTGCACACTTGTCGGCCAGGGCGTAAAGCTCGCTGACCTCCTTGATTTTGCACATCGCCATCTCCTCCCGCATCCTGCAGTTACGCACGTTCTGGTGGAACGCGCTGATCACCGCGGCGGGGTGGACGTCTGGGATGTGGTAGTGCACACGGCTGAACCTCTGGATGAACTTGCGCAAAGGCTCCCCCTCCTTCTGAACAAGCAGATGAAGGTCGCTCGCCTGGCCATGGGGTTTGTGGCCGCCCATGAAGGCGCCCATGAACTGATGGCATAGATCTGGCCAGGAGGAGATGGAGCCGTCCGGCAAGTGCATGAGCCAGGATCTGACGTTGGGCTTGAGTACCAGCGGGAAGTAGTTGGCAAGGATCTTATCGTCCCGCAATGGTGTAGATGCTGAGGAACTCAGACGGATGCGACTTGCCGTCGTACTTCTCGGGCACGTCGGGCTTGAAGTTCTTTGTGCTGGGCCACTGGACTTGCCGCAGCTCGCGGTTGAACGCAGGGCAACCTACCGAATACGGCAGTTCGCTTGGTTCCCCCGGCGCGTGCATGTCTCCAGTGGGCCCAACGCGCTGGTCTGATTGACGCCGCGCCTCTCTTCTGCGCTCGATGCGGGTTCGAGCGTCTTCTTCCCTTCGTTCGTGAAGGACTTGGCGCTGGTCGCGGCGAGTTCGCGGGTTCGACGACGCGGTAGAATCGTTGTCGAGGTGAGCCCGGCGAGTCGGCGACCGTGGCTTCTGGGGCGGGGAGTGCATGGTGGTCGCACCCCCGCCATGCTTGGCGCCATCGGTTCTCGCCTGGGTGACTGGCCGCGGCTGCGACGCGCTGTGCTGCCGCGGAGTGTCACCGTTGGCGAAACCGATGAGGCTCTGGATGGTTGCCCTCCAGCCGTCGAGCTTGTCCGCCGTTGGAGGGTAGTCTAGGAGCAGCTGAGCTCGCGCGAGAGCTTCTGCTGGGGTGGCGGGCAGAGGCGGCGAGCGGCGCGAGGAGCGGGATGTGCTCGAACTCCTAACCACGTTAGAAGGAGCAGCACCCGGTCGAGGCAGCCGCGCGACGCTCGTCCCGGCACGCTGGATCACATGCCGGTCCTGAGCGCCCTGGGATCCACCAGCGTGGCTTGGGTCCAGCGAGCGTATGGTACCATGGGTACCATGACGCTGCTGGTTTTGCGCCTCCTGAGCGGGGCGCGGGGCGAGCTCGGACGCCGCGGGAGCAAGAACTGGCTCGACGGTGCCCGTTCCTCCGTCGGCGTCCTCCCCACCACCCGTCTGCTCCATGGGCGGTGGGTTCGACGCTGACGGGCCGGTCACCTCCGGAGCTTTCTTCTTCGGCTCCATGCTGGCGCAAACGATGAGAGTCTGGCTCGCGCGGACGCCGGATCTGATTCACACAACCTCGACGCACCCCCTACCTGGCGCGCCAAAGATGTCGGGGGAGATCTGGCCTCCACGAGCACCTATGGGGACGGAGCCCCTTGTCGGTTCGGCGGAGGCGGAGGATGCACAAAGAGCAGATCGAGGCGACACACACACACAACGATTTTACCCAGCTTCGGGCCGCATGGATGCGTAAAACCCTACTGCTGCATGTCTGGTTGATTCGGGTTCTTGCTCTGGAGCGCAAGAAGCTACAGTAAGTTGGAGCTGGACGTAGGCGAGGGCCTATTGGGTCCGATCCCCTCCTCTACGTGCGTATGGGCCTCCTTTTATATGCCAAGGGGTTTCCCACAGGGAGCGACGCAGGTGAGGGTAAAAATGGCAAGGGATTGTGTGAATAGTGGCCGCACAGTGCTATCGCACCTAACTCTGACGGCGGGGGACAAAGGCATTAAATGCCCGTCTGGATCGCCTGAACAGTGCCGAGGCGGACTGTTAGGAGCGCCTCCGCTCGCCACGAGGGCGACTTTGCCAACGTCGCATGCCACCGCGCGTCTCAGGTTGCGCGGCGCCCCGCCACGTGCCTTCGGGGAAGCCCCAGAGCGACGCATGGGCAGGTGAGCTGGAGCGCGGGCCTGATGTGGTGGTTTGCCGCGGCAAGTGGCTCGCCGCGGTAGTTGCCTTGCCGCACCTGGGAGCTTTGCCGCTCGCCAGGCCTTGCCGGGGCGCGCGGCGCGCCGCGGCGGGCTTCTCTTGGGGTGCCTTGGCTTGGCCGTCCCGGCGAGCTCCTCCCGCCGGGGCCTTGGTGCTTCGGCTTAGTCGTCCCGGCAAGCTCCTCTTGCCGGGGCCTTGTCGCCTTGGCCCGGCAAGCTCCTCTTGCCGGACCTTGCCTTCTCGACCCGGCAAGCTCCTCTTGCCGGGGCTTGGTCTTCTAGGCTCGATCACTTGGCCTTCGTCCGGCCCGGAAAGGGCCGTGGAGACTCTTGTCGCTTCCCTGGCAGGCCTTGCCGCGGGAGGCTACTACTGCCCGTGCACAAGTTCGGGGTACTAAGGTACCCCTACTTTAGTACACCGACATTAGTCATGCTCCATTTTCGTGACACAAGAATGCTCTCATCATGCACAACCCCGATGACAAGCCAAGCTATTGTTTCATACCTTAATAATTTCAAACTCATAAACTTTCACGCAATACATGAGCGTGAGCCATGGATATAGCACTATGGGTGGAATAGAATATAATGATGGGGGTTGTGTGGAGAAGACAAAAAAGGAGAAAGTCTCACATCAACTAGGCTAATCAATGGGCTAGGGAGATGCCCATCGATTGATGTTAATGCAAGGAGTAGGGATTGCCATGCAACGGATGCACTTAGAGCTATAAATGTATGAAAGCTCAACAAAAGAAACTAAGTGGGTGTGCATCCAACTTGCTTGCTCACGAAGACCTAGGGCACTTGAGGAGGCCCATTATTGGAATATACAAGCCAAGTTCTATAATGAAAAATTCCCACTAGTATATGAAAGTGATAACTCAAGAGACTCTCTATATGAAGAACATGGTGCTACTTTGAAGCACAATATATGAGACTCGCTATATCATGGTGCTACTTTGAAGCACAAGTGTGGAAAAAAAGGATAGTAACATTGCCCCTTTTTATTTATTTTCTTTTTTTGGGCCTTCTTTTTTTTCTTTGGCCTTTTTTTGGGACAATGCTCTATTGAATGATAATCATCACACTTCTATTTATTTACAACTCAATGATTACAACTCGATATTAGAACAAAGTATGACTCTATATGAATGCCTCCGGCGGTGTACCGGGATATGCAATGAATCAAGAGTGACAAGTATGAAAAAATTATGAACGGTGGCTTTGCCACAAATACTATGTCAACTACATGATCATGCTAAGCAATATAACAATGATGAATGTGTCATGATAAACTGGATGGTGGAAAGTTGCATGGCAATATATCTCGGAAT
The DNA here is from genome assembly GCA_032464435.1 of Aegilops umbellulata. NCBI lineage: Eukaryota > Viridiplantae > Streptophyta > Magnoliopsida > Poales > Poaceae > Aegilops > Aegilops umbellulata. Next base: position 128,057,226 of record CP136054.1, read on the forward strand.
GGCTATGGAAATGCCATAATAGGTAGGTATGGTGGCTGTTTTGAGGAAGATATAAGGAGGTTTATGTGTGAAAGAGTGTATCATATCACGGCGTTTGAATGCACCGGCGAAGTTTGCACCAACTCTCAATGTGAGAAAGGGCAATGCACGGTACCATAAAGGCTAGCAATGATGGAAGGGTGAGAGTGCGTATAATCCATGGACTCAACATTAGTCATAAAGAACTCATATACTTATTGCAAAAATCTACAAGCCATCAAAAACCAAAGTATTACGCGCATGCTCCTAGGGGGATAGATTGGTAGGAAAAGACCATCGCTCGTCCCCGACCGCCACTCATAAGGAGGAAAATCAAATAACACCTCATGTTTCAGATTTGTTGCATAATGTTAACCATACGTGCATGCTACGAGACTTGCAAACTTTAACTCAAGCACTTCTCAATTTCACAATTACTCTACTAGCATGACTTTGATATTACTACCTCCATATCTCAAAACAATTATCAATCATCCAACTTTTCTTAGTATTCAACGCACCCAAAAGAAAGTTTCACAAATCTTGAATACCAAGCAAGTTATTATTAAGCAAATTACCATGCTATTACGACTCTCAAAATAATTTAAGTGAAGCATGAGAGATCAATATTTTCTTTAAAACAAACCACCACCGTGCTCTAAAAGATCTAAGTGAAGCACATAGAGCAAAATTACAACGCTCAAAAGATATAAGTGAAGCACAAAGAGCAAAACTACATAGCTCAAAAGATATAAGTGAAGCACAAAGAGTATTCTAACAAATTTTAATTCATAGACGACTCTCTCGAAAGGTGTGTACAGCAAGGATGATTGTGGCACACTAACAAACATAGACACAAATAATACAAGACGCTCCAAGCAAAACACATATCATGTTGGTGAATAAAAATATAGCTCCAAGTAAATTACCGATGGAAGTGGACGAAAGAGGTGATGCCTTCCGGGGCTTCCCCAAGCTTTGACTTTTTGGTGTCCTTGGATTATCTTGGGGGTGCCATGGGCATCCCCAAGCTTAGGCTCTTGCCACTCCTTCTTATATTTACTAATTGGAGGCACCTTTCATGATCTCTCCTTCTTCCACATCATCAAAATTATTTAAACCGTTAGATTGTAAAATTTATGACCAGGATAAAAGGAAAAGTCGTGTAACGCAGATGATACCTTCCTATAGAAAAACGCATCTGACACGTCGATGTCCAACATTATTGAAAAAAAAGCCTCATGTATAGAAAACAAGGAAAGCCTCATGTACAACATAAAAGGAAAACCTTGCGTAAAAAAATCCTATATAGAAAAACGAAACTGACAAACGAGGAAAGCTTTTTTTAGGGACAAACAAGGAAAGCTCGATGTACAAAATAAAAGTAAATCCTAGCGTATTAAAATGGCAAGTCTCCACGCATCTGTCACGTCTTGATTCAACATTAGTGAAAAAATAAGGAAAGCCTCACGTGCAAAATAAAAGGAAAGCCCTCATGTACGAAAAAACAAGGAAAGCTCATGTACAAAATAAAAGGAAAGCCTTGCTTAAAAAAATCCTATATAGAGAAACGAATCTGACAAACAAGGAAAGCCTTTTTTAGGGACAAAAGAGAAAAGCTCGATGTACAAAATAAAAGGACATCCTCGCGTATTAAAAAGGCAGGTCTCCACGCATCTGTCACGTCTAGGTCCAACATTAGTGAAAAAAACAAGGAAATCCTTAAAGCCTTGCATAAAAAGATCGTATAGGAAACGAATCTGACACGTCCAAGTACAACGATAGTGGAAAAACGAACAAGGAAAGCTTTTTTTGGGACAAACAAGCAAAGCTTGATGTACAAAATAAACCATAGGAGGCCCCATGTTAATCCACATCAGCAAAATTAATTTGACCATTAGATTACAAATTTAGTGGTTAGGATCTATTAGGTGGGCTGGTCATAATATTTGAATAGGAAAAACAAGACGTTCATAAAAAAGTCAAACCTGCACACACGTACAAAGAGTCCTCAATTCCCACGTTGAAATTGAGGCCTATACAAAATCCACTTTTATTCTCCCGTTCGTTGTAAACAAAAAAATGCAAGTATGAAAAGTCCACTACCCCACGCTAGAAAAAGTGTCCGCGTCCAGAATCCAAGAGAAACACACGCCAAGTGCATATTCCCCTGGAAAAAAACACGTACAATTTTTTTAGGAAACGTGTAAAAATTAATGCTCTTGAAGGCTCGCGTTTATAGAGAAAAAAAATCTAGGTCTGGATGCATTTTTTGCAACGATAAGGAAAGAATACGCAACCAGTATTAAAAAATCAAACACAAACACACAAAAAATCGCCCTACCACCTTCCAAATATCACCACTTCCAAGGTCATTAATTTAATATGTGAAATCACCTAAAGTCAACATAAGTTGGAAAAATATATAAATTTTCAGGCATAAAATGTCTTTTTTGAATATAAATCTGTTATTTTTATGTTATTTTAAATAGGAATATTTCGCAACCACATCCATTAAAATTTTATTTTTATGGGCTATTTTTTCATGTGTTTTCTCTACATTTTAGTTTGGTGTATGATAAATAGATTCTACACACACACACGCGCACACCACTTGAGGTTCCATGTCAATTCTCACAAAATAAGGCCAAAACAACAGTGGTTGGGATTCCTCTCGGATATGTCATTTCCATTTGTCAACAAAGCGGTTCAGAAATATAAAAGAAACAAATGCAAGCATTTCTTCAAATTGTGGTCGTCCTGTCCTTTCGACTAGCGCATGCATTCACCGCCAATCCAGTGGCCATGTTCATCTGGCCAATCGTTTTCTGTAGATTTTGATCTACCGGCTACGTTTGTCTATCCATCAGCGTTTCCTGCAGAGTTGCTTCTACCGAGTTGTACCAGCACCAGAGCCCAAAGCCCCACCTATGAATCTTCTTTCGATATGATTCCGTGACCAGCTCAAGTGCCAACTCGTTCCTACTCACGACTATATTACCTCAAGAATCATCCAACCGCCAGCCCCATGCCTTAACTATTTTAGTATTGATCCATGGAACAGGACCACATATTATTAGTACCGAGGACATTCCCTCATGGAAAAATATTACATTTCAAAAAGCTAAGCCTTAAAGTACAAAGTTTATATTTTAGTTTTACATAAATTTTAATTAAATATAAAATATTCTTGAAAACATGAAACACCAGTGCGCTCTGAATGCTAGCCCGTGCAGGTTGCACAGGTTGATGACTAGTGTTCCATAATCCATCAAAAGAATTCACCCAAAACTTGAAAACATCACAACACAAAACTCAATAGAAATCTCGTGAGCTCCGTTAGAGAAAGAAAACATAAAACCACTTCAAGGTACTGTAATGAACTCATTCTTTATTTATTTTGGTGTTAAACCTACTGTATTCCAACTTCTCTATGGATTATATACTATTTTACTAACCATATATTCATCAAAATAAGCAAACAACACACGAAAAACAGAATTTGTCAAAAACAGAAAAGTCTGTAGTAATCTGTAACTAACGCAAACTTCTGGAACTCCAAAAAATCTACCAAAATTAGATGACCTAGAAAATTTGTTTATTGATCAGAAGTGATTGGAATCAGTATTTTATCACGTTTTGATGATTTTTAATAATTTGGGCACTGAACGCAAAGTTTCTGGAAATTACAGCAAGATCAAATAACTATCATCCAAGAAGATCCAATAGGTCTAGCTTGGCACAAACACTAATTAAGACATAAAACCACATCCAAACAGAAGGTAGATGGGTTATTTATTCCCTAACAGAAGAAAAGCACAAAAAAACTAAATATAAAATTGGGTTGCCTCCCAACAAGCGCTATCGTTTAACGCCCCTAGCTAGCCATGAAAGCGAGGATAGATCTAGGTATTGCCATCTTTGGAAGGCAATCCATAAGTGGCTCTCATGATAGTTTCATATGGCAATTTTATTTTCTTTCTTGGAAAGTGTTCCATGCCCTTTTTTAATGGAAATTGGAATCTAATATTCCCTTCCTTCATATCAATAATCGCACCAGCCGTTCTAAGGAAAGGTCTACCAAGAATAATAGGGCAGGATTGCAATCTATATCAAGAACAATGAAATCTACGGGCACATAATTCCTATTTGCAACAATAAGAACATCGTTAATCCTTCCCATAGGTTTCTTAATTGTAGAATCCGTGAGATGTAAGTTTAAAGAGCAATCATCAAGATCGCGGAAATCTAGCAAATCACACAAAGTTTTGGGGATAGTGGAGACACTAGCACCCAAATCACACAAAGCATAAAACTCATGATCTTAATTTTAATTTTGATAGTTGGTTCCCACTCATCATAGAGTTTTCTAGGGATAGAGACTTTCAACTCAAGTTTTTCTTCATAAGATTGCATCAAGGCATCAACAATATGTTCGGTGAAGGCTTCCTTTTGACTATAGGCATGCGGAGAATTTAGCACGGATTGCAACGATACAGTGGGTTTAGCAACATCTAAATTCCTTGAAATCCAATATAGTGGGTTTAGCAACATCTAAATTTTTATTTCTTTCAATCCCACTTTCATCAATTTCATCATAAAGATCTAAATACTCTGAATTTTTGGAACGCCTTCTAGGTAAAGGAAGATCATATTCAGTTTCATCAAGATTCATATTGCAAAACAAAGATTTGATAGGGGACACATCAATAACTTTTAGATCTTCATCTTGATTTTCATAGGTATTCGGTTTTGTGGCCATTTTATTGACTAAGGTAGCTTGCATATCCAAAATTTCAGCAGTCATCTTTTCAAGACGAGCAATTTTGGATCTTATACCATCAAATTCTTTAGACATATCATCGAGCTCTTTATTCATATAACTCATAAACCTTTTTTGTTCCTTAAGCTCGTTTCTAAAGAAATTATTATGCTCAAATTGCAAAACCATAAATTTCCTAACGTTGTTTTCGATCTCCTCTAACCTCTTAAGGTGAAGATCACCAAAATTTGGTAGGGCCATCGCGACAAAAAAGCAATCCAACACACAAGCAAACAAAAGGCAAGCGAGAAAAAAGCAAACGGAGAAGGAGAAGGAGAAGGAGATTGGGAAAGAGAGGGCGAATAAAACGACAAGGGTGAAGTGGGGGAGAGGAAAACGAGAGGCAAATGGCCACTAATGTAATGCGGGAGATAGGGATTGTGATGGGTACTTGGTATGTTGAATTTTGCGTAGACTCCCCGGCAACGGCGCCAGAAATTCTTCTTGCTACCTCTTGAGCTTGCGTTGGTTTTCCCCGAAGAGGAGAGGATGATGCATCAGAGTAGCGTAAGTATTTCCCTCAGTTTTTGAGAACCAAGGTATCAATCCAGTAGGAGGCCATCCTCAAGTCCCTCGTACCTGCACATATCGATAGCAACTCGCAACCAACGCGATTAGGGGTTGTCAATACCTTCACGGGCTCTTACGAGAGTGAGATCTAATAGAGATAATATTTTTGGTATTTTTGATATAAAGATGCAAAGTGAAAAGTAAAAGGCAAAGTAAAAAACAAAGCAAGATTAAAGTGACGGAGATCGATATGGTGAGAATAGACCCGGGGGCCATAGGTTTCACTAGTGGCTTCTCTCAAGAGCATAAGTTTTCTACGGTGGGTGAACCAATTACTTTGAGCAATTGACAGAATTGAGCATAGTTATGAGAATATCTAGGCATGATCATGTATATAGGCATCACGTCCGTGCCAAGTAGATTAAAACGATTCTGCATCTACTACCATTACTCCACTCATCGACCGCTATCCAGCGTGCATCTAGAGTATTAAGTTAAAAACAGAGTAACGCTTTAAGAAAGATGACATGATGTAGAGAGATAAATTCATGCAATATGAAATAAACCCCATCTTGTTATCCTCGATGGCAACAATAAAATACATGCCTTGCTGCCCCTTCTGTCGCTGGGAAAGGACACCGCAAGATCGAACCCAAAGCTAAGCACTTCTCCCATGGCAAGAAATACCAATCTAGTTGGCCAAACCAAACGGATAATTCGAAGAGACTTGCAAAGATAACCAATCATACATAAAAGAATTCAGAGAAGATTGAAATATTGTTCATAGATAGACTTGATCATAAACCCACAATTCATCGGTCTCAACAAACACACCGCAAAAGAGGAAGATTACATCAAATAGATATCCACAAGAGAGGGGGAGAACATTGTATTGAGATCCAAAAAGAGAGAAGAAGCCATCTAGCTAATAACTATGGACCCGAAGGTCTGAGGTAAACTACTCTCACTTCATCGGAGAGGCTATGATGATGTAGAAGCCCTCCATGATGACTGCCCTCTCCGGCGGAGCTCCGGAACAGGCCCCAAGATGGGATCCCGAGGATACAGAAAGTTGCGGGCTGTGGAATTAGGTTTTTGGCTCCTGTTCTGATCGTTTGGGGGTACGTGGGTATATATAGGAGGAAGGAGTACGTCGGTGGAGCACCGAGGGGCCCATGTGGCAGGTGGCGCGCCCTGTAGGGGGGGCACACCCCCACCCTCGTGACCGCCTCCGGTACTTCATGGAGTACGGTCCAAGTCTCTTGGGTCTTATCTGGGAAGAAAATCACGTTCCAAAAAGGATTTTTCTGTTTGGACTCCGTTTGATATTCTGTTTCTTCGAAACACTGAAATAGGCAGAAAACAACAATTCTGGGTTGGGCCTCCGGTTAATAGGTTAGTCCCAAAAATAATATAAAAGTGGAAAATAAAGGCCAATATAGTCCAAAATAGTAGATAATATAGCATGGAGCAATAAAATATTATAGATACGTTGGAGACGTATCAGGGTCTCAAAGCAATGATGGCGACGAAGAGCCCACATCACCGAACACAGGAGGGCAAAAGAAATTTCCCCCGCAAATCCAAATGGTGAACGTGGTAAACACCACCCAAATTCCCAACCCGGACCAGATACGCACCCTTAGGGATGCCAACTTAATGGAACTACTCGTCCCACAATATAAACTACGGCCAGTCACCTTCAACCGCACGGATCGACCGGTTAACGCCAATAGGGGCAATCCAGCCGCACTAGTCCTCGACCCAATAATTGACGGGTTCCACCTGACACGAGTCCTTATGGACGGAGGCAGCAGTCTAAACCTGCTTTACCAGGATACAGTGCGCAAGATGGGCATCGATCATTCGGTGATCAAACCCACTAAAGCCACTTTTAGAGGCATCATAACAGGTGTGGAAGCTAGCTGTACAGGCTCCATCGCCCTTGAGGTAGTCTTCGGATCACCAGACAATTATCGTACCAAAGAGTTAATCTTTGAAATCGTCCCTTTTCGCAGTGATTATCATGCACTGCTCGGACGAACCGCGTTCGCTCGATTCAATGCGGTGCCACATTATGCCTACTGTAAGCTCAAAATGCCCGGTCCACGCGGCGTCATCACGGTTAATGGCAAGGACAAACTTTACTTCGGCACCAACGAGTACACCACTGCCTTAACAGCAGAAGCAACAAGCAGCACCTTGCAGCCGAACCTCGAGTCGACGGCCAGGCTCCCGGACACCGTCAAAGGACTCCGAACTACTATGCGGCAGGATAGCCCGGCTCGCCCAGAGCTCAATTAAATACTCCGGCGAACGCCAGGAAAGGCCGCACTCTGCGGCTCAACCGCTCTCCGGCACGCAAACATCTCTTACATTTCCTTCGCAGGTTCACCTTTGCGCCAACCAGGACGGGCGATATGGAGGCAGCTCGAATGCGCAAGGGAATCCTTATATATTCCCCGCGATGACCATCCGACTATACTTCGGATCCGCACATAGCTTCTTCCCCCTGGTCTCAGCAGGTTCCACAGTCATATTTCCTTTTTATCACATTACATGTACTTATATGCATCGACGTACTATTCGAATACAACATATGGATTCATATGACGCTTATCCGCTGTTATTTCTTATTAAAATTCTTTTGTCAAGTGGCATCCGTACACCACGATATGCCTTCGAATATGCCAGGGGCGTCGTTTTACCCATAATACGGCAATAAAGTCCGAACACCTTCATGGAAGTTCGGCACCCCGAACCTATATCATTATATGCATCAGGTCTGAGTCATGTCTTGGGTCAATAGTTGGGTTTGCCCGGCTCCCACGTTTTGGTACCTTACGTTCCGCTATATCGGCCAAGGTAGCACTGGGAGAACTACTGCGATTGTGTCCCGGTTCTTCCGGACGAGCACCTCAGTAGAGAAAGCTGACAACTGACTGTCATGATACGGTGAGAGCTAGTCAGCTGTTCGAGAGGTTGTAATATCTTTAAGGATTTCTCCTGCATAATTCGATAACCAATGCAGCCTGCGATGGATCAGTTTTTCTTCCGATCAGGTGCTTATAGAGCCCCTCGTGCGGTCTTCCGAACACCAGGGGTTGCGCCTACCTTCCTAAAGCTCCTATGGCTAAGTGAGAGCGGTAAAGCCCTATAGTCCGATTGCCTGATTCATTGTGCTGAACACCTCCTTCGAAGGACCCAAAACTGGGATAAAGAGTGTTCAGGTCTATCCCGAACACCCCCGTACTTCCTACATGGGGGCAGAAGCCGACGACTGGCCAACTCTCAGGATTAATATATAAAACGGCCGCGTAGGAGGATAAACTTTTATATAACAGGCAATAAATAATATAAATGACCTTGTTCAGACATTGCAAAGGACAACATGATTTGCATTCATGGAAATATAATGTCCTTGGTACATAGCTCCGCTGCAAGGCAGGATCCTTTCAGGACACTCTTATAATATAATTCGGGCTTGCGGTGCTCCTTCCCCTCTGGCGGTCCTTCGGTCATCAGCTTTTCAGCATCCATCTTCCCCCAGTGCACCTTTGCACGGGCGAAGGCCATTCGCGCACCCTCTATACAGACCGACCGCTTGATGACATCAAATCGAGGGCAGGCACTCACAAGCCGCTTCACGAGCCCGAAGTAGCTGCTTGGAATCGGCTCGGCGGGCCATAGCCGGATAATCATATCCTTCATGGTAGTTCCGCCGCCTTATGCAGTTCGATCAGCTATTTCAGTTGATCGACGAAAGGCACCGGATAATTCGATGCCAAATACTGTGACCAGAAGAGCTTATCCGCAGTGTTCCTTTCTTCGGCTCGGTAGAATTGGGCGGCATCCGATATGCTGCGGGGCAGCTCGGCAAATACCCCTCAGAAATCCGAATTCAAAATTAGAAGCATAATTTTCTCCTCAAATACTTGCTTTACATGGAAAAAGCCTTACCCGCCGCCATCTTCCTCGCCTCTTGGATCCCCTGCAGGGCGCTTTGGGTTTTCCCCCGGGCATCGCTCGTGGCCTGATGCGCCTTGGTGAGTTCGGATTCCTTCTCCATTAAACTCTGCTCCAAGGTCTCGCATTTCATCACGGCCTTTTGCAGATCCTGCTCAGCTTTAATAACCCTGGCCCCGTGCTTCTCACGAAGAGCCTGCTCTGTGGTTGCCTTTTTCTCGGCCTCAGCCACCGCCTTCTTCAGAGCCTCGACTTCGGTCATCATCCCTAGCACAAATCATGAAACATATTTCATCATACTGAAAGTTCATTCACAATAAACGTGAACAAGACTTGCGCATACCTTGTTTATCTCCCAACTGCATTTTCAACTGGCCAAGTTCTTCTTTGGCCCGCTCCAGACTTTGATTCTTTCCGGAGACTTCCGCGGTATGAGAGGCAGCAGCCGCTACAGACGCCTGCTTATAACAGAAGAGAAATAGGTGTCATCCAATGAGTCTTCCTGCGAACATAAATTTGATCCTCTGTCCGGTTCTTTCTTTCACCGAATAGTGTATCAGGGGCTACTATCCAAACCGTGACACTCTTCGAAACCTCATAAAACATACCTCAAAACCTTTTATAAGGCTGATACAGGCTTCATTCAGTCCACTCTCAGCAGACTGAATCATCTCAATCACCGCACCCATGAGGGCACGGTGTTCATCGATGATGGTGGCGCTTTTCAGCGCCACCAACAAAGCATCCGACACCTCCGGTGGGACATAGGTTGCCGGTGGAACAGGCATGCCCCATTGTAGCGCCCTCGATGCGGCTATATCTCCCACGTGTCGAGGCACGACTTAGAGGCATAACCGCATTGAAAGCAATGTCGCAAGTGAGGTAATCTTCACACAACCCATGTAATAAATAAGGGGAAAGAGATACATAGTTGGCTTACAGTCGCCACTTCACACAATACATAGATAAACATTCATCATTCAAGTTACACTCAAGGTCTGACTACGGTACCAAAATGAAAGAAGACTACCCCAAATGCTACATAGATCCCCGGATCGCCCCAACTGGGCTCCACTACTGATCATCTGGAAAAGAAACATAGTAACGGCCACGTTCCTCGTCGAACTCCCAAGTGAGCTCGGACGCGTCATCTGCACTGGCATCGTTGGAACCTGCAACTGTTGTAATAATATCTGCGAGTCACGGGGACTCAGCAATCTCACACCCGCGAGATCAAGACTATTTAAGCTTATAGGTAGGAAAAGGATAGTGAGGTGGAGCTGCAGCAAGCGACTAGCATATATGGTGGCTGCAACGCAAAAGAGAGCGAGAAGAGAAGGCAAAGCACGGTCGTGAAGCTAGAAGTGATCAAGAAGTGATCCTGGAACGACCTACGTCAAACATAACTCCAACACCGTGTTCACTTCCCGGACCCCGCCAAGAAGAGACCATCACGGTTACACACGCGGTTGATGTGTTTTAACTAAGGTCAACTTCGGGTTTTCTACAACCGGACATCAACAAATTCCCATCTGCCTCATAACCGCGGGCACGGCTTTCAAAAGATAATACCCTGCAGGGGTGTCCCAACTTAGCCCATTATAAGCTCTCACGGTCAACGAAGGATATTCCTTCTACCGGGGAGACCCGATCCGTCTCGGAATCCCGGACTACAAGACATCTCGACAGTAATAAAACAAGTTCAGCAAAGCCTCCCAGATGTGCCGACAAATCCCGATAGGAGCTGCACATATCTCGTTCTCAGGGCACACCGGTTGAGCAAGACGTCGGGTTTGCATAGACCCTGGTTGCCCAAGGGGCGCCGGACATCACTCGGTTTGGACCAGCACTCGAAGGAGAACTGGCCCGGGGGTTAAAAATAAAGATGACCCTTGAGTCTGCAGAACCCAAGGGAAAAAGGCTTAGGTGGCAAATGGTAAAACCAATGTTGGGCCTTGCTGGAAGAGTCTTATTCAAAGCGAACTGTCAAGGGGGTCCCATAAATCACCCAACCGTGTAAGGAACGCAAAATTCCGGGAACATAACACTGGTATGACGGAAACTAGGGTGGCAAGAGTGGAACAAAACACCAGGCAAAAGGCCGAGCCTTCCACCCTTTACCAAGTATATAGATGCGTTAATTAAATAAGAGGTATTGTGATATCCCAACAAGTAAACATGTTCCAACAAGGAACAACAAGTCCATGTCCCAACAAGGAACAAACTTCATCTTCACCTGCAACTAGCAACGCTATAAGAGGGGCTGAGCAAAGCGGTAACATAGCCAATCAACGGTTTGCTAGGACATGGATGGTTAGGGGATGACATGGCAATATAGGAGGCATGATATAGCAAGTGGTAGGTATCGCAACATAGGCATAGCAAAAGAGCGAGCAACTAGCAAGCAAAGATAGAAGTGATTTCGAGGGTATGGTCATCTTGCCTGCAAGGTTCTCAGAGTTGTCGAAAGCTTGGTCCTCGAAAGCGTTCTCAACAGGTTCCTCGTTCACGTACTCGTCTCCCAGCTCTACCCAAGACAAGAGAAGAAGCAAAGGAACAACTATCAACCACGATGCAATGCGCAAGCAACATGATGCAACACATGGCATGATATGCGAGATGTGATATGCAATGCATATGCGTGCTTCGAAAGGAAAAATATGAACAAGGCATAATCTTGGCAAACCAAGTGTGCCACTGGATAGGTGAGGTGATTTCGGTTGAAATCGATATAAGGATCATCGGAATCGGATGCACGGTTTGCAAATGACAAGCAAAACAAGAATGACGATAATCTGCCATTAACAGCATGATGCTACTTAGCAAGCAACAAGAAAATATGCTACTGCACCCAAACATATCAACAAAGCATATGACAGTAATCTACACAAGATGCTTGACAAAAGATGAACACTGAGCTACGGCTAAATCACAACACAACAGGTTAAAACAAGCATGGCAAAAGTGCAAAAGATAACAGGTTCACAGACTTAGTGAAAATATCAACATGCCAGAAACTAACATCAGGGTGACATGTTTAGAGCAATGAAACAACATGCTACAGGATCAGAACATAGCAAAATAAGGCATGGCCTGAATCTACACAAGGCACTTGACAAAAGTCCCTTAATGACCATAAGCCAAAAAGGATCAGAAAATATGATTACAACCATGTCAATTAAGCAAGTTTCGTTACAGGTTTCAGACTTGGCAGAAAACTGGACATGTCAAAAACAGATAACAAGTAGGCATGTTTACGAGCTCGATGCACTCACTACAGAGCATTGCATGATAAACTAAGCATACATACATCAAGAAGACATGTCATAGTAACTATACATGACAAGAACAACATCATAGCATGCAAGGATCAACTACACCAAGCTTGGCAAAATCGAATAACATGTAAACAATCTGCCAGCAACATTTTGAAGAAAAAGTAGAGCTCGATTGACTCAAGCTATGGCACTCCATAATTACAAATAAAGGCACGGATGGATAGAGCAAATACTCAAGTTCAAAACACCCTTACTGATCGTGCTCAAATTATGCATAGATCTCTCAGAAACAACAAGAATACATGGCATAGAAATAACAGCAGTCAGGGACTTAGTGAAATCACTAAGTCTCTGAAATCAGCAACATCAAGTGCCCTAGTTTGCATGCTTGTGCTAGTCACCACAAAGATCACAAAAATACATGGCATAATTCTCTGGAAAGGTAACATGGCATATTACAAAACTCATGCAGGACTCAACTTCATAGGATGCACACATCAGTCATGGAAAATGACAAAAGTGCATGTTCAGATAAGATCCAGCAACTAACATCACATAGCCCTCTTCTAACAGACTTTCGGGCATCAAGACGACCCCAAATGAAAATGATGCAATGGAATTAAATGATGTACTCTTCGAGGCGAACAATTTGACATATTATACGCATGAATTGGAGCTACGGATGCAATGTTACGGCACGATGAATAGGTGACGATGATATGAAAACCTTAGGACTTAGAGAAAAATCGGGAGGGGAACGAAAGTCAACTGCTCCGGCGCGGAAAACGAGGTCCGCCGGGATCTCGATCGGATCCGGGATCCGGCGACTCCGGCGATTCCGGCGAGGTCTTGCGGCGCGGGGAGACGGCGGACAGCGGCGGGGAAGGCGGCGCGGGTCCCGGCGCGGGCGGCGCGGTTCCGAGGCGGCGGCTCCGGCGAGCGCACGGGGCGACGGTGGCGAACGCCGGCGTGGAGGCGGGCGGCGGGCGGTGAGCTCCGGCGCGGGGCTCGGGCGCGGGGGCGGGCGCCTCCGCGGAGACGGGCGGCGGCAGCGGGCCGCGGGGGCCGGCCCCGGGCCCGGCGGGCTGGCGGCGGTGGGGGGGCGCGGGCACCACGTGGCAGCTCGCCACTGGCTGCGGGCGGCGGCGGCGATTCGTCCGGCGTGCCCGGACACGTCCGGCGGCGCGTGGGCGACGGGGATCTAGGGTTAGGGGTGTTTTACCCGTGAATGGAGGAGGGGGAGGCCTTTTTATAGGCGGAGGGGGCTAGGAAGCTCCAAATGGAGAGCGATTTTCGGCCACGCGATCGTGATCGAACGGCGGTGGACATGGGAGTGTCTTGGATGGGTTATTGGGCTGTTTTGAAGGGGTGTTGGGCTAAAACACACACGAGGCCTTCACGGTTACCCGGTTAACCGTTGGAGTACCAAACGAACTCCGATTGACCCGAAACTTGACATGCGGTCTACCGGTGCTATACCGAGGCCGCATGGCAAACCTCGGTCCAATCCGAGAAAGTTTAATACCCGCTCACGAAGAAATGTAAAAAAAAGGACGCCGGGGGACATAGGAGCGCCGGATTGCAAAACGGACAACGGGGAAAATGCTCGGATTTATGAGACGAACACGTATGCGAATGCGATGCACATGATGACATGATAAGAAATGCATGACATGAACAAAATACAAAACGAAGGGAAACCAACCACGGAGAGAATAACATATCACATAGCCGTAAATGGCAAGAGTTGGATTACAAATATGGCAAGTTACTTCCGGGGCGTTACACCCCTCCAGCTGAGAGAGGTTGCCTGCTTGATTCTGGAGCCGTATTGGTCTCCGGAATTGCATCCGACGTGGAGCCGAATTCAAGATGGCCCCCGCCGTCAGCTCCCATGGGAATTTTCTCCCCCATGTGTCCGGCCCCTGAAGTTTAACCTCCAAACACCGCCTTCACGGTCTTTTCCTCTCCTCCTTGGCCGGGGTCCCTCTGGGACGAAGCCTCGATGTTATTCACCTGTTTGGAGGAAGGGGCCTTCGGGGGCGTCTTGGTCTCCATAGCATCCGAGCTCAGCGAATCCTCTGATGAGGATTGTATGGTACGGGACCTCGCCGGACTACAAAAAATATGGATCAGGTTAAAATATTATGCCATGATGAGTCTGGATGCATAAACGTACTTGGATTCAATATACTCACGAATTCACCAGGGGCTGGGCCCTGGGATCCCATGCCGGGCCGCTGTCGGCAGCGGGAGTGGACTCCTTCGGAAGAGGAGCTTTTCCCCTTTTAGGCGACTCGACCTCCAAGTGTGCGGAGGCCGTCCTCTTCTTTCTTCCCCTCGCAAGGTATTCATATTCCTCCTCCTCATCCTCTTCAGAGGCAGAACGGGCATTAGAGCCTTCAGATATTGTGTCCGAAGTGCTGCGACGATGAAGGCCGCCCCGGGTCTTTTTGGCCTCCTTCTCGGCTGTCTTCTTCGGCACCTTGTTAGGCGCCAGGACCAGCATCTTCGTCAAAAGTGGGACGTCCGGTTCTTCGGGCAGCAGAGCCGGACAATGGATCCACCCCGCCTTCTTCGTCCAGCCCTAGGAGTGTTGTAGAAAACACATTAAGCGCTTCCCTTGGGTTATGCGGATAAAAAGTATGATGACTTACCGAGCTTGCAGGGCGGGACAGTTGGTACCCGCGGTCTTCGGTGGAGTCCAGCCATGATTTGCTAGACTTGAAAAGCACCTTCCAGATGTCTTTGTGCGAGGAGCTGAAAAGCTCTCGCAGGGTTTGGTGCTTGGCGGGTCGAACTCCCATAGATTGCAAGTCCGGTGTTGACAAGGCAGGATCCGGCGAACTAACATCACCTGGACTACATTGACAAGTTCAATGTTCTTGTCTCCCATATATTTAACGCGCATCTGGAGCACCGACAATTCGTTGGACGAAGACCAGTTCAGGCCCTTCTTGACCCCGGATGTAAGCCGCAGAGGGGCACCGAATCGAAACTCGGGAGTAGCGGCCCATGTCGTGTCGCGTGGCTCGGTGATGTAAAACCACTGCTGTTGCCACTCCTTGACGGAATCGTTAAAGGTGCCTATTGGCCATGTAACGTTGGGCATCTTGCTCACAATAGCGCCCCCGCACTCGGCGTGCTCGCTGCCCACTACCTTGGGCTTCACATTAAAAATCTTCAGCCATAAGCCGAAGTGTGGCGAGATGCGGAGAAAAGCCTTGCACACAACAATGAATGTCGAGACGTTGAGGAAGGAATTAGGGGATAGATCGTGAAGATCGATCCCATAATAATACATGATGCCGCGAACGAACGGGTGGAGGGGAAACTCTATCCCGCGGACAAAGTGAGGGAGGCATACAACCCTCTCGTGGGGTTCCGGAGTAGGGACGATCTGTACCGCCATCAGGAGATGGTGGCTAATTTTCTTGGCCAGATACCCGGCCTCCCGAAGCTTTTTGATATCCTTTTCCCGGACGGTAGAGGACATCCACTTGCCTCCTGCTCCGAATCCGGACATTTTTGGAAGGCCTTTGTGGGCAGAGGAGATGAATGCTTGGGCGCTGGAGCTCAGGCGGAGGGGAACGGATCGGGAAGAAAGCGTGGGTGCGAAAGGGAGTCCTTATCCCCTTATAAAGTGTAACGCCCTCGATGCGGCTATATCTCCCACGTGTCGAAGCACGACTTAGAGGCATAACCGCATTGAAAGCAATGTCGCAAGTGAGGTAATCTTCACACAACCCATGTAATACATAAGGGAAAAAGATACATAGTTGGCTTACAGTCACCACTTCAGACAATACATAATTAAACATCCATCATCCAGATTACACTCAAGGTCCGACTACGGAACCAAAATGAAAGAAGACTACCCCAAATGCTACACAGATCCCCAATCGTCCCAACTTGGCTCCACTACTGATCATCAGGAAAAGACACATAGTAACGACCACGTTCCTCGTCGAACTCCCACTTGAGCTCGGATGCGTCATCTGCACTAGCATCGTCGGCACCTGCAACTATTTGGTAGAATCTGTGAGTCACGGGGACTCAGCAATCTCACACCCGCGAGATCAAGACTATTTAAGCTTAAAGGTAGGATAGGGTTGTGAGGTGGAGCTGCAGCAAGCGACTAGCATATATGGTGGCTACATTCGCAAAAGAGAGCGAGAAGAGAAGCAAAGCACGGTCATGAAGCTAGAAGTGATCAAGAAGTGATCCTAAAACAACCTACGTCAGACATAACTCCAACACCGTGTTCACTTCTCGGACTCCGCCGAGAAGAGACCATCACGGTTACACACGCGGTTGATGTGTTTTAATTAAGGTCAACTTCGGGTTTTCTACAACCGGACATCAACAAATTCCCATCTGCCTCATAACCGCGGGCACGGCTTTCGAAAGATAATACCCTGCAGGGGTGTCCCAACTTAGCCCATTATAAGCTCTCACAGTCAACGAAGGATATTCCTTCTACTGGGAAGACCCGATCAGTCTCGGAATCCCGGACTACAAGACAATTCGGCAGTAATAAAACAAATCCAGCAAAGCCGCCCAATTGTGCCGACAAATCCTGATAGGAGCTGCACATATCTCGGTCTCAGGGTACATCCGGATTGTCCAAACTTCCGGTAGGCCAGTCCAGAGTTGCCCCTGGCGACCACCGGCGGCTGACAGTTTGGACCAACACTCGAAGGAGCACTGGCCCAGGGGTTAAAATAAAGATGACCCTCGGGCTCGCGAAAACCCGGGGGAAAAAGGCTTAGGTGGCAAATGGTAAAACCAAAGTTGGGCCTTGTTGGAGGAGTCTTATTCAAAGCGAACTGTCAAGGGGGTCCCATAAATCACCCAACCATGTAAGGAACGCAAAATCAAGGAACATAACACCGGTATGACGGAAACTAGGGTGGCAAGAGTGGAACAAAACACCAAGCATAAGGCCGAGCCTACCAAGTATATAGATGCATTAATTAAAATAAGAGATATTGTGATATCCCAACATAATCATGTTCCAACAAGGAACAAACTTCATCTTCACCTGCAACTAGCAACGCTATAAGAGGGGCTGAGCAAAGCGGTAACAAAGCCAATCAACGGTTTGCTAGGAAAGGATGGTTAGAGGTTTGACATGGCAATATGGGTGGCATGATATAGCAAGTGGTGGGTACCGCAGCATAGGCATAGCAAAAGAGCGAGCATCTAGCAAGCAAAGATAGAAGTGATTTCGAGGGTATGGTCATCTTGCCTGCAAGGTTCTCAGAGTTGTCGAAAGCTTGATCCTCGTAAGTGTTATCAACAGGTTCCTCGTTCACGTACTCATCTCCCGGCTCTACCCAAGGCAAGAACACAAGCAAAGGAACAACTATCAACCATGATGCAATGCGCAATCAACATGATGCAAAACATGGCATGATATGCGAGATGTGGTATGCAATGCATATGTGTGCCCCGGAAGGAAAAGATGAACAAGACATAATCTTGGCAAACCAAGTATGCCACTGGAAAGGTGAGGTGATTTCGGTTGAAACCGATATAAAGATCACCGGAATCGGATGCACGGTTTGCAAATGACAAGCAAAACAAGAATGACATATTTCTGCGTTTAACAGCATGATGCCACTTAGCATGCAACAAGAAATTAAGCTACTTCAGCCAACAATAGCATCAAAGCATATGGCAGTGATCTACTCAAGATGCTTGACAAAAGATGAACACTGAGCTACGGCTAAATCACACCATAACAGGTTCAAACAAGCATGGCAAAAGTGCAAAAGATAACAGGTTCACAGACTTAGTGAAAATAACATGCCAGAAATTAACATCAGGATGACATGTTTAGAGCAAGGAAACAACCTGCTACAGGAAAACAATATAGCAAAACAAGGCATGACATGAATCTACGCAAAACATAGAACAAAGGTCCCTTACTGACCATGAGCCAAAAAGGACCAGAAAACCAAAAAGGACCAGAAAATATAATAGCACCCATGTCAATTAAGCAAGTTTCGTTACAGTTTTCAGACTTAGCAGAAAACTGGACATGTCAAAAACAGATAACAAGTAGGCATGTTTACGAGCTCGATGCACTTACTACAGAGCATTTCATGATAAACTAAGCATACACCCACCAAGAAGACATGGCATAAAAGCTATACATGGCAATAATAACATCATAGCATGCAAGGATCAACTACACCAAGCTTGGCAAAATCGAATAACATGTAAACAATCTGCCAGTAACATTTTATTGCAAAAGTAGAGCTCGATTGACTCAAGCTATGGCACTCCATAATTACAAACAAAGGCATGGATGGATAAAGCAAATCCATATGTTCAAAACAGTCTTACTGATCATGCTCAAAAGAGGCATAGATCTCTCTGAAACAACATGAACACATGGCATACAAATAACAGCAGGGAAAAACTTAGTGAAATTACTAAGTCTCTGAAATCAGCAACATTATGTACCCTAGTTTGCATGCTTGTGCTAGTCACCAAAAAGATCAAAAAAATACATGGTATACACCCCTGGAAATATGGCATGGCATATTACAAAACACATGTAGGACTCAAGTTAATAGGATGCACACATCAATCATGGCAAAAATGACAAAGGTGCAAGTACTGAAACAGATCTGAAACTAACATCACATAGCCCTCTTCTAACAGCATTTCGGGCATCAAGATGAGCTCAAATTAAAATGAAGCAATGAGATGAAATGATGTACTCATCGAGACGAACAATATGAAATATTACACGCATGAAACAGAGCAGTAGGCAGCAAGATATGATGCGATGAACATGCAACAAAATAACATCAGAAAATGACTTGGAGGAATTTCGACCTCCGAGATCTAGGGTTGACCCGGCGCGGAAAACGAGGTTCGACGGCGGGGTCGCCGGAGCTGGGCGTGGGGGACGCCGGAGATGGCGGATCCGGCGCCGGCGAGGAGGAATAGGCGGCGGGGAGGGCTGGAGCAGGCCGGGGACGACCGGATCTGGTCCGGCCCGACCGGATCCGCGGCGAGGCGGAGCGGCGCGAGCTCCCCGGTGGCCGGCGGCGTGGAGGCGCGGGAGCGGGAGGCGCGGGCGGCGACGCGGACGTAGAGGCGGGTCGGCGGGGCGCGGCGCTCCGTGGAAGCGGGCGGCGGCGGCGGGCCGTGGGGGCCGACCGCGGGCTCGGCAGGCCGGGGCGGCGCGCGGTCGCCGGGGGCCATGTGGCAGCCTCCGGTTGGCTGCGGGCACGACGGCGGACGCGTCCGGCGCCGTCCGGACATGTCCGGCGGCGCGGGGAGGAAGAGGACTAGGGTTAGGGTGGAATTGATCCGGGATTTCGGGGGAGGAGGTGTTTTTATAGGTAGGAGGGGCTAGGAGGCTCCAAATTGAGCACGGTTTTCGCCCACACGATCGTGATCGAACGGCGATGGACATGGAATTTTCTTAAATGGGTTATTGGGCCGATTTGAAGGGGTTTTGGGCTGCAACACACACGAGGCCTTCACGGTTACCCGGTTAACCGTTGGAGTATCAAACGACCTCCGAATGACCCGAAACTTGACAGGCGGTCTACCGGTGCTATACCAAGGCCGCTTGACAAACCTCGGTCCATTCCGAGAAAGTTTAATACCCGCTCACTAAAAAAGGTAAAAGAGGACGCCGGGGAATATAGGAGCACCGGATTGCAAAACGGACAACGGGGAAAATGCTCGGATTCATGAAACGAACACGTATGCGAATGCGATGCACATGATGACATGATATGAAATGCATGACAAGGACAAAATGCAAAAGAAGGAAAACCCAGCCACGGAGGGAATATCATATCACATTGCCGAAAATGGCAAGAGTTGGAGTTACAAATATGGCAAGTTACATCCAGGGTATTACAACACTCCACCACTACGAGAGGATCTCGTCCCGAGATCTAGGACTGAAAGAACTCCGGATATTCGGAACGGAGGTGGTCCTCGCGCTCCCAGGTGGCTTCTCGGTCGGAATGATGAGACCACTTCACTTTCAGGAATTTGATGGACTTGTTGCGAGTCTTGCGCTCAGTTTCTTCAAGAATAGCAACGGGATGCTCATGATAGGACAAATCTTCTTGAAGATCAATCTCTTCGAAGTTGATGGTGCGCTCAGGCGTCTTGAAGCACTTGCGAAGCTGTGACGCGTGGAACACATCGTGCACATTTGCAAAGTTGGGGGGAAGCTCAAGTTGATAGGCGAGATCTCCTCGTTTGCCGATGATCTTGAAAGGACCGACGTATCTAGGGGCAAGCTTCCCTTTGACACCGAAGCGACGAGTGCCTTTCATTGGAGAGATGCGGAGGTAGACATGGTCTCCGATCTCGAAAGCCAAATCATGGTGTTTGCTATCGTAATAGCTCTTTTGGCGCGATTGGGCGGCTTTGAGATTCTCACGAATGACTTTACACATATCTTCAGCCTCTGTGATCAAGTCGTTGCCAAGAAGTTAGCGTTCGCCCGTCTCAGACCAATTGAGAGGAGTACGACACTTTCTGCCATAGAGAATCTTGAATGGGGCTTTGCCCGAGCTCGCTTGAAAGCTGTTGTTGTAAGAGAACTCAGCATATGGAAGACAATCCTCCCACTTCATGCCGAAAGAGATAACACAAGCCCTGAGCATATCTTCAAGAATTTGGTTGACACGCTCGACTTGTCCACTAGTTTGAGGATGGAAAGTTGTGCTGAAGCGAATGTTTGTGCCCATGGCCTTCTGAAAAGAATCCCAAAACTTGGATGTAAAGATGCTTCCACGATCTGAAGATATCAATTGTGGAATGCCATGCAAGGAGACAATTCTGGAGGTGTAAAGCTCTGCCAGCTGCACTGCTGTGATAGACTCTTTGATAGGAAGAAAATGAGCCACTTTAGTGAGATTGTCGATGACGACGAAGATGGCATCATTTCCACGCTTGGACTTAGGAAAACCAGTCACGAAGTCCATTTCGATATGATCAAACTTCCATTCTGGAATAGCAAGAGGTTGGAGTAGACCAGCTGGTCATTGGTGTTCTGCTTTCACCCTTCGACAGACATCACCTTCATTCACGAATTGAGCAATTTCTCGCTTCATTCGAGTGCACCAATACGACTGCTTGAGGTCATGGTACATCTTCGTACTTCCAGGATGAATTGATAGGAGTGAATTGTGCGCCTCGTTCATAATGACTTTCCGTAGATCACCCTTTGGAACCACAATCTGGTCCTCGAAGAAAAGAGTATCTCTGTCATCAACGCGATAGCACTTGTATTTGGAAATGCCCTTGTCAATACCACGTTTCACCTTCTTCACCATGGTATCCAGCAGTTGTGCCTCACGAATTTGATCTTCCAAAGTAGGAGAGACTATGAGGTTGGCAAGAAAACCTTGAGGAACAACTTGGAGATTCAACTTGCGGAAAGCTTCACAAAGGTCCGGTTGAAAGGGCTTGAGGATTAAGTTGTTGCAATAAGCCTTCCTGCTCAATGCATCTGCAATCACATTAGCCTTTCCTGGAGTATATTCAATACTCGGATTATACTCTTGAATCATTTCGACCCATCGAGTCTGCCTGAGGTTGAGGTTGGGCTGAGTGAAGATGTACTTGAGACTCTTGTGATCGGTGAATATGTCCACTTTCCTTCCCAACAAGAGATGTCTCCATGTTATCAACGCATGGACAACTGCCGCCAACTCAAGATCGTGAGTGGGGTAGTTCTTTTCGTTGGGCTTCAACTGACGAGAGGTATAGGCCACAACCTTCTTCTCTTGCATTAACACAGCACTGAGACCTTGAAGACAAGCATCACAGAAAACTTCATAAGGCTTGGATTCATCAGGAGGAGTCAAAACTGGAGCAGTGACGAGTTTCTCTTTGATAGCGTTGAAAGCAACGTCACACTCAGGAGACCAGACATACTTCACATGCTTCTGGAGGAGGTTGGAAAAAGGCTTTGCAATCTTTGAGAAATTCTCAACGAATCTTCGGCAATAGCTTGCGAGTCCAAGAAAACTGTGGAGCTGCTTGACATTCTGAGGAGGTTCCCAATTCAAAACTGCAGACACCCTCTCGGGATTAATAGCAATGCCCTTGGCAGAGATGATATGCCCAAGGTAAAGAACTTCATCAAGCCAGAATTCACATTTGGAGAACTTCGCATATAATTGATACTCTCTGAGTTTGTCGAGCACCAATCGCAAATGCTTGGCATGATCCTTCTTATTCTTGGAGAAGACCAATATATCATCGAGATAGACCAAGACGAATTCATTCGTGTAGGGGTTGAAGATGAAGTTCATCATACGAGAGAACGTTGGAGGAGCATTGACAAGGCCGAATGACATGACAGTATATTCATAAGAACCAAAGCTTGTTCAGAATGCTGTCTTGGGAATATCTTCTTCACGAATGCGAATCTGATGATAACCCATACGAAGGTCAAGCTTGGAGAACACTTTAGCACCTTTAAGTTGCTCGAATAGCTCATTGATGTTGGGAAGTGGATACTTGTTCTTGATTGTGTTCTTGTTCAATGGACGGTAATCGACGCAAAGTCGGTCCGTGCCATCCTTCTTCTGGACAAATAGAACACCACAACCCCAAGGAGAAGAACTCGGTCTGATCAGACCCAGACGCTCTTGTTCATCGAGTTGTTTCTTCAATTCCTTCAACTCTTTTGGCCCAAGCTTGTAAGGACGCTTGCAAACAGGTTCCGTGCCAGGCTCAAGATCAATAACGAATTCGAATGGCCGGTGAGGAGGCATACCCGGAAGCTCTTCTGGAAATACATCTTGATACTCACAAACGACTGGAATCTGAGAGATAGCATCCAATTCGCCCTTCTCATTGAGAGAAAACAACCGAATGGTTTCATCACGAGCGGCATAAATGATCACATCATTAGAAGAGTGAGTCAATTGAATTTCCCTGGCAGCACAATCAAGCCGAGCCTTGTGCTTAGAAAGCCAGTCCATCCCGAGAATAAGATCAATATCAGAGTCACCAAGAACAATTGGTTTAGCCAGAAATCTATAGTCGCCCATCTTGATGGAAACATCCGGAACCATAAAGCTTGCGTTCATGCATTTACCCGGAGAGACAACTGCTAACGGCTTAGGCAAACCTTGGAAAGTCAACTCATGCTTCGATGCAAAAGGTCTTGAAATGAAAGAATGCGATGCACCAGTATCAAATAAGACTTTTGCAGGAATATCATTAACAGGAAGGTTACCCATGATCACTTCTGAAGAATCCTCCGTTTGAGTTGCATTCAACATGTTCACCTTTGCAAACTTGGAATTATGCTTGACCACTGCATTGCTGGAAGATTTCACAGGAGGAGTAGGCGGAATGCGCCTTTGGTTGAAGCACTTGTTCGCATAGTGACCCTTTTGCTGACATTTGTTGCAAGTCACCTCTGAGAGCGGACGATGATAAGGAGCATTTGGCCTTGGAGCTTGGTTCTGAGACTTGTTCTGATATCCAGGGTTAGGTGGGTGGGAAGATCCATGACCACCTGAGTTCTTCTGCTGATAAGGCTGGCGGAACGGAGGAGGAGGAGGCAACCAGAACTTATGTTGCTTAGCTGCCACCAGTGAGGAAGAAGAAGACTGAACTGCGTCTCTGACTCTCTTCTTAGATGCCTCACACTTGAGCTGAGTAGCTTCCTGTTTCAGTTCCATGTTGTAGAATTCATCATACTTTAATGGCTCAAAAAGCACGAGAGCTAGTTGCAGATCTTCTCTGAGGCCACGCCTGAACTGGTAAATCATGCTCTTCTCATCAGGGATGTCTTGCTTAGCAAAACGAGAGAGTTTCTGGAACTGAGTGTTGTATTGATACACAGACATGTTGCCTTGCTTGATATTGCGGAACTCCTCACGCTTACTCTCAACAACACTTTCTGGAATGTGATGAGCTTTGAAGTCACGGCGGAAATCATCCCAGGTAATCACACGACCTCCTCTGGAATCTTTGTATTGTGGGAACCACTCAGCAGCTTGATCCTTGAGTTGAAAAGAGGCAAACTTGACAAAGTCCTCAGGTCTGACATTGCTACATTCGAAGTGCTTGTTGATGTCCACGAGCCAACCATTGGCGTCTGTGGCCTTGACACAGTAGCTAAAAGTCTTTGGCTGATTTGCAAGGAACTGATTGAGGGTAGCAAAATGCGGCTGATTGTTGCCTTGGCCTTGATTTCCCTGATTACCTTGCCCTTGGTTGCGATCTTGCAAGAGCTGAATCAGAATCTGAGCGTTGACATTGGTGGCTGTCATCAAGGCTTGCCATGCCTCCAGAGGCGGAGGTGGTGGCGGAGGGTTAGCCTGACTCCCTTCATTGGGTTCCGGATTCTGACGCGTTGGCGGAGCCATCCTGAAGAGGGTGACATCCATTAGCATCTTGAAAGACATATATTCAAGCTGAATCAAAGGATCGAAATTGCAACATATAGTATTCACAATAAACATTCGAACAAGAGTGAACGAATGAATTCCAAAGTAAAGCATCACACTTCCATAAGCTGAGAAGCAATTTAGATAAAGATATGGAAATCACCATATGCATTCGGAACAACTCGAATATCACAACTGAAAACAAAACAAAGGATTGGCTTGCAGAATAAGCCGGAACAAACATATGATAGATCCCATATCGTATCATGTGCCTATTGGAAAGATATCCTACGAGATACTTGAATTCCCACTTATAAACTCCCAAAACTTTCTGGTTATGCAATCAAGTGTTGGGGATACAGGGGACACAAAACATATCACCCAAACTAACAATACCTAGATCCAGCTGTATCCATCCTTCAACACATAACCAAGAAACCTTCGGAAATCGTCTACCTCAACCTTCGAAAAACATCCGTTATACGAGTTATGGCAATACTCCCGCACTCGCCTCAGTACTGGGCTATCAGGGTTATCTCACCAACAACTATACAAAAGAGATTTTCGATGTCGGCGTACTAAACTCAGGTATTCCAGAACAGCAACGATAAAATTATGACGACAACACCTCAGAGCTCAACTCCCCGGGACACTTCCACTAAACCCCTGCTGACAGGAGGCACCAAGACAATGTTGTCATCACAAGACCATCAGAACGATTCTAAGATACCCGCGTGATCCTAAAATTTTTTTAGTGAATTTTTGAGAAGAGAAGAGTCAAAACTCTACGTCAGGATGCCTTACCAGAGCGATGAGGAGACTGGGAAGTAAAAAGAATTCCTAAACTCTCCGATACATAATTCCTAAATGACTCAAAACATTTTTCTAGACACAACTCGTCCGCTAAAAACGATCAATCAGTGGGGGCTCCTAAGGTCGGGGAAGGCTCTGATTACCCACTTGTAACGCCCTCGATGCGGCTATATATCCCACGTGTCGAAGCACGACTTAGAGGCATAACCGCATTGAAAGCAATGTCACAAGTGAGGTAATCTTCACACAACCCATGTAATACATAAGGGAAAAAGATACATAGTTGGCTTACAGTCGCCACTTCTCACAATACATAATTAAACATCCATCATCCAGATTACACTCAAGGTCCGACTACGGAACCAAAATGAAAGAAGACTACCCCAAATGCTACACAGATCCCAGATCGTCCCAACTGGGCTCCACTACTGATCATCAGGAAAAGACACATAGTAACGACCACGTTCCTCGTCGAACTCCCACTTGAGCTCGGATGCGTCATCTGCACTGGCATCTTCGGCACCTGCAACTGTTTGGTAGAATCTGTGAGTCACGGGGACTCAGCAATCTCACACCCGCGAGATCAAGACTATTTAAGCTTAAAGGTAGGATAGGGTTGTGAGGTGGAGCTACAGCAAGCGACTAGCATATATGGTGGCTACATTCGCAAAAGAGAGCGAGAAGAGAAGCAAAGCACGGTCGTGAAGCTAGAAGTGATCAAGAAGTGATCCTAAAACAACCTACGTCAGACATAACTCCAACACCGTGTTCACTTCCCGGACTCCGCCGAGAAGAGCCCATCACGGTTACACACGCGGTTGATGTGTTTTAATTAAGGTCAACTTTGGGTTTTCTACAACCGGACATCAACAAATTCCCATCTGCCTCATAACCGCGGGCACGGCTTTCGAAACATAATACCCTGCAGGGGTGTCCCAACTTAGCCCATTATAAGCTCTCACGGTCAACGAAGGATATTCCTTCTACCGGGAAGACCCGATCAGTCTCGGAATCCCGGACTACAAGACATTTCGGCAATAATAAAACAAATCCAGCAAAGCCGCCCGATTGTGCCGACAAATCCTGATAGGAGTTGCACATATCTCGGTCTCAGGGCACATCCGGATTGTCCAAACTTCCGGTAGGCCAGTCCAGAGTTGCCCCTGGCGACCACCGGCGGCTGACAGTTTGGACCAACACTCGAAGGAGCACTGGCCCGGGGGTTAAAATAAAGATGACCCTCGTGCTCGCGAAAACCCGGGGGAAAAAGGCTTAGGTGGTAAATGGTAAAACGAAAGTTGGGCCTTGCTGGAGGAGTCTTATTCAAAGCGAACTGTCAAGGGGGTCCCATAAATCACCCAACCGTGTAAGGAACGCAAAATCAAGGAACATAACACCGGTATGACGGAAACTAGGATGGCAAGAGTGGAACAAAACACCAAGCATAAGGCCGAGCCTTCCACCCTTTACCAAGTATATAGATGCATTAATTAAAATAAGAGATATTGTGATATCCCAACATAATCATGTTCCAACAAGGAACAAACTTCATCTTCACCTGCAACTAGCAACGCTATAAGAGGGGCTGAGCAAAGCGGTAACATAGCCAATCAACGGTTTGCTAGGAAAGGATGGTTAGAGGTTTGACATGGCAATATGGGTGGCATGATATAGCAAGTGGTGGGTACCGCAGCATAGGCATAGCAAAAGAGCGAGCATCTAGCAAGCAAAGATAGAAGTGATTTCGAGGGTATGGTCATCTTGCCTGCAAGGTTCTCAGAGTTGTCGAAATCTTGATCCTCGTAAGCGTTCTCAACAGGTTCCTCATTCACGTACTCATCTCCCGGCTCTACCCAAGGCAAGAACACAAGCAAAGGAACAACTATCAACCACGATGCAATGCGCAATCAACATGATGCAAAACATGGCATGATATGCGAGATGTGGTATGCAATGCATATGCATGCCCCGGAAGGAAAAGATGAACAAGGCATAATCTTGGCAAACCAAGTATGCCACTGGAAAGGTGAGGTGATTTCGGTTGAAATCGATATAAAGATCACCGGAATCGGATGCACGGTTTGCAAATGACAAGCAAAACAAGAATGACATATTTCTGCGTTTAACAGCATGATGCCACTTAGCATGCATCAAGAAATTAAGATACTTCAGCCAAGCATATCATCAAATCATATGGCAGTGATCTACTCAAGATGCTTGACAAAAGATGAACACTGAGCTACGGATAAATCACACCATAACAGGTTCAAACAAGCATGGCAAAAGTGCAAAATATAACAGGTTCACAGACTTAGTGAAAATAACATGCCAGAAATTAACATCAGGATGACATGTTTAGAGCAAGGAAACAACCTGCTACAGGAACACCATATAGCAAAACATATAACAAAAGTCCCTTACTGACCATGAGCCAAAAATGACCAGAAAATATAATAGCACCCATGTCAATTAAGCAAGTTTCGTTACAGTTTTCAGACTTAGCAGAAAATTGGACATGTCAAAAACAGATAACAAGTAGGCATGTTTACGAGCTCGATGCACTTACTACAGAGCATTTCATGATAAACTAAGCATACACCCACCAAGAAGACATGGCATAAAAGCTATACATGGCAATAATAACATCATAGCATGCAAGGATCAACTACACCAAGCTTGGCTAAATCGAATAACATGTAAACAATCTGCCAGTAACATTTTATAGCAAAAGTAGAGCTCGATTGACTCAAGCTATGGCACTCCATAATTACAAACAAAGGCATGGGTGGATAGAGCAAATCCATATGTTCAAAACAGTCTTACTGATCATGCTCAAAAGAGGCACAGATCTCTCTGAAACAACATGAACACATGGCATACAAATAACAGCAGGAAAAAACTTAGTGAAATTACTAAGTCTCTGAAATCAGCAACATTATGTACCCTAGTTTGCATGCTTGTGCTAGTCACCACAAAGATCACAAAAATACATGGCATACACCCCTGGAAATATGGCATGGCATATTACAGAACACATGTAGGACTCAAGTTCATAGGATGCATATGTCAATCATGGCAAAAATGACAAAAGTGCAAGTACTGAAACAGATCTGAAACTAACATCACATAGCCCTATTCTAACAGCATTTCGGGCATCAAGATGAGCTCAAATGAAAATGATGCAATGAGGTGAAATGATGTACTCATCGAGACGAATAATGTTACATATTAGACGCACGAAACGGAGCAGTGTGCGGCAACATATGATGCGATGAACATGCAACAAAATAACATCAGAAAATGACAGAGGAATTTCGACCTCCGAGATCTAGGGTTGACCCGGCGCGGAAAACGAGGTTCGACGGAGGGGTCGCCGGAGCTGGGCGTGGGGGACGCCGGAGATGGCTGATCCGGCACCGGCGAGGAGGAAGAGGCGGCGGGGAGGGCCGGAGCAGGACGGGGACAACCGGATCCGGTCCGGCCCGACCGGATCCGTGGCGAGGCGGAGCGGCGCGAGCTCGCCGGCGGCCGGCGGCGTGGAGGCGCGGGAGCGGGAGGCGCGGGCAACGGCACGGACGCGGAGGCGGGTCGGCGGGGCGCGCCGCTCCGCGAGAGCGGGCCGCGGGGGCGGACAGCGGGCTCGGCGGGCCGGGGCGGCGTGTGGTCGCCGGGGTTATTGGGCTCGGCGGGCTAGGGTGGCGTGCGGTCGCCCACACGATCGTGATCGAATGGCGATGGACATGGAAGTGTCTTAGATGGGTTATTGGGCTGATTTGAAGGGGTTTTGGGCTGCAACACACACGAGGCCTTCACGGTTACCCGGTTAACCGTTGGAGTATCAAACGACCTCCGAATGACCCGAAACTTGACAGGCGGTCTACCGGTGCTTTACCAAGGCCGCTTGACAAACCTTGGTCCATTCCGAGAAAGTTTAATACCCGCTCACGAAAAAAGGTAAAAGAGGACGCCGGGGAACATAGGAGCGCCGGATTGCAAAACGGACAACAGGGAAAATGCTCGGATTCATGAAACGAACACGTATGCGAATGTGATGCACATGATGACATGATATGAAATGTATGACAAGGACAAAATGCAAAAGAAGGAAAACCCAACCACGGAGGGAATATCATATCACATTGCCGAAAATGGCAAGAGTTGGAGTTACAAATATGGTAAGTTACATCCGGGGTGTTACATAAAGGCAGCAGGAATTCTGCGCCTCCCCACTTGCCTCGTAAACCCTCTTATTCCCCAAGCGCTGTAATTAATGGCAGGGTTGGGTTACCCACACCCGTATTGATGAGAATCCCGTGATAAGGGGACACGATCTCTACTTTGACAAGACGTGCCAAGAAAACCGCCTCGCAATATATGCAGTAGCTGGTTAGGAAAAACAGTTCGAATAATGACCAGGCCGTGGCGTGATGTCGCGCTATGAAACTTGTCACCAGGTTAGATTTTTCGAATATTATACTGTCTACGGCGGTATGTGGAATTTATTTTGCAGAGCCGGACACGATCCTTCTGTTCGAAATCTTCTATGGAGTATTCGGAGGAGGAACCCGCCTTGCAATGCCGAAGACAATCTGCGCGCCGGGCTCGTCTGTCGGCGTTCTGGGAACGGGGGTCCCCAGACTTGCCTGCCTGCAGCCTGCGGCATGGCTCAAAGGGGGCCCAGTACGGCCCAACTTCGTCAACACAAGACCCAAGGCCCTCGCGAGGGGCCAAGCCTCGCGGGGCGGAAGACACAGCGCTCCCTCAGGCACGGCCTCGTCAGGCTGGCTCACGAGGAGGCGGAGAGATCAAGGCGGGGTACCTCGCGAGGTGCCCATGACGCAAGCCATGACGACCAAGGGCACCAGGCGGGCGCCAGCCCGCGCAGTGTACTCCCTTTCCTCTTTAGTGCAAAGGGGGCAAGCGCAGGCGAGAGGATCAAGCAAAGGCACCCATTTCGGTGCAACGAGACCAAGACCAGTCCAACGGTGGGAAGGAGGTCATCGTGGAGCCCAGAACGGCGTCACCACAGGGCCTTTGGCAGGCGAGGACCAACTTTAGTCAGGATAAGTGTACCAGATGTTCCCCTTCGAATTGGCCAATTGTTGGCGCCCTTCCTGCTCAATATTTGGGAAGAGGCCCAGGGCCTTTGCTTATAAATAGGACTAGCCACCCCCAGGGTAGGGGCATTCGGTATCCAGCCATCGGGTAGTTGAGAATTAGAGGCAGAGAATCAGAGCAAGCAAAGAACAAGAGAGAGAGAGAGAGAGAGAGAGAGAGAGAGAGAGAAGGGCGGCTGAACTCCTCCTAGCAGTTCATCCCCCTAGCCAGGAACAGACCCTCGCGAGGTTGTTCTTCCCTGTATTGTTCATCATCACCAGCCTAAGAGGCAATCCACCACACCACACTGGAGTAGGGTATTACACCACATCGGTGGCCCGAACCAGTATAAACTCTGTGTCTTTTGTGTTGTTCTTTTGGTAGTTTAGATCCTTGTGATACGGAAGGTAGAGGGCATAATCTCCGCGCGCACCCCAGAGTCCGAACCTTAAGGGTCTGCCGGAACCCGAAATCTGACATCGTCGTCATTGAAGCCTGGTTCAGGGGCTACTGAGGGCGTCTTGGATTAGGGGGTCCTCGGACTGCCGGACTATATACTTTGGCCGGACTGTTGGAGTATGAAGATACAAGATTCAAGACTTCGTATTGTGTCCGGATGGGACTCTCCTTGGCGTGGAAGGCAAGCTTGGCAATACAGATATGTAGATCTCCTCCCTTGTAACCAACTCTGTGTAACCCTAGCCCCCTCCGTTGTCTATATAAACCGGAGGGTTTAGTCCGTAGGACAAGAACAATCATAATCATAGGCTAGCTTCTAGGGTTTAGCCTCTACGATCTCGTGGTAGATCAACTCTTGTAATACTCATATCATCAAGATCAATCAAGCAGGAAGTAGGGTATTACCTCCATCGAGAGGGCCCGAACCTGGGTAAACATTTTGTCCCCCGCCTCCTATTACCATCCGCCTTAGATGCACAGTTCGGGACCCCCTAACCGAGATCCGCCGTTTTTGACACTGACAATGAGGCATGGCTGCAGGATATCAATGGCGATCTGTCTTTCTCTGCACACCTGCAGCTCCTTCATCTTGGTCAGGCAACCGCGATGGTCCCGAGGGACCCCCAAGAAGATGACCAATTCGCATGGCCGGCTGATGCCTCAGATGTCTACACTGCGCGTTCGGTCTACCAGAGACTTTTTTCGGACTGGAGAAAGCTCCTTTCGCGACATGCATTTGGAGGAGTTGGGCTCCCCTGCGATGTAAGATCTTCAAGTGGCTGGCCACCCAACACTATATTTGGACTTCGGATCGGCGAGCCAGGCACGGACTGCAGGCTCAACCGTTGCCTTGCTACACCTGTCTTCAAGGAGAAGATAACGCAGAGCACATTCTCATCCAGTGCGTCTTCGTGAGGGAGGTTTGGTCCTACGACATTATGGAGTGTAACATGGAGGTCCCGATGCTAGACATGGGTAGCACGACGATGGAGTGGTGGCTGCAGGCGAGGAGCCGTTTTCACCTAGCTAAGCACCGCAGATTTGATACTCTGGTCCTGATCACGGTGTGGGCTCTATGGAAGCAGCAAAACGCACGAGTCTTCAACAGGACGCAGCAGGTCATGACGCCAAGACAACTGTGGTGTCAAATTGTTACATAAGTGCAGGAGCTCAAGAGAGTAGGGATTGGAGTTGGAGGGTTAGAGCATTTTGTGAGGGAGTAGCCTAGCGTGTTGTGTGGAGTCCGCTTGCAAGGATGTGCACATCCTTTGCTATCCTCTTGTAAATCACTTTATTCCTTCTATAAAATTATGGTACACTATTGGCGTACTCTCGAAAAAAACTATATACGGAATAGATGCCAACATTATATTGATAAATTGGAGCTAGTTCTATGTCACCCTAGGTTATAACTGTTGCATGATGAATGCCACCTGACATAATTATCCATCAATTATCCATTCCCTACGAGTTCGTTTCATATTGATCTTTGCTAAGTTACTTTTTCCATTGCCACCGTTGCGATTGTTACAAAACTGCTGCCATTACTTTTGCCACCGTTACCGTTACTTTCATACTACTTTGCTACTAAATACTTTGCCGCAGATATTAAGTCTTTCAGGTGTGGTTGAATTAACAACTCAGCTGCTAATACTTGAGAATATTCTTTGGCTCCCCTTGTGTAAAATCAATAAATTTGGGTTGAATACTCTACCCTCAAAAACTATTGGGATCCCCTATTGTCGATGTCAAAACCGGCAGATCTCGGGTAGGGGGTGCCGATCTTTGCGTCAAGGTCGGATGGTAACATGAGACAAGGGACACTTTATTTTACCCAGGTTCGGGCCCTCTCGATGGAGGTAAAACCCTACTCCTGCTAGATTAATATTGATGATATGGGTAGTAAAAGAGTAGATCTACCACGAGATCAAGGAGGCTAAACCCTAGAAGCTAGCCTATGGGTATGATGATGGTTATGATGTGTTCGTCCTATGGACTACAACCCTCCGGTTTATATAGGCACCGGATAGGGTTAGGGTTACACAGAGTCGGTTACATTGGTAGGAGATCTTGAATATCCGCACGCCTAGCTTGCCTTCCACGCCAAGGAAAGAACCTTCCGGACACGGGACGAAGTCTTCAATCTTGTATCTTCATAGTCCTGGAGTTCGGCTGAAGATATAGTTCGGCTATCCGAACACCCCCTAATCCAGGACTCCCTCAGTAGCCCCTGAACCAGGCTTCAATGACGACGAGTCCGGCGCGCAAATTGTCTTCGGCATTGCAAGGCGGGTTCCTCCTCCAAATTCTTCAAGAAGATAATAAACACCAAAAAATAGTGTCCGGCTCTGCAAAACAAGTTTCCACATATTGCCATATAGAGAATAATATTAACACAAATCAAATCTGCTGACGTATTCCGCAGTGCGTCATAACACTGCGGCTAAGCTCTTTATATAAATTGTTTTCATTGCTCCACCTCAGCGTCTTTTAGCGAGGCGATTTCCTTGGCACGTCTTGTCAAAGCAGAGATCGTGTGCCCCTTTTAACGGGATTCTCATCAATATGGACATGGGTAACCCAACCGCGCCATTTACCACGGCGCTTGCGAGGCAAGTGAGTTTTACTAGGCTGGTGGGGACGCATAGCCGCATCCGCCCATATAAGGGGATAAGGATCCACCTTTTTACCTACGCCTTCTTCCTCCTTTGCCTACCCATCTTCTTCGAACCCGAGCTCCAGCGCCCGACCGCTTCCCAGCTCTAACGCCGGAATGTATCCGAGCTCCAACGCCGGACTATGTATCCGAGCTCCAATGTCGGACTGTAAATTCGAGTTCCAACGCCGGACTATATCCGAGGTGTCGTAAATCACCTTGGTTCAAAGAAGTTTGAAGGAGTTTAGTCGAGCTTAATGCCGGAAATGCCCTCTATGGAGCCAGCCACTAGCGCCCGAGCTTTATGCCGGACTGCTTCCGAGGTAGTGCACCACCCCGAATGTGGGCCGATTTTTGTCAATATTTTTGATTGGTGCAATTTATTCTCTGCCGAGATATATAGCCAGTAGCCCTCAAGGTGGGTATCGGTCGAAAACCCGAGATGCACATGAAGGATGACATAAGACCGCTGATCCCAGTAGCCGCTGAGACTCAGGTCGATTTGCAAAATCGGCCTGAGGATCAAGTCCTAGCTCGGCAGAATACTTCCGGACACTAAAAGCGGCGTGCTCATTCCTCGAGACTCAGGTTGGGTGCGGCCGACCAACCCGAGGATCAAAATCTCCTCGAAAACCGTATTGCACATAAAATGTTCTGCATTGGACAAGCAATGCAGTAGCCCCCAAGACACTGGTCGGGTGGCAACGCCAGATCAGGGGATTGATGTGCCCCTTTAATATGTTTAAATAATAAGCCCGAAGCCCAGTAGCCCTCGAGCCTTAAAGCGGGCACGGGTGGCCGAATTAAGGATCGATAACCATAGTAAAATCACAAATTGTGTGTAATGACTCTATGTATCCAAGTACTTTACGTCATTTAATGCTCGGATCCGCATTGTACAATACTTTGTTGACCGACCATCGGCTTCCACCTCCCCGGCCAATAGCCGAGAAGGTTTGTCTTACTTTATAAAGCCTTTATGAGGGCAAAGATTTACGACAAACAAGGCAATCTGGCCATACGGTTTTATAAACAAAGGTACGCGGAGAGATATGTTATATCACTGTTTAACAGAAGAAATGTCTTCCAAAGAAAATAGTCCCACTATCGGTTCCTTTCTTTGGGTTGTCATGCTAAGCATGATCATAAAACCTCAGCTCCAATGTAAGAGCAAAATATCGAGGATTTAGTTTGGGGGGCTAGTTAATAGCCCCCAGTAGTGTTTGGCAACAGACGAAGTCAAGCCGTAAACACTTCGGCCAATATGAACGGCCCATAGTCATCGGATAGCTGAGCAGTTTACGCTTATTATGACAGTCAGTTTTCGGCTTTCTCCACTGAGGTGCTTGACCATGCGAGTTGGAAGCACAATCGCAGTGGTTCTCCCTTTGCACACCTAGCCGAACAAAACGGAACGTAGGAAGCAAGTGTAGGAGCCGGGCAACCCAACTATTGACCCAAGACACAATTCGAAACCGATGCATATATAGCAATATCCGAGAATGTTTTTGCCGAATCCCTAAAAGGTGTCCGGCGTTGCACTGCGAGACTAATGCTGGAAAAGCACAAATAGTTTAAAAGTGCCAAAAAGCTTGAAAAACCAAGAAACGTCAGTAAAAACATGACGTCCGAACAATATCAAGTGTTCGGTGCCAATCCGAAAATTGGTCTTAGAAAAAAGAAGTGCCTCTGTCGTGCTTTAACATGATACATCCTATCTCAAGACTTCGAGCGGGTCAGCCTACGGCTTCAACCTCCTATCCCGAGGGCGGAGTGCTTCTCATCAGGCCAGTTTAGCAAACTAAACTCTAGCGGCATTGAGAGAGAAATTAGGCTCCCTGGCTAGTGACCGCACACTCGTGTCGAAAAAAGTAGTGATAAAAAATAATAGTAAGAAAAACTTTGCAACGACTAAGAGGAAGAACACTTATTATAAAAACGGCTCACATAAATTTAAGAGCCCCCAAGTGACTTGGGTAAAAGAATGATTGCATGTACCGAAGTACTTATATGATTTATATGTTCAACCGAACTTTAAACGCGTCTTAACCGACCGTCGGCTTCTCCCTCTTCGGTTAAGGACCGAAAAGTGTTATGTACTCCATCGGTCGAGAATATCGACGGTGTTTCCAATAACCAGGCAATCAGGCCATAAGGCTGTAACAGACAAAGCGCGCTCATGGAACTTATGCTATATTACTGCGAAGAGTAAGAAGCATCTTCGAAGAAAATAGTACCCCCACCGATACCTTTCTTCGGTGCTCATTGTTGTTATGAGACTTATGCAATAGATTTTTTGTACTCATGAGTTCTGTTGTGTGCCGACCATCATTGAAAACTATAAGAGCGCTAGCTTTCGGCTTCACCCAGTCTGAGGTCCGGCTCGGTTGACCCGATCGTGACAATCGCAGAGGTGCTCCCTTTACTCCCTAGCCGAACAATCGGGAACGTAGGGGTAAACACAGGAGCGAGGCAACCCAGCTTGCAAATCGCTTAAGTCAATATGGTGCATATTGTGGCATAATACACGAACAAGGAACGAAGCCGTACAAGTATAATCATATGCAACAGGAAAAGCTTCATAAAGGAAGCCCCCAAGTAAACGGGGTATTCGAATTTATGCGTCGCAAACAAAGTATTCCCAGTAGGACTGTAAATTAGACAGCCTGTTAGATGGTATTGAAGAGGAATACGAATAGTTAGAGTGACTATATAATTATAAGTGACATGTGTAATGCCTTCTAGCCGGATTGTAGATCGTTTGTCGTTGCCGACCTTTTCGCTTCGACCTCGGGACCTGACGGTCCAGAGTGTGTCCGAATACCCTAATGGTTATATAAGAACCGAGGTATGCATGGAGACCAGGCGTAGGGGTCATTAGTGCTTTATCAGACAAGTTCCCAACTAGTTATGTTATATTACATGGTTAGTAAGAAACATCTTCCAGAGAGAATAGTTCCGTTAAGGGTTCCTTTCACTGGGGTGGCGTGCCCTGAAATGCACGCCCGGACTGCAAATGCAGGAAAACATCTGGGGGCTTGTATAAGTAAAAAAGGTTCATCTTTAGTTCACCGACCGAATATTCCCTTAAGAACGCTAGCTTTCGGCTTCACCCAGTCTGAGGTACACATCCGGCTTATCCGGCAGTAGCAATCGCAGAGGTGCTCCCTTTACTGCCTAGCCGAACAATCGGGAACGTAGGGGTAAGCACAGGAGCCAGGCAACCCAGCTTGGCCAAAACTTAAGTCATATCGATGCATATAATGGTGAATAAAAGGTACGTGTGGAAGTGTGACACATGTGTTGGGCATAAAGCCCGTATTAATAAGCTTCTGTTAAAGAAGCCCCCAGGTATAATGAGCGCGGGTAGCGCGTCAAGTATGTGTGAACAAAGTTTGGACAAAAAAAATTACAAGCAACTTTTTTTTTTCAAGAAAGTATAACGCTTGGTCGAACCGAACACAAGTTAGAAATTAAAGCTTTGAGCATGAAAGCGACTTTGCTAGTTAATGTGTTCGCAGTCCGAGCTTGATGCGGGACAAGGTTCTATCCCCCAAGCTGGTCCCGAGGTGGCGGAGCGGAGAGCTCGACACGCCAAAGTGGTGACATAGCACGGTCGATGCAGACCGGCAGAGTGACGCCGAAGTCTCCGGATCATTTTCCTGTGCACAAAAAATAGTGCAAACGGGAGATAATAGTAATAATGATAAATAAAAAATCGTTGCATAATGAATAATTTATGCAAAGTGAGTAATAAAAGAAATATGGCCTGGCGCCGAAGTCGATGTCGATGCAGGGCCTCGGCGTGATGCGGTAAAGGCATAGCAAAGCCTGAATTCACAGGTCGGTCCGCGCTCCGGATGCGGCGTTCGCCGGACTATGTACGGAGACTGACCGAACCAGCATGCGACCGTCGTTTATGCGGCCATCATTTGATAGACCTGTGAACATATGATGGACAAACCCAAGTAATAATTCTTTGGAAAAAATGAACCCAAACATGCAAAAAATATTAGGATTAATAGAACCTGGTTTATTTGTTGTAGTAATCCAAAGGAAGATGATGCTGGCAAAGGTTGGCTCGCCGAGGCAAAGCCCTCGGTCCAACCAATCATGACGAAGCTGGTCGGCTAGTGACGCTGAAGTGTTCGGAGTAGGTTGATGAAGAGATGATGAATCCTCCGGTCCAGCCGAGATGTCGAAGCCTCGAGGCCAGTCGATGAGTCGAAGTAGTCCGGCATGACGGACACCGGCTTGAAGGGGCAACAGTGTGGCCCTGCTGATGCAGGTCGTGACGTGGTAGACGCCGGCTTGATGAAGCGACCGTGCGGTGATGCCGGTATGCCCGCTCCGTGTAATCCGTGGGGCGGCGATGTTGGTGATGATTTGTCCTTCGCGATGCCGGACTCTTGTTCGGCTTGCCGAGATGATGATCCGAAGAAGTTGAGCTCGGCTCAACAAAGTGACGATGTGTCTAGCACAGGTCGGCAGCCATGGAGCAATATTGTCGGACTGGTTTGACACCAGCAATGATGTTGAAGATCATGTTCAAAAGATCTTAAAGTTAGTGGGATGTGTTCGGGAACAATACAAAATATACCATATAAAACTTCCTTCAAAAAGGATGTCCGGAATCCCGTTCATAAAAAAGATGAATTCGGGTTGGATTCGTTCTCGCGCAGAAAACAGATCCGAAAGAAGGTTCCCGGAGTTTGGACGGTCGGATTGAGCTGAAATTTGGAGGGGTGGTAGATATAGTAATTCCTCAGCCGACCAGCCGTTGGATCTTCCAAAGGACGCCCGAGCTAGAAGCTGGACACCACGCCCTAAACTCGTCCAGATTCCCGTCCAGATTTGACAGGGCTCCGGTATATTATGGATTGCCGGAGATTCCTCCATCGGAACTCGACGAAATTTTCCAGGGTTGTTGTAGACTCAGTTCCGCACAATTCCACCAAAGCGATCGTCAAAATGATACTCAAGGAGGTGGTGGCAGCAGATACGAGTTCGCTGTCCAGAAAAACAGCACGGTCGCTTGAGGGCAATGTTGACGTTGTGCCCCCGAGCTTCATGGATGATTCCTCCGTGATCTTGATAGAGATCGGAGTTGATGTTTGATGAAGGCCCTCGTCCGAACATGGTGATCCGAACATGGGGCGCAATTCTTGGTCGAACCAAGGTGACCAGTCGAGCTGGTGACGAAGATGCCGAGGTCGCAGTTGATCTGCAGGCGAGCCATCGATCCTTTTGTCGATCACACAACGGAACTCTCAATGAAAGCACCAATGTCGGTGTTAAAACCGGCGGATCTCAGGTAGGGGGTCCTGATCTGTGCGTCAAGGTCGGATGGTAACAGGAGACAAGGGACACTTTATTTTACCCAGGTTCGGGCCCTCTCGATGGAGGTAAAACCCTACTCCTGCTAGATTAATATTGATGATATGGGTAGTACAAGAGTAGATCTACCACGAGATCAAGGAGGCTAAACTCTAGAAGCTAGCCTATGGGTATGATGATGGTTATGATGTATTCGTCCTACGGACTACAACCCTCCGGTTTATATAGGCACCGGATAGGGTTAGGGTTACACAGAGTCGGTTACATTGGTAGGAGATCTTGAATATCCGCACGCCTAGCTTGCCTTCCACGCCAAGGAAAGAACCTTCCGGACACGTGACGAAGTCTTCAATCTTGTATCTTCATAGTCCTGGAGTCCGGCTAAAGATATAGTTCGGCTATCCGAACACCCCCTAATCCAGGACTCCCTCACCTATACTTATGGGTTATCAGTAAGTAGTGTCACGGAAAATGTTGAGCGTGGCAATGTCTTGAAATATAATAAGTAAAATAACTGAATGTTTTTTAAGATAACTAATCTAGTGTTGAAAGTCTACATACAATTTTTTTCTGAAAGTAGTCAATCTACTTTCTGAGAGTGTTCCTGAAATATTTGGAGAACCCCTACACTATCTAATTAATTTAAAATAGGCAAAAAATTGTGCTTCCTATCGCTTGAACACAGGAAGTCGAGAACGCAGTACATACTGCATTGTGAGTACGGCATTGATCAGTTATCAAACAAATTGCTGGTACTTATAGGATTTCTAGCATAGTCTACCAGTCCACGCGACTCATGCGTCGCCTGACGAAGGCAGAAACAATGTTTCAGTGCTGCTGCTTGTTGATTAATGGCGGCGGGCATGTGCCAACTGCTATCGGGCATTGACGCCACTTTTCCCCTCTGCCCGCCAACTTTTGCTGCCACTTTTTTGCCGCCGGCACCCATCATCCATGGCTATAATAAGACCCTCGCCATGACCAAATAGCTCATCCTCTATCCTCACAGCCTCCACATCCATTGCCATGGCCGAATAGATGACCACCTCCATGACCAGTTAGCTCATTCTCTTTCAGCCTCCCCCAACCCACTTCATTGTCATGTCGGGATAACTCACCATTGCTTGATGCTCAGCATCCACGAGCGGTCGGTCTTGGCGCCGCTCTCGAACGAGATGGTCAGGAAGGAGGATCCCTTCACCATCTTGTTGTGTTGCCATGATAAAGCTGGCGCTCATTGCTCTTTTCCTGCACAACCAGCTCGCCTATTGCACTGCATAATGGAGCCAAATGAGGTGCAGGGAACGCGTCATTTGGCTTCATTACGCGGAGCAACATGCACACTTGGAGCGTAGAAGAGGAGGCAGCTCGTCACATGTGCATGCCCCATGTGCGGAGTTCACCATCGCAGTGGTGACAAGCACAACTAGTGCAGTCACTTCTTTAGGTTGGTAGACGAGCGTTTTTACATCTTCGATGGGCCGAAAAAACTAGTATAGTCTTTCCGAAGATGTTCATTCGATGGGAGGACACGTTAAGGTCGAGTACATAGTGTATGTGTGTATGCATGAAAGTTTGCATCTGTACATGCTGCTCAAGCTATTGTGTATAATTCTAAGAGTGTCTAATTTACACTCTTATAATAATACTAACAAAGTCCGACAGTGATTAGAGTATTTATCCATTAATGCATCTCATATTCATAAAGTGATAAAACATTTTCTCATAATATTTGTCAAAGTACCGACAAAATTAAAAAACCTGTATTTTTTAATTTCTTTTTAGAAGGAAAGGGACCATGTCCCCTGTTCCATTCATATAAATGAAACCAAGCATTCAGTAATAGAGGCTGGGCTTGCTACTTGTGAGATGTGTTGGGATTTTCCCCGAAGAGGAGGGGAGATGCAGTACAGTAGAGATAAGTATTTCCCTCAATGAGAACCAAGGTTTATCAAAGCAATAGGAGAATCATGCAAAGCCTCGTGAACAGCACATGTACACAAAGGCAAATACTTGCACCCAACACGAGCAAGAGGGTTGTCAATCCCCTTGAACTCGTTACTTGCAAGGATCAAATCTTGTAGTGGTAGATAAATAAATTGCAACACAAAAATAAAATATAAAAAATGAAGCAAGGGTAATTTGGTTTTTCTAATATGATAAAGGTAGACCTGGGTCCATAGTTTTCACTAGAGGCTTCTCTCTCGAACACATAGCATACGGTGGGTGAACAAATTACTGTTCGGCAACTGATAGAAAAGCGCATAGTTATGACGATATCCAAGGTAATGATCTTGTATATAGGAATCACGTCCGAGACAAGTACAACGACTCCTACCTACAATCTACTACTATTACTCCACCAATCGACCGCTATCCAGCATGCATCTATGGTATTAAGTTCATGAAAAACAAAGTAACGCCTTAAGCAAGATGACATGATGTAGACAAAGTAAACTCAATCAATATGAATAAACCCCATCATTTTACCCTTAATGGCAACAACACAAATACCCGTCTTGTCCCTTTCTGTCACTGGGATATAGAGTACCGGAATATTGAACCCATCACAAAGCACCTCTCCCATTGAAGATATATCAATCTAGTTGGCCAGACCAAACGGATATATCAGAGAGAAATACAAACCTATAAAATCATGAATAATAAACTTCAAAAAAGACTCAATTACCACTTATGAATATTCAGACCATAAACCCACAATTCATCGGATCCCAACAAACACACCACAAAAAAAGATTATATCGGATAGAACTCCAAGAACATCGAGGAGAACATTGTATTGAAGACCACAGAGAGAGAACAAGCCATCTAGTTACTAGCTATGGACCCGTAGGTCTGTGGTGAACTACTCATGCATCATCGGAAGGCAGCAAGGATGATGTAGACGCCCTCTATGATTGATTCCCCCTCCGGCAGAGTATCGGAAAAGGCCTCTAGATGGGATTGCGAAAAAACAGAAGCTTGCGGCGGCAAGAAAAGTGTTTTGGGTGGCTCCTTGCCGGTTTGGGAATATTTGGGAATTTATAGAAGCATGGTTAGGTCAAACGAAGATGCGTGGGGCCCACAAGCTCAGGGGCGCGCCCTATGAGCTTGTGGCTCTTTGTATGTCATCTAGTCTCCTCCCAAAGCTTTGAGGGTCCCTTCTGGTCTAGAAACAATTAATCCAAATATTTTTTTCTATTTGCACTTCGCTTGATAATGACTTTCTGAAAAGCCAAAAACAAGCAAAAAAACAACAACTATCCTTGGCACTAGGTTTATAGGTTAGTCCCAAAAATGATATAAAATAGCATATAAAACATCCAAGATTGATACCATAATAGCATCGAACAATTAAATTTTTATAGATACGTTGGAGATGTATCAAGCATCCTCAAGCTTAATTCCTGCTCGTCCTCGAGTAGGTAAATGATAAAAACTGATTTTTTATGTGGAATACTACCCAACATGTTTATCATGTAATCTCACTTTTACGGTATGAATATTAAGATCCGAATGATTCAAAGCAATAGTCTATAATTTGATATAAAAACATCAATACTCAGGAATACCAACAAACAATCATGCCTTTCAAAATAAAAATGCTAAAGAATGCTATCCCTACAAATTCATACAATCATGTCATGCTTGGTCTTCCTAACACAAAGTATTAATCATGAACTACCCAGATGGCAAGCCGACTAATTGGTTCATACTTTTTAATGCGTTTCAGCTTTTTCAACCCCACGCAAGACATGAGCGTGAGCCATGGACATAGCACTATGTGTGGAATAAAATGCGGTGATAGAGATTAATAAGGGGAAGTCCAAAAAGGAAGATAGTCTCACATCGATGGAGCTAATAAATGGTCTATGGATATGCCCATCAATTGATGTCAATGTGAGGAGTAGGGATTGCCATGCAATAGATGCACTAAGAGCTATAAGTGTATGAAAGCTCAAACTGAAAACTAAGTGGGTGTGCATCCAACTTGCTTTCTCATGAAGACCTCGGGCATTTGAGGAAGCCCATAATAGGAATATACACCCCAAGTTCTATAATGCTAAATTACCACTAGTTTATGAAAGTGACAACATAGGAGTCTATCTATATGAAAAACATGGTGCTACTCTGAAGCACAAGTGTGGAAAAGGATAGTAACATTATCCCTCCTCTCTTTTTCTCTCATTTTATTTATTTATTTTTATTTTTTGTTGTTGGGCTCTTTTGGCCTGTTTTTCTTTTCTTTTTTGTCCGGTTTCTCATCCCGACTTGTGGGGGAATCGTGGTCTCCATCATCCTTTCCTCACTGGGATAATGCTTTAATAATGATGGTCATCACACTTTTATTTACTTACAACTCAATATTAGAACTCGATACTTGAACAATATGACTCTATATGTATGCCTCTGGCAGTGTACCAGGATGTGCAATGATGCTAGAATAACATGTATGATATGATGAACGGTGGTTGAGCCACAAATACTATGTCAGCTATATGATCATGCAAAGCTATATGACAATGAATGGGTATGTCATAAAAATGAAACGGTGGAAGTTGCATGGCAATATATCTCGGAATGGCTATGAAAATGCCATGATAGGTAGGTATGGTGGCTGTTTTGAGGAAGATATAAGGAGGCTTATGTGTGATAGAGCATATCACATCGCGGGGTTTGGATGCACCAAAGAAGTTTTCACCAACTCTTGAGGAGAGAAAGAGCAATGCACGGTACCGAATAGGCTAGCAAATGGCGAAACTGTGAGAGTGCATATAATCCATGGACTCACATTAGTCATAAAGAAACTCGCATACTTATTGTGAAAGTTTATTAGCCCTCGAAGCAAAGTACTACTACGAATGCCCATAGGGGGATAGATTGGTAGGAAAAT
Source organism: Aegilops umbellulata (assembly GCA_032464435.1). NCBI lineage: Eukaryota > Viridiplantae > Streptophyta > Magnoliopsida > Poales > Poaceae > Aegilops > Aegilops umbellulata. The sequence continues at coordinate 128,101,480 of CP136054.1, forward strand.
ACCATTGCTCGTCCCCGACCGCCACTCAAAAGGTAGACACTCAATAATAAATCATGCTCTAACTTCATCGCATAACAGGAGACTTGATGGGGAACGAAGCATGAAAAAAAATCCTTAGAACACCCAAGATCTAATGTAGGAGATGCATACCAAGGAGAGGAGAGTGTGTATACGTACCCTTGCATACTGAAAGTGGAAGCATATATAACGCGGTTGATGTAGTCGTACTCTTCGCGATCCGATCACGATCTAGCGCCGAACGGACGACACCTCCGCGTTCAGCACATGTGCTGCTCGGTGACGTCTCCTCCTTCTTGATCCAACAAGCAAGAGGGGGGAAGTAGATGGGATCTCAACCAGCATGATGGCATGGTGGAGACAGTGGTGGTGCAGTGCTGGCAGGGCTTCGCCAAACACTGCCGGAACCAATCTGAGAAGAAAACAGAGTTATGGGAGAGGTAGGTCTGCCGTTGGGGCATGGGAATTGGTGTGTTTAGCCCCTCTCTCTGTCAGCGTTCTGGGAACGGGGGTCCCTAGACTTGCCTGCGTGCGGCCCGCGGCGTGGCTCAAAGGGGGCCCAGCATGGCCCAACTTCATCAACACAAGACCCAAGACCCTCGCGAGGGGCCAAGCCTCGCGGGGCGGACGACACGGCACTTCCTCAGGCATGGCCTCGTGGGGCTGGCTCACAAGGAGGCGGAGAGATCAAGGCGGGGTACCTCGCGAGGTGCCCATGACGCAAGCCATGAAGACCAAGGGCGCCATGCGGGTGCCAGGCGGGCGCCAGCCCGCGCAGTGTCCTCCCTTTCCACTTTGGTGCAAAGGGGGCAAGCGCAGGCGTGAGGATCAAGCAAAGGCATCCATTTCGGTGCAACGAGACCAAGACCAGTCCAACGGTGGGAAGGAGGTCATCGTGGAGCCTAGGACGGCGTCACCACAGGGCCTTTGGCAGGCGAGGACCAACTTTAGTCAGGATAAGTGTACCAGATGTTCCCCTTCAAATTGGCCAATTGTTGGCGCCCTTCCCGCTCAATATTTGGGAAGAGGCCCAGGGCCTTTGCCTATAAATAGGACTAGCCACCCCCAGGGTAGGGGCATCGAGCGATCTAGCAATCGCATCAGGGAGAAACCAGTTAGAAAGACTCAGGCAGCAAAGAGAGAGAGAGAGAAGGGCGGCTGAACTCCTCCTAGCAGTTCATCCCCCAAGCCAAGAACAGACCCTCGCGAGGCTGTTCTTCCCTGTATTGTTCATCATCATCAGCCCAAGAGGCAATCCACCCACCACAAACTAGAGTAGGGTATTACACCACAATGGTGGCCTGAACTAGTATAAACCCTGTGTCTATTGTGTTGTTCTTTCAGTAGTTTAGATCCTTGAGAGAAGGAGAGGTAGAGGGCATAATCTCCGCGCGCACCCCAGAGTTCGAACCTTAAGGGTTTGCCGGAACCCGAAATCCGACATTTGGCGTGCCAGGTAGGGGTGCGCCGTAGTCCACCTCTCTACCGCTCCGCGTCCCATCTGAAAGTGCAACTATCCCTAGGTGGTTTTGGTAATTCATAACAACATATAGCTCATTGAGCTAATGCTATTCCAAGACAATTATTTCAGGAAAGCTCAATGATTGGCATGGCATGGATGGTGAAAGTGCAACCCTCAAAATGCTAAGGACAAAGGATTGGCTCAAGCTCAAAAGCTCAAGACTCTTCATTTTACATTTTAGTGATCCAAGATCACATTGAGTCCATAGGAAAAGCCAATACTATCAAGGAGGGATGAGGTGTTGCTTAATGAGCCTTTTGCTTCATGTGCTTAATGATATGCTCCAAAATCCTCAGCTACTTTCCCATATCCACATATGACCTAAACTCCAAGCCAAACTCGGTCCTACCGATTCTTTCCATCCGGCGCCACCGAGTTTCACTTGTCATAAGCCACTGCCAAACCCTAGCAAATCGGTTCTACCGATAGGGATCTCGGTCTCACCGAGATGGGATTGGAATCTCTCTGTTTCCCTTTTGTAACTTTTCGGTCTCACCGAAAGAGCAAATCGGTCCCACCGAGATTGCAATGTAAACTCTTTGTTTCCCTTTTGTAACTTTTCAGTCTCACCGAAAGAGCAAATCGGTCCCACCGAGTTTGCCTCACCAACTCTCTAGTTAGCTAATTACCAAATCGGTCTCACCGAGTTTGTGTAATCGGTCTCGCCGAGATTACGTTATGCCCTAACCCTAACCATATCGGTCCTACCGAGTTGCATGTCAGTCCACCGAAAATCTCTAACGGTCACTAGGTTTACAATTTCGGTCCGACCGAGTTTGTTGATCCGGTCCCACCGAGATTGGTAAATTGTGTGTAACGGTTGGATTTTGTGTGGAGGCTATATATACCCCTCCACCGCCTCTTCATTCGTGGAGAGAGCCATCAGAACACATCTACACTTCCAACTCATATGTTCTGAGAGAGAACCACCTACCCTTGTGTTGAGGCCAAGATATTCCATTCCTATCATATGAATCTTGATCTCTAGCCTTCCCCAAGTTGCTTTCCACTCAAATCTTCTTTCTACCAAATCCAAATCCTGTGAGAGAGAGTTGAGTGTTGGGGAGACTATCATTTGAAGCACAAGTGCAAGGAGTTCATCATCAACACACCATTAGTTACTTCTTGGAGAGTGGTGTCTCCTAGATTGGCTAGGTGTCACTTGGAAGCCTCCGACAAGATTGTGGAGTTGAACCAAGGAGTTTGTAAGGGCAAGGAGATCGCCTACTTCGTGAAGATCTACCGCTAGTGAGGCAAGTCCTTCGTGGGCGATGGCCATGGTGGGATAGACAAGGTTGCTTCTTCGTATACCCTTCGTGGGTGGAGCCCTCCGTGGACTCGCGCAACCGTTACCCTTCGTGGGTTGAAGTCTCCATCAACGTGGATGTAGGATAGCACCACCTATCCGAACCATGGGAAAAACATCCGTGTCTCCAATTGCGTTTGAATTCTCCAAACCCTTCCCTTTACATTCTTGCAAGTTGCATGCTTTACTTTCCGCTGATATATACTCTTTGCATGCTTGCTTGAATTGTGTGATGATTGCTTGACTTGTCCTAAAGTTGCTAAAATCTGCCAAGAACTAAAATTGGGAAAAGGTTAAGTTTTTATTTGGTCAAGTAGTCTAATCACCCCCCCTCTAGACATACTTCCGATCCTACAAGTGGTATCAGAGCTTTGGTCTCCATTTGCTTTGATTTCCATAGCTTTTGGTGGTCATAGCCTTGGTTTCACAACCTAGGAGAGTATGGCGTCTAGCGAGGGAAATTATCACCGTAGAGGTCCTTACTTTGATGGTACAAATTTTGCTAGTTGGAAGCATAAAATGAAAATGCATATTCTTGGACATAACCCCGCCGTTTGGGCTATTGTGTGTGTTGGTTTGCAAGGTGACTTCTTCGATGGAAAGAACCAAACCGTGAAGCTACCGCGGATGAGTTGAAGATGCTACAATACAACGCTCAAGCTTGTGATATTCTCTTCAATGGATTGTGCCTCGAAGAATTCAACAAAATCAGCCGTCTTGAGAATGCAAAGGAAATTTGGGATACTTTGATTGATATGCACGAAGGTGTTGGAGAACGTTGCAGAAAATTAAAATTTTCCTACGGTTTCACCAAGATCCATCTATGAGTTCATGTAAGCAACGAGTCATGGGAGAGAGATTGCATCTACATACCACTTGCAGATTGCGTGCAGAAGCGTTCAAGGGGATGGTGATGACGTAGTCGTACTCGTCGTGATTCGAATCACCGATGACCAAGTGCTGAACGGACAGCACCTCCGCGTTCAACACACGTACGGGACGATCGACGTCTCCTCCTTCTTGATCCAGCAAGGGGAAGGAGAGGTTGAGGAAGAAGACTCCAACGGCAGCACGACGGTGTGGTGAGGTTGGTGCAACAGAACTCCGACAGAGCTTCGCTAAGCGCGTACGGAGGAGGAGAGGTGTTGGGGAGGGGAGGGGCTGCGCCTTCAGTTGTGTGTGCAGCCCTCCCCTCACCCCTCTATTTATAGGGGAAGGGGCAAGGGGGGCCGGCCCCCTCTAGATGGATCTAGAGGGGGGGGGGGCGGCGGCCAGGGGAAGGGGGCTTGCCCCCCAAGCAAGGGGGGCGCCCCCTTTAGGGTTCCCCCAAACCCTAGGGCGCATGGGCCCTTGGGGGGAGGCGCACCAGCCCACTTTGGGCTGGTTCCCTTCCCCTTTACATCCCATGAGCCCCTCCGGGAGAGGTGGCCCCTCCCGGTGGACCCCCGAGGCCCCTCCGGTGGCCCCGGTACAATACCGATATGCCCCCGAACTATTCCGGTGTCCGAATGACAACTTCCCATATATAAATCTTTACCTCCGGGTCACTCCGGAACTCCTCGTGACGTCCGGGATCTCATCCGGGACTCCGAACAACATTCGGTAATCACATACAAGTCTTCCTAATAACCCTGGCGTCACCGAACCTTAAGTGTGTAGACCCTACGGGTTCGGGAGACATGCAGACATGACCGAGACGACTCTCGGGCAATAACCAACAGCGGGATCTTGATACCCATGTTGGCTCCCACATGTTCCTCGATGATGTCATCGGATGAACCATGATGTCGAGGGTTCAAGCAACCCCGTAAACTATTCCCTTTGTCAATCGGTAGGTTACTTGCCCAAGACTCGATCGTCGGTATCCCAATACCTCGTTTAGTCCCATTACCGGCAAGTCACTTTACTCGTACCATAATGCATGATCCCGTGGCCAAACACTTGGTCACTTTGAGCTCATTATGATGATGCATTACCGAGTGGGCCCGGTGATACCTCTCCGTCATGCGGAGTGACAAATCCCAGTCTTGATCCGTGTCAACCCAACAGATACTTTCGGAGATACCTGTAGTGCACCTTTATAGTCACCCAGTTACGTTGTGATGTTTGGTACACCCAAAGCACTCCTACAGTATCCGGGAGTTACACGATCTCATGGTCTAAGGAAAAGGTACTCGACATTGGAAAGCTCTAGCAAAACGAACTACACGATCTTGTGCTATGCTTAGGTTTGGGTCTTGTCCATCACATCATTCTCCTAATGATGTGATCTCGTTATCAATGACATCCCCATGTCCATAGTCAGGAAACCATGACTATCTATTGATTAACGAGCTAGTCAACTAGAGGCTTACTAGGGACATATTGGTGTCTAGTATTCACACATGTATTACGATTTCCAGATAACACAATTATAGCATGAATAAAGACAATTACCATGAACAAGGAAATATAATAATAACACTTTTATTATTGCCTCTAGGGCATATTTCCAACAGTCTCCCACTTGCACTAGAGTCAATAATCTAGTTACATTGTGATGAATCGAACACCCATAGAGTTCTGGTGCTGATCATGTTTTGCCCTAGGGAGAGGTTTAGTCAACGGATCTGCGACATTCAGATCCGTGTGCACTTTACAAATTTCTATGTCTCCATCTTGAACATTTTCACGGATGGAGTTGAAGCGACGCTTGATGTGCCTGGTCTTCTTGTGAAACCTGGGCTCCTTGGCAAGTGGAATAGCTCCAGTGTTGTCACAAAAGAGTTTGATCGGCCCCGACGCATTGGGTATGACTCCTAGGTCGGTGATGAACTCCTTCACCCAAATTGCCTCATGCGCTGCTTCCGAGGCTGCCATGTATTCCGCTTCACATGTAGATCCCGCCACGACGCTCTGCTTGCAGCTGCACCAGCTCACTGCTCCACCATTCAACATATACACGTATCCGGTTTGTGACTTAGAGTCATCCAGATCTGTGTCGAAGCTAGCATCGACGTAACCCTTTACGACGAGCTCTTCGTCACCTCCATAAACGAGAAACATGTCCTTAGTCCTTTTCAGGTACTTAAGGATCTTCTTGACCGCTGTCCAGTGTTCCTTGCCGGGGTTACTTTGGTACCTACCTACCAAACTTACGGCAAGGTTTACATCAGGTCTGGTACACAGCATGGCATACATAATGGATCCTATGGCTGAAGCATAGGGGATGACGCTCATCTCTTGTTTATCCTTTGCCGTGGTCGGGCATTGAGCTGAGCTCAACACACCTTGCAATACAGGCAAGAACCCTTTCTTGGACTGATCCATTTTGAACTTCTTCAAAATCTTATCAAGGTACGTACTTTGCGAAAGACCTATGAGGCGTCTTGATCTATCTCTATAGATTTTGATGCCTAATATATAAGCAGCTTCTCCAAGGTCCTTCATTGAAAAACACTTGTTCAAATAGGCCTTTATGCTTTCCAAGAATTCTATATCATTTCCCATCAATAGTATGTCATCCACATATAATATGAGAAATGCTACGGAGCTCCCACTCACTTTCTTGTAAACGCAGGCTTCTCCATAAGTCTGCATAAACCCAAACGCTTTGATCATCTCATCAAAGCGAATGTTCCAACTCCGAGATGCTTGCACCAGCCCATAAATGGATCGCTGGAGCTTGCACACCTTGTTAGCATTCTTGGGATCGACAAAACCTTCCGGCTGCATCATATACAGTTCTTCCTTAAGATAGCCGTTAAGGAATGCCGTTTTGACGTCCATTTGCCATATCTCATAATTATAGTATGCGGCAATTGCTAACATGATTCGGACGGACTTCAGCTTCGCCACGGGAGAGAAAGTCTCATCGTAGTCAATCCCTTGAACTTGCCGATAACCCTTAGCGACAAGTCGAGCTTTATAGATGGTGACATTACCATCCGCGTCCGTCTTCTTCTTGAAGATCCATTTATTTTCTATCGCTCGCCGATCATCGGGCAAGTCTGTCAAAGTCCATACTTTGTTTTCATACATGGATCCTATCTCGGATTTCATGGCTTCTAACCATTTGTTGGAATCCGGGCCGCCATCGCTTCTTCATAGTTCGAAGGTTCACCGTTGTCCAACAACATGATTTCCAGGACAGGGTTGCCGTACCACTCTGGTGCGGAACGTGTCCTTGTGGACCTACGAAGTTCAGTGGGAGCTTGGTCCGAAGTATCTTGATCATTATCATTAACCTCCTCTCTAATTGGAGCAGGCACCACAGGAACATTTTCCTGCGCTGCGCTATTCTCCGTTTCAAGAGGCAGTACTTCATCAAGCTCCACTTTCCTCCCACTTACTTCTTTCGAGAGAAACTCTTTCTCCAGAAAGGTTCCGTTCTTGGCAACAAAGATCTTGCCCTCGGATCTCAAGTAGAAGGTATACCCTATGGTTTCCTTAGGGTATCCTATGAAGACGCATTTTTCCGATTTGGGTTCGAGCTTTTCAGGTTGAAGTTTCTTGACATAAGCCTCGCATCCCCAAACTTTTAGAAACGACAGCTTAGGTTTCTTTCCAAACCATAATTCATACGGTGTCGTCTCAACGGATTTAGACGGTGCCCTATTTAAAGTGAATGCGGCTGTATCTAGAGCATATCCCCAAAATGATAGCGGTAAATCGGTAAGAGACATCATAGATCGCACCATATCCAATAAAGTGCGATTACGACGTTCGGACACACCATTACGCTGAGGTGTTCCAGGCGGCGTGAGTTGTGAAACTATTCCACATTTTCTTAAGTGTGTGCCAAATTCGTGACTTAAGTATTCTCATCCACGATCTGATCGTTTAAACTTGATTCTTCTGTCACGTTGATTCTCAACCTCACTCTGAAACTCCTTGAACTTTTCAAAGGTCTCAGACTTGTGTTTCATTAAGTAGACATAGCCATATCTACTCAAATCATCAGTGAGTGTGAGAACATAACGATATCCTCCGCGAGCCTCAACGCTCATTGGTCCGCACACATCAGTATGTATAACTTCCAATAAGTTGGTTGCTCGCTCCATTGTTCCGGAGAACGGAGTCTTGGTCATTTTGCCCATAAGGCATGGTTCGCATGTGTCAAACGATTCATAATCGAGAGACTCCAAAAGTCCATCAGCATGGAGCTTCTTCATGCGCTTGACACCAATGTGACCAAGGCGGCAGTGCCACAAGTATGTGGGACTATCGTTATCAACTTTACACCTTTTGGCATTCACACTATGAATATGTGTATTATCACGCACGAGATTCATTAAGAATAAACCATTAACCACCGGAGCATGACAATAAAACATATCACTCATATAAATAGAACAACCATTATTCTCGGATTTAAATGAGTAGCCATCTCGTATTAAACGAGATCCAGATACAATGTTCATGCTCAAACTTGGCACTAAATAACACTTATTGAGGTTTAAAACTAATCCCGTGGGTAAATGTAGAGGTAGCGTGCCGACGGCGATCACATCGACCTTGGAACCATTCCCGACGCGCATTGTCACCTCGTCCTTCGCCAGTCTTCTCTTATTCCGCAGCTCCTGCTATGAGTTACAAATATGAGCAACAGCACCGGTATCAAATACCCAGGAGCTACTACGAGCACTGGTAAGGTACACATCAATTACATGTATATCACATATACCTTTAATGTTGCCGGCCTTCTTATCCGCTAAGTACTTGGGGCAATTCCGTTTCCAGTGACCATTTCCCTTGCAATAAAAGCACTCAGTTTCAGGTTTGGGTCCATTCTTTGACTTCTTCCTGGCAACTGATTTACCAGGCGCGGCAACCTCCTTGCCGTCTTTCTTGAAGTTCTTCTTACCCTTGCCTTTCTTGAACTTAGTGGTTTTATTCACCATCAACACTTGATGTTCCTTTTTGATCTCCACCTCCGCGGATTTCAGCATTGAATACAACTCGGGAATGGTCTTTTCCATCCCCTGCATGTTGTAGTTCATCACGAAGCTTTTGTAGCTAGGTGGGAGCGACTGAAGGATTCTGTCAATGACCGCCTCATCCGGAAGATTAACTTCCAGCTGAGTCAAGCGGTTGTGCAACCCAGACATCTTGAGTATGTGTTCACTGACAGAGCTATTTTCCTCCATTTTGCAGCTAAAGAACTTGTCGGAGACTTCATATCTCTCGACCCGGGCATGAGCTTGGAAAATCAATTTCAGCTCCTCGAACATCTCATATGCTCCGTGCTTCTCAAAACGTTTTTGGAGCCCCGGTTCTAAGCTGTAAAGCATGCCGCACTGAACGATGGAGTAATCATCAGTGCGTGACTGATGGGCGTTCATAACGTCCTGGTTTTCTGGGAATGGTGCATCACCCAGCGGCGCATCTAGGACATAATCTTTCTTGGCTGCTATGAGGATGATCCTCAACTTCCGGACCCAGTCCGAGTAGTTGCTGCCATCATCTTTCAGCTTAGTTTTCTCTAGGAACGCGTTGAAGTTGAGGCTGACATTACCGTGGGCCATTTGATCTACAAGACATATTGTAAAGATTTAGACTAAGTTCATGATAATTAAGTTCATCTAATCAAATTAATGAATGAACTCCCACTCAGATTAGACATCCCTCTAGTCATCTAAGTGTTACATGATCCGAGTCGACTAGGCCGTGTCCGATCATCACGTGAGACGGACTAGTCATCATCGGTGAACATCTCCATGTTGATCGTATCTTCTATACGACTCATGTTCGACCTTTCGGTCTCTGTGTTCCGAGGCCATGTCTGTACATGCTAGGCTCGTCAAGTTAACCCTAAGTGTTTTGCATGTGTAAAACTGTCTTACACCCGTTGTATGTGAACGTATGGATCTATCACACCCGATCATCACGTGGTGCTTCGAAACGACGAACTTTAGCAACGGTGCACAGTTAGGGGAGAACACTTCTTGAAATTTTGTAAGGGATCATCTTATTTACTACCGTCGTTCTAAGTAAACAAGATGTATAAACATAATAAGCATCACATGCAATTATATATAAGTGACATGATATGGCCATCATCATATAGCTCCTTCGATCTCCATCTTGGGGCTCCATGATCATCTTGTCACCGGCATGACACCATGATCTCCATCATCGTGTATTCATGGAGTTGCTTGCCAACTATTACTACTACTACTATGGCTAACACGTTTAGCAATAAAGTAAAGTAATTTACATGGCGACACGCAGGTCATAAAAGAATAATGACAACTCCTATGGCTCCTGCCGGTTGTCATACTCATCGACATGCAAGTCGTGATTCCTATTACAATAACAAGATCATCTCATACATCACATGATTCATCACAACTTCTGGCCATATCACATCACAAAGCACTTGCTGCAAAAACAAGTTAGACGTCTCTAATGTTGTTGCAAGTTTTTACGTGGCTGTTATAGGTTGCTAGCAAGAACGTTTCTTACCTACGTTAAAACCACAACGTGAATTTGTCAATCTCTATTTACCCTTCATAAGGACCCTGTTCATCGAATCCGATCCAACTAAAGTGGGAGAGACAGACACCCGCCAGCCACCTTATGCAACTAGTGCATGTTAGTCGGTGGAACCGGTCTCACGTAAGTGTACGTGTAAGGTTGGTCCGGGCCGCTTCATCCCACAATACCGCTGAACCAAGATAGGACTAGTAACGGCAAGAAGAATTGACAATTCGACGCCCACAACTACTTTGTGTTCTACTCGTGCAATAGAGAACTACGCATAGACCTAGCTCATGATGCCACTGTTGGAGAACGTTGCAGAAAATTAAAATTTTCCTACGGTTTCACCAAGATCCATCTATGAGTTCATCTAAGCAACGAGTCATGGGAGAGAGATTGCATCTACATACCACTTGCAGATTGCGTGCGGAAGCGTTCAAGGGGATGGTGATGACGTAGTCGTACTCGTCGTGATTCGAATCACCGATGACCAAGTGCTGAACGGACAGCACCTCCGCGTTCAACACACGTACGGGACGATCGACGTCTCCTCCTTCTTGATCCAGCAAGGGGAAGGAGAGGTTGAGGAAGAAGACTCCAACGGCAGCACGACGGTGTGGTGAGGTTGGTGCAACAGAACTCCGACAGAGCTTCGCCAAGCGCGTACGGAGGAGGAGAGGTGTTGGGGAGGGGAGGGGCTGTGCCTTCAGTTGTGTGTGCAGCCCTCCCCTCACCCCTCTATTTATAGGGGAAGGGGCAAGGGGGGCCGGCCCCCTCTAGATGGATCTAGAGGGGGGGGGCGGCGGCCAGGGGAAGGGGGCTTGCCCCCCAAGCAAGGGGGGCGCCCCCTTTAGGGTTCCCCCAAACCCTAGGGCGCATGGGCCCTTGGGGGGAGGCGCACCAGCCCACTTTGGGCTGGTTCCCTTCCCCTTTACAGCCCATGAGCCCCTCCGGGAGAGGTGGCCCCTCCCGGTGGACCCCCGAGGCCCCTCCGGTGGCCCCGGTACAATACCGATATGCCCCCGAACTATTCCGGTGTCCGAATGACAACTTCCCATATATAAATCTTTACCTCCGGGTCACTCCGGAACTCCTCGTGACGTCCGGGATCTCATCCGGGACTCCGAACAACATTCGGTAATCACATACAAGTCTTCCTAATAACCCTGGCGTCACCGAACCTTAAGTGTGTAGACCCTACGGGTTCGGGAGACATGCAGACATGACCGAGACGACTCTCGGGCAATAACCAACAGCGGGATCTGGATACCCATGTTGGCTCCCACATGTTCCTCGATGATGTCATCGGATGAACCACGATGTCGAGGGTTCAAGCAACCCCGTAAACTATTCCCTTTGTCAATCGGTAGGTTACTTGCCCGAGACTCGATCGTCGGTATCCCAATACCTCGTTTAGTCCCATTACCGGCAAGTCACTTTACTCGTACCATAATGCATGATCCCATGGCCAAACACTTGGTCACTTTGAGATCATTATGATGATGCATTACCGAGTGGGCCCGGTGATACCTCTCCGTCATGCGGAGTGACAAATCCCAGTCTTGATCCGTGTCAACCCAACAGATACTTTCGGAGATACCTGTAGTGCACCTTTATAGTCACCCAGTTACGTTGTGACGTTTGGTACACCCAAAGCACTCCTACAGTATCCGGGAGTTACACGATCTCATGGTCTAAGGAAAAGGTACTCGACATTGGAGAGCTCTAGCAAAACGAACTACACGATCTTGTGCTATGCTTAGGTTTGGGTCTTGTCCATCACATCATTCTCCTAATGATGTGATCTCGTTATCAATGACATCCCCATGTCCATAGTCAGGAAACCATGACTATCTATTGATTAACAAGCTAGTCAACTAGAGGCTTACTAGGGACATATTGGTGTCTAGTATTCACACATGTATTACGATTTCCAGATAACACAATTATAGCATGAATAAAGACAATTACCATGAACAAGGAAATATAATAATAACACTTTTATTATTGCCTCTAGGGCATATTTCCAACAGAAGGTACCGACTCCGTCAAGGAATCAAAATTGGATGTGCTTCAAAGTCAACTTGACAAGTTCAAAATGAAGGATGGTGAAGGTGTCTCTGAAATGTACTCTATGCTTGCTCTCATCACAAACGAGATTGCCGGCTTAGGGAGTGAAGAGATGACCGATAGATTCATCATCAAGAAGATCCTAAGAGCCTTGGATGGAAAATATGATACCCTGTGCACATTGATCCAAATGATGCCCAATTACAGAGATCTCAAGCCAACGGAGGTCATTGGAAGAATTGTTGCTCATGAGATGTCACTCAAGGATAAAGAGGAACTTCACAACAAATCAAGTGGTGCCTACAAAGCCTCATGTGAAGCCCCCACATCATCAAGTGAGAAACAAAACTTCAACGAAGAATTGAGCCTAATGGTGAAGAACTTCAACAAGTTCTACAAGAGTAGAAGCAAAGATAGAAGCTCCAAGTCAAGGTCCTACAATGACAAAAGATCTTCTAGTCGAGAGCGAAACTGCTACAATCGTGGAAGACCCGGACACTATTCCAATGAGTGTACGGCTCCCTACAAAAGAAGAGAAGATTCTCCAAAAAGAAGAAGCAAAAGAGAAGAATCACCATCAAGAGAGAGAAGGAGTAGAGATGATCGTTATGAACGAAGATACTCAGGGAGAAGCAAGGATTCGGAAAGAAAGGAAAAATCATCAAGGAGCTACACAAAACGAAAACATCAAGCTCATGTTGGTGAATGGGTATCCAGCTCCGACTCCGACAACCACTCCGAGAGAAGTTATCACTTCGATTCCGAATATACTCAAGATGAAGGTGTTACCGGTCTAGCACTTGTGTCAACCAACTCCTATGACATATTTGACTCTCCAAATGAAGGAATTGGAAGATGCTTCATGGCCAAAGATCCTAAGGTAACTCACCCTGAGTATGTTGATTTGAATAGTGATGAAGATGACTTGTTAGGTGATGATGATTTACTTGTTGACAACTCTAGTGATGAATATTATCATGAAACATCAATTAATCATGCTAATCAAGATAAAACGAATGACAATGATAAGGAGAAAATTGAGGCTCTAACTAAAGAACTAAACACTCTTAAGTTAGCTCATGAAACTATCTTCGAAGATCATCGAGAACTTTTAAGAGCTCATGAGAAGTTACGCGTTGAAAAGCTCAATCTTGAGCAAGAGCATGAGTTTTTAAAGGCAATCAATGATGATCTCCGCAAGAAAAGTTCTTCTTACATGGCCAAGCGTTTACTCTTATACACTTACATGCCTCAAGTCAAGTCTAATAACAAGAACAAGAAAGATTCTTCTTCTAGTAGTAACAATGATCATGTTAAATCCAATATTGTTGCTTCTAGTAGTTCTCTTGATTCCACTAACGATTCTCTTAGCCAACTTACACTTGAGCAAGAAAATAGGTTATTGAAGGGAATCATAGAGAAAGGAGTGTACAAAAGCCTTGCCGGAAGTAAGCAATTCGAGGAGATTGTATGCAAGCAAGGAAGGCACCGGAAGAATCAAGGTGTTGGTTTTGAACGAAAGTTCAATGCCAATGGAGTTGAGTGGGAGGAAGATCAATACCCCAAGACAAAGTTTGTTCCTCAACAAGAGAAGTATGATCCTACTTCCTTCAAGGGGACACAAACTCAAGATGATCTTCCACCACAAGACTACAAGCAAAAAGGCAAGGACAAGCTTCAAGAGGAAATTGATGCATTTGAAGAAGCTCCTAAGACCTTAGTCAAGTGGATTCCCAAGACTACTTCAAGTTCCACTTCATCAAGTACGACTACAACTCCAAGGATTCCCATCAAGATGGTGTGGATCCAAAAGAAGAAGAACTAGAGAGTTCTTGAGGGTGACTCCGCCAACATACTTCACTCTTATCATTTTGGCAAGAACAAGTGCAATCAACATCCACATCTTGCACTAGTTCAAGGAGTCACAAACCCTCTTGTTGGTAAGTCAAGGGACAAGGTAACCTAAAAGCTTTCATATACATCATCTTGTGTGTGCATCACTCTATGTCTATGGATATCCTTGTTTGTTCCTTGTGGGACTAACCCATGTAGGTATTGAAAGTGCAATTCACTCAAAAGGATAGCTCCAAGTGATTTACATCAACATTGAGCATCCACATCTTCAACATCTACATGAAGTCATCATCGACAAAACCCAAGGTTAGTTCATCCCTCTAAGGGGGGATATCACATCTAGGGGGAGCTTTACTCTAAGACTTGAGTTAAAGCAACTCTAATGATGTGAATACAACAATGCTTTATGTAAAAGTGGTAACCCCACTTGAGCTTAAACGATGAGTATGACCTATGATCAAATGTTCTCATTTGACTCCTAAGTCAATATACTCATATATAGATGACCTAGTCATCGCCAATTGCTTGATAGATGCTAGAATTGGTTGTGCATGCTTTGTCACATATTTCTATTGTCATTTTATTGTGTGAGCATGTTGGTTGCATATTTTACTCATTCGAGGACATCCACTTGTTGTTTTGCTTGTTTGGCTTTATTTTTCTTTTGCCAAGTGGATGGACAAGAATGACTAAGAACCTTCTTTAGCTATCTATGCTTTTCTCGTCTCAAACTCTATTCATGCTACATCACAAAATTGATCAAGTCAGATTCGAACCACTCTGTGTGAGGAGCACTCGGAGTCCCCGATTCGTCAGAGACTTAAACTTCCAAAACCTCTTTGTGATTCTCGGTCTGACCGATACCCCACTTTCGGTCTTACCGAGATCATTAAGTTGATCTATGTTTTCGATCTCGGTGCAACCGATTTGAACCATTCGGTCACACCGAGTTGCAATAATTGTATATAGTTTTGCATCTCGGTGCCACCGAGTTGTTCCACTCGGTCACACCGACAGGGTCGGGCTATATATAGACACGGGCAAAAATTTGGAAATTTCTCCGAAACCTTTCGCCCGCGCGATAGCTCGCTCTGCCTACGTGGTCTCCGGATCGTCTCCTCGCAGCCAGCCGCCTCCAGTCGCTGGTCTCCATCGCCATCAACGGGAATCAACCCCGCCGTTGCCGCCGTAGCGAGTCTCCGCCGAACTAGGGTATGGACTCGATCTTTGTGCTATTCCCCAATCCGATTCCTAGCACATTGTGATCATAATGATTCTTGCCACGTTTGATAAACTCCTATCCAGTCAATGAACTCGTAGAATAGGTTTGATTCGAAAATTTTAGGGTTAGGTTTCCGCCGAAACCATCTCGGACCCACCGAGTTGAAAAACTCGGTCCCATCGATTTGGCTTATGCCATTGCACAAGTAAGACTCGGTCTGACCGAGTATTGCTAATCGGTGTGACCGATTTTGGAACTTTGTGAAACCCTAGCAGTCTAGGTGCCACCGAACTGTGACTCGGTCTGACCGAGTTCACTAGTTTAGGTTCCAAAAGCTGCTTCGGTATCACCGAGTTTAAAAATCGTTAGATCCGAAATGCTTTCTGTGGGAAACTAAAACTAAGTTTTTGAATCGTTCTTTTGCAAAAATCTCTGCATTTTGTGATGCTCATCCACTCTACCTCATCTATAAACTATTCACAGGGTCAGCAGTCAGCTTGTTCATCATGTCACACCAGAGTGACAGCCAGAACTTGTCAGAGCAGCCAGTGCAAATGAGTGAGGGCACTAGTCCCTCCAGCTCTTCAGATGAAGGCAGCAGGAGCACCCCTAGCAACTTGCCAAAAGCTGCCACAAGACAAAGGAAGAGGAGAACCTCAGAATTAGAGGATGAGGACTATGTGGCAGAAGAGGAAGCAACTTCCAAGAAGGTTGAACTCAAGAAAGAGCATGGCTCAAGACAGAGCACCAAGCCAGGCTTAAAGGTCAAAAGGCCAGCAGGCAGGCAGCCCATGCCAAAGGCCAGAGCCTCAACAAAGATTCCTGACAAGCCTGCATCCAAAGAGCCAGTTATTGCTGAAGGGAAGAAGGAAAGGAAAAGAGGCAGATGGTGCAAGAAAGTTGATCCCATGGCTGAATTTGAACAACATTCTTCTGATGAAGAAGAAGAAGAAGAAGAAGAGGTTGCTGCACCAACATCTAAGGTACCCAAGCTGATGGGTGATGCTATAAGATCAGGGGCAACTGCATCTAAGCCCAAGGAAGCCCCCAAGGCTGCATCCAAAGCCAAGCCAGCTCCAAAACCAAAACCAAAGAGAAATACAAGGAGCATCCCAACTTCTGAGAAGAACAAGGCTCTAGTGCCTGAAACTGCAGAAGAAGAGGAAGGCCAAGTGCTGAGAAAGTTGAAGACCAAGATCCCAGACCACAATGATGCTCATCCTGTGGATGAGGATATGAAGATCAGAAGAGGCTCTGGGCTAACAAAATGGAGAGCAGAGGATCCATATGCTACCAGGAGGAGGATAGCTGTTGACTACATGTTCCACACTAAGGAACAACAGGACTTCTATGAGACAGTCTTGTTGGACAAGAAGCCTGTTGTGTGTGATATGAGATGGGTCGACTGGGAATATATCAAGGACAATGAACAGCACTACCCTGGAGTGCAAGACAGCTTCAAGGCATGTGGAGTAGCTGACTTTGTTGGGCAGAAGCTCACAAAGTGGAATGAGGAGCTGATCATGCAGTTCTACTCCACAGCACACTTCTATCCAGATGGAAGGATCACATGGATGTCTTAAGGTACAAGGTACCAATCAACTGTTGAGGAATGGGAAAAGTTGATCAATGCCCCAGAGGAAAATGAAGATGACTTGGATGTCTATGCCAAGAAAAAGATGGATCATAACACTATGGCAAATATGTACAAAGAGATTCCAGCAGATGATCTTGACACTCACCAGTTTGGGTCTGTAAAACACTTGTTGTCAGGACTGCCTACGATCAACTGGATCCTTAGGCACACACTTTTGCCCAAGCCTGGAGATCACAGGATGATCAGAGGTCATGCCATCAACCTGCTACATATCTTTGATGTGCCTCAGAAATTTAAGGTCATGAGCCTCATAGTAGAGACTATCAAGAGGACTGCAGCAGATCAGAAGAGGAGCTGTGGATATGCCCCTCAGATCTAGATGTTGATTAACTCAAGAATGGGCACACACACAGACTTGTTGGACAAGGAACATTTGCCAATTCATCCATATTTCGAGGACAACCAAGTTGTGATGAATGGAAATGAACCATCATCGGTTCAAGCACATGCTAAGAAGGAGAAGGCAAGGAAGGAGAAAGCTGCCAAGATGCCAACTCAAGAGGAGGCATCTGAGTACTTCTTGAAAAACAAGCAAGAGCAGCTCAGTTACCTGATTGCATCCACCCCGAGGATTGAGAAAGGTCTGGCCACCCTCACTCAGAACCAGGAGAGCTTAGAGAGAATAGTAGAACAAAAGTTCTATGATTTGGATGTCAAGGTGACAGAGATCCAGACTGCAGTGGAGCAACTCCAAGATGACATGCAGGAGAGGAAAGGGAAGACTACCACTGATGCATTTGCCAGAGTGCCACGAGCTCAGAGGTCCAGTGCAGTGCCAGTTCCTGACACCAGAGCCACCACCTCAGCTCCAGCCACAACACCAGCCCAACCAGCTCCAGCATCCACTTCAGCTACAACTCCAACCACGTCTACGGAAGCCTTCGTCCTTGGAGTGATCAGGACTCCACCACCACCAGAAGATCAAGCCTGAGTGTCGATCTAGCACTATGCATTTTCTAGGAACTTTTTGGTTACTTGTTGCCAAAGGAGGAGAAAAATGTATAGATCATAGGCTTCGAGAGAGAGAGAGAGTGTGTTTTTCTCTCTTGCTTTATTTGGTGGTTTTTCAAAACATTGTTTGCTTTTGGTCGAGATACTTTGATATGCCTGTGAGACATTGATGATCATGTGTTTGATCATAAGCTACACTTATGCATGCTTGATATATCTTATCTATCTTATGTGGTCATTCACTTTTCCTTGGTGATGAGTGCATGTATTTCATTATTATCATTTTGAGCGCTCCACAAAGATGTATGTGACATGGAAGAGTAACCCATAATTCTAACTCTTTGTGCATTTGCAGTCCAAAGCAAATTTTAAATATGCACAAATTTAGGGGGAGCTCTTACTCATCACATACTTCTCAAAGCGACGATATAATTCATTCTTATTATCATTTGTCGAAGCTTTGATCTATATGTTGTCATCAATTACCAAAAAGGGGGAGATTGAAAGTGCAACTATCCCTAGGTGGTTTTGGTAATTCATAACAACATATAGCTCATTGAGCTAATGCTATTCCAAGACAATTATTTCAGGAAAGCTCAATGATTGGCATGGCATGGATGGTGAAAGTGGAACCCTCAAAATGCTAAGGACAAAGGATTGGCTCAAGATCAAAAGCTCAAGACTCTTCATTTTACATTTTAGTGATCCAAGATCACATTGTGTCCATAGGAAAAGCCAATACTATCAAGGAGGGATGAGGTGTTGCTTAATGAGCCTTTTGCTTCATGTGCTTAATGATATGCTCCAAAATCCTCAGCTACTTTCCAATATCCACATATGACCTAAACTCCAAGCCAAACTCGGTCCTACCGATTCTTTCCATCCGGCGCCACCGAGTTTCACTTGTCATAAGCCACTGCCAAACCCTAGCAAATCGGTTCTACCGATAGGGATCTCGGTCTCACCGAGATGGGATTGCAATCTCTCTGTTTCCCTTTTGTAACTTTTCGGTCTCACCGAAAGAGCAAATCGGTCCCACCGAGATTGCAATGTAAACTCTCTGTTTCCCTTTTGTAACTTTTCGGTCTCACCGAAAGAGCAAATCGGTCCCACCGAGTTTGCTTGACCAACTCTCTGGTTAGCTAATTACCAAATCGGTCTCACCGAGTTTGTGTAATCGGTCTCGCCGAGATTACGTTATGCCCTAACCCTAACCATATCGGTCCTACCGAGTTGCACGTCAGTCCACCGAAAATCTCTAACGGTCACTAGGTTTACAATTTCGGTCCGACCGAGTTTGGTGATCCGGTCCCACCGAGATTGGTAAATTGTGTGTAACGGTTGGATTTTGTGTGGAGGCAATATATACCCCTCCACCTCCTCTTCATTCGTGGATAGAGCCATCAGAACACATCTACACTTCTAACTCATATGTTCTGAGAGAGAACCACCTACCCTTGTGTTGAGGCCAAGATATTACATTCCTATCATATGATTCTTGATCTCTAGCCTTCCCCAAGTTGCTTTCCACTCAAATCTTCTTTCTACCAAATCCAAATCCTGTGAGAGAGAGTTGAGTGTTGGGGAGACTATCATTTGAAGCACAAGAGCAAGGAGTTCATCATCAACACACCATTTGTTACTTCTTGGAGAGTGGTGTCTCCTAGATTGGCTAGGTGTCACTTGGGAGCCTCCGACAAGATTGTGGAGTTGAACCAAGGAGTTTGTAAGGGCAAGGAGATCGCCTACTTCGTGAAGATCTACCGCTAGTGAGGCAAGTCCTTCGTGGGTGATGGCCATGGTGGGATAGACAAGGTTGCTTCTTCGTGGACCCTTCGTGGGTGGAGCCCTCCATGGACTCGCGCAACCATTACCCTTCGTGGGTTGAAGTCTCCATTAACGTGGATGTAGGATAGCACCACCTATCCGAACCACGGGAAAAACATTTGTGTCTCCAATTGCGTTTGAATTCTCCAAACCCTTCCCTTTACATTCTTGCAAGTTGCATGCTTTACTTTTCGCTGCTATATACTCTTTGCATGCTTGCTTGAATTGTGTGATGATTGCTTGACTTGTCCTAAAGTTGCTAAAATCTGCCAAGAACTAAAATTGGGAAAAGGTTAAGTTTTTCTTTGGTCAAGTAGTCTAATCACCCCCCCTCTAGACATACTTCCGATCCTACACCATCGCACCGTCATCACCATGTCCGGCGACCAGGCGGGCGACCAAGATCCATGGGCGGCGTGGCCCGCCCGCGCGGAGCTGCCCACCTCGGGCGACCCCGCGCCCAGGCAGCTCGCGGTCCGCAGGGTGCTGCGGGCCGCGGGCGGCGCGGACAGGCTTCAGCAACCCTTACGCCGCGGCAAGCGCGGTCGGCAGCAAGGGCCTCCAATCATGCTGCGGCGACGACACCGTACACCCGCCGGAAGCAAGCGAACTCGAGGGCCGCACTCACGATGGCCCGAGAGCTGCTGCAGTGTAGGCTGCTGGAAGGCGGCCGCGACGTGCTGCTGGAGCGGGTCGCCGAGCTCTTGGGCTTTACCGCTTCGGGGGCTCACCCCTTCTGCATCCAGCTTCCGTCTCAAGCCCAGGGCGGCACGCGCGGGGGCCCCGCGCGCTCCCGCGGACCTCTAGGCTACCCCGACACCAGCGAATCCCTCGGCGCCGGATTGGCAGTGGCGCTACCCCCGCCCCCGGCGCGTGAGGGAGAAGGACTCGGTGCAGCCCGCAGCGCCGGCGGGCAGCCGCGCTACCACACCGCGGTGGGCACGTCAAGCAGTGCCACATGGCGCATGGAGCACTACAGCACAGCCTTTGGGGTAGCGGCGCCAGAAGAGTACGTGCCACACATGATGGACCAAGGGCACGCTCACGAGGGCGAACAAGGCTCGCTTCTTAGCCCAAGCTGGGGAGACGAGACACCAGAAGCCGAGCTCTTCCGGGAGCCCCGGGACGGCTCCGCCGGCCACGCTGGAGGCGACAATTATCGGGTACCACTAATTCCTCAGGAGTAGGCATACGCTAATCATGGATCGCAGGAGGTGCAGGTCGCCGCAGCAAGTATCTGCCCTGCTCCCACAGTCTCCTACCCCTCGGGAGGAGGGCGCAGGGGGCTGCAGGAGAGGGGCAGGGACCCCACATCACAACCGCGGCGTTCGGAGCAAGGCGTTCTCAAGAGGTAGGCCCTCCGCTGGGGAGGCGCCTGAGGGCCTGCCCCCGGCGGAGGACCCGTGGTCGTCGGGGGAACCGCTGGCGACCGCTCTACCCCACTGGCGGCGTCCTGGTTTCCGGTCGTCGTTTGTCGCACTAGAGTGTGGCGCAAGGCGGGGCCCTTGTCTGGCGATATGAAGCAAGGCCGGAGCCTGTGAAGAAGGCGAATGCCTGTGAAGCTATCGCGTTTATGAAAAGGCCCGGAGCCTGTGAAGAAGGCGAATGCCTGTGAAGCTATCACGTTTATGAAAAGGCCCGAAGCCTGTGAAGAAGGCGAATGCCTCTAAAGCTATCACGTTTATGAAAAGGCCCGGAGCCTGTGAAGAAGGCGAATGCCTGTGAAGCTATCTCGTTTATGAAAAGGCCTGGAGCCTGTGAAGAAGGCGAATGCCTATGAAGCTATCGCGTTTATGAAAAGGCCAGGAGCCTGTGAAGAGGGCCAGCGCCTGTGAAGCCCCTCGCTAACAGCACCTGCGCGTACTACGATTTCAACTAGAGAACACTTAGGACACCACGTCCTCCCACGAGCTGCCTCGGGGCCTGCACGAAACAAAGGTAAACCAACCAGTCGCCAGGCACGGGTGCTCGCGCAATATAATAGCTGCTAATACGATCTACACAAGTTTTACATGAGAGGCTTCCCCTCCCAAAATGCTCTCACGACCGTCAGGCCAAACACCTGAGTTCTATCCATGCAGGGCAAAAAGACAGGAGCAACACACAGGCAGTCTGACAAATCCCCCAAGGCATCCTCGGGAGCACCTCCCGAGCCGCCGCTGGCATCGCTGGACTCGCCACCGCTACCTGCATCGTTGCCAGCGGCGTCAAGGCCATCCACCACACCGCCTTCGTCGGCAGCCACGATCACGTCGTCATCATCCAAAGTGAAGGCCTTCACAAGAGCGTCCATGTTGTTTTCCACCCAGTCCGCCAGGTCGCCTCGGATGGCCTGGGCGACTGGGGCGATGACGGCGTCGAAGTCGAAGTGGGGATCCATGTTTTGAAGATGGCTGAAGACACGGGAAAAGGCGCGCCCGAGCAGGGCGCGGCTCCTCTCCTCCCCCAACCTGTCGGCCCTGGCCGACCGTGCCTCCAGCTGCGTCACCACAGCGGTGAAGAACTGCAGGTTGCCAGCATAGTTGATCGTGTGCGGCTCGCCGCCAGCCGCCTCATAGACGTTGCCCAAGGCTGCGTTAGCCCTCTCCCTGAGCGTAGCCAGCATGGGGCCGTGCACGTGCTCCAGGACCTGCCGCTGGCGTATCTCATCAGTGTTCTGGCGCTTGACGGCCTCGGCCTCTTCCACCCACTGACGAAGACGGAGCACCTCGTCCTGGAGAGCAGCCGACTCCTTTTGCGCTGCCTCAAGGGCGGCCCGGGAAGCGTCGGCCCGCCGCGTTGCCTTATCCCGTTGGGCCCACAGGGCTGCGGTTCTCCCCTCAGCCTCAACCTGGATCGACTCCAACTTCCTCTCGAGCTCGTGCTCGAGGCCTTGGCGCGCTATCGCCACCCGACGACCAACCTCCTCCAGGACACGTGCCTCTCGTGCAGCGACTTCATCTTCCGCCTGCGTCACCAGGCGCTCCCTCGTCTCCAACCGCTCGTACTAGCGGGTGCGTTCGGCGGCTTCCAGCGTCAACGCCTCCTCACGTCTCTCGAGCTCAGCTAGGTCGCCAGAGGCAACCCTCATCGACGCAAGGGCCACCTTGCGCAGTTCCACTTGCTCCTCTAATGAGTGGGATCGGGCCGGGAGCTCCCGAGCCCGCTCCTCCGCTGCTTCTCGCCGTCGGTCGGCTCCCAGGGCCTCCTCAGCGGCCTGGGATCGGGCCGCCCGAGAGGCCTCCAGCGCCGCCTTCGCCTCTTCACCATCAAGGTCGCGCTGATGGCGCGCGAAGGCGACGGCGACCTCCAGCTCGCGTCACCCAGCAGCTAGGTGCAGGCCCTCGGCCTCAAGACGCGCGTCTTCACCGCGTCGGTTGCCCTTCGAAGGAACTCTTGGCGACCAGCATGACGCTCCCGAGCGCGCTCGAGCACGTCTTCCGCACCATCGTCCGCCCCAAACTGGCGCCGGAAGCCGCAAATCATCGCTCCCCCTCCGGGCAGGGGGCTGGGGGCTGGCGCCCTCACGACGGCCGGGCGCGCCGTACCAGAAGCCCGGCCTGAGGCCAGCACGTCTTCGAAAGAAGGGCGAAGGGGGCGCCTCAGCCAATCGCAGCTCGCGGCCAGGCGGGGAGCCCATGGCAGGCTGGCCGTGTCAAGCGAGGGCCCGTGAAGGAAGATCGCAGGAAGAGAAGGGCTGCGGGGCACCTCGGGACGGTCCCCCCCTTCGTTCGTCCTCACCACAAGAGCTGTGCTGCTCGGAACGTTTTGGGGCGACGGGGGAGGTGAAGCCAAAGGAGGTGGCACCTCAGCGGCTTCCACGACCTCGGCAAAAAGAGCCCTGCAGAGCAAGGGTCAGTAGACGCAACAAGGGGACGAGGAGCCAGGGAAGGAGAAGGCTTACTCGTCGGTGGCGAAGTACTTCCAGCGCTTCAGCAAGCGACAAGGGAAGTCATCACCCAGGGCCTCCCTTTTCCTCCGAAGGGCCTCAAAGTCCACACGGAAGCGGCCCAAGAGAAGAGCGCAAGGATCAACCTGCGATAAAGATGAAGCAGCAACGCTATCCGCGTTAGGGGCGTCTGCCTGACGCGTGCTGCCAATCACCTCGGCAGAAGACGCGGCCGGGGCCTCAGGAGCCTCGGCCCCAGGCGCTGGGAGCGACTGCTTGCCACCCACAGCCTCTGCAACACGGGTCTCAGGAGCTGCTTCCTCAAGGGCACCACCAGGCGCAGTCTCCTCATCGGGAGCCTTATCGGTCTTCGCCATCTCACGCCTCCCTGCCCCGCCCACAAGGCATCAGCAAAGTAATGGACCTCAGTGATTATCCTGTCAGTGGGGAAGTGAGACGTAGACCAGGCCGTCGTTCTCCCACACTCGTTGAAGGTGGTGGCCAAAGCCGGGCTGAGCTTATCCAGGCACTCTCGATTGAGTATGATCGATCTGCCAATGGCGGGGTCCACCGACGGCGGCGAGCGGGACGGGGTCATGGGTTTCTTCCCTTTCTCCTTCTTCGTTGGAGCCATGGCGATGGAAAGGAGGGGGAAGATGTGAGATGGGATTGGAGACAAGAGTCAGAGTTCGAAGGGAGGAAGAATAGGGGTCGGTCGAGCAACAGGAAGGGGAGCGGCTGTGTACAACTGCAAGTCCACATAGCAAGGCGCAAAATAAGGAAGCGTGGGGGAACAGTGCCACCCACGTCCAATCAAACCGCCACGCGGCGCCCAGGGCCGCAGGCTGTTAGGGCTCGCGACGCTTCGCCCTTGCCCTTTCGCCTCTCGGCATGGCCAAGTCCATGCGCGCCTTGGGCCCGGGGGCTACTGTCGGCGTTCTGGGAACGGGGGTCCTCAGACTTGCCTGCCTGCGGCCCGCGGCGTGGCTTAAAGGGGGCCCAGCACGGCCCAACTTCATCAACACAAGACCCAAGACCCTCGCGAGGGGCCAAGCCTCGCGGGGCGGACGACACGGCACTTCCTCAGGCACGGCCTCGTGGGGCTGGCTCACGAGGAGGCGGAGAGATCAAGGCAGGGTACCTCGCGAGGTGCCTATGACGCAAGCCATGACGACCAAGGGCGCCAAGCGGGCGCCAGCCCGCGTAGTGTCCTCCCATTCCACTTTGGTGCAAAGGGGGCAAGCGCAGGCGAGAGGATCAAGCAAAGGCATCCATTTCGGTGCAACGAGACCAAGACCAGTCCAACGGTGGGAAGGAGGTCATCGTGGAGCCCAGGACGGCGTCATCACAGGGCCTTTGGCAGGCGAGGACCAACTTTAGTCAGGATAAGTGTACCAGATGTTCCCCTTCAAATTGGCCAATTGTTGGTGCCCTTCCCGCACAATATTTGGGAAGAGGCGGCTGAACTCCTCCTAGCAGTTCATCCCCCAAGCCAAGAACAAACCCTCGCGAGGCTGTTCTTCCCTGTATTGTTCATCATCATCAGCCCAAGAGGCAATCCACCCACCACAAACTAGAGTAGGGTATTACACCACAATGGTGGCCCGAACTAGTATAAACCCTGTTTCTATTGTGTTGTTCTTTCAGTAGTTTAGATCCTTGCAAGACGGAGAGGTAGAGGGCATAATCTTCGCGCGCACCCCAGAGTTCGAACCTTAAGGGTCTGCCGGAACCCGAAATCCGACACTCTCTTCCCCATTATATATAGGAGGAAAGGGGGAGGGCTGGGGCGCAGCCCTAGCCCCTCCCCCATGGAGGGGCGTGGGCCTAGGGAGGTGTCCTCTCTCCCCAAGGCACCTAGGGGGGTGCCTTCCCCCCTTAGGACTGTTCCTCGTCCACCTCGCCTTGGCGCATGGGCCTCTTGGGTGCTGGTGCCCCTGGCCCATACAGGCGAAGACGCACCCCCTACAGCCCATGTGCCCCCCCCCCCGGAGCAGGTGGACCCCTGGACCCCTTTCGGCACTCCCGGTACAATACCAATAATGCCTGAAACTGTTCCGGTGACCAAAGCAGGATTTCATATATATAAATCTTTACCTCCGGACCATTTCAGAGCTCCTTGTGACATTCAAGATCTCATCCGGGACTCCAAATAACATTCGGTTACCAATGCACATATCCCAATACTACTATAGCATCATCGAACGTTAAGCATGCGGACCCTATGGGTTCGAGAATCATGTAGACATGACTGAGACACCTCTTCAGTCAATAACCAATAGCGGAACCTGGATGCCCATATTGGTTCCCACATATTCAACGAAGATCTTTTATTGGTTGAACCACAATGTCGAGGATTTAGGTAATCCCGTATGCAATTCCCTTTGTCCAGCGATATGTTACTTGCCCGAGATTCGATCATCGGTATCTCCAAACCTAGTTCAATCTCGTGACCGGCACGTCTCTTTACTCGTTCCATAATACAAGATTCCGTGACTAACTGTCGGGGGATATTGGCCTCCACGAGCACCTATGGGGACGGAGCCCCTTGTCGGTTCGGCGAGGGCGGAGGTTGCACAAAGAGCAGATCGAGGCGACACACACACACAACGATTTTGCCCAGCTTCGGGCCGCATGGATGCGTAAAACCCTACTGCTGCATGTCTGGTTGATTGGAGTTCTTGCTCTGGAGTGTAAGAAGCTACAGTAAGTTGGAGCTGGACGTAGACGAGGGTCTACTGGGTGTCCTCCTGGTTTTCTCTCCTCTAGGGTTCGATCCCCTCCTCTACGTGCGCATGGGCCTCCTTTTATATGCTAAGGGGTTTCCCACAGGTAGCGAAGCAGGTGAGGGCAAAAATGGCAAGGAACTGTGCGAACAATGGCCGCACAGTGCTATCGCACCTAACTCTGACGGCGGGGGACAAAGGCATTAAATGCCCATCTGGATCGCCTGAACAGTGCCGAGGCGGACCGTTAGGAGCGCCTCCGCTTGCCACGGGGGCGACTCTGGCAACGTCGTATGCCACCGCGCGTCTCAGGTTGCGCGGCGCCCCGCCACGTGTCTCCGGGGAAACCCCAGAGTGACGCGTGGGCAGGTGAGCTGGAGCGCATGCCTGAGGTGGTGGTTTGCCGCGGCAAGTGGCTTGCCGCGGTAGTTGCCTTGCCGCACCTGAGAGCTTGCCGCTCGTCAGGCCTTGCCGGGGCGCGCGGAGCGCCGCGGCAGGCTTCTCTTGGGGTGCCTTGGCTTGGTCGTCCCGGCGAGCTCCTCCCGCCGGGGCCTTGGTGCTTCGGCTTAGTCATCCCGGCAAGCTCCTCTTGCCGGGGCCTTGTCGCCTTGGCCCGGCAAGCTCCTCTTGCCGGACCTCGCCTTCTTGTCCCGGCAAGCTCCTCTTGCCGGGGCTTGGTCTTCTGGGCTTGATCACTTGGCCTTCGTTCGGCCCGGAAAGGGCCGTGGAGGCTCTTGTCGCTCCCCTGGCAAGCCCTGCCGCGGGACGCTACTACTGCCCATGCACAAGTTCGGGGTACTAAGGTACCCCTACTTTAGTACACCGACAGGAGCCCCCGGGTCTGGGCCATACACGGTGCCGAGCGTTGTTGGGCCAGGCCCTAACAGTGCACGGGCACGCGTGGCCTGGGTTGCGCTGCTCCTTAACTCCGTGCTCGTCGCGCCCTCCCCAAGTGGCGCGCGCTTATCGCGGCGTCGTGGGGGGCGAGGCGTGCGAGACGTGCATGACGTGGGTGGCGTGCGCGGGGCTTGAGGCCCGTAGGCATGCGTCACGTCGGGCACGACTCCTTTATTTGGAAAGGCGAAACGTCCGCCCCCACTTTCGAGTGGGGGGGGGGGAGAGGTCGCCTCATCTGTCGCCTCGGCCCTGCTCGCCCGCCACGCGTCCTCCATGCGCTTGGGGTCGCGGTGGTGGAGGCAGGAAGCCGGGCCGACGCGGGTCGAAGTAGAGGGTCGGCCCCGTCGCCTGCCCTTACTCTGCTTTGATTGCTTGGGCAGTGCGGCCGAGCCCCCACTCCGCCCCTTTATAAGGAACGGAAGGGGATGACGAGGGTCCGCACTCCTTCCTTCTTCCTTCTCTTAGAGCCCTGGTCCCCTCTCCCCAACTGTCATGGAGGAAGGGAACCCTGGTCCTTCTTCGGTGGCGGCAAGGGTTGCCGCCAGGCAGCGTGCCCCTCCTCCCCTTGCACCCGCGGCGGCGGAGCCAACCGTAAGGGGAAGGGGGAGGGGGCGAGGTCGTGGACGAGGCCGTGGACGGGGCCGAGGCGCTCGAGGCGGGCGGGGCGGCGCGCCGGCCTCGCCTCCGCCGGCGGCTCCGTTTCCCCCGGCGGTTCATCTCGGGGACGACCCCTGCGAGTTCATCATCAGGCTGCGCCGGGCGCCTCGCCGTCGCCTCCGCCTCCCGGCTCCCTTCGCGGACGTCTTGGAGGCGGAACAACACGAGACGCTAAGACTGCGCATGAGGGGCTGCGGGATCAGTGGTATGCGAGTCCACGTCGAATCCCGAGCCCCCGGCGTGGTGTGTCTTGGCCGAGGGTGGAAGACGTTCGCCCAGATCCATAGCTTGATGGAGGGGTTCACCCTCCATTTTAAGCTGATGGAGGGCGATCTCCTCTCCGTCAAGGCCTTCGGGGACCTCGGCACCCGGGCCCGGTGCTGCGTGGATAGCTCCTCCGACAGCGAAGGCTCCTCCTCGAGCGAGAGCGACGAGGAGGGGAGTGACAGCGATGACGAGGGGAGCGGCCGCCGGGATGATGGGTCCGACTAGGTGCCGGTCGCAGCTCCGCGTGGCACCGGCGGCCCCCATCGTCCGCGTCGCTGGCGCCGTGATCTCCCCGGGGTTGTCTCCTTGGGCGGCTGGCGTAGGGAGGATGCGGAAGAGGAAGAGGGCGGGCGGCAAGGCCGCTGCCTCGTCTTCCAACTTCGCCCTAGACGCCGTCACCACCCCTGCTCGCGGCGACGACCACCGGGGTCTTCTCTCCGGCCCGGCAAGCTCCTCTTGCCGGGGCTTCGTCTTCTCGGGCGGCCGGAGTGGCAAGGCTGCGGAAGAGGCTGGCGGCAAGGCCGTCAACTCGGAGTATGAGGGCTAGATGCCCTTGACAGCGTGTTGACGTCCCGCCACCTCCTTCTCGAGCTCCGCTTCCGGCGTCGCCGTCTCCGTCCGACCTCCGGAGCTCCGGGGCGGGGCCTCGGATGCTCTCTTGGCGTCTTCTGCCACCCGTAGCTCGTCTAGGCGCCCCTTTTGCCCTTCTCGTCTCCTTGTCGTACCTCCTGAGGAGAGAGACAAGAAAGGGATTACGGGCACCTTATCTCTTTTTATCTTGTAAGCCCTCGGGCCTTAGTTGCATTTAAATCTTGTAATCCCATCTTTCATGTTTTTCATTCTCTCTGAACTGTACCTGAGTGGAATGTTTTTAATGAAAAGGGGATGTTTGCCGGATCATTTGTCTCGCGGGTATAACCCGCGGCAAGGGGCGGACCCTTTGCACCGTTAAGATAGACATTTCCCCGCCCGGCAACGGACCCTGCCGTCCCCGCGCCCCTTGGCCCTCCTCACGCTCTTGGCGGAGGCAGGGAGAAGGCGGGTTCTGGCACCTCGCTTCCTCCCCCTTGCCGCCGCGGCTACTATCCGAAGCGGGCCCCGGGAACGCGCTCCGGGGTTTGCCGCTTAAGAGAGCACGGCAGCCTTTTAGGAGGAAGCAAGGTTTTCACATTTCGCAGCTCACGAGAGAATGCATGATAAGGGATGTAAAGACTTATCTAAGGTTGTAGCCCCCGGCAACTCTAGCTTGCCGGGAGGCGGGTGCTGGCTCGTCCTTCTCCCCTTCTTCGTCCTTGAGCGGCTCGGCAAGGGTAGGCAGTTCCCGTGAACCAAAGGGAAAAGACGGGAAAAAGACGTGGACTCGACCTCTAAGTTAGGGGTTAGCGACTGTTAGGCACTATCAACCCTAACCAAGGACGAGACTCGACTCAGCATGCATGCTAAAACTTGGGGGGCCCCAGCGCGTCATTGCGGCAAGGGTCTGCGCCTGGATTTGTACAAAGGATTACATGCGTCTGCGGCAAGACTTTTGTACAAAGAGTTGGTTGCCGGACGGGGTCCGACAACCGCGCCTTACGGGTAAAACTTGCGAAGATGCTCAATGTTCCAGGAATTGCTCATCGGAGTACCATCTTCGGTCTCGAGGCGGACGGCGCCGAGCCTCATGACTCGTTTCACCTGGTAAGGGCCTTCCCACTTCGGCGTCAACTTGTTGTGTATCTTGGCCGACTGAACGCGCCGAAGAACAAGGTTGCCTTCCTCGAAGCTCCTGGCTTTAACTTTGCGGCTATGATAGCGACGCAGAGCTTGCTGGTAGCAAGCGGATCGCACAGCGGCCTGGAGACGATCTTCCTCGAGGAGCAGTGCGTCATCTTCACGCGACCGCTCTTGCTCAAGCTCATCATAAGCGAGCACTCGAGGTGACCCGTATACGAGTTCCGTGGGGGTAACTGCTTCTGCTCCATAGGCTAGAGCAAATGGTGTCTGGCCGGTGGCTCGATTTGGCGTCGTTCTGACTGACCAAAGAACCGCCGGCAGCTCCTCGATCCAGTTCCGCGCTTGAGCAGCTTGTCAAAACTTCTGGTCTTGAGCCCGCGCAGTACCTCGGCGTTGTCCCTTTGCGCTTGACCGTTGCTCCGGGGATGAGCAACAGAAGCGAAGCAGACCTTGGTGCCGAGATCTTGGGTGTACTACATGAAAGCGTGGCTTGTGAACTGCGTACCGTTGTCGGTGATGATCCTGTTGGGGATCCCGAAGCGGCAAACAATCGACCTGAAGAATTTGATCGCGGACTGGGCGGTCACCTTCCTCACTGGTTCCACTTCTGGCCACTTTGTGAACTTGTCGATGGCAACGAACAAGTACTCAAAGCCCCCGACGGATCGGGGGAAGGGGCCGAGGATATCGAGCCCCCAGACCGAGAAGGGCCAGGATAAAGGGATCGTCTGGAGAGCTTGAGCTGGCTGGTGTATCTTCTTGGAATGGAACTGGCACGCTTCACACTTGGTTACTTGTGCAGTTGCATCCTGGAGGGCTGTTGGCCAGAAGAAACCTTGCCGGAATGCTTTGCCGGCAAGTGCTCTGGCGCCAATGTGGTGCCCACATATGCCTCTGTGTATCTCCGCCAACAGCTTCTGTCCGTCTTCCCGGTGAATGCACTTCAATTTCACCCCATTGCGTCCTCTTCTGTACAGTGCGCTGTCAACGAACTGGTACATACTGGACTGCCGGGCTACTCTTTCAGCTTCTTCTTGTTCTTCGAGAAGTTCTCCTGTCTGGAGGAAACGGACGATCTGCTGTGCCCACGTCGGAGCCTGTGGCTCGACGACGAGGACTAAAGGCATGTCGGCGGCTGTGGGAACATCAGCTTCTACGGCGAGGACTTGGGACTCAGGCGGAGCTTGACGTTCCCCGGCAAGCTTGCCGGGGCATGGCTTGCCGGGAGTGCCTGCTTCGTCGGGACAAACCCTGGGGCTTGCCGGAGCGGGCAGCTCCTCAGCACTCTTGGCGTCGATCTTGGGGACTCTCTTGGCGGCGGCTTCGGGAAGCTCTGCCGGGAGATAGTCGCCGGAGACCGATTTCCTCTTCTTGCTTGGCCCAGTCGATGGTGTCACGGATGGATGATTCAGCTTGAGCACAAAAGTCCCGGGTTCCACAGGTAGCTTTAGTGCGGCGCATTTTGACAGGCCGTCGGCGATGTCGTTCTCTGCTCTTGGAACGTATTCCATTTGCAGGCCGTCAAAGCGCTCTTCCAGCTTCCTCACTTCATCAATGTAAGCCTCCATCAATGGGCACTGGTAATCCTTGTTCACTTGGCGGACGACGAGGTGCGAGTCACCCCTGACAATGAGCTTCTTGATCCCAAGTTCCGCCGCGATCCTGAGACCGGCGAGCAAACCTTCATACTCTGTCGTATTGTTGGTTGCTTGCTCCTTGGGAAAGTGCATCTGGACGACGTACTTGAGGTGCTCTCCGGTGGGCGCGATGAGCACCACGCCGGCACCGGCGCCTTCCAGCGAAAAGGCACCATCAAAGTACATCAGCCACTCTTTGGTTGCTTCCTTGCCGGGGATGCTCGTCTCTGGAATTTCTTCGTCTGGTGTGGGCGTCCACTCTGCTATGAACTCTGCCAATGCTCGGCTCTGAATGGTCGATGTGCTCTCAAACTTGACGCCAAAGCTTGACAGTTCCAGTGCCCACTCGACAATCCTGCCTGTTGCTTCGGGATTCTGTAGTATCCTCTTAAGCGAAAAGCGAGTGACCACTGTGATCTCGTGTGCTTGGAAGTAATGGCGCAGCTTCCTCGAGGCCATGAGGAGGCCGAAGAGCAATTTCTGCACACCAGAGTACCTCGACCTAGCCCCCTACAGGAGGGAGCTGACGAAGTAAACTGGGCGCTGCACCATCCTCTTCCTCTGCACTTCCCCTTGCGCTTGCGCAGATTCGCCTTTGCCGGGGCCAGAGCTTGGCGGGGAAGCCGCCTGCTTGCCGTCGGACGCGCTTGCCGTGGCTGATGGCTCGTCATCAGCTTCCCTTTCCGCTACCAACGCAGCACTAGCCACTTGATCGGTTGCCGCTAGGTAGAGCAGCAACTTCTCTTGCGGTCTAGGCGCGACAAGTATAGGAGCGGAGGACAGGTATTTCTTCAAGTCTTGCAGCGCAGCCTCCGCTTCCGGAGTCCATTTTACTGGACCTGCCTTTTTCAAGATTTTGAAAAACGGCAGGGCACGTTCCGCAGACCTGGAAATAAACCTGCCGAGAGCCGCCACGCAGCCGGCAAGTCTTCGCACGTCCTTGACACGCGTTGGTGCTTCAATCTGCTCGATGGCCTTGATCTTGTCGGGGTTGGCTTCGATCCCACGCTGAGACACGAAGAACCCGAGAAGCTTGCCGGAGGGAACCCCGAACACGCACTTCTCGGGGTTGAGCTTGAGGCTGATCTTGCGCAAGTTCGCAAAGGTTTCTTCCAAGTCTTGAACAAAGGTTGCCCTGTCTCTGCTCTTGACCACAATGTCGTCCATGTAGGCCTCCACATTTCTGTGGATCTGTGGCTCGAAAGCAGTGTGGACAACCCTTGCGAACGTCGAGCCTGCGTTCTTCAGTCCAAAAGGCATCCGCACAAAACAGTACGTGCCGCATGGAGTGATGAACGCAGTCTTCTCTTCGTCTTCTTCAGCCATGAAGACTTGGTGGTACCCGGAGTAGGCGTCCAGGAATGAAAGCAGGTCGCATCCAGCTGTGGAGTCAACAATCTGGTCGATGCGCGGCAAGGGGAATGGATCTTTAGGGCAAGCTCTGTTGACATTGGTGAAATCGATGCAAAGCCTCCACTTCCCATTTGCTTTGCGCACGACGACAGGATTGGCCAACCACGTCGGATGGAGCACGCCTCTGACGAGGCCTGCCGCTTCCAACTTCCTGATCTCCTCCGCGATAAACTCTTGGCGCTCCACCGCTTGTTTCCTGACCTTCTGCTTGATGGGCCGCGCATGAGGACAGACGGCGAGGTGGTGCTCAATCACTTCCCTGGGAACGCCGGGGATGTCAGATGGTTGCCAGGCAAACACATCGACATTCGCCCGCAGGAAAGCAATGAGCGCGCCTTCCTATTTGGGGTCGAGAGTGGCAGTGATGGTGAAGGTACCACCAGTGCCGTCCTCCTTGGCGGGCACCTTCTTGGTCGCTGGTGGAGCAGCCGTCGTCCCCTTGTGTTCACCGGCGGGGCTCGATGGCGCGTCCTCAACGGCAGCGCAGCACTCCGAAGAGGCGCGCTTGCCGGAGTGGGCACCAGAGCATTCGCCGGGCTTGGCCTTCTTGCCGGCGGGGCTCGATGGCACGTCCTCGACGGCAGCGCAGCACTCCAAAGAGGCGCGCTTGCCCGAGTGGGCGCCAGAGCACTTGCCGGACTTGGTCCTCATGCCGGTGGGGCTCGATGGCACGTCCTCGACGGCAGCGCAGCACTCCGA
Source organism: Aegilops umbellulata (assembly GCA_032464435.1). Lineage (NCBI taxonomy): Eukaryota > Viridiplantae > Streptophyta > Magnoliopsida > Poales > Poaceae > Aegilops > Aegilops umbellulata. The sequence continues at coordinate 128,135,248 of CP136054.1, forward strand.
AGAGGCGCGCTTGCCGGAGTGGGCGCCAGAGCACTTGCCGGGCTTGGTCTTCATGCCGGCGGGGCTCGGTGGCACGTCCTCGACGGCAGCGCAGCACTTCGAAGAGGCGCGCTTGCCGGAGTGGGCGCCAGAGCACTTGCCGGACTTGGTCTTCATGCCGGTGGGGCTCGGTGGCACGTCCTCGACGGTAGCGCAGCACTCCGAAGAGGCGCGCTTGCCAGAGTGGGTGCCAGAGCACTTGCCAGACTTCTTCTTTCCCCCGGAAGCTCTAGCGGCAAGTGGGCCGCGGGCCGTTGCCGCTGTTGCGTCCCGGTATATTTGGTCGGCGCAGATAAGGGCATCCTTCTTGTCGCCGGGGACAGAAATGACGCTTATCGGGCCAGGCATCTTGAGCATGTTATACGCGTAGTGAGAGGCCGCCATGAACTTGGCGAGCGCCGGCCGGCCGAGGATCCCGTTTTAAGGCAACGGAAAGTTGGCGACGTCAAAGGTGACCTTCTCAGTCCTGAAATTTAGCTCGCTGCCAAATGTTACCAGCAGCGTGATCTTTCCCTTTGGCTTGCTACTTCCCGGGTTGATTCGTTGGAATGTACCGGTTTCTTCAAGCTCGCTGTCGGGAACTTGGAGTCTCCGGAGAACAGCAGAGGAGATCAGATTCAAGCCGGCCCCGCCGTCAACTAGCATCTTAGTGACCTTGAGGTTGCGGATCGTTGGGGAAACCAACATCGGCAAGCACCCGACCGCGTTTGTGCGATCAGGGTGGTCCTCAATGTCGAAGATGATAGGCGTGCTGGACCATCTCAGGGGTCTGTGTGACTCGACGGGCGGCTCCGCTGCATTGACCTCCCGCACCCACCGTTTAAGCTGGTGTTGGGAAGCGTGCAGGGAGGCACCGCCGTCCACACACAAGACCTCAGTGGCTTTCTGAAACTCCTGCTCGCTGGTCTCGGGGTCTTCCATATCTTCGTCGTCGTCGTCGTCTTCGCTCTTGTCGAGTCCCTGGGAGGTCTGTCTGCTTGCCGCTGCTTGTCCTTGCCGCGGCGCTCCCCCGGGCCGGGACGCTTCATGCCGGATTCCCCGCCGCCTGCTTGGGCTCTCTCCTTGTCGCGTCGTGCGTACTCGGCCTTCTGCAGGTCGACGAGTCGCTTGACTTGCTTGCAACTCTGGAGGTCGTGGCCCCTGGTGCGGTGGATCTTGCAGTACTTCTTGTCGGTACCGTCCCGCTTATCGGCAGCAGCAACTGCCCAGCAGTTGGCACACCCGACAACCTCCTTGCCGGGGCCTCCCGCCTGGGCTTTCTTGGCGGAGCCTTCGCTGCCGGACTTCTCGACAACCAGTACCTCTGGGTTTCTTCTTTTTGCCGTTCCGCTGCCGGCCTCTCCTTGCCGGGGCGGTACCTTCGCTGTCGGCTTCTCCTTCTCCAACACTTTCTCCGGGGAGCTTCCTCCCCTCCTTAGCGCGTGCACACTTGTCGGCCAGGGCGTAAAGCTCGCTAACCTCCTTGATTTTGCACATCGCCATCTCCTCCCGCATCCTGCGGTTGCGCATGTTCTGATGGAACGCGCTGATCACCGCAGCGGGGTGGACGGCTGGGATGTTGTAGTGCACACGGCTGAACCTCTGGATGAACTTGCGCAAAGGCTCCCCTTCCTTCTGAACAAGCAGATGAAGATCGCTTGCCTGGCCATGGGGTTTGTGGCCGCCCGTGAAGGCGCCAACAAACTGATGGCATAGATCTGGCCAGGAGGAGATGGAGCCGTCCGGCAAGTGCATGAGCCAGGATCTGACGTTGGGCTTGAGTACCAGCGGGAAGTAGTTGGCAAGGATATTATCGTCCCGTCCCCCGGCAGCCTGCACCGCAATGGTGTAGATGCTGAGGAACTCAGACGGATGCGACTTGCCGTCGTTCTTCTCGGGCACGTCGGGCTTGAAGTTCTTTGTGCTGGGCCACTGGACTTGCCGCAGCTCAAGGGTGAACGCAGGGCAGCCTACCGAATATGGCAGTTCGCCTGGTTCCCCCGGTGCGGGCATGTTTCCAGAGGGCTCAACGCGCTGGTCTGATTGACGCCGCGCCTCTCTTCTGCGCTCGATGCGGGTTCGAGCGTCTTCTTCCCTTCGTTCGTGAAGGACTTGGCGTTGGTCGCGGCGAGCTCGCGGGTTCGACGACGCGGTGGAGTCGTTGTCGAGGTGAGCCCGGCGAGTCGGCGACCGCGGCTTCTGGGGCGGGGAGTGCATGGTGGTCGCACCCCCGCCATTCTTGGCGCCATCGGTTCTCGCCTGGGTGACTGGCCGCGGCTGCGACGCGCTGTGCTGCCGCGGAGTGTCGCCGTTGGCGAAACCGATGAGGCTCTGGATGGTTGCCCTCCAGCCATCAAGCTTGTCCGCCGTTGGAGGGTAGTCTAGGAGCAGCTGAGCTTGCGCGAGAGCTTCCGCTGGGGTGGCGGGCAGAGGCGGCGAACGGCGCGAGGAGCGGGAAGTGCTCGAACTCCTAACCATGTTAGAAGGAGGAGCACCCGGTCCAGGCAGCCGCGCGACGCTCGTCCCGGCACGCTGAATCGCATGCTAGTCCTGAGCGCCTTGGGACCCACCAGCCCGGTCTGGGTCCAGCGAGCGTATGGTACCATGGGTACCATGACGCTATTGGTTTCGCGCCTCCTGAGAGGGGCGTGGGGCGAGCTCGGACGTCGCGGGACCAAGAACTGGTTCGACGGCGCCCGTTCCTCCGCCGACGTCCTCCCCACCACCCGTCCGCTCCATGGGCAGCGGGTTCGACGCTGACGGACCGGTCACCTCCGGAGCTTTCTTCTTCGGCGCCATGCCGGTGCAGACAGTGAGAGTCTGGCGCGTGCGGAGGCCAGATCTGGTTCACACAACCTCGACGCACGCCCCTACCTGGCGCGCCAAAGATGTCGGGGGATATTGGCCTCCACGAGCACCTATGGGGACGGAGCCCCTTGTCGGTTCGGCGGGGGCGGAGGTTGCACAAAGAGCAGATCGAGGCGACACACACACACAACGATTTTACCCAGCTTCGGGCCGCATGGATGCGTAAAACCCTACTGCTGCATGTCTGGTTGATTGGAGTTCTTGCTCTGGAGCGCAAGAAGCTACAGTAAGTTGGAGCTGGACGTAGACGAGGGTCTACTGGGTGTCCTCCTGGTTTTCTCTCCTCTAGGGTTCGATCCCCTCCTCTACGTGCGCATGGGCCTCCTTTTATATGCTAAGGGGTTTCCCACAGGTAGCGACGCAGGTGAGGGCAAAAATGGCAAGGAACTGTGCGAACAGTGGCCGCACAGTGCTATCGCACCTAACTCTGACGGCGGGGGACAAAGGCATTAAATGCCCGTCTGGATCGCCTGAACAGTGCCGAGGCGGACCGTTAGGAGCGCCTCCGCTTGACACGGGGGCGACTCTGCCAACGTCGTATGCCACCGCGCGTCTCAGGTTGCGCGGCGCCCCGCCACGTGTCTCCGGGGAAACCCCAGAGTGACGCGTGGGCAGGTGAGCTGGAGCGCATGCCTGAGGTGGTGGTTTGCCGCGGCAAGTGGTTTGCCGCGGTAGTTGCCTTGCCGCACCTGAGAGCTTGCCGCTCGTCAGGCCTTGCCGGGGCGCGCGGAGCGCCGCGGCGGGCTTCTCTTGGGGTGCCTTGGCTTGGTCGTCCCGGCGAGCTCCTCCCGCCGGGGCCTTGGTGCTTCGGCTTAGTCGTCCCGGCAAGCTCCTCTTGCCGGGGCCATGTCGCCTTGGCCCGGCAAGCTCCTCTTGCCGGACCTCGCCTTCTTGGCCCGGCAAGCTCCTCTTGCCGGGGCTTGGTCTTCTGGGCTTGATCACTTGGCCTTCGTTCGGCCCGGAAAGGGCCGTGGAGGCTCTTGTCGCTCCCCTGGCAAGCCCTGCCGCGGGACGCTACTACTGCCCGTGCACAAGTTCGGGGTACTAAGGTACCCCTACTTTAGTACACCGACACTAACTCACTGGCCACATTTTTTGAAAGCTCTTTACGATGTTATATTACCGAGAAGGCCCGAAGATATCTCTCCGTCATACGGAGTGACAAATCCTAGTCTCGATCCATGCAACTCAACATACACTTTTGGAGATACCCGTAGAGCACCTTTATGATCACCCAGTTACAAAGTGATGTTTGATAGCACACAAGGAATTCCTCCGATATCAGGGAGTGGCATGATCTCATGGTATAAGGAACTAATACTTGGGATGAAGAGAGCTATATCAATAAACTCAAGTGATATGATCAAATGCTAGCTTGTGGTTGGGTCTTGTCCATCACATCATTCTCTAATTATGTGATCCCGTTATCAAATGACAACTCATGTCTATGGCCAGGAAACCGTTACCATCTTTTGATCACTGAGCTGTCTAGTAGAGGCTTACTAGGGATACAATGTAGTTTATGTGTTCACACATGTACTTAAGTTTCCGATCAATAATATTCTAGTATGAATAATAAACATTTATCATGAACATGAAATATTATAATAACCATTTTATTATTGCCTCTAGGGCATATTTCCAACAAGACTATACGTGCATGCTTCGAGAATCACAAACCTTAACACCAATATTCTTACTAAACCACAATCATTCATTAGTAACCCCACATATCACCATCTCAATCTCGCAAAACTATTACAAGGAATCAAAATTATCACATTCAGGGATCTACATGAAAGTTTTTATTATACCCCTCTTGAATACCTATCATATTAGGAGCAATTTCATAGCGTGTGCATATTGCTGTTACTAGTTATTAGACTCTCACAAAGATAAAAGTGAAGCATGAGGGTGCAAATATTTCTTTAAAATATAACAACCACCGTGCTCTAAAAGATATAAGTGAAGCACTAGAGCAACAATCTAGCTCAAAAGATATAAGTGAAGCACATAGAGTATTCTAACAAATCATGAACAAATGTGTGTCCCTATCAAAAGGTGTGTGCAGCAAACATTGATTGTGGCAAACTAAAAAACAAACAAATCAAAGACTACTAATACAAGATGCTCCAAGTAAAACTGATATCATGTGATGAATAAAAATATAGCTCCAACTAGTATACTAATGGATTGTAGACGAAACAGGGGATGCCATCCAAGGCATTCCCAAGCTTAGATGCTTAGGTATCCTTGAATATTACCTTGGGGTCACTTGGGCATCCCGAAGCTTAGGGTCTTGTCACTCCTTATTCGTTCATCCATCATGATCTCACCCAAAACTTGAAAACTTCAGCACACAAAACTCAACAGAAACCTCGTGAGATCCGTTAGTATAACAAGCATATCATAAACTTTAGGTACTATTATGAACCCATTCATATTTCATTATTGCATAAAACATACTGTATTCTAACTTCTGAATGACTTATACCCCCAATATAATCCATAGCATCATTAAGACAGGCATACTATGCAACGAAAAAAGAATCTCTCTAAAACAGAACAGTCTGTAATGATCTGAACAAACACTATACTTATGTAACTCCAAAAGGTCTGAAAAATTAGGACAACTTTGGCAATTTGTATATCAATAATGTGTAAAAAAATAGAATTTTATCACGTTCCAGTGAATTATGAAAATTCCAATACTAGGCGCAAAAGTTTATGTTTTTTCACAAAGTCAAGTCAACTTTCAACCAAATCATCCCAAAGGCTTTACTTAGCAAAAACACTAAAAAACACAATCATAACATTTGCATAATTGTCTCAATAATCAAAAACTAAAAGAAAGAAAATTATTGGGTCGCCTCCCAACAAGCTCTTCTTTATAGCTATTAAGATAGGCTTTTATATTTCGATGACGCTCACATGAAAGACAAGAAATGAAGCACAAAGAGAGCATCATAAAACATGTGACAAACACATTTAAGTCTAACATACTTCCTTTGCATAGGCATTTTATAAGAAAACAATTTATCAAGACGAGCAATATCTAGAATATGCAAGAAAGAAGAATGCAATAATAGTATTAACATGAAGAGAGGTAATTCATTGACATGAAGATTGCTATAACCATACCTCCCTCTCTCAAAATAATTACATGTAGGATCATATTCGAATTCAACAATATAGCTATCGCACAAAATATTCTCTCCATGATCCACATGCATCAAAGTTTTACAACCATCCAAGACAGTGGGATTAGCATCAACTAAAGTCATGATCTCTCCAAACCCACTTTTATAAAAAAACATAAGATCGAACACTCTCCAAATATGTGGGATTCTTTTTACCTAAAGTTGACACTCTTCCAAAAACACTTTCAATACTATTGCAAATTTCATTAGCAATACTAGATTCATTATGAGATTTAACTAAAATTTCAAGATCAAAAGAAACATCATCACCCCAATCATGATCATAAGAACAATTGACTTTCATAGAAGTCATATTAACATCATTGCAATCATGCTTTTGATTCAATAAACGTGTCCCAATAGCATTTACTTGTATAACTTCTTCATTATTAGCTATTGGTTTACAATAAGCAACAATTTTGAAAAGATTAGCAAGTGGATGATGATTCATAGTTATCTTTAATTTATGCTTTTACTTTCTGTTCTTGAGTCATGAAGGCAATAAAAGGAAGCAAACAAACAAAAATATTTTTGTGTTTTTGTATTCTTTATGAGAAGTGGGGGAGATGAAAACGAGAGGCAAAGGCAAATAAAAAGTAGAGGAAGTAGATGATAGTTTGTGTATAGGTACTTGATAGGTTTTGATGATGTCTCCCTGGCAATGGCGCCATAAATTCTTCCTGCTACTTGTGAGCTGCGTTAGAATTTTCCCCAAAGAGGAGGGGAGATGCAGTACAATGGAGATAAGTATTTCCGTCATGAGAACCAAGGTTTATCAAACCACTAGGAGAATCATGCAAAGCCTTGTGAACAGTACCTGTACACACAAAAGAAAAACTTGCACCCAATGCGGGCAAGAAGGTTGCCAATCCCCTTGAACTCGTTACTTGCAAGGATCAAATCTTGTAATGGTAGATAAATAAATTGCAACACAAAAATAAAAGATAAAAATGCGGCAAGGGTAATTTGGTTTTTGTAATATGATAAAGGTATACCCGAGGCATAGTTTTCACTAGAGGCTTCTCTCTCGAACACATAGAATACGGTGGGTAAACAAATTACTGTTGGGCAACCGATAGAAAAGCGCATAGTTATGACGATATCCAAGGTAATGATCATGTATATAGGCATCACATCCGAGACAAGTAGATCGACTCCTGCCTGCATCTACTACTATTACTTCAATTGACCGCTATCCAGCATGCATCTATGGTATTATGTTCATGAAAAATGGAGTAATGCCTTAAGCAAGATGACATGATCTAGACAAAGTAAACTCAATCAATATGAATAAACCCCATCGTTTTACCCTTAATGGAACGAATACAAATATGTGTCTTGTCCCATTCTATCAATGGGATATAGAGCACCGCAAGATTGAACTCATCACAAAGAACCTCTCCCACGTAAGATAAATCTATACCTATACTAATTTGAGACTCCCTGGAAATTCCTACATTAATCAGTAATTAGGAACTGTTAATCTTGTGGGGCCAAATTATTACGGTGTAGATCTCTCCCAGAAAGAACAAAAATCACATGGATATCTCCCTCACGACTGAAATCTCTCAATTTCTCACGTATAAAAAACCCTCTCACGTATGCATCTCTCTCCCACAACCCAACTCTAACAATTTCTCATGTATCTCTTAAAAAAGGATAAACTCACATATATCTGTCCTCTAAGTGGTCAAATTCAAAATTAGATACTCATATGATATCATAGTACAGGGTTTAAATCTAACCTAGCCACACCCGTTCAGCCCTTCACATGGGCCTTTGCATGTGTCAGCCCATAACAGACCTGCAGAACTAAAACAATTGGGTCAATTAGCTATGTACGCTACCTCCAAAAAAGCTATGTACGTGGTGTAGATCAATCCTTTTTTTACGAAAGGTGTAGATCAATCCTAGAAACTCCCACGTTACAAAAATTCCCTAGAAAAAAATACAAATGTGCTCCGCCTCTCTCCCAATCTCTCATGACCTTCTTCTTGCTCTTGGTCCGCCCCATCTATCTCAATCAGACAAAAAAATAGACCGATCCATAGGTGCTCTTCTCCTCATGTTCCATGTACACCGCCGCCATGGCAGCCCCAACCCTTCTATCTCAATCAGCCAAACAAGAAAATATCGATCAAGTGTAGCCTCTTCTCCTCATGCATCATGCATAATGCCATCATGGCCGCCCCATGCCTTTGGCAAGTTGATCCTTCATGTATTGCATGTACATCTACAACCCGATAACCGACAATTCTCCCTCGTATGTCTCCTCGTTAGCACGTTCTGCGTACGAAGACATAGTGGACGTGAAGACCCATGGCACCACGTGTGATACACTGGCTACAATATGTATGGTTTCCCGACAGTAGGAGCACGGTTACCTCCATTCCACCGACCCACACACCCTTACCTTCCCTTTATACCCAGCTTATTATGCCTTTGATCATCAGATGGATAAAAGCATGGATGGATTCATCAAGCTAAATCACATATTTAACTTAGTATGGGGAGAGCCGCTGGGAGATAAGTTGTTGGGCGCTACTTGGTTTCACCTGCAGAAAAATTAAAGTAATTCAATCAAGTTGGTTTGATCAGCCAATTGTGCAATACAAGAGAATTCATTACCTTTATTCCTTAAGAACACATATGGCGGATCCGATTGAGGCTGGGACCCTAGCGCAGAATCACATGGACATACCGATGGGTATCTTCAATCAAATAGACCCAGACACATTAAACCCACGTCGTAGTGCCCCAATGATAGGTTTTTGCCACTTAGACGAAGACTTAGGTAAGTCCTGCATGATGTGTGTTTGTGTGTATATATATATATATATGTGTGTGTGTGTGTGTGTGTGTGTGTGTGTGTGTATTGTATGTCGCTACATGCATGGCAGAGTGACTCATGTTATGGCATCCAATTTCCAGGTTAACCGACAGATGTACATGCTTGGTTCTATGTTCTTCACATTAGAGACGGACATGAGCAACTTATGATGGAGTCCCAAGAAATCTCCTAGAAAGAACTGTTTGTATCCTGTGCTATTGTCTCATTTGAGGAGAAAAACTGCTTTGAAAATTGAGACCCCTCAAGATGGTACAAGATGATTCAGTTCTTATGTTTGATAGTCTTTTTTTCTGATTTCTAATTAGTGCAATTCCATTTCCTTCTTTTTTTATAGAATAGAATATGCACTATATAAAATAATTTATACCCTGAGAGAGCAATAGCACCGGAGGCCTAGCGGTTTGGACTACTTTCATTCTGGTCAAGAAAGTGAAAGCATACTAAATATTTTGGAAGGGACCCAAGTTTTAGGTAAGCATCATGGTTCTTCATATGGTGAAAATCTGTACATTATAACTGTCAACATGATTTACAACTTTGGTGGTATATTAACAAATCTTCAATTATAAGACATCGATGTATTAGCTACTTACGTAGGACAGATCAACGGGACACATGCAAGCATTGAAATTTACATGATTTGAGATATTAAGTTCTGAATCAGATGTCCGAAGAAGATTAGACTAACCATATTGGTGAAGATGTTATCATACAGTTTGGGAGATATAACTTAATTGTGAACGCTAGGAAAATCTACTATGTAAATTTATCTATTAATATTTCATTTTAATTTTCATGTTATTGAGGGATTTGGACATCCCAGGAACTGTGGAAATCCAAAACAGATGTTATGACTTCCTGTCAACTACAATTAGCTTTCTTATTCTGTTGCATACATAAATACTTTTGTACATGCAAACCAGGGAGAACTGAAGTGCAAGACAACTTGCATAGTGTTGGAGAAGGAAAATTGATTTGGTAATTGAGAAATTACTAGAAAGCTAAATTGCATAGTGCATATTTAACAAGTATGTCATTTTTATGTTTAGGTTTTAAAGGCTATATAGTTTTTGGAATTCGTAATATTGCCAGCAAATTATATTTGTGTACCATTGGTTAGCATAATTTATCAAAGAAAGTGTAGGATACTGATTATTGTAAAGCAAGCTATTACATGAAGATGTTAAGATGAGATATTACTATAACCAACTATTAAGCATGTCAGTTATTTTATTATAGAGACAGTAAATCCTTTAGTTATAATATCTATCAAATAATAATCACTCATTTTGATTTTACTTCCCATGTTAATATTGTATTAACTCAAACTTTCTATACTTTGACCATGTTAATTGGAAAAAATGTTAACATCTACAATACCATATCAATATGTAGATTCCTCACTGAATATATTTACACATCATCTATATATATATATATATATATACACACACACACACACACACACACACTGGGTGGGACTATTTAGAAACCCCCCTCTAGAGTTCCTAAATAAGCTTATTTAGGAACCACCCCCTCCTAACTTGTTTCTTTTCCCGAAGGGAGCGAGCGACGCAGTAGCGATGCGAGGGAGTGACCGAGCTCGGGTCTGCGGGCCATTTGCATCATTCCGATAAACTATTCAAAAATTACGATAAAAAATAGTGCGAAAAAATGATGCCAGAAAAAGTCCGCCCGACAGTTAACTAGTATATGACGCACAGTTAGCTTATCTATTTTCGAGCAGTTAGGAACGGTTCATGAATAGCTTTTTTAGGAATGGCAGTTAAGTGGGAGAGTTGTGGAAGTTAACTTGAATACTTAACTTCCATGCGCCCTCGAGAAGTTAGCGTGACCTTGGCCAAAAAAAAGAACAAAAGAAAAAAAGTTGATATCTTCAGTCAAGCAGTTCACTAGTTCTTAACTACCGCAGTCCCGAGAGTTAGCTATTTCAGGCCCTGCGGTTGGAATGACCCAGGGAAAATAATAAAAAATAAAAAATTTAGTACCTTCAGTCCTGCAGTTAACTTGTTTTTAACTGCCGCAATCCTCAACAGTTAGCTATTTCAATACCGGCAGTTAGCTTGATCTAGGAAACTAGGAAAAAAAGTGTCTTAATTCGCTGTAGTTAGCTTGGTCGTCATACGTCAGTTAGCTATTCCGGTCGGGCAGTTAGCATGTACTGTAGCAGTTCGGAAAAAAATGACAATATAACAAAGTTTTTTTTATAATGTTAGTCCAATTTTTATTGCGTATGGCAGTTAAGTGGGCGAGTTGTGGAAGTTAACTTGAACACTTAATCGCCATGCGCCCTTGAGCAGTTAGTGTGACCTTGGCAAAAAAAAGAACGAAAGAAAAAAGTTGATATCTTCAGTCAAGTAGTTCACTAGTTCTTAACTGCCGCAGTCCCGATAGTTAGCTATTTCAAGCCCTGCAGTTGGAATGACCCATGGAAAAAATAGTACCTTCAGTCCTCCCGTTAACTTCTTGTTAACTGCCACAATCCACGACAGTTAGCTATTTCAATACCGGCAGTTAGCTTGATCTGGGAAAACCAGGGAAAAAAGTGTCTTAAGTCACGACAGTTAGCTCTGTCATCATACCTCAGTTAGCTATTCTGCTCGGGCAGTTAGCATGTACTGTAGCAGTTCGGGAAATAAATGACAAAAATATTGTTAGTGTTTTGAAAACTACTCTTAAACCATGGCGAATCTAAAAACGAGTTCTACATAACAAAGTTTGGGCTAATCCATAGCCTTCGAATGGTGTATCATACGCATCATTCCGACAAAGGGTTTGAAAATTTCTTTCACAAAAACACCGAAAACGTGTTTGAAGAATTTCTAGTTTTTTGAATTTTGTTTAAAAATTGTAAGGATTTTGGAACAACGATCAACATACAGAAATTCCGCCTATTCAGTAGCTATCCAACGCTATGTCATTTGCATCATTCCGATAAACGGTTCAAAAATTACGATAAAAATAGTGCAAAAAAACAATGCCATAAAAAAGTTCGACCGACAGTTAACTAGTATATGACGCACAGTTAGCTTATCTGTTTTCGAGCAGTTAGGAACGGTTCCTGAATAGCTTATTTAGGAATGGGTTGCAGAATAGCTGGGATGTGTATCTGTGTGTCCATCTGTCACGAGCCTTCCGATTCAAATCCTACGCCTAACATCGTGTGCCCAATTTGCAAAGACACGCCCGCATAGGCACGTAAGACAAAGCAACCTTCTAATAATCCCCCTTTAATTAATAGACAGCAGCCATGACAAATCAGATACATGTAGAACATGAGTTTGCATGTGTTGGATCTCATTAATACTAGGTTGATGTTGCATATATATTTTTATCATAAACATTCATATTGTTCTCTAAAAATTTTGATTTTAAAAAATCAAATAAAAAAGTAAATTGAAAGGCGGTCCGAGAAGGCCACGTAATGAATTTAAAATAATTAGGAAAAAAAATTCTAATTCGCACTTACGTTTGTAGGCTAGCCCGTGCGAATGCACGGGTTGACGACTAGTTAATCTAGTTGGCCAAACCAAACGGATAGATCGGAGAGAAATACAAAGCTATAACAATCATGCATAATAAAGTTCAGAAAATACTCAATTACTTCTCATGAATATTGAGATTATAAACCCATAATTCATCGGATCCCAAGGAACACACTGCAAAAGAAGATTACATCAGACAGAACTCCAAGAACATCAAGGAGAACATTGTGTTGTGATGACCCACAAGTCTAGGGGATCTATCGTAGTCCTTTCGATAAGTAAGGGTGTCGAACCCGACGAGGAGCAGAAGGAAATGATAAGCGGTTTTCAGCAAGGTATTCTCTGCAAGCACTGAAATTATAGGTAACAAATAGTTTTGTGATAAGATAATTGGTAACGAGCAACAAGTAACAAAAGTAAATAAAGTGCAGCAAGGTGGCCCAATCCTTTTTGTAGCAAAGGACAAGCCTGGACAAACACTTATATAGAGAAAAGCGCTCCCGAGGACACATGGGAATTATCATCAAGCTAGTTATCATCACGTTCATATGATTCACGTTCGCTACTTTGATAATTCGATATGTGGGTGGACCGGTGCTTGGGTGCTGTCCTTGCTTGGACAAGCATCCCACTTATGATTAATGTCTATTGCAAGCATCCGCGACTACAACAAAAGTATTAAGGTAAACCTAACCATAGCATGAAACATATGGATCCAAATCAGCCCCTTACGAAGCAACGCGTAAACTAGGCTTTAAGCTTCTGTCACTCTAGCAGCCCATCATCTACTTATTACTTCCCAATGCCTTCCTCTAGGCCCAAATAATGGTGAAGTGTCATGTAGTCGACGTTCACATAACACCACTAGAGGATAGACACCATACATCTCATCAAAATATCGAACTGATACCAAATTCACATGACTACTAATAGCAAGACTTCTCCCGTGTCCTCAGGAACAAACGTAACTACTCACAAAGCATATTGATGTTCATAATTAGAGGAGTATTAATATGCATATAGGATCTGAACATATGGTCTTTCACCAAATAAACCAACTAGCATCAACTACAAGGAGTAATCAACACTACTAGCAACCTATAGGTACCAATCCACGACTTGGAGACAAGAATTGGATACAAGAGATGAACTAGGGTTTGAGAGGAGATGGTGCTGGTGAAGATGTTGATGGACATTGCCCTCTCCCGATGAGAGGAGCGTTGGTGATGGCGATGGCGATGATTTCCCCCTCCCAGAGGGAAGTGTCCCCGGCAGAACAGCTCTGCCAGAGCCCTAGATTGGTTCCGCCAAGGTTCCGCCTCGTGGCGGCGGAGTCTCATCCCGAAAGCTTGCTTATGATTTTTCTTCGGACGAAAGACTTCATATAGAAGAAGATGGCCACCGGGGGGCCAACAGGGGGCCCACGAGGCAGGGGGCGCGCCCAGGGGGTAGGGCGCGCCCCCCACCCTCGTGGACAGGTGGAGTCCCCCTGGCGTATTTCTTCCTCTCAGTATTTTTTATTATTTCCAAAAATAACTTTCGTGGATTTTTAGGACTTTTGGAGTTGTGCAGAATAGGTCTCTAATATTTGCTCCTTTTCCAGCCCAGAATTCCAGCTGCCGGTATTCTCCCTCCTTGTAAAATAAGGGAGAATAGGCATAAGTATTGTGACATAATGTGTAATAACAGCCCATAATGTAATAAATATAAATATAAAAGCATGATGCAAAATGGGCGTATCATGTTGAAGATCAAAGAGAGAGAAGAAGACATCTAGCTACCAGGTATGGGCCTGTAGGTCTGTGGTGAACTACTCACGCATCATCAGAAGGTAGCAAGGATGATGTAGAAGCCCTCCGTGAATGATTCTCCCTCCGGTAAAGTACCGGAAAAGGCCTCCAGATGGGATCATGGAAGAACAGAAGCTTGTGGTGGCGGAAAAAGTGTTTCGGGTGGCTCCCTACTGGTTTGGGAATATTTGGGAATTTAATGAAGCAGAGTTAGGTCAAATGGAGCTGTGTGGGGCCCACAATCTCAGGGGGTGTGCCCTATGAGCTTGTCGCTCTCCCGTATCTCATGTGGTCTCCTCCAGAAGCTTCGAGGGTCCCTTCTTCCATAAAAAAATAACCCAATTTTTTTCCGTTTGGGCTTTGTTTGATAATGATTTTCTGAAAAGCCAAAAACAAGCAAAAACAGTAATGGGCACTGGGCACTAGGTTAATAGGCCAGTCACAAAAAATGATAAAAATAGAATATAAATGCATATAAAACATGCAAGATTGATATTATAATAGCATGTAAAAATTAAAAATTATACATACATTGGAGATAAATCAGTGCTATCCATCATAGCCTGTGCAGCAATCTTGCCAAGAGTAGTAAGGCAGCCAAAGCCTCCTTCCTCAACACTTGTGATCTTCAGCTTGTCTCGGTTCAGCCACTTTCGATGGCTTAGGAAACCATTATACATACAAACATATCACACGTAAGTTAATATACATATGCAAACACTAATATTCTCTGGAATTAAGAAATGTAAGGAAAGGAATTTGTAAGCTAATGTAAGAAAATATATGATGCGATTCAGATTATTGTTTGCTTGCACGTGATTTATTGCTATTGCCGATTTAATATAGTACGGTTGATTGCTTTGCATAGGATTTCTTTTCGCAGAAACGAGGATGTGGGGGTTGGTACACACAATTGCATACTTATTGGAAATATGCTTCTCCACAATCGCGTACATATTGGAATAAGAATTATACATTTTTAAAATACTTCATCATCCAAACAAGCAACACATTTCAAATATGATGGTAATATGTAATTTGAAACATATGATTTCCTTGTCCTCATTATTCAACGATTTGTCTGGTGTGTGGCCTCTTACCACAACGGTCGAAAAGCTCCTTCTCCTCTGCCTCGCATTTGGAGGAGCTCATCCACGCATCGCCAACGCGCTAGCGCAAAGCCACTTGTCAAATAATCCGGCGCCCATAGGTACTCTTCCTCGTTGGCAGCATACACCCGATATTTGTAATTCCAGGCATAGATGAGTCACATGGATCCTTTGGCACTCAGGGCCACCCATTCGGGATCTTCCTCCACCCTCTCGGCCTTAGTATGAGCATCCCGCCAACACTCCATTTAAATTTCTCTGTCGGTGACCACATGGGCCTCCCAGGACGCCAGACGCACAGCTCACTCCTCCTCCTCGACCTTCATGGTTGCCTCTCTATCGGCGTGCACAACTAGCGGCAACGACTCCCGTAGTGCGACCTCCATTAGTTTCCATAGCTCTTCCTCGGTCAGGGTGGGCGCTCGGGGAAGGGAAGCATTGACCTCTGTTGTGTGCGTTGGAGCATCCTGCTTGGCTAGGCGTTGGGACGCATCCTCCTCCTAGCGGGGTGGCAAGCCGCACCGGGAAGTGATCGAGAGCGCCATGGCGGGAACGTGGGTTTGGAAGGGAGGATGAGGGCGAGTGCAAGGAATGGTACGAGATGAATGTGACTGCTCTGCCCATCACCATGGCGGGCGTCGTATCTATAGTACGCTGAAATCTGGAAGGGCGCGAGAGTGCCAAGGAGATGGCGGGAGATGATTCGCGTCCCAGCAATTTAGTAGCTACTCCTTTCTTGGTTTCACACTGCATGCAACTTTTCCACCTCTACTATTTACATTCTATTAAACTGCCTACCCAGAGTTCCCAGTTTCCTAAACAAATCATAGATTTTCAGTACTTTTTCCAAGAATCAAAACATGCGTCCATCATCTTAGAAAAATCATGAATTGACATGTGTTGATTCAAACCAATTTTTAGACCAATGTATGACATAACGGTTGATGATTATTTGGCAAAACCAATATATGACATAACAAGACTTGTTCGTCAAAAGAAACATAACAATGCTTCATGACACCATGATATATTGTTTCTGTAATAATATTCATTCAAATTGTTAAAGCGGATTGCACGAGATAGATGATTCAACACTTCATACCTTTTGTACTCACTAGTGCATAACACACTCATGCAGGCATAGGTCCGCACATCTGGATTTGAATGGAAGCAGAACACGCATTTTCTAGTTTAAAACTGTACTATGGCAACATCCTCTTCCTGAATGTTACCTCGCACTTGGGTGTGGCTTCCAAAGAGTCGTCTTCCTTGCTCGCACGGTCGAAGAAGGTATGTGCATTGTTGACGCGGGCATAGGCCACATCCTTGAAGGCCGGCGTAAGTGCGGCAATAGCTTCGTCTCTCGCCGCCTCGTACATGCGGCAGTAGTAGTCCAGGGCGGCGATCAAACGGTAGCGGACGACTGCAGATTCAGCTTTACGCCGCGCACGTGCTCCTCCACCCACTCGGAGTAGTACCACTACTGCAGGAAGCTGCTAACGCAACACTATGATCAGAGACCCTTTGACGAAACTGTGTGCAATGCATTAATCGCAAACGGTGATGTAAAATAACCGTCAAAAAAGATGCAAAACGTTTGTGATGGAGGATACATCAAACACGGTTCATATTTTAGTTGCAAGTGCGATGAGGGGCATACGGTTCAGTTCAATGAACTATTTGTGATGAGGCACAACAAAAGAAACGAGCAGCCAGATGAAGGCGTGTGCGATATACGACATATGATTCACTCGGATAAACCGTTTGTGATGAGGTGGCACAACAGAAACGGGCAGCCAGATGAAGTGTGTGCGATATACGGCATACAGTTCACTCGGATAAACTGTTTGCGTTGAGCCAAGAGAACAGAAATAGTTCAACTTAACAAGATGTGTGTGATACGCAGCAAACATGTATGTAATCGTAAATGTGTGGTAAGACCGATAACAACATAGACAATTCCTGTTAACAACTCTGTGTGTTGTGAGCAAACGGTTGCTGGTATACAATTGTCAGTGATTGATGAAATCATCACCGACGGGTTCCATTGTTTAGTCCATGTGCGATGTGATTTGCTCTGTCTACAGAGCATCAACATATATATATATATATATATATATATATATATATATATATATATATATATATATATGTATATTTAAAAATGCAACATTGCGAAAGCAAATTAAGCATACAATTACACAAGTGACTACACACATAACATTTCCACACACCAAAGTAAGCAATTACATGCATACTAAACTAGGAGAAATGAGTATCTAATCATCTACTTATTGCTGCGATGACGCTTGCCATTGCTCTGCTTCTGGCTGGATCCCTGGCCATTTTAGGGAAGGAGGCACTACGTCATGTCAACGATCCGCCTGTACATGTCGTAGCTCGTGTACACCTCCTTGGTCACGTACGCGACGTGAGCTTCGTCGAGTTTCTCCATCCAGGCCGAGTGCCAGGCACGCTTGTCCTTGTTGCGGGAATCCTTCATGTCTCTGTAGTAGGGGTCGATGATGGCCCCGGCGAGGTGAACCAGTGAGTCCTTCTTATGCTCCTTGCTGCCCCAGATCTTGTATTTGCCTTGGGATGTCGATAATATTCTGGTAGGCGATGCTCGAATTCTTGAGCACCTTTACATCGTTGGTGATGTCCACCGCAGCGAACATGTAGTGCGGATGTTGACAAACCTGGAGAAACGCTCGCAAGTCCTTGTGGCCAGGTAGTAGTGGTAGACGAGGACGTGGTTGCGCACACACAACTGGGCAACGACGACCTTGGGATGAGACCCAGCACGAGCGCGGGTGTACTCGAGGTCGAGCCCGACCACCTTGTACTTCTCCTTGGCAAGCGACAACTCCATGATGTGGATGGAGTGCTCCACCCAGACCGGGTTGTTGGTGTACACCACCAAGAGCTCCGTGAACCTTCTGCGGGTGTCCACCATGGCATGCATGGTGAACTGCTGCTCGTCGTCGGCAGGCGCTCGGAGCGCCATTGGAGCTGCGCACGATACCCTCTAAGAATTTGTCGTGGTGGGTGTGCTTCTTGCAATGGTGGGGCGCGATCGAAAGGTTGAAGAGACACAAGGGTTAAATGACCGCTGTAATAAATGGGCGCCGATCGGCCTGTAATCGTCACGTCTTGTCACGGTGTTCATAGTGGAGGATTCCAGTGCACGCTTGACAACACCGCATCACACATGTTTTGTTTGACCACGCGTGGGCTCGAAGAGGCGCCAAATGTATTGTTGGTAAGCTTGTTCCCGCGCTACGGCGCAAGCTTCCTGCCTGACTAGTTTGGCCACACGTCAGCTAGAAGAGGGACAAATCATGGGCGTTTATTGGCAAAAATCTTTGTAAAAACAAAGTGTGTGGAATGACATCGGTCATAAGTTTACCCGTGGGTGATGAGGTCAAAGTTACACAGAAGGGTGACGATGGACACTCTAATGTGATAATTAATTATGCGCTCTACAAGGCACACGATTGAAGAAACCAACTATGTACAATAATGTTGAAGATTGCAGTCGACGTAGCTATACAGATAGTGTGCTATGAGATCAACAAGGTAAAGAGATTCGAGAATGGTTAATAAAATCTAAGGCCATTGCATATTAAGGTCAAAATAGTGCTACCAATATACGAGTCCCATACGATGCCATTTCGATTATTGTACCACAAAATCTCAAAATATTACAAGGTTCAAATTTGTAACAACCTGGATTTTGTCCCTTTTCTTTTTCTTTTATTTAATTGGTCTTTGCTCTGTTTTTCTTTTTGGAGTGGTTATGTGGCCTTGTCACCTGAAAAATCATCTTCATTCCCCCTCCCAAGTGGCTCATCTTTCTCAAAAGCTTGCCAAGATCATATCACTCCACTGCTTGACCAAACCCTAAAATCTTTTTCTAGGAAATATTCCTTTTTCTATTAAAGGAATAACCCTGTCTGTCCTAGGTTGTGAAGCAACCTATATTTCCGACCATCCAAAAATTCCCAAATAATTCTCATAATTCCTTTGGGTCATATGTTGCTCAAATATGCCCAAACTTTCCTGTCCTAGCCCAATAATAATTCCCCAATAATAATTCTTCATTTTTGTCCAGAGTGGCATATTGTGAAGGAAGTGCAACCTATACAATCTTGTTTGCTCCCCAACTTGTTGGGCATTCTTGTATGTCCAAATAATCGCCTCATGAAAAAATTCAACTTTATTTGCCTACCCAATCTTCCTCGGTGATTTTTCAAACTTTCTGTCAAACAGGAGCCACTGTGAAGGAAGTACTAGCTAGGAGAATCCAAATGAGTTGAAATTTTCCATGCCTCTTCTTGTGCTCATATTATATCACTCCTACAAATTGCAACTCCATCCCTTGATCTATGTGAGCACAGGACCAAATCTTTTATTCTGGCAATATTTTCAGGTTGTGAAGCAAGTATAATTTTTATTGCTTCAAAAATCCTCATAAAATTCCGAGATTGTTCTCCTACCCAAATAACTTCTCTCCACCAAATTTGGCACCATTTCACTTAGCCAATATTTCTCCAAAATTCTTGCAAGTTTTTGGACAGAGAGAATAGCTGTGAAGGAAGCACCATTTTGGTGAATCCAATTGGTATGAAATTCTTACAGCATTTCTATATGTTCAAATAATTAAGCCTTGCCGAATTTCAGCTCAAGTGAAATCACCATGTGAGTGCATCATCCAATTCTCATTTCTGGACCAGATTTGGCAGTTGCAAAGCAACTATATTAAACCTTGGTCCAAATCTTCTCAAAGTTAACAGGATGAAAGTCCTTCTTACCCTAAACCTCGCAGACAACTCCATTGCTTCCAATCACCTTCCTGTTGATCACCAGTGCTCACCCCAGTTTACTGCAGTAAACTTCAGAGGGTGATTACCATTGAACCAGAGCACTTTTAACCAAACTACCACCATAGTTGAGACCACCGTAGTTGAGACCTACCCTGGAAGAACTTACTCGTAGACAACAATTTCCAGCCCATCTCCCCGCTACATGCCAGTGCACGCAATGACCGCGTTAATGGCATCACTATGCACGCGCTCTGTGTGCAGTGGCTGCGTCCAGTGGCCGTTTGTGCTTCGGCACCTCCTCCTCTCGTCTGCTTTGTGCGCGTGAGCGTGTCCAACAGTTTTACCGCGTCGTCCTCCTCCTCCTTGACCTCTCTCCCTCTCCGTAAAACCCCTCGCCGACACTCGCCCACAGGAGCACAGTGCGCAGACCATCCTCTTCCTCCTCGTCTCTTCCTCCCTGCGCTACTTTGGTCTCCTCCCCGCGTGAGCTCTCCCCAGTGCCTCCCTCATCGCCTGCCTCCGAGCTCATGTGCGTGCACAAGCGTCCGCGGCGCCGGCCACGCATCCGCGGCGATGCCAGCACGACTCACCCTCCCCTTGCCTATTTAAGCAACCCCGAGGCCTCCCGATCGCCCCAAGCTCTTCGCCTCACTCTTCTACCCCTCCGCAGCCACTTTCCCAAGACCTGGAGCCCCTCCTCGCTGCTCTAGGCCGCCATGGCCGCCGCCTCTGCCCCTCCTCGATTCGGGCAAGCCGTGCCTCTTCCCTTCCTCTCCATCACCACTAGCTCCCCTGAGCTCCGGCCAGCTCTCCCATGCGTTTCCCTCGTCGCCAGAGCAACCCAATGCCCTGAACCCACTTGTGCCCGAAAGCCACCCCGCCGAAGTCCCGACGGCCGCGACCTGTCCCTCTGGATGCGGCTCTCCTCGATGAGCTCATCCATGGGCGGAGCCTGGCCGGAGGTGCCTTGTAGGCTCGGTGGCCGTCGACGGAGCGCACGGCCTCCTCTGCTTTGCGGGCGCGCGTCGGGGAAGAAGAAGAAGAAGGCCAGGAGGAGAGAGAGAGCCAGTGGGACTCGCCTGTAAGTCTCACAGCCGCCTGGTCCCGCCTTTGCCATGCTGGATAAGTGGAGGCGTAATCCACTGGATTACGTCTTTGCTTACCGAAAGTGTATTACCCTTCTAGTTCATCCCAGAGTGCGTTTTCGCTTCTAGAAAACGTCTTTCCTTCTAATACGCTTTCTGTCTTTCTGCCCAGGCCCTGTGTGAAAATATTTTCATTACAGATAGGTCCCTAGCAGAAAACACTTTATAAATTTTCAACCACAACTCCAAATGAGGTGAATCCAAAGCCTACTTGTTCATTTCGTCGAGCCCGTTCTGTTGGTATCATTTTCATTATTTTTCAACATTTTGAAAATGACCATTTTTCCCTTACACTTAATCAGCCCCCTCCGAGAGAGAACATTTTCCGACGATTCTTTCCGTGATCTTTCTGCGCTTCTCCCTGGTGTATTCTTCATCCCCAGGCAAGCCACACCCTCCATTTGCATCACTGTAATGCAGTGACATGGTTTAATCTATTTGGACTTGTTTAAAATATTGCTTTAGCTACATGACTTTGTGCATGATATTTTCTCGGAGTATTATTTTGATCTTGTTGTTGCCATGCTATTGTTTGGATTACTAGGAGTTATGTTTGCAGTTGATGAGTATCATGTTGCCATTGGAGTATTAGTGGTTGATATTATGATTGTTTTCTTGATGATATCTGTTATTATATTTTGGAGTATTACTTTGGATGTCATGCTGCCTTTGGATTATTAGTGGTTAGTATGATTATTTTCATGATTCTAGTCGATGTTCTGTTACTGTTGCTTGGAGTATTAATTTCAGAGATGATGTTTACGTGTGGGTCTTAGCTGGATAGCTTTGTTCTTGTTATTGGAGTAGTAGATTTATTGTTTTCAGATTCATCATGATAGAAATGTTATGCTATCCTTGGAGTATTTTGATATGATGATATTATGCTCAGATTATTTGTTGGATATTGCTATGACTTGGATTATAGTTTGATAGTTGATATCAGAATATCAGTTATCACAATTATATTTTTGGGGATAAATTTCGTCATTAAGTTGGTCAGGTGCCACCGAACCGGGCTTTCTCTAGTGCAACCACATTTTCCTTCATGGGAAGGCCCTAATGCGATGCTATTGCCATGTATCTCGCCGGTGCCTCCAACGAGGGAAGGTTATGGGCGCGCGCTACCCTGATCAGTTAGGCGGACGTAAGCCTTGTGTGCCCGTTGTTGTTGTTATGTGCACATGTCCCCGTTTGGGACGGTTTATTGTTTTGGCCACGACGGTGGCCGTTGGTGTCTTTGGTAGACACGGGGCCACCCAAGACTAGCCCAGTTGGGAGTGAGTCGGAGTGGCCGGGAGAGTGTCAGAGCAGTAGATCGGTTTTGTCGGAACGCCATTGGTCCACCCGAATGGGAGTGCGAGACCATGGGTTCCATGGTGTGGGTAAAGTGCGCTACCTCTGCAGAGTGTGTTTGTTTAAACTATCGATAGCCGCGTCCTCGGTGATGGGCATGGGTTTGTACTAGGTCACACCGTTCGATCAACACTCACATGACGGAATGACTTATAGGTGATGTATATGTTGATATTTTGAGTAGTACAGATTGGTAGGATGTTGATGATGATGTTGGAGATCAAGTTGGTCATGGTAGTGATCGCTGGAAAGATCATCGTTTGAGACCAAGTGTTGGTCATGGTTGTGATCGCCGGAAAGATCACCGTTTGGTTACGAGGTAACCCGATCCAAGACCACGAGGTTGGTCCGTTTGTGATCCGTGAATGATCACTGTTTGGTTTTGATCACGAGGTGATCGAGATGGTATATTGCTTGGCCGGTTAGCCAAGAGAGATATGGTTATGTAGATCCGAGATGGTGATTTATCAGTATTCTATCAGTTTCATACCATGCTTAGTAGTTGCTTCATCATGGTAGTTGTTAATTAGTTAACCTGTTAATGCTATGTTATTGTCTTGCCTTGATGTTTATGGTTGTTGTGAGCTTGCAAGTACATTCAATGTACTGACCTGGCGTGTCATGCCAGATTGCAGGTGATGCCATGATTGCTTGATTTCTTGTCGAGGTTGCCGTGCGTGCGAGCTAGATCGTGTCCCAGCCAGAGTCCCTGCAGAGTGGAGTTCACCACCTTCGTCGCTGTTCCGCTGCTAGCATAGAGCAAGTGTAGTATCGTAGGCGTAGTGTCGCCGTGCCGATGTGCTTCTTTGTAACAGCAGACCCTTGTATTATTATTCTTGTAATAAGAGATGATTTGTTCTATGTCAAGCAGTGTTGTATTCCAGAGACTTCTCCTCGATCTCTGGGCTGGAATACAGGGCGTTCCGGTTTCTCTGAGCCGGGGCGCCACAAAATTCCAGAGTTATATGGCTCAAATTCGAAGATTACAAGGTTCAAACTGATATTAGAAATGAAATTCAGCTCATTAGCTACAAACGCTTGCGTTGATCCGCTGAACATGGATATCAGAGAGGTTCAAACTAATATTACCACTTCTAAGTCTGGTTTCGAAACCTCATAATTTTTGCAAAGGGGTCAGCCACTGAGAAGTCATGTATGGGGTTCACACGATGACTTCCAATTACTCTGTCATCTGAAGGCCCAAAATGAAATTCAGCATTTTCGGAGCCTATTCCATTCTGCCGCAGCTGCGGGCGCTGATCAACAAACCATTCATTTTTGCGAATTAAATGTAGGGCAAACCTCATTACCTTCAGCACCCTTGCTTTGACAACAAAGAACCTCGCGAATATAATCTACGGTAAGGTCCCTCGGTAGGAGTTCAAAGTAATTTCTGAGAGATGCAGATCTAGGCATTCGACGTGATTGTTATATTGTATCACATTATCCACCACTGGGCCTGATCTTATCTGCAAAATAAGAAAACGTGTTAGCGCCTACATGTAGTTTTGAACACTACTACATGCCTATTTGGTTTGCAGGATTTGTAAAATGCACTAACATGTCATCTTCGATCTGACATGATTAACATGGGCATTTGATTTCAATCTAGAAAAATGTAACCTTCTCCACAAGAGGTTGGTGTGGATGAAAGTTCCCTAAGAAAACTAGTACAGATGAATCCAAATGAGAAATGCTTATGGACTATAACCATATGGATCAAGCAACCAATATGGGGAGGGGGACATGTATGTACTGAAATCCTCCAAAAGAATCCTTCAGAAATCGTAGTACATTGTCATTGTAAACTTGGAAAGAGGTGTCACAAATTGAACTCCCTTATGGTTAACATTTAACAGGAAAGGAACATCACCTCGATATATAGCTTCTCCAGGCACAGAAAGCACCTCAGGAAACTGACAACTTGCTCCATGTTGGGGCGGATAGATTCTAGTGCCAAGACATTCACTGTGAGCTGTTTCGGGGTCAAGCTTGTCGGAATCATTTTCTGGATGTCAGATGAACATACATCTTCAAAATTAGAAATAATGTTAATTTGTAGAAGGAGAGGTAGAAGGCGGCTGTTGTACCTGAATGGGTGTGGATCTAATAACAAGTTCAGAGTATTTGTCAGACGAGTAGCCCACCACTGTCAATTTCAGCATAGAAATGACATTGATTCTTGTTGGACCTCCTTGTTCAACTGCAAGTAATCTCTCAAGTGCAGGTGTGTCCTTAGTAACCATACCGTGGTACACACCTTGTGATGTCTTCTTACCGCACCAGCAAAACACATAAATAGGCCGGAGAGTAATGGAGGTGATGTGGAAGCTACTCAACCCATTGATCGCCTGAAGACGAAGGTACTCGAGTGCAGTACAGACACGGAGCAGGCGCTCCATGTCACCGTTTGGGAGGCAGATGGTGACGAGCTCGAGGTGCTTCAGTCGTGGTAGAATAAGAGCGGGCGCGTCATTGAGGGGGGTGGTGGCAATTCCTGAATTTGGCGATGTGCAGCGTGGGCGCGAGGCGGAGCACAAACGTTGGCAGCGAGCGCATATGCCCATCATCAAAAGTGAGCTCCTCGAGCTGATCTAGGGCGGGGGATCGGAACCAATCGTCAAGCTTGGCTCGGTCCTTGCCATTGGAACGGAACTTTCCCATTCTAAGGCCTCTGGTTGGGCCAAGGTGACTGCCAAGGATCTTGGAGAACGAATCCAAGCTTTTGCGATAGCCATGGCACAGCTCGTGGGCGTCGATGAGGTCGAGAGGGGTGGGGTTCCATAGGGGGCGCCACCACCGGGAAAGAACGGTTGTCCATGCCCCATATTTGATTGGGAGGAGGGAGATGATGACTGTCAACATATCATCGGGGAGGCTGCTGATGAAGTCTAGGCCTGCTGGAGTCACTTACTTTTCTTGCTTGCCCTGCCTCCGCTTGTTGGCAGCCCCGTTCTCCACCTCCGGAGTCTCCTTGTGTAACGCCCTCGATGCGGCTATATCTCCCACGTGTCGAGGCACGACTTAGAGGCATAACCGCATAGAAAGCAATGTCGCAAGTGAGGTAATCTTCACACAATCCATGTAATAAATAAAGGGGAAAGATACATAGTTGGCTTACAATCGCCATTTCACACAAGTACATAAATAATATCCATCAAACAGATTACACTCAAGGTCCGACTACGGTACCAAAATGGAAGAAGACTACCCCAAATGCTAAACAGATCCCCGGATCACCCAACTGGGCTCCACTACTGATCATCTGGAAAAGAAACATAGTAACGGCCACGTTCCTCATCGAACTCCCAAGTGAGCTCGGTCGCGTCATCTGCACTGACATCGTTGGTACCTGCAACTGAGGTGATAAAATCTGTGAGTCACGGGGACTCAGCAATCTCACACCCGCGAGATCAAGACTATTTAAGCTTAAAGGTGGGAAAGGGCAGTGAGGTGGAGCTGCAGCAGGCGACTAGCATATGGTGGCTACAGCGCAAAAGAGAGCGAGAAGAGAAGGCAAAGCACGGTCGAGAAGCTAGAAATGATCAAGAAGTGATCCTGAACAACCTACGTCAGGCATAACTCCAACAACCGTGTTCACCTCCCGGACCCCGCCGAGAAGAGACCATCACGGTTACACACGCGGTTGATGTGTTTTAGTTAAGGTCAACTTCGGGTTTTCTACAACCGGACATCAACAAATTCCCATCTGCCTCATAACCGCGGGCACGGCTTTCGAAAGATAATACCCTGCAGGGGTGTCCCAACTTAGCCCATGATAAGCTCTCACGGTCAACGAAGGATATTCCTTCTACCGGGAAGACCCGATCAATCTCGGAATCCCGGACTACAAGACATTTCAACAGCAATAAAACAAGTCCAGCAAAGCCGCCCGATTGTGCCGACAAATCCTGATAGGAGCTGCACATATCTCGGTCTCAGGGCACATCCGGATGAGCAGTCCGTACAACTAAAACCAGCCCTCGAGTTGCCCCGAGGTGGCGCTGCAAAGGGCTCTAGTTTGGACCAGCAATCGAAGGAGAACTGGCCCGGGGGTTTAAAATAAAGATGACCCTTGAGTCTGCAGAACCCAAGGGAAAAAGGCTAGGTGGCAACTGGTAAAACCAATGTTGGGCCTTGCTGGAAAAGTCTCATTCAAAGCGAACTGTCAAGGGGGTCCCATAAATCACCCAACCGTGTAAGGAACGCAAACTCCGGGAACATAACACCGGTATGACGGAAACTAGGGTGGCAAGAGTGGAACAAAACACCAGGCATAAGGCCGAGCCTTCCACCCTTTACCAAGTATATAGATGCATTAATTAAATAAGAGGTATTGTGATATCCCAACAAGTAAACATATTCCAACAAGGAACAACAAGTCCATGTTCCAATCAAGGAACAAACTTCATCTTCACCTGCAACTAACAACGCTATAAGAGGGGCTGAGCAAAGCAGTAACATAGCTAAACAACGGTTTGCTAGGACATGGATGGTTAGGGGCTGACATGGCAATATAGGAGGCATGATAAAGCAAGTGGTGGGTATCGCAGCATAGGCATAGCAAAAGAGCGAGCAATCTAGCAAGCAAAGATAGAAGTGATTTCGAGGGTATGGTCATCTTGCCTGCAAGGTTCTCAGAGTTGTCGAAAGCTTGGTCCTCGTAAACGTTCTCAACAGGTTCCTCGTTCACGTACTCGTCTCCCGGCTCTACCCAAGACAAGAGAACAAGCAAAGGAACCAATATCAACCACGATGCAATGCGCAATCAACATGATGCAAAACATGGCATGATATGCGAGAGGTGATATGCAATGCGTATGCATGCTCCGGAAAGACAAGGATGAACAGGGCATAATCTTGGCAAACCAAGCATGCCTCTGGATAGATGAGGTGATTTCGGTTGAAATCGATATAAAGATCACCGGAATCGGATGCACGGTTTGCAAATGGCGAGCAAAACAAGAATGACACGAATCTGCCATAAACAGCATGATGCTACTTAGCAAACAACAAATAATTAAGCTACTGCACCCAAACATGGCAAAAAAGCATATGACAGTAATCTACTCAAGATGCACGACAAAAGATGAACACTGAGCTACGGCTCAATCCCATCATAACAGGTTCAAACAAGCATGGCAAAAGTACAACTTATAACAGATTCACAGACTTAGTGAAATAACAGCAAGTCAGGAAAACAACATCAGGATGACGTGTTCAGAGCAATGAAACAACATGCTACAGGTTCATAACATAGCAAAGAAAGGCATGGCATGAATCTACTCATAGCACTTGACAAAAGTCTCTTACTGACCATAAGCCAAAAAGGATCAGAAAATATGATTACACCCATGTCAAATAAGCAAGTTTCGTTACAGGTTTCAGACTTAGCAGAAAACTGGACATGTCAGGAAACTGTTAACGACTAGGCATGTTCGAGAGCTCGATGCACTCACTACAGAGCATTTCATGATTAACTAAACATACATACATCAAGAAGACATGGCATAGTAACAAGACATGGCAAGAATAACATCATATCATGCAAGGATCAACTACACCAAGCTTGGCAAAATCGAATAACATGTAAACAATCTGCCAGCAACATCTTGAAGCAAGAGTAGAGCTCGATTGACTCAAGCTATGGCACACCATAATTGCAACCAAAGGCACGGATGGATTAAGCAAAAACTCAGGTTCAAAACTCCCTTACTAATCATGCTCAAATTATGCATAGATCTCTCGGAAACAACATGAATACATGGCATGATAATAACAAAAGTCAGAGACTTAGTGAAATCACTAAGTCTCTGAAAACAGCAATATCATCATCCCTACTTTGCAAGCTTGTACTAGTCACCACATAGATCATAAAAATACATGGAAAAATCCTATGGATATGTAACATGGCATATTACAAAACTCATGTAGGACTCAACTTCATAGGAGGTACACATCAATCATGGCAAAAATGACAAAAGTGCATGTTCGGATAAGATCCAGCAACTAACATCAACTAGCTCTCTTCTAACAGCATTTCGGGCATCAAGATGACCTCAAATGAAAATGATGCAATGGAACAAAATGATGTACTCTTCGAGGCGAACAAAATGACATATTATACGCGCGAAACGGAGCTACGGATGCAAAGTTATGGCAGGATGAACAAGGGCACATGATGCAAAAGTCAGGGACATTAGAGAAATTAAGAGAGGGGGAAGAAGTCAACCACCGGCGCGGGAATCGAGGTTCGCCGGCGCGGGGTGGCCGGAGACGAGGCGGCGATGGCGGGGGCGGCCGGATCCGGGGCCGGGGTGCCCGGATCTGTCGCCGGCGAGCTCGGGGAGGCGGCGCGGGGCGGCGGCGAGCTCGGGGAGGCGCGGCGCGGCGACGGCGGGAGCTGCCGGCGTAGGGGCGAGGCGCGGCGGACGGCGCCGGTGGCGGAGGCGGCGGGCGGCATCGCAGAGGAGGAGGCGGGCGGCGCGGAGCGGGCCGGAGCGGGAGGCGACGGGCGGACGGGGCGGCGGCGACCGGGCCCTGCGGGCCGGATCTGGGCCCCGCGGGCCCTGGCGGCGGGGCGCGGCGGAGGCGGCGGCGGGCGCCACGTGGCGGCGGAGGGCTGGTGGCGCGGATGAACAGTGCGGCGGCGCGGATGAACAGTGCGGCGGCCGGCTGTTCGCACGGATTTCGAGGAAAAAATTAGGGTTAGGGGGGTGTAGCTCTCTCAGATTTAGAGGGGAGGACGTTTTTATAGATAGGAGGAGCTAGGAGGCTCCAAACGGAGTGCGGTTTTCGCCCACGCGATCGTGATCGAACGGCGGAGGACATGGGAGTGACTTAGATGGGCTATTGGGCTGTTTTGAAGGGGTGTTGGACTGCAACACACACGAGGCCTTCACGGTTGCCCGGTTAACCGTTGGAGTGCCAAACGAACTCCGATTGACCCGAAACTTGACAGGCGGTCTACCGGTGCTATACCGAGGCCGCATGTCAAACCTCGGTCCATTCCGAGAATGTTTAATACCCGCTCACGAAGAAATGTAAAAGGGGACGCAGAGAGACATAGGAGCGCCGGATTGCAAAACGGACAACGGGAAAGATGCTCGAATTTATGAGACGAATGCGTATGCGAATGCGATGCACATGATGACATGATAAGAAATGCATGACATGACCAAAAAGCAAAACGGAGAGAACCCAACCACGGAGGGAATATCTCATAGCACATAGCCGAAAATGGCAAGAGTTGGATTACAATTATGGCAAGTTACATCGGGGGCGTTACAACACACCACCACTACGAGAGGATCTCGTCCCGAGATCTAGGACTGAAAGAACTCCGGATACTCAGAACGTAGGTGGTCTTCACGCTCCCATGTGGCCTCTCGGTCTGAATGATGTGACCATTTCACTTTGAGGAATTTGATTGACTTGTTGCGAGTCTTGCGCTCAGTTGTCTCAAGAATGGCAACTGGATGCTCATGATAGGACAAATCTTCTTGAAGATCAATCTCTTCGAAGTTGATGGTGCACTCAGGCGTCTTGAAGCACTTGCGAAGCTGTGACACGTGGAAGACATCGTGCACATTTGCAAAATTGGAGGGAAGCTCAAGTTGATAGGCGAGGTCGCCTCGTTTGTCGATGATCTTGAAGGGACCCACGTATCGCGGGGCAAGTTTCCCCTTGATACCGAAGCGGCGAGTTCCTTTCATTGGAGAGACGCGGAGGTAAACATGGTCTCCGATCTCGAATGCCACATCACGGTGTTTGCTATCGTAATAGCTCTTCTGGCGCGACTGCGCGGCTTTGAGGTTCTCATGAATCACCTTGCACATGGCCTCAGCCTCTGAGATCAAATCATTGCCGAGCAATTGGCGTTCACCGGTTTCAGACCAGTTGAGAGGAGTACGGCACTTTCTGCCATAGAGAATCTCGAATGGGGCTTTGCCCGAACTGGCTTGAAAGCTGTTGTTGTAAGAGAACTCAGCATAAGGAAGACAATCCTCCCACTTCATGCCGAAAGAGATAACACAGGCTCTGAGCATATCTTCAAGAATTTGATTGACACGCTCGACTTGTCCACTAGTCTGAGGGTGGAAAGCTGTGCTGAAGCGAATGTTGGTGCCCATGGCCGTCTGAAAAGAATCCCAAAATTTGGAGGTAAAGATGCTGCCACGGTCTGAAGAGATCAACTGTGGAATGCCATGCAAGGAGACAATTCTGGAGGTGTAGAGCTCTGCCAGCTGCGCTGCTGTGATAGACTCTTTGATAGGAAGAAAATGAGCCACTTTGGTGAGCTTGTCGATGACGACGAAGATAGCATCATTTCCACGCTTGGACTTAGGAAAACCAGTCACGAAGTCCATTTCGATATGATCAAACTTCCATTCTGGAATAGCAAGAGGTTGGAGAAGTCCAGCTGGTCGTTGGTGTTCTGCTTTCACCCTTCTGCAGACATCACACTCATTCACGAATTGAGCGATCTCACGCTTCATTCGAGTCCACCAATACGACTGCTTGAGGTCATGGTACATCTTCGAACTTCCAGGATGAATGGACAGAAGAGAATTGTGCGCTTCGTTCATAATGACTTTACGAAGATCACCCTTTGGAACCACGATCCGGTCCTCGAAGAAAAGAGTATCTCTGTCATCAACTCGATAGCACTTGTATTTGGGGATGCTCTTTTCAATACCACGTTTCACCTTCTTCACCATGGTATCCAACAATTGTGCCTCACGAATCTGATCTTCCAAAGTAGGAGAGACAATTAGGTTGGCAAGAACACCTCGAGGAACAACTTGGAGATTCAACTTGCGAAAAGCCTCACAGAGATCCGGTTGAAAAGGCTTGAGGATTAAGCTGTTGCAGTAAGCCTTTCTGCTCAAAGCGTCTGCAACCACATTAGCCTTGCCTGGAGTATATTCAATACTCGGATTATACTCTTGAATCATTTCGACCCATCGAGTTTGCCTGAGGTTGAGATGAGGCTGAGTGAAGATATACTTGAGACTCTTGTGATCTGTGAAAATGTCCACTTTGCTTCCCAACAGGAGATGTCTCCATGTTATTAGTGCGTGGACAACTGCCGCCAACTCAAGATCGTGAGTGGGGTAGTTCCTTTCATTGGGCTTCAACTGGCGAGAGGTATAGGCAACAACCTTCTTCTCTTGCATTAACACAGCACCGAGGCCCTGGAGAGAAGCATCACAGAACACTTCATAAGGCTTGGATTCATCAGGAGGAGTCAGAACTGGAGCAGTGACAAGTTTCTCTTTGAGAGTGTTGAAAGCAACGTCACACTCAGGAGACCAGACATATTTCACATGCTTCTGGAGGAGGTTGGAAAGAGGCTTGGCAATCTTGGAGAAATTCTCAACGAATCTTCTGCAATAGCTTGCAAGTCCAAGAAAACTGCGAAGCTGCTTGACATTCTGAGGAGGATTCCAATTCAAAACTGCAGACACCCTCTCTGGATTAACAGCGATGCCCTTGGCGGAGATGATATGACCAAGATAAAGAACTTCATCAAGCCAAAATTCACATTTGGAGAACTTCGCATATAATTGATACTCTCTGAGCTTGTCGAGTACCAATCGCAAATGTTCGGCATGATCCTTCTTATTCTTGGAGAAGACCAAAATATCATCGAGATAGACCAAGACAAATTCGTTGATGTAGGGGTTGAAGATGAAATTCATCAATCGAGTGAAATACGGAGGAGCATTGACAAGGCCGAAAGACATGACAATATATTCATAAGAACCAAAGCTTGTTCTGAATGCTGTCTTGGGAATATCTTCTTCACGAATGCGAATCTGATGATAACCCATACGAAGGTCCAGCTTGGAGAACACCTTAGCACCTTTGAGTTGCTCAAATAGCTCATTGATGTTGGGAAGTGGGTACTTGTTCTTGATAGTCTTCTTGTTCAATGGACGGTAATCGACGCAAAGTCGGTCCGTGCCATCCTTCTTCTTGACAAAAAGAACACCACAACCCCAAGGAGAAGAACTCGGTCTGATCAGACCCAGACGTTCTTGTTTATCGAGTTGAATCTTCAATTCCTTGAGCTCATCTGGTCCAAGCTTGTAAGGACGCTTGCAAACGGGTTCCGTGCTAGGCTCAAGCTCAATAACGAATTCAACTGGCCTGCGAGGAGGCATACCCGGAAGCTCTTCTGGAAAAACATCTTGGTACTCACAAACGACTGGAATCTGAGAGATAGCCTCCATTTCACCCATCTCATTGAGAGAAAACAACCGAATGGTATCATCACGAGAAGCATAGATGATCACGTCGTTCGAAGTGTGAGTCAATTTGATTTCCCTGGCAGCACACTCAAGCTGAGCCTTGTGCTTAGAAAGCCAGTCCATCCCGAGAATAAGATCAATATCAGAATCACCAAGCACCATTGGAGAAGATAGAAATTTATAGTCGCCCATCTTGATGGAAACATCCGGAACCGAAACTCGAGAAGTCAATTGCTTACCCGGGGACACAATAGACAAAGGTCTCGGCAAAACTTGAGTAACGAAATCATGCTTAGACGCAAAAGGTCTTGAGATGAAACAATGTGATGCACCCGTATCAAATAAGACTTTGGCAGGAATATCATTAACAGGAAGATTACCCATGATCACTTCAGAAGAATCCTCTGCTTGAGCTGCATTCAACATGTTCACCTTGGCATGCTTAGGATTATGCTTGACCACTGCATTGCTGGAAGCTTTCACAGGAGGAGGAGGCGGAAGACGCCTCTGGTTGAAGCACTTGTTCGCATAGTGACCCTTCTGCTGACATTTGTTACAAGTCACCTCTGAGAGCGGACGATGATAAGGAGCACTTGGCCTTGGAGCTTGATTCTGAGACTTGTTCTGATAACCAGGGTTGGGTGGGTGGGAAGATCCACGACCACTTGAGTTCTTCTGCTGATAAGGCTGACGGAACGGAGGAGGAGGAGGCAACCAGAACTTCTGTTGCTTAGCTGCCACAAGTGAGGAAGAAGAAGACTGAACTGCGTCTCTGACTCTCTTCTTAGATGCCTCACACTTGAGCTGAGCAGCTTCTTGTTTCAGTGCCATGTTGTAGAATTCATCATACTTTAATGGCTCGAAAAGCACGAGAGCAAGCTGCAGATCTTCTCTGAGACCACGCCTGAACTGGTAGATCATACTCTTCTCATCAGGAATGTCTTGCCTTGCAAAACGAGAAAGCTTCTGGAACTGAGTGTTGTATTGATAGACAGTCATGTTGCCTTGCTTGAGATTGCGGAATTCCTCACGCTTAAGCTCAACAACACTTTCTGGAATGTGGTGTGCTTTGAAGTCACGGCGGAAATCATCCCAAGTGATCACACGACCTCCTCTGGAATCTTTGTATTGCTGGAACCACTCAGCAGCTTGATCTTTGAGTTGAAAAGAGGCAAATTTGACAAAGTCCTCAGGTCTCACATTGCTGCACTCGAAATGTTTGCTGATGTCCACGAGCCAATCATCTGCGTCTGTGGCCTCGACACAGTAGCTGAAGGTCTTTGGCTGATTAGCAAGGAACTGGTTCAGTGAAGCGAAGTGCGGCTGAATGTTGCCTTGGCCTTGATTCTCTTGATTAGCTTGACCCTGGTTGCGATCTTGCAAGAGCTGAATCAGAATCTGAGCATTGGCATTTGTGGCAGTCATCAAGGCTTGCCAGGCTTCCGGAGGCGGAGGTGGTGGCGGAGGGTTAGCCTGATCTCCATCATTGCGTTCCGGATTCAGACGAGTAGGCGGAGCCATCCTGAAGAGGGTGACATCCATTAGCAACTTGACAGAGATATATTGAAGCTGAATCAAAGGAACGAAATTGCAACATATAGTCTTCACAATTAACATTCGAACGAGAATGAACGAATGAATTCCAATGAAAATTATCACACTTCCAAAGCTGAGAAGCCACTTAGAACATGGTAAGGAATAAAATCAACAAGGTACGGAAGTGAACAAATACTTGGTAAGGATTACCCAATCACAAACCAAATATCTGCGGAAGAAATACTAAAGCTACAAGAATTCCCACTTATAAACTCCCGAAACTTTCTGGTTATGCAATCAGGTGTTGGGGATACAGGGGAAGCATAATATCTCACCCAAACTAGCAAATCCTACAACCAGCTGTATCCATCCTTCAACACATAACCAAGAAACCTTCGGAAATCGTCTACCTCAACCTTCGAAAACACATCCGTTATACAAGTCATGGCAATACTCCTGCACTCGCCACAGTACTGGGCTATCAGGTTATCTCACCAACAACTGTACAAAAGAGATTTTCGATGTCGGTCGTACTAAACTCAGGTATTCCAAAACCGCAACGATAAGATTATGACGACAACACCTCGGAGCTCAACTCCCCGGGACACTGCCACAACCCCTAAATGTCAGGAGGCAACCAAGACAATGTTGTCATCATAAAACCATCGGAACGATTGTAATATACCCGCGTGATCCTAAAATTTTTTTTAATGAAATTTGAGAAGAGAAGAGTCAAAACTCTACGTCAGGATGCCTTACCAGAAGGTCGAAGGGACTGGGAAGTAAAAAGAATTCCTAAACTCTCCGATATATAATTCCTAAATGACTCAAAACATTTTTTTCTAGACACAACTCGGCCACTAAAGACGATCAAACAGTGGGGGCTCCTAAGGTCGGGAAAGGCTCTGATTACCAACTTGTAACGCCCTCGATGCGGCTATATCTCCCACGTGTCGAGGCACGACTTAGAGGCATAACCGCATAGAAAGCAATGTCGCAAGTGAGGTAATCTTCACACAATCCATGTAATAAATAAAGGGGAAAGATACATAGTTGGCTTACAATCGCCACTTCACACAAGTACATAAATAACATCCATCAAACAGATTACACTCAAGGTCCGACTACGGTACCAAAATGGAAGAAGACTACCCCAAATGCTAAACAGATCCCCGGATCACCCAACTGGGCTCCACTACTGATCATCTGGAAAAGAAACATAGTAACGGCCACGTTCCTCATCGAACTCCCAAGTGAGCTCGGTCGCGTCATCTGCACTGACATCGTTGGTACCTGCAACTGAGGTGATAAAATCTGTGAGTCACGGGGACTCATCAATCTCACACCCGCGAGATCAAGACTATTTAAGCTTAAAGGTGGGAAAAGGCAGTGAGGTGGAGCTGCAGCAGGCGACTAGCATATGGTGGCTACAGCGCAAAAGAGAGCGAGAAGAGAAGGCAAAGCACGGTCGAGAAGCTAGAAATGATCAAGAAGTGATCCTGAACAACCTACGTCAGGCATAACTCCAACAACCGTGTTCACCTCCCGGACCCCGCCGAGAAGAGACCATCACGGTTACACACGCGGTTGATGTGTTTTAGTTAAGGTCAACTTCGGGTTTTCTACAACCGGACATCAACAAATTCCCATCTGCCTCATAACCGCGGGCACGGCTTTCGAAAGATAATACCCTGCAGGGGTGTCCCAACTTAGCCCATGATAAGCTCTCACGGTCAACGAAGGATATTCCTTCTACCGGGAAGACCCGATCAATCTCGGAATCCCGGACTACAAGACATTTCAACAGCAATAAAACAAGTCCAGCAAAGCCGCCCGATTGTGCCGACAAATCCTGATAGGAGCTGCACATATCTCGGTCTCAGGGCACATCCGGATGAGCAGTCCGTACAACTAAAACCACCCCTCGAGTTGCCCCGAGGTGGCGCTGCAAAGGGCTCTAGTTTGGACCAGCAATCGAAGGAGAACTGGCCCGGGGGTTTAAAATAAAGATGACCCTTGAGTCTGCAGAACCCAAGGGAAAAAGGCTAGGTGGCAACTGGTAAAACCAATGTTGGGCCTTGCTGGAAAAGTCTCATTCAAAGCGAACTGTCAAGGGGGTCCCATAAATCACCCAACCGTGTAAGGAACGCAAACTCCGGGAACATAACACCGGTATGACGGAAACTAAGGTGGCAAGAGTGGAACAAAACACCAGGCATAAGGCCGAGCCTTCCACCCTTTACCAAGTATATAGATGCATTAATTAAATAAGAGGTATTGTGATATCCCAACAAGTAAACATATTCCAACAAGGAACAACAAGTCCATGTTCCAATCAAGGAACAAACTTCATCTTCACCTGCAACTAACAACGCTATAAGAGGGGCTGAGCAAAGCAGTAACATAGCTAAACAACGGTTTGCTAGGACATGGATGGTTAGGGGCTGACATGGCAATATAGGAGGCATGATAAAGCAAGTGGTGGGTATCGCATCATAGGCATAGCAAAAGAGCGAGCAATCTAGCAAGCAAAGATAGAAGTGATTTCGAGGGTATGGTCATCTTGCCTGCAAGGTTCTCAGAGTTGTCGAAAGCTTGGTCCTCGTAAACGTTCTCAACAGGTTCCTCGTTCACGTACTCGTCTCCCGGCTCTACCCAAGACAAGATAACAAGCAAAGGAACCAATATCAACCACGATGCAATGCGCAATCAACATGATGCAAAACATGGCATGATATGCGAGAGGTGATATGCAATGCGTATGCATGCTCCGGAAAGACAAGGATGAACAGGGCATAATCTTGGCAAACCAAGCATGCCGCTGGATAGATGAGGTGATTTCGGTTGAAATCGATATAAAGATCACCGGAATCGGATGCACGGTTTGCAAATGGCGAGCAAAACAAGAATGACACGAATCTGCCATAAACAGCATGATGCTACTTAGCAAGCAACAAATAATTAAGCTACTGCACCCAAACATGGCAACAAAGCATATGACAGTAATCTAATCAAGATGCACGACAAAAGATGAACACTGAGATACGGCTCAATCCCATCATAACAGGTTCAAACAAGCATGGCAAAAGTACAACTTATAACAGATTCACAGACTTAGTGAAATAACAGCAAGTCAGGAAAACAACATCAGGATGACGTGTTCAGAGCAATGAAGCAACATGCTACAGGTTCATAACATAGCAAAGAAAGGCATGGCATGAATCTAATCATAGCACTTGACAAAAGTCTCTTACTGACCATAAGCCAAAAAGGATCAGAAAATATGACTACACCCATGTCAAATAAGCAAGTTTCATTACAGGTTTCAGACAGCAGA
Organism: Aegilops umbellulata; assembly: GCA_032464435.1. NCBI lineage: Eukaryota > Viridiplantae > Streptophyta > Magnoliopsida > Poales > Poaceae > Aegilops > Aegilops umbellulata. Next base: position 128,173,043 of record CP136054.1, read on the forward strand.
AAACTGGACATGTCAGGAAACTGTTAACGACTAGGCATGTTCGAGAGCTCGATGCACTCACTACAGAGCATTTCATGATTAACTAAACATACATACATCAAGAAGACATGGCATAGTAACTAGACATGGCAAGAATAACATCATATCATGCAAGGATCAACTACACCAAGCTTGGCAAATTCGAATAACATGTAAACAATCTGCCAGCAACATCTTGAAGCAAGAGTAGAGCTCGATTGACTCAAGCTATGGTACTCCATAATTGCAACCAAAGGCGTGGATGGATTAAGCAAATACTCAGGTTCAAAACTCCCTTACTAATCATGCTCAAATTATGCATAGATCTCTCGGAAACAACATGAATACATGGCATGATAATAACAAAAGTCAGAGACTTAGTGAAATCACTAAGTCTCTGAAAACAGCAATATCATCATCCCTACTTTGCAAGCTTGTACTAGTCACCACGTATATCATAAAAATACATGGAAAAATCCTCTGGATAGGTAACATGGCATATTACAAAACTAATGTAGGACTCAACTTCATAGGAGGTACACATCAATCATGCCAAAAATGACAAAAGTGCATGTTCGGATAAGATCCAGCAACTAACATCAACTAGCTCTTTTCTAACAGCATTTCGGGCATCAAGATGACCTCAAATGAAAATTATGCAATGTAAAAAAATGATGTACTCTTCGAGACGAACAAAATGACATATTATACGCGCGAAACGGAGCTACGGATGCAAAGTTATGGCAGGATGAACAAGGGCACATGATGCAAAAGTCAGGGACATTAGAGAAATTAAGAGAGGGGGAAGAAGTCAACCACCGGCGCGGGAATCGAGGTTCGCCGGCGCGGGGTGGCCGGAGACGAGACGGCGATGGCGGGGGCGGCCGGATCCGGGGCCGGGGTGCCCGGATCTGTCGCCGGCGAGCTCGGGGAGGCGGCGCGGGGCGGCGGCGAGCTCGGGGAGGCGCGGCGCGGCGACGGCGGGAGCTGCCGGCGTCGGGGCGAGGCGCGGCGGACGGCGCCGGTGGCGGAGGCGGCGGGCGGCGTCGCAGAGGAGGAGGCGGGCGGCGCGGAGCGGGCCGGAGCGGGAGGCGACGGGCGGACGGGGCGGCGGCGACCGGGCCCCGCGGGCCGGATCTGGGCCCCGCGGGCCCTGGCGGCGGGGCGCGGCGGAGGCGGCGGCGGGCGCCACGTGGCGGCGGAGGGCTGGTGGCGCGGATGAACAGTGCGGCGGCGCGGATGAACAGTGCGGCGGCCGGCTGTTCGCACGGATTTCGAGGAAAAAATTAGGGTTAGGGGGTGTAGCTCTCTCAGATTTAGAGGGGAGGACGTTTTTATAGATAGGAGGAGCTAGGAGGCTCCAAACGGAGTGCGGTTTTCGCCCACGCGATCGTGATCGAACGGCGGAGGACATGGGAGTGACTTAGATGGGCTATTGGGCTGTTTTGAAGGGGTGTTGGACTGCAACACACACAAGGCCTTCACGGTTGCCCGGTTAACCGTTGGAGTGCCAAACGAACTCCGATTGACCCGAAACTTGACAGGCGGTCTACCGGTGCTATACCGAGGCCGCATGTCAAACCTCGGTCCATTCCGAGAATGTTTAATACCCGCTCACGAAGAAATGTAAAAGGGGATGCAGAGAGACATAGGAGCGCCGGATTGCAAAACGGACAACGGGAAAGATGCTCGGATTTATGAGACGAATGCGTATGCGAATGCGATGCACATGATGACATGATAAGAAATGCATGACATGACCAAAAAGCAAAACGGAGAGAACCCAACCACGGAGGGAATATCTCATAGCACATAGCCGAAAATGGCAAGAGTTGGATTACAATTATGGCAAGTTACATCGGGGGCGTTACACCTTGTTAGTGGCGCTTTCTGATAGAAGTGGGAGTACAGGGAATATTTAGTTAAAATAGGGCAATAGAAAATTGTATTGGTAACTAGAAGTTATTAGGTAGGAATATAGTATGAAAATGGAATAACAATTGGTTGCTTAAATACTACACAATTCATTTGATATTGCTGGGTAAGTCAACATGCAGATACTTGAAAAAAAACTTACTTCGCACAAAGTCTGGACAGATGATATCGTCGGGGAAGTTAGCATGTATCTCATGACCAGACTCTTTTATGTGCAGTGCAATATGAGTGCCAACTTTCAGTACATAGAACTTAGAAATTTGTTTCCAAAGGACAATGCCAAAATAGGAGTCACCATGTTCATCAAGTCTTACAATAGCAACGATTGTAAATCCATGGTTTGTGTTCAGTATGACATCCCTGCAGTCGTGATTTATGTAAAGGGAAAGATTGTGCACTACAGATTATGTTGCATAGCCAGGGACGCGCTGCAGAAAATGGTAGGATTGTTAAAGAAAATATGGTAACTTGCAAATATGAGCCCAAATTGAAAGAACTGTACAACAGTTGAAATCGAAGGACAAAAATCTATAATTAAACAGATAGGGTAAACATGATTTCATGGAAATATGAGAGTATTCGGAAGAACACTACATCATTAATTTGCCTAATATATAAAGAGGAGGGGAAAATCCCCTTTGACATATATGGTGCATGTGGCACCTTTTATCCAAATGTAGCAATATTTAATATATGTTCAGGAAAGTAGGCCATGCCAACCGATTTAGGGTGAGATTGAACATTCCGCGCGCATCCTCAGAGTACAAAAAAATACACTTCCATGATGATACATGTTTGTCATAGTAGGTCACGTTTTTTGTCATGCATGTACATCCATGAAGATTTTATGACAAAATAAAGATAGTCATACCTGTGTTGTCGTAGAAGTGTTCCATGACATTACCAAAATTATCATCACAGAAGTGTCCACTTCCATGACGATAAATCGCGCGTCACAGAAGTGCTTTCGTCAAGGGTGACCGACACGTGGCATCCACCGTAACGGAACGCCGTTAAGCTATCGGGTCTGGTTTTCGATCCGATAACCCGTTAACAGCCCCGACCAATGGGGATTTTCCACGTGTAAAATCATCATTGGCTGGAGGAAACACGTGTCGGCTCACCGTTGGGACAGATGTCATCCTCTCATTGGACCCAAGGCGCCTATGATACGTCAACACGTGGCGCGGCCCAAGAGAGGCCCATTTCTATGAAAAGGCCAGCCCGTTTGACTTGGTCAAAAGGTGGCGGGCCGGCCCACGGAAAGCCTGTTAACGGTTTGTTCGCATATAGCCCATTTACAGCCTGTTAACCCAGGGCCCATTATGAGCTCTCCAAATTAGGCCCACTACCGTCATCTGGGCCGTCCAATATGATTCGAGCCCGTTTTAACTTCCGGCCCATGTATGGCCCATGACGTCTTTCGACCCATATGAGGCCCTTTGTAACTCTTGGCCCATTAACGGCCCGTGGTGAAACTGGCCCGTAATGAATAGTGTATCACTTCATACCCATTAAGGGCCCACTATTCCGTTGGGCCATTTCTAGCCCATGTTATATTTCGGCCTTCTCAGGGCCCAGTTATTCTTGGGCTCGGCATTCATTTACTTATGGCCCGTTACTGTCATTTTCTGCTTGTGGGCCAAACTCATCCTGTGGTTACAGTCGGCCCGTTAATACGTTGGGCCGTTTTCATGTCAAAAAAACTGTTGGGCTGTTTTCATAGAGTTAGGAAATACAGCCTATTAATGGCCCGTTATGGTCCACGTATAGTATAACCCATGATTGGCGAAATGATGATACGCCTCGTAGAAGGCCATGGATCCTATGACCCGTAAAAGGCCCATGGATTGTACGGCCCGTAGAAGGCCCATGGATCCTACGGCCCGTATAGACGGCCAATGGATCATACGGCCCATAGAAGGCCCATGGATCATACGGCCCGCAGGAGGCCCATGGTTACAACACTCTGTGTGTTGCCATGATTATTTTGGCCTAGTTTCCAAAAATAAGTTATTGTGGCCACTAGAAAAACACAGAAAAAGAACTGCAGTGACTACAAGCAAACAACTAAACAAGACAATAAGGAAATAAATAAGAAAGCAATTAATGCTAGCCTATTACCGCTATTACACATATTACATCCACTGGGCATCAAAGTTTGCCACTAGTGCAAATATAGGGAACAAAGCAGCATATTACATACACTGGCTGTCAAAATTAGCCACCAGTGCAAATAAACGCGGCAGCAAAACAAGAGCATAACTGAAACAACTTCAGAAGAGCTCAAGAAACATTATCCTGGGTATCCGCCATGCTGGCAATAAACTTAGCAAGCTTATCAGCTTTCTCCTATTTGGCGCTAAAATCCTCCAACACTTGTTGTTGCACAAGAAAGTATGCATCTGAATGCTCCAAGGACTTCCGAAGTCCTTCCGCTTCTTGTCGCAGCACAGCTGATCTATGTCTTTCAGCTTGTAGTTGAGACTCAAGAAACTAAACTGATTCAGACAGTGAGTTTGAATAGCTTGTGCAAGCGGTAATGGCCACTAACTCGAACACTAAACCAAGACAGGACTTTGGGGTTATCTCACTGTCTTCGAGATAGTCTTCCTTAGCTTTTATCAGCTTTGTTGGAGACCAACAAGGATGTGTCACTATCCTGAACCTTATCTGCTTTACTTCCTTTACCATTGCTTAATAAGGCACTCTTCCCCAATATTCTGTCAGCATTCTAAAAGAAGAAACAAGCAGACACATAACATGTTTAGCATGTACTAGTATATGAAACTCATTTTGGTGAACCAGTTCATTAGTAAGGTGGACAGGATTAAACTACCAAGTCTTCTATTGCCAAGTACTAGTACATAATAAAACCATCAAACAAACATATATCTATGTCCTATGGGCACTGCATTGTCTTGCCAAATCAAAATAGTGACACGGTTCAAATCATATCAGTTCAAGACAAAGCAGCAGTGAAAGAATACAAAGCGTGGGAAACTACACGGCACAACAAGATTTCAGCTGGGTACCACGGGTCTACATGTACAACAACACTATTGGCTTTGTTGTGATGCTAGTAATGTGCATGATATGAGAAGTCAACTGTATACACAATTGAAATTGAAATCAACAGAGCTATTGATAAGATCAAACCTGTTAAAGAAACATGCGTGAACATACTTGCTGTGCCATTGGAGTTTTCGATTGGATCCTTCAATTTAAAAATAACTTTGTATGAGTAAATACAGTGATACAAGAGCAAAGCAGTATGCACGATAGCAATCATAGTTAAAAAAGGTGCGCCTAAGCAAGCGCTTAAGCGCGCCTAGGCTCTAGGCGTTGACAAAACGCATTGTGCATAACTACGCTTAATCTGCGGATAACTGCGCATAAGCATGCGCTTTGGTAAATAAAGCGCAAGGCGGTGGCAAAACGCACAATTAATGCCTAGCGCTTTTTTGAACTATGATAGCAATGGAATCTTAAATTAGAACAGTTGTTCTTCAGGTTTAGGCACTTGTTCTACTCGAACAGAGTACAGTAAGATGCAAGAATATAGTACTTATAAATATAAAATGAGCTCATAGACCTTACCACATTCTTGGTTCGGGACCAGTACAGAGCAAGGCGTTCCCAGTCATCGTCTAGTAAATGTTTTGTTCAGGTAATTCTGAAACTGCCACCAAGCATTCTTCAAGATAGTAGAGGTATTAGCACAGGTTACCTCATCCTGAGTTTCCAAATCGGTCCTTCTCTATAGAGAAAAATGGGAAAATTTGTTGTATTATAACCATCGTGGAGGTAGGATGTATGGGACGAAGCAAAGTAATTGCCATGAATAACATTACTTACACATAACTCCTGGACAAACACCTGCAACTGGAATTTTCCTTCATCTTCAGTACAATATTTACAAGATGGGAAGATACACACATACGATTTAACAACATCAAATGCGATAGATGCTAAACTAGGACTAGCTGGTTGTGCTTCCAAGGAATAGGCGTATTAACTGGTGGAGTTGGGGTTTGCCGTGGTAGTATTGGACCTTTGGGCACTGGAGCTGCCCTACTAACTGCTCTTGTTTGGGAGCTCTGTGGTGGAGATGGTGTTGTGTCAACAGGAACTGGGTTACTATCTGCTGGGGTTGGGGTTAGATTGGGTGAAGCTGGTTCTCTGTCCATCGCAGTAGGGGTACAATCTGCGAGAGTTTGGGTTATGTGTGGTAGGGCTAGTTCTCGTGCATGTACAACCGAGGTGCTATCTCCACCAAGAGGTAGCACTGTTTTATTTGAAGACCGTGTTTTTAGTCCGCTAGATACTGGCATCACCCGCTCCAATTCAAATGGCTGATAAACAGGAAACATAGTTGAGTGTACAGACATTGTATGAGAGACAGATGCAATAGATAGTGTGGAAAAAAGAGGGCATGAAATAGTTGACATGTATATTGTTTAACTAAAATGGATAGCATGACATAATTTCACATATATGATGTTTATCTAAACTGGATAGCATAGCATAGCATAACATAATTCAAAGATATGATGAATAACTAAACAGGATCGCATGACATAATTCACCTACATGTTATCTAAGTAATCAGGATTGCATCATTTAATTCACATATGTGATTTATATGCTAAATAGAGGGCGTTTAATATGATGTTTGAACTAAGAACATGGTGTTGAATATTATGTATATGATGTCTAAACTATGCAATACAAGACACCATATGTATGATATGAGCAGTATAACCGTGCCAAGTTAGAGCATACACCTCGGTGGGGGAATAGGACTGGTCATCTGTCTCTGAATCCATCTCCGAGGAGCTATCGGGACCCAACAAGAGATCTGCTTCCACAGGTAGCACTGTCTACTCTAAAGGCCTTGTTTTCACTCCAGATTTTTCCTTCTCCCACCCAAATGGCTGATTCACAGGAAGAGTAGTTTAATGTACAAACATTGTCGACAAATGGAAATGTAATGAAGAAAATGATGGGCAAGTTATCATTCAAATATATGATGCCTGGTTAAACAGGATGGCATTTCACATTTCACATATATTATGGCTGGCTAAAAGACATGAGATTGCATGATTCCCATATATGATATAGAAACTAAACAGGTGGCATTATAGAACATGTCTAAACTAAGCAGATGACATATATGATGTCAAAAGTAGGCACTACAAGGCAATATATGCATGATATGACTAACATCATCATGCCAAGGTAGAGCAAACACCTTGGGGGGTAGATAGGAGTGGTCAGCGGCGTCTGAATCCGCCTTAGAACAGATATCTTCCTCTGGATTACAATCTGGAGAGGGGTGGGAAGGGTTTGTCATTGAACTCACCATGGAGCGATGTCTGCATGACATTGTATTGCCATGCAAAACTCTTCTCTTTTTCTCTACATGTTCAGCATGACTGTGTACAATATCTGACATGCATACGAAAAGAATATGGTGAGATTATGTAAGGAGAGCATGCAGAAATTTAGAGTGATGGTAACAACCAGTGGATGGATCCAAAAATAATGATAGCAGGCTAATGATTGCTTTAATTTAATAACAATACAGATGATGATTGCTTTACTATTTGTTTCCCACCCAAGATGAACAACATAGGCATACCCTAGGTGAACCAGATATTAGACAGAGATACTAGTCATTGCTTCCTCGATATGTGCCCCACAACTAATTTAGAACTCAAGTTTGAACATTAATTTGGACCTGACTTGGAGTACAAGAGGTGAACATGACGATAAAGTAGCAGGTAATTTTAAGCAATGCATAACATAAGCAGAAACAAAAGAGTGCGACCTCTCTTATGGACCCATGTACTCCTCAGGTTCATCTGCTGAGTCGATGATGGTGATGCCGTTGCGGTGGGTGCCAGCGGCAGGGAAGGAGATCTGAGGCGGCGAAAGACAGTCAGGAGTCGTGATGTCTAGTTTGGTGGATGTTTCTGTCGATGGAGCATCTCAGGTGAGGTGGACGACATCGCGGCAGGAGCAGGACAAACCACACAAAGTTCCCTTCGACACCTACGTGTAACTGAAGTAATTCTGTAAGGGCTCATTTTGCTTGCATGATTCTAAAAATGCAGGGATAGGAAAAACACCGGAATAGGATAGGAATTCACATGGTAAACAGAGCATTTGTAAACACAGGATTTCTGTCAACTGCTACCTCTTGAGCATGCGTTGATTTTCCCTTGAAGAAGAAAGGGTGATGCAGCAAAGTAGTGTAAGTATTTCCTTCGGTTTTTGAGAACCAAGGTATCAATCCAGTAGGAGGCCACACGCAAGTCCCTCGTACCTACACAAACAAATAAGAACCTTGCAACCAACGCGATAAAGGGGTTGTCAATCCCTTCGCGACCACTTGCAAAAGTGAGATCTGATAGAGATGATAAGATAATATTTTTGGTATTTTTATGATAAAGACTAAAAGTAAATAAAGCAATCCTTTGTCCTTGTACTGATTGTGCCAATACAGAGTCACATGAAGTTGCAGATGTCCAGATGCACTTAGTCTCTAGGGGATTCATGGATGGATATACACGTTGGACCAGACACGATGAAGAGGAAGTCATGGATGAAGATACCCAAGGCAGCGAGATGCCAAACCCCGATCAGTGTCACATGGATGTTGAATCTTACATTGGGGCAGAGGCGTCAAGCTACCAATGGAACACCAGAAAGCCAAGACACCAACTGGAAAACCAAGACGTCCACGCAGATGACGACGATCTTGATATGCCAGATTTTGCTGCTATGATTGCAGATTTCGAGGCCCCAGAAAAGGATATAATTGGGTACAAGGATCTGCCAACCATTGATGCGGACTCCAAGAAAGAATTGTATCCAAGTTGCAAAAAGAAATATTCCAGGTTGAGTGCCACCCTGGCGCTTCTCAGATTTAAAGCAGCAAACGTTCTATCAAACAAGGGCTTCACAGAGATGTTAGGTATTTTGAAAGAAATTCTTCCAGAAGATAATGTGCTCCCCAGAAGCACGAATGAAGAGAAGAAAATTGTTTGCCCATTGGAACTTGAAGTACAGAAGATACACGCTTGTGTGAATGATTGTATATTGTACCATGGTGAGTACAAAGATTTTCGTGCATGTCCCACATGCAAGCATGCACGATACAAGCGCGGGAGAGCAAAGTACATGTACAAATTGGACGACGAGATCAAGACAGGAATCCCGTTCAAGGTTGTTTGGTACTTGCCTTTAATTCCAAGGTTGAGGCATTTGTTTACAAACCTTAGAGAGGCAAAGAGGTTGCAGTGGCATCATGATGAGCGAATTGCGGATAGGTTTATGAGGCACCCGAAAGATGGGGCTCAGTGGGAATTAATCGACAAAAAGTTTGAAAATTTTGCCAAGGATCCTAGAAGTATAAGGCTCGGTGAGTGTACTGACGGGATGAATCCTTTTGGCGATATGAGCACCAATCACAACACATGGCCGGTGCTTCTACGCATATATAACCTAGCTCGTTGGTTGTGTATGAAGAAAAAATACATTATGATGTCAATGATTATCCAAGGCTGAAGCAACCTGGAAATGACATCGACATTTACTTTCAGCTACTGGTAGAAGAACTGCTGACAGTGTGGATAGAACTGCACACCATTCAAGATATGTCCGCATTAGGCAACGCATCGGGGCAGAAAACAAGGGGAGATGTAGGGTGTGTCACATGCATGGATAGGACAGCTAGCAGAAGACTTCCCAACTCGTGCAAAACAGTGTATTTGCAGCATCGTAGGTTCTTACGGAAAAATCACCCATACCGAAAGATGAAAGCTGAATTTGATGGTATGCCAGAGGCAGCTGAGGGCCCAAGACCCTATGAAGGGGAGGTGGTCCACAACATGGCTAAAAAATTTAATGTTGTGCTTGGCAAGAACCTTCCTTTGACGGTGAAACTAACACCCAAGGATCAAGTGTTTAAGAAGAAATCGGTGTTCTGGAAATTACCTTACTGGGAGATTCTACGTGTACGTCACTGCATCGATGTCATGCACGTAGAGAAGAACATATGTGAAAGCATCCTTGGTACTCTGCTCAAGGTTAAAGGTAAAAGAAAGGATGGTGACGGTTCACGGCACGATATGCTTGCTGATCAATCACAATGCAAGAGTGAAGCAGAAGATGATGACAAATTCATCAAAGCTCGCCAGAGTTACAATTTCAGTACAAAAGAAGCAACAAAGTTCTTCACCTATTTGTTGTCAGTTAAGACACCCTCTTCCTACCGCGCAAACATCAGACGTCTCGTGGATGTGAGCTCAGGTAAAATGAAGTTGGGACACATGAAGTCACATGATTGACACGTAATTTTGACACATATCCTCCCGGTGGCCATCAGGAATCTGATGGACAAAGATATAAGAAACACACTGATTGACCTCTGTTATTTCTTCAACCAACTATGGCAGAAAGTTGTAAATCCTAAAGAGTTGGATCATATGCAAGATGATATTGCAAGAATATTGTCCAACCTAGAGATGGTTTTCCCACCGTCATTCTTTGATGTGATGGTCCATCTCACTGTGCACCTTGTCAACGAGATAAAGTATTGTGGTCATGTGTTTCTTCGCAACATGTATCTCTTCGAGCGGTTCATGGGAATACTGAAGCGCTTTAGTCGGAACCAAAACCATCCATAGGCAAGCATCCTACAAGGTTATACCGCGGAGGAGGTGGTTGAGTTTTGCACCGAATACATGAAACAAAGACCTATAGGTTTGCCCCTCTCTCGCCACGAGGGAAGGCTGAAAGGTAAGTAGGTCCTTGCTGGCACGCAAATGGCTGCACCCAGAGAATTGGCAGAGAAAGCCCATTTGATGGTACTGCTTAACAGCCCAGTTCTCATCGCTTATGCCGAAGAACACTTGGCGGAGATACGCCAAAGCTTCTTACCAATGGTGCCTTCATCGGAAGTGGAGATGAAGGAGCACACTAAGAAGTACGTCGAATGGCTGAAGAATCATTTGGCACAAGGATCCATCGATGGCATTGCTACGTGGTTGGCACAAAAGCCATCACCTACGGTGTTGACGTACCAACCATGTGACATAAATGGATACATGTTCTACACTGAGGAACATGACAATAAGACCTCATATCAGAACAGCTCTGTTCGAATAGAATGCATGACTGTAAATGAAACTGATAAAAGGGTCACTACAAAAAAAAGACACATCCGTGACATTTTGGGCCGAACGAATTTTTTTTCTATCATACATATGACACTTCTAGGACGATAATTGTGAAAAAACCCGGTATCATCATAGATGTGGTGGGCTCCTACTTCTATGGCAAAAAATCATGACAGAAAATGGGCTTTTCGTCCTGGGCGGGCCGGAGACGTAGCTGCATGACATTCTTTGGGTCGTCCATGACGGAAAAACCATGGTAGAAGCGAGGGCGAGGAAAATTTCGGGGAGTTCCCGGTTATGGTGGGAGGTCGGGGGCCGAGCGATGCGCGTTTCTCTCGTACACGTACGCGCGTGTGTGCGAGGCGTTGGCTCTAACTGAACCCGAGCGAGGCGTTGGGCTCTAACTGAACCCGAGCGATTGCTTGCAGGCTACGCGTTACTGAACCCGAGCAATCGATCGATGGCTGTTAACTGAACCCGATCGAGCAATTCCTTCGCTACTGCTGCTAGCTGAAGCCAATCGATGCTGCCTCTGGGATGAACAGTGAGCGTTGCGGGGGGGGGGGGGTTGGATGAACAGTGAGCGGTGGCGTTGCCTCTGGATGAACAGGACCCCGTGGTGTGGTGGAGGGCTGGATGAACAGTAGACGGTGGAGGGGTGCCCGTGGAGGGGTGGTTGAATAGGACCCCGTGGTGTGGAGGGCAGGATTAACAGTAGACGGTGGAGGGGTGCCCGTGGAGGGGTGGTTGAACAGGACCCCGTGGTGTGGAGGGCTGGATGAACAGTAGACGGTGAAGGGGTGGTTGAACAGTAGCCGGTGGAGTAGCGCGCGGTGGAGGCTGGATGAACAGGAGCCCGTGGAGGCTGGAGGAGGTCGACGGTAGCCTGTGGAGGCCGGAGGAGGTCGACGATGGAGATGAACAGTATCCCATGGAGTCCCGTTTTGCGGTACGCCAAACCCCTCCTGATGAACAGGACCCCTGTTTCGACCGTAGGAGGTCCGTTTCGTCTGTTTTGTGGTACGCCACACCCCTCCCGATCAACAGGACCCCCATTTCGACCGTAGGAGGTCCATTTCCTCCGTTTTGTGATACGCCAGACCCCTACCGATCAATAGGACCCCGTTCCGAACGTAGGAGGTCGGTTTCCTCCGTTGTGCGATACGCCAGGCCTCGTTTCCATCGCCTGTTCCGTCCAAGACCTCCCGATGAACACGACCACGCATTCCGTTCCGACCCAGCCGGTTGGCTCCCACGCGTTCCGTTGCCTCCCGATGAACACGACGCATTCTGTTGCCTCCCCATGAACACGACGCATTCCATTGCCTCCCCATGAACACGACGACGACGTTGTTTCTACGTTCTGACCCAGCCATGTACACGAGCTCTGGCCGTACGTATGCGTGAGTAGGCGTTCGAGACCCCACCCGTATGTACACATACATGGCCGTATTTTCTTTCTTGCACCCTGGCCGCTGTATGTACGTGTACATGCTACGTGCGCACCTCTACTACGACACGTACGCGCCTCTACTACGACACGTGCGCACCTCTACATCCACCAGTATATATGTACGTACACGTTCATGACCAGAATGACAACGCTACGTACGCTTCGACCAGGTGGGTCCCGACTGTCAGGCACTTCCTTGCCTGCGAAGATGTAGCTGGTGGGTCCCAGTAGTAAGGGGGCGAATCGTTTTTTTGCCCGGACGCACTTCCTTGCGTGCGAAGATGTAGCTGGTGGGTCCCAGCAGTCAGGGGCAAACGTCTTTTTCACGAAATACGATGGCCCGTCCGGTGGGTCCCCGCTGTCAGGTGGAGGAATAATTATTTTGCACGTAATAAGGAGGCACTTCCTTGCTGTGGCCGTGGACCCAGCTGTCAGCCTCTCCACATACAGTCCAAGTCCGATGGAAGCCGTTCCTTGACCACGTTGATCACGCCGGGCCGAGAGCACCAGGGCGGTGGACGATGGCGAGGCCTAGGAAGGGGACGCCCCAGAGTCGGCGAAGACGCGACAGTGGATGCCCACGCGTAGAGGAGTACGAGGGTTCACTGGTTCGCTGCGGTGTGAGGCTGCCGTCGCCACAGAATAATAGGGGGTGTGGGTGAGTAGAGGGATGGCCTGGCCAGCGGTGAGAGTAGTAGGGGGTGAGGCCTCCGCTGCATCGCAGCTGGCCACGGGAGGCAGAAGCACGAGGCACGACTGGCGCTGGTTTAGGCGGCTGGAGCAAGAAGACCAGAGGTTTAAGAAGCACTATGGCCATTGGATGGACATCGTACGGTCACTGGAGCTAGAATCGTGCATATTGACTAAATTGACAAAGCCCTCCGTACCCGTCAACTTAGTAGGCCCACAAGTCAGCCTGCCACTATACTGGGTCCCAGCTAATAGGGGCAGTATTCATTTTTTTGTGCGTAATAAGGAGGCACTTCTTTGCGTGCGAAGATATAGCTGGTGGGTCCGAGCGGTCAGCGGTGGTAACGTTTTTTTCGCGAAATACGGAGGCCCTTTCGGTGGGTCCCTGATGTCAGGTGGATGAATCATTATTTTGCGCGTAATAAGGAGGCATTTCCTTGCATGCGGCCGTGGACCCAGCTGCCGGCCTCTCCACGTATAGTCCACTTCAGATTCATGTCGGTCGTTGACCACGTTGACCAGGCCGCGCCGAGAGCACTAGGGCAGTGGACGACGGTGAGGCCTAGGAAGGGAACGACACGGAGGCAGGGAAGACTCGGCAGTTGTTTCCCACACGGAGGGGAGTACGACTGTACGAGGGTTTACTGGTTTGTCTGCCATCGCCGGAGAATAACAGCAGGTGTGGGTGAGTAGAGGGATGGCTAGGCTAGCGATGGGAGTACGGTGGGGCGGTGAGGCCTACGCGGCAGCACAGCCGGCCGCGGGGAGGAGGGAGCAAGCAGTCCCGCCGGTGCTTGTTTGAGCGGCTGGAGCAGGAAGAGCAGAGATTGAAGAAGCACGACGGCCGTTCGATGGACATCCAACAGTCACTGTTTGTGCGTCAACCTTTTTTTTTGAGGAAAGCCTCAAATCTGTGGAAAACAACATACAACCCATCTGCCATTATTTCTAATAATTTACAGCCCATTTTCTAATTCTTAAGGTTTTTTTGGAGACCATATTCTTTTTTGTTAGCATTACAGCCCATATTGTGGCCACGGTTAAAAAATTATATGAAAATTTGCATATTTCGGTGCGGTCCGAACTGTTTTTAATCCAAAAATTTCGACTCACATTCAGATTGATTTTAAAAATAAATGTATATCAATATAAAATCCAACAAATTCTCCACGCATAAAAATTAATGTAATTTAAAATCTCAAAATGAAAAAAAGATATTTCAAACTAATTGCCGGTTTGATGTGTTTTAAAAATGTACAACCCATTTATCATTACTGATAGGCCATTTTCTCGGCCAGCCGAATGAAGCTCTCCTCGCCTTGAAAGATTTGCATCCCAACAGGCCTGACAAAGTGACTTACTTGGAAAATCACAAAAAAACTGGGCTGTGGCCGTGGACCCAGCTGTCAGCCTCTCCACGTACAGTACTCTTCCGATGGAAGTCGGTCGTTGACCACATTGACCACGCCGCGCCGAGAGCACCAAGGCGGTGGACGACGGCGAGGCCTAGAAAGGGGACGACGCGGAGCCGGGGAAGACGCGGCAGTGGATGCCAACGCGGAGAGGAGTACGAGGGTTCACTGGTTTGGCTGCGGCGTGAGGCTGCCGTCGCCGCAGAATAACAGGGGGTGTGGGTGAGTAGAGGGATACCCTGGGCCAGCAGTGGGAGTAGTAGGGGGGCTGATACATCCATTTTGCATCATGCTTTTATATCGATATTTACTGCATTATGGGCTGTTACTTCACATTATGTTACAATACTTATGGCTATTCTCTCTTATTTTACAAGGTTTACATAAGGAGGGACAATGCCGGCAACTGGAATTCTGGGCTGGAAAAGGAGAAAATATTAGAGACCTATTCTGCGCAACTCCAAAAGTCCTGAAACTCCACGGAATAACTTACAATAAATAAAAAAAATCCTCGCCAAAGATGAACGCCAGGGGGCCCACACCCTGTCCATGAGGGTGGGGGCGCGCCCCCTACCTCGTGGCCCCCCTGGGGGCTCTCTGACGTCCATCTTCTGCTATATGGAGTCTTTCTTTGAGAAAAAAATAAACAAGCAACCTTTCGGGAGAAACTCCGCCGCCACGAGGCGGAACCTTGGCGGAACCAATCTAGGGCTCCAGCAGAGCTTTTCTGCCGGGGACACTTCCCTCCGGGAGGGGGAAATCATCTCCATCGTCATCACCAACGCTCCTCTCATCGGGAGAAGGCAATCTCCATCAACATCTTCACCAGCACCATCTCATCTCCAAACCCTAGTTCATCTCTTGTATCCAATTCTTGTCTCCATGTTCGGGATTGGTGCTAGTAGGTTGCTAGTAGTGTTGATTACTCTTTGTAGTTGATGCTAGTTGGTTTACTTGGTGGAAGATCATACATTCAGATCCTTTATGCATATTATTACCCCTCTGATTATGAACATGAATATGCTTTGTGAGTAGTTCCGTTTGTTCCTGAGGACAAGGGAGAAGTCTTGCTGTTAGTAGTCATGTGAATTTGGTATTCGTTCGATATTTTGATAAGATGTATGTTGTCTAGCCTCTATTGGTTTTATGTGAACGTCGACTACATAAAACTTCACCATTATTTGGGACTAGAGGAAGGCATTGGTAAGTAATAAGTAGATGATGGTTTGCTAGAGTGAGAGAAGCTTAAACCCTAGTTTATGCGTTGCTTCGTAAGGGGCTGACTTGGATCCATATTTTTCGTGCTATGGTTAGGTTTACCGTAATACTTTTGTTGTAGTTGCGGATGCTTGCAATAGAGGTTAATCATAAGTGGGATGCTTATTCAAGTAAGAACAGCACCCTAGCACCGGTCCACCCACATAACAAATTATCAAAGTACCGAACGCGAATCATATGAGCGTGATGAAAGCTAGCTTGACGATAATTCCCATGTGTCCTCGGGAGCGCTTTTCCTTATATAAGAGTTTATTCCGGCTTGTCCTTTGCTACAAAAAGGATTGGGCCACCTTGCTGCACTTTATTTACTTTTGTTACTTGTTTCTCGTTACAAATTATCTTGTCGCAAAACTATTTGTCACCTCTTGTTTCAATACTTGCAGAGAATACCTTGCTGAAAACCGCTTATCATTCCCTTCTACTCCTCATTGGGTCAGCACTCTTACTTATCGAAAGGAGTACGATAGATCCCCTATACTTGTGGTTCATCAGGGGCGGTGAGGCCTCCGCGGCATCACAGCCGGCCACGAGAGGCAGGAGCACACGGCACGACCGACGCTGCTCTGGGCGGCTGGAGCAAGAAGACCCGAGGTTGAAGAAGCACTATGGCCATTGGATGGACATCGTACGGTCACTGGAGCTAGAATCGTTCATATTGACTAAGTTGACAAGGCCCTCCGTCCTCGTCAACTTAGTAGGCCCACAAGTCAGCCACCCACTATGGTGGGTCCCAGCTAGCAGGGGGTATTCATTTTTTGGTGCGTAATAAGGAGGCACTTCCTTGCGTGCGAATATATAGCTGGTGGGTCCGACCTGTCAGCGGGGTGGGGGGAGACATGTTTTTCGCGAAAAACAGAAGTCCTTCCCACGTACAGTGCGTAATAAGGAGGAACTTTCCTTGCGTGCGACCATGGACCTCGTGGGTCCCAGCCGTCAGGCTCTCCACGTACAGTCCTCTTTCGATGACTCTCGTATGTTGACCACGCCGCGCTAAGCGCACCGAGGCGGTGGACGACGGCGAGGCCCCAGACTGGAATGACCCGGAGATGGGGAAGATGCGGCAGTGGAGTCACAGATGGAGAGGAGTGGGAAACTTGACTGGTTTGGGTGCGGGGTGGGCCTACACTCAGCAGAGAATAACAGGAGGTGCGGAGTGGAGGGATGGCCTGGCCAGCGGTGAGAGTAGTAGGGGGTGAGGCCTCCGCTGCATCGCAGCTGGCCACGGGAGGCAGAAGCACGAGGCACGACTGGCGCTGGTTTAGGCGGCTGGAGCAAGAAGACCAGAGGTTTAAGAAGCACTATGGCCGTTGGATGGACATCGTACGGTCACTGGAGCTAGAATCGTGCATATTGACTAAATTGACAAAGCCCTCCGTACCCGTCAACTTAGTAGGCCCACAAGTCAGCCTGCCACTATACTGGGTCCCAGCTAATAGGGGCAGTATTCATTTTTTTGTGCGTAATAAGGAGGCACTTCTTTGCGTGCGAAGATATAGCTGGTGGGTCCGAGCGGTCAGCGGTGGTAACGTTTTTTTCGCGAAATACGGAGGCCCTTTCGGTGGGTCCCTGATGTCAGGTGGATGAATCATTATTTTGCGCGTAATAAGGAGGCATTTCCTTGCATGCGGCCGTGGACCCAGCTGCCGGCCTCTCCACGTATAGTCCACTTCAGATTCATGTCGGTCGTTGACCACGTTGACCAGGCCGCGCCGAGAGCACTAGGGCAGTGGACGACGGTGAGGCCTAGGAAGGGAACGACACGGAGGCAGGGAAGACTCGGCAGTTGTTTCCCACACGGAGGGGAGTACGACTGTACGAGGGTTTACTGGTTTGTCTGCCATCGCCGGAGAATAACAGCAGGTGTGGGTGAGTAGAGGGATGGCTAGGCTAGCGATGGGAGTACGGTGGGGCGGTGAGGCCTACGCGGCAGCACAGCCGGCCGCGGGGAGGAGGGAGCAAGCAGTCCCGCCGGTGCTTGTTTGAGCGGCTGGAGCAGGAAGAGCAGAGATTGAAGAAGCACGACGGCCGTTCGATGGACATCCAACAGTCACTGTTTGTGCGTCAACCTTTTTTTTTGAGGAAAGCCTCAAATCTGTGGAAAACAACATACAACCCATCTGCCATTATTTCTAATAATTTACAGCCCATTTTCTAATTCTTAAGGTTTTTTTGGAGACCATATTCTTTTTTGTTAGCATTACAGCCCATATTGTGGCCACGGTTAAAAAATTATATGAAAATTTGCATATTTCGGTGCGGTCCGAACTGTTTTTAATCCAAAAATTTCGACTCACATTCAGATTGATTTTAAAAATAAATGTATATCAATATAAAATCCAACAAATTCTCCACGCATAAAAATTAATGTAATTTAAAATCTCAAAATGAAAAAAAGATATTTCAAACTAATTGCCGGTTTGATGTGTTTTAAAAATGTACAACCCATTTATCATTACTGATAGGCCATTTTCTCGGCCAGCCGAATGAAGCTCTCCTCGCCTTGAAAGATTTGCATCCCAACAGGCCTGACAAAGTGACTTACTTGGAAAATCACAAAAAAACTGGGCTGTGGCCGTGGACCCAGCTGTCAGCCTCTCCACGTACAGTACTCTTCCGATGGAAGTCGGTCGTTGACCACATTGACCACGCCGCGCCGAGAGCACCAAGGCGGTGGACGACGGCGAGGCCTAGAAAGGGGACGACGCGGAGCCGGGGAAGACGCGGCAGTGGATGCCAACGCGGAGAGGAGTACGAGGGTTCACTGGTTTGGCTGCGGCGTGAGGCTGCCGTCGCCGCAGAATAACAGGGGGTGTGGGTGAGTAGAGGGATACCCTGGGCCAGCAGTGGGAGTAGTAGGGGGGCTGATACATCCATTTTGCATCATGCTTTTATATCGATATTTACTGCATTATGGGCTGTTACTTCACATTATGTTACAATACTTATGGCTATTCTCTCTTATTTTACAAGGTTTACATAAGGAGGGACAATGCCGGCAACTGGAATTCTGGGCTGGAAAAGGAGAAAATATTAGAGACCTATTCTGCGCAACTCCAAAAGTCCTGAAACTCCACGGAATAACTTACAATAAATAAAAAAAATCCTCGCCAAAGATGAACGCCAGGGGGCCCACACCCTGTCCATGAGGGTGGGGGCGCGCCCCCTACCTCGTGGCCCCCCTGGGGGCTCTCTGACGTCCATCTTCTGCTATATGGAGTCTTTCTTTGAGAAAAAAATAAACAAGCAACCTTTCGGGAGAAACTCCGCCGCCACGAGGCGGAACCTTGGCGGAACCAATCTAGGGCTCCAGCAGAGCTTTTCTGCCGGGGACACTTCCCTCCGGGAGGGGGAAATCATCTCCATCGTCATCACCAACGCTCCTCTCATCGGGAGAAGGCAATCTCCATCAACATCTTCACCAGCACCATCTCATCTCCAAACCCTAGTTCATCTCTTGTATCCAATTCTTGTCTCCATGTTCGGGATTGGTGCTAGTAGGTTGCTAGTAGTGTTGATTACTCTTTGTAGTTGATGCTAGTTGGTTTACTTGGTGGAAGATCATACATTCAGATCCTTTATGCATATTATTACCCCTCTGATTATGAACATGAATATGCTTTGTGAGTAGTTCCGTTTGTTCCTGAGGACAAGGGAGAAGTCTTGCTGTTAGTAGTCATGTGAATTTGGTATTCGTTCGATATTTTGATAAGATGTATGTTGTCTAGCCTCTATTGGTTTTATGTGAACGTCGACTACATAAAACTTCACCATTATTTGGGACTAGAGGAAGGCATTGGTAAGTAATAAGTAGATGATGGTTTGCTAGAGTGAGAGAAGCTTAAACCCTAGTTTATGCGTTGCTTCGTAAGGGGCTGACTTGGATCCATATTTTTCGTGCTATGGTTAGGTTTACCGTAATACTTTTGTTGTAGTTGCGGATGCTTGCAATAGAGGTTAATCATAAGTGGGATGCTTATTCAAGTAAGAACAGCACCCTAGCACCGGTCCACCCACATAACAAATTATCAAAGTACCGAACGCGAATCATATGAGCGTGATGAAAGCTAGCTTGACGATAATTCCCATGTGTCCTCGGGAGCGCTTTTCCTTATATAAGAGTTTATTCCGGCTTGTCCTTTGCTACAAAAAGGATTGGGCCACCTTGCTGCACTTTATTTACTTTTGTTACTTGTTTCTCGTTACAAATTATCTTGTCGCAAAACTATTTGTCACCTCTTGTTTCAATACTTGCAGAGAATACCTTGCTGAAAACCGCTTATCATTCCCTTCTACTCCTCATTGGGTCAGCACTCTTACTTATCGAAAGGAGTACGATAGATCCCCTATACTTGTGGTTCATCAGGGGCGGTGAGGCCTCCGCGGCATCACAGCCGGCCACGAGAGGCAGGAGCACACGGCACGACCGACGCTGCTCTGGGCGGCTGGAGCAAGAAGACCCGAGGTTGAAGAAGCACTATGGCCATTGGATGGACATCGTACGGTCACTGGAGCTAGAATCGTTCATATTGACTAAGTTGACAAGGCCCTCCGTCCTCGTCAACTTAGTAGGCCCACAAGTCAGCCACCCACTATGGTGGGTCCCAGCTAGCAGGGGGTATTCATTTTTTGGTGCGTAATAAGGAGGCACTTCCTTGCGTGCGAATATATAGCTGGTGGGTCCGACCTGTCAGCGGGGTGGGGGGAGACATGTTTTTCGCGAAAAACAGAAGTCCTTCCCACGTACAGTGCGTAATAAGGAGGAACTTTCCTTGCGTGCGACCATGGACCTCGTGGGTCCCAGCCGTCAGGCTCTCCACGTACAGTCCTCTTTCGATGACTCTCGTATGTTGACCACGCCGCGCTAAGCGCACCGAGGCGGTGGACGACGGCGAGGCCCCAGACTGGAATGACCCGGAGATGGGGAAGATGCGGCAGTGGAGTCACAGATGGAGAGGAGTGGGAAACTTGACTGGTTTGGGTGCGGGGTGGGCCTACACTCAGCAGAGAATAACAGGAGGTGCGGAGTGGAGGGATGGCCTGGCCGTCGGCGGGGTAGCGTTTCACTGAGGAGCGCAAAACAACACCGCTAGACGTAGAAGGCTGGAGCAGGCGGTTCCGGCAGCGCTGGGGGAAGAAGACGAGAGATTGAAGAAGAATGCCGGCCGTTGCATGTAAATCCAACACCTTCTTAGCCTTCGACCTACAGGCCCACATGTCAGCCTGTCCATTTGTTTTTTTAGTCCATTTGGTGGGCTGGGTGAAACAATGATGTAGCAACTATGCAGCCCGTTTAAATCCCATTTGCATCTTTCTCGAAATCCACTGACTTGTTGGGCTGGGTGAAAATATCATGTTGGGCTAGACGGGGAAATGTTATAATAACATAAACACATGATTGCACGTTAGTAAAATCTTTGCAAGCTTATGTACGCAATCACTAGGAGTTAACTTGCCAAGTTATATATAAATAATCATAATTATTATTTTGTAAGAACTTTCAACTTACGAAATAAAATATCATTTTAATTTGACGAGTTAATAGTACGTGGGGTATTATTATTTTTTAGGCTAGACATGAGACAGTTGAGTTGGTTCTAGGGGAAAGTATTGGGAGAAAACTCAGTTTACATCGAAAAAGAAAGTGGGAGAAAATTCAGAGACCTGCTGGGTCCACCTGAGGAGGGGAATATGTTGGGAGGAAGGAGATACAAAGCACGACAGTCGAGTGAACTAGTTTTTTATAGACAAGTGAACTAGTTTACATACATAAGCAAATAGCCACTAAAAAGCAATCAGGTTAATGGGTTCTTAAAATAAATATTTCAGACAAAACAGATAATTACGACACATAGGCTAATGCATGAAACACTCAGATGATAAAGGTGCTTATAAACAGATAAAGTACAACATCTAGACCTTCCTGGCATGCTTGATCATGACGCTGCGGCTGTCCGTGTACTCGTCGGTTACGGGAAGCAGACATGCCCTCATGTCCAAGATCTGCCTGTACATGTCGTAGCATGTGTATGCGTCCTTGGCCGCGTAAGTTATGTAGGCTAGATTCAGAGGTACCTCCCATGTGTTCAGGTCGTCTTCTTTCATGTTGGCGTATCAGGGGTCGATGATGGTCTCAGCGAGGTCAACCACGGAGGCCTTCTCCTGCCTGTTGCTGATGATCTTGTATTGCTTCTGGATGTCGACAAGCTTGTTGCACCAGATGGCCGAATCGTCGCGTTCTTCTCTCCACCGTAGCGAAGGTGCAGTCGACGCTGCCGATGAAACGGGCGAATGCTCCAGAACCTGGTGCAGCCATAGGACTGAGGCGAGGCAGAGCTACACCGAGTCCGTATCGTTGGTGTACATCACATTCAACTTGGTGCAGCCATAGGACTGAACGGCAAACTCAAAGGGGAACTGCTTGCTGAAGTCCATATCCAGCAGGCTCACCCCTCGGATCGCCATTGGAGTCTCTTCAAGTGAACGAGTGTGTAGGCGGCGGCAACAGTTCGTTTTTCAGCTCTTGGGGAACTGGATTCAACAGTAAGCTGAGTGTGTACAGGCGACAACAGTTACTGCCCCTCCCTCGTCCGTTGCACGCCCGACAGAAGATGCACCCTCAGCCACACGTCGGTTCACGAGCGGGTCTGTATTGGTACTGTAATAACAGGAGTTAGTGGTCACTTTACTTAAATTTAATTAGCTTTAATAGAAATTTATACTTAAAACAAGCAATGCATTCGCTCGTTCTATCAGTGCCACAGGATCAACATGCACAACAATTAGAATTATTATTCTCAGGACGTACACGATCAGCACATTTGTCGCACTTTCACAAAGATAATACTACCAAGTTTGAACTGTTTGTTATGGTTGTTGTCCTTTGCATCATCATGCTGTGTTTCCCAGCTTGCAAGATTCAGAACCAACAAATAAGATCCAAATAATAAGTACAACAAAGATGCCTACACATATCATTGATTCCTAGCTTGCAAGATTCAGAACCAACAAATAAGATCCAAATAATAAGTGCAACAAAGATGCCTACACATCTCATTGATTCCAAGCTTGCAAGATTCAGAACCAACAAATAAGATTCCAATAATAAGTACAACAAAGATGCCTACACATCTCACTGATTCCCAGCTTGCAAGATTCAGAACCAACCCATTAGAGCCTTTTGATAAAGTGAATATCGGGATTAAATCCATCTTGGCTAGCCATGTCATACAATCGAAGAACTTGGCGAATGCTCTAGACCGTCACAACATCTGTAGTTGAGTATTCCTGTTTGCACAACATGTTTGCACAACACAAACAAGGAGACAAGAGAGAATGATTTTGCTTTAATAGCGGCCTCCTTGAACTCAACCTCCATCTCTACTTGGATGAGGTCTACCTGGAGTTCCATGATTCAATTCATGCGCCTTTTTCTGCAGTTCACCTGAAATGAAGCAAAGATTGCATCATTCAGCTAGCAAGAAGTACTTGCTCTTGCAGACTAAGGCATAGCCTAGTGGTGGGAAGGGGCTGATGCCTTCCCACCCACCCAGGTTCAAGGCATGGTACTTGCAATTTGGGTTTGTTACACCAATTATACTGTAGGGGGTTCCCTTACAGTCTTTCTGTCAAAAAAAGAAGTACTTGCTCTTGTGAGCTGGCAGGTTCTTCTTTGGTAGTTGCACTAAAAATGAGGAACATTAAGGTTGGCTGTCCGGCTCATGTAAGGTGCAACTATAATTATCTTATCCTTTTGTGCAATTCCACTAAAATAAAGTGCCATTGTGGTGATAGTGACGGCTCCATCTTGCAAAGGCTAATAAAATGTTGCACGAGATTACCAGCAGAACTTGACGGAGATTTTGGAAACTCCAATCAGCATTTTGTTCAGTTCCACCAAAATTGGGAGATGTTGCCCACGTGACATTTTAGTTGAACTGCACAAGACACTCATTAAAAAAAGTGTTTTGTGTAGTTCACCAAAAGGTCACAATAGCAACAAGGTGAAATGGATATCCCTATCTGCACAAAAAGATAGAAAGTAAACAGTTGCTGGTCAATAAGAATATACGAAACATATACAAAATGAAAAGAAGCATCTTAATTATGTTCATGGCAGTCACGCAAGGACAGTAGAAATTTTAAAACGTCAGTAATGTTTCATGTTACCAGAAGCATTACGATCAACAATGAGATTCCTCAAATATGGGATTACTTTAATGGTGGCATTGCTTGTTTACCAGACACAGTAAATCAACAACAACTAAAGAGTTGGTTTAAGGGCATGGGTCCATGGGGACACCAGGACACTCAGCAGCGTAAAGGAGAAACTTACTTATCATACTTGGGAAAGCAGCAGAAGTGCCATTTGTAACACAGTTTAATTGCATCTTATCACTGGAGGCATTAGATTAACAATAACACTGGTTAGACATGTCCCTAAGGTAATAGTGTGATCGCTTCATTTTACATGTGCCCTTACATTAACAACAGCAAAAGGTTGGTGTAAGGACATGCGACAGTGGACACATCGGCACAATGTACCTACAAGGAGGCATAAAGTGGTGATGCCGAGTTTGTTCATGCTATGTGAGGGCAGCAAACCTAATCCTGGAGACCTTGTACTATGTGAGGAAGCAAATCTAATCCTGGAGACCTTTTACTAAGTGAGGGCAGCAAATCTAATCCTGGAGACCTTTTACTATGTGAGGGAAGCAAATCTAATCCTGGATACCTTTTACTATGTGAGGGCAGCAAATCTAATCCTGAGACCTTTTACTATGTGAGGGCAGCAAATCTAATCCTGGAGACCTTTTACAATGTGATGGCAGCAAATCTAGTCCTGGACATACTCTGTTGACTTGTCCACTAGCCGCCACTTTCTATCCTTTTTTCAACCAATAATAGATTTTTTACTTATCCAGTTTGTACTGCATTTTCCCATTATTTCCCTTTTCCACCAAGAGGCCGGTTGGGTATCCGGTCTCTACTACTTTCACCATATTGTTTGCTCTTTGAATCAAGTCCTAGATTCATGCTACAACTTTCCCCCCTTTCTTCGTTGTTTGAACAAAGCCCTAGTTTCGAATGCATGAAGTAGCTTTACCTCTAATAATACTAAAAATTTAGGTGGCTTTGGAAGAGCTGATGGGAGTAGAAAAAGATGCACATGCAGAGATGTGGGGAGCTGGGGTAGTAGAGCAAGGCCGCTTTCAAAGAACTTATACCTGAGGGTCGTCGGGATGTCGGCGGCGGCAGGTCGGATCGCGGACAATACGGCTGGGAGGAAGAAGGGTCTGAGGACCTCCCGAGTCGGCGCTGTGTCGGAGAGAATGGCACGGGCAGAGGATCGGGCCCCTCCGGAAGCTGTGGGTTTTCTCCCTCGGTGGTGATGACCGCGTGAACGATGCACCTTTTAGTCCTCTACACACACCGGCCGAAGGGATCCGGCCGGATCTGTGACGAGCAGTGAGCAGAGAGAAAATGTCGCTACTGCTATCTTGTTTATATCTGGAGAGGATGTGAGAATGAAGAGAGCAACCCTAGTAAAGCAAGCGCTCAGGCCCCTGCGTCCATATATAGTGGAGTGATTATCTTTTTTCTCTCCACAACAAGCGTGTTATGTCCGAAATTTAATGAACGTGCTCCGGTTTCCATGAAAATAATCCAGTTTCATGTAGTAATTCATTCATTCATTCATTTATTTATTCTTCTACGGGGGGTTTGCGGGTAATTCGTGAGGTCTAAAATGTAAAATACCCCGGCATATGCTCCGAGTCGTGCATGCACTACGACCCAGATGCTCTATGTCCCACATGTCGATGAATCGGAGCACGTGGAAATAGCCTAGGAGTACATATAGGAGGATAAATGCGTGAAATAATATGTACTGTGAAGCGTAGCTGCGGTTCAAAAAGGAGACCTAAAGTGATGACAGCTATAGGTAACACGCACCCAACTAGTGGTACTAGACATGCGACTAATTTTTCCCTAAAAAAAAGAGGCACGAGTGCTCAGTACTCCTATTCTATAAACACGAGTCCCATCTGACTACAGTGTCCATGCTACAGCTAGCTCTCCTCCCTCGTTTCTCTCTTCTAATTCTAAACTCGGCCGATGCCCGGTGGGCGGGGTGGGTTTGCTCAACTGCGACCCCATCTCACAGTGAAAACGTTACGACTGGAATAAAAATGCCATATACTCCCTCCGTTCATAAATATAAGCCTTTTTAGATACTATTTCAAATGGAATACATCATACAGATGTATGTAGACATAGTTTAGAGTGTAGATTCACTCATTTTTCTCCGTATGTAGTAGTCACTTGCTGCAATCTTTAGAAAGACTTATATTTGGGAACGGAGGGAGTACTATACTAATAAAACATTAAGGCCACGAGGCGATGTAGTGCTGGTTACAGGAGGCAAGAAGAAGAGATGCATCCATCGACGACGTCCACCTCCTCGACTTAGGGTGCCGGCCCATCGAACGACGCCTAAGTAGCAGCGGCTTTCGTGGCCAGGTCGACGTGCTTCTGAACAATGGCGTACAAAGA
Source organism: Aegilops umbellulata (assembly GCA_032464435.1). NCBI lineage: Eukaryota > Viridiplantae > Streptophyta > Magnoliopsida > Poales > Poaceae > Aegilops > Aegilops umbellulata. Next base: position 128,199,568 of record CP136054.1, read on the forward strand.
TTCTAGCCGCTGGAAGAAGGCCAACGTCTTTCTGTTCTCGCTTGCCTTGTAGTGGCCTATGTAGACGATTTCCTCGTAGACGTGGATGTGCAGGTCAACGGTTTCTTGCATGGCGAGGCGCTGCGCGGCGAGCATGGCCTCGAGGTGCACATTCTTCGTCGTGACCTCCGGCACCTGCAGGGCCACCAGGGCTTGGAAGAGTTCGTCACCATGGAGGTCGATGAAGGTGGCAGGCAATGAGGAGCCTGGGCGCGCGGGCTGGAGCAGTAAGGCAAGGTCGTCCGCGCGCTTCTTGACGGTGGTGAACTTGCGGATGGAGTTGACCATCATGTCGTCCATGTGAGAGGCGAAGCCGGCGTCGGCGAGGGCTACGATGCCTGCGGTCGCCAACACTGTCTGGAAACACTGCATGGTGCGGGGCCGTAGGCCGGCGCCTTGGATGATTTGGCACAGCTGATTGCCGCTCGCGTCCATCGCCTCCATAGGTGCTTGTGGCTTCTGGTCACTTGGTCTTGGATTGGAGTGAGCACTATTGCGCAGAGACTGGGGAGTAGATGGATTGGAGTGGTGGGGTGCCTTTATTATATGAGAGTCCAAACTCTGTTGCATTCACATCATGCTGGCTCTATTCTGCTTCTCCAATTAATTCCCTCTGCATGTAATTGAGGATGCATCATTGACCGTTCAACGTCTCGGGAACCGCTACCCTCTCCCTCCTTAGCATTCAAGCACCTATGGACCCGTCGACGACGAGGTGCCTATGGTGACTTCATAAATTTCAAGATGATAGTGCCGTGCGTGTGTGTGTTCATAGGGGTGAGTGTATGCGCGTGTATATGAGGGCTTGCATCTGTACTGTGTAAAAAACGTAAATGCGTGTCAAAAAGAGACTAGTCAGTATACTCAACATTGTGCACCTCGGAGAGGAAAACGGTAGAACTAGTACGTATTTATTTACGGTGCAGATTCACTCATTTTGCTCCATATGTACTCCATCTCGGTGTAGTCTAGTCACTTGTTGAAATCTCTAGAAGGGCAAATACTCCTTTCTGGTTTCCAGGGCTATACTAGCAAGTAGTTGTACGTACTAGTACAATAGTGGGCTCACATAGCAATTTTGTCTCATGCAAGAGCTTGGCTATATGCGTGCTCCAATGTTCACAACTGCAACGTTTGGTTTGCGCTTGGCTCTTCGCCTCTTCGAGAAGACGAACAATGATGTTACTACTACTGCTTCTACAGTGTCGAATCCACTGCTGCATGTCCGTCCACCGCGAGCGGGACGGATAGCTTATTGTAGAAGTACTACTAAGAAAAAGCATGTCCTCGTTTGCGAGCAACCGCGTGCATGGGTGAGGGAGAAGGCGTGTTGTAAAATCAAGCTTCTCCTCGTTGTACGAGCTGACGCGACACATCATAGCACTAGCCCCACATGCTTGCCTCTAAACTTGGCTGAAAGACCCATAGTGTACAATATATTTGCTGCAACCTCTAACATTTACCCACCACAAATTAAAATATATGTGGCTGTATGCATCATTCTGATGCAGAGGCCGGGGAGTCCCCCCTTTAAAAAAACAAATTAAAATATATATTCCTAACTTGACCAGATGAGCGTGGAAACTACAATCACCAGGGTGTCAGGTAGGGCCATAAGACTATTTTAATTTTCCAAAAAAAAACTTCGAGACGGCCACATAGCATGGAGCCGACCCCAACGATTTTAAGCTTACAGGCACGGTACACGCTATCCTAGACTACTCTACACATGAAACTGCCACACGAGCGTCCGGGCTGCGCTTGGCTCTTCGCCTCTTCGGGAAGTCGAACAATGATGGAGTACTACTGCACTGGAGGAGTACTACAGTACGCTTCTGGCCATCTAACACCGATTGAACTGCTGCATGTCCTCCGCGTGCGGGATGGAGAGCGTGTAGTGAAAGCTTCTCCTAGTCTTGCCAGCCACCACGCTCATGGGCGAGGGAGGGACGCTCCTGCCTTTGCGTGTATAACAGGTGGGCCCGACAGGTGTGTGGCCAACCTGTCATACAGCCAAAGGCAGGTGCAGTTAAGTCCGCGAGGGAGAGGATAATCAAATTTCTCGTGGATGTACGAGTTGACGCGACACATCAAAGCATTGCACTCGATATATTTCAATAATTTGCATTTACTGATGCATTAATTACAATGCATGCATGCATGCCGTGACTCTCCTTTTGATACTTGCATGTGTTGATTTAATGCACATTCAAGTAGTATAAAATATGTGACAGTAAAGCTTTATAATACCCCGGCCCAAGTCGAGAGATGGTTGTGCACGAGGAGGGCAAGATCATGCAGACCGAACAGGACCCGACGATGGAGCTCTCTAAGGTCTCGATGGACCTCACCGTGCTCCACTGCCCCTTGTGCCTCCGCCCCTTGACGCCTCCAGTGTATGAGGTTCGAATACACCTCGTCTGTTCGGCTGATTGAGCAAGGTGCAGGTTTCTTGATGGAGGGCACTTGGCCTGCGCGGACTGTCGCGTCGAGCGCCCCGCGAACCAGCGGAAGTGCCAGAAGCGCGAGCGCGGTAGTGGCTTCGACGTGCGGAACACTGCGGTGGACTCCGTCCTTTTGTCAGTGAGGGTGGAGTGCCTGCACGAAGGCTGTGGGCTCTACGTCACTTACCACAAGCTCGCCGATCACTAGAGCGTGTGTCCTCTCGCGCCCTGCAAATGCCCCGTGCCTGTCTGCGGCTACGAAGGCCCGCCGGCGGCGCTCTACCACCACATCAGCACCGCACATCCCATGCCCGTGCACAGGATCCAGTACGGCAAGGTGCTCCAGCTGCAAGTGCCACTGTCAGAGCCACGGCTCTTGCTGTTCGCGGAGGAGGACTGCTGCGCGTTTTTCTTGGTCGGCAGCGTGCTCGACATCGGCGTGCCTATCACCGTGTCGGTCGTCTGCATCAGAGCGGGGGCGTCTGTCGGTGTTCTGGGAACGGGGGTCCCCATATTTGCCTGCCTGCGGCCTGCAGTGTGGCTCAAGTGGGGCCCCAGCGCGGCCCATCTTCATCAACACAAGCTCAAGACCCTTGCGAGGGGCCAAACCTCGTGGGGCGGACGACAGAGAGCTTCCTTAAGTACGTCCTCATCAGGCAGGGCTCGCGAGGAGGCGGAAAGATCAATGCAAGGGTACCTCGCGAGGATCCCGTGATGCAAGCCATGACGATCAAGGCCAGGCGGGCGCCAGGCGGGCACCGGCCCGGGCAGAGTCCTTGTTTCCCTTTTGGTGCAAAGGGGGCAAGCACGGGACAAGGTATCAGGCAAAGGTTACCATTCCAGTGCAACGAGACCAAGACCAGCCAGACGGCCGGACGGAGGTCACCATGGAGCCCAAGACGGCGTCACCACCAGAGCTTTTGGCAGCCGAAGACCACCTTTGGTCAGGATAACTTGTACTAGATGTTCCCCTTCAAAATGGCCAATTGTTGGCGCCCTTCCCGCTCAATTATTTCGGGGAGAGGCCCAGGGCCTCTATAAATAGAGCTAGCCACCACAGAGTAGAGGGGAGGGAGATCTAGAAATCTGGAGACCAAGTAGAACTTATTGCATTAGCTCAAGAACACCCCTCGCGAGGCTATTCTTCCTTTGTACTGTTCATCATCAGCCCGCGAGGCAATCCACCACACCACACACTGGAGTAGGGTATTACACCACAACGGTGGCCCGAACTAGTATAAATCTTGTGTCCATTGTGTTGTTCATCGTTTTCATCTTAGCTCGCACGAGAGGATCGGACATAGAATGGTAGGGGAGAGATCTCCGCGCGCACCCCAGTGTTCGAACCTCAAGGGTCTGCCGGAACCTGAAATCCGACATTTGGCGCGCCAGGTAGGGGTGTGCCAGAATCCTTCCTCCCTTCCGACGGTCCGCTCTCCGTCAACACTGCGCTCCACACCCATGGCGGACGACGCGCTGCCGGCCCCAACAACACACGCCAGCGCTGGGGCCAGGGGGCTCCCGGCCTTAGTCCCCGCCCTGCGGCAGGTGCAATGGCCGCACAAGTTCAAGCCCGAGATGCCGCCACGCTACGACGGCGCGGCAGACCCGCTGGTTTTCCTACTGGCGTACGAGGAGGCCGTCCTTAGAGCCGGGGGTGACGACCGGGTAAAGGCCAACTGGCTACCCATGGCCCTCACCGGTGTCCTGCCCATGTGGATCTTCCACCTACCGACGACTTCTGTGACCTCTTGGGAAGAGCTGCGCGGCCTCTTCCTCACCTGTTTCGCCGCGCCAGCGCAGCCCGTCGTCGCGGCCCTCCTGGGAGGCTCCCAAGCGCCGCCCTCGAGCCGCCACGTCAAGCCGTTCACCCGCCAGATCAGTGCAGCCTCCATGCGTCAAGAAGCCCCCCCGGGCTGGGCGGCGCCCGAGGCTGATCTGATTTTCGACTCGGGTGACCTCCCCTTCAACCCTTCCGGCTCGGGCGCGCTCCCGATGCTATGCACCCCCACCATCTGCCAAGTGGCCGTCACCAGGACCCTCATCGACGGTGGCGCCTGCCTCAACGTGCTCTCGGTGGAGGCCTTCAGCCTCCTGCACATACCATCGGAGCGGCTCCGGCCCAGCCAGCCCTTCTCAGGTGTCGGAGGTGGCTCCACCGCTTCATTGGGGCAAATCCGCCTCCCGGTGACCTTCGGCACCTACGACAACTTCCGCACGGAGCTGATCGACTTCGACATCGCCCCCATCGGCCTCCCCTACAACGCTTTCCTCGGCTACCCATCCTTGGCCCGGTTCATGGCGGCAACTCACCCGACGTACAACCTCATGAAGATGCCCGGGAGCAGCGGCATCCTTACCGTGCCAGGGGATACAAGGGATGCGCTGCAGGTGCTCCAGCTTGCCTTCAGGGCGATCGCGGTGGCGCAGCCCGCCAGCACCAACACCCTCGAGCCCAAAGGGGCTGCGCCAGCTAAAAAGAGGCAGTTGTTCACCCAGGACATGGCGGAAACCAAGCAAGTACCGGTCGATGAGGATGGGTCCACCGACGCCACCTTCACCATAGGAGCCAATCTCGAGCCCGAACAGGAGAAGGCCCCGATCGTATTCCTGCGCGCGAACAAGAAGGCGTTCGCATGGGAAGCTGGCCAATTAGCGGGAATCCCGAGAGATGTGATCAGCATCACCTCAACGTGTGCCCCAACGCACGCCCCGTGAAGCAGAAGGCAAGGAGGCAGTCTGCAGAGAAACAGGCTTTCATCGTTCAAGAGACCCGGAAACTGGAGGCGGGAGGGGTCATCCACGAGGTCCGCTACCCCGCTTGGCTGGCTAATCCCGTTGTCGTGCCAAAGAAGGGGGAAAGGAGCGCATGTGTGTCGACTTCACCAACCTCAACAAAGCCTGCCCACAGGACCCATTTCCGCTCCCGCGCATTGACCAGATAGTCGACTCCACCGCAGAATGTGACCTGTTGTGCTTCCTGGATGCCTTCTCGGGCTATCACCTGATCAAGATGGCGGTGGAAGACGTGGAGAAGACGGACTTCCTAACCCCGTGTGGGGTGTACTGCTGTACGTGCATGCCATTTGGATTGCGAAACGCAGGCGCAACCTTTCAGCGGCTGATGCACATCGCCTTAAGCCTGTAGCTCGGGAGGAACGCTGAGGCTTACGTCGATGACATCATGGTGAAGTCTCGAGAGGCAAAAACGACCTGGAGGAAACCTTTGCGAGCCTCGATGAAGTGGATCTATGGCTCAACCCGGAGAAGTGCGTGTTCAGAGTCCCCTCAGGCAAGCTCCTGGGTTTCCTCGTGTCCCACAGGGGCATTGAGGCCAACCCGGAGAAGGTCAAGGCGGTGGAGGCCATGAGCCCGCCAACAACCCTCAGAGAAATGCAGAAGCTCACCGGGCGCGTGACTGCGCTGGGGCGCTTCATCTCCAAGCTGGGGAACGAGCGCTGCCCTTCTTCAAGCTGATGAAGAAGAAAGGCCCCTTTGAATGGACTGAAGAGGCCGACAAGGCGTTCCAGGAACTCAAGAGGTACCTCACCAGACCATCGGTGATGGTGGCCCCTCGCCCTCAGGAGCCTCTGGTGCTCTACCTTGCAGCCACGCCGTACTCCGCCAGCGCGGCTCTGGTGGCGGTCAGGGAGGAGCGCCGGGCTAAGGCCGCATCAACTGACCAGGCTGAAGCAGAGCGAGGCCAGGAGGGCCTCGCGAGGACCACGACCACGGACAGAGGGGAGCGGCTGCAGCAGGAGGGCGCACCCGAAGCAGGGAAGGCCCCTTTGGACGGCCAAGAGCTTGGGGCTCCGTCGCCTTAGGAGACGCCTCGACCCCAGGAAGACGAGAGCTGCGTCAGCACCCTCGATCTTGTCGAGCATCCTGTATATATCGTTAGCACAGTGCTACGGGACGCGAGGGCGCGGTACCCCATGCCTCAAAAGCTCCTCCTCGTGTTATTGGTGGCCTCACGCAAGTTGCAGCACTACTTCCAAGGCCACCCCATCAAGGTCATCTCGGCATACCCCTTGGAGAGGATACTCAGGAGCCCCAACTCAGCTGGGAGGGTCGCTGAATGGAACATTGAACTACAAGCATTTCAGCTGGAATTCAGTACAACCAGAGTCATCAAGGGAGCCGCACTTGCAGATTTCATGGCAGAATGGACGGAAGCACTGGGTCTCGAGGTAGGCGAAGACCGATCACTCTCCCCAGGAAGTGAGGCACCGGACGGCTGGGTCATGTACTTCGATGGGGCGTTCTCCCGGCACGGCGCGGGAGCTGGAGCGGTGCTCGTATCCCCTACTCAGGACAAGCTCTACTACGCCGTGCAACTCTGCTTCCAGCACGGAGAGAAGGTCTCCAACAACATAGCAGAGTACGAAGGCCTGATAGCGAGCTTGAAAGTTGCGATCGCCCTGGGGGTAAAGCGCCTCACCATCAAGGGGGATTCACTGCTCCTCGTCAACTTCTCCAACAAGGTATACGAGCCAAAGGACGAGCACATGGAGGCCTACCTCGCTGAAGTTCGCTGGATGGAGAAACAGTTCTGGGGGATGGAGTTGCAGCATGTGCCTCGCGGGACCAATCAGAAGGCTGAAAACATCGCCAGGAGGGCGTCTAGGCGGCTGCCGCAGGAACCTGGCGTCTTCGAGGAGCGGCTCTTCAAACCCTCGGCGGTACCATCGCTGTCGGGCACGGCGCAACCAAGGGAGGAGCTTCCTCAGCCACCAGCCTCGGGAGCTCCGGTCTGTAGCCCGGCCTCGGGGGCACGCCTGCTCCTGGCGCTGGAGCCTCCGGAGGGATGTTGGATCCTGGAGCTCAAGGACTACCTGACGCAAGGGGCACTGCCGGAGAATGAGGAGGATGCGGAGCGTGTGGCACGGCAGGCCACGGCTTATTGCATCCAGGATGGCGAGCTCTACAGGAAGCGAATGAACGACGTGTCCCTGCGTTGCATCTCCAGGGAGCAAGGAAGGGAACTATTGGCCGACATACACAGCGGAGACTGCGGGCACCACTCGTCGTCACGAACCCTAGTCGGCAAGGCGTTCCGCAGCGGGTTCTATTGGCCCACAACACTCATCTACGCCGTTGAGCTAGTGAAGGCTTGCGAGGCCTGCCAGTTTAACGCAAGACAGATCCATCAGCCCGCAGGGGGTCTACAGACCATACCCCTCTCATGGCCGTTCGCAGTTTGGCGGTTGGACATTCTGGGCCCATTCCCTTGGGCGCTAGGGGGCTATTGCTACCTCTACGTCGTTGTGGACAAATTCACCAAGTGGGCCGAGGTGGAGGCCGTCCGCACGATCCCGGCAGGCTCGACAGTCAAGTTCATCAAGGGCCTCGTGAGCCGGTTCGGGGTGCCTAACCGCATCATCACCGACAACGGTTCATAGTTTACCAGTAATCTTTTTAAAACGTATTGTGCTATCCTTGGAACGCAGATATGCTACGCTTCGGTAGCACACCCCCGGAGCAATGGCCAGGAAGAACGAGCCAACACGGAGGTCCTGAGGGGCCTCAAAGCCAGGACCTTCGAAAAGAAGCTGGAAGCCTGCGGCAGGGGCTGGTACGACGAGCTTCAGTCCATGTTGTGGTCCATCCGCACGATAGCGACCAAGACGACTGGCGAGACCCCGTTCTTCCTCGTCTACGGAGCAGAGGCTGTTCTCCCTCACGAGGTCAGGCGTCACTCCGCACGGGTCCTGGCATTCGACGAGGCTCAGCAGGACACCATGCGGGGGACAGATCTCATACTGGGGGTGGAACGCCGCTGAGAAGTCGTGCTGCGAGCAGCAAGGTATCAACAGGCGCTACGACGATACCACTGTCGCAACATCCGCCCCAGGACCCTCGAGGTAGGGGATCTCGTGCTCAGGCAGGTTCTCTCTAGGGAGGGGCTACACAAGCTCTCTCCCATGTGGGAGGGCTCGTCCAAGGTTGTTCATGTTTCCAGGCCTGGCTCCGCGCGCTTGCAGACTCCGGAGGTAGTACCCATCCAGAACGCGTGGAACATCCAGCATCTCCGGAAGTTCTACCTCTGAGCGAGGCCTAGCGCCAAGGAAAGGCCCGGTGCCTGTGAAGAAGGCCAATGCCTGTGAAGCTATCGCGTTTCGGGAAAGGCCCGGTGCCTATGAAGAAGGCCAATGCCTATGAAGCTATCGCGTTTTGGGAAAGGCCCGGTGCCTGTAAATAAGGCTAATGCCTGTGAAGCTATCGCGTTTTGGGAAAGGCCCGGTGCCTGTGAAGAAGGCAGACGCCTGTGAAGCTCGCCGCCCGTGACACTCTCGCGTAATAATGAGTGGGGCTCTACACGCCCCGGAGTCTCCGGAGTGCCGCCCTTGGGCCTCGGGGGCTCCCGACCACGCCCAGTGGCAGCACTTAGCTCCGCGCTGGTGAGAAGATGTCGAAGACTAGAATAGGTTCATTTGCTTTCTGCAGTTGGCGTGTTTTTTCCCGTTTGAAGTCTTATTGGAGTTTTTGGCGTTCCTGGCTTGTGGCTCTCTGTCTTTTTCATCTACTCGCCTCGTTTTCTCTTGCACAAGTCTCGCAAGGGGTGATCGCGGGCGCCCTCGCAGGCGTTTCCTGCCCCGATCGTCTACAGTTTTCCTGCCTAAGTCCTCTGCGGGAGCGCCCCTCCCGGTCCATGCCTCACGGGCATCGCGACACGAATGCAGGGCCTGGGCTGATCGCCCCAGCTGCCGGGTCAAAGGTCGGCCCTCTAACTGATCCTTGCAGGGCATGAAGCTCGCGACAGGGCCTCAGCCTCGGGAGTCGAGGGTCGCGTCAAGCTACACCAAGCTCAAATAACTCCCACACCTGGGCACGCATCACAGAAACATACCACGGAGGTGGCAAAAGCAACACGACAGTTGACAACAACAGTTTTAACACGCCCCCACGGGGCCCTGTACTACCTTCTTCTTATGCAGGAAAGGAAGGAAACAAAATGGGAGCGACCTGCCCTACACCAACCTACCGCAAAGGCTCGGGCTGCTCCTGGGGCTCAGGCGGACGCCCCCTCTCGCTTCACCGGGGCGAGGCGGTGGGAGGACCCGCTTCCTTCACCCAGGCGGGCGCGACGGCGCTGGGGCTGGTCGCGGCCACCACTGGAGGAGCGGCTGCCTGAGGAAGAGTCGCCGAAACTTGGCGAGCCCCGGCCACCACCACCAGCTCGCCTGGCACCGTCTCCACCCTGGTCGGTGCCAGGACTGGGCAGGCGGCTGTGGTCACCATCTTCGGGGCAGCACCCAGCGCGGTGACCATCTTCCCCAAACACCCTCACGTAGAGGGTGGCGTCGCTGTCAAACTTGAAGTGCAGGGTGCACCGCTGACTCAGGCCACGCGCGCGGACAAACGTTTGCCAGCCACGTGTCAGGGCCCCGTTTCCACAAGGGGAGACCTCAAGCGAAACCCAGGAGGCCCTGCTGCAACAACCATCAGCCTGGAGCCAGAAGCCGCACCGGGCGCTGGCCTACAGCTCGCCAATGAAGAAGCGGGGGAGCTGGAGCCAGGTGTTGGTCGGGTCCGCCGACCACACGACGAACTCCGGCAGCACCTCCGCCGAGTGAAAGCGCGGCCTGGGGGGCGCGCAGTCATGGCCTGCCTCCCCTTGGCAGCCGAGCGCTCACCACCATGCGGGGAACCACCCCTGTGGCCTCGGGAAGCCGCAACAGGGACCGCGGGATACTTGCGAGGACGACCCCGGCCGCGCTTGGCCGGGGAGGAGTCGGGCCCTGCCCGGCAGGCCTTTCCCTTCTCTGCGGCTGAGAACCTCTTCGGAGCCATGAGAGTGGCGAGTGGCCAAGGAGGAGAAGAAGAGAAGCAGGAAGGGGCGGACTGGCGGAGCTCACGCGACCCCGTACTTATAGCCGGAGAAGACCAACCACCGAGCACCATGATCGCAAGTAGTCATGACCCATACCTCTGCATGCAGGGACTTGTCAAGTCGCGCAGTTGCCAAGGCATCATGGGGAAGCGCAGATGCCCACGTCCAATCAACCGCCACGCGGCGCCCAAGGCCACAGGCTATTAGGGCCCGCGGCGCTTCGCGCTTGCCCCTTCGCTTCTTTGCTAAGCCAAGCCCGCGCGCGCCTTGGGCCCGGGGGCTACTGTCGGCGTTCTGGGAACGGGGGTCCCCAGACTTGCCTGCCTGTGGCCTGCGGCGTGGCTCATGTGGGGGCCCAGCGTGGCCCATCTTCATCAACACAAGCTCAAGACCATCGCGAGGGGCCAAGCCTCGCGGGGCGGACGACAGAGAGCTTCCTCAAGTACGTCCTCATCAGGCAGGGCTCGCGAGGAGGCGGAGAGATCAATGAAAGGGTACCTCGCGAGGATCCCGGGACGCAAGCCATGACGATCAAGGCCAGGCGGGCGCCGGCCCGGGCAGAGTCCTTGTTTCCTCTTTGGTGCAAAGGGGGCAAGCACGGGCCAAGGTATAAGGCAAAGGTTACCATTCCAGTGCAACGAGACCAAGACCAGCCGGACGGCCAGACGGAGGTCACAGTGGAGCCCAAGACGGCGTCACCACCAGAGCTTTTGGCAGCCGAAGACCACTTTTGGTCAGGATAACTTGTACTAGATGTTCCCCTTCAAAATGGCCAATTGTTGGCGCCCTTCCCGCTCAATTATTTCGGGAAGAGGCCCAGGGACTCTATAAATAGAGCTAGCCACCACAGAGTAGAGGGGAGAGAGATCTAGAAATCTGGAGACCAAGTAGAACTCATCGCATCAGCTCAAGAACACCCCTCGTGAGGCTGTTCTTCCTTTGTATTGTTCATCATCAGCCCGCGAGGCAATCCACCACACCACACACTGGAGTAGGGTATTACACCACAATGGTGGCCCAAACCAGTATAAATCTCGTGTCCCTTGTGTTGTTCATCGTTTTCATCTTAGCTCGCACAAGAGGATCGGACGTAGAACGGTAGAGGAGAGATCTCCGCGCGCACCCCAGTGTTTGAACCTCAAGGGTCTGCCGGAACCTGAAATCCGACAGCGTCCCCACTTCCACACTACATGGCCAAGGTGTGGGCGAACGGCCCGCCGGGGGAGCCCAAAGGCACGACCGACGCCGTCAAGGTGGAAATGGAGGTGACAAGCAGCAAGGATCCCGGCGACGTCGACGTGCAGGAGCTGACCTTCTTGACAGTTCCGCCCAAGCTGCTGGCCGGGGCTAAGCTTGTGTCCCTGCACATTCAGATTGACAAGCTCACGTCCTAAATGTTTCTACAGTGCCTTCTGTTTATCTTAGTAATATGCTAATATAGGGATTACCTTGGTCTACTGTAGCTTAAGAAATGGTGGCTTTTGGTGGCGATGCAGCAATTACTTCGACATCAAATCAGTAGTTTAATGCGTCTGAAAAAAAGACTAGCCTAGAGCTCGCCATGCGGCTATTCCTGTCGAACGCCCCATTAACCGTAAGATATGTATACGACGGTGCCAGATATTGCATGTACACAGCAGTACTCCCTCCTTTTCGGTTTATAGGGCTTAATTCAAAAATCTCACCAACCAAGATGGTGAGTGGTGAAATATTTTTTGTAGTTTGCAAAAGCACCTAATTAATGCTCTTGTTTTTCTCAAAAAATTATGTTTATCAATGCATTAATTGCAATGCATGCATGCATAAAGTACATGCATTGGTCAATTTTCTCTTAATACTTGCATGCAATGATTTAATGCACCTTGGAATCTGAACATGTGTTGGGGAACAACCAAATTGAGCCTTGTAAAACGGAAAGACTAAAATTTGAGATAAGCCCTATAAAACCGGAAAGGAGGGAGTATAAAAAGAAGTACTCCATCCGGGAATAGTGCCGCACTTCGAAACTAGAACCGTCAATAAATTTTGAGCTTGCGTCTCATCACATTCCAAATTACTCCACGCTATATTGAATTGCAAACATGTTCACACCGATCACAACCTAAACAGTTTCCCACTTAGGAGCGTATTAGTACCACGCTATATTGAATTGCAAACCTGTTCACACCGATCACAACCTAAACAGTTTCCCATTTAGGAGCGTATTAGTACTCGGTTATAAATACTAGTATGCCAAGATGACTGCACATTCCTCCTCAACTCCTCATCCACAAAAACAAACAAGTCATTCAGCATCCTTCCTTTGCATCTGCCATGGCCAGCGTGAGTTCTGGGTCGAGAGATTGCCACCAGGGAGAGGCGAGCATGGAAGCGGAAGCACAAGAGATGTCCTACCTTGCTGCGAGAGCAGCCGACATGTCCCGCCGCGCGGAAGTAGCAGCAGAGAGGTCCCGCCCCGCCGTCGATGCAGCAGACTAGTCCAGCCGCGCCGCGGAAGCAGAAGAGATGTCCTACCGCGCCACGAATGCAACAAAGATGTCCCGCCGCGCCGCCGCGGCCTGGGAAAATTTCTCGCGGGCAGGAGACGACTGTTACAGGCGCATGCATGCGATCGTCCATAGCCAGATGGATCAGATCTCTGGCTGGGCGAGGTTGCAGGACGACATGAAAGCCTCGTTTGAACAGGCTACCGGCGTCATCCGGCAACTAAGGGATGGCAATGAGAGGCTTCGGGCCGAGCGCGACCTGCTGAGGGAGAAGATCGTCCGAAGTGCAGACCAGCAGGAGGAGACCAGTGCCTTGTTGAAGAGGAACTGCGTCATCGTCAAGAAACTTATGGACGAGAATGACATGCTCCCCAACGAGCGCCAAAGGCTGGTGGAGGAATCCGTGGATGTTCCCAAGCAGCGTCTTGAGGACACGAAAGAGCTCATCGCCGCTAGCCGCGAAGACTAGTTCCGCGGCCTGCAGCAACGCATCAAGAAAGTAGAGGTCAGCGAGCCAGATCCTTGTCTTCCTTCTTCTTTTGCCCTTGTGTATTTTGGGCATAGCCACTTGTGGCTTTTTTAATTATCTTTATAATTATGTAAGACAATTAATCGTCCTTATCTTTCTGTGGAAGATCAATGTTGCAAGGCTGGAATGAAGAAAACTCTTGCTGTAGCGACCCTGGCGTTGTTGTTCTTCTAGTTGCTGTTGGGCTTCCTTCAGTTTCCTGGTTTCTTTTGATGTAATAATTGGTTTAGGATGTGGATTGTATTGTCGGTTGTGAAATGTTGGGTTCTAGCACGGATGTTTGGCCTTTGTTGGCCTCTTGGGATGTTGCGATTTCAATCTGGTAGCTTTTAGTCCTTCGTGTTAGGCTGGAGTTGTGCTGAACTTCTTGTGAATTGTGGTGATTTTCAGTAATGAAAATCGGAAGGGGCAAGCCCTTCTTTGATAAAAAAATTAATCGTCCTTATATATTCATTAGTCTTGCTATAAGTCGCAGTAGATGCTATATAGGTCCGTCGGATCTTACATCAAGATCCGTGCTTTCAGATTTTCTTTTTTCTCTCTTAAATCTCAGTCGAGTGAGACATAGCCACGCCATTAAACAGAGGCTCGGGCACCATTAATGGAGACCTTGGGAGGGAGGTGGACGGCAGATGGAGGTCAAAGGGCTCTCCTCCCGATAAGTACGCGCAGGGGTCTGATCGCACGCCTCTCGTACTCAAATAGCTACCCTGCACGGCGCCTCCTAGCTAATAAAAAATGGGGACGCGTGGCGGCACGTAAATGGTACTAGTAAGTAGAACGCCCATGGTTTCAATAATACTTGTGTTTCCGATTGTAACGTGACAACACTTGTTCCAAAATGACTTTGTTGATTGTTAATGTGTGCACCTTCGCAAATCGGACTGCAAATTTACCACAGCATGTTGGTGCCATGTCATGGCACCAAGCCAAGTTTCATTATTTTCATGCGTGTTTTGGATTTACAGGAATTAAAAAACTAAGCTTCTCAATGTTTCCAACCCAGCCACGATGCCCAGAATTTTGAATTTCATTCCCATTTCTTGCATGGAACCTAGAAATTTACCCGAGGACACACATGTGATTTTTCAACCAACTCTGGTGCACTGGAACATGTGCTTGTATTTCAAATTTGAATTATGCACACAAAGGTGACACGTTCCCTCCCAGAACCATGAGCCTTCTTGAGAGAAGCTCCGATTTGAAGAAGCTTATACCAAAATTTGTTCCTATTCGGCCAATTTTTTTTACCACGGCATGGTACTACCATGACATGACACTATGCCAATTTACACGATTTTAAAACCAAGTTTCTCAATATTCTTGACCAAGCCACGATGCCCAGATGTTTGAATTTTATTCTCATTTTTTGCATGGGACCTACTCCCTCCTTCCATTTATATAGCGCCTAATGTGTTTTTCAAGACAACCTTTGACTATTGACAAGATTAATAGCACATGAGATGTATACTATGAAAATTATATTATTGGAAGCTCCTTTGACATACAAATTTGAAGGTATGCTTTGTGTAAGTTGCTTGTCATATATTATTGCTCTAACGTTGGTCAAAGTTTGCCTCGAAAAATGCATTAGGACCTATATAGATGGAAGGAGGGAGTAGAAATTCACCCGAGGACACAAATGTGATTTTTCAACCAACTTTGGTGCACGGGAGCATGTGCTTGTAGTTCAAATTTGAATTATGCACATTAAATGACCAAAAACTCAATTAATGTGTAAATAAGGCCAAACGAAGCTGGAATAATTCCAAAATTTAACAGGGCACTCATGTAGTTCTATGTTGCCTTTGTAAATAAACTCAAGAGGGACAACGTATATCGTTTCGCACTCAACGGTGGCACGTTCCCTCTTAGAACAATGAGCCTTCTTGAGAGAAGCTTTGGTTTGCAAGAAGCTTATACCAAAATCTGTTCCTATTCGGCCAATTTTTTTACCACAATATGGTTGTACCATGACATGACATCCATGCCAAGTTTCATGATTTTCAGACGTGTTTTGGATTTACAAGAATTTTAAAACCAAGTTTCTCAATGTTCTCGGCTGAGCCACGATGCCCAGATGTTTTATTTTTATTCTCATTTCTTGCATGGGACCTAGAAATTCACCCGAGGACACAAATGTGATTTTTCAACCAACTTTGGTGCACGAGAGCATGTGCTTGTAGTTCAAATTTGACTTATGCACATTAAATGACCAGAAACTCAATTAATGTATAAAAAACAACAAACAAACCCGGAATAATTCCAAAATTTAATAAGGCACTAATGTAGTTCTATGTTGCCTTTGTTAAGAAACTCAAGGGGGCAGCGTATATCGTTTCACACTCAAAGGTGGCACGTTCCCTCTTAGAACCACGAGCTTCCAAATCGGCCCAATTTTTTACCACAACATGTTAGTGCCATGACATGACACCATGCCAAGTTTCATGATTTCCAGGCGAGTTTTGGATTTACATGAATTTAAAATCAAAGTTTCTCGATGTTCTCGGCCGAGTCATGACGCCAAGATGTTTGAATTTCATTCTCATTTCTTCCATGGGACCTAGAAATTCAACCAAGGACACACATGTGATTTTTCAACCCACTTTGGTGCACCGGAGCATGTGCATGCAATTCATATTTAGATTATGCACATTAAAAGTCCAGAAACTCAATTAATGTATAAAAAGGCCAAATTAACCCGAAATAATTCCAAAATTTAACAGGGCACTCATATAGTTCTATGTTGCCTCTGTAAACAAAATCAGGGGGAGGCAGCGTATATCGTTTCGCACACAAAGGTGACACGTTCCCTCTCGGAACCACGAGGCCTGTTGAGAGAATCTCCGGTTTTGCAAAAGGCTTATACCAAAACTTGTCCCAATTCAGCCAAAAATTATACGTATGAAAACAGGGTTTAGATTATCCCAAACATCTCGCTACCTAGACAAATAATGTACTATGATTTGAATTCAACATAAAATGGATACAAATATTTGAATTGGAGAGGGTATGGTACATGTAGTTCATAGTGAAATATGATTACTGCTATATGTATGTTTTTTGTTATCAAGATAATATTTAAATTATTGTATAACTTGACAAAAATCGTATTCAAATAAGGAAAATTGATTCAAATTTAGTCCATATGGTAGACGGCAATATATATGTTCACATGGTGGAGTAAAATGTTCATATATGATGGAAGATCAAAATGTACGACTACATCAATTATAAACCGCAAGGTCACCTAACGATATATTCGAATTCAACATAACGTGGATTAAAAAAATTGAAATTCGAGATCATGGCATTTGTAATCATATAGAAAGGGACATTACTCTTTCTTTGGTGGGAATTGATTTGTTTTTTGTTGTTTTTGAGGGAAGTGCGAATCGATTTGGTACTGTGCAGGGTAATCCTGTTCTCCCGATTTTTTTACAATTTTGTTGTAGTTTTTTCAATGGCATCTATAGGAATATAGTAAAAGGGTACATGACTCTCTTGTGTCTTGTATGAATTGTTTTTTTACACGTTAAGTTTGTTCTGCCGAACAAGGAATTCGCACCTTGTTATCCCGAAATTTTCAAGCTCGAGTATCTTTTGTCTCTCCTGCTTTGAAACTCCCGCTTCTTTAACCCACGCCGCGCCTTGTTATCCCGAAATTTGGACACGTGAGAGAACTCCCTCCTCATCCGAAATCGCTCCTGCAGGCCAGACACGCGAAATCCCCCTTCTACCCCTCAGCCGGAAATGAAGCTCCACGACGCGGTGTCAAAACCGGTGGGGGTACGCTGGTAACTTACCCTACATTTCGGACAAGCGCGTCCCTAAGCTTTGCTCCCCCCTCCCCCTTCGCCCCCTATTCATACACCGAGGCCGCCAAAACCCACGAAACCCCACACTCCTCCATTGGCCTTCCGACCACCGCCCAGCCGGAGACTCTTCCCCGACTACGTCGTCCACCGCAACTTCTCGCCGTCCCTCATCCACCGCACCGGATGAGGATCCGTTGTCAATCTCATCGTCCCGCCGGATCAGCCGCCCTTTCCTCCACCTCCAAGGAGCTGCCCCGACGTTTGCCTCGTCTAGCGCGCCACCTCAATCCCCACAGCGCCGTCTTGACCTGCCCCACCGGAACCGCAACACCCTCACCAATTCCTCCGATGAAGTCGAGGCCAACTCGGTGCCACCAAGGAGGTTCTGCACTCACCGCTGCATTTTATCTTTTATTCGATCTCACGGGGCTGCCGGTGCTCGATACCGAGAAAACATGGCGTGTCTCCACCGACGGCACCGTCTCCGGACACATCATCCATGACGACTCTCCCCCATGTCGTTTCTTCCTCGGCGGCGACTTCCACAACGGCACTAGCTGCAGCTCCTCCGGCTCTCGCTCGCAATGCGGTTCTGTTCTTGCTGTCGGTCGCGCTGCTGCACTGCTCCTGCTTTCGTTCGTGTTGCTGCTCTGCTCTTGCTCTTGCTTGCGCTGCTACTGCTACATGACCTACTGCAGCTACAGGAGTTGCTGCTTTAGCACTCGCTCGCTGTGCTACTGCATGACTTGCTCTCTACTAGTGTGTTCCCTGCTCGAGCGTCTGCTAATTTACATCACTGCTTCTCTGCTACTAGTGCTCGAACTCCCTAAACATCTATTGCAATGCTCTGTTACTAGTTCAATCAGTTTCGACAGTAAAATTCAGTTTCCACTATGAAGTTCATTTTCTTCAATTAAGTTCAGAGTGAACAGTACTTACAGCATCTGTCGGAGCGGCCGTGGCGCGGCTGATGCGTTTTACATCTAGCACTTTTTGGTGATGTATTTTACATCATCTATTGCAGATGTTATTAGGGTCCCACTTCAGATTAACATTGTCTATCTTGTCATGCTTCAGCCTCCTCGCCGTACACCTTAGCGGAGCTGCTCCAACGATGGAACCGTCCATCACAGCAGAGCAGTACCCTCGGCGCCGTTTCCAGAGGCCTCGGATCTTCTTCCCCGCCTCTTACAGTCACACCAGCATCATCACCATCCTCCACGTCCAACCCGATGATGCTGAGGTCCACAAGGCTATGCCAATGAGGTTGTAGACTCGTCGCATCACTTTGTTTCTCCATTCCTCTGTTCTTCCAATTCATGCGAGCCAAACACCCAGGTTGACTGAAATCCTATGTTTCCAAATGCTCTGTTTTGCACATGCATTCCTATCCTATTCCTATGTTTTTCCTATCCCTGCGTTTATAGAATCCTCCAATTATAAGGATCCTTTACAGATTTACTTCATTTTCAGATAGGCATCAAAGAAAACTCTGTGTGTTATGTCCTGCTCCTGCCGTGCCGTCATCCACCCCACCTGAGGTGCACCATCAACAGAAGCGTTCACTGCAGCAGAGATCCGCCCTGCAGACTTCCTTTCGCCGCCTCAGATCATCTTCCCCGTTGCCGGCAGCCACGCCAACTGCATTACCATCATCGACTGAGCAGATGAACCTGAGGACTGCACTGTTCCGGAAGAGAGGTCGCAGTCTTTCGCATTTGCTTACATTATACATCAGTTATTATTACCTGCCACTTCATCGTTCAATCTTGAGTTTTGAATTGCCCATGGGTCTCATATCGAGCCAGCAACGAATAGTATCTTTCTACTATCTGGTTCATCTGGGGTCTTCTATGTGGTTCATGTTGGGTGGGAAACAAACAATAGATGATCCATTGTCTATGTTTTTAAACTGAAGCTATAATCTTCCTGCTTTGGATCCATCCACTCGTTTGCTACCATCAGTCTTGATTTTTGCATGCACCCCTTAGGCCTTACAAAATCTAACTATAATTTTTATTATGCATGTCAGATATTGTACACAATCGTACTGAACATGTAGAGAAAAAGAGAAGACCGTTGCGTGCGAGTATAATGTCATGCAGACGCCGCTCCATGGTGGGCGAAGTGCCCCCCCCTCCTGCATTTCCAGATTGTATTCCATAGGAAGATAATTGTTCAAATGGAGATTCAGAAGGACCCGACCATGCCTGTTTACCACCTGAGGTGTTTGCTCTACCCTGGCATGCTGATGTTGGTCATATCATGCATATGGCGCCTTGCATTGCTTACATTATACATCTTATATGTCATCAGCTTAGTTTATATTTGCTTTGTGTGAATGCCACCTGTTTTGCTTCTATATCATACTCCCACCATTCCTAAATATTTGTCTTTTTAGAGATTTCAACAAGTGACTACATAAGGAACAAAATGACTAAATCTACACTCTAAAATATGTCTATATACATCGGTATGTGGTAGTCCATTTGAAATCTCTAAAAAGAAAAATATTTAGGAATGGAGGGAGTATATGGGAATTATGCAATGCCATCTTCTTTAGCCAGGCATCATATACGTGAATCATGCAATGCCATCCTGTTTAGCCAGTCATCGTATATGTGAACTGTATCGTGCCATATTTTTTTCCATAATGTATTCCATTTGTCAACAATGTTTATACATTCATCTACTCTTCCTGTGCATCAGCCATTTGAGTCGGTCATGGGAAAATCTGGAGTGAAACAAGGTCTTCTGAGCAGTCAGTGCTACCTGTCAATGCAGATTTCTTGCTGGTTACAGATAGCTCCTCAGAGGAGGATTCAGAGAGAGATGACCGGTCGTATCCCCCCCCCCCCCGAGGTGCATGCTCTAACTTGGCTGGGTTATATTGCTCATATCATGCATATGGTGTCTTGCATTACCATGCCATCTGCTTAGATTAGACATGCTTTGTGTGAATGCCTCATGTTTGCTTTCTATATCAGATATGTGAATTATGCAATGCCATGTTTTTCAGCCAGTTATCATATATGTGAATTATGCACCGCCATGGAGCCAGGCATCATATATGTGAATTATCTCATGCCATCTTTTTTTCATTACGTATTCCATTTGTCGACAATCTGTGTATATTGAACTACTCTTCATGTGTATCAGCCATTTGAGCAGGTTATGGAAAAATTTGGAGTGAAAACAAGGTCTTCAGAGCAGGCAATGGTACCTGTTGAAGCATATATCTCGATGGTTACAGGGAGCTCCTCAGAGGAGGATTCAGAGACAGATGACCAGTCCTATATCCCACCTGAGGTGTATGCTCTAAGTTGCAATGTTTATATTTCTCATATGATGCATATGGTGTCTTGCATCGCTTAGTTTAGACATCATATGCACAATATTAAATTCTATCTGCTTAGTTTAGAGATCATACATGCGAGTGCCAGCTGCTTAGTATATGAATCAATTATGTCAATTATATCATGCCATCTTGTATACTTAGACAACATGTATGTGAATTATTTCACCCCAACCTATTTTAGAAAGACATCATATAGCTTTGTCATGTCATCCTGTTTAGGTACTCATCATATGTTGAATTATGCCATCATATCATGTTAAGTTATCCATCATATATCTGAAACTGTGTCATGCTATCATGTTTAGTTAGGCATCATATATGTGAAATTGTGTCATGCTGTCCTGTTTGGTTAGACAACATATATGTGAATTACCACATCTGTCTATCATACAATGTCTGTACGTTCAATTTCTTTTCTTGTTTATCAGCCATTTGAATTGGAGGGGGTGATGGCAATATCTAAGGGAGCAAAAACCCGTTCTTCACAAAAGACAGTGCTACCCGTCTATGCAGATAGAACCATGGTTGTACTGGCCCACAAACTAGCCCCACCACACATAATCGAGACTCTTCCAGATTGCACACTTACACCGTTGGGCAGAGAACCAGCTACAACCCATCTAACCGCAACCCCAGCGGATAGTAACCCACTTACAGTTGACAAAGCACCATGTCCACCACAGAGTACCCCCACACGAGCAGTTTGTAAAGCTACTGCAATGCCCAAAGCACAAAGACCACCACAGCTAACCCAAACTCCACGTTTAAAGCAGAAGAGCAACTGTTCTCATGTCAGATTCTGTAGCTATGGTCCATACTCCTTTGTTGTTGCATCACTGTATTTACTCATACCAGCTACTTTTGAATTTGAAGGATCCAATTGAAACTCCAATGGCGCAACAGGCATGTTTTAAACCTATTTATTTAACTGGATTGCTGTTCTAACTTCTTGCTCTATGTTGATTTCAGTTTAAGTTGTGTAAAACAGTTATGTTCTCATGTGATGCACATTACAAGTGCTGCCAATGTTGTGTAGTTTCTCACACTTATATTCTGTCTATGTTGCTGTGTCTTAAAAATATATGAGTTGAACTATGTCTCTTTCTTGATTATTGAACATAAACTAGAATGATATGGACAATACAGTGACCATAGTACATAGATATATGTTTGTTTCATGTTGTTATCCTGTCCACCTTACTACTGAACTGGTTTACCAAAATGAGTTTCGTATACTACAAGCTAAACCTGTGATGTGTCTGCTTGTTTCTCTTGTAGTATGCAAACCGAATATTGGATAAGAGCACCCCACTATGCAATGATAGAGAAAGTAATGCAGATAAGGTTCAAGATAGTGAGACAACCCTGTTGGTCTCCAAGAAAGGTGATAAAAACGATCTTGTAGATAGTGAGAAAACCCCACAGTCCTGCGTTGATGTAGTGTTCGAGTTACTGACCAGTACCGCTGGCACAAGCTCTTCGAACTCGCTGCCTGAATAAATTCGTCTTCTTCAGTCTCAGCTACAAGCTGAAAGGCATCAGTCAGTTGTGTTGTGGCAAGAAGCTGAAGGACTAAGGAAGTCCCTGCAGAATTTTGATGCGTACTTTCTTGTGCAACAGCAAGCGCTGGAGGATTTAAGCGCCAAACAAGAGAAAGTTAATAAGCTTGCTAAGCATCTTGCCAACATTATGGGTACCCAGGATATTGTTTCTTGAACTCTTCTGAAGTGGTTTCAGTTCTGGACTTGTTTTGCTGTGGCGTTTATATGCTGCTTTGTTCCCTATATTTGCACTGGTGGCGAACTTTGATGCCCAGTGGATGTAATATGTGTAATAGCCATGATAGCCTAGCATAAGTTGCTTGCTTATTTATTTCCTTGTTGTCTTGTTTATTTGTTTGCTTGTAGTCAGTGCAGTTCTTTTTCCGTGGTTTGCTAGTGGCTGCAATAACCTATTTTTTAAAACAAGGCCACAATAACCATGGGCTAATATTTACTGTAGTGACACTGGGCCTCCTACGGGCCGTAGAAACAGTGGGCCTTCTACGGGCCGTAGAAACAATGGGCCTTCTAAATGCCGTAGAAACAATGGGCTTTCTATGGGTCGTATCATCAATGGGCCTTATACGGTCCGTATGATCGATTGGCCAAACATGGGCCAATAACAGGCCGCATTATGGCCATAAACGGGCTAGAGTTGGAATCATCCGTTCATGGGCCGGCCATAATGGGCCATCATTAATAGGTCGTATTTGATGATGCTATGAAAACGGCCCAACGTATTAACGGACCACAAACAGGCCGACTGTAACCACGGGCTGAATTTGGCCCACAAGCAGAAAATGACAGTAACGGGCCGTAAGTAAACGAATGCTGGAAATGAGCCCAAGAATAAATGGGCTCTGAGAAGGCCGAAAGATAACATGGGCTGGAAACGACCCAAAGGAATAACGGGCCGTTAATGGGTATAAAGTGATACACTGTTCATTACGGGCCAGTTTCACCACGGGCCGTTAATGGGTGTTAAGTGATACACTGTTCATTACGGGCCAGTTTCACCATGGCCGTTAATAGGCCAAGAGTTACATAGGGCCTCATATGGGCCGAAAGACGTCATGGGCCATACATGGGCCAGAAGTGAAAACGGGTTGCAATCATATTGGATGGCCCAGATGACGCTACTGGGCCTAATTCGGATAGGGTGTAACGGGCCTTGGGTTAGCGGGCTGTAAATGGGATATATGCGAACATGACGTTAACAAGCTTTCCATGGGCCGGCCCGCCACCTTTTGACCAAGTCAAACGGGCCGGCCTTTTCATAGGAATGGGCCTCTGTTGGGCCATGCCACGTGTCGACGTATCATAGGCTCCTTCTGCCCAATGAGTGGATGACATCTGTCCCAACGATGAGCTGACACGTGTTTCCTCCAGCCAATGATGATTTTACACGTGGAAAATCCCCATTGATCGCGGTTGTTAACGGGTTATCGGATCAAAAACCCGACCCGATAGCTTAACGGCGTTCCATTAGGGTGGATGCCACGTGTCGGTCACCCTTGACGAAAGCACTTCTGTGACGCGCGATTTATCGTCATGGAAGTGCACACTTCCGTGATGATAATTTTGGTAATGTCATGGAACACTTCTACGACAACACAGGTATGACTATCTTGATTCTGTCATAAAATCGTCATGGACGTACATGCATGACAAAAAACGCGACCTACTGTGACCAACACGTATCATCACGAAAGTGTATTTTTTTGTAGTGGGTATACTATGGAACCATCAAAGAGATTTGGGAGCTTGACTACGTGAAAGTTAAGGTGGCATTATTCAGGTGCGCATGGATCCATCTTGGTCAGGTAAAAATTGGTGAGTACAGGAAGACCTGTGTTAACAGGACAACGATGGCATATCACGCGGACCCATTCATTCTTGCCAGCGATGCTACCCAGATTTTCTTTGTGGAAGACCCCTTTCATAAGAACGGCCATTTAGCAATGCATGGGAAGAGAAGGGTACTGGGTGTCGACGATGTTGCCGATGAGGACGAGTACGATGGATTTGATGAGTTGCCAACCAAGGAATCACGCACCCGTACAACAGAGCAGCGTAAAATCATCAAAAAACCCAAGTTCATTTGGGGTCAACTTAATGATCTCAGTTCCCCCATGTACATGGGAATTAAGCTGTGAGACTAGTATTTATGCCTACCCTGCAACTTAAATCATTCAATTTAGAACTGTCGCGTGTACTGAATTTGTGAGTTATGCCCGGTTTTCTGTTGATGTAAGAACCGTTAATATGTTGACCTTGATATGCTATCAGCTCAGGCAATGAATATGAACTGTAATTCAAGTTTCCGAACCTGACCTAGTGGCCAGGGGCGTAGCTCTTGATCTGCTCCAGATGGCCAAACGAGTTGGCCCGCAGTACGAAGCCGCTGAATACGAAGACTTGTCCGGGGAGGAAGACATCACCCTGGACCGCATCGTTACCGATGATCGAAGGGGCCATCAAGCCTTACGGCGACGACATAGTGGAACTGTCAATGGAAGCACCAATGTCGGTACCAAAATCGGCGGATCTTGGGTAGGGGGTCCCGAACTGTGCGTCTAAGGCGGATGGTAACAGGAGGCAGGGGACACGATGTTTACCCAGGTTCGGGCCCTCTCGATGGAGGTAATACCCTACTTCCTGCTTGATTGATCTTGATGATTTGAGTAGTACAAGAGTTGATCTACCACGAGATCGTAGAGGCTAAACCCTAGAAGCTAGCCTATGGTATGATTGTTGTCGTCCTACGGACTAAACCCTCCGATTTATATAGACACCGGAGGGGTTACACAGAGTCGGTTACAAGGCAGGAGATCTGTATATCCGTATCGCCAAGCTTGCCTTCCACACCAAGGAGAGTCCCATCCGGACACGAGACGAAGTCTTCAATCTTGTATCTTCATAGTCCAATAGTCCGTCCAAAGGATATAGTCCGACTGTCCGGATACCCCCTAATCCTGGACTCCCTCAACTACACCCACATAATTAATATTCTAGATGATGCTCTCCAAGGCTTCAACATTAGAGGTGGCCACATGCAGATCAGGAAACAAAGGAACAAGAAGATGGGTTTCGTGCATAAAACTAACTTCTGCTGCATCCATGTCACAAAACCAAGCAAGAAGGATGGATTCTACATCCTCCATCTCATGATTGAGTTCAACACGAATCACCAAAAGCTTCGCATGACAAGAAGAAATGATGAACATATCCACAAGTTGCTAGAATCTCATGGAGAAGTGGATTATAAACTTAGAGGTGACTTCTTTCGCATCCAAAGGGACATTGCAATGATCATCACGAAAGAAGTCGTCGATGAGAAGGGGATGTTCCACCACGGCCCTATATCGCGAGCTGACGTCCGAACTCGCATAGGCATGCAACGTCAAGACCTCACGCCGTTCAGGAAGCTAGGGTCCATCCTCGATGATATGGAAGGATGGAACTTGTAGTGATTTACGATGCCGATGATGATGATATGTGTCGGTTGAACTTGTATACTTTCTGTAGCGATGAAACTTTGTGATGTCCACGATCCGTGCCGAACTTGCGTAACGCTACTTTGTTTGTTTGGGTACGATGACCTGCGTACCTCTAGTTAATTAGTTTGCGTACTGAATGTTGCATCTAGTTGCTAATTAACCCTTTATTTTTCGTGTTGCTCTAATATTTTTTTTCATATGACTGTACATCCTCTTGATGAACATGCATCTCTAACAGGTACCTAGTTTCTTGATGGCGAGATGGCGGTGCTATGTCGTGTACAAAGGGAAGGTTCTGGGGTGTACAACGAGTGGCCTGAGTGTCAGGCGCAAGTGAATGGGGTCTCGAGCGCTAACCATAAAGGCTTCAAAAGCAGACAAGAAGGAGAAGCTAGTTACTTGAGGTTCACCCTAGCGCGAGAGAGGACTCGTAACCGCCGCCTCATGTACTGCATAGTTCCGCTCTCACTCATAGTGATAGCTCTTCTCGCATATACCATTGTTTAGATGGATGATGTTGTAGTTGCAAGTATTCGAGACTTGAATGTATCGCTATTTTCGAGATGATGACGAGAAACCACTTTGTATTGGATGATGATTATGATGAGACTATTTGTATGTATATGCTATGATTACATTTGTGGTCTCGCAGCCATTTGTATGTGTATCATGATGACATTTGTATCTGCTAAAGATTCTTGTATAAAGCCTGTTCAAATACAAAACAAATATGCAGAAAAAAAACAAAAACTACTAAAATTAGCAGTAGCGAGTGGAGAAAAGTTAGCAGCAGCGCCAAAGTAGTAGTAGCGCGTCCCGGCAAAGCGCGCTAGAGCTATTAGCAACAACGAGCTTCCATGAAGTGCGCTGCTGCTACACTTGTATAGCAGTAGCACTGGTAAGCACACGCTACTGCTATGGGTTAGCTGTAGCGCCTTATTAGTAGCGCCTGTCCCCGCGCTACTGATATACCTAGAACCTGCGCTGCTGCTAGCATTTTCCCTAGTAGTGTAGTACTAGTCTATGATACTATATATGCACTATGAAGGTACGTACGTAGTATCATACACTAGTATCATATGCATGATACTATATATATATATATATGTGTGTATATATATATATATATATATATATATATATATATATATATATATATATATATGATACTCCCCACTATACAAGGCTGGCCATAGTGGTGGTATCATAGCCGACGATGTCATGCACTCGGAAATAGCAAGTATGCTGATGTGGCAAAGAATTAAATATATATAAAGAGGGTTAGAGTACCATATAGTATGTAGATACCGTATCATGTTAAATGCGATGCTAATTTTTGTCATGAATGGCAATAAATATGATCTATATATGATACTATACTCTATGTATTATACTATGCACTATAATTAATTAAAGGTAGTATCATACACTAGTATCATATGTACTATATATTCATGATACTAGTATATGACACTCTCCACTATAATCATGATTTCGTACTGTGGAAAAAATTTGGAGGCAAGACGATGAACTCATGTTTTCATTCGAACAAAAATATGATGTTAGGTAATGTAAATGTTTTCAAAGAGCACACGGTTCACTCACGAAAGCCGTGTGTCCACTAACCCGTGGCCGATGCACACCCCCACCCCTCTGCCACACGCGCGATCTGAGTCATGCGTTCTGATTGGCCAGAACCGAAACCCCACGGATCGTAGGTCTGCACCGTTGGATTCTCCTTGATCGAACGGCGATCCTCATCCCTTTCGACAACACATGTACATGTTTTCAAATATCCCCTCCCAAAAAATGTTTTCAAATAGCACACGGTTCACACACGAAAGCCGTGTGCCTACCTGGCCGTGCACACACGAAAGTCTTCGTTTCAAACGAAATTATTCTGTTTGTGCAAACAAGCGCTTAGAGGCAACTACTTGCATAGGCCTTTCCGCGCGCGCGATGACTGGGGATATTTTTCACCCTTTTCACTTAGGCCGCCAACACCCCCCCCCCCACCATCTGCCAGTGTTTCACTCAACTAGTCCACCCAATCTCCTTCGCCAGCTCCCCTCTCCCCCAGGTCCATAGCAGAACCCTCTCCTGCGCCGCCGTGCTCACCCCGGTCGTGTGCCCGCTCTTCGGCGTCAAGCCTACCTCCACTACCGTTCCCAACACGCGGCGGCCTGCGCCTCGCCGTCTTCGTTTGCTCGCCAGCCACCCTCGAGCATATCAATGCAGTAACCCTCGCCTTGCCTGTGGTCCGGCCGGGTTTGCATTAAGAAGCCTGTTAGTTACTGCTCTCCATCGCGGTGAGGCATATTTCCTCGCAATCCCTCTTCGAATTTCGTTCTGTATGTTCCCAAATTGGCTATAAGATAACGGAGAGCGTATATATGTTCATTATCTACCTTCCTTACTACATATAAGATGTATTTGTTCCAATAAGTTACTGCCTATTTACAGATCGCGGGCGCCCGAGTCACACAAATTTAACAAATTAACCGTACATTCTCTAAATTATTGCATGGCATGTCTAGAAAGCATGATACCAAGTTGTTAGTTTTATGCTTATCCTCATTTCCTGAGTTTTGCATGTGTTCTTTGTAGATGCCTAGTAGCAGCGACAACACTCATTCATGCATTGTATCTTCATCTGATTCGGACAACCCTAGGTCTTCAGCAGATTGTGAGGGATCAAGTAGTCTTGAACGGGATAGAGTTGCAGCAATTACCTTCGAGTCAGGACACGGAGGAACGCTCCAAGGAAGCCCACACACCAGCCTAAAGGTGTATACGAAGTAACCGAGATTGATTTAAAGTCTTGGGCTCCAACTAAAGCAGATAAAGCACGCATGAGGTTTAGGAGTGTGTGTGGATTTGTTGGCAGGGCAAGGCTCAACATTAATCTGCCGGGGTTTCGGAAGGCTGACACAGAAACACGGCGAAGGATAGTCTGGGATATCATGGATCACTTCAACATTCCAGAGCGGTGGAGAATGCAGGTGGAACACGCTGCACTAAAGAACTAGCGATTCTTGGAGAAACTAGAAGCACGTGTTGTACAAGAAGTACTTGAGTTAACGCAAGGACCCAATCCCCACATACCCCCAAATTAAAAAGGCATACTGGGAAGAATACAAAAGGGCCAGGGCAACTCCAGAGTTTGCTAAGAAGAATTTCAAGCAATTGGAACTTCAGAAGAAGAACATACACCCCCACCGTATGGGTGTGGCAGGATACTACGGCATGAAACTGATATGGGAACATGAGGACAAAGAAGTAGTAGCGGTGGGTGGGAATCCGGACTTTAGTGAAATCAGGGGTGAACGCGCCAGAGCCTACTTGCAAGCACGTGCAAAGAGGCATGATGATGGAACTTATTACTTTGAAAACGCACGTGACGCCAAACTGTATGAAGTGATGGTAGAGGCTTCCAAGATCCCTGGAAGGTTCTACAGGAACTCAGGGCCATGTGACATTCTGTCCGTTGCTCTGGACACAAAGGAGCCCCATGGTCGTGCAAGGGGTGTAGGTGTAAATGTCCCGCACAAGAGGGCTTTCACATACAACAAAGAAGAGAGGTCAGCATGAAAAAAGCGAGGAGTGAAATGAAGCAGAATGCATTGTTTGAAAAGTTGAAGAAGGAGATTTATCCGACTGTTCAAAAGGATGTTGAGGAGTCAATGATGATGCAGAAGACTCTAACACAGACAGATAGCCAGAAGATGGGAGGGGAGGCGGGCATGGATGATGCTGCTTATTGCGCGACAACACTGCATAATAGTAATTGTGCATCAGCTGACCCCAGCAACACTGAGACTGCAACTGCTCGTGATGATGCTATATCTGATCTATCTAGATTGAAAGACAGACTGAAGGGCATGCTTACACATTATGAAGGTACATTAAAATGTGCAACAGCCTGGGTTTACCCACCCTTCTTGGAAGATGGCCTCTTCTTGGACAATGTGCCATTGAAGCCGGGCTATGTGAAGTGCTACATGACTGAAGTAAAGCCTGGATTCAATGAATTTACCCTGAAGAATGCCCTAGGAGACTCGATGAGCAAAGGACCTTGGGAGAAACACTATTACACCACATCCTGTGGCCACGAAAGGAAATAGAGTTTATCGATGAGATTCCTAAAGCCCCGCCAAGTGCAACCACTGTCGCCCCTCAACCGGTGACGCTCTCCTTGCCACAGCAGCTCTCGCGGGCTGATGCATCAACCTGTGATCAGTCGGACTGACTTTGTGGCATACAGGCCATGTCATCCTCCACCCCGAAGCAGCCAGTGGCAAGGCCTACAATGCTGATGACGCACCACCGGTTCAGATGCCGGCGGTAGAAGCAGCGGGGGGGGGGGGAGAGACACAGCTGCAGCACATGCTCAGCAGAACAACCTGGTGGAACAGACTGCTAAGCAGTCTGATGCTTCAGAACCGCCTGCTAAGCATCCTGTAGGTCCAGAACCAACTGCTCATCAGTTCGTCGGTCCGCAGGCGCGTGATCAGCATACCAATGAGTCAGCACTTCCTGCTCAGCAAACCAACGCGTTATCACGGCCTCCTCAGCAAACCGACAAGTTGGCACCACCTGCGCAGAAACCCGACATAGCTTCAATGCATGGTCAACAGTCTGATGCCTCTGCTCCTACAGCCCAGCAGCACCGCCAGCTCAACGGTCTAGCATAGATAAACAGTCTGCTAAGAAGTCCGTCCAAGCTTCACCTTCTGCTCGGCAGTCTACCGTGAAGGCAACCAGACGTTCTGCGAAAAATGCTTCAAGTACCAAGATGGAAGTGGCCAAAAAGGCTACACCGAAGACCACGAGGAAGCGCAAAGGGAAAGTGAAGAGGAAAGAGAATGATTGCCTCTTACTTAAAGCACTCATCGCCCAGAACCAAAATAACAACAGCTTGTTTGAATCGGGGAGTAATATTATTTCTGACGCCATGGATGAAGAATAAGTAGAATTGTTGCTTGCTAAAAGAAAAGCAGACGTACTTGAAGCACGCAATTGCATCCATGGCCAGCCATTTCTTGTTGGCGAATACTTTGATGAGTGCAGCTCCAGTTGCCGTGAGTTACATGAATTCTGCATGGATCAAATGTCAACAGGTCATCATGCTTTGCTAGTCCACTACAACAGAGATCATTTCTGACACGATGTTGATTCCATCAATGTGAGTTTCGAGGACTTACATTGCTTCTTCAACTTCAACGTGCTCGATGCCACTCTTGTTAGATTCCTGATTTTGTAAGTACTTAACAAACTCTGATCAATCTCTCCATACAAGGCTGTAAATGATAAACATCTAACTGCATTTTATTCCTCTCAGGGGATTGAACTCGCAGAGAAGAACAACGGAGAGTGTGTATTTCATAGATCATGCATTAGCAAATGGCACAACATTAGATGGTAAGGACCGACGGGACTGGGCCATTAACACGGTCCTCCGTATCTTCGAAAACACGTCCCATGCACAATCATTTCTCTGGCCATATCACGAACGGCAAGTCAAGTAAACAACCACGCATACACTGATTGTCTTTCAGATTTCCGCATCATTCATAAGTTCGTGGCTTTCTTAATATGTAGCAATCATTGGATATTGGTATTCATTGTTCCAACAAGAACACCGTTTACTAAATCGGTTCTCTCAAACAGTCAACAAACGCTCAGAATCTGACACATGTTCAGCAATTCTTGGATAGGTATTGAATTCTATGATGTTGAAATTAATTTGCATTCATATCTGGTTCAATAATTGATGTTGTCAAAATTCATCATCATCTGCAGTGTGCTCGCATTGTGGAAAACTAAACCAGGGAACATGTTCAAGATGGAACAACCCGTGCAGCACGAGATCGTTTCTCCGGTAGCACACCGAAATCCGTTATTTTCGGAAAAATTATCCAACAGTCTGCAAATACCTTTCCTTACGCTAGTCAAACGTTCAAGCTTCTATCCAAACCTCTTTCTATTTTGTCCAAAGAAAAAATAATACATCTAACACCGGTTAGGTTGTTCCCAGCAAGAAGCAGGGACCAACCTTTGTGGATACTATGTTTGCAGACACATGATCTCCATCTACAAATCTGCTG
The DNA here is from genome assembly GCA_032464435.1 of Aegilops umbellulata. Lineage (NCBI taxonomy): Eukaryota > Viridiplantae > Streptophyta > Magnoliopsida > Poales > Poaceae > Aegilops > Aegilops umbellulata. The sequence goes on from CP136054.1 coordinate 128,231,224, forward strand.
ATAGTTGTGATGATCCTCGCCAATTAGTACCAGTAAGTCTATCTTAATTAATATCTTCTACTCCACTCATATGGCACATTCTGATCTTAAAAATACTGCAGCTCATCTTAAAACCGAGGACCCCTGAACCGCTCCCGGCTGGTGAATTGCTGATGGTTCGGAGATTTATCAGCGACTTCTTCCTGGATCACTACATCAATCCCACTAGTGATAATGAAGATTTCAGCATGCGTTCTCCTGAAACATTGAGTAAGAGTTAGCCGCTAAACATATAATGCATGGATCCATGGTTTTCCATCTGATGAGGTCTTCGTATTTCGTACACTATGATTAATTATGTAATGCATATATGTGTGGACAAATCATTGGAATTCAGCTACCATATGTTCAATTGCAATTGTTGCGAAATCTGATGAATGTTCTTCCTATGGACACTATTTGTTCAATTGAATATTGTGGCGAATTTGCTTTTTGCGTGCCGATTCAAAATGGGATATTTTTGTTTTAACCTGACAATTGCTCCACACACGGTTCAACTAAATGAGTGTGTGCGATCCACATCGGAAAGCATACGTCAATCATAGCGGAACCGTCGGTGATACACAACAGATCACAAATGATTTGCAGTGCTACTACGTGTGCGTAGGTTCTCCGGAACCGTTTGTGATATCGTGTTATCGCACACGAGAACTGGGATTTTAACCGTGCCCAATTCAAAATACAATCCCAGTCGTAATTTTTTCAGGAAACGTGTGGGATCCCAAAAGAAAAGCACACGTCACTGTTGTGGCAACCGTCGGTGATACCTAACAAATCACAACCGGTCTGCAACACTTGTATGTGTATGAAGGGGCTCCTGAACCGTTTGTGATAGAACATTATTGCAGACGGTAATTGTTGGAAAACGTGTGCGATGGAGTCTAGCATGGCAGACGGGTTATGCAGAAAACTCATGTGCGATAGGGCACAAATCGCACACAGTTCGTATGTTAGCCCGTGTGCCTTACATACCCGTTTCCCAAATGGTTCGTTACGACAGACCATATGGTTTCACTGCGTCATTAGAAATGCTTAATCACCGATTCCACACGCGCAAAAGAATATAGTGTGTGCTGCATCGCACACGATTACATTTTGGAAGGCCTCTGGATCACTGCTCCATATCCCCGACGGTTTCTGGGTCGTGTGGGAAGGACACCCTATCGCACACACTCACTTGGAGAAGGTTCCAAATGCCGTCGCGGAAAGGGGTTAAAAACCGTTTGTTTAGGACCGATGTGCACCAGTGATAACACTATAGCCGAAAAGGATATGGCCCAACATACTCTTCAGTGCTTTGAAAGAGATGCTGCTACTTGGTGGAGGATGTACCAAACCATCAATGGATGGCAAGGAGTAACCACTTGGAAAGAATTTAAGTTGTCTCTGCAAAGGTCTCGTCTTGTGTCCCAAAAACTGAAGCCTTATGGAAATGATATGAAGAAACCTTGTGCCTGCAAGCTCTATGGATAAATAGGACACAACCATAAAGAACACAATGATGAATGCCCCCATTGTGAAGAAAGTCACCCAGCTAAAGAATGCCCAACTAGGCAGATCACTTGTTTCTTGTGTGAAGGGACTACCCACTACCCTTCTCAGTGTCACATTTACCCCATGGTACAAAGAACCATCCAACAGAAGAAAGAAGTAATGAAAGGAGCCCTCGTGGAAATTTTAGAAGAACATGTGATGAAGGAAGGGGTGGAGGACACACCCGAAGAAGACCCAATTAAACTTGCACCAAGTCTTGCTATTCATATGGAGAAGAAGGACACATCTCCTAGAATTGTCTAAAGGGGGATCTAGTAGCATTCCCGACAGTGGAAGTAGAGTATGACCCACATGAAATAGAAGACCTAATTGGCACGGAAAAGTCCAGGAAGAGAAATAGATTGGATTCCAGGAACAACCCAATTTCTACAAAGAAGGACCTGAGTCATATCACATGTTTCAGGTGCAAAGATTCAGGACACTACTTTAGCGATTGCCCAGAAAGGAAGCCGAGGACCCAAGTAGGCTATGTAATCACAAGGAAACCATGAGACTGGTCAGAAGTAATATGTTTTCGTTGTAATGAAACAGGGCACTTTGATAGAGATTGTCCCAAAGAGAAGGAGGCTTGTGCTAAATAGTAGTAGTAGTGGGAGCATTTATTTTTATTATTGAGGTATTGAGTTGAGGCATGTAATGTATATGCAAGAGATTGTAATAAGTTCACGAAATCAATAAAGTTCATGTGTCATGATTTCTTACGTTGAATTTTACGAGTTGTTACTCTATGAAGAAAGATTTTGACCATTTTCGAGGATATGAGAAATATGGTCTATGGAAGAATTTGTGCATTTCAAGGGTGGTAGTACCCTGTGAGGACCCTTGACCCATGGAAAGGATAATGATGTTCCACGAAGTGGACTTCATAAGTATAAGTTTTATCTCGATATGTGGGATACCCCAAGAATATGAAGGGATGAAGTACTATTGGATATAAAGGAGGTATAATGTTGGTAATATAGAGAAATTGTAACCCCAAGATGAGTTGAAGCTATAAATGTGATGAGGTGAGCCATAACCCACAAGCTCCAGGACCTGCCAAGAAGCAAGCACACTCTTGCCAAAGGAAAAACCCTGGAAGAAGTTACGACTTTATCAACACACGATCTTATAGGAGTTTACACAAAACCTAAGAGATGTGAAGAAACGATAGATGTTCGTTTGGCTTGTAGAATCAATGGATTTATACAAACTTGGTTCATCGACAAGAGAAATTATGCAATGCTTGTGAGGATGACCGAGTGTTAGAATGCGAGATTCACTAAACCATATACAAGGTAATGATTTGGGTGCGGAATGGATTGATCACCATGCCGACTTACTCTTATTATTCGCCTCTTCTATATGGGATGGTAAATCTAAGTGACTTACCCATAGTAGAGAGACGACGATATCAAAAACCTTGTTTGAACCTTAGAATGGTATAACAATTTGTCCCTTGTACAAGGCAGTTGTTGCCAATCATAGGTCATACGGTGAGAATGAAGCCCAAACCTGTTTTCTGCAGGGACCCAGTCAAATTGTTTGATGACCACCATGAGATAGCGATAGTTGTTTAGTATTGGCGCCAGACCTGTCAGCTAAGAAGAACCAGTCTCGGAAGAACCTTAGCAAGATGAAAGGAAAGAAGAATTAAGGGAAAGGTTATGCCACTACCAGAAGAGACCAGAGAAGGAATTATCCTGAAGATCTGAGAAGATCGACACTGTCAACAATAAGGATGGAGTATATGAGTATTGATGGAACCGTAACGATGTTTCTAAGGGTGGTAGCACCAGAGACATTTGTGCCAATCGATGGATTTTTTAGGAGACCCCTGAACCTAACCTATTTCTTTCTAGCCTCTCCGAATCTCGAGGGCGAGATTCATTTCAAGGGTGGTAGGTTTGTAACATCCCAAAATTCTAAATTTTGGAATGTTATATTAAATAAATAGTTTTGATTGTTTGTAAGATTGTGGGGTGGTTGCTTGTGTGAAATTGAGTGAAATTTGAAACTTTTTGAAAGTTAAATGAGAGGGAATAAAAGGACTTTCCCAAAACTTTCCCCTTGCATTTATGATCTCCATGAAGTCAAATTCATTTCATCACCAAACCCTAGAGTGAAGATGATATGACTTCTTCCATTTAAATAAATGAAAGGGTTTTTGAAAATATTTGAATTTCATTTGGAAATATTTCAACTTCAGAAACTTTGTGCAACTCAATGAGTTTCATGAGAGAAGATAAAATGACTTCTTCAAATGCTAAGAAAGAAAGTTGGAAGTTTCAAGGAATCAAATTAAAAGTCCCTTTGAAGTTATTTTGAAACCAACTTTCATTTTGGAGTTATTTGGTTTTTATTCAAATTATTTTTCTCCAAAAATAAAATATATGGAGAATAGGGTAAAATGATTCCCTACAGTAGAGAAATGGAGAGAAATGAGTTTGAGATCATTTTGCTATTTTAAAATATTTTATTTAGTTTTTAAATGAACCAGCAACACTCTTTGCTTTATTTAATATTTTGTGGAATTTGTTTGCCGCTAAAATTGTTCATGTTGTAAAATATCTTTTTCTGAAAATTTTGATATATAATATGCTATAAATAATTTCTTATTATTTTGCTATTTTTTTGGTGTCTGAGTTCAAAAAAAATCTTTTGGACCAAACTGGGCCGAATCCCAGCTGGCCCAACTCACAGTCGCCTTCCTCCCGTCACCGAGCCGGACTCCGGCAGGAGTTCGAGGCGCGGCCGTGTCGGGGGAAATCTGCCTCCACGGACACCTATGGGGACCGAACCCCTTTCTGGTTCGGCGGGGGGCGGAGGTCGCGTGAAGAGCGGATCGAGGCGATGCACACAAGGGGTTTACCCAGCTTCGGGCCACACGGATGCGTAAAACCCTACTGCTGCTTTGTGGTTTGTATTGTGTTCTTGTTTGGGAGCGCTGAGTGCTACAGTACACTCAGGCAACTAATCAGACCGAGCGTGAGTGGCCTCCTCCCTCCCCCCCTTACGTTGCGCATGGGGCCTCCTTTTATATGCGCAAGGGGTTACCCACAGGTGGCAACGTAGGCGGGGGTAAAACTGGAAAACGCTGTGTTGGGTACAGCTGTTTGCACAGTGCTATCATACCTAACTCTGACGGCAGGGGACAAGGGCATTAAATGCCCGTCTAGGTCGCCCAAACAGTGCAGAAAAGGGACCGTCAGGGGCGCCACCGTTTGCCACGACGGCTATCCTGTCAGCGTTGCTTCGCCACCGCATGCCCCTGGCTGCGCAGCCTCTCGCCACGTACGCCTGGAATGGCCCCAGAGCGACACGTGGGTGGATGAGCTGGAACGCAGGCGCGGGGTGGTGACTTGCCGCGGCAAGCGCCTTGCCGCGGTTGATGCCTTGTCGCGCCCGGGAGCTTGTTGCTCACCGGTCCTAGCCGGGACGCGTGGCGCGTCGCAGCAAGTCTCTTGTCGTGCCCTGGTCGGCCTTCCCGGCAAGCTCCTCTTGCCGGGGCCTTGTGCTTCGAGCGGCCGTCCCGGCAAGCTCCTCTTGCCGGGGCCTTGCTCTCTTCGGGTGGCCTTCCCGGCAAGCTCCTCCTGCCGGGGCCTTGGCTCAAATACTTTGTTCTTGGATGGCCCAAAAAGGGACCATGGAGAGTTTTGGCGATCGCCTGGCAAGCCTTGCCGCGGGGTGCTACGACTGCCCGTGCACAAGTTCAGGGTACTAAGGTACCCCTACTTTAGTACACCGACAGGAGCCCCCGGGCCTGGGCCATACACGGTGCCGAGCGCTGTTGGGCCAGGCCCAAAACAGTGCACGGGCACGCGCGGCCTGGGTCACGCTGCATCTTCTTCTGCATCCACCACGTCCCCCCGAACGGCACGCGTCGAACGCGGCATCGTGGGGAGAGGCGTGCGTGACGTGGGCGGCGTGCGCGGGGCTGAGCCCCGCAGGCATGCGTCACGTCGCAATAAGGGGGGCGGTTCGCGCCATCTCCATAAGTGGAGGGAGGCGTGGAGGCGTGGCTCGTTTGCTGGGCGGGGCCGAGGCACGGTTTCCGAGGCGTCCGCTCCCCATGATCACGGGGTGGGGGGAGGTCGCCTCTGTTGGGGAACATTGCAGAAAATTAAAATTTTTCCTACGGTTTCACCAAGATCCATCTATGAGTTCATCTAAGCAACGAGTCATGGGAGATAGATTGCATCTACATACCACTTTGTAGATCGCGAGCGGAAGCGTTCAACGAACGGGGATGAGGTAGTCATACACGACGTGATCCAAATCACCGGAGATCCTAGCACCGAACGGACGGCACCTCCGCATTCAACACACGTACGGTCAGCGTAACGTCTCCTTCTTCTTGATCCAGCAAGGCAAAGGAGAGGTTGGGAAGATGGCTCCAGCAGCAGCACGACGGCGTGGTGATGGTGGAGCTGCAGTACTCCGGCAGGGCTTCGCCGAGCTCTACGGAGGAGGAGGAGGTGTTGGAGAGGGAGAGGGAGGCGCCAAGGACCAGGGGTGCGGCTGCCCCCTCTCCCCCCTTTATATAGGAGTGCCAAGGGGGGCGCCGGCCCTAGGAGATCCAATCTCCTTGGGGCGGCGGCCAAGGGGAGGTTTCCCCCCCCCCCCAAGGCACCTAGGAGGTGCCTTCCCCTTGTGGGACTCCTTCCCTTTGAAACCCTAGGCACATGGGCCTCTTGGGGCTGGTTCCCCTTGGCCCATGTAGGCCAAGGCGCACCCCCTAGAGCCCATGTGGCCCCCCGAGGCAGGTGGACCCCCCGGGACCCTCCGGTGGTCCCGGTACAATACCGATAACCCCGAAACTTGTCCCGATGGCCAAAACAGCACTTCCTATATATAATTCTTTACCTCCGGACCATTCCGAAACTCCTCGTGACGTCCGGGATCTCATCCGGGACTCCGAACAACATTCGGGTTACTGCATATACATATCTTCACAACCCTAGCGTCACCGAACCTTAAGTGTGTAGACCCTACGGGTTCGGGAGACATGCAGACATGACCGAGACGGCTCTCGGTCAATAACCAACAGCGGGATCTGGATACCCATGTTGTCTCCCACATGCTCCACGATGATCTCATCGGATGAACCACGATGTCGAGGATTCAATTAGTCCCGTATACGATTCCCTTTGTCAATCGGTATTTTACTTGCCCGAGATTCGATCGTCGGTATCCCAATACCTCGTTCAATCTCGTTACCGGCAAGTCACTTTACTCGTACCGTAATGCATGATCCCGTGATCAAACAATTTGATCACATTGAGCTCATTATGATGATGCATTACCGAGAGGGCCCGGTGATACCTCTCCGTCAAGCGGAGTGACAAATCCCAGTCTCGATCCGTGTCAACTCAACAGATACTTTCGGAGATACCCGTAGTATACCTTTATAGTCACCCAGTTACGTTGTGACGTTTGGCACACCCAAAGCACTCCTACGGTATCCGGGAGTTACACGATCTCATGGTCTAAGGAAAGGATACTTGACATTGGAAAACTCTAGCAAACGAACTATGCGATCTTATGCTATGTTTAGGATTGGGTCTCGTCCATCACATCATTCTCCTAATGATGTGATCTCGTTATCATTGACATCCAATGCCCATAGTCAGGAAACCATGACTATCTATTGATCAATGAGCTAGTTAACTAGAGGCTTACTAGGGACACGTTGTTGTCTGTTATTCACACATGTATTACGATTTCCGGATAACACAATTATAGCACGAATAAAGACAATTATCATGAATAAGGAAATATAATAATAATGCTTTTATTATTGCCTCTAGGGCATATTTCCAACAGTCTCCCACTTGCACTAGAGTCAATAATCTAGTTACATTGTGATGAATCGAACACCCATAGAGTTCTGGTGCTGATCATGTTTTGCCTTAGGAAGAGGTTTAGTCAACGGATCTGCGACACTCAGATCTATGTGCACTTTACAAATTTCTATGCCTCCATCTTGAACATTTTCACGAATGGAGTTGAAGCGACGCTTGATGTGCCTGGTCTTCTTGTGAAACCTGGGCTCCTTGGCAAGTGCAATAGCTCCAGTGTTGTCACAGAAGAGTTTGATTGGCCCCGACGCATTGGGTATGACTCCGAGGTCGGTGATGAACTCCTTCACCCAAATTGCTTCATGTGCTGCCTCCGAGGCTGCCATGTACTCCGCTTCACATGTAGATCCCGCCACGACGCTCTACTTGCAACTGCACCAGCTTACTGCCCCACCATTCAAAATATACACTTATCCGGTTTGTGACTTAGAGTCATCCAAATCTGTGTTGAAGCTAGCATCGACATAACCCTTTACGACGAGCTCTTCATCACCTCCATAAATGAGAAACATTTCCTTAGTCCTTTTTAGGTACTTCAGGATATTCTTGACCGCTGTCCAGGGTTCCTTGCCGGGATTACTTTGGTACCTTCCTACCAAACTTACGGCAAGGTTTACATCAGGTCTGGTACACAGCATGGCATACATAATAGAACCTATGGCTGAGGCATAGGGGATGACACTCATCTCTTCTATATCTTCTGCCGTGGTCGGACATTGAGCTGAGCTCAATTTCACACCTTGTAACACAGGTAAGAACCCCTTCTTAGATTGATCCATATTGAACTTCTTCAATATCTTATCAAGGTATGTACTTTGTGAAAGACCTATGAGGCGTCTTGATCTATCTCTATAGATCTTGATGCCTAATATATATAAGCAGCTTCACCAAGGTCCTTCATTGAAAAACTTTTATTCAAGTAGGCCTTAATGCTGTCCAAGAGTTCTATATCATTTCCCATCAAAAGTATGTCATCTACATATAGTATGAGAAATGCTACAGAGCTCCCACTCACTGTCTTGTAAACGTAGGCTTCTCCATAAGTCTGCGTAAACCCAAACGCTTTGATCATCTCATCAAAGCGAATGTTCCAACTCCGAGATGCTTGTACCAGCCCATAAATCGAGCGTTGGAGCTTGCACACCTTGTCAGCATTCTTAGGATCAACAAAGCCTTCCGGCTGCATCATATACAATTCTTCCTTAAGGAAACCATTAAGGAATGCCGTTTTGACATCCATTTGCCATATTTCATAATCGTAGAATGCGGCAATTGCTAACATGATTCGGACAGACTTCAGCTTCGCTACCGGTGAGAAAGTCTCATCGCAGTCAACCCCTTGAACTTGTCGATAACCCTTAGCGACAAGCTGAGCTTTATAGATGGTCACATTACCATCCGCGTCTGTCTTCTTCTTAAAGATCCATTTATTTTCTATGGCTCGTCGTTCAACGGGCAAGTCAGTCAAAGTCCATACTTCGTTTCCATACATGGATCCTATCTCAGATTTCATGGCTTCCAGCCATTTGTCGGAATCCGGGCCCGCCATTGCTTCCTCATAGTTCAAAGGTTCACCGTTGTCTAACAACATGATTTCCAAGACAGGGTTGTCGTACCACTCTGGTGCGGAACGTGTCCTTGTGGACCTTCGAATTTCAGTAGGAGCTTGATTAGAAGTATCTTGATCATCATCATTAATTTCCTCTCTAGTCGGTGCAGGCACCTCAGGAACGTTTTCTTGAGTTTCGCCATTTTCCGGTTCAAGAGGTAACACTTCATCAAGTTCTACTTTCCTCCCACTTACTTCTTTCGAGAGAAACTCCTTCTCTAGAAAGGATCCATTCTTGGCAACAAAGATCTTGCCTTCGGATCTGAGGTAGAAGGTATACCCAATAGTTTCTTTAGGGTATTCTATGAAGACGCATTTTTCCGACTTGGGTTCGAGCTTTTCAGGTTGAAGTTTCTTAACATAAGCATCGCATCCCCAAACTTTTAGAAACGACAGCTTAGGTTTCTTCCCAAACCATAATTCATACCGTGTCGTCTCAACGGATTTCGACGGAGCCCTATTTAAAGTGAATGCGGCAGTCTCTAAAGCATAGCCCCAAAAAGATAGCGGTAAATCGGTAAGAGACATCATAGATTGCACCATATCTAATAGAGTGCGATTACGACGTTCGGACACACCATTACGCTGAGGTGTTCCAGGCGGTGTGAGTTGTGAAACTATTCCACATTTTCTTAAGTGTGTGCCAAATTCGTGACTCAAGTATTCTCCTCCACGATCTGATCGTAGAAACTTGATCTTTCTATCACGTTGATTTTCAACCTCACTCTGAAATTCCTTGAACTTTTCAAAGGTCTCAGACTTGTGTTTCATTAAGTAGATATACCCATATCTACTCAAGTCATCAGTGAGGGTGAGAACATAACGATAGCCACCGCGAGCCTCAACACTCATTGGACCGCACACATCGGTATGTATGATTTCCAATAAGTTGGTTGCTCGCTCCATTGTTCCTGAGAACGGAGTCTTGGTCATTTTACCCATGAGGCATGGTTCGCACGTGTCAAATGATTCATAATCAAGAGACTCTAAAAGTCCATCTGCATGGAGCTTCTTCATGCGTTTGACACCTATGTGACCAAGGCGGCAGTGCCACAATTATGTGGGACTATTGTTATCAACTTTAACTCTTTTGGTATTCACACTATGAATATGTGTATCATCACGTACGAGATTCATTAATAATAAACGATTAACCATCGGAGCATGACCATAAAACATATCACTCATATAAATAGAACAACCATTATTCTCGGATTTAAATGACTAGCCATCTCGAATTAAACGAGATCCAGACACAATGTTCATGCTCAAACTTGGCACTAAATAACAATTATTGAGGTTTAAAACTAATCCCGTAGGTAAATGTAGAGGTAGCGTGCCGACGGCGATCACATCGACCTTGGAACCATTCCCGACGCGCATCGTCACCTCGTCCTTCGCCAGTCTCCGTTTATTCCGCAGCTCCTGCTTTGAGTTACAAATGTGAGCAACTGCACCGGTATCAAATACCCAAGAGCTACTACGAGTACTGGTAAGGTACACATCAATTACATGTATATCACATATACCTTTTGTTTTCCCGGCCTTCTTGTCCGCTAAGTATTTGGGGCAGTTCCGCTTCCAGTGACCACTTCCCTTGCAATAAAAACACTCAGTCTCGGGCTTGGGTCCATTCTTTGGCTTCTTCCCGGCAACTTGCTTACCGGGCGCGGCAACTTCCTTGCCGTCCTTCTTGAAGTTCTTCTTACCCTTGCCCTTCTTGAACTTAGTGGTTTTATTCACCATCAACACTTGATGTTCCTTCTTGATTTCTACCTCTGCTGATTTCAGCATAGCATATACCTCAGGAATGGTCTTTACCATCCCCTACATGTTGTAGTTCATCACAAAGCTCTTGTAGCTAGGTGGAAGCGACTGGAGGATTTTGTCAATGACCGCTTCATCCGGGAGATTAACTTCCAGTTGAGTCAAGCGGTTGTGCAACCCAGACATCTTGAGTATGTGTTCATTGACAGAGCTATTTTCCTCCATCTTACAGCTAAAGAATTTGTCGGATACTTCATATCTCTCGACCCGGGCATGTGCTTGGAAAACCATTTTCAGCTCTTCGAACATCTCATATGCTCCATGTCTCTCAAAACGCTTTTGGAGCCCCGGCTCTAAGCTGTAAAGCATGCCGCACTGAACGAGGGAGTAATCATCGAAACGTGACTGCCAATTGTTCATAACGTCTTGTTCTGCAGGGAGAACAGGTGCGTCACCCAGCGGTGCTCGTAGGACATAATCTTTCTTGGCAGCTATGAGGATGATCCTCAGGTTCCGGACCCAGTCCGTATAGTTGCTGCCATCGTCTTTCAGCTTGGTTTTCTCTAGGAACGCGTTGAAGTTGAGGACTACGTTGGCCATTTGATCTACAAGACATATTGTAAAACTTTTAGACTAAGTTCATGATAATAAAGTTCATTTAATCAAATTATTTAATGAACTCCCACTTAGATAGACATCCCTCTTCCAGTCATCTAAGTATTACATGATCCAAGTCAACTAGGCCGTGTCCGATCATCACGTGAGACGGACTAGTCAACATTGGTGAACATCTTCATGTTGATCATATCTTCTATACGACTCATGCTCGACCTTTCGGTCTTCTGTGTTCCGAGGCCATGTCTGTACATGCTAGGCTCGTCAAGTCAACCTAAGTGTTTGCATGTGTAAATCTGTCTTACACCCGTTGTATGTGAACATTAGAATCTATCACACCCGATCATCACGTGGTGCTTCGAAACAACAAACTGTCGCAACGGTGCACAGTTAGGGGGAACACTTCTTGAAATTATTATGAGGGATCATCTTATTTACTACCGTCGTTCTAAGTAAACAAGATGCAAAACATGATAAACATCACATGCAATCAAATAATAAACGTGACATGATATGGCCAATATCACATAGCTCCTTTGATCTCCATCTTGGGGCTCCATGATCATCTTGTCACCGGCTTGACACCATGATCTCCATCATCATGATCTCCATCATCGTGTCTCCATGAAGTTGCTCGCCAACTATTACTTCTACTACTATGGCTAACGCATTTAGCAATAAAGTAAAGTAATTTACATGGCGTTTCTCAATGACACGCAGGTCATACAAAAAATAAAGACAACTCCTATGGCTCCTGTCGGTTGTCATACTCATCGACATGCAAGTCGTGATTCCTATTACAATAGCATGAACATCTCATACATCACATATAGATCATTCATCATTCATCACAACTTTTTCCATATCATATCACAAAGCACTTGCTGCAAAAACAAGTTAGACGTCCTCTAATTGTTGTTGCAAGTTTTACGTGGCTGAATTAGGGTTCTAGTAAGAACGTTTTCTTACCTACGTGAAAGCCACAACGTGATTTGTCAACTTCTATTCACCCTTCATAAGGACCCTTTTCATCGAATCCGCTCCAACTAAAGTGGGAGAGACAGACACCCGCCAGCCACCTTATGCAACTAGTGCATGTTAGTCGGTGGAACCGGTCTCACGTAAGCGTACGTGTAAGGTTGGTCCGGGCCACTTCATCCCACAATACCGCTGAAGCAAGATAAGACTAGTAGCGGCTAGAAAGTTGACAACATCTACGCCCACAACAAATTGTGTTCTACTCGTGCAACAGAGAACTACGCATAGACCTAGCTCATGATGCCACTGTTGGGGAACGTTGCAGAAAATTAAAAATTTTCCTACTGTTTCACCAAGATCCATCTATGAGTTCATCAAAGCAATGAGTCATGGGAGAGATATTGCATCTACATACCACTTTGTAGATCGTGAGCGGAAGCGTTCAACGAACGGGGATGAGGTAGTCGTACACGACGTGATCCAAATCACCGGAGATCCTAGCACCGAACGGACGGCACCTCCGCGTTCAACACACGTACGGTCAGTGTAATGTCTCCTTCTTCTTGATCCAGCAAGGAAAAGGAGAGGTTGGGAAGATGGCTCCAGTAGCAGCACGACGGCGTGGTGATGGTGGAGCTGCAGTACTCCGGCAGGGCTTCGCCGAGCTCTACGGAGGAGGAGGAGGTGTTGGAGAGGGAGAGGGAGGCGCCAAGGACCAGGGGTGCGGCTGCCCCCTCTCCCCCCCCCTTTATATAGGAGTGCCAAGGGGGGCGCCGGCCCTAGGAGATCCAATCTCCTTGGGGCGGCGGCTAAGGGGAGGTTCCCCCCCCCCCAAGGCACCTAGGAGGTGCCTTCCCCTTGTGGGACTCCTTCCCTTTGAAACCCTAGGCGCATGGGCCTCTTGGGGATGGTTCCCCTTGGCCCATGTAGGCCAAGGAGCACCCCCTAGAGCCCATGTGGCCCCCCGAGGCAGGTGGCCCCACCCGGTGGACCCCCCGGGACCCTCAGGTGGTCCCGGTACAATACCGATAACCCTGAAACTTGTCCCGATGGCCAAAACAGCACTTCCTATATATAATTATTTACCTCCGGACCATTCCGAAACTCCTCGTGACGTCCGGGATCTCATCCGGGACTCCGAACAACATTCGGGTTACTGCATATACATATCTTCACAACCCTAGCGTCACCGAACCTTAAGTGTGTAGACTCTACGGGTTCGAGAGACATGCAGACATGACCGAGACGGCTCTCGGGCAATAACCAACAGCGGGATCTGGATACCCATGTTGGCTCCCACATGCTCCATGATGATCTCATCGGATGAACCTTGATGTCGAGGATTCAATTAATCCCGTATACGATTCCCTTTGTCAATCGATATTTTACTTGCCCGAGATTCGATCATTGGTATCCCAATACCTCGTTCAATCTCGTTACCGGCAAGTCACTTTACTCGTACCGTAATGCATGATCCCGTGATCAAACACTTTGATCACATTGATCTCATTATGATGATGCATTACCGAGAGGGCCCGGTGATACCTCTCCGTCAAGCGGAGTGACAAATCCCAGTCTCGATCCGTGTCAACCCAACAGATACTTTCGGAGATACCCGTAGTATACCTTTATAGTCACCCAGTTACGTTGTGACGTTTGGCACACCCAAAGCACTCCTACGGTATCCGGGAGTTACACGATCTCATGGTCTAAGGAAAGGATACTTGACATTGGAAAACTCTAGCAAACGAACTATGCGATCTTATGCTATGTTTAGGATTGGGTCTCGTCCATCACATCATTCTCCTAATGATGTGATCTCGTTATCATTGACCTCCAATACCCATAGTCAGGAAACCATGACTATCTATTGATCAACGAGCTAGTTAACTAGAGGCTTACTAGGGACACGTTGTTGTCTGTTATTCACACATGTATTACGATTTCCGGATAACACAATTATAGCACGAATAAAGACAATTATCATGAATAAGGAAATATAATAATAATGCTTTTATTATTGCCTCTAGGGCATATTTCCAACAGCCTCAGCCGTCGCCTCGGTCCTGCACGCCAGCCACGCGGCTTCCATGCACCTGGAGTTGCGGACGATGGAGGCAGGAAACCGAGCCGTCGCGGGTCGAGGCAGCAGGCCGGTCCCAGTCGCCTGCTCTTCCTGCGTCTTGATTGGCTGAGCGGGGCGGCCGAGCCCCCACCCTGCTCCTTTATAAAGAGCAAGAGGGGGCGACGGAAATCCAAACCCCTTCATCTTTTCTTCCCTTCAGCTTCTGATCCCCTCTCTCCATTCGCCATGGAGAAAGGGAACCCTGGTCCTTCATCGGTGGCGGCGAGGGTCGCCGCTAGGCAACGCACCCCTCCTCCCCTTACACCCGCGGTGGCAGAGCCAACCGTAAGGGGAAGGGGGAGGGGCGAGGTCGTGGACGAGGCCGAGGCGCTCGGGGACGAGGCGGACAGGGCGACGCGCCGGCCTCGCCTCCGCCAGCGGCTCCTCTTCTCACGGCGGTTCACATCGGGGACGAACCTTGCGAGTTCTTTGTCAGGCTGCGCCGGGCGCCTCGTCGTCGCCTCCGTCTCCCGGCTCCCTTCGCAAGCGTGATGTAGATGGAACAACCCGAGACGCTAAGACTGTGCATGAGGGGCTGCGGGATCAGCGGCACGCGGGTCCATGTTGAGTCCCCAGCCCCCGGCGTGATGTATCTTGGTCGAGGGTGGAAGACGTTCGCCTGTATCCACAGCTTGACGGAGGGGTTTACCCTCCATTTTAAGTTGATGGAGGGCGATCTCCTCTCCGTCAAGGTCTTCGGGTGCTACGGGACCCGGGCCCGGTGCTGCGTGGATAGCTCCTCCGACAGCGAAGGCTCCTCCTCGAGCGAGAGCGACGAGGAGGGGAGCGACAGCGACGATGAGGGTAGTGGTCGTCGGGATGACGGGTCCGACTAGGTGTCGGTCGTGGCTCCGTGTGGCACCGGCGACCCCATCATCCGTGTCGCCGGCTCCTTGAGCTTCTCGGGGTCGTCTCCTTGGCGGCTGGCATAGGGAGGCTGCGGAAGAGGAAGAGGGCGGGCGGCAAGGACATCAACTCGGAGTACGGGGGCACGGTGCCCTCGACAGTGTGCTGAAGTCCTGCCGCCTCGTCGAGCCCTGCTTCCGGCGCCGCCGTCACCGTCCAGCTTTCAGACGGCCCCCGGGGTGTTCTCTTGGTGTCTTCTGCCACCCGTAGCTCGCCTAGGCACCCCTTTTGCCCTCCTCGCCTCCTTGTCCTACCTCCTGAGGAGAGAGACAAGAAAGGGATTACAGGCACCTTATCTATTTTTAACTTGTAAGCCCTCAGGCTTTAGTTGCATTTAAAGCTTGTAATCCCATCTCTCATGTTTTTCATTCTCTCTGAACTGTACCTGAGCGGAATGTTTTTTTAATGAAAAGGGGATGTTTGCCGGGCCATTTGTCCCGCGGGTAAAACCCACGCCAAGGAGCGAATCCTTTATATCGTTAAGATAGACACATCTTTGCCCGGCAACAGGCCCTGCCGTCTTCCCGCGCCACTCGACCTTTCTCACGCCTTTGGCGGAGGTAGGGATGAGGCGGGTTCGGGCTCCTCATTCCGTCCCTTTGCCGCCGCGGCTACTACCAGAACTGGCCCCAGGAACGCGCTCTGGAGCCCAGAGTTAAGGGAGCACAGCAGCTTTTTAGGAAGAAAACAAGGTTTTCGCATTCCTCAGTCCATAAGAGAATGTATGACAAGGGATGAAAAACTTATCTGGGATTGCAGCCCCCGGCAACTTTGGCTTGCCGCGGGCGAATCTTTGTACTTGCAGCCCCCGGCAACACTGGTTTGCCGGGGACCAGATGCTGGTCCGCCCTTCTTCTCTTCTTCGTCCTTAAGCGTTCTGGCCAGGATATGCAAAACCCTGCGAACCAAGGGAAACGAAAGAACAGGAAAAAAGGACGCAAACCCGACCTCTAAGCTAGGGGTTAGCAGCTGTTAGGCACTATCAACCCTAACCAAGGACGAGACTCGACTCAGCATGCATGCTAAAACTTAGGGCGCCAGCGCTTCATTTACTGCTGCTCAGGGTCTGCGCCTGGCTTTGTACAAAGGATTACATGCAACAGCGGCAAGACTTGTACAATAGGGTGGTTGCCGGACGGGGTCCGACAACCGCGCCTTACGGGTAAAACTTACGAAGATGCTCAATATTCCAGGAGTTGCTCACCGGAGTGCCATCTTCGGTCTCAAGGCGGACAGCGCCGGGCCTCGTGACTCGTCTCACCCGGTAAGGGCCTTCCCACTTCGGCGTCAACTTGTTATGATTCTTGGCGGACGGAGCGCGCCGAAGAACAAGGTCGCCTTCCTCGAAGCTTCTGGCTTTAACTTTGCGGCTATGGTAGCGACGCAAAGCTTGCTGGTAGCGAGTGGCTCGCACAGCAGCCTGAAGACGATCTTCCTCAAGGAGCAGCGCGTCATCTTCACGCAGCCGCTCTTGCTCAAGCTCATCATAAGCGAGCACCGAGGTGACCCATATACGAGTTTCGTGGGGGTAACTGCTTCTGCTCCATAGACTAGAGCAAATGGTGTCTGGCTAGTGGCTCGATTTGGCATCGTTCTGATCGACCAAAGAGCCACCGGCAGCTCCTCGATCCAGTTTCTTCCGCACTTGTGCAGCCTGTTGAAAGTTCTAGTCTTGAGCCCGCGCAGCACTTCGGCATTGGCCCTCTCCGCTTGACCGTTGCTCCTGGGATGAGCAACAGAAGCGAAGCAGACCTTGGCGCCGAGATCTTGGACGTATTGCATGAAGGCGCGGCTCGTGAATTGCGTACCGTTGTCGGTGATGATCCTGTTGGGGATCCCGAAGCGGCAAGCAATAGACCTGAAGAACTTGACTGCTGACTGTGCTGTCACCTTCCTCACTGGTTCCACTTCCGGCCACTTTGTGAACTTGTCGATTGCGACGTACAAGTACTCAAAGCCCCCGACAGCTCGGGGGAAGGGGCCGAGGATGTCGAGCCCCCAGACCGAAAATGGCCAGGATAAAGGGATCGTCTGGAGAGCTTGAGCTGGCTGGTGTATCTGCTTGGAATGGAACTGGCACGCTTCACACTTGGTTACTTGTCCAGTTGCATCCTGGAGGGCTGTCGGCCAGAAGAAACCTTGCCGGAACGCTTTGCCGGCAAGTGCTCTTGCGTCAATGTGGTGACCGCATATGCCTCCATGTATCTCTGCCAACAGCTTTTGTCCGTCTTCCCGGGGAATACACTTCAATTTCATGCCGTTGCGCCCTCTACTGTACAGTGTGTTGTCGATGAACTGGTACATACTTGAGCACCGGGCTACTCTTTCCACTTCTTCTTGTTCTTCGGGAAGTTCTCCGTTCTGGAGGAAATGGACAGTCTGCTACGCCCATGCTGGAGCCTGTGGCTCGACAACAAGGACTGAAGGCACATCTGCTGCTGCGGGAACGTCCGCTTCTACGGCAAGGATCTGGGGCTCAGCCGGAGCTTGATGTTCCCCGGCAAGCTTGCCGGAGCAAAACTTGTCGGGAGCGCCTGCTTCTACGAAACAAACCCTGGGGTTTGCCGGAGCAGACTGCTCCTCAGCACTCTTGGCGTCGATCTTGGGGACCTTCTTGGCGGCGGCTCTGGGGAGCTCTGCCGGAAGATAGTCGCCGGAGACCAACTTCCTCTTCTTTCTCTGTCCGGGTGATGGTGTTACGGATGGCTGAGTCAGCTTGAGCACAAAGGTTCCTGGCTCCACAGGTAACTTAAGTGCTGCGCACTTTGACAGGCCATCAGCAATGTCGTTCTCAGCTCTTGGAACGTGTTCCATTTGCAGGCCGTCAAAGCGCTCTTCTAGCTTCCTCACTTCATCAACGTACGCTTCCATCAACGGACTCTGGTAATCTTTGTTCACTTGGCGGACGGCAAGCTGCGAGTCACCCCTGACAATGAGCTTCTTGATCCCAAGTTCTGCCGCGATCCTGAGACCGGCGAGCAAACCTTCATACTCTGCAGTATTGTTGGTTGCTTGCTCCTTGGGGAAGTGCATCTAGACTATGTACTTGAGATGCTCTCCGGTGGGCGCGATAAGCAACGCGCCAGCACCGGCGCCTTGCAGCGAGAAGGCACCATCAAAATACATCAGCCACTCTTTGCTTGCTTCTTTGACGGGGATGCTCGTCTCTGGGATCTCTTCGTCTGGTGTCGGTGTCCACTCTGCTATGAACTCCGCCAATGCTCTGCTTTGGATAGTTGAAGTGCTCTCGAATTTGAGACCGAAGCTTGACAGTTCCAGTGCCCACTCGACAATCCTGCCTGTTGCGTCTGGATTCTGCAGTATCCTCTTCAGCGGAAAGCGGGTGACAACTGTAATCTCATGTGCTTGGAAGTAATGGCGCAGCTTTCTCGAGGCCATGAGAAGGCCGAAAAGCAATTTCTGCACACCAGAGTACCTTGACCTAGCCCCCTGCAGAAGGGAGCTGACAAAGAAAACTGGGCGCTGCACCATTCTCTTCTTCTGCACCTCCACTCGCTCCTGCGCAAATTCATCCTTGTCGGGGCCAGAGCTTGTCGGGGAAGCCTCCTGCTTGTCGCTGGACGCGCTTGCCACGGTTGCTAGCTCATCATCTGCCTCCCTCTCTGCTACTAACGCAGCACTAACCACTTGATTGGTTGCCGCCAGGTACAGCAGCAACTTCTCTTGTGGTTTAGGCGCGACAAGTATTGGAGCGGAGGACAGGTATTTCTTCAAGTCCTGCAGCGCAGCCCCCGCTTCCGGAGTCCATATTACTGGACTTGCCTTTTTCAAAACTTTGAAAAATGGCAGGGCGCGTTCTGCAGACTTGGAAATAAACCTGCTGAGATCCGCGACGCAGCCGGCAAGCCTTCGTACATCCTTGACGCGTGTTGGTGCTTCAATCTGCTCGATGGCCTTGATTTTGTCTGGATTGGCTTCGATTCCTCGCTGAGACACGAAGAACCTGAGAAGCTTGCCGGAAGGGACTCCAAACACGCACTTCTCGGGGTTGAGCTTGAGGCTGATCTTGCGCAGGTTCGTAAAGGTCTCTTCTAAATCTTGAATCAGGGTTGCCCTGTTCCTGCTTTTGACCACTATGTCATCCATGTAGGCTTTCACATTTCTGTGGATTTGCGGCTCAAAAGCGGTATGGACAACCCTCGCAAATGTCGAACCAGCATTCTTCAAACCGAAAGGCATCCGTACGAAACAGTACGTGCCACATGGAGTGATGAATGCGGTCTTTTCCTCATCTTCTTCAGCCATGAAGATCTGATGGTATCCTGAGTATGCGTCAAGAAATGAAAGCAGGTCACATCCGGCCGTGGAGTCAACAGTCTGGTCAATGCGTGGCAAGGGAAAGGGATCTTTGGGACAAGCTTTGTTAACATCAGTAAAGTTGATGCAAAGCCTCCATTTCCCATTTGCTTCGTGCATGACAACAGGATTGGCCAACCATGTCGGATGGAGCACACCTCTGACAAGGCCTGCCGCTTCCAACTTCTTGATCTCTTCTGCGATGAACTCTTGGCGCTCCACCGCTTGCTTCCTGACTTTCTGCTTGACGGGCCACGCATGAGGACAGACGGCGAGGTGGTTCTCAATCACTTTCCTGGGAACGCCGGGGATGTCAGATGGTTGCCAGGCAAACACATCGACATTCACCCGCAGGAAAGCGACAAGCGCGCTTTCCTATTTGGGGTCGAGAGTGGCACTGATGGTGAAGGTACCACCAGTGCCGTCCTCCTTGGCGAACACCTTCTTGGCCGTTGGCGAGGCTGCCATTAACTTCTTACTCTTGCCGGTGGAGCTCGATGGCGCGTCCTCGACGGTAGCGCAGCACTCCGAAGAGGTGCGCTTGCCGGAGTGGGCACCAGAGCACTTGTCGGGCTTGGTATTCCTCTTCCCTCCGGGAGCTTCAGCGGCAAGTGGCTTGTGATCCGTTGCGGCTGCTGCTTCCCGGTAGATCTTGTCGGCACAGATAAGGGCATCCTTCTTGTCGCCGGGGACAGAGATGACGCTTATCGGGCCTGGCATCTTGAGCATGTTGTATGCGTAGTGAGAGGCCGCCATGAACTTGGCGAGCGCTGGACGGCCTAGAATTCCATTGTAGGGCAATGGAAAATCGGCAACGTCAAAAGTGATCCTCTCTGTCCTGAAGTTCAGCTCGCTGCCAAATGTCACTGGCAACGTTATCTTCCCCTTCGGCTTGCTCCTTCCCGGGTTGATCCCTTGGAACGTGCCGGTCTCTTCGAGCTCGCTGTCGGGGACTTGGAGTTTCTGGAGCACAGCGGAGGAGATCAGGTTCAAGCCGGCCCCACCGTCGACTAGCATCTTAGTGACCTTGAGGTTGCGGACTGTTGGTGAGACCAACATCGGCAAGCACCCGATCGCAGTTGTGCTGTCAGGGTGGTCCTCAATATCGAAGATGATAGGCATGCTGGACCATTTCAGAGGCTTGCGCGACTCGACGGGTGGTTCCGCTGCATTGGCTTCCCGCGCCGACTGCTTGAGCTGGCGGTGAGAAGTATGCAGAGAAGCACCGCCGTCTATGCACAAGACCTCCGTGGCTTTCTGAAACTCCTGCTCACTGGTCTCGACATCATCCATGTCTTCGTCTTCGTCGTCGTCTTCGTCCTTGTCGCGACCGCGGGGAGGTCTGTCTGCTTGCCGCTGCTTGTCCTTGTCGCGGCGTCCTCCCTGGCCGGGGCGCTTCGTGCTGGATCCTCCGCCACCTCCCCGGGCTTTCTCCTTGTCGCGTCGCTCGTACTCAGCCTTTTGGAGCTCGACGAGCCGCTCGACCTGCTTGCAGCTCTGGAGGTCATGGCCCTTGGTGCGGTGGATCTTGCAGTACTGTTTGTTGGTGCCGTCCCGCTTGTCGGCGACCGCCACAGCCTGGCAGTGGGTGCATCCGGCAACCTCCTTGCCGGAGCTACCAGCCTGGGCCTTCTTGGCGGTGCCTTCATCGCCGGACTGCTCAACAACCAGTACTTCTTGGCTCTTCTTCTTCTTGTTGCTCCGCCGCCGGTTCTTCCTTGCCGGGGCGGTATCCTCACTGTCAGATTCTCCTGCTCCAGTGTTCTCTCCGGGGAGTTTCCTTCCTTCCTCAGCATGTGCACACTTGTCGGCCAGGGCATATAGCTCGCTGACGTCTTTGATCTTGCACATCGCCATCTCCTCGCGCATCCTGCGGTTATGCACGTTCTGATGGAACGCGCTGATGACCGCGGCAGGGTGGACGTCTGGGATGTTGTAGTGTACGCGGCTGAATCTCTGGATGAACTTGCGCAAGGGTTCCCCTTCCTTCTGGACGAGCAGATGAAGGTCGCTCGCTTGGCCATGGGGTTTGTGGCCGCCTGTAAAGGCGCCAACAAACTGATGGCACAAGTCTGTCCAGGAGGTTGTGGAGTTATCCGGCAAATGCATGAGCCAGGATCTGACTTTGGATTTGAGTACCAGAGGGAAGTAGTTGGCAAGGATCTTGTCGTCTCGCCCTCCAGCAGCCTGCACCGCAATGGTGTAGATGCTGAGGAACTCCGACGGATGCGACTTGCCGTCGTACTTCTCCGGTACCTCTGGCTTGAAATTCTTCGTGCTGGGCCACTTGACTTGCCGCAGCTCACGGGTGAACGCAGGGCAGCCTACCGCGTACGGCAGGTCGCCTGGTCCCCCTGGCGCATGCATGTCGACAGAGGGCCCAGCGCGCTGGTCTGATTGACGCCGCGCTTCTCTTCGACACTCGAAGCGAGTACGAGCGTCCTCTTGCTCTCGTTCGTGAAGAACTTGGCGTTGATCGCGACGAGTTCGCGGATTTGACGACGCGGTGGAGTCGTTGTCGTGATGGTTTCGGCGAGTCGGCGATCTTGGCCTTTGGGGCGGGGAATGCACGGTGGTCACACCCCCACCGGTCTTGGCGCCATCGGTTCTCGCCTGGCCGACCTGCCGCGGCTGCGACGCACTATGCTGCCGCGGGGTGTCGCCGTTAGTGAAGCCGATGAGACTCTGTATCGTGGCCCTCCAGTCGTCGAGCTTGTCCGCCGTTGGAGGGTAGTCTAGGAGCAGTTGAGCTCGTGCTAGAGCTTCTGCTGGAGTGGCGGGCAGCGGTGGCGAACGACGCGTGGAGCGGGATGTGCTCGAACTTCTAACTATGTTAGAAGGAGCAGCACCCGGACCAGGCAGTCGCGCCACGCTCGCGCCAGCACGTTGGTGTGTATGCTGGCCTTGAGCACCCTGGGATCCGCCAGCTCGATCTGGGTCCAGCGAGCGTATGGTACCGTGAGTGCCAAGACGCTGCTGGTCCCGTGCCTCCTGAGAGGGGCGCGGTGCATGTTCGGACGCCGTGGCACCATGAGCTGGCTCGGCGACGCCCGCTCCGCCGCCGGTGCCGTCCCCACCACCCGTTTGCTCCAGGGGCGGTGGGTTCGACGCGGACGGACCAGCCACCTCTGAAGCCTTCTTCTTCGGTGGCATGTCGATGAAGATGATGGAGATCTAGCCTGTGCAGACGCCGGATCAGGTTCACACAACCTCGATGCCGCACGGATGCGTAAAACCCTACTGCTGCTTTGTGGTTTGTATTGTGTTCTTGTTCGGGAGCGCTGAGTGCTACAGTACACTCAGGCAACTAATCAGACCGAGCGTGAGTGGCCTCCTCCCTCCCCCCTTACGTTGCGCATGGGGCCTCCTTTTATATGCGCAAGGGGTTACCCACAGGTGGCAACGTAGGCGGGGGTAAAACTGGAAAACGCTGTGTTGGGTATAGATGTTTGCACAGTGCTATCATACCTAACTCTGACGGCAGGGGACAAGGGCATTAAATGCCCGTCTAGGTCACCCAAACAGTGCAGAAAAGGGACCGTCAGGGGCGCCACCAGGGGCCTTGCTCTCTTCGGGTGGCCTTTCCGGCAAGCTCCTCCTGCCGGGGCCTTGGCTCAAATACTTTGTTCTTGGATGGCCCAAAAAGGGACCATGGAGAGTTTTGGCGATCGCCTGGCAAGCCTTGCCGCGGGGTGCTACGACTGCCCGTGCACAAGTTCAGGGTACTAAGGTACCCATACTTTCGTACACCGACAGGCCGCCCCTTCCCCCAAGATAAGCACCCCCTGGCCCTTTATAAGCCGAGGACCCGCCGACTCTTCTCCTCATCAGCCGCTGTCGCCTCTCCTCGCCTCACCCGCACTTCGCCGCCGATGCCGCCGCCAGCCGCGCCGCCCCGTGCCACCGCCACCCGTCGCCGGAGCCGCCGTCCCCGCCCCGCCCCAGACCACAACCTCCACCACAGACATCGCCAGAAGTCGCCGTCGCCGCCGACATCGAAACCGACCAACTGGTAAAGACCGTCCCGGTCTGGTTTTATTTTAGTTTACGGTTTTTATTTTCGGTTCTCGTTTCGGTTTTCTTTTCGGTTCGATCTACTTAGCGAATGCTCGCCGGTTTAGATCAGTTAATGAACGGTTTCGTTCATTAGTCTCTCGTAGCGGACGTTCGTCTGATACATTTTTCTTTTTCTGTTTATTTTCAGCCAGCAACCCCATCCATAATTATTTTCTTCACAGTTTAGCCCCTGATCTTTAAACGATCATAACTTTTTGCACGATTATCCAAATCCAACGAAACCAATGCCCACTTCTTGGTCATGATCTCAACTATCCAGAGAACTTGCTAAATCAACTTTTTTGAAATTTTTAAAGGTGAATTAGATCAGATTTGAATTTAAACTTGCTTTGGCTATAATTTGAGTTTTATAACTCGGATTTAATTGATTCTTTTTGCAAATAGAAGTTCTTGACATGTACTTTCTGTTAAGATCAAAATCACATAATTTTGCTGCTGTTAAAAATATGTTTCTATCTAGAAGCTTTATTTGATGGTTTTTGAAGTTTTCCGAAGTGTTTTCTTCGTTCTTTTGGATCTTTGAGTGATTGCTTATGTATGGTTATACCTGCTTGCTTACGATAGATTGAACAGAGTGTGACGAGTATACCTACCATAATTATGAGTGCAATGAATCATCATCAATAGTACAAGGCAAGTTCACACTTTGATCATACTCTTTTATACCCAGTTTTACTTGCATTAGTTTTACCCTCAAAGATTACATGAGTAGGATTGGGAATTGGGGCATTTCTATGTAGTTCAGGAGGTAAAAAAATCCCAGGAATATATGTTATGTTCATATTTCTTAGCCATGCTCGTAGACGGGGATTGGTATGCGAGATTCATGAAAGTTGCGAGAGTAATATTAAGTAAGGGAAACTTAAGGTGGCTACTTTAATACACATCTGGGTGGATTGGTTGTGGACACCTGGTGTTGGGGATATTGCTATTTGGGGTAAACCGGCCTACAGGGCCCGGGTTAGCTCCGTCAATGGACCCAAGATGTTAAAGCCCAAGGAGAAATAGAAGGGCCCAAGGCCTATAATCGGTTTAAAGGTTTATGGCCGTAAACCGGCCTGAGGTAAACTTGCATTGTAAGTTAGGAATAGAGAGACCAACCCGGGCACGTTTATGAACCGGAGGTTGGGATTTTGTAGACCGACGGGCGTCCCCCGTGTATATAAGGGGACGACCCGACGACGGTTTAGGGACAGACAACAACAACTCGAGGTTTAGGCGAAGCTTATCGCTCCCTAGCCCTCGAAACACATCAATCCCATCACAACTAGACGTAGGCTTTTACCTTCATCGAAGGGCCGAACTAGTATAACACTGTGTCCTTGCGTCCGTTTTAACCCCTTCAAGTTAACCCGTTGCGATGGCTCCACGACTAAGTCCTTTCGCTAGGACATCTGCCGTGACAAATCCACGACAGTTGGCGCCCACCGTGGGGCTATCGGGAGATGGTTTCAAGTTCTTGGAGGGCCGCTTTGAAGGACTCGAGGGCTACGCTGTGGGCCGGATGACCAAAAGTCGTCGCGGAAAACTCTACATCGACAGCACAGGCTGGGGCCCCGACGCCGGCTCGATCGAGTACGGGTACCGGGTCCCCTTTGGCGGTATCCATGTTTTCATCGGCAAGATCGGTGAACCGGGCCCCGAGCTGGGCGTCTGCACCGACCTTGTCGAGACAGCTCAGTGCACGAGATCGACCCTGGCTAAACCGACCAGGAAGCGCGCCTTCGTGGGAGTCATCCACGGAGGAAGCTACGAGGAAGGATCCGAATCCGGTGGCGAAACCGCCATCTACTCCGGCGATGAAACGTCAACCGGGGAAACCGAGTCTCTATACCAGCTGCAAGATGATCGGATTGGGGGCAGCTCCGATGGCGACAGTATTCCGGACCCCTCTGGTCTGCCCAATCGAGTTGGGATCTTCATGGCTGGAACACAGGCGGCGCCACATTCATCAACTGCGGCAGCAGTGATCTCCGGATCGGCAGCGGCAACAGCTGCGCGGGCAGGGGGCCCTGCGGACTCACCAGCCCAAGTGTTGTCAGATCTGTTTGACGCACTGGCGGCGCTCATGGCGGAAGCCAACCCGGTAGATCAGGAGGTTCACAATGCCGAGATTGCCAAAGTGAGAGAACAGATCACTCAAGCTAAAGCGGGGCTGGCAGCAGAAGAGGCCAGGATGACGGCAGAGCGTGACGCTTTAGATGCACAGGCTTACAGGCTCATGATGGACCAGAATGCATCTCAGGAAGTCCTGAAGAGGAAATTCCGATCTCGATTTCCCACAACCCTCGATGCCAGAAATCTCTTCAACACCCCGGGGGTAAAACGTGCGGAAGCGACAGTTGGCGCCCCGGTTCAGCACCGTATAATAAACTTGCCTTGTCACAACGTTGGTACACCACAGGCCGTGCCAACACCATCGGGCCATTATTCCAACCCGATGGATAACCTCGTTGCGGCGGCAGCTCAGTTGGAAGCCATTCCGATCGAAGGCGATTCACCGCAGGATGTAGAGACACGCCGAGTCAAGGAACTCCTTAGGACCGCTTTGGCCCAACAAGAAGCATATTCGCAAAGCCGTGATCGGATTCACTCCACCCCTCGCCCCAGCAGGAGCTATAGTAGGCGCATGGAGGAGCCGGCTGTTTCAAGTAATGCCAGGCGTGAAGCGCTCCGCGGCAACAATCCGGCGGGCGTCGACAATGCTCAGGAGAATGTGGATCGCGCCCGCGCGCAGGAGGCCGGATTAGCAGCGCAGCATCAGGCTCGTCAGCTTGCACCTATCCTCCCAACTGCTACGATTGAACCGGGGGTGGTTTCTAGTTCTTTAGGAGTACCGTGCCTTGTTCCCGCTTTGCGCAACGTATGCCTACCTAAAGACTTCAAAGGCCCCCGCAAGGTACCAAACTACACGGCAGATCAGCCTCCGGAGACATGGGTGGAGAGCTATGAGATGGCTATGGAGATGCTGGATGTGGATGACACGGCGTGTGCGAAGTATTTTACCATGATGTTAGAAGGGACGGCCCGGACTTGGCTAAAGAGCCTACCGCCTAATTCCATTAATTCGTGGGCCCAGTTGCGAGCCCGGTTTATCAAGAATTTCAAGGACACGTGCAAACAGCCAATGTCGATAGTTGACCTGGCAGCTTGCGTTCAGCAAGAAGGGGAGTCAACTACCCATTGGGTACGCCGGGTATCAGAAGTTTTGCACTCGTCAGATCGCATCAACGCAGACACCGCCGTGGTGCTGTTGGAAGGCAACTGTCGGTTTGGCCCTTTGAAGCTAAAGTTAGGCCGGATGAAGCGTGATTGCACGGATATGGGAACGCTCATGACCGCTTTAGTGAAGTATGCGGATTCTGACAGTACCAAGGATCCTGACTCTGGTGACGACAAAGCAGGGAAGGGAAAGAAGAATAGCAACACCAAAGGCCAGCAGCATCAACCAACAGGCAATGGAGGCGGAGGTAAGCGTAAATCGGATGGGAGCGTGGATTTTGTGGCCAACACCAGTGCACAGAATAAGGGCCAGCGACGTAAGGGGAAACAACCAGGTTTTCGCGGAAATCCCGATCCTAATCCGGAGCGTTTGAACTTTTTCTTAAACCAGCCCTGTCCGAAGCACGGAACAAAAGAGGAGCCAGCAACCCATCTTTGGAAGGATTGTTACATCATGAAGGAGTTCAAAAGCTCAAACATTTTCCAATATGACCACGGCTCTGGCGGCGGTTCAGGTTCCGGATCAGGGTACGGCGGCGGAAATTCCGGTCCAGGGTTCCATGGTAATCCGGGCGGACAGAACAGCCAAAATAATCAAGGTAATCAAAGTGGTTACAGCCAGCAGCAGCAGCAATCAGGTTATCAGAGCAACCCGAAACAGTTGAGTGGTGGACAGTATCTTGTTTTTACTACAAGCTTGGATAAACGGGATAGAAAGCTTCAGAGGCGGGCAGTTAGTGCTGTTGAACCGGCCACGCCTCACTATCTGCGCTGGTCGGAACAACCAATCATATGGAGCCGAGAAGATCATCCTCCCAGGGTTTATAATCCGGGTTAGTTAGCATTGGTGGTGGCGCCTCAGGTGGGAGGTTATAAGATCACCAAGGTACTCATGGATGGAGGGAGCAGCATTAACATCTTGTATTATGAGACCTTCCGTCGCATGGGACTAGTGGATAAAGATCTCAAACCGACCAATACAGTGTTCCACGGGGTGGTGCCTGGCAAGTCTGCGTACCCTGTTGGTAAGATAGCCCTTGAAGTGGTCTTCGGCGATAGTCATGATTCCAGATCAGAGACGCTAACGTTTGAAGTGGTTAAAATCCAAAGTCCATACCACGCTTTGTTCAGACGACCGGCCTATGCAAAATTTATGGCACGGCCCTGCTATGTATATCTGCAACTCAAGATGCCGGGTTACAAGGGCACTATAACGGTTCATGGGAGCCGTCGAATCGCTTTGGAATGCGAGGAAGGAGATGCGACTTATGCAGAATCGGTTTGTGCTACGGAGGAGCTAAAGCAGTACAAAGACAATGTTGATCCGGAGGACATGACTTTATTAAAGAAGCCAACTACGGACCACGATCCGGCCTTGAAGTTCAAATCAGCTGCCGAAACTAAGCTTGTTGACTTCGTACCTGGCGATTCGTCCAAGCAGTTCAGCGTCAGTGCAAACTTGGATCCAAAATAGGAAAGCGCGCTCATCGAGTTCATCCGTGAGAATCGGGACATCTTTGCATGGAAGCCGTCTGACATGCCTGGTGTACCGAGGCGACTCGCTGAGCACACCCTTAATGTGGATCCTAAGTATAAACCGGTAAAACAGTTCCTACGCCGGTTTAACGAAGAAAGACGTAAAGCGATTGGTGAGGAAGTAGCCAGGCTCCTGGCAGCTGGTTTTATTATTGAGGTTTTTCATCCCGAGTGGCTTGCTAATCCGGTGCTGGTTCTTAAGAAAAATGGCACCTGGCGCATGTGTGTGGATTACACAGACTTGAATAAAGCCTGTCCAGCGGATCCTTTTGCTCTCCCCCGTATTGATCAAATCATTGATGCTACGACAGGTTGCGAGCGTTTGAGTTTTTTGGATGCCTATTCGGGTTATCATCAGATCAAGATGGCAGTTAAGGACCAGGAGAAGACGGCGTTCATTACTCCCTTTGGAGCCTTCTGCTATGTTTCTATGCCCTTCGGGCTTAAGAGTGCGCAGGCTACTTATCAACGGTGTGTGCAAAATTGCCTCCACGAACAGATTGGTCGTAATGTACATGCCTATGTGGATGACATTGTGGTCAAGTCACGAAAGAAGGAGACCCTGGTTGACGATTTGAAGGAAACCTTCGATAACTTGAGAGTGTACCAAATGATGCTCAACCCAGCTAAATGTGTTTTCGGCGTACCTGCAGGCAAATTGTTGGGATTTTTAGTGTCCCATAGAGGAATTGAGGCCAATCCGGAAAAGATCACAGCGATCACCTCCCTGGCCAAACCGAAATGCGTCAATGATGTTCAGCGCGTGGCCGGGCGGATTGCTGCGTTAAGCCGGTTTATCAGCCGCCTCGGTGAAAAGGCGATCCCCTTGTATCAAATGCTCAAGAAGACAGATTAATTTGTCTGGAGTCCGGAGGCTGATAAAGCGTTTGAGGACTTGAAGCGACAGTTAGTCAATCCGCCAGTGTTGGTAGCCCCCGTAGATAAAGAGCCACTCCTGTTATATGTTGCTGCGAACGCCAGAGCGGTCAGTGTGGCGATTGTGGTAGAATGCAAGGAGGCTGGGAAGGAGCATCCGGTTCAGCGTCCGATTTACTATATCAGCGAAGTACTTATCGAGTCCAAGCAAAGGTATCCGCATTGGCAGAAGCTGGTATATGGTGTTTTTATGGCAAGCCGGAAGCTGAAGCAATATTTTCAAGGGCACCCCATCACGGTGGTCAGTTCTGCTCCTTTGGGTGACATCATACAGAACCGGGAGGCGACCGGTCGGATTGCCAAGTGGGCTATCGATCTTGGGCCGCACGGTTTAAGATACGTACCCCGGACGGCCATAAAGTCACAAGCACTTGTCGACTTCATAAACGATTGGACAGAGTTACAAGCACCTGAGGAGAGGCCAGATAACACATATTGGACTATTCATTTTGACGGATCTAGACAATTGGAAGGCTCGGGGGCTGGAGTCGTTTTAACTTCCCCACGAGGAGACAAGTTTTGTTATGTCCTCCGTTTAATGTTCCCCTGTACAAACAATGCGGCTGAGTATGAAGCTTTGCTTCATGGTCTTCGGATGGCTAAAGAGATGAATCTGAGCCGAGTTAGGTGCTTTGGTGATTCGGATCTAGTGGCTCAGCAAGTATCTGGCACCTGGGATTCTAAGGACCCGCTCATGGCTGCATACCGTCGTGAAGTAGATATGGTGGCTGGGCATTTCAAAGGCTATCAAGTGGACCATGTGGACCGCAGAAAGAATGAGGCAGCGGACGCTTTAAGCCGCTTGGGCTCTCAGCGTAAACCGGTCCCACCCAATGTTTTCTTGGATGTATTGTATCACCCATCGGTACAGCTACCCGGTGAGCTGGAGTTGGCTATTCCTGATCCGGAGGCTCAATTAGTGGCCGCTCTTCACGCCACCCCGGATTGGACGCTTCCTTATCTGGCATATATGAACCGGGGTGAGTTGCCAGAAGACGAAAGCTTGGCTCGGCAGATAGTACGGCGGTCCAAGTCTATGACCATTCTCAAAGGGGAGCTACATCATCGCAGCGTGTCAGGAGTGCTGCAACGGTGCGTATCCCCTGAGGAGGGGTGCGAAATATTACGTGAAATACATGAAGGGGATTGCGGCCACCACGCCGGTTCAAAATCATTGGTGGCTAAAGCGTTCCGCCACGGTTTCTACTGGTTAACTGCTCATGCTGATGCAGAAGACCTGGTCAGGCTATGTGATGGTTGCCAGAAATTTTCTAGACGAGCGCACATACCGGCTCAAGAATTGAGGATGATTCCAATTACTTGGCCGTTTGCGACTTGGGGGCTCGATATGGTTGGGCCTTTTAAACGTTCCACAGATAAGAAGACCCACCTATTGGTGGCGGTTGACAAATTTACAAAGTGGGTGGAGGCAGAACCTGTCAGTAAATGTGATGCGGCCACGGCGGTTCGGTTTATAAAGAAGGTGATCTTCCGGTTTGGTTTTCCACACAGCATCATCACCGATAATGGTACCAATCTATCCAAAGGTGCCATGAAAGAGTTCTGCGCACGTGAGCATATACGGCTTGATGTTTCTTCGGTAGCTCACCCACAATCTAATGGTCAAGCAGAACGAGCGAATCAAGAGATCTTGAGAGGTATCAAACCCCGGCTTCTGGTCCCTTTGCAGAGGACGCCGGGTTGTTGGGTTGAGGAGCTGCCGTCTGTATTATGGAGCATCAACACCACGCCTAACAGATCCACGGGGTTTACGCCGTTTTTTATGGTCTATGGAGCAGAGGCAGTTCTCCCAAGTGATATACGACATGATTCACCTCGTGTGGCAGCTTATGTTGAAGCGGACAATGAGCAGGCACGGCAGAACGCTCTTGACTTGTTGGATGAGGAACGTGACTTAGCAGCTGCCCGTTCAGCGATTTACCAGCAAGATCTTCGCCGTTACCACAGCCGTCGGGTTAGAACCAGAACCTTTCAGGAGGGGGATTTGGTGCTCCGGCTCATCCAGGATCAGTCTGATATGCATAAATTATCCCCGCCTTGGGAAGGACCATTTGTGGTCAGCAAGAATCTGAATAATGGGTCATACTACTTGATTGATATTCGAGAGCGCAAAGATTCACGCACATCAGAAGAGGAGACCAGCAGGCCGTGGAACATAGCTCATCTTCGACCTTATTATACATGAGCCTTGGGCTCTGTTTATGTACATATCATGACCATGTATATATTATGATCAATATAATTAACCAGAGCCTCGAGTAAAGCGGGGTCTCTGCTTTTCTTCACATCATGCGCGGTTACATGGAGTTGATTCGCTTTAGGGCAACCTCCGGTTTACCCCTTGAGGTCGCTTCACAGAAGATCAACAAAGTCAGTTGGGGACCTAGTCGACCTGAACCGTAGCTACACCTCCGGGGAGCTTGGTCATGTCTTGACGACGGTAATGCCTTCTGGCTGGCACATTTGCCACTAAGTCAGTTGGGGACCTAATCGACTTGAACCGTAGTTACACCTTATGGGAGCTCGGTCATGTCTTGATGATGGTAATGCCTTCTGATCGGCTTTTAAACAGCCAATAAGTCATTTGGGGGCTTGGTCGTGTCCGAACCAATGCAATGCCACTTGATCAGCCCTAGGCCACTGAGTCACTTGGGGGCTTGGTCGAATCCGAACCAATGCAATGCCATTTGACCGGCATATTTGCCACGATTCAGTTAGGAACCTAGTCGACTTAAACCGTAGCTACACCCCTTGGGGGCTTGGTTTTTTTTTGTCTTGACGATGGTAACGCCTTCTGAACGGTTCATAGCAACCACCATTTGCATGCGTTTTACTATTGCGTTTCCTCTCGTATTTGGTTTTTTGTTATCTTCCTTCTTGTGGTGTTTTTGTTCTTCGGAACGACAAATACTTTTAAACCGATTCAGCTGACACAGCCTGGTCCGTTTTTTAACCCGGAGGCAAGTTGCCCGGTTTGGCAAAGGCGCAGCACGGTTCGTATGGTCGAAAGACCGTCCTTTGTACCCAGTAAAGACAGGAAACACAAGTTGGAAAAAGTCAATGGCAAGGGCATCAGTACCCGTGCACAAAGGCGCATTCAAACACAGAGGTATTAACTATCTTATTACAAGGCAGCGTAGTGCCTGAATATATTGTTTTTTGACGGATTAACATCACCAATTAAGGTGAACCGGAGCTTTGATTACGCCTGTTCGCCGCCTCGGTTCGAAGGTTGTGGATCATCTTGCGCCGTTTCAGCCTTCTCATGGCTACCCATTGGCTGGAAATCAGCAGTGGTCCAGTCGATTCCCATTAACGCTTGAAAAACCGCTTCTTCATGAATCAGCAAAGACGGTTCAATGTCAGGGGCGTAGGTATGCTTACGGATTGGAGGAATAAGGTTTTCCGCTTCAGGGATCGGGGCAGCTACTCGCTTGTTCTGGTTATCATATTGGGCCTGATAATGTGTCAGATCTGCTTCTTCAGCCAATTGACAAGCTAGGGGGCGCACCGCCCGGTTTATCGCCCTCAAGTCATTTTCACCGAAATTTGAACCGTCTTCTTTCAAGCTGGGGTATCCTTGGGCCGCTTCGACAGGATCAAAGTCTGGTACCCACGCTTTGGCCCGGATCAAGGCAGTGATGGCTCCGGTTCGGGCAGCTGATCTTTTTAACTCTTCAATCCGGGCAGGAAGCATGGATAACCTTTTTAACGTGTCTTGAATCAGAGACGGTGCGGGGTTGTTATGCGATGCAGTGGTGATAGCTCTCTGTGCTCCGGTATACAACTGTTCAATCAAAGTATAAGCAGCTTTGAGTTTCATCCGCACATAAGAGCCCAAGTGTCCAATACGTGTGCCTGCAGTGTTTCAAGATGGATTACAAACCGGACATAGGATATAGCAGACAAGGTGCAAATTGGAGGAAGGGCGTCGAAAGAAATTTACCAAAGACGGCACAGGTCATGGAGTGTATTTGTCGCTTTACGGTGGATAATTCATCAACCACCAGTTTGAGAGCAGCTTCAGCATTTTCAGCCCTTTTAATCAAAAGAGCCTTTTCAGTAGCCCAATCAGCTTGTTCCTTTTTGCGGTTTTCTTTCAGCTGTTCCATAACGTTTAAGGCATTGGTCAATTCTTCCTTCGCTTTTGCAGTTTCAGCCTGCTGGGTTTTTAGGATTTCCTGAAGGTCCGAGACTTGTTTCTCTTTGGTCTTCAGATCCCCCTGCAGCAGGTCATCAGCAGTGTTCAGAAAATATTGCACGGTTTGGAAGTATCAACCACACAAGCAAGTTATGTGCTCGATACTTGGGGGCTAATGCGTACTTGATTTTAACGCATGTTTTACATTACAAAAGTCCCAAGATTAATACAAGTATTTACACTTGGCACTTGGGGGCTAATGGTTATTTGATGATGTTTTCTGGTTACGACCTATGTGGAAGCCTGGTTTTTTCAAACCGGACCTTTGTTGTCAAGGCAGCATGATTCGGATTACCATCTCGGATTGGAAGAAATTGACAAGCTAAGTTGCAATAGAATGAAGCACAAGAGAGTTACCTCAAGTTTTTCTTTCATCATCCTGATCATGCCAGCTTCATAATCGCGACTGGTGTACAGTCGGTTCAGGTACCCAGAATAAAGATCTTGGGCGCTTAAAGCAGCGTATGTTGAGGAACGTCCCATTTGCCCTTTATGGCCAAGATTTCTTCCTTAGCAGTATGCTTGGCTAAGGTAGCAGAGTTCCCCGGTTCAGAGCGACCAATGCCGGTAATCACAACATCATCATCTTTGGAATCGCTGCTCTGCATTGGCACTGTCGGTTTATCAACAGTTCCAGAAGGGTGGATGGATTCCTCAACCCGAACAGGACTGGCAGGCTGATCGGTACGACTGGCTGGATTGGTAGGCCTTTCTTCAGCATAGGCGTCATCTTGTGGAGGTAGATAATTCTGAATGTCTTCACGAACTAGAGCATCAGCACCAGGAGTTTTCTCCGGTTCAGGAGCGGCAGTTCCTTCGGCCGGATTATCCAGACGAGCCTTCTTGCTCGGTCTAGGTTTAGCCCTGGGAGAGACCCAAAGATTGAAAGAACGGTGTAAGATGGATTAAGAAACCCATATGGAAATATGTTGTGATCGGTCCAACTTACCCAATAACTGTCTTCAGCGGTGGCAGTTGAGTGGCTGAAGATTCACCAGAAGATGAATGGGAAGTGACGTGATAATCGGAGTCAGATGGATTAAGAGGCTGACGAATTAAACCTGCTTTAGGAGGAAAGCTAGCGCATAAATCGGAGACCTCTGAGCGGCGTTTCCGAACCGGGCTGTTCGGTAAACCGGCGGAGGTAACTACCTGGCCACTATGCCGGGTGGTGCGACGAGCTTCATGTTGCTGGGTCTTCACAAGAAATTTGGGATCCAAGTAAGCAAGAGGATGAGAAAATTTAACTTTCCGGTTTGCTTGGCGAGGTTTTTTCAAAGGCAAAGGAACTGTATCAGAAGAAAGAATAGTTACCTCTGGGCCTTCAGCATTACTCGCTTCAGCGTCGTCCTGACAAATATCATCATCAATAAGACGTATAAAAGGTAAGCCAACTGAATCGAGGTCTACCTCAAGGTCCGGATTACCCACATCATCCTCATCTAAATCCGGGGTAGAGGAAGTGGTGTTCCTTTTCTTCTGAGCAGGCTTCTTCACCCTTGTTTTGGGTCGGGTTACCTTTTCTGTTGGCTCTTGAAGCTTCTTGCTCCAAAACGGATCATCTCCCTGTTTCAGAAAGGACTGGAGTTAACAGTATACATATAAGGAGATCATAAATTCTATAACAAACAGAGGTGAGATGCTTACAGCAGGTGGTTTATTTGTAGCACAAAAGGGAAGCAGGCCGGTTCGGGCGCAAACATATTCCGGTTCATTCAGCATCTTTTTCACAGCTTCAGTAACTTCGTCTTCCGTCAGCTGAATGTTGCAGTGCCTCAAAGGATCATTAACCCGGCCCGTGTATTGGCACATTAAACCGGAGCGGATACTAAGGGGCAGGATGCTCCATGAAATCCAGCAATGGGCAAGATCTACTCCTGTTAAACCGTTAGCCATGAAGGCTCTGAGCTTGGACAGTTGAGGGGCATACTTACTCCTCTCTTTGGCGGTTAGCCTTGGGGGGAAGGGGTGTGTATTGCTAAGTCTCTTTGGACGGAAGCCAGGCAGAGGATTCTCTTCAGCAGGGGAAGTATCCTTGCAATAGAACCAAGTGTGATTCCATTCTTGCGGATGACTATGTAGCTTGGCGTGAGGATAAGTCACTTCTTTCCTCTTTTGAATCGCCATACCACCCAGTTCCATATTAGGGCCGTCGGTGAATTCAGTACTTCGGTTCAAATGAAAACAGTCCCGGAACAACTCTACAGTAGGTTCCTCCTGGAAGTACACCTCACAAAGCACTTGAAAATGGCAGATATTCGTGACTGAGTTTGGACCAACATCTTGTGGGCGCAACTTAAAATTAGCCAGGATGTCCCGGTAAAATTTTGAACCGGGTGGATTAAAGCCCCGGGCCAGGTGATCCGCAAACACAACAACTTCTCCTTCCTGTGGGGTAGGAGGACATTCACTCCCTGGAACCCTCCAATGGATGGCATTTTTGCTACTCAAGGCGCCAGTCAGAACTAAGTTGTTTAATTGGGTCTCGGTGATGCGAGAGGGAACCCAGTTGCATTCGTATACCTGTTTTGCCATGAGGAAATCTACAAGACAAAGGTATTCCGGTTTGAGAACAGGTGTGATTGTAAATCGGAGATGCTCTTATATAGACCGGAGTTATCTAGAGTGATATCATCTGGCGGTTCATCAAGGGGACTAATGGATATATAGTTTGGGTTGTTCGCTCTGATAAAAGTTAAACTGACCAGATCTAACAGTTATGAATATGAAAGCAGAAACAGATCCCGTACGGATTCTTTCCCAACAATGGATCTACAGCTAGGGCAAAAAAGAAGTAAAAATATGAGGTTTGGCTCGCAGCAGAACAGCACAAGTTCGACAAGCAGGGAAATGAGTGGGATCTAAGGAGATGAGTACAGATTTATGGCGAATACTGAGAGTGACTACAAATCACAATATAAGTATCATAATCTGTTCACAAAAACTTGCTATGGAGATGAACAATGAACAGTGGCAGGATAAGGATGACGAACCCTAGAGCGGATCTAAAGCAAGAAGAACAGGAGCCTTACCGAGATCCAAACGGATGCGGAGGGTCGCCGCGGTACTCTGGTCCGGTCAGGTTGATGCAGCGGCCTGAGTTGATGCAGTAGCTGACGGCGGCGGCGGAGCTCCGAAGTCTGAGTCGCGAGGAAGACGAAGAAGGGGACGAAAGGGAGGAAAGGAAGATGGCCTTCTAGTCCTATTTATAAGGCACGGCGCGCGTGCCAGGCGCGCGAATCCAGGAGCCGGTGATTTCGGGAGCCCAGCCGTCGCCTTGATTATTGCGGATTTAGCAAAAAGAAACGGTAACTTTGTGCTGACGTCATATTGGTTTACAGCAGCAAGAGGAGACGACGAAACGGCGGTTTAACCGTTACTGGAAGACATTTGAAGACATAAATTCTTATTAAGGATTGACATGAACCTGTTCAAATCAATCTGGGGCCTAATGTTGGGGATATTGCTATTTGGGGTAAACCGTCCTACAGGGCCCGGGTTAGCTCCATCAATGGACCCAAGATGTTAAAGCCCAAGGAGAAATAGAAGGGCCCAAGGCCTATAATCGGTTTAAAGGTTTATGGCCGTAAACCGGCCTGAGGTAAACTTGCATTGTAAGTTAGGAATAGAGAGACCAACCCGGGCACGTTTATGAACCGGAGGTTGGGATTTTGTAGACCGACGGGCGTCCCCCGTGTATATAAGGGGACGACCCGACGACGGTTTAGGGACAGACAACAACAACTCGAGGTTTAGGCGAAGCTTATCGCTCCCTAGCCCTCGAAACACATCAATCCCATCACAACTAGACGTAGGCTTTTACCTTCATCGAAGGGCCGAACTAGTATAACACTGTGTCCTTGCGTCCGTTTTAACCCCTTCAAGTTAACCCGTTGCGATGGCTCCACGACTAAGTCCTTTCGCTAGGACATCTGCCGTGACAAATCCACGACACCTGGGGAATCCAGTGTTGTCCTAGGAGATCCATGGGGACCCGTGTGATCATCCTACGAAATGCCACCTAGGCTCAAAGGGATCAAAGATTATTCATGCTAGAAACTTCCATGTGCAGCCACAAGCCATTATGGGCTCTGGCATAGTTGAGTAAGTTGTGGGAAACCTTTCCATCATGGGCTAGCAGATGTAGGGGTTGTAGGTGTACCGGCCTATCTATCGGTTAAGGGGACCTCAGAAAGAATGTGTCCCGATCATCCATTTCTCAAACATCAGGCAGTGTGAGAAATTCAGCGGAGGAGATCGAGTCTTGTGGGGAAAAGTGTGCAAACCTCTACGGAGTGTATAAACTATCATGATTAGTCGTGTCCCCGATTATGGACAATTTGAGTATCTGGTATTTGAATTATTGGTTGATCTCATCACTTTACTTAATGAATTTGTTGGGTTATTAATATTACTTAATTTTGGGATTGAGTTGTGGTTACTTTCTCAATATGGGTAATTTAACTCAGTAGTAAATAAAATTTATTCCTTTGTTGTAGGGAAAATTAGCTTTATGTAAAAATTAAACTTAGAGCCTCCACCATCCAAATATGCATATAGAGATAGACATTTTCATTATTACTCTATGGTGTGACTTTGCCAGTACATTCAATGTACTGACCTACATGGCTGCAACGTCTCATGTTGCAGGAATCTTACGACGAGTAAGTGGTACGTTAGGGTTACGATGTCTACACTCAACTTTTCCGTTGGTGTTGTTGGGACTCCACAACTTTGTTGTTACTTCCGCTATATGGATTGAGGTAATAGTATTTACGTTACTTTATACATGTGATTTGCCTCTGTTATAAATCCTCGAGTACTGTGTGTCAGCATACAGATCCAGGGATGACACTTAAGCACAGAGACTTCGATCCATTCGGGTCGGGTCGCTATAGATCTTGAGCATGATTATCATTTGTGAGTAGTTAATTTTGTTCTTGAGGTCATGGGAGAAATCATGTTGCAAGTAATCATGTGAACTTGGTATGTGTTCGATGTTTTCATAGTATGTATGTTGTGATTCCCTTAGTTGTGTCATGTGAACGTCGACTACATGACACTTCACCATCTTTGGGCCTAAGGGAATGCATTGCGGAGTAGAAATTAGATGATGGGTTGTGAGAGTGATAGAAGCTTAAACCCCAGTTTATGCGCTATTCCGTAAGGGACCGATTGGATCCAAAAGTTTAATGTTACGGTTAGGATTTAGTCTTAATACTTTTCTCTTAGTTGCGGATGCTTGCGGGAGGATTAATCATAAGTAGGAGGTTTGTTCAAGAAAGAACAGCACCTAAGCACCAGTCCACCCACATGTCAAATTATCAAAGTAGCAAAGACAAATCGAACCAACATGATGAAAGTGACTAGATGAAATTCCCGTGTACCCTCAAAAACGCTTTGCTTATCATAAGAGACCATTTTAGCCTGTTCTTTGCCTCAAAAGGATTGGGATACCTTGCTGTACTTTTGTTACTACTATCGTTACTTGCTTGTTACAAATTATCTTGCTATCAAACTGCTCCGCTACTTACAATTTCAACACTTGCAGACATTACCTTGTCATTTCCTTCTGCTCCTCGTTGGGTTCGACACTCTTACTTATCGAAAAGAGCTACAATTGATCCCCTATACTTGTGGGTCATCAAGGCTATTTTCTAGCGCCATTGCCGGGGAGTGAAGCGCCTTTGGTAAGTGGAATTTGGTAAGAAAACATTTATATAGTGTGCTGAAATTTACTAACACTTGATACTATGGAACACAATCCTTTGAGGGTTTTGTTCGGGGTATCTTCACCTCGACCGGAACCAAAATTAGCTACCCCTCAACCTACTGCACCTACTGAAAATATTGAATATGAAATTCCTTCGGGTATGATAGAAGAACTGCTAGCTAATCCTTATGCAGGAGACGGAACCGAACATCGTGATATGCACTTGATATATGTAGAACAAATTTGTGGATTGTTCAAGCTTGCAGGTTTGCCCAGAGATGAATTTATGAAGAAGGTTTTCCCTTTATCTTTGAAGGGAAAAGCATTGGCATGGTATGGGCTATGCGATGATATTGGATCCTGGAATTGGAATCGATTGAAATTGGAGTTCCATCAAAAAAAATATCCTATGCATCTAGTTCATCATGATTGGAATTATATATATAATTTTTGGCCTCGTGAAGGAGAAAGTATCTCTCTAGCTTGGGGGGGGGGCTTAAGTCAATGTTATATTAATTCCCCAATCATGAGCTCTCAAGAGAAATTATTATCCAGAATTTTTATGCTCGTCTTTCTCATAATTATCAAACCATGCTTGATACTTCTTGTGTTGGTTCTTTTATGAAGAAGTCGACAAAGGTAAAGGGTCAGGTATTAAACTTAAGTATGATTGTGTTTAATCTTTTATGAATACCAGTGCTTTTCAAAAAATCAGCACTAAATATGGACTTGACTCTGAGATAGTAGCCTCCTTTTGTCAATCATTTACTCCTCATTATGATCTCCCCAAAGATAAGTGGTTTAAATATCACCCACCTATTAAAGAAGAAATTAAAGAACCAGTGCTAGCTAAAGAAGAAACCATACTTTATAATGTTGATCCAGTTGTTCCTACTGCTTATATTGAGAAACCACCTTTCCCTGTTAGGATAAAGGAACATGCTAAAATTTCAACTGTGGTTAACAAAAGCTATATTAGAACACCTAAACTTGATGAAAATTTTTAACTAGAACCTAGTATTGCTATGGTTAAGATCTCTTGGAAGAAAATGTACATGGCATGTTATTTACTTATGCGAAGAAGCTGCTAGAATTGCCAAACCTGATAAAAAGGATAAACATAGACCTGTTGTTGGCATGCCCGTTGTCTCAGTTAAAATACGAGATCACTGTTATCATGGTTTATGTGACATAGGTGCTAGCATGAGTGCTACTACTTATTCCTTATATTAAGAAATTATGAATGACATAGCACCCGTAGAGATAGAAGACATAGATGTTACTATTAAACTTGCTAATAGAGACACCATATCACCAATTGGGATTGTTAGAGATGTTCAAGTCTTGTGTGGGAAAATAAAAGACCCTACTGATTTTCTTGTTCTTGTTTCCCCACAAGATGAATTTTGTCCCAATATCTTTGGTAGACCTTTCTTGAACACCGTTAATGCTAGAATAAACTGTGAGAAACAAATTGACGGTGTTAGTTTTGGTGATGAGTCTCATGAGTTTAATTTTTCCAAGTTTAGTAGAAAGATTCATGAAAAAGAATTACCTAGTAAAGAAGAATTAATTGGTATTGCTTCTATTGTTGTGCCTCCTACTGGTCCACTAGAACAATATTTTCTATACCATGAAAATGATTTACATATGCATGAGAGAAATGAAACAGATAATATTTTCTTCGAACAACGTCCTCTACTTAAACACAATTTGCCTATTGAAACTCTAGGAGGTCCTCCTCCACCTAAAGGTGATCCTGTGTTTGAATTAAAACAATTGCCAGACACTTTGAAATATGCTTATCTTGATGAAAACAAGATATATCCTGTTATTATTAGTGCTAACCTTTCAGAACATGAAGAAGAAAGATTATTGGAAGTTCTAAGGAATCATTGAACTGCTATTGGATATACTCTTGATGATTTAAAGGGCATTAGTCCCACTCTGTGTTAGCACAAAATTAATATGGAACCTAATGCTAAACCCGTTGTTGATCACCAATGTCGATTAAAGACAAAAATGAAGGAAGTGGTAAGAACGGAAATTTTAGAACTTCTGGAAGCAGGTATAATCTATCCTATAGCTGATAGTAGATGGGTAAGTCATGTTCATTGTGTCCCTAAGAAAGGAGGTATTACTGTTGTTCCTAATGATATGAATGAACTTATTCCACAAAGAATTGTTATAGGCTATAGAATGGTAATTGATTCTAGAAAATTAAACAAAGCAACTAGAAAAGATCATTACCCTTTGCCTTTTATTGATCAAATGCTAGAAAGATTATCTAAGCACACACATTTTTCCATCCTTGATGGATATTCTGGTTTTTCACAAATACATGTTTCTCAGCCTGATCACGAAAAGACCACTTTTACTTGTCCCTTCGGAACTTATGCTTATAGACGTATGCCTTTCGGTTTACGCAATGCACCTGCTACCTTTCAAAGATGTATGACTGCTATATTCTCTGACTTCTGTGAAAAGATTGTTGAGGTTTTCATGGATGATTTCACTGTTTATGGGAAGTCTTTTGATGATTGTTTAAGCAATCTTGACCGTGTTATGCAGAGATGCGAGCAAATAAATCTTGTCTTGAATTCAGAAAAGTGCCACTTTATGGTTAATGAAGGCATTGTCTTGGGTCATAAAATTTCGAAAAGAGGTATTGAAGTGGACAAAGCTAAGGTTGATGCAACTGAGAAAATGCCATGTCTTAATGATATCAGAGGTATTCGTAGTTTCTTAGGTCATGCTGGTTTCTATAGGATATTTATCAAAGACTTTTATAAAATCTCTAGCCCTCTTATGAACCTTTTAAAAAAGGACATTCCTTTTGTTTTTGATGATGATTGTCTAGAAGCCTTTGAAACACTCAAGAAAGCCTTAATTTCAACACCTATTGTTCAACCACCTGATAGGAACTTGCCTTTTGAAATTATGTGTGATGCTAGTGATTATGCTATTGCTGCTGTTCCAGGACAAAGAGTTGATAAGAAACTGAATGTTATTCATTATGCTAGTAAAACTCTAGACAGTGCTCAACTAGACTATACTACTACTCAAAAAGAATTCTTAGTAGTGGTGTTTGCTTGCGATGAATTTAGATCTTATATTGTTGATTCAAAAGTAATTGTTCACACTGATCAGGTTGCTATTAAATATCTTATGGAAAAGAAAGATGCTAAACCTAGACTTATTCGATGGATTCTCTTGCTACAAGAATTTGATTTACATATCACTGATAGAAAAAGACCTGAGAACCCCATAGCTGATGACTTGTCTAGGCTTGAAAATATGCCTGATGATCCACTACCTATTGATGATAGTTTTCCTGATGAGCAGTTAGCTGCAATAAATGTTTCTCATAACACTCCTTGGTATGCTGACTATGTTAATTACATTGTTGCTAAATATTTACCACCTAGCTTTACATGCCAACAAAAGAAAAAAAATCTATGATTTTAGACATTACTTTTGGGTTGACCTACATCTTTATAAAGAAGGAGTAGATGATATTATTAGATGTTGCATACCTAAGCATGAACATGGAAAATTCTACAGAAATGTCACTCCGACGCTTATGGAGGGCATCATGCTGGAGATAGAACTGCTCACGAGGTATTGGAATCTGGATTTTATTGGCCTACTCTCTTCAAGCATGCCCGTAAGTTCGTCTTATCTTGTGATGAATGCCAAAGAATAGGTAATATCCGTAAGTGTCAAGAAATGCCTATGAATTATTCACTTGCTGTTGAACCATTTGATGTTTGGGGATTTGATAACATGGGACCTTTTACTTCCTCTAATGGGTATACACATATTTTGGTTGTTGTTGATTATGTTACTAAATGGGTAGAAGCTATTCCAACTAGTAGTGATGATCACAACACCTCTATTAAAATGCTTAAGAAGTAATTTTCCCAAGGTTTGGAGTCCCTAGATACTTAATGACTGATGGTGGTTCACATTTTATTCATGGTGCTTTCCGTAAAATGCTTGCCAAGTATGATGTTAACCATAGAATTGCATCACCTTATCATCCTCAGTCTAGTGGTCAAGTTGAACTTAGCAATAGAGAAATAAAGTTAATTTTGCGAAAGACTGTCAATAGGTCCAGGAAGAATTGGTCTAAGAAATTAGATGATGCACTTTGGCTTATAGAACAGCATATAAAAATCCTATGGGTATGTATCCTTATAAAATGGTTTATGGAAAAGCTTGTCATTTGTCTCTTGAGTTGGAACATAAAGCATATTGGGCAATCGAAGAACTCAGTTATGATTTCAAACTTGCAGGTGAAAAGAGGTTATTTGATATTAGCTCATTAGATGAATGGAGAACCCAGCCTTATGAAAATGCAAAATTATTCAAAGAAAAAGTTAAAAGATGGCATGATAAAAGAATCCAAAAGCGTGAGTTTAAAGTAGGAGAATTTGTTCTTCTGTACAACTCTCGTTTCAGATTCTTTGCAGGAAAACTCCTCTCAAAATGGGCATGACCCTATGTTATCGAGGAGTTTATCGGTCTGGAGCCATCAAAATAAATAATGCCGGAGGTTGTTAACGAGCAACGCATAAAACATTATATCTCAGGTACGCCCATTAATGTTGAAAGTAATATTATCCAAACTTTGACACCGGAAGAACACATAAAAGAGTCCTTCCGGAATACTCCAGAATCGTGAAAATAAGGAGGTACGTGATACGTAAGTAAACGGACTACAAAAAATCCGCAAAAATATTTTTTGTCAGTTTTGGAATATTTAGAAAAATAGGAAAATAAGAAACTTCCAAGAAGCGTACCCTGATGGGCACAAGACACCAGGGCCAGGTGGGTTGTGCCCACCTGGGGTACCTTCCGATTCCGTTTTTCTATAGATTACTTCTTTCCCAAGATAAA
Source organism: Aegilops umbellulata (assembly GCA_032464435.1). Taxonomy (NCBI): domain Eukaryota; kingdom Viridiplantae; phylum Streptophyta; class Magnoliopsida; order Poales; family Poaceae; genus Aegilops; species Aegilops umbellulata. Next base: position 128,275,582 of record CP136054.1, read on the forward strand.
AATTCTTTATATACCCCCGAACCAATTGATCACCGTATCACGGAGAAATCTTCTATTTTCTTTTACATGTTGTTTTCTGTCAGATCCCATGTACCATGGCTGCTTCAAGCTCCTCCAAGGACAAGTTCTTCAAGAACGTAATCAACCCATATCTGCGGGAGGTGGTGCAGTGATACGTCCATTTTGCATCATGATTTTATATCGATATTTATCGCATTATGGGTTGTTACTTCACTTTATGTCACAATACTTATGGCTATTCTCTCTTATTTCACAAGGTTTACATAAGGAGGGAGAATGCCGGCAGCTGGAATTCTGGGCTGGAAAACGAGCAAATATTAGAGACATATTCTGCGCAACTCCAAAAGTCCCGAAACTCCACGGAATACCTTAAAATAAATAATGAAAAATACCTGCCAAAGATGAAGGCCAGGGGGCCCACACCCTGTCCACGAGGGTGGGGGCACGCCCCCCTCCCTAGGGCGCGCCCCCCTACCTCGTGGGCCCCCTGGTGGCTCTCCGACGCCCATCTTCTCCTATATGAAGTCTTTCGTCGAGAAAAAAACCAGAAGCAACCTTTCGGGACGAAACTCCGCCCCCACGAGGCGGAACCTTGGCGGAACCAATCTAGAGCTCCGGCAGAGCTGTTCTGCCGGGGATACTACCCTCCGGGAGGGGGAAATCATCGCCATCGTCATCACCAACGCTCCTCTCATCAGGAGAGGGCAATCTCCATCAACATCTTCACCAGAACCATCTCATCTCCAAACCCTAGTTGATCTCTTGTATCCAATTCTTGTCTCCAAGTCCGGGATTGGTGCTAGTAGGTTGCTAGTAGTGTTGATTACTCCTTGTAGTTGATGCTAGTTGGTTTAATTGGTGGAAGATCATATGTTCAGATCCTTTATGCATATTATTACCCCTCTGATTATGAACATGAATATGCTTTGTGAGTAGTTACGTTTGTTCTTGAGGACAAGGGAGAAGTCTTGCTATTAGTAGTCATGTGAATTTGGTATTCGTTCGATATTTTGATGAGATGTATGTTGTCTAGCCTCTAGTGGTGTTATGTGAACGTCGACTACATAACACTTCACCATTATTTGGGCCTAGAGGAAGGCATTGGGAAGTTATAAGTAGATGATGGGTTGCTAGAGTGACAGAAGCTTCAACCCTAGTTTATGCGTTGCTTCGTAAGGGGCTGATTTGGATCCATATGTTTCATGCTATGGTTAGGTTTACCTTAATACTTTTGTTGTAGTTGCGGATGCTTGCAATAGAGGTTAATCGTAAGTGGGATGCTTGTTCAAGTACGAACAGCACCCAAGCACCGGTCCACCTACATATCAAATTATCAAAGTACCGAACACGAATCATATGAACGTGATGAAAACTAGCTTGACGATATTCCCATGTGTCCTCGGGAGCGCTTTTCCTTATATAAGAGTTTGTTCCGGCTTGTCCTTTGCTACAAAAAGGATTGGGCTACCTTGCAGCACCTTATTTAATTTTGTCACTTGTTACTCGTTACAAATTATCCTTTCACAAAACTATCTGTTACCACTTATTTCAGTACTTGCAGAGAATACCTTGCTGAAAACCGCTTATCATTTACTTCTGCCCCTCGTTGGGTTCGACACTCTTACTTATCGAAAGGACTAGATAGATCCCCTATACTTGTGGGTCATCAAGACTCTTTTCTGGCACCGTTGCCGGGGAGTGAAGCGCCTTTGGTAGGTGGAACTTGGTAAGGAAAAATTTATATAGTGTGCTGAAATTTACTGTCACTTGTTACTATGGAAATTAATCCTCTGAGGGCTTGTTCGGGGTATCTTCACCCCGTCCAGTAGAGCAAAGAGTTACTCCTCAACCTACTGAACCTATTGAAAATGAAACTCCTTTTGAATCTCCTTCCGGTATGATGGAAAAACTGCTAGCTAATCCTTTTGAATCTCCTTCGGGTATGATGGAAAAACTGCTAGCTAATCCTTTTACAGAAAAACTGCTAGCTAATCCTATTACAGGAGATGGAACAAAGTTTGTGGATTATTTAAGCTTGCAGGTATATCCGATGATGTTGCTAAGAAGAAGGTCTTACCTTTATCTTTGAAGGGAGACGCATTGACATGGTATAGGCTATGTGATGATACGAGATCATGGAACTATAAAAGATTGAAATTGGAATTTCATCAAAATTATTACCCTATGCATCTTGTTCATCGTGATCGCAATTATATATATAATTTTTGGCCTCGCGAAGGAGAAAGCATCGCTCAAGCTTGGGGGAGGCATAAATCAATGTTATATTCATGCTCCAATCATGAGCTCTCAAGAGTGAAAATTCTTCAAAAAATTTATGCTCGGCTTTCTGAAAATAATCGCACCATTCTCGATATTTCTTGTGCTGGCTCTTTTATGATGAAGACTATTGAATTTAGATGGGATTTATTGGATAGAATTAAACGCAACTCTGAAGATTGGGATCTCGACGAAAGTAAGGAGTCTGGTATGACACCTAAGTTTGATTGTGTCAAATCTTTTATGGATACCGATATTTTCCGTAAGTTTAGCACTAAATATGGACTTGACTCTAAGATAGTAGCTTATTTCTATGAATCTTTTGCTACTTATGTTGATCTCCCCAAGGAGAAGTGGTTTAAATATCATCCTCCCATAGAAGTAAAAGTAGCTGCACCTATTAAAGTTAAAGAAAAGACTGTCACTTATAATGATCCTATTGTTCCTACTTCTTATGTTTAGAAACCACCTTTCCCTGTTAGAATAAAGGATCATGCTAAAGCTTTAACTGTGGTTCATAAAAGCAATATTAGAACTTATACACCCCCTGAGCAAGTTAAAGTAGAACCTAATATTGCTATTGTTAAAGATCTCTTGTCTGATAATATTGATGGGCATGTTATTCAGTTCTGCGGTGAAACTGCTAGAATTGCTAAACCTTGTGCTAAAGATAAACATGGACCTGTGGTAGGCGTGTCTGTTATTTCTGTTAAAATAGGAGATCATTGTTATCATGGCTTATGTGACATGGGTGCTAGTGCTAGTGAAATACCCATTGATTTATACAAAGAAATTATGCATGATATTGCACCTATTGAGTTAGAAGAAATTGATGTCACAATTAAACTTGCCAATAGGGATATTATATCACCAGTGGGAATTGTTAGAGATGTTGAAGTCTTGTGTGGGAAAACTAAATATCCTGCTAATTTTCTTGTTCTTGGTTCCCCACAACATAGCTTTTGTCCCATTATATTTGTTAGACCCTTCCTGAACACTGTTAATGCTAGGATAGACTGCGAAAAGAATGTTGTTACTATTGGCTTGGGTGATATGATTCATGAGTTTAATTTCTCTAAATTCATTAAACGACATCATGAGGAAGAATTGCCTAGTAAGGATGATATTATTGGTCTTGCTTCTATTATTGTACCTCCTAGTGATCCTTTAGAACATTATTTGCTAGACCATGAAAATGATATGTTCATGAATGAAAGAAGGGAAATAGCTGAAGTATTCTTTAAACAGGAACCTATTCTGAAACACAATTTGCCTGTTGAAATCCTAGGGGATCCTCCTCCACCCAAGGGTGATCCCGTGTTTGAGCTTAAACCGTTGCCTGATAATCTTAAATATGCTTATCTTGATGAAAAGAAGATATATCTTGTTATTATTAGTGCTAACCTTTCAGAGCATGAAGAAGAAAGATTATTGAAAACTCTGAAGAAGCATCGTATCGCTATTGGATATACTCTTGATGATCTTAAGGGCATTAGTCCCACTCTATGTCAACATAAAATAAATTTGGAAGCAGATGCCAAAGCAGTTCGTGATCCTCAACGACGTCTGAATCCTAAAATGAAAGAAGTGGTGAGAAAAGAAATACTCAAGCTTCTGGAGGCAGGTATAATTTATCCCGTTGCCGATAGTCAGTGGGTAAATCCTGTCTATTGTGTCCCTTAGAAGGGAGGTATTACTGTTGTTCCTAATGATAAAGATGAATTGATCCCACAAAGAATTATCATGGGTTATAGGATGGTAATTGATTTCCGCAACTTAAATAAGGCCACTAAGAAAGATCATTACCCCTTACCTTTTATTGATCAAATGCTAGAAAGATTATGCAAACATACACATTATTGCTTTCTAGATGGTTATTCTGGTTTCTCTCAAATACCTGTGTCGGCTAAAGATCAATCAAAGACTACTTTTACATGCCCTTTTTGTACTTTTGCTTATAGACGTATGCCTTTTGGTTTATGTAATGCACTTGCTACCTTTCAAAGATGCATGATGGCTATATTCTCTGACTTTTGTGAAAAGATTTGTGAGGTTTGCATGGACGACTTTTCCATCTATGGTTCCTCTTTTGATGATTGCTTGAGCAATCTTAATCAAGTTTTGCAGAGATGTGAAGAAACTAATCTTGTCTTGAATTGGGAAAAGTGCCACTTTATGGTAAATGAGGGTATTGTCTTGGGGCATAAAGTTTCTGAAAGAGGTATTGAAGTTGATAAAGCCAAGGTTGATGCTATTGAAAAGATGCCATGTCCCAAGGACATGAAAGGTATAAGAAGTTTCCTTGGTCACGCCGGATTTTATAGGAGGTTCATTAAGGATTTCTCAAAAATTTCTCGGCCTCTGACTAATTTATTACAAAAAGATATACCATTTGTCTTTGAGGATAATTGTGTAGAAGCATTTGAAATACTTAAGAAAGCATTAGTCTCTGCACCTGTTGTTCAGCCACTTGATTGGAACTTACCCTTTGAAATTATGTGTGATGCTAGTGATTATGCTGTAGGTGCTGTCCTAGGGCAAAGAGTCGATAAGAAATTAAATGTTATCCATTATGCTAGTAACACTCTAGACAATGCTGAAAGAAATTATACTACTACCGAAAAGGAACTTTTAGCAGTTGTATTTGCTTGTGATAAGTTCAGACCCTATATTGTTGATTCTAAAGTAACTATTCACACTGATCATGCTGCTATTAAATATCTTATGGAAAATAAAGATGCTAAACCTAGACTTATTAGATGGGTTCTCTTGCTACAAGAATTTGATTTGCACATTGTTGATAGAAAAGGAGCTGAGAACCCCGTTGCAGACAACTTATCTAGGTTAGAGAATGTTCTTGATGACCCACTACCTATTGATGATAGCTTTCCTGATGAACAATTAAATGTCATAAGTACTTCTCGTAGTACTCCATGGTATGCTGATTATGCTAATTACATTGTTGCTAAATTCATACCACCTAGCTTCACATACCAACAAAAGAGAAAGTTTTTCTATGATTTGAGACATTACTTTTGTGATGACCCACATCTTTATAAAGAAGGAGTAGATGGTGTTATTAGACGTTGTGTACCTGAGCATGAACAGGAACAGATCCTACGCAAGTGCCACTCCGAAGCTTATGGAGGACACCACGCTGGAGATAGAACTGCACATAAGGTATTGCAATCCGGTTTTTATTGGCCTACTTTCTTCAAGGATGCCCGTAAGTTTATCTTGTCTTGCGATGAATGCCAAAGAATTGGTAATATTAGTAAACGTCAAGAAATGCATATGAATTATTCACTTGTTATTGAACCATTCGATGTTTGGGGCTTTGATTATATGGGACCTTTTCTTGCCTCTAATGGATATACACATATTTTAGTTGCTGTTGATTACGTTACTTAGTGGGTAGAAGCTATTCCAACTAGCAGTGTTGATCATAACACTTCTATTAAACTGCTTAAGGAAGTTATTTTTCCAAGGTTTGGAGTCCCTAGATATTTAATGACTGATGGTGGTTCACATTTTATTCATATTGTTTTCCATAAAATGCTTGCTAAATGTGATGTTAATCATAGAATTGCATCTCCTTATCACCCACAGTCTAGTGGTCAAGTAGAATTGAGCAACAGAGAGCTCAAATTAATTTTGCAAAAGACTATCAATAGATCTAGAAAGAATTGGTCCAAGAAACTTGATGATGCATTATGGGCATATAGAACTGCATATAAAAATCCTATGGGTATGTCTCCGTATAAAATGGTATATGGAAAAGCATGTCACTTACCTCTCGAACTAGAACATAAGGCATATTGGGCTATCAAAGAGCTCAAATACAATTTCAAACTTGCCGATGAGAAGAGGTTATTTGATATTAGCTCACTTGATGAATGGAGAACCCAAGCTTATGAAAGTTGTTTAAAGAAAAAGTTCAAAGATGGCATGACAAAGGATACAAAAGCATGAGTTTAACGTAGGTGATTATGTATTGCTATACAACTCTCGTTTAAGATTTTTTGAAGGAAAACTTCTCTCTAAATGGGAAGGCCCCTACGTTATCCAGGAGGTCTATCGTTCGGTGCCATAAAAATCAACAACTTCGAAGGCACAAATCCGAAGGTGGTAAACGGTCAAAGAATCAAACATTATATCTTAGGTAATCCCATAAATGTTGAAACCAATATTATTGAAACCGTAACCCCGGAGGAATACATAAGAGACACTTTCTAGACTGTTTCAGACTTCGAAAAGGAATAGGTATGTGGTACGGTAAGTAAACCGACTCCAAAACAATTTTTAAGGCAATATTTCTCTGTTTTGGAATATTTAGAAAAATAGAAAAATAAGTAGCAATCCGGGAAGGACACGAGGGCCCCACGAGGGTGGTGGGCGCGCCCTACCCCCCTGGGCGCGCCCCCCTACCTCGTGAGCACCTCGTGTGCCTTCCGGACTCCATTTTTTTGCATGATACGTATTTTGGTCGGTAAAAATTCATTATATATTCTCCCAAAGGTTTTGACTCCCGTATCACGCAAATATCCTCTGTTCTTGTTTTGGGTTGTTCTCTGTCAGGGTTGTCAAGGCCAGGCATCATGTCGTCCCCCTCCTCCTACAACGGTGACAAAGATGCTTGGCTAATGAAGATAGAGCTGAAGAGGGAAGAACCCATGGAGATCAACAAGGATGAAGGGATCAAGAAGGCCACGGAGAACCAAGCCCCGGCGACAGAAGACATCCTTCCACTTGATCACAACCTTCTTACCCCAACTGATATCGAAGCTTTCTAGATGATTGAGTAAACTCGTGTTCAAAACAAGTATCTCACAAGTGAAAATATTTTGTTGAAGGAGCATATCTTTGGGCTTAAGGGCATTACTCGCAAGCTAGAGGACCTCTTACGCTCGATGTGCGACTATCAATCACCTCCACCTTCTTCACCAACAAAGGAGATATAATCACATGGGTATGGGCACTCCCCTTAGCAACTGCCAAGCTTGGGGGAGGTGCCCCGGTATCGTATCACAATCACAACTCCTATCTTTACCGTTTTTCTTAGTTCGATCCTTTTAGTAGTATGTTGATCTAGTAGAATAAAGTCATGGCATTATCTAGTTTTGAGTTTTGCTTTATGATCTCTCTATGTAATCGAGTCTGTGAGCTATATATAATAAAGATTAGTGTTGAGTCAAGGGCTTGATTATTTTGCCATGATCTTGAGTGAATAAAGTAAAGAAGAAAAAGAATAAAAAGAAACAAAAAGTTCATACTGATCTTATTGAAAGTAGTGACTTCACATAGAAAGAGTATGATGATTAAAAGTTGTTGGGAGTTGGCAGACATAGCTTTGGTCATCGTTGCAATTAATAGGAAGTAATAAGAAAAGAGAGGTTTCTCATATATATATATTATCATTGACATCTTTTATAATTGGGAGCACTCATTAAAATATAACATGCTAAAGAGTTGATGTTGGACAAGGAAGACAACGTGATGAGTTATGTTTTCTTATATCTGAGATAAAGTATGTTGTCATGGATCCTCTAACATGTTGAGCTTGCCTTTCCCCCTCATGCTAGCCAAATTCTCAGCATCAAGTAGAGATACTACTTGTGCTTCCAAATACCCTTAAACCAGTTTTGCCATGAGAGTCCACCATATCTACCTATGGATTCAGTAAGACCCTTCAAGTAAGTTGTCATCGGTGCAAAGCAATAAAAATTGCTCTAAATATGTATGATTGATTGGTGTGGGAGAAATAAGCTTTATACGATCTTGTGATGTGGAAGTAATAAAAGCGACGGACTGCATAATAAACGTTCATATCACAAGGGGCAATATAAAGTGACGTTCTTTCGCATTGAGATTTTGTGCATCCAACCATAAAAGCGCATGGCAACCTCTGCTTCCCTCTGCGAAGGGCCTATCTTTTATTATTTTCTTCTACCTTATGCAAGAGTCATGGTGATCTTCACCTTTCCTTTTTCATTTTATCCTTTGGCAAGCACAACATGTTGGAAAGAACATGGTATATATATATATATATATATATATATATATATATATATATATATATATATATATATATATATATATATATATATAAAATTGGATGTAGGGGAGCATGACTTATTATTGTTTAAAGGTTGTGGGGCAAAACTATAAGCCCCTATCTTTCTCTGTGTCCGATTAAAACTCCATAGCCACAAGTATTGCGTGAGTGTTAGCAATTATGAAGGACTAGATGATAGTTGAGTATGTGGACTTGCTTTTTAGCTCTGACATAGACTCTTTCCGATGTTATGATAAATTTCAATTGCTTCAATGACTGAGGTTATAGTTTGTTCTCAATAACGTTTCTGATTCATAATTTTGCATTGTGAATTGATCATCACTTGAACATAAGTAATCATATGACAATATCTATATATGTTGCTGTTATGAGAATAATCATGATGCCTTCATGTCCGTATTTTATTTTTATCGACGCCTCTACCTCTAAACATGGGGACATATTTATTGTTATCGGCTATTCGCTTGAGGACAAGCGAGGTCTAAACTTGGGGGAGTTGATACGTCCATTTTGCATCCTGCTTTTATATCGATATTTATCGCATTATGGGTTGTTACTTCACTTTATGTCACAATACTTATGGTTATTCTCTCTTATTTCACAAGGTTTACATAAGGAGGGAGAATGCCGGCAGCTGGAATTCTGGGCTGGAAAAGGAGCAAATGTTAGAGACCTATTCTGCGCAACTCCAAAAGTCCTGAAACTCCACGGAATACCTTAAAATAAATAATGAAAAATACCTGCCAAATATGAAGGCCAGGGGGCCCACACCCTGTCTACAAGGGTGGGGGCGCGCCCCCCTCCCTAGGGCGCGCCCCCTACCTCGTGGGCCCCCTGGTGGCTCTCCGACGCCCATCTTCTCCTATATGAAGTCTTTCGTCGAGAAAAAAACCAGAAGCAACCTTTCGGGACGAAACTCCGCCGCCACGAGGCAGAAACTTGGCGGAACCAATCTAGAGCTCCGACAGAGCTGTTTCGCCGGGGATACTTCCTTCCGGGAGGGGGGAATCATCGCCATCGTCATCACCACCGCTCCTCTCATCGGGAGAGGGCAATCTCCATCAACATGTTCACCAGCACCATCTCATCTCCAAACCCTAGTTGATCTCTTGTATCCAATTCTTGTCTCCAAGTCCGGGATTGGTGCTAGTAGGTTGCTAGTAGTGTTGATTACTCCTTGTAGTTGATGCTAGTTGGTTTAATTGGTGGAAGATCATATGTTCAGATCCTTTATGCATATTATTACCCCTCTGATTATGAACATGAATATGCTTTGTGAGTAGTTACGTTTGTTCCTGAGGACAAGGGAGAAGTCTTGCTATTAGTAGTCATGTGAATTTGGTATTCGTTCGATATTTTGATGAGATGTATGTTGTCTAGCCTCTAGTGGTGTTATGTGAACGTCGACTACATAACACTTCACCATTATTTGGGCCTAGAGGAAGGCATTGGGAAGTAATAAGTAGATGGTGGGTTGCTAGAGTGACAGAAGCTTAAACCCTAGTTTATGTGTTGCTTCGTAAGGGGATGATTTGGATCTATATGTTTCATGCTATGGTTAGGTTTACCTTAATACTTTTGTTGTAGTTGCGGATGCTTGCAATGGAGGTTAATCATAAGTGGGATGCTTGTTCAAGTAACAACAGCACCCAAGCATCGGTCCACCCACATATCAAATTATCAAAGTACCGAACGCGAATCATATGAACGTGATGAAAACTAGCTTGACGATATTCCCATGTGTCCTCGGGAGCGCTTTTCCTTATATAAGAGTTTGTTCCGGCTTGTCCTTTGCTACAAAAAGGATTGGGCTACCTTGCAGCACCTTATTTACTTTTGTTACTTGTTGCTCGTTACAAATTATCCTTTCACAAAACTATCTGTTACCACTTATTTCAGTACTTGCAGAGAATACCTTGCTGAAAACCGCTTATCATTTCCTTCTGCTCCTCGTTGGGTTCGACACTCTTACTTATCGAAAGGACTACGAGATCCCCAATACTTGTGCGTCATCATGCAGCACCCCAAGCCATCTAGATGCATGAGGTGGTGCTTCACATCCACGATGTGCAGGATCCTAAGGGAACGGGAACTATGGAGGCCACGCTTGAAGCTATGGAACAAGAGGTCTTCTGGTGCAAGGGGATGGTGGAACATGGACTCAATGCCAATCACCTCATGATCACGGACCTCTCCCATTGTCACATCCTAGCTAGTCCATGCATTAGAGTATTGCATCATGTCTACTTTTCATCAGAAACTTGAATTGGGGAAGACAGAACCCCCAGAACCCCTCTGAATTCTACTAAGGCTTACTAAAAATATTTTCAATGAACCTGAAATGCCCTTCTAAAAAGTTCACTCTCTTTGTCTTGGGTTAGAACCTCTGGCAAAATTGGTGCACAATTTTCTAGGTCAACAGAAGGTCATTGAATTAAATCATATGTAAGTTGCCTCTGGGCATTTAAATGCTAGTAAATATTTTTGATGCTCACATAATTCTGAAGATAAGTGTGGGCTGTTGGAAATATTCTAAACAGAGCCTCTGATTATTTTCAAGATTTTTAGAAGTGCCTAGCTATTTTTAATAAAGCCACAAACTTACAGAAAAATAGAAAACAGAAATTTAAAGAGAGGGAGAGAACTTACCTGGCCGCAGCCCATCAGCCGGCCCACCTGGCGGCCCAGCGGTGTGCTGGCCCATGCCAGCCAGCTGCTTCGTCCCCGCCAGGCAGGCAGAGAGCTGACGCCGGCGAGCGCGAGCTCGCCACGGCGCCAGCAGCTTGCCGCTTCGCACGCCTAGACCCTGGGCAGGCTCCACGTCGCCGCCCCGACCCCGTGGAAACCTCACTCGCCCCCCTGCCTCTCTCCCTCGCTCTCCCGCACCATGGCCGACGCACCTGCCGCCGCATCGCCGACGTAGTCGCGCCCTCCGTCGTCCCCGTGCTGCGCCACCATGTCCGTTCGCTCCGCCATCGTCGACTACATCGAGCAGGCCGAGCCCCGAGCGCTCGCACGCTCTGCAACACCTCCACCGACCCCGTCTTCGTCGACCACCGCCGGAGATCCCCTTCGTCGTCGCCACCGCATCAGCTCGTCCCCGACCGCGTCGTCTGTTTCTCCGTGACCGCCGTGAGCTCAGCTACCTCCCCATCCTCTCGGTTTGCTTTCTCGTGCACCATAGCAACTGCACGAAGCTTCACCGCACGCGCCACCGCTGAGCTCGTCGCCGACGTGTCTCCGGCCAACCACCGGCCACACCACCATGTCCAACACACTCACTGCATCCCCAGGAGCCCAATGCACCTCACCACGCGCCTCGCCATGCCCCGTAGCCTCGGGCTCATCTTCACCCGACTCCGGCGACCGCCAAGCTTGTCGCCGGCGATGTTTCCGGCCACCCCGAGCTCAACCACCGCCACCAAACGCCACGGCTTGCTCCCAGCTACCCGTAGATGGTCTCCGCCGTCCATTTGGTCACCGGAACGCACTAATGCACTTCCACCGCCGTGTCTGGCCTCGCCGGCGGCTAAAGCCGGCCGGTTTGACCCGTTGACCTTGACTGGGTGGGCCCAGGTTGACTCCTCTGAGTCTATGACAAGTGGGGCCCCCACTGCTAATTAACCTAGGTTAGTTTTAACTAAATTTAGTTAGTTTAAATAACTACTGACACGTGGGACCCACTGGTCAGGTTGACCTGGACGTCCCCTTTGACCACTGACGTCACCCTGACGCAATGCTGACGCATTAATCCAATTACTGGAATTATTCTTATACAGGAAATTCCAGAAATTGTTGCAAACTTCAGAAATTCATAGAAATTAATCTGTAACTCCAAATGCAAAGATTTATATATGAATTTTGATCAGAAAAATTCAATCTATCCATTGGTATTGGTTTCATGCATGACAGAACAAGTTAACCTTGCTTTTTAAGCAAAATAAGATAATGCACTAATATGGCTATTTTAAATGAACTAACATTTGAATCTTTGATTCAAATGAGTTCATTCCTATCTGTTTTATCTTGCATTAGGTCAAGACACATTAATATTGCCATGTCATAGCATGCATCATATTGTTGCATATCGTCATGTGTTGATTATGTTCGGTATGTCTTTCGTGGTAGGTTCTGCCTCCGAGGATAACCCCGAATATCCGTCTGAAGGGCAGTATCCTACTACCACTACATCAGGCAAGCAACCCATTGATCATTCCGATACAAACCCATGTTCTCGCTTCTGCTCTTGTTTACTGCATTAAGACAACGCGATTCAAACTGTTGTGTGTTGCGGTACTTGAACCCACTTCCTTTGCATGACCTGTCATTGCCACAGTAACTAGATGAAACCCACTAGCATGTGTAGGAGTTGATTGAGCCATATTTGTGTTCCTACCATGCTATGCTTAGAGTTGTGTCAGGTCTGGCTCATCGGGATGATGAACTAGAGTGAAAGGTTGTGTCAGTATCGAGGGTGAAAGTGTTGAATATGATTTGGTAAAGGAATCGATGAGAGGCCATGTAGTAGTACATGGTGGGTTGTTTCATTGAGGCTGTCCCTAAGAACTGAGATATGTATGTGTGATTTAAGATCATCTACTACCACACATTGGGCCCTGAAATATGACCCCGCTCGACTTACTGACCCCTCTCGTCCTCTGTCCAGGAGTTGCAAGTAGTTTCTGGTGTTTGTAGTATGCTGGGGGCCGCACGCAGTGCTGACCATAGGGGTGGACTATGTTGCGGTAGGCACGTGGCCCGGTGTACCGATTCGCCCGTTTGGTGTCTCGGGAACCCTGCATACATCGTTCGGGGCCGTTAGTGGAAACCTCGGCCGGACTGCCCGCGGATGGAACCCGAATAGGTGATAAACATGGACTAGAGACTTGTGTGGATGGTTAGGTCGTGGTCTGCACCCACGTCGGCTTTCGCTTGAAGTCTGCCGAGCACATATCGTGCGCAGATGCTAAGTGGTGTAAACATGTGTGACGAAGTACACCCCTACAGGGTATAAACTATTCGGATAGCCGTGTTCGCGGTAAAGGACTACTTGGTCGCCTATGCAGTTCATAGGCAAGTAAATGGATACTACTAAAAGCCTCAAGATAAGTGTGAGTACCGCGGTTGGCCCTCTCGTAGGTTGACGAGAGAGAATCCACGATGGAGTATTGTGTTGGTGTTTAGTGGACTCGTATGCGACAAATGCTTTACAAGTTGTGTCTGTCGTAGGATAGCTTAGCCATGAGTCAAAGCGGGCTTGCTGCAATAACTCCACTACCTTCTTGAGAATGTGCATGTATAGTAGGATTCTGTTGTAAGACTTGCTGAGTACCTCCGTACTCATGTTGCTTTAATTAATGTTTTCAGACGACAACACCGCCCCCTCCGATGGGTTTTATGTAGACCTCGACATTGACGAGTGACTAGCCACCCAGGTGGTGGTCCAAGAATTGTGAAGGGCCGATGTAGATAGAAAGGCTTCGTCAAGCCTTCTTTCTTTCTAGTGTCTGTACTCAGACTAAGTTGCTTCCGCATGTGCTTGTATGATTGTATGACTTGAGTGTCGGGTCATGTGACCCCTATCTGTATGAACATGTTATGTATGGCTCCTCGGAGCCTTTTTAATAAAGTACTTGAGTTGTAGAGTTTTGTTGTGATGCCATGTTGTATGTACTCATATCGAGCATATTGTGTGTATGTTTGAAATGCTTGGTATGAGTGGTATCCGACAATGTAGTTGTTTATCCTTGGCAGCCTACCATATGGGGAAATGTAGTCTAGTGCTTCCTGAGCGATAGTAGTCCGCTACAGCCCGGTTCACCGGAGTCCTGCTAGCCCAGCACTACTGATCTGGACACTTGACTGGCCGACATGTGTTTCACTTCGTTCTTGTGTCTGTTCCTTCGGGGAAATGTCACGCGGTGACATCCGGAGTCCTGCCTAGCCTGTTATAGCCCGGGTTACCAGAGTCCTGTTAGCCCGGTGCTATAGCCCGGGTTCACACGTTGATGACCGGCATGCTCGATGTGATTCATGTATGCCTGTCCCCATGGGTTAGTGTCGCTTTGGGTTCACGACTAGCCGTGTCGGCCCAGGTTCTCTGTCATATGGATGCTAGCGACACTATCATATACGTGAGCCAAAAGGCGCAAATGGTCCCGGGCCATGGTAAGGCGACACCCGTGGGGTTACCGTGCGTGAGGCCGCAAAGTGATATGAGGTGTTACCAGCTGGGTCGATGTGACTTGGAATCGGGGTCCTGACACCCATGATCTCAAGGTGGATGGCAAGCCCATGAAGGACATCGTCTTCACCCTCAACGAGCAAATCAACTTCCTCCAAAGTCAGATCTATGATCTCCAAAACCAAGTATTTGAATATGAGGCGAGGTTTAAAGGTATGAGTTTGGCTGCTAGTTGCAGGACCCGTGAGACTCACTCCTCCTCTTATGATGGTGGACCACTACCATGGAAATCCGAGGACAAGATCCCTTCATCACCACCACCTTCTTTTTCATCACCAAAAGAGAATTGAGTATCGGGTATGGGCATTCCCCTTGGCTTCCGCCAAGCTTGGGGGAGGTGCCCCGGTATCGTATCATCCCCACTATCTTTTGCTTTTACTTATTCTAGCTTGATCTTTTGCTTTAGATGAATAAAAGTTTAGTTTCATCCTTTCTTTTCGAGATTTTGCTTAGTGACCTATCGTTGTAATCGTGTGCGAGATATATAATAAAGTTTAGTTTGAGTTTTTGCTTTCTTTAATTTCATGTTGCAATTAAAAGAAATGAAAAGATCATATGCTAATCTTATGGTAGGTGATGACACCACATAAGGAAAAGTATAAGTAGAAAATTTTGTTAGAGATTGACAAACATTGCATTAGTCAATGATGCAACTGATGAAAGAATTAATAAGGGAAGAGAAGATTCACATATAAATATACTATGCTAGAAATCTTTTGTGATTGTGAGCCCTCATCAAAATATTATATGCCAAAATTGTTGAAGTTGGACAAGGAAGACAACCTAATGGTTTATGTTTGTTTATATTCACATAGAAGTCATATTGTCATGGATCCTTTAACATGTGGTGCTTGCCCCCTGTCTTTGCTAGCCAAAAATTCCGCACTAAGTAGAGATACTATTGTGCATCCAAAAACCTTAAACCCAAATTTTATTTTCAAGAGTCCACCATACCTACCTAGGTATTGATCAAGATCCCTCAAGTAAGTTGTCATCGGTGCAAAAAGGCAATGAAAATTGCTTCTAAAAGTGTGAGATCATTTAGTGTAAGAGAAAATCGAGCGTTGTACGAACTTGTGATGGTGAAGAATAAAAGCGACAGACTGCATAATAAAGGTTGCCATCACAAGGGACAATACAACGTGGCGTTCTTTTGCATTAAGGGCTTAAACATACAAACAAATAAGCACATGGCAACCTCTTCTTCCCTCTGCGAAGGGCCTATGTTTTACTTTTATGTATTTACTTTTATGCAAAGAGTCAAAAGTTTTCTCTCGATTCCTTTTTATTTTTCTCCTTTGGCAAGCATCATGTGGTGAGGAAAGATCTAGGCACATATGTCCAGTTGAATATAGATAGCATGAGTTATTATTGTTGACATCACCCTTGAGGTGAATACGTTGGGAGGCGAAACTACAAGCCCCTATCTTTCTATGTGTTAATTAAAACGTTTTGCTCATGTGTACGTGGTGAGTGTTAGAAATCATGGAAGACTGTATGATGGTTGAGTATGTGGACTTTCCTAAAGGCTCCAATACATGACCCTTCCTGAAAAGATGAGAATTGTAGCTGCAAAGTTGACTGAGAACATAGTTTGTTGGTTTCTAATAGAGTTTTTTGCTTTATACTTCAATAATGTGATGAATTGTCACTTGTTCTTGAGAAGTCTATGATAAAAGTTCTATGATAAGAGTCTTATGTTTAAGTTTATTGCTGCAATAATAATCAACACGATGCTTCTATGTCCATATTTTGTTTTTATCGACACCTCTCTTTCTAAGCATGTGGATATGTTTTTCGATTTCAGTTTTCGCTTGAGGACAAGCGAGGTCTAAGCTTGGGGGAGTTGATACGCCCATTTTGCATCATGTTTTCTTACTATTATTTATGATGTTTTTATCCATAATAATGCTTTTTGGAGTAATTCAAATGCCTTTTCTCTCATAATATGCAAGGTATACACAAAGAGGGAGAATTCCGGCAGCTGGAAATCTAGACCTGGAAAAGCTACGCAGGCTACCTATTCTGCACAACTCCAAACAAGCCGAAACTTCATGGAGAATTTTTATGGAATATATGAAGAATATTGGAGCAAATAAGTACCAAAGGGGGCCCACCAGGTGGGCACAACCCACCTGGGCGCGCCCTGGTGGGTTGTGCTCACCCAGGCCCACCTCCGGTGCCCATCTTCTGGTATATAAGTCATTTTTCCTAGAAAAAAATAAGGAGAGGAATTTCGAGATGGAGCGCCGCTGTCTCGAGGCGGAACTTGGGCAGGAGCACTTTTGCCCTCCGGCGAAGCGATTTCGCCGGGGGAACTTCCCTTCCGGAGGGGGAAATCATCGTCATCATCATCACCAACAACTCTCCCATCTTGGGGAGGGCAATCTCCATCAACATCTTCAACAACGCCATCTCATCTCAAACCCTAGTTCATCTCTTGTGTTCTATTTTGTTACCGAAACTATAGATTGGTGCTTGTGGGTGACTAGTAGTGTTGATTACATCTTGTAGATGATTACTATATGGTTTATTTGGTGGAAGATTATATGTTCAGATACAATATGCTATTTAATACCCCTTTGATCTTGAGCATGATTATCATTTGTGAGTAGTTACTTTTGTTCTTGAGGTCACAGTAGAAATCATGTTGCAACTAATTATGTGAACTTGATATGTGTCGTGGTTTTGTCATGGCGGATGTCCTCATGAAGGGACTTAGTCATGGAGCCATCGCTACGGGTTAGCTTAAAGGCGGTAAAGCGGACAAGGGACGCAAGAGAGTTTTATACTATTTCAGCCACTTACGATGAAGGTAAAAGCCTACGTCTAGTTGTGATGGAATTGATGGGGTTTCGATGACCAGGGAGCGAATACGCTTTGCCTGAGTCTCGAGTTGTTGTCTGTTGTCTTGAACCGCCGCCGGGTCATCCCCTTATATACATGGATTGACGCCCGTCAGTTTACAGAGTCCCGAGGCCGGCTCATAAACGTGTCCGACCCGGTACCTGCTCTTTCTACCTTATAGTACAAGTTACATTGTCAATGCCGGTTTATGTCTATAGTCCTTAAACCGGCTTTGGGCCCTGGGCCTTCTTGAAGCGTCTTCGTCTGTTTTCATGGGCTTCAGGTATGATAACTACTGATGAAGTTAACCCGGCCTCTCCTGGCCGGTTTACGCCCAGTAGTAATATCCCCAACATTAGGCCCAGATTGATTTGAACAGGCTCATGTCAATCCTCGGCACTTAATAAAACTTCGTCTTCAACATTTTCTCACAAATTTGTAAACAGCCGTGACATCATCTTCCCGGACCGTGGTAAACCGCCGTGACATCATCTGTTATTAAAAACTATATATAACTCATCTTCATTGATGGGCCTCCGACAATCGAGGCGACAGCTCCGCATTATTTCCAAATTTCTGGCTCCTCGATTTTCACGCCTGACACTTATCCCTTGCCTTTATAAATAGGGCCGAGGGGTCATTTTCACCTTTCCCCCTCGTGCCTCTTCGCGTCATCGTCTTCCTCGCGCCGCTCAACCTCTGGAGCTCCGCCGCCACCGTCGCCTCTGCTTCAACTCTGGCCGCTGCATCACCATGTACGCACCAGAGAACTGCGGTGCTTCTCCACTCCGTCATCAGCACTGGTAAGCTCTCTGCTTTTCTGCCATAGATCTGTTCTAGGGTTTCGGTGTTCTTCGGTGTTCGTCAGTGTTCATTGCTTGCATAGTAGCCTTTTGATCCAAACCTTGATGTTCATCATGTTCAATGATAGTCGTAGCTCTTCTTTTCCATCTAATGCACCTCGTTAAAATAGCAGATCCCATCTGAACCATCATCCACTGTTTCGGTACTACTTCTTAGGTCTGAATATATTTCTCTTTTCTGATATACGGCAGATCCAAAATTATAATGCCAAATTGTGAAACATGTTTGTCCTTCACTTACACATCTGTAGACTTGCATCTTCAATGTCAGACTAGGTGGTTTAACTTTGAAAGAATGATGATCCGGTATATACCATTAGTCCCCTTGTTGAACCACCAATATACTTCAACTAATAGCCTTTATTTAGTAAATTCTGGTTTAGGATTACCAACTCCGGTTTAACAACATGCTTATATCCTTGTACCTCCACATACTTGTCCATTGTAATTCTTAAACCGGTAATTATCATGTTGTAGATCATTCATTGCCATGGCCAAGCAAGTATATGAATGCAACTGGGTCCCTTCTCGAGTAACTGAAGAACTGTTAGACAACCTTGTCAAAACGGGCGCTTTAACCCAGAGGGTCCCTGGCCCGGAATGTCCTCCTACACCCAAGGACAGAGAGGCTGTTGTTTTTGCTGATCACTTAGGTCGGGGTTTCAACCCTCCCGGTTCAAAAAATTTCCGGGACGTACTGGCCAGCTTTCAACTGCGCCCACAAGACATCGGTCCTAACTCGGTGACCAACATCTGCCACTTCCAAGTGTTTTGTGAGGTTTACCTTCAAGAGGAACCCGCAGTAGAACTATTCAGGGATTTCTTTCACCTAAACAGTCACACGGAATTCAAAGACGGACCCAACACAGAATTGGGTGGAATGGCGGTTTAGAAAAGAAAAGAAGTCACCTTTCCTCATCCCAGTCTCCACGGTCACCCCAAAGAGTGGAACCAGACCTGGTTTTACTGCAAGGACACGTCTCCAGCTGATGAAAACCCCTTGCCGGGTAAGCGTCCTGAACGTCTGAGCAACACGCATCCTCTTCCTCAAAGGCTGACTGCCAAAGAAAGGGCCAAATATGCTCCTCAACTATCAAAGCTTAGGGCCTTTATGGCAAACGGTTTGACAGGAGTTGATCTTGTGCGCTGCTGGATAAGCTGGAGCGTTTTGCCCTTAAGTCTGCACCCCGGTTTGATGTGTGAGTATACAGGGAACCTGAAGGATGCTTAGCGGCACATTGACATTCGGCTTACAGATGACGAAGTCACTGAAGCTGTAAAAAAGATGTTGAATGAACCAAAGGATGTCTGTGCCCAAACCGGACTACTCCCTTTCTACACCACCAACAGACCGCCAGCTGTAAGAATCATATAACTTGTTTATCTGAAATTGCTTTTGTCCCAATATTCTCTGAAAGTGTGATTATTTTCTTGACAGGGCGATGATCCGTTCTGGAACAAGAAACCCCTGCAAGACAAACCGGTGAAGCCAACCCGTCAAAAAACCAAAGTTGTGAAGAAACCTGCCAATAGGAAGAGGACCACTGCATCTTCCGATCCACCAGCTCACGATGATGTGAGTAACACGGATTTAGAGGTAGAACTTGACTCACTTGTTTCATTTTTCATACGCCTTATTGATATTGATTATTGCCAGGACGACGCTGAAGTCAGTCATGCTGATGCTATAGAGGTAATCGTTCTTTACTCCAATTCAAACCCTTTGCCATCACTAAAAATCCGTCGAGCAAACCGGAAAGTTAAATTTTCTCATCCTCTTGCTTATTTGGATCCAAACTTTCTTGTGAAGACACAACAACACGAGGCTTGCCGCACAACCCGGTATAGTGGCCAGGTAGTTACCTCCGCCGGTTTATCGAACAGTCCGGTTCGGAAATGACGATCAGAGATCTCTTATTCCCTTGACATTTCACGCCCCAAAGCGGGTTGTTTTCGTCAACCTCTTAATCCGTCTAACTCAAATTATAATCCTCTGGCGAGTCGTCTGCCACAAAACTTCCACCGCTTAAAACCGGCAACTCGAGTATGAGCTTCTGAGGAGAAGGATGATGATGTTCTGATTACTGGCATTGTCCATACAGACCTAGGAAATCCTGTCGCTTTATCAAGGCATACCGCCAAAGAGGAATTTTCTGCAGTTGGCAAAGGCAAATGGAATGCCGATCTGTCCACTTACACCCATCTGAATGCTCAGGATCTTCATTCCGGCTATCTGAACCGTCTATATACCTGTCGTGACTATGAAGCAGGCTTGCTGAATATGATGAAGGAATGATATGAGGTAATTTCATAAGTATTGCCCCCTTATTTTTTAATTGCAGCTTATCAACTCCAGTAGCCTCCAAGTGACGGTTTAAGATATCAATCTAAACCGGGACTTAGTAAAACTTTTATGCTTTGCAACAATGCATCTAGAATGCATCTGAACTTCACTGAAGTAGCCCCCAAGTGCCGGTTTAACTTTATAAAGATGAACCGGAACTTTGTATAAGAAACTCCCGTATCAGCATTCTTTGAACAAATATCCATTAGCCCCCAAGTGCCAAGTTGAATACTTGTATTATGCTTGGGACTTGCATAAAATGTATGATGAAGAGCAAATATGCATTAGCCCCCAAGTACCAAGGGCATAACTTGCTGTGTGCTTGGTACTTCAAGTATATAATGTCACCTTATCATATAACTGTCTCTTTGCAGGCCGAGCTGAGCAAGAAAAATAGCCAAATTGCTGATCTGCAGGAGAACCTAAAATTGCAACAAGCTGAAACCTCTAAGGCAAAGGAAGAATTGACCAGCGCTCTAGGCGCTATGGAGAAACTGAAAGAAGGTTTCAACAAGGAGCGGACGGATTGGGAAAGTGAAAAATCCGATTTGATCAAAAGGGCTGAGAAAGCAGAAGCCACTATCAAACCGGTGGTTGATGAACTGACCAGCGTAAAGCGTCAGGTTCATGCCATGACTGCAGCTGTGTTTGGTAAGCATCCTCGACTCCTGATTTGACCATATCCTTTCATGTAGTTGCCGGTTTACTAATCCTTGCAATGATACAGGTACTCGTATTAGCCACTTGGGATCTGATGTGCGGAAGAAGTTAAAAGCGGCCTACACTCTGATAGAGCAGCTGTATACCGACGCACAAGGGATCATCCACACTGCTTCCCACAACAATCCGCCTCCCATTTCGATCAAGGATACCATTGAAAGGTTATCTATGCTTCCTGCCCGGGTAGACGAGCTAGAAAATTCTGCCGCTAGAACGTGCGCTTTGGCCGCCCTAATCCGAGCAAAAGCATGGGTGCCTAACTTTGATCCTGTTGAAGAGGCCCAAGGCTATCCCAGCTTGAAGGAAGATGGAACAGAATTTAGCGAAGATGATCTCCGAATCATAAACCGGGAAGTGCGCCCACTGGCTTGTCAACTGGTTGAAGAAGCGGATCTTTCACACTATCAAGCAAACTATGATGATAAGAACAAACGGGTTGCTGCGCCGATTCCTGAAGCTCAAAATCTTATCCCGCCAATCCGTAAGCACACTTATGCCCCTGACATTGAACCGTCCACGCTGATAAGTGATGAAGCTGTATTCCAAGCCCTAACTGGGATCGACTGGGCAACTATTGATTTCCAGCCGCTGGGTAGAGCAGAGGAAATTGAACGGACGCGAGATGATCTGGAACCGTCAGGCCAAGCTGGTGACCAACCATGAACCGGAGGCTGGTTTAATATTCCACATGCTGCAACATGTATTTGAGAAAACAATTACCCTTTTGGGCACTGGAAAGCCTTGTAATAGGCTTAGTTAAAATACTTGTTCTGATATGCCTTCGCGCATATTTATCTGCAATTGATGCTTGCTTGATTCGACCTACGTAAGATATGATATCCATTTTCCTTTGTTCAAGTTGTTCCTGCAGACAAGAAATTTAAAGCGCCCTGGCGGTTTACCGACGGGCGGGTCATGATACCCATATATATATGACCAAGGATTATAACCTAGGTTGCGAAATATAACCAAATATGGAAATATATAATACCAGCAACCTTTAGCCATGATGTTGGTTGACCAACCTTGTATCGGGAGTTATAACCCAACTCTTGCAGGAGAAACAACTCCTGTTTATATAAGGCCGGTTTATAATATAAACCGTTCCGGGCTGATAGTCTCCGGATCATGATAAACGCCGGTTTACTCCATATTGAAATTTTGATTCAAACCAGACCAGGCTGATAGTCTCCGGATCATGACTCCATCGTGTACTGTCAATTTGTAATTGGCAGTCTAACCGGGTTGATAATACCGGTTTTAAAAAACATCATAAATCTTATCAAAAAAAGAGAGCAAAATTCAATCTAATGCAAAGAAAACCGTTGTAGTCGAGGCTTTTCACGGGCTGCCATGCCCCAAATTCGAG
Organism: Aegilops umbellulata; assembly: GCA_032464435.1. NCBI lineage: Eukaryota > Viridiplantae > Streptophyta > Magnoliopsida > Poales > Poaceae > Aegilops > Aegilops umbellulata. The sequence continues at coordinate 128,298,343 of CP136054.1, forward strand.
GCTTTTCATGGGCTGCCAGGCCACTGATTTAAACCATTTTTGCAAAGCCTTTTAAGATGGTCCGCAATCCTTAACCAATCATCATTTTAACTTGACAAGTTCAGGGTCTGTATTTTAGAGTAACTTGTCAAAGTTCGAAGGGTCATACCAGGTTTACCTGGGCGGCGTGACTTACTTAAAGAGGCAGGTTAACCCGGGGTTTTAGGTGTATACACCAGGCTTCCAAGCCACGGCTTGATAGCCCAATTACAAGCATTGATTCTAAGTTCATTGCGATAGCAAAGAATCGCCAAGTAACGTTTTGAGCAGTGCTCAGTGGGTGCCTATGTTTGAGTTGTTGTTTTTACTACACTCTCTTTGGCCCCCATTTTGGCGTTGAGCCAATCAAGAGGTGTAGCTATGGTTCAGATACGACCAAGCCCCCAAGTGATGCTGTGGCATTGCGCCGATCAAGAGGTGTACCTATGGTTCGGATACGACCAAGCCCCCAATTGATGTGATATAAAACTTTGAAAAGCTAAATCAAGGGGTAAACCGGACACCGTTTTAGAAACAGAAGCTCCATGTAACCACACATGATGGAAAAACAACGGATACCCCGCTTTAGCAGAGGTTCCAGTTTATTGTATTTATCATAATATATACATTGTCATCATATGTACATAAGCAGAGCCTATAGCTCAAGTATAGTAGGGCCTAAGATGAGCAATATTCCACGGCCGGTTGGTCTCCTCCTCCGATTTACGTCAGTCTTTACGCTCTCGAATATCGATTAGGTAGTACGACCCGTTGTGCAGATTCTTGCTGACCACAAAGGGTCCTTCCCATGGGAGAATAACTTGTACATGTCCATTTGATCTTGGATGAGCCGAAGCACCAAATCTCCTTCTTGAAAGGTTCTGGTTCTAACCCGGCGGCTATGATAGCGACGCAGATCTTGCTGGTAAATCGCCAAACGGGCTGCCGCTATGTCACGCTCCTCATCTAACAGGTCAAGAGCCTCTTGTCGTGCCTTCTCGTTGTCAGCTTCAACATATGCTGCTACACAAGGTGAGTCATGACGTATGTCACTAGGAAGAACCGCCTCCGCTCCATAAACCATGAAGAACGGCGTGTATCCTGTCGATATGTTGGGTGTGGTGTTGATGCTCCACAACACAGAAGGTAGCTCCTCAACCCAACAACCCGGCGTCCGTTGCAAAGGAACCATAAGCCGGGGTTTGATGGCTCTCAAAATCTCTTAATTGGCCCTCTCCGCCTGACCATTTGTAACGCCCTTGATGCGGCTATATCTCCACATAACCACATTAGAGGCATAACTTAGAGGCATAACCACATTGAAAGCAATGTCACAAGTGAGGTAATATTCACACAATCTATGTAATAAATAAGGGGAAAGATACATAGTTGGCTTACAGTCGCCACTTCACACCAAACATAAATAAACATACATCATTCAAATTACACTCAAGGTCCGACTACGGTACCAAAATGAAAGAAGACTACCCCAAATGCTACATAGATCCCCGGATCACCCCAACTGGGCTCCACTACTGATCATCTGGAAAAGAAACATAGTAACAACCACGTTCCTCGTCGAACTCCCAAGTGAGCTCGGACGCATCATCTGCACTGGCATCATTGGTACCGGCAACTGTTGTGATAGAATCTGTGAGTCACGGGGACTCAGCAATCTCACACCCGCGAGATCAAGACTATTTAAGCTTATGGGTAGGAAAGGATATGTGAGGTGGAGCTGCAGCAAGCGACCAGCATATATGGTGGCTAACAACGCAAAAGAGAGCGAGGAGAGAAGCAAAGCACGGTCGTGAAGCTAGAAGTGATCCTAAAACAACCTATGTCAAACATAACTCCAACACCGTGTTCACTTCCCGGACCCCGCCGAGAAGAGACCATCACGGTTACACACGCGGTTGATCTGTTTTTTATTAATTAAGGTCAACTTCGGGTTTTCTACAACCGGACATCAACAAATTCCCATCTGCCTCATAACCGCGGGCACGGCTTTCGAAAGATAATACCCTGCAGGGGTGTCCCAACTTAGCCCATTATAAGCTCTCACGGTCAACGAAGGATATTCCTTCTACCGGGAAGACCCGATCAGTCTCGGAATCCCGGACTACAAGACATCTCGGCAGTAATAAAACAAGTCCAGCAAAGCCGCCCGGTTGTGCCGACAAATCCTGATAGGAGCTGCACATATCTCGGTCTCAGGGCACATCCGGATGAACACTCCGTACAACTAAAACCAGTCCTCGAATTGCCCCGAGGTGGCGCTGCAAAGGGCTCTAGTTTGGACCAGCAATCGAAGGAGAACTGGCCCGGGGGGTTAAAATGAAGATGACCCTTGAGTCTGCAGAACCCAAGGGAAAAAGGCTTAGGTGGAAAATGGTAAAACCAATGTTGGGCCTTGCTGGAAAAAGTCTTATTCAAAGCAAACTGTCAAGGGGGTCCCATAAATCACCCAACCGCGTAAGGAACGCAAAATCCGGGAACATAACACCGGTATGACAGAAACTAGGGTGGCAAGAGTGCAACAAAACACCAGGCAAAAGGCCAAGCCTTCCACCCTTTACCAAGTATATAGATGCATTAATTAAATAAGAGGTATTGTGATATCCCAACAAGTAAACATGTTCCAACAAGGAACAACAAGTCCATGTTCCAACAAGGAACAAACTTCATCTTCACCTGCATCTAGCAACGCTATAAGAGGGGCTGAGCAAAGCGGTAACATAGCCAATCAACGGTTTGCTAGGACATGGATGGTTAGGGGCTGACATGGCAATATAGGAGGAATGATATAGCAAGTGGTAGGTATCGCAGCATAGGCATAGCATAAGAGCGAGCATCTAGCAAGCAAAGATAGAAGTGATTTCGAGGGTATGGTCATCTTGCCTGCAAGGTTCTCAGAGTTGTCGAAAGCTTGGTCTTCGAAAGCGTTCTCAACAGGTTCCTCGTTCACGTACTCGTCTCCCGGCTCTACCCAAAGCAAGAACACAAGCAAAGGAACAAATATCAACCACGATGCAATGCGCAAGCAACATGATGCAAAACATGACATGATGTGCGAGATGTGATATGCAATGCATATGCATGCTCCGGAAGGACAAGGATGAAAAAGGCATAATCTTGGCAAACCAAGTATGCCACTGGATAGGTGAGGTGATTTCGGTTGAAACCGATATAAAGATCACCGGAATCGGATGCACGGTTTGCAAATGACAAGCAAAACAAGAATGACAATAATCTGCCATTAACAGCATGATGCTACTTAGCAAGCAACAAGAAAATAAGCTACTGCACCCAAACATATCAACAAAGCACATGAAAGTAATCTACTCAAGATGCTTGACAAAAGATGAGCACTGAGCTACGGCCAAATCACACCATAACAGGTTCAAACAAGCATGGCAAAAGTGCAAAACATAACAGGTTCACGGACTTAGTGAAAATATCAACATGGCAGAAATTAACATCAGGATGATATGTTTAGAGCAATGAAACAACATGCTACAGGATCTGGACATAGCAAAGTAAGGAACGGCATGAATCTAATGAAAGCACTTGACAAAAGTCCCTTAATGACCATAAGCCAAAAAGGATCAGAAAATATGATTACAACCATGTCAATTAAGCAAGTTTCTTTACAGGTTTCAGACTTGGCAGAAAACTGGACATGTCAAAAACAGATAACAAGTAGGCATGTTTACGAGCTCGATGCACTCACTACAGAGCATTGCATGATAAACTAAGCATACATACATCAAGAAGACATGGCATAGGAACTAGACATGGCAAGAATAACATCATAGCATGCAAGGATTAACTACACCCACCTTGGCAAAATCGAACAACATGTAAACAATCTGCCAGCAACATTTTGTAGCAAAAGTAGAGCTCGATTGACTCAAGCTATGGCACTCCATAAATACAAACAAAGGCATGGATGGATATATCAAGTCCATATGCTCAAAACACTCTCACTGATCATGCTCAAAATATGCATAGATCTCTCGGGAACAACATGAACACGTGGCATAAAAATAACAGCAGGCAGGGACTTAGTGAAATTACTAAGTCTCTGAAATCAGCAACATTAAGTACCCTAGTTTGCATGTTTGTGTTAGTCACCACAAAGATCAAAAAAATACATGGTATAATTCTCTGGAAAGGTAACATGGTATATTACAAAACACATGTAGGGCTCAACTTCATAGGAGGTGCACATCAATCATGGCAAAAATAACAAGAGCGCATGTTCAGATAAGATTCAGAAACTAACATCACATAGCCCTCTTCCAACAGCATTTCGGGCATCAAGATGACTCCAACTGAAACTGATGCAATGTAAAGAAGTGATGTACTCTTCGGGGCGAACAATTTTACATACTATACGCACGAAACGGAGCTACGGATGCGAAGTTACGGCACGATGAACAAGCCATGATAATGTGAAACTTGAGGGACTTAGAGAAAAAGAGGGAGGGCAAAGTCAACCCTAGTCGCACGCGACCCGAGGATGGCCGGATCTGGCGCCGGGCGGCGCGGCGAGGTGGATCCCGCCCGGATCCGGCGGATCCGGTGCCGGCAACGGGGCGGCGGTGCGCGGGGACGGAGGAGGCGGCGCGGCGCGGGAGGAGGCGCGGCGCGCGGGGCCCCGGCGACGGCGGCGACTGCGGCGGCGGGCGGCGCGGAGGGAGAAGCGGCGGGGCGCGGCGAAGGCGGCGACTGCGGCGGCGGGCGACGCGGAGGGAGGAGCGGCGGGGCGCGGCGCGCGGGGGCGAGCCAGGCGGGCGGCGCTCGCGCGCGGGCCGGGAGGGCCCGGTCCGGGCCCCTGCGGGCTTCGGCGGCGGGGCGCGGGTCCGGCGGCGGGGAGGCCACGTGGCGCGCTGGGATTGGCCCGGGGTGGCGGCGCGGACACGTCCGGTCCAGGACGGACACGTCCGGCGGCGGGAGGTGGAAGGAGACTAGGGTTGGACCCGAAATTTCGGAGGGGAGCACATATTTATAAGAAGAAGGAGCTAGGAAGCTCCAAATGGAGAGCGGTTTTCGGCCACGCGATCGTGATCGAACGGCGGAGGACATGGGAGTGCCTTAGATGGGTTATTGGGCTGTTTTGAAGGGGTGTTGGGCTGCAACACACACGAGGCCTTCACGATTACCCGGTTAACCGTTGGAGTATCAAACGACCTCCGATTGACCCGAAACTTGACAGGCGGTCTACCGGTGCTATACCGGGGCCGCATGGCAAACCCCGGTCCAATCCGAGAAAGTTTAATACCCTCTCACGATGAAATGTAAAAGTGGACGCCGGGGGACATAGGAGCGCCGGATTGCAAAACGGACAACGGGGAAGATGCTCGGATTTATGAGACGAACACGTATGCGAATGCGATGCACATGATGACATGATATGAAATGCATGACATGAACAAAATACACAACGGAGGGAAACCCAACCACGGAGGAAATATTATATCACAATGCCGAAAATGGCAAGAGTTGGATTACAAATATGGCAAGTTACATCCGGGGTGTTACACCATTGGACTGTGGGTGAGCCACTGATGATACGTCAAGCCGGATGTGTTCACGCTGGCAGAACTCCTTCATGGCACCCTTTGACAGGTTGGTACCATTGTCTGTTATAATGTTGTGTGGAAAACCAAACCGGAAGATCACCTTTTTGATGAACTGAACTGCCATGGCTGCATCACACTTGCTGACTGGCTCTACCTCCACCCACTTTGTGAACTTGTCAACCGCCACCAAAAGGTGGGTCTTCTTGTCCTTGGACCTCTTGAAAAGCCCAACCATATCTAGCCCCCAAGTCGCAAACGGCCAAGTGATTGGAATCATCCTCAATTCTTGAGCCGGTACATGAGCGCGCCTTGAAAATTTCTGACAGCCATCACATCGTCTGACCAAGTCCTCGGCATCAGCATGAGCTGTCAACCAATAGAAACCGTGACGAAACGCCTTGGACATCAAAGATTTTGAACCGGCGTGGTGACCACAGTCTCCTTCGTGGATCTCACGCAAAATTTCATAGCCTTCTTCAGGAGACACACAACGTTGAAACGCCCCTATCACACTGCAATGATGAAATTATCCATTAATAATGGTCATGGAGTTGGACCGCCGGATTATCTGCCTGGCCAGAGTCTCATCCTCTGGTAACTCGCCCCGGTTCATATACGCTAGATAAGGAACCGTCCAATCCGGGATAACATGAAGAGCCGCCACCAATTGAGCTTCCAGATCAGGAATAGCCAGATCCTCTTCACCAGGGAGCTTGACGGATGGATTATGTAGAACATCCAAGAAGACATTAGGCGGAACCGGTTTACGTTGGGAACCCAGGTGGCTTAAAGCGTCCGCCGCTTCGTTCTTCCGCCGGTCCACATGATCCACCCGATAACCTTTAAAATGACCTGCAACACTATCCACCTCACGATGATATGCTGCCATGAGTGGGTCTTTGGAATCCCAAGTGCCAGATACTTGTTGAGCCACCAGGTCCGAGTCACTGAAGCACTTAACTCGGCTCAGGTTCATCTCCTTAGCCATCCGAAGACCATGGAGTAAGGCCTCATATTCCGCTGCATTGTTAGTGCAAGGGAACATTAAACGAAGAACATAACAAAATTTATCACCTCGCGGGGAAGTTAATACGACTCCAGCCCCCGAGCCCTCCAATTGCCTGGACCCATCAAAATGAATAGTCCAATAAGTGTGATCCGGCTTCTCTTCTGGTGCTTGTAATTCCATCCAATCATTAATGAAATCCACAAGTGCCTGAGATTTCATCGCCGTCCGGGGTATGAATTTCAATCCGTGAGGCCCGAGCTCGATAGCCCACTTGGCAATCCGGCCAGTTGCTTACCTGTTCTGGATTATATATCCCAAAGGAGCAGAGCTGACCACCGTGATGGGATGACCTTGGAAATATTGCTTGAGCTTCCGGCTTGCCATGAAAACCCCATATACCAGCTTCTGCCAGTGCGGGTACCTTTGCTTGGACTCGATAAGTACCTCGCTGATGTAATAAACCAGACGCTGAACCGGATATTCCTTTCCTGCCTCCTTGCGCTCCACCACAATAGCCACACTGACTGTTCGAGCATTAGCCGCCACATATAGCAACAATGGCTCTTTGTCAACCGGAGCAGCAAGAACGGGCGGGTTAGCCAACTGCCGCTTTAAGTCTTCAAACGCCTCATCGGCGGCAGAGCTCCAGACGAAGTTATTTGTTTTCTTCAGCATCTGATACAAAGGAATGACCTTCTCGCCGAGGCGGCTAATAAACCGGCTCAACGCGGCAATCCGGCCTGCCAAGTGTTGAACGTCATTGATACACTTCGGTTTAGCCAAGGAGGTGATGGCCTTGATATTTTCCGGATTAGCTTCAATGCCCCTGTTAGACACGAAAAAGCCCAAGAGCTTGCCTGCCAGTACACCAAAAACGCACTTGGCGGGATTAAGCATCATCTTATAAACCCGTAAGTTATCAAAGGTTTCCTTCAATTCATCAATCAATGTTTCCTTCTTCCTTGATTTGACCACAATATCATCCACATAGGCATGAACATTACGGCCGAGTTGTTTATGAAGACAATTCTATACACACCGTTGATAAGTCGCCTGGGCACTCTTGAGCCCAAAGGGCATGGACACATAGCATAAGGCTCCAAAGGGAGTTATGAAGGCCGTCTTCTCCTGGTCCTTAACTGCCATTTTGATCTGATGATAACCAGAATATGCATCCAAAAAACTCAAACACTCACAACCCGCCGTAGCATCAGTAATTTGATCAATACGGGGGAGGGCAAAAGGACCTGCTGGACAAGCTTTGTTGAGATCTGTGTAGTCCACACACATACGCCAAGTGTCGTTCTTCTTAAGGACCAGCATCGGATTAGCCAACCACCAGGATGAAAAACTTCAACGATAAATCCTGCCGCCAAGAGCCTGGCCACTTCTTCTCCAATAGCCTTGCGTCTCTCTCATTGAACCGGCAGAGAAACTGTTTGACTGGTTTATACTTAGGGTCAACATTAAGAGTGTGCTCAGCGAGTTCTCTCGGTACACCTGGCATGTCAGAAGGCTTCCATGCAAAGATGTCCCGATTCTCACGGATGAACTCGATGAGCGCGCTTTCCTATTTTGGATCCAAGTTAGCGCTTATGCTGAACTACTTGGACGAATCGCCAGGTACGAAGTCAACAAGCTTAGTCTCATCAGCCGATTTAAACTTCAGGGCCAGATCATGCTCTATAGTTGGCTTCTTCAATGAAGTCATATCTGTCGGATCAACATTATCTTTGTAAAACTTTAACTCTTCTGTGGCACAAACCTACTCAGCATAAGCCGCATCACCTTCCTCACACTCCAGAGCAATCTTGCGGCTCCCATGGATGGTTATAGTTCCCTTGTGACCCGACATCTTGAACTGCAAATAAACATAGCAAGGTCGTGCCATAAACTTAGCATAAGCCGGCCACCCAAACAGGGCGTGATACGGACTTCTGATTTTCACCACTTCAAAGGTCAAAGTTTCTGATCTCGAGGCATGATCATCTCCAAAAGCCACCTCCAGAGCTATCTTACCAACAGGATATGCCGATTTACCAGGCACCACACCATGGAACACCGTATTGGACGGTTTAAGATTTTTATCTATTAACCCCATGCGACGGGAAGTTTCATAATAAAGGATATTGATACTGCTTCCTCCATCCATGAGTACCTTGGTGAACTTATAACCTCCCACGTGAGGTGCCACCACCAACGTCAGATGACCCGGATTGTCAACCCGGGGTGGATGATCTTCTCTACTCCAAACAATCGGCTGGTCAGACCAGCGTAGGTAACGGGGCACCGCCGGTTCAACGGAGTTCACTGCCCTCTTATGAAGCTTTTGGTCACGCCCACTATTTAACTGCTTCGGATTGCTCTGGTAACCCGATTGCTGCTGCTACTGCTGATTGCCCTGATGATTGTAGCCACCTTGGTTGCCTTGATTACCTTGATTATGATTTCCACCCTGATTACCATGGAAGCCTGAACTGGAGCTGCCTCCACCATAACCCGGCCCATGAGATCCGTGGCCTGAACCGCCACCCGACCCATTATCATACCGGAAAGAATTAGAATTCTTGAACTCTTGCATTATGTAGCAGTCCTTCTAGAGGTGTGTGGACGGCATATCCTTCGTCCCATGTTTTGGGCAGGGCTGGTTCAACAAATAAGACAGACGCTCCGGGTTCGGGCTCGGTGCTCCACCGCGCTGGGGCGGTTTACCCTTACGTCGATGGCCCTTGTCGTGCGCGCCGGTATTAGCCACAAAGTCCAAGCTGTGATCCGCTTTACATTTGCCGCCGTTTCCATGACCCGCCGGGTTGTGGTGCTGCCCATTGGTGTTGCCGCTCTTTTTTCCCTTCCCTGCCTTATCATCATCAGACTCGGGATCCTTGGTACTATCAAAGTCGGCATACTTTACTAAAGCGGCAATGAGGGTTCCCATGTCATTGCAATAGCATTTCAGCCGTCCCAACTTCAACTTCAGAGGTTCAAACCGGCAATTGCCTTCCAAGGTCAGAACTGCAGTATCAGCATTGATGCGGTCTGATGAATGCAGAATTTTCGAAACTCGGCGCACCCACCGGGTTGTTGACTCTCCTTCCTCCTGGACACAGGCAACTAAGTCCACAATCAACATAGGCTGCTTGCATGTATCCTTAAAATTTTAGATAAACCAGGCTCTCAATTCGGCCCATGATCTGATAGAGTTAGCCGATAGACTCTTCAACCAAGTATGGGTCGTCCCCTCTAGCATCATGGTAAAGTACTTTGCACACGCTGCATCATCCACGTCTAACATCACCATGAATATCTCATAGCTTTCAACCCATATCTCTGGAGATAAATCGGCGGTGTAATTTGGCACCTTACGCGGGCCTTTGAAATCCTTGGGTGGGCGCACGTTGCGCAATGCCGGAACAAGACATGGCACCCCCAAAGAACTAGATAATTCCCGGCTCTATCGTCGTGGTTGGACGAACCGGAGTAAGCTGACGGGCTTCATGTTGCGCTGCTAACTCGGCCTCCCTGCGTGCTCGAGCCCGGTCCACCACCTCCTGGGCATCACCAGTGCCACATGTCGGGTTGTTGCTACAGGGCGGTTCACGGTTCCGTGCATTGCTTGACACGGCCGGTTCATCCATACGCCTGCTGTAACTCCAGCTTGGACGGGGGGTGGAATGAACTTGATCACGACTGTATGAATAAGCCTCATGTTGAACCAAGGCTGCCCGAAGAAGCTCTTTAACCCGACGCGTCTCGACTGCCGTCGGAGTGTCACCTTCAATCGGGATAGCCTCCAGCTGTGAAGCGGCATCAACAAGATTGTCCATCAGAGTAGAATAATGGCCTGGCGGTGTTGCGACGGGCTCTGTCACAATGTTGTTCTGATGGGGCGGGTCCGTCAAACGGGGCTGAACCTCCCCTTGCTCCTGGCACCTCTGCCCGGTTTGCTACCGGCGGATTACTGGTCCCCGCTCCTGGGGTATTAAAGAGGTTCCTAGCGTCATAAACTAGAGGCAGGCGAGATCGGTGTCTCCTTATCAGGACTTCGTGCAACGCATTCTGATCCAGCATAAGCCGGTAAGCCTTTGCATCCAAAGCGGCCCGCTCTGCGACCATCCTGGTATCTTCAGCTGCCAAGTCGGCTTTGGCCTGAGTAATCTGATCCTTTACCTTCGCAATTTCCGCATTGTGGGCATCCTAATCCGCCGGGTTAGCCTCCGCCATCAGCGTTGCCAACGCATCAAATAAATCAGATAAAACCTGAATCGGCGGTCGCACAGGGCTCCTGCCCTGGCTGTCGTCGCCGCTGCTGATTCGGAAATCATCACTGCTGCGGTCGAAGAGTGGAGCGCCGACTGTGTACCGGCCATGAAGATCGCAACCCGGTTTGGCTGATCAGAGGGGTCCGGAATACAGTCGCCAGCGGAACAGCCCCCAATCCGTCCGTCTCTTAGCTGATATAACGACTCGGTCTCTCTGGTCGATGACTCGTCGCCGGAATAAACGACGGTATCACCACCAGATTCCGATCTGTCCTCGTATTCCCCTCCATGGATGACTCCCACGAAGGCACGCTTCATTACAGGCTTAACCCGGGCAGATCTCGCACACTGAGCCGTTTCGACGAGGTCGGTGCAGATGTCTGGCTCAGGGCCCGGTTCGCCGATCTTGCCAATGAAAACGTGTATGCCACCAAAGGGGACCCGGTACCCGTACTCGATTGAGCCAGCCTTGGGGCCCCAGCCTGCATCGTCGACGTAGAGCTTTCCGCGACGACTCTTGGTCATCCGGCCCACAACGTAACCCTTGAGTCCTTTGAAATTGCCCTCCAAGAACTTGAAACCATCGTGCGATAGCCCCACGGTGGGCGCCAACTATCGTGGTTTTGTCACGGCAGATGTCCTCATGAAAGGACTTGGCCGTGGAGCCATCGCTACGGGTTAGCTTAAAAGGGGTAAAGCGGACAAGGGACGCAAGAGAGTTTTATAATAGTTCGGCCCCTTACGATGAAGGTAAAAGCCTACGTCTAGTTGTGATGAAATTGATAGGGTTTCGATGACCAGGGAGCGAATACGCTTTGCCTGAGTCTCGAGTTGTTGTCTGTTGTCTTGAACCGCCGTCGGGTCGTCCCCTTATATACATGGATTGATGCCCGTCGGTTTACAGAGTCCCGAGGCCGGCTCATAAACGTGTCCGACCCGGTATCTGCTCGTTCTACCTTATAGTACAAGTTACATTGTCAATGCCGGTTTATGTCTACAGTCCTTAAACCGGCTTTGGGCCCTGGGCTTTCTTGAAGCGTCTTCGTCTGTCTTCATGGGCTTCAGGTATGATATAACTACTGATGAAGTTAACCCGGCCTCTCCAGGCCGGTTTATGCCCAGTAGTAATATCCCCAACAATATGTGTTCGATATTTTGATAGTATGTATGTTGTGATTCCCTTAGTGGTGTCATGTGAATGTCGACTACATGACACTTCACCATATTTGGGCCTAAGGGAATGCATTGTGTAGTAGCAATTAGATGATGGGTTGCGAGAGTGACAGAAGCTTAAACCCCAGTTTATGCGCTATTCCGTAAGGGACCGATTGGATCCAAAAGTTTAATGCTATGGTTAGAATTTATTCTTAATACTTTTCTCGTAGTTGCGGATGCTTGCGGGAGGGTTAATCAAAAGTAGGAGGTTTGTTTAAGTAAGAACAACACCTAAGCACCGGTCCACCCACATATCAAATTATCAAAGTAGCGAACACAAATCGAACCAACATGATGAAAGTGACTAGATGAAATTCTCGTGTACCCTCAAGAATGTTTTGCTTATTATAAGAGACCGTTTTGGCCTGTCCTTTACCTCAAAAGGATTGGGCTACGGTGCTGCACTTTTGTTACTACTATCGTTACTTGCTCGTTACAAATTATCTTGCTATCAAACTACTCTGCTACTTACAATTTCAGCACTTGCAGACATTACCTTGCTGAAAACCACTTGTCATTTCCTTTTGCTCCTCGTTGGGTTTGACACTATTACTTATCAAAAAGAGCTAAAATTGATCCCCTATACTTGTGGGACATCAAGGTGTATCGCGGTCTCTTCCCCCGACGTCGCCGAGGAAGCTATTGACCATTAATGGTCGTAGGCCCTCAATCAGCGGGCTAGAGTATGCGGGTATGTCGCGGACGCCGGCTACGACATCGAGGTTGTCGACAGCGACTACCTGAGGTGGGCTATGTCGCAGGTTAAGTGGCCCACCGCCAACACCTCGGGTTCAACCGCCATCGATCTCATCCATGGCCCCGCTGCTGATCTCCTCTGGCTCGTTGTCAAGAATTTTCCATCCTACATCGCCATCGAGCCCCTTTTGTCATTTTTGAAGGACACGTTCTGCAACGCTGGCTTGGGATCCATAGCTTCCAAGTTAGACCAAATCGATGGCGACCACGAGGAGGGCACCCTCTCCGGCTCTTCCAAGGGGAAAGAGCCCATCTTCTCTTCCAAGGGGAAAGAGCCCGTCTGCGACATCAGGAAGGGCACCCTATAGCCATGCTCTTCCAAGGGGAAGGAGCCCATCTGTGACAACATGGAGCGCATCCATGGTCCATGCTCTTTCCACGCGAACAAACCCATCTGTGACAAGTGAGGAAACACATGATTTATTTTGCCGTGCCTCTTCACAGGGGGGAACCCATGATTTGTTTTGTCGAGTCCCTTTAGTAGTGTAGTGAGAATATGTCTAGTTTTAATTGCTATATTTGGTCGTTTGCAGTATGCCTTGTTTATTTCAGTTGTTCACAATGTGATGCTCTATATGTGCAATTATTTACTGTGTAGTACATTTCATCAATCCAGTTTTAAACATATCGATAGGAATGCATATATTTGCTGGTTGTTAAGCTTGTTATAGCTAGCATATGCCTCTTTTAAAGTTTTTTGATTGTTCGGTTGTTTGTAGTTAGCATATGTCCAGTTTCAAATGCTATCTTTGGTTGTTTGTAGTATGCCTTGTTTATTCTAGTTATTCACAACGTGATGTTCTATTTGTGCAAGTATGAATTGTGCAGTTCAATTTCATCAATACTAGTTTCAACAATACCACTATGAATGACTACATTTGGTTGCTGCATCTTGTAGTTAACACGTCTTTCCATTTTTATTTAACAATAACTAGTGTACTAAGACCGGCACAATACCAGTTTGAATGACTATGTTTGCTTGTTGTTAAATCTTAGGCCTGTTGCAGTTAACACACCTTTCCACTTGTTTTTCTTTACTAGCGTGCTTAAACCTTCACACTGAAGCTATCTTTTGGAGATTATTTTGTCTGCCATGGATAATTTTTGTTGATGTTTAGCCTGTTGTGCTTAACGTGCCTCTCGATGTACCTACACAGGAAAATTTTGGGAACGACTGCTATTTTCCATTGAGGTTAGTTTCATCCCATGGCTTATATATACTCGTTGTTCAGGATATTGATAGCTGGTACCATATAGGGTGGTGGCTGATAAGGGTCTAATTGCTGAATTAGACTTTTAACTGAATATATCTGTAACCCATCTATCGTTATGTTAACTAGGGCCATATGTAATATATCTGAGGCTACATAGCAACATGCACTCTACTTAATGTCTAAATATGCAATCCTAGGCTACATAGAAACAAGGAAGAGCCTTAATGTTCTGATGATGTCTAGATATACGTAGAAGAGAAGCAACAACAACAACAACAACAAGAACAACAACAACAACAACAACAACAACAACAACAACAACAACAACAACAACAACAACAACAACAACAACAACAACAACAACAACAACAACAACAACAACAACAACAACAACAACAACAACAACAACAACAACAACAACAACAACACAACCCTGTTTGGATACTCAACTTAGCTAGAGGTTAGAGTTAGTTTCTAGCTCATGACTAACCCTAAACTAACTCCATCCAAAGAAGTGTTTGGATGACAGGGTTAGATTGACAATACATGCACTAGGAGAACTAGCTCCAATCAGCACCTCTTGGGTTGGATAGTTTTTTGGGGTGGGTTAGATGCAACTAGCTCAAACTAGCCCTCATGTTTGGATATACTTTAGGGCTATTTGAGCCTGAACTAGCTCAAACTAACTCTAACCCATGGATACAACAACAGTTAATCAACCGATAATTTGTAAGAATGCAATAAACTCCTTCCGGCCCATAATATAAGATGTTAATTCATCTAATATGTGAGTATATTGGATGTTATAAGATATTATAAAAGAGTGTTGTACTACATCATTGTGTAATTGATATTTAGCTTCTAATATTAACTTGGTGCTTTTAGGTACATATGTCATTGATAAAGATCCGCGCTTCGACCCTTTCTGCGTATGGGGCAATGAGATATCGATGAACCAGCATCAAGTGAGGAAGCTGGTGAAGATTGTTAGTAAAATGGGTCAAAAGATGGCAATTAAACTATTTGTTTACACTTTATCCAAGACAACAGCGAACTACAGGATGGTAAGTAAGAACTCTGCAACCTTCTTTTTACTGCCCATAATGAGTTGTGTTAGATGACAATGTGTGAATCTTTTTCCTTTGCAGTGGTTCCCAAAGCAGTTTACTCAAGATTACCTCTCAAACTACATGATTGGTGGGCATGCAAAGGTTAAAGTATTTCTACAAGAACACAATGATTATCTAGATGTTTTCATGAAGACTGTGAAGGATGGGCGGTCGGCCATCACAAGGGGTTGGACTAGAGTCGTGTGTGCCTTCTGCGTGGAGGAGGGCACAATATGGGCATTCCGCTTCACCTTGTTCAGCAAACAGAATGGATTTCGCCTCTTTCTTTACTGTCTTTAATAGTACAAGTATACAACTGTGGTTCATCATTCTTTATTTGGTTCTTATGTAATTCTTGAACATATGTACCTATGAATCGAATAATGCATTGGTTGTTTGAACCTGTTGGATATGAATAAAGCTATAACCTAGATTCAAATTCAAATCTGGTACAATTTGAAATAGTAGTAATTAAATTATGGTGAAATTATGCTCTCCAGGTCGTCACGGCGCACACGGTTGGTAAAACACAAACTTTTGCGATATACACCATAATCCGACATGGTTCACAGAGAGGAAACATGTGCAAGCATGCACACAATTGCCGTTTGCAAAGCGTGTGCGATGTTAGACAATATCACAAATGCTACAAGCAAACTAAACATTTGTGATAGTTGCCTTATCGTACATGATTGGCAACCATGAACTGTTTCTGATGAAGTATGCATCGTAAACGTTGCACCACAGAATAGCGTGTGTGATAGTTGTTGTGTACGACGATGTTACGACGGTCCGAAGTTTGGTAATCATGTCCGACACTCATACGACAATTAGCTAATCTTCTTAATTAGTTATCGCATACGGTTTGGGAAAAGCGAATGTGTGTGATTTTCTGCTTATCATACACGTTCTATAATAGTGAACCGTTTGTGATGGGTCACACATCGTAAACTTAGCACCATAGAATACCGACTGCGATGGCAATGCGAGCACAAATGAGTAGGAGTACCATATATGCATCTTGGCTCCCTATCCCCGACGGTTTCTGGGTCGTGTGGGAAGGACCCCCTATCGCCCACACTCACTTGGCGACGGTTCCAAATGCCGTCATGGAAGGGGTTAAAAACCGTTTGTATAGCACTAACGCGTACCAGTGTATCACACCCTCTCCCATAACTCACTCTCCATGCGGTGTTCCTCGGTATCGCCTTTCAATGGTCATGTAGGAGGTCTCGGACGATGAGGCATGGTAGATGGGGTGGTCGTGGTGGCAAATGGGGAAGTGAAAGGTAATGGGTGAGAGATGCATTTGTCACATGGCGTTTCAGGATTATATAACAGCGTTGCAGGCATTGACTGATAACCTTCTAAACCCTTTGGAACCATCCGATTTGAGACCCCGATGCAGTGCATGTGTACGGTGACAACCGTGCTCCAGAGCACCACCACAACTCGTTGAGCTCATGGCAGGCACAACAACTTGAGATAAAGATAGATAGGTTGTGTGCCAGCTTCAATTGGGTGAAGCTCACAAGGTGTACCTCGCCAGAGCGTCCCGTCATGACAAGGCAGAACGACTCACATAGGGAATAGCTGAAATGTCACATTGCACATTGAACTAAGAGAGAGTGAAGAATAGTGCACTCTAGATCATTGTTGCTCTCTTTTGTCGTCTGACTGAAACACATAATGTAACAAGAAGAGGATGTCTCTCAAGTGCACACTTGTGTCATGCAGATACTGGTGAAATTTGGGATCATTTGAAGCTGCACAACAAAAATGTGAAACAAAGATAGGGCATTGCATTTTGTGGTCTGACCTTCATTCTGGAGCATATGGTGGTAAATACTACTTATAAGGAATGCATAAATGTGGCACAACACATGACTAATTGGGATGGTAGTCTTATACAGTATTTTTATTTGGTGTTAGTAGGGTGAACATTCGTCGGGATCGTGAATTTGCTAGTTCAAATGTGAGGTCCATAAACCATTGATCACCAATGTTGCAAGACATGATCCATGTCCCTTACTGTCCATGTGACATGAATGATGTCTACTACACAACTTATTCTTCTAGACTCATGTTGGGCCTCCAAGCGCAGAGTTTTGTAGGACAGTAGCAATTTTCCCTCAAGTGGATTACCTAAGGTTTATCAATCCGTGGGAGGCATAGGATGAAGATAGTCTCTCTCAAACAACACTGCAATCAAATATAAGAAATCTCGTGTGTCCCCAACACACCCAATACAATGGCAAATTGTATAGGTGCACTAGTTCGGCAAAGGGATGGTGACACAAGTGTAGTATGGATAGTAGATATAGGTTTTTGTAATATGAAAATAAAAAACAACAAGGTAGCAAGTAAAAAAACGGAGCACAAACAGCATCGCAATGCTTGAAAACAAGGCCTAGGGTTAATACTTTCACTAGTGCAATCTCTCAATAGTGATAACATAATTGAATCATATAGCAATCCTCAATGTGCGGCAAAGAGTCACTGCAAAGTTCTTATTTACCGGAGAACATAAGATGAAATTGTTGTAGGGTACAAAACCACCTCAAAGTTATCTTTTCCAATCAATATATTGAGCCATCCCTATAAGTGTCACAAACAGCCCCAGAGTTCATACTAAAATACACCATATGATACACATCAACCAACTCTAATGTCGCCTAGATACTCCAATGTCATCACAAGTATCCGTGAGTTGATTATTCGATATGCATCAAACAACTTCAGATTCATAATATTCAATCAAAGACAAAGAACTTCAAAGAGTGCGCCAAGATTTCTATTGTAGAAAGTAGGATGAAAACATGCATCAACCCCTATGCATAGATTACCCCAATGTCACCTCGGGAATCCGCGAGTTGAGTGCCAAAACATACATCAAGTGAATCAATATAATACCCCATTGTCACCAGGGTATTCATATGCAAGACATACATCAAGTGTTCTCAAATCCATGAAAGTATTCAATCTGCTAATAGTGAAACCTCAAAGGTAAAAACTCAATTCATCACAACAACATAGAGAGGGGAAAAACACCAAACATCAAGATCGCAAAGATCCAACTATATTAATAAAGCTCGCGGTACATCAAGATCGTGCCAAATCAAGAACACGAGATAGAGAGAGATCAAACACATAGCTACTTGTACATACCCTCAGCCCCGAGGGTGAACTACTCCCTCCCCGTCATGGAGACTACTGATATGATGAAGAGCGCCTCCGATGATGATTTCCCCCTTCGGCAGGGTGCCGGAACAGGGCTCCAGATGTTATCTCTTTAGTACAGAGGCTTGCGGCGGCAGAGTCACAGTTCTAGGGTTATTTCTGGGGGTTTCCCTATTTATAAGAATTTTTAGAGTTGGATTCACGCGAAAAGGAGATAAAATGGGCCCACAAGCCACTAGGGCATGGTCACCCCCCTGGGCGTGCCTTGGTGGCTTGTGCGGGCCTCATGGCTCTTCTGGTCATCCCACAAAGATTCAGGGGTCTCTTTTGTTCCAAAAAAACCGTCAAAAAGTTTTGCTGCATTTCGACTTCATTTGATATGGATTTTCAGGAAAACCAAAAACAAGCAGAAAACAAAAAACTGGCACTAGGCACTAGGTCAATATGTTAGTCCATGAAAATCATATAAAAGTTATATAAAAGTGTAAGTGCATCTAGTGCCCCTTAGTGATTTTGGTGTATTGAAGACTTATAGGTTAAGTATCTAATGCGTTTATGAGTGTACACAGATCTATAAGTCTATGAGGAGTTTGATATTTACAGAGAAAGTCGACCCCTAAAAATGAAGTTCTTCGACTGAAGACTTTGATATACTGAAGACTTTCTGAAGACTTTGAAAGTGAAGAAATTGGTGTGACCTTGAAGACTTGGTATTCATTCGAGGAACATGAAGCGTGAAGACTTTTGTTTTCGTAGTTTCATTTTCTCTTTCTTGAGTCATAGGAAACACCGTATTGTTAAAGGGGGTCGAGTAAATACTAAGGAGAAATTTTCCATGTGATGCTCAACTCAAATCCTACACCTACCAATCCCTTCGAGTGAAGCCATTGGAAATCTCATACAGTTTAGTTAATTTCTTCAGTGACAGAGACGCAGTTCTTCTGGTCACTGAGGACTTTGCTCTGACTGAGGAGTTAAGAATTCGCCAGTGCGAATTACCTACACAGTGAGGAACATGAGAGCCCTGAGGAATCTGTACCTCAAATTTCCGACCGTTGTTGTGCTGCGCGCCAGCTGTCCGATAATATCTTGTCCACCTAACGGTCATATCATTGAAGGGCATTTATGTCTTATCATGTCGGGCTGCTCCCTAGGCTATTAATAGCCGCCCCCTACAACCACTAGCTGGTTGGCTGCTCCGCGAGAACTTGACACTTGTCATTTGAGAGCAACCCATCCTCCGAGGACTTTGAGCAAAAATCATCAAGTGAGGAAAATCCAAACCCAAACCCAAAACACCTACAAACCCAAAGTGATTGAGCATCACTGAAGAGATTGATCCTGCATGGATCCGACGCTTGTTACCTTTGAAGACTGTGCTTCTTCCGGACGGTTAGGCGTCAAGGTCTAGAGCATCCAAGAGGAATTGTGGATCGCCGAGTGACCAAGTCTGTGAAGGTTTGGAAGTCACCTGAAGACTTACCACGAGTGATTGGACGAGGACTGTGTGTCCTTAGTTCAAGGAGAATACGGTGAGGACTTGGTGTCCGGAGTTGCGTGCTCAGGACTGGGTGTCCGGGACTGTGTGTCCTCGAGTTTAAATACTCAGCCGCTCCAACCAGATGTACAACTGAGACAGCAGTTGGAACTGGTCTACCAAATCATTGTCTTCACCAAGCTTACTGGTTCTATTTCCTCAACTCTTTCATTTCCTCGGTAGTGTGCTGTTTGTTTATCATATCTGTGTTTGAAGACTTTGACTGAAGACTTTCTCAATTTCCTTAGTTCAATTTCTTCAGTCTGTTTGTCTTCATCTTGTGCTATCCTGTGTTTACGCTTTCTGTACTCTGTGTTTGTCTTCATTTCATCATGATGACCATGCATGTATTCTGCTATGTTTACCTCTGAGTACTTATTCCGCTGCTAGTAGTTCTTCGCTAAGGAATTTCCTCACGAGCAAATTCCTCAGTGAAGAATTTCATAAAAATCACCTATTCACCCCCCCTCTAGTCGATATAACGCACTTTCAATTGGTATCAGAGCAAGGTACTCCCTTGTTCTGTGTGATTTTGGTTTAACCGCCTGGAGTTTTAGTTATGTCGACCGCAGATATGAAGAAAGTGCCATGCCCCATCTTTGACGGTCACGAGTATCCCAAATGGAAGGCCATGATGAAGAAGCGTCTCATGGTGATGAACAGTGAGCTGTGGACCGTCACTGAGATCGGTCTGACCGATCTGTGCAAGATGGCGGAAGCTGATGACATTCGCAAGTACACTCAACTCAACCTCACAGCGAAGGCCGTCATCTGCTCCAGTCTGTCTCGAAACCAGTTCAGAAACATCATGCATCTCTATCAGGCGAAGCTTGCCTGGGACCGTCTCTCTGATGTCTATGTAGGCTATCGAACCCGCCATGATCCTTGGTTTGAGGATTTCAAGGAATCGCTCAAATCGATGACATTCGAACCAGAGTCATCATCCTCTACTTCATGCCTTATGGCAAAAAGTGCTGAGGTAACTGAATGCTACCTATCTGAGTCTAGTGATGAAGAATCTGGTGATGAATTTGGACCCAGTTATGTCAAACTTGCTTCCCTTGCCGCAAAACAACAAAGAGCTTTGCAAAAAGCTAAGATATGCTTAGTAAGAGCAATGATATGTTGGGTGAAGAAATGGATCAGTCACAAGCCTTGGCTGAAAGTCATCAGAGACTTCATTCCAAGCATGACTCTCTTCAAGATCAGCATAACTCTCTCCTGTCTGATTTTGAGAAGATGAGAGTGAGTTATGAAGATCTTCAGAAGGAGCGCGATTCATTACTTGCTCAACAAATCAGCGCTGCTCAGGAAGAATTTATTCCTCCATGTTTAAAATGCATTGAATGAGAATCTGCTAATTCCTCACCTGAATGTTCAAATGCTTCAAATGTTACAAATTCTTCACCTGCCTCTGCTATCACTAATTCCTCATCTTAGGACATTGCTAGTATTACTGACGATGCAGGACTGAAGGAATTGTACATAACAGGCATGTACAAAAGCCTCAAAGGGCATCAGACTCTTTGTGATGTGCTTAAAAAGCAGATCCTCAACATGAACCCTAGGAAAGAGGGTATTGCCTTTGAGAGGAAACTCAATGCTGATGGTACATATTGGAAGCCTGAGCAGTACCCCAAAACCTCATGGGTTGCTGCAAAGGGACCTCCAGTTGATCCATCTAATTTATCTGGCTATACATGTGAATCTTCTCATTCTTCTGATGAGTCTTTTGACTCCAACTATAAACTGTTCAAAAATCAGAATGGTGACGTTGCTAGATATGTTGGCACTAACTGCAGGAACGGTTCTCCTGAGAAGAAAATCTGGGTTCCCAAAAGGCGCCTTGAAAGTCTTCAGGTGAATGTCCTCATGACACCACCTGTGAGGAAAAGGAACCTCAGATCAAATTCTTCATATGGACCAAATTCTTCATATGAGCATTATTCTTCATATGGATCCAAGTCCTCATACGGACCAAATTCCTCAAGGGGATCAAATTCCTCACATGGATCAAAGTCCTCATATGAACATCATCGTGCTAACAACTCTGTTTCGCAGGGAAGAACCAAGGGCTATGAATATGAGCATTATTCTTCAAATTATTATGTTCATAAGTCCTCGAAGAATTTCTCTGCTTATGCATATTCTTACCCTAACCCCTCTTATGTGAAACGAAATGGTTTGGCTGCTTTGCCACCATTCTCATATGGAGCTCGCAGAGTGATGAACTCTTTGCCACCCCTTCAGATGTGGGTGGTGAAGAAAAGGAACTAATCCCTTCTGCAGGGTCAGGTCTCCAGACGTGAAATAACGTCTGAAGAATTTGCTGGGGACCTGACAAAAAGTGCCTGAAAGGACGCAGGCTAACCATGATGAAATGAACTTTCATTTCACACGTCCTCCCTCTGTTTTATCTGTCTACTACTTGATGAAATTGATCTGATGAATTGTGATATCATATTCTTCACTGCTGAAGTATATGAGGTCGTAAGTTGCACTAATTCATCTGCAGGATGATCAACCCAAAGCCACTGAATGGGTACTTGATAGTGGATGTACAAATCACATGACTGGTGACAAGAATCTGTTAATGGATGCTCCCTTATCAGCGTCACACATGAAGCATATCATCTTCGCTGATAAAAGCAAAAGTCAAGTATTGGGTCTTGGTAAGGTTGCTATCACAAAGGATCGACACATGGACAAAGTCATGCTTGTTGAGTCCTTAGGATATAATCTTATGTCTGTCTCAATGCTCTGTGATCTTGATATGGTTGTTGTCTTTGGCAAGTATCGTTGTGTTGTGATTATGGAAGCTGACAATTCCAAAGTCTTCGAAGGCTTTAGGAGAGGATACTTGTATATTGTTGATTTCTCTGCAGATTCACAACCAGCTGTGTGCCTACTTGCAAAAGCGACAGAAGGATGGCTACGGCATCGACGACTTGGTCATGCAGGCATGAGGAATTTGAACACGCTTGCGAAGAAGAAACATGTCATTGGCATTGAGAATGTCAAATTCCTCAAGGATCACTTGTGCGGTGCCTGTGAAGCTGGAAAGATGACAAAGGCCAAGCATCCAGCGAAGACTATCATGACCACTACTCGTCCATTTGAATTGCTTCACATGGATCTCTTCGGTCCTAACCATTATTGCTCTGTTTCGAATGAAGCATCTCAATATGGCTTTGTTATTGTTGATGATTACTCTCGTTACACATGGGTACACCTTGTCTCTTACAAAACTGAAGTGCAGGAAGTCTTCAAACGATTTTCCTCAAGGGCTTCAACCAACTTTGGTGTGAAGATTAAGCACATCAGAAGTGACAACGGCACTGAGTTCAAGAATTCGGGTCTCGATGACTACCTTGATGAACTTGGTATTACTCATGAGTTATCTGCTCCTTATACTCCTCAACAGAATGGCGTCGTGGAGTGCAAGAACAGGACTCTTGCTGAGATGGCTCACACTATGCTCGATGAGTACAAAACCCCTCGTCGTTTCTGGGTTGATGCAATTGATACTGCGTGCCATATCATCAACAGAGTATACCTTCACAAATTCTTCAAGAAGACTGCATATGAACTCCTCACTGACAAGAAACCTAATGTAAGTTATTTCAAAGTCTTCGGTGCTAAATGCTGGATTAGAGATCCTCATCACAACTCTAAATTTGCACCGAAAGCACATGAAGGTTTTATGCTTGGTTACGGAAAGGACTCACACACCTACAGAGTCTTCAACAATGTTCTTCACAAGATTGTTGAAACTGTAGATGTGCGGTCGCAAAAAGAGCACCTACCTTCTATGTTAGATGAACCTGCACCTGAGGATTCAATCAAGCACAAGGCTACTGAAGATGTCATTCCTACTGAAGAATCTGCTGAAGAGTTCATTCCAGAACGTGAAGAACGTCGAGCTGATGCACCTGAAGAAAATGCTGAGGAAATTGATGGTGAAGAAAATGCTGATCAAATTCCTCAACGACAACCAGCTCACCCTCGCGTTGCAAAAGAAGTGCAAGTGGAGAAGATCATCGATGACATTAGAGCACTAGGTCCTCTCACACGCTCAAAAGCTTCACATCTATCTAACTTTTGTGGGCACTTTGCTTTTGTCTCTATCACAGAGCCCACTAAGGTAGATGAAGCATTTCTGGAGCCTGAGTGGATTCAGGCCATGCAAGAAGAATTACATCAGTTCAAGCTCAACAACGTATGGGAACTAGTCGATCGTCCCGATCCTCGCAAGCATAACATCATTGGCACAAAGTGGATCTACCGCAACAAGCAAGATGAAAATGGTGTTGTGGTGAGGAATAAGGCACGACTAGTAGCTCAAGGCTACACACAGGTTGAAGGAATTCATTTCGATGAAACTTTTGCACCTGTTGCTAGACTTGAGGCTATTCGCATATTGCTTGCTTATGCTAACCATCATGATATCATCTTACACCAAATGGATGTGAAAAGTGCATTCCTCAATGGTAAGCTTGAGGAAGAAGTATATGTTGCTCAACCACCAGGTTTTGAAGATCCAAAGCATCCTGACAAAGTCTTTAGACTTAACAAGGCCCTCTATGGCCTCAAGCAGGCCCCACGGGCGTGGTATGATACACTGAAGAAATTCTTCATGAAGAAAGGCTTCACACCTAGTTCACTCGATCCTACTCTCTTTACTAAATCTTATGATGGTGAACTGTTTGTGTGCCAAATATATGTTGATGATATTATCTTTGGATGTACTGACCAATGTTATAGTGATGAATTTGCTTATATGATGAGAGAAGAATATCAAATGTCTATGATGGGAGAGTTGAAATTCTTCTTAGGTCTTCAAATTCGTCAATAGCGCAATGGCATATTCATATCTCAGGAGAAATACCTCAAGGATGTCCTGAAGAAATTCGGCATGCAAGATTGCAAAGGCATTAAAATTCCTATGCCCACAAATGGTCAACTATGCACTGATGAAAATGGTACTGACTTCGACCATAAGGTATACCACTCCATGATTGGTTCTTTATTGTACTTATGTGCATCTAGGCCAGATATAATGCTTAGTGTTTGCATGTGTGCATGATTTCAAGCTGCACCGAAGGAATCACACCATAAGGCTGTGAAGCATATTCTTCGATATCTAGCTCACACACCAACACTAGGATTATGGTATCCCAAGGGCTCGGATTTTGATCTCATTGGATATTCAGATTCTGACTATGCTGGTGACCGTGTGGATCGCAAGTCAACTTCCGGTACTTGTCATTTCCTCGGACGATCCTTGGTCTGTTGGTCCTCGAAGAAACAGAACTGTGTATCACTATCTACTGCTGAAGCTGAGTACATTGCTGCTGGTTCTTGTTGTGCTCAACTACTATGGATGAAGCAAACGCTCAAGGACTATGGCATCAACGTGAAGAATGTGCCTCTCCTCTGTGACAATGAGAGTGCCATCAAGATTGCTCACAACCCAGTTCAACACTCGAAGACAAAGCACATTCAAATTCGTCATCATTTTCTTCGTGATCATGTGTTGAAGGGTGACATTTATATTGAGCATGTGAAGACTGAAGAACAGCTAGCCGATATCTTCACTAAGCCCTTGGATGAGAAGAGATTTTGCAAGTTGCGGTGTGAGCTAAATATCTTAGAATCTTTGAATGTACTTTGAAAAGGCACTCATCCTA
The DNA here is from genome assembly GCA_032464435.1 of Aegilops umbellulata. Lineage (NCBI taxonomy): Eukaryota > Viridiplantae > Streptophyta > Magnoliopsida > Poales > Poaceae > Aegilops > Aegilops umbellulata. Next base: position 128,323,918 of record CP136054.1, read on the forward strand.
ACACTTATGCAAAATTGATGACTTAGATGTGCAACACATGAAGAAACGTTTTTCTTCAATCAATGAAGAATAACACTCTAAGTGTGAAGAAATTAATGAAGAATTTGATTCTCAGAACCCTACGACAATTGTACGCGGTGTCTGAAATCATCATTCTTACATGGTGGGTCACGCCACCACAAAAGTTGAAAATCTTCAATTTGAGTTTTTCCTCAACTTTTGAAATTCTTCAGTTTCTCAAATTCTTCAAACTTTACAAAGTCTTCACTTGTGCCGTCGTTTTTCTTCATTGGCTATATATATATATGAGTTTATGTCCTCTACAGCATTCACTTATAGATATTTCTTCAAGTGATGAAATTGCCAAGGCATCCACTAGTGGTGCGCCTGAAGAAATTGAAGAAACCAGGGCAACTGCATCAGTTGCGCCTGAAGAAAATCAACCAGATTCCTCAGCTCCACCTGCGCCTATGCCAACTCCAATTCTTCCATCTGCATTCGATGTGAAGAAAACAAAGGCTGCAGAATGAGCTGTTGTGAAGAAAAGGAAGGCATCAAATGCTTCAGAATCTTCAGCTCCCAAGAAGATGAAGCCAATGACAAGCTCGTTTGCTAATCCCATTGATGCCGTTCCTATCTCCTCCGTGCCATCAAAGGACCTTGTTCCTTTTGGTGAAGATTATGAGATCTCTAGTGGATCAGATGAAGAAACTCAATCTGCTGCTTTGTCAGAGCAGATTGATGAAGAAATTGAAGTGGATGCAATCCCTTCAACCCCAATGGTCTCATCACCAATGCCTCAGTTTGATGCTGAAGAGGCTGGTGTTGAAGAAATTGATGAAGATGTGGATATTGGAAGCACCACTCCAGTGATGAATGACGACTTTTGGGAAAGTCAGCATCCCAATTCCCCACTCTTCACTCCCCTGCAGCAAATTCCTCACTCCCCTTCACCAACAGTACAATTGGGCTCTGAAGAAATTCATCCCACTGCATCTGTGAATGAAGAAATTCCAGCCACTAGCGCTGAAGAAACTGCTGCTGATACAGACAAGGTGACTGCACCTGAGGAAAATCCTGAAATTCCTCAGCCTGAAGAACCTAAGATCGTGATTCCTAAGGTAGTGATGCAACTCATTGACACTCCTCTGCCAAGGCCAAAGGATCCATTCTCACTAAAACAGAAATTCAAGGCTGAAGACTTCTATGGCGAGCACGTGTTGTTCACTGAATACAATCCATATGACTCTGCTCGCATAAGGAAGAGGCGTTTCTGGACTGCCAGCCAAGCAAATTTCTATTCCTAAGTGCTTTACAACAAAGACAAAGTATTCGACCATGCTCATATTCCTCACGTGGATATGGAGTCTTTGCCGTGCTTCACGCCAGTGCTCAGTGTTCTTCACGACGCTGGGCTGCTCAACTTCTGCACAGATATATGCGACTGGAATGAAGAGCTTATTCTTCAATTCTATGCAACATTGCACATCACCGGCAACTCTGAAGATATCAATTCATGGGTTTTGGACTAGATGACTGACAACACCCACCATAAGGCCCCTGCATCTGAATTGCTTCGGGAACTTCCTCTGAGTCCACCCACTGAAGATGCTCGTTGTGTGTACAACGAACCTGAGCTTTCAAATCATTATATGCAAGTGCTGATGAAGCCTTTGAAGCCAGGACAGGCTCCTAGAACCAATTTCCTCGTCAAGGAATTGTTGTATGTGCCAAGGACTGTCTATCGCATTCTGACAAAGACAATGAGTCCCATCAAAGGCCACGACTCATCTGATGAAGAAGTCGTTGGCATCATGAAGAATCTGCTTTTCAACATCATCCATGGCGTTCCCGTCAACTTCCATGATTTCTTCATGAGGACTCTGGCCAACATTGCTATGTCACCATTTGAGCTGAAGCCTTATGCACCTTGGATAATGAAATTCATCAGGATAAGGTCTTCACTCAACTACAAAGCTGAAACACTCAACCACTGTAGCTACTTGCCTCCCATTGAAGTCCTCAAACGTACATTTTCCTTAGCTGAAGAAAAAGGCAAGGCCACTGCTGTGATAGATGAAGGCATTCGTCCATTGGATGGCCAATTTCGCAAAGCTGCATCTTACTCCACCAATGATGACTCTGCCACATATGACTCTGCTGCTAACACTGCCAAGCCAAATCCTCAAGCCACAGCACCCAGGGTGATGACTGATCATGAGTTACTCCTCAGTCTTCATCAAAAGGTTGATCGCAACCACAAATGGGTCAAGCGTCAGTTTGGTTCAATTCTTCACAACATGACTTCCACACACAATGCAGTGAAGAAAAACCACTACTACCTTCATGAAACCCTCAACTGCACCTGGGCTGTTCTATCTCAAGTGTACAGTGCTGAAGACTTGGAGAAAATGGGTCTCAAAGAAGATTTTGACTGGTTTGCACCTCCTCCGAAGAAATACAAGAAGGTCAAGGTTCCTTCTTTGGTGGCCAGCTCATATTCTTCATCGCGTGCGACTGATGAAGATGAAGACTTGGACGACACTGCAGCAGGCCCTACTTCAATGACCGACCCCAACAACGCTGGCGCTCCTTCTTCAACTTGAAAATCTTCAGGGGCGTTAGTCCTCAGTTTCGATCCTTTTGGTCATTTGGTGACAAAGGGGGAGAAATCTGAGTTAGTCTTCAAGCGGGTCTATAATAAGGGTTTATTCGTTTTTTTAAGTTACAACTCTCATTCTTCCGAAACTTTTATTGGATCGAGTTGTAATCTTAAGTCCGATGGTGCGCTGATCCTTTTGTTGCACTTTGCTTTGATACCTTGATGCGCTATTCTGCATGCTTATTCCTCTTTAATATTATTGCACGCATGCTGAATTACATCAGGCACCATATTTCATCATGCATTTCAAATTCTTCATATTATACATCAAATGCGTGTATGAATTACAAGATATAGGGGGATATCTCCATGATTCAACTCTTCAAATGTGCATTGCTACAGAAGCAAATTCCTCACTATGCATATCTTCAGGGGGAGTTCTTCTATATCTTGCAATCAAATTCCTCAATATCAGTATTTACACTTCATATATTTATCCCCGTTGAAAACTTAACCTATGTTGTCATCAATCACCAAAAAGGGGGAGATTGTAAGTGCATCTAGTGCCCCTTAGTGACTTTGGTGTATTGAAGACTTATAGGTTAAGTATCTAATGCGTTTATGAGTGTACACAGATCTATAAGTCTATGAGGTGTTTGATATTTACAGAGAAAGTCAACCCCTAAAAATGAAGTTCTTCGACTAAAGACTTTGATATACTGAAGACTTTCTGAAGACTTTGAAAGTGAAGAAATTGGTGTGACCTTGAAGACTTGGTATTCATTCGAGGAACATGAAGCGTGAAGACTTTTGTTTTCGTAGTTTCATTTTCTCTTTCTTGAGTCATAGGAAACACCGTACTGTTAAAGGGGGTCGAGGAAATACTAAGTAGAAAATTTCCATGTGATGCTCAACTCAAATCCTACACCTACCAATCCCTTCGAGTGAAGCCATTGGAAATCTCATACAGTTTAGTTAATTTCTTCAGTGACAGAGACACAGTACTTCTGGTCACTGAGGACTTTGCTCTGACTGAGGAGTTAGGAATTCGCAAGTGCGAATTACCTACACAGTGAGGAACATGAGAGCCCTGAGGAATCTGTACCTCAAATTTCCGACCGTTGCTATGCTGCGCGCCAGCTGTCCGATAATATCTTGTCCACCTAACGGTCATATCATTGAAGGGCATTTATGTCTTATCATGTCGGGCTGCTCCCTAGGCTATAAATAGCCGCCCCCTACAACCACTAGCTGGTTGGCTGCTCCGCGAGAACTTGACACTTGTCATTTGAGAGCAACCCATCCGCCGAGGACTTTGAGCGAAAATCATCAAGTGAGGAAAATCCAAACCCAAACCCAAAACACCTACAAACCCAAAGTGATTGAGCATCACTGAAGAGATTGATCCTGCATGGATCCGACGCTTGTTACCTTTGAAGACTGTGCTTCTTCCAGACGGTTAGGCGTCAAGGTCTAGAGCATCCAAGAGGAATTGTGGATCACCAAGTGACCAAGTCTGTGAAGGTTTGGAAGTCACCTGAAGACTTACCACGAGTGATTGGACGAGGACTGTGTGTCCTTAGTTCAAGGAGAATACGGTGAGGAATTGGTGTCCGGAGCTGCGTGCTCAGGACTGGGTGTCCGGGACTGTGTGTCCTCGAGTCTAAATACTCCGCCGCTCCAACCAGATGTACAACTGAGACAGCAGTTGGAACTGGTCTACCAAATCATTGTCTTCACCAAGCTTACTGGTTCTATTTCCTCAACTCTTTCATTTCCTCGGTAGTGTGCTGTTTGTTTATCATATCTGTGTTTGAAGACTTTGACTGAAGACTTTCTCAATTTCCTTAGTTCAATTTCTTCAGTCTGTTTGTCTTCATCTTGTGCTATCCTGTGTTTACGCTTTCTGTACTCTGTGTTTGTCTTCATTTCATCATGATGACCATGCATGTATTCTGCTATGTTTACCTCTAAGTTCTTATTCCGCTGCTAGTAGTTCTTCGCTAAGGAATTTCCTCACGAGCAAATTCCTCAGTGAAGAATTTCATAAAAATCGCCTATTCACCCCCCCCCTCTAGTTGATATAATGCACTTTCAAAAAGTGCACAAAAACCATATAAAATTATTGTAAACATGGCATGGATACTTCATAAATTATAGATACATTGGAGATGTATCAATGAACAATGTGGTTGATCAAGCTTTTCGAAAGCACAGGTGAACTAACTCTAGAAATCATCTATAGTGTGTTGTCTACATCATGGAGAACAAGTGCACACTAGATGGTAGTCTCTCGGTAGGTGTTTCATAACAATCGGACATATTAGGTGTTATTTTCATGAGCATTGGTTAAGATCGGGCTTGGCAAGTTTAAATGTAAGGTTCATAATCTTGATATGATCAATGTTGCAAGACATGATCCATGTCCATTATGGTACATGTCACATCCACAATGAAAAAGAATCATGCAGCGTAAATCTGTCCATTTTAATCCTGTGTAACACACACGACATGGGCGATCAAACTTTTTGAAAGAACACCTCAACAAAATAGTTGATACTTGTAGTGAGACATTTTGACCTCGCTAACATGAAGAACCAATGCACACACAAAGTTCGGACGGTAGGCATGTTAGGTGTTGCATAAATATCATGACTTGGCAAGTTGAAATGTGAGGTTCATAAACTTGAGATGACCAACACACTAGTAAGAAATGATCCACGACACTTTCACAAAGAAAAAGGTTGTTGAAAGGATCGAAATGGACCTAGAGGGGGGGTGAATAGGTACAACTATAAATTTTAATTGTTACTTAGCAATTTTAGGCAATAATGCGGAATATGAAAGTGAGCCCTAAAAATTGCAAGTGAAGTACTAAGTGCTAAGCAAGTAACACAAGTAGTAAGCAAGCAAACACGAAGTGATATAAGTAAGTGCTAAGAGACAAGTAACCACAAGTAGAGAGTTAGGGTTAGGGATAACCGCAACTCCGAGAGATAAGGATGTATGTCGATGTTCACTTCCATGGAGGGAAGCTACATCACTGTTAGAGAGGTGGATGTTACCACAAAGGCACACCAACGCCACGAAGGCTCACCCTATTCTCCCTTAGAGGCAACACCATGGAGGAGTTTCTCATCCACTAGTGGTAGACCTTGGGGAGGTCTCCAAACCCTCACAAACTTTTTCGGGGGTAATCACAAAGGTCGATTCCTCTCTGAAAGACTCCTACCGCCTAGGAGTCTCCAACCTCCAAGAGTAACAAGAACGATGGGGAAAAGCTCAAGACTTGCTCAAATCATGTGCAAAGAAGGGGAAGGAGTGGATCTATCACTTGATCGGAGAACTTCTCTCAAATGCTCTCAAATCCCTTGGGGATCTAAGATTTGGTGTGGAGGAGTGAGAGAGAGAGAGAGAGTGAAATGTGTTCTAGGGTTTGTTCAAAGTGAGTGGTCGATGATCGTTCTGATTGTAAGTAAATGAGCAGGCTGGACATCCAGGCTAGGGGCCGGACATCCAGCCTGGCAAGCTACGAGGAACAGAGTTGAAGCAGAACAGAAAACAGAGGGGCCGGACATCCGGGGCCAAGCCCGGACATCCGGTGCGACAGGAAGGCCCGGACATTCGGTAGACAGCCAGGCATCCAGCGCGATTATGAACTAGTAACAGAACCTTAGCTGTTCCACGGTTAGCAGAGGCCGGACATCCGAGAGAGGGCCCGGACATCCGGCGTATCAGGAAGTCCCGGACATCCGGGGAAAGCCCGGACATCCGGCGTGAAACCAGAAACTTTCTGGATTTGAAGGAGGGTAATCCCGGACATCCGGCACATGAGCCAGATATCCGGGGAGCAGCCCGGACATTCGGCATGAGGCCCGGACATCCGGCACTCCCACGGGCAGAATAAAACAAAGAGGGGTGATAGATCAAATGAGTCAAGTAGAAGAGATATCATGGCAAGAGCAAGTCTTTTACTAACCCTATCAATCCCCTCTTAATAGTGCGGGATCCTATACTCAAGAAAACAAATGTGAAATCAATTTTTATGCTCCATCCTTGAGTAAAATCACTTGTAAGCTCTTGATCCACACACATTGATGAACTGGGAACTAATACCTGAGATTTACTTGACAACCATTGTTAGTTCCCTACATGTATATTGTCATCAACATCAAAACATGATGTAAGGGCATGATTGCTCTTTCAATCTCCCCCCTTTTGTTTGTTGATGACAACCATGCATGTAGTATCATAGATGCAATAAATAATCTTAGCATTGACAATCATGAGAGCAAAAAGTATAGAATAGGTTTATGTTTCTATTTGATTTTAGCTCCCCCTCAATGTGTGCATGGAATGACTATGTGAAGAGGTACAACACAATCTCCGTAAGGTAGCATATGTATCTAGATATAAATGTGAGAGACATGCACATATGAAACCACAATAAACAATAACTCATGGACTTAAAAACATTTCATAACCACAAGATAATCCAAGATAATATCATAGTCTCACATGATCAAGTACCGAACTAGGTAGCAACATAACAAGTTCGAATAGTAGTTAACACGAATAGTCAACATAACATAGCATGACCTAAGATTACTGCAGGGATACTACTTATATTATTTCTCCCCCTTTGACGGCAACAAGTAAAAAAGGGGCGAAGAACTAAACGGACTCAATCACTCCTGGAGGATGTCATCATCATCATCAAAGACCTCGGGGAACTCGACACAAGATGGAAAGCCGAAGGTGGACAAGGATGGAGCCGCGGGAAGAGGATCATCATCGCTAATGGGACTCCCACGGTCATGGAGGCGCTGTTTGAGTTGATTCTTGGAGATGACAAGGCGCTTCTGAACATGATGATTCTACAGACAACTGAAAGTGATTGCCTTCATGATAGCAGGCTAAGCCTTGCCCAAGAACGATGCAAGACGTCCACGAGGAGCGGTCGAGGAAGAAGGAGCAGAGGAACCAGTTGGCGGATTCCCACTAGCAGACCTCCTAGGCTGAGTAGGAGCAGCAGTCTAGGCACTAGCCACCACACGCATATGAGGAGGACGCATCCAAATGGAGTGCACAACAGTCTTAACCACCTCAAAGGGAGCAGTGTCATCAATCAGTGCCTGAATAAATGGAGCATGAGGAAACTGGCGCGACTGAATGAAGCTGCAAAGAAGAATCTCATGCCAAACAAAGGCAGAGTGGGTTCATCAAGCATTCGAACCATCAAGTCAATACAATAGTTGCGAGCCCTTCAGCGATCTCCCTTCTTAGGATAGAGGGTGCGAAGCACAAACTGATAAAGGATGAAGTAAGGAGCACGGAAGATGGATACCTCCTTGAGAGGATATCCACGTTCCTCTTCAGTGAGCTCAGAGGTAGGCTTCACCAGAGGCAAGCAAACATCAATCCCTTTGGCCTTATACTCTGGATCCATATTCTGAATGCAATTTCCAACTCCAGAGAGGCCCAAAATTTGAACAAACCAATCATAGGTGATACTCAGTGTAGTGTCATTGGTCATCCATGTGAGAGTGTTGTCCGGACCAAAGAAACAGGTGGCATAGAACTAAAGAATGGCAGCTTCATTCCAATCACACCTGAAGGTCATGGCCGGACCTAGGTCATATCATCAATGATCTTGACCGGATTGTTAGGAAACATGGCTGGATGGTCGCGTAGGAATTGGAGATACACGTATTTGTGAGGAGCAAGACCTCGACCATGAACAAAACCCGAGTAGAGATCCTGCTGCATACGAGTCCAGAACCGAGGATCCTCGACATCAGCCACCATCTCATATTGATTGACATCCCGACGAAACACAAGGTATTGACCCACCCCCACAGTGGTGAAGTCGTGAGTGGGCCAATCCCCGCTGTCAGGAAGTTCCATGGAGATGCGACGACCATGGACAAGGGCATTGCAGACCCACGAACTTGAGGCACCGGCGCCCTCCTAGTACCATGCTTGGACTGTCCAACGAAATGTCTTGGTGCACTGTCATCCTCTTCCTCCCCAACATAGTTCGCATCATCTGGATCTGAGGCCGACGGACTAGTGGATGGTGCCCGCTTCTTCTTCTTGGTGGTGGTCTTCTTCTTCTTAGGCCGAGCATGCTCATCGGAGTCGGTTGATCCTTGCCGGCAAAGAAATGGAATGGATAATGATAGGTCTCGATGAGAAGAAGCCAACAAGTATGAACACGGATAAAATAATTTAAATAATTGGATGAACATATTTTATCATGACCATAGAACAAGTCCAGTGGTAGATAAAAAATTGCGACATGTCCATGATTTAAATTGATTAGCCGAGTAGATAGAAAGATTTTTAGGCTTAGGCAAGAGACGCCAAAACTCTAGAGAGATATAGATGCTAAGATATGCATGAGAGAATGAAACCCTAAGATTTTTCGGTCACCATAAGGGTAGAATGGAGGAGAGGTAGCATCCATACCCCGGGAAGAAGGCTCGGGCCGATTGGGACCGCCAGTTCTTGGTCTGCACCATGAGGAACTCCGGCGGTCACTCCCACAATACACAGGTCCCTCTCGAGGGATTCAGACCACAACCCAAGAAGTTGATTGGATAGAATCATAGATCGGGAGGAGGAGAAGCCTTGAGAAGGAGATCGGGGCCGAAGGTCGGAGGAGAGGGCCGGGGCAGCACCGGAGCAACGACCCGGCGGTGGCTGTGAGGAGAGACGTGGAGAGGAATGAAAGAAGTGAGGAACTACCCCCCAAATCCCATGCCCCTCCCCAGTTATATGTGGCTGCGGGTGACAGGCCGGACATCCGGGGCAAGGCCCGGATATCCGGCGAGCGGAAGTCAGGGATCAGAAGAAGCAGCGCCAATGGGCCGGACATCTGGGTAAAAGCCCGGATATCCGGCATGAGGAAGTCAGGCAGCATGGGTTCAGGGCCCGGATGTCCGGCTAAGGCCCGAATGTCCGACCACTCGGAGTGGTTGATGATCGTTTTGAGTGACACGTAAATTTTCCCAGGGCCCGGATGTCCGGGGGGAAGCCAGATGTCCGGCCACTGGACAGAAGAGCAGGGCAAGGGAAAGATGTGAAGGAGGCCGACAAGTATAATTTGATATAGACTCCGCCAAGGAGTTTTTAGAGATTAATAGGGGTGAAAACTTGAGAAATCTAAGGCCATACTACGATGTACTAACAACCAAAATTTATTAAGTAAAGAAAGGTCCATACAAGCATTGTACAAGCGGTGACCGAGGTCACCATGTTTCAGCATATGGAACATAGTACCGCAAAGATGTAGACTTTGAGCACATGGTCACGACTCCATCATGTTAAAGTACGCTAGTTCGAAAACTATGATAACTTTGAGAGTGTTTGTTCTATTTATGCATTATGTAAGGTGAGAGTACTCATGAATTGAATGTATCCCCCTAAATATATGCCTACATCAAGACAAGACATTAAGTTTATGCATGAATGGGTACTAGATTTCACATAATGTTGTCAAGCTCCAAGATACCAAGTCCACGCGTAAGTTGACAAAACCTTGCTTCGTCCAATGGCTTGGTGAAAATATCTGCAAGTTGCTTATCTGTGCCAACATGAGCAATGTCAATATCACCCTTCTCCACATGATCTCTCAAGAAGTGATACCTAATATCAATGGTGCGGGTATGATATTTTGGGTTCTCGGCAATATTGATGGCACTTTCATTATCACATAGAAGAGGCACATGTCTATAGGTGATACCGTAATCCTTCAAAGTTTGCCTCATCCATAGTAATTGAGTTGCACAACTGGCGGTTGCAATGTATTCAGCTTCTGCGGTAGAGAGGGCAATACAATTTTGTTTCTTTGAGTACCAACTTACCATGGAGCGTCCAAGAAACTGACATGCACCAGAGGTGGACTTATGATCCACTTTGTCTCCGGCCCAATCCGCATCCGTGTACCCAATGAGATCAAACTTAGCATCCTTGGGGTGCCATAGACCCAACTTTGGGGTGTGAATAAGGTATCTAAGAATATGCTTAACCGCCTTATGATGACTTTCCCTAGGGGAAGCTTGAAATCTAGCACACATGCATACACTAAACATGATGTCTGGTCTACATGCACAAAGATAAAGCAATGAACCAATCATAGAGCGGTAAATAGATGGGTCGAACGGAATACATTTGTGTCTTCAGCGAGTGCAATTTTGGTTGGCATAGGTGTCTTACATGGACTAGCATCAGACATGCCAAACTTCTCTAGGATATCCTTGAGGTATTTTACTTAGGACAAGAAATATCCTTCTTGAAATTGTTGAATTTGAAATCCGAGGAAGAACTTCAAATCCGCATTGAGTGACATTTCAAAACTCTTGGTCATGGACGCCGCAAACTTCTTGCACAAATGAATGTTAGGAGAACCAAAAATGATATCATCTACATAGATTTGGCATAAAATCAAATCACCCTTGTCCCTCTTAGTAAAAAGAGTGGGATCAATCACCCCTCTCACATAACCATCATCGAGTAAAAACTTCTTAAGATGATCATACCAAACACGAGGTGCTTGTTTGAGGCCATACAAAGCCTTATGAAGTTTACACAAATAGTCTTTGTGATCGGGATCAACGAACCCAGGTGGTTGTGATACATATACTTCTTCTTGTAGAGGACCGTTAAGGAAATAACTCTTCACATCCATTTGATGTAATGTAAAACAATTGAAAGCGGCTTAAGCAAGTAAGATGCGAATGGATTCAAGACGGGCAACGGGGGAAAAGGTCTCACCAAAGTCCAAACCTTCAACTAGTGAGTACCCTTGTGCCACTAACCTTGCCTTGTTGTGGATGATTACACCATTCTCATCTTACTTGTTCTTGAAAATCCTCTTTGCTCCAATGACGTTGTGTTCTGTAGTTGGCCTCTTGACTAATGACCACACTTGGTTGCGCTCAAAGCTGTTCAACTCTTTTGCATAGCAATGAGCCAATCGTTGTCCATTAATGCCACTTTTACCTTGAGAAGCTAAACACTAGACACAAACGAGAAGTGAGCACAAAAGTTGGTCAATTGTTTACAAGTGACTCTACCTTCCGTTATGCCGGTGAGAATTTTGTCAACATCAACACGACCGGCCACTTGAGGCATGATGGAGGTTAAGGTTTCGCGAGGTTCAACTCCATGTCCGTCATCCACATCCTCAACATATGGATCATTAATGTGTGGTGTCGGTGTGGAACGACACCTATGGGATCACAAGAATCCCTACTATGGTTGTCGGGGGGCAGGGTTGCGACAAGAGCAGGACTAGTAATCAGCACAAGGATCATTTACCCCGGTTCAGGCCGCGAGGATGCGTAAAACACTAGTCCTGCTTTGGTGGATGTATTGAGTGTTCTTGAGCCCTTGAACTAGCTACGGTGGCTGAGTAGTTCCAAGGAGCCGAATCCTTTTCCAGTATGCCATGGGCCTCCTTTTATAGTCGAAAGGGGCTGCCACAGTGGCACACAGGAGGTCGAAAGGCATACAGTTCTACGAGCTTATCGCTCGTATTACAGGACAAGACACATTTAATGTGCCGCTGAGGTGCCCCCTAGCTTTATCGAGGACGGGAGCGAGGCCCGTCCCGTTCGTCGTCGCTCCTCCTCGCTTCGACATGCGCCCTGGCCAGCGATGCGTGCGGTGTCATGTAGGCAGGCAGGCAGCCGAGGTGGTGCGGTGGTAGGGTCTTCACGAAGATCTGCATGCCGCCATGCAGGCGCTTGATGAGTTTGCCTGGGAGCTACATGTTGCCATGCAGGTACCTGCCCAGCTGGTTGGGCTGGCAGCTGCATGCAAACGGCAGCGGAGACTTGGCTGGTGCGGGCCTGGCACTGGCCCTGTTGGTGTCCTCGGTGAGGGCCTTGCGGGTGGCCCGGCAAGGGTCTTGCCGTGGCGCGCTGTCGTCCCCGGCAAGGATCTTGCCGGGGGTCTTGTGGCTCTCCTCGGCAAGGATCTTGCCGACGACCGTTGTCCTTTAATCCTCATCTGATCTTGAATATTCCTTGGTCTTGACAAAGATCTGCATGCCACCATGAAGGTGCCTCCCGAGCCCTAGTTCCAACGTGATTGGTTGAGTTGGGACCCGTGGGCTCGAGGGTGGCTCACTCCGCTGGTGTGGGCAAGCTGCCTCGGCAAGGGTCTTGTCGGGGCTGCTGAGGCTGCCCCAGCAAGGGTCTTGCCAGGGAATCCTGCTTCGTCCTTCTGCTTCTTTGTGTTCTTGGACTTGGCGTTGCCTTGGCTGTCTTGGGCTTCGGTTTTACCTCGGTTCACCTGCCCTGTTCTGCTCGGTGCGGCCGTGGGCGCGGCTCCGATTGTTCGTGCACAGGTAATGGGGTACAAAGGTGCGCCCCTTCTTTGTACACCGGCAGGAGCCCCCAGGCCTGGGCACACATAAGCGCGACACGTTGTTGGGCCAGGCCGAAAATGGTCCGCGGGCAGGAGGGGTGGTTTTTACCGCGGTAATTTTTCGTCTGCTGCGCTTCCCCACGACCCGCGTTGAATGCGTGACGTGGAGGGGTGCATACGTGATGAGGGCGGCATGTGTGGGGCGGTCTCCGCAGGCGTGCGTCACATCGCGATACAGGGGCGGCTCGCGCCTTCCCCATGAAGAGGGAGAGGCGTAAAGGCGCGGCCCATTTACTGAATGGGGCCGAGTCGCGGTCTTCAAGGCGTCCACACCCCACGATCATGGGGTGGGGATAGGTCGCTTCACCCGTCCCCTCGGTTCTGCATGTTCGCCACACGTCCTCCATGCGCTTGGGGTGGCAAGCGGTGGAGACGGGAAACCGGGCCGTCGCTGGTTGGGGCAGCGGGTCGGTCTCGATTCCCTGTGCCTCTGGTGGCTGGATTGGCCGAGCGGGGCGGCCAAGCCCCGACCCCGCCCCTTTATAAGGAGAGGGAAAGGGGGATGGCATCCCGCATTCTTCTATCTTTTATCTCCTCCCGCTTCTGCTTCTTCCTCTCATCCGCCATGGAGAAGGGGAACCCTGATCCCTCGACAGTGGCGTCGAGGGTCGCCGCTCGACAGTGCGTCCCTCCTCCTCCTGAACCCGCGGTGGTGGAGCCGGCCGCGAGGGGAAGGGGGAGGGCGACGCCGTGGGCGAAGCCGTGGCAGAGGTCGTGGTGCTCAGGGAAGAGGAGGACGGGGCAGTGCGCCGGCCTCGCCCCCGCCAATGATGCCTTTCTCGACCGAGGGCCATGTTGGAGACTAGCCCGCGAGTTCTTCATCAGGTTGTGCTGTTGGAGATATGCCCTAGAGGCAATCATGTGATGATGACATTTCCATATGTATTCATGAGTCCTTTGTATTGTCCTTGAACATCATCAATGATATGTATCAATATGTATGTGACTTGTTTGTGGAACTATGTATTGTATGATGATTGTTCTAATGGTCCCTAGTTGATAAGGTTGTGCGGACACATATCCTTGACTAGTATACGACTCAGTTGATGACCATGTTTCACAAGTCATGTGCATGGAGATGCTAAACCGATAGTATGGGGCTCGGGGATGGAGATCACCGAGCCGGACAGACCCACTTTGAGACGCAGCGAGATATAGTCATATGTTAGTATCAAGTGCAATGTATATGCCATGTCCTAGACCTGAGGTCCTTGCATGTTCTCGGGATGAGGATCGACTCACTTAGGGTCTATCAAACGCTACTCCATAACTGGGTAGTTATAAAGGTAGCTTTCGGGTGAGTCGTGAGACATGTCGCGAGACATGGTTGACCAAGATGGGATTTGCCCCTCCTATTTGGAGAGATATTCTCTGGGCCCTCTCGAGTGATCAGATTCGGAAAGCATGGCCATGCGAATTGGGTTAAGTGTTAACCCAGTTCGGGAATCTGTATCATGGTTTCGAGAAGAGAGGTCGAGGTATCACAAGGGTGACAAGTACTCGCCTTGAGCTCGACAACAAATATCGTGAGGCAAAAGGAATGTTGCATATGCCACATTTTTTACGTTCGTCAAACGACTTTACGCCCACATGAGAGTTGGCATGTTCTTCTAGGAGCCGCTACCAACTATCGACTGTGGTCGTGTCCATGTGTACGTGAACCTATAGGGTCGCACACTTAAGGGGTTGCAGCCCATTCGGATTGGATCCGCGTGGAAAATGGATGTGGACTCCTAGTGGGCTCAAGTGTTGAGCCCACCTTGGTGGTCTATTAAAGGGGAGTGGGCACACCACTTAGGGTTGATCGAATTGAACCCTGGTTAGCCACCGCCACTCCCCACGCCCATGTCGCGCAACCGGACCTAGCAGTCCGCCACTCAACTCTGCTCCCCGTACGTGTGGATACCTTGGAGGCATCGCATCTGCGGTGCTTGGACGAACCGTTCGAGGGAACCACGATGTGTCGTTCGCGGGAGATCACCGTTCACGGGTCTTCGCTGTTCACGGGAGATCGGCTACACGCATCACCAACTCTACTTCCACTGTGGTGACTGCGCGTCTAGTGGTAAACCCGATCCCATGATCTATTTCCAGCAGCATGATCTTGGGTGCGTGGTTGAAAATTTTATTTGGCGCTATCGTAGCGTACCGCATGTTCCAACATGTGCCGGCCTCCGCGCCGTCGTCTTCGTCTTCCCACCCCGTTTACTCGGGAGATGGAGCGTGACCCGCCCAGACCCTCAGGTTGCACATGAGGGGCTGCGGGAACGGGGGCACGTGGGTTGACGTTGACTTCCCGGCTCCTCGGGTCATGTACCTCCACCGTGGATGGAAGACGTTCGCTCGCATCCACAGCCTGACGGTGGGGCTCGTCCTCTACTTCAAATCAATGGAGGACGGTTTGCTCTCCGTCAAGGTCTTCGGAGATTTTGGAACTCGCCTGAAGTGCTGCGTGGAGAGCTCCTCCGACGGAGACTCCGACGATGGAAGCTCTTCCCCGAGCGAAAGTGACGAGGAGGACAGCGGGGCAGACGACAGGGACGAGTCCGACTAGGCGTCGGCGGGTGCGGCGGCAGCATCTGCACCTGGCCGCTCCTCCGGTGGAGTTTTGCCGTGGGAGGGGCCAGCTCCTTGAACTTCTTGGGGATGTCTCCTTGGGCGGCTGGCGTCGGGAGGCTGCAGAGAAGAAAGAGGGCGGGCGGCAAGGCCATCAATTCGGATACACGAACACTGATGCCTTCCTCGCGTGCCGGCAACCTGCCGCCTTGTCTTCCAGCTCCTTTCCCAACACCGTCATCACTGGCCAACCCTTTGGTAGCCACCGAGGTGTTCTCTTGGTGCTTTCTGCTGCTCGTAGCTCGCCTAGGCGCCCCTTTTGCCCTTTTGCTTCTTGACCTGCCACCTGAGGAGAGGGACAAGAAAGGGATTACGGGCATCTCATCTCTTTTTTAGTTTGTAAGCCTTCGGGCCTTCGTTAAATTTAGAACTTGTAATCCCCTTGCTCATGTTTTTCATTCCGTATGAACTGTACCTGTGTGGGATGTTTTTAATGAAAAGGGATGTTTCCCGGGTTTTTCGTTCGTGGGTGAACCCAGCGACGAAGAGCAAATCCTTTCTACTATTTAAGATAAACGTTTTTCGCCTGGCAACAGGCCTTGTCGTCCCCCTCACTTCGCTCGACCATCCTCGCGCCCTTGGCGGAGGCAGGGATGAAGTGGGCTTAGGCTCCTCGTTCTATCTCCTTGCCGCCGCGGCTACAACCAAATCCGAACCCAGGAGATAATCCTTAGGTATAGGAAAAGGAGGAGCACGGTAGCTTGGAGATAAAACAAGGTTTCAGGTGCCCCAGTTCCATTCCAAAATGCATGACAGAGGATGAAAGACTTATCTGGATCTGCAGCCCCCGGCAACCTTGTCTTGCCGCGGTTGGATCCTTGTACTTGCAGCCCCTAGCAACTCTGGTTTGCCGGGGTCGGGATGCCAGTCCGTTCCCTTTCTTCCAAGTTGCTCAGCAGAAGTGCCCATGTGCCCTGCGAACTAAAGGAGGGCAGAAAAGAACAGAGAGATGCGCACTCGACCACTAGGCTAGGGGTTAGTCGCCGCTAAGCACTATCAACCCTAACCAAGGAAGAGACTCGACCTAGCATGCATGCTATAACTTAGGGCGCCAGGGCTTCATTAATTTGTGCTCAGGGTCTGTGCCTGGCTTTGTACAAAGGGTTACATGCCTCGCCGGCAAATCTTGTACAAAAGGTGGCTTGCCGGGGGACCGGCAAGCCGCGCCAGCCGCGCCTTATGGGTAAAACTTGCAAAGATGCTCAATGTTCCAGGAGTTTCTCACTGGGACAGCATCTTCGGTCTCCAGGCGGACTGCGCCAGGCCTGGTGACTCGTATTACCCGATAAGGGCCTTCCCACTTGGGCGTCAACTTGTTGGAATTCTTGGCCGATTGAACACACCGAAGAACAAGTTCGCCTTCGTCAAAGCTTCGAGCATGAACCTTGTGGCTATGGTAGCGGCGCAAGGCTTGTTGGTAGCGTGCTGCTCTCACAGCCGCCCAAAGACGATCTTCCTCAAGGAGCGTTGTGTCATCTTGCCGCAACTGCTCATGCTCAAGGTCACCATAAGCGAGCACTCGAGGTGACCCGTATATGAGTTCCGTGGGGAGAACTGCCTCCGCCCCATATACTAGGGCAAAGGGTGTCTGACCGGTGGCTCGATTTGGCGTCGTCCCGATCGACCAAAGAACCGCCGGCAACTCATCAATCCAGCACCTTCCGCTCTTCTGCAGCCTGTCAAAGGTCTTCGTTCTCAGGCCTCGCAACACTTCAGCATTCGCCCTTTCTGCTTGGGCGTTGCTCCGGGGGGTGTGCCACCGAAGCAAAACAGACCTTGCTGCCAAGGTCTTGAATGTACTGCATGAAGGTGTGGCTTGTGAACTGCGTGCCATTGTCGGTGATGACTCTGTTTGGCACACCAAAACGGCAGACTAGTCCATTGAAGAACTTGACGGCTGACTGTGATGTCACCTTCCTCACTGGTTCCACCTCTGGCCACTTTGTGAACTTGTCGATTGCAACGTACAAGTACTCAAAGCCCCCGACAGCATGGGGTAAAGGGCCCGGTATGTCGAGCCCCCAGACCAAGAATGGCCAGGAAAGAGGGATCATTTGAAGGGCTTGATCTGGTTGATGAGGCTTCTTTGAATGGAACTAACACGCTTCACACTTGGTTACTAGTGTCGTCACATCCTGGAGGGCAGTGGGCCAGAATAAACCTTGCCGGAACGCCTTGTCGGCAAGGGCCCTCGACCCTATGTGGGAGCCACATATGCCTCCATGTATCTGTGCCAATAGCTCCAGTCCTTCTTCCCGGAGGATGTACTTCAATTTCACACCGTTCGGCCTTCTCCTGTACAGTACGTCAGTGACAAACTGGTACAGGGCAGACCGACGGGCTACTTTTTCTGCTTCTTCATGCTCCTCAGGAAGTTCCCCTATTTGGAGGAATCGGACGGTATGTTGCACCCACGCCGGAGCCTAGGGCTCGACGGCAAGGACCAAAGGCATTTCCTCTGCCATGGGAGCGACTGTCTCCAATGCCAGGGCTTGACGCCCTGCCGGAGCCGGTTGCTCTTTGGCAGGCTCAATGTCAATGGCAGCATCCTTGTCGGCAGCCCCAGGGGGCTCGGCGGGAAAGTACTTGCCGGGACCTGATTTCCTCCGCTTGTTCCGCCCTGTTGATGGTTCGCGGATGGCTGAGTTAACCGGAGCAAAAAGGTACCTAGTTCCACAGGTAGCTTGAATGCAGCACGCTTCGACAGGTAGTCGGCGATGTCGTTCTCCGCTCGGGGAACATGATCCACTTAGATATCGTCAAAGCGCTCCTCCAGCTTCCTCACTTCATCTATGTAGGCCTCCATCAATGGGCTCTGGTAATCCTTATTGACTTTCCTGACGACAAGCTGCGAGTCACACCTGACGATGAGCTTCTTCACCCCGAGGTATGCCGTGATCCTGAGACCAGCAAGCAACCCCTCGTACTCAGCAGTGTTGTTTGTGGACATCTCCCTGGGAAAATGCATCTGGATTACGTACTTGAGGTGCTCTCTGGTGGGTGTGACAAGCAGCACACCGGCACTGGCGCCTTGCAGCGAGAAGGCCCCGTCGAAGTACATAATCCAGTGGCGGTCCACTTCCTTGCCGGGGAGAGCGGTCTCATGGATTTCTTCGTCAGGTGTTGAGGTCCATTTCGCAATGAACTCTGCCAAGATTCTGCTCTGGAGTGTTGAGGTACTTTCAAACTTCAACCCAAAGCTCGACAACTCCAAGGCCCATTCCATAATCCTTCCGGTTGCATCTGGGTTGTGCAGTATCCGTTGTAGCAGGAGGCGGGTGACGACAGTGATCTTGTGGGCTTGGAAGTAATGACGCAACTTCCTTGAGGCCATAAGGAGGCCGAAGAGCAATTTATGCACACCGGAGTACCTCGACCTAGCCCCCTGCAAGAGGGAGCTGGCAAAGTAAACCGGATGCTGCATCATCTTCTTCTTCTGCACCACTTCGCCTGACTGTGCGGGCGTTGCCCTGATGGCGTCAGACTCTGCCGGGGGCCTAGCCTTGTCAGCATCGGGTCCTGCCGGGGGAATCTTTGGCTCGCCGTCTGCTGGTTCTGTCGTCGCCATTGCCTCCTCGTCGACCTCCCTCTGTGCCACCAGTGTGGCGCTGACCACTTGATTCGTTGCCGCTAGATATAGCAGCAACGGTTCTTGTGGTTTAGGCACAACCAGTATTGGCGTGGAGGAAAGGTATTTCTTCAGATCCTGCAACGCCGCCTCGGCTTTTGGGGTCCACTCCATTGGGCATGCCTTCTTCAGGATTTTGAAGAAGGGAAGGGCGCACTCGGTGGACTTGGAGATGAATCGGCTCATGGCGGCGACGCAGCCGGTGAGCCGACGCACATCCTTGATCCGCTTGGGCACCTCAATCTATTTAATAGCCTTGATTTTGTCTGGGTTTGCCTCGATCCCGCGCTGCGACATAAAGAATCCGAGAAGCTTGCCGGACGGAATGCCGAAGACACACTTCTCAGGGTTTAGTTTAAGGTTGATCTTGCGCAGGTTGGCAAATGTCTCTTCCAGATCTTGCACAAGAGTTGCCCCATCCTTGGTTTTGACCACTATGTCATCCATGTACGCCTCCATATTTCTATGGAGCTAGGGTTCAAAACCAATTTGGACTGCTCTTGCAAACGTCGAGCCAGCACTCTTCAACCCGAAAGGCATCCGTAAAAAAGCAATACGTACCACATGGGGTGATGAATGTTGTCTTCTCTTCATCTTCTGTTGTCATGAAGATTTGGTGGTAGCCCGAGTAGGCGTCAAGCAATCACAGTAGATCACACCCGGTCGTGGAGTCGACAATCTGGTTGATGCGCGGCAACGGGAAGGGGTCCTTAGTACAAGCCTTATTGATATCTGTGTAGTCAATACACAGCCTCCACTTCCCATTTGCCTTGCGCACCACTACCTTATTGGCCAACCACGTTGGATGGAGCACTCCTCTCACCAAACCCGCCACTTCTAACTTCCTGATCTCCTCTGTGATGAACTCCAGCCTCTCCAGAGCCTGCTTTCTGACCTTCTGCTTGACGGGCCACGCATGAGGATAGACAGCTAGGTGGTGCTCAATCACCTCCCTGGGAACACCGAGGATGTCGGATGCTTGCCATGCAAACAGGTCGACATTTGCCCGCAGGAAGGTGACGAGCGCGCCTTCCTATTTGTTGTCGAGGGTGGAGCCTATGGTGAAAGCCCCTCCCGCGCCATCCTCCCTAACGGACACCTTCTTGGTCTGCGGTGGCTCCGCTCTGGATTTCTTGCTCTTGCCGGTAGAGCTCTCTGGCATGTCCTCGATGGTAGCACAACACTCCGAGGAGGTGTGCTTGCCGGAGTGGGTGTGAGAGGTCTTGTCGGGCTTCTTCTTCCCTCTCGGGGCTTCAGCGGCAGGAGCAAGTGCCTTGGCGGCAGCTGCTGCAACTGCTTCCAGGTAGAGTTGGTCGGCGCAAATCAGCGCGTCCTTCTTGTCGGAGGGGACGGAGATGATGGTCAACGGCCTGGGCATCTTTAGCAGGTTGTAGGCGTAGTGCGACGCTGCCATGAACTTGGATAGTGTCGGGCGGCCGAGGATCCCGTTGTAGGGTAAGGGGATCTCGGCCACGTCGAAGACGATCCTCTCCGTCCTATGGTTCAACTCCCCTCCAAACCTCACGGGCAGCGTGACCTTCCCCTTCGGCTGGCTCCTCCCCGGATTGACCCCTTGAAACATGCCCGTTTCCTCGAGGTCTCCATCAGGGATTTGCAGCCTTTTGATCACGACGGGCAAGATTAAGTTCAGGCCGGCCCCGCCATCAACCAACACACCTTGAGGTTGCGTATCGTTGGCCAGACCAACAACGGCAAATACCCGACCGCAGTTGTGCGGTTAGGGTGGTCCTTGGCGTCAAAGATGAGGGGCGTGCTGGACCACTTCAGCGGCTTCTGAGCGTCGAACGATGGCTCCGCTACTGTAATCTCATGCGCCCACTGCTTGAGCTAGCGGTGAGAAGTATGCAGCGAGGTGCCACCATCGACGCACATGGCCTCTGTAGCCTTCTGGAACTTTTTCTCGCCGGACTCATCGTCCTCGTCATGATCATCGTCTTCTTGCTTCTTGGCACGGCCCTGGGCGGGCCTCTCTTGCTAGTTGTCCTTGTCGCGGCGGCCTCCTTGGCCGCCTCGCTTCTTGCCGGATCCCTCGGCACCGTCCTGGCCCTTCTCCTTGTCCCGCCTCTCATACTCAGCCTTTTGCTTTTCAGCAAGCAGCTCGACTTGCCGGTAGTTCTAGAGGTCATGGCCCTTGGTGCGGTGGATCTTGCAGTACTGCTTGCCGGAGCCCCCTGGCTTGTCGGCAGCTGCTAAGGCCCGGCAGGCGACGCACCCGGCAATCTCCTTGTCGGGGTCGTATGCCTTGACCTTCTTGGCAGTGCCGGTGTCGTCATACCCTTCAACGGCAAGCACGACCTTGCCCTTGTGTTGCAACGCTGGCCCTTCTTCGTCGGGGCGGCGGCGTTTTCGTCGATAGAGTCGGTTTCCGCGCCGGCGTCTTCGCCGGGGTACTTCCTTCCCTCTTCAGCACGGGCGCATCTATCAGCCAGAACGTAGAGTTCGGCCACATCCTTAACCTTGGTCATCGCCAGCTCTTCGCGCATCTAGCGGTTGCGCACGTTCTGATGGAAAGCGCTGATCACAGCAGCAGGATAAACGTCGGGGATGTTGTACTGCACCCGGCTGAACCTTTGGATGTACTTGCGCAGGGTTTCCCCTTCCTTCTGGGGAATGATATGCAGATAACTGGCCTGGCCGTGAGCTTGGTGGCCTCCTGTGAAGGCGCCAACGAACTCATGGCATAGATCCGACCAAGAAGAAATGGAATCCGCCGGCATGTGCATCAACCAAGACATAACATTATGCTCAGTGCCAGCGGGAAATAATTGGCAAGCACCTTGTCGTCGCGAGCTCCGGCAGCCTGCATCGCGATGGTCTAGATGCTGAGGAACTCGGACGGATGGGTCTTGCCAGTGTACTTCTCGCCGACGTCAGGCTTGAACGTGCGATGGGACGGCCACTGGAACTGCCGCAGCTCGCGGGTAAAGACCGGGCAGCCCACCTCATAAGGTAGGCCGCCGGAGCCCCCCGGTGCTGGGTGGTCCATAGCAGGCCCCGCTCGCTTGTCCGACTGGTGGCGTGTATTATGCCGGCGCTCAATAGTGGTTCGAGCATCTTCGTGAGCTCATTCTCGAAGAACTTGGCGCTAGTCGCGGTGGGTCCACGGGTCAGACGACGCTATAGAGATGTTATCACAAGCGTCGTCACGACGGGCCGACGCCCGCGGCGGCTAGTGAGAAGGAGGAGAGTGCACCGTAACCGCAGCACCCCCGGTCCTCCCAGCGCTGGCATGTGGTGGCTTGGTGGGGCGCCGGCCTGAGGGTCCCGCCGGTTGCAGATCGTCTTTGTTGGCGACGGCGACGAGGCTCTGGATGGTGGCCCTCCACTCGTCTAGCTTCTCCACAGCAGGAGAGAAGTCGAGGAGCAGTTGCGCGTGCGCCAAAGCTTCTGCTGGCGTGGGTGGCGGCGATAGCTGTCTGGACCGTGGCGCGCTTCGACTTCTAACCGCGTTCGAAGGAGCTCCATCATGACCCAGCGGCGGCGCGCCATTTTTGCCAGCACTTCGGCGGGCATGCTGAACTCCTTCATCCTGCGAATGACGCACAGGGCTCTTCCCACGGCGGTGCCCAGGGTCACCGGCGTGGTGACGCTGCTCGTCACGCACACCATGGGAAGAGCACGCAGTGGTCGCCGGCGTGGGCGTCTTGGAGGTTGCTGCGCCGCCCGCGGGTGGCACAACGACACTCCTGGAGGGCCCTGCGCCGCCCGCGGGGGGTCCTAGCTCCATCTTTAGACTTGGTGATGTGCGGCCCGTCGCCTGGTGCGTGAACGGTGCCGCTCGCCAGGCTCTGAATGCCGGGGCAATGCTGGTGCTCGCGGACCGCGGCTCGGGTTCTGTCCGCGACCTTGCCACTGCTTGCCCGTCCTGGCACGGGTCGTTCGGCCCCCGACGAGCCGATCGCCATGGCCATCTTCTTCTTGGCAGCCATGATGAAGAAACGCTAGGCTAACTACTAGACTAGATTCTCACAATTGCGCACCCCCTACCTGGCGCGCCAAGGATGACGGTGTGGAACGACACCTATGGGATCACAAGAATCCCTACTACGGTTGCCGGGGGACAGGGTTGCGAGAACAGCAGGATTAGTAATCAGCACAAGGATCATTTACCCAGGTTCGGGCCGCGAGGACGCGTAAAACCCTAGTCCTGCTTTGGTGGATGTATTGAGTGTTCTTGAGTCCTTGAACTAGCTACGATGGCTGAGTTGTTCCAAGGAGCCAAATCCTTTTCCAGTATGCCATGGGCCTCCTTTTATAGTCGAAAGGGGTTGCCACAGTGGCACACAGGGGTGGAAAGGCATACCGTGCTACGAGCCTATCGCTTGTATTACAGGACAAGACGCATTTAACGCGCCGCTGAGGTGTCCCCTAGCTTTATCGTGGACGGGAGCGAGGCCTGTCCCGTCCGTCGCCGCTCTTCCTTGCTTCGACACGCGTCCTGGCCAGCGATGCATGCGGTGCCATGTAGGCAGGTAGGCATCTGAGGTGGCACGGTGGTAGGGTCTTCACGAAGATCTGCACGCTGCCACGCAGGCGCTTGATGAGTTGGCCTGGGAGCTGCATGTTGCCACGCAGGTACCTGCCCGGCTGGTTGGGCTGGCAACTGCATGCAAACGGCGGTGGAGACTTGGTTGGTGTGGGCCTAGCAATGGCCCTACTAGCGTCCTCGGTGAGGGCCTTGCCGGGTGGCCCGGCAAGGGTCTTGCCGTGGCGTGCTGTCGTCCCCGGCAAGGATCTTGCCGGGGGTCTTGTGGCTCTCCTCGGCAAGGATCTTGCCGAGGACTGTTGTCTTTTAATCCTCATCTGATCTTGAATATTCCTTGGTCTTGACAAAGATCTGCATGCCACCATGGAGGTGCCTCCCGAGCCCTAGTTCCAATGTGGTTGGGAACCTTGTGGCCTTCCCACTAACAACCTTACCTTTCTCCTTGTGCCCTTCTCGTACAAAAGTTTCTTTTAGAGGGGTGGTGCACTTTTGAGAGGATGTCTTCTTCTTGCTTGTGCTTGGGTCAAACCCGAGTCCCTCTTTGGCAAACACTTCATTGTGTTGGCTCAACACCTCATTAAGGTTCTTTTGCCCTTGAGCACATGTCATGAGCCCTTTCTCGATTTGAGCTTTGAGAAAAGGATTCACCTCAAGAATAGATGCTAGATCACTACTAGAGTTAGTAGTACAAGCATCAACATTGATAATAGGAGAAGAGTAAGCCTTGGCTAGAGTTTCAAGATAATTAAGCTTGAGTGTCTCAAAACTCTTTGTAAGAAGGGTGAGCTCTTCTTCCTTTGTCTTGAGGGACACGGATAGGAGCTCACAATCCTTATAGAGAGAAGCTTCTCAAGCTTACTTTTATCATTCATCAACTCTTCGCAAGAGTCAATAGCCTTTTTCAAGGAGGCAAGATCTTTAGTATGAACATCAATGTTTGCACAAATTTTTAAGCATAGTTCCTCATTTCGTGCTTCCTCATATTGGACTTTCCTCTCAAGGATTTCATATTTTTCCTTTTCCTCGGTGACAAGGGTGTCGAGTTCCTTAATGGAAATGATGTGCTTACTCACCATCTCCATAAGCATACGAAACATAGTGAGCTTCTTTCCTTTAAGGGAGCACATGAACTTATTTAGTTTAGCAAGCATAGGATCATTTATATCATCATCCTCATAACTATCCTCCGCAACAAGATACTCATCACCAGGAGTAGGAGGAGTGAAAAGAGTAGGGTTTGATCGTGGGGTTACCTTGACCTTGTCAGGAGAGTGTTGGTCCTCTCCATATTCTACCATGGCCTTTGCCATGAGGCACTTGTGAGTGTTGCCCTTGTAGTCCATCATGTAGTTGTAGGTGACAACATCACCACTCTTTTTGACTAGCCTCAATGTGTTTTGAGAATCTTGAGCAACTCCGGTAACACCACTAACATCATCCGGATCGGGTTCTTCTTGAGCAACCATTGCTTTCCCATCTCTCTTCTTGAGCTTGGAGTTCAAAGGATTTGGCAACTTCTTCTTGGGAAAGGTCTTGGGAAACCTTGGTTTATCCTCTCTCTTCTCATAAGGGCACTCGTTGGAGAAGTGGTTGGTTTCTTCACAGTTGTAGAATTTTCTTACTTTCTTCTTTTGAAATCTTCCCTTGAATTTTCCCGCGCAACCATTGCTTTCCCATCTCTCTTCTTGAGCTTGGAGTTCAAAGGATTTGGCAACTTCTTCTTGGGAAAGGTCTTGGGAAACCTTGGTTTATCCTCTCTCTTCTCATAGGGGCACTCGTTGGAGAAGTGGTTGGTTTCTTCACAGTTGTAGCATTTTCTTACTTTCTTCTTTTGAAATCTTCCCTTGAATTTTCCCGCGCTAAACTTCTTGACAAAGAGAGCCATGTCTTCATATGAAGGGCCCTTATCGGATTCAACCTCATCATCATCTTCTTCTTCTTCTTCTTCTTCTTCTTCACTTTGCTCATCGTCACATACATGTTTGGCCTTCAATGCAAGATTGATCTTTGATATTGGAGTACCATGCATGGCAAGATGTTTTGTAGCATTTGCCTTCGACTCTTCAAATAGTTGGAAAGTGGATATGATGTCATCCATAGTCATTTCCTTGAAGGCATGGTGTTTTCTTATGTCCCACGCCATTTGATGGTGATATGGGGCAAGAGCATGAAGCAACTTGTCCACAAGGAACCGCTTAGTCATGTTGAATCCATCTTGTGTCTTGTCACACTCACACGACTCAATGTCTGCGGCGAGAGTCATGAGATGCTCAAGGAGTTGATTGGGAGCTTCACCTTTTTCCATCCAAAAGTTTTGCAATTGCCCCTTGGCAATTTCATATTGAGCACTCTGGAGGGTGGAGGTACCGGTCTGGGATCTTATAATACTTTCGCATAGTTCCTTGGCACTTGTGATGTGTATGAAAGGTCTCCTTTGCTTTTCAACCATGCCTCTCCTTATACACATGGTTTGTCATTGAGATTCTTGTCATAAATTTCTCTTGGTGTAGGATTCTTTGGATCAACCACATGGTAACCATACTCCAAGATCTCCAACATCTCATCATTTCCATATCGAAGACGATCCTGCATAGTAACTCTCCACAAGGCAAAATCGGAAGTGGCATCAAGTAAAGGAGGTTTGCCTTGAGGGTTATATTTCGGTTTCTCAACTTGGGGCCTTGCATAAAGCCAAGGAACACTGGAGTGTTCATTGCTAGGAGGTTGTTGACCAAGTGACAGAGTAGGCACAGTTGGCCTCGAAGCCGCACCACCCGAAAGTGGCGCAAGCACTGTGGAAAACGTGGCTATTCTCATTTGGAACAAGGCCTCGAGAGAAGCATCATGCTCCTCATTTTGCTTAGCAAGGGCCCGTTCCAGATCCTCAGAAGTAAAGGACATGACTTCTGACGAAGCGTAGCCTTTATCCTTCGGATCTGCAACACGGGGAGTCCCATCGGGGTTCATCTCTCTCTAGGGCGGTTAAGCCACAAGAATAGAGCACGAGGCTCTGATACCAATTGAAAGGGTCGAAATGGACCTAGAGGGGGTGAATAGGTACAACTATAAATTTTAATTGTTACTTAGCAATTTTAGGCAATAATGCGGAATATGAAAGTGAGCCTAACAATTGCAAGTGAAGTACTAAGTGCTAAGCAAGTAACACAAGTAGTAAGCAAGCAAACACAAAGTGATATAAGTAAGTGCTAAGAGACAAGTAACCACAAGTAGAGATTTAGGGTTAGGGATAACCGCAACTCTGAGAGACGAGGACGTATGTCGATGTTCACTTCCTTAGAGGGAAGCTACTTCACCGTTAGAGAGGTGGATGTTACCATGAAGGCACACCAACGCCACGAAGGCTCACCCTATTCTCCCTTTGAGACAACACCATGGAGGCGTTTCTCAACCACTAGTGGTAGACCTTGGGGTGGTCTCCAAACCCTCACAAACATTTCCGGGGGTAATCACAAAGGTCGATTCCTCTCTGAAAGACTCCTACCGCCTAGGAGTCTCCAACCTCCGAGAGTAACAAGAACGATGGGGAAAAGCTCAAGACTTGCTCAAATCACGAATTCCTATGGTGCAAAGAAGGAGAAGGAGTGGATCTATCACTTGATCGGAGAACTTCTATCAAATGCTCTCAAATCCCTTGGGGATATAAGATTTGGTGTGGAGGAGTGAGAGAGAGAGAGAGAGAGAGAGAGTGAAATGTGTTCTAGGGTTTGTTCAAAGTGAGTGGTCGATGATTGTTTTGAGTGTAAGTAAATGAGCAGGCCGGACATCCGGGCTAGGGGTCGGACATCCGGCCTGGCAGCTACAAGGAACAGAGTTGAAGCAGAACAGAAAACAGAGGGGCTGGACATCCATGGCCAAGCCCGGACATCTGGTGCAACAGGAAGGCTCGGACATCCGGCACACAGCTGGACATCCGGCGCGATTACGAACTACTAACAGAACATTAGTTGTTCCACGATTAGCATAGGCCAGACATCCGGAAGAGGGCCCGGACATCCGGCGTATCAGGAAGTCCCGGACATCCGGCGTCAAACCAGAAACCTACTGGATATGAAGGAGGGTAAGCCCGGACATCCGGCACTTGAGCCGGATATCCGGGGAGGAGCCCGGACATCCGGCATGAGGCCCGGACATCCAACACTCCCAGGGGCATAATAAAACAAAGAGGGGTGATAGATCAAATGAGTCAAGTAGAAGAGATATCATGGCAAGAGCAAGTCTTTTACTAACCCTATCGATCCCCTCTTAATAGGGCGAGATCCTATGCTCAAGAAAACAAATGTGAAATCAATTTTTATGCTCCATCCTTGAGTAAAATCACTTGTAAGCTCTTGATCCACACACAACGATGAACCGGGAACTAATACCTGAGATTTACTTTACAACCGTTGTTAGTTCCCTACATGTATATTGTCATCAACATCAAAACATGATGTAAGGGCATGATTGCTCTTTCAGTTGTCCATCATAAAACCTATCCATTTTAATCATGCGCTACACATTTTGAGAGCACACGCCAACCAAAATAGTTACATGTGTTGCGTGACATTTTAACCTCATTGATACGATCACAATAATTATAGTCGACAAATTCCACATTATTAGACCAATGTTTGTGTTGGATTCATATTTTATGAAGGTTAACGATGAGATTCAAATTTTTGGGTTCCCTCCATTATTTTGTTTCCATCGCTCCCCAATTTCCCCCCTTACCACCTTATTTTCTAATTGTCCCGCTAAATTTCCCCCACCCCACCCTCTAAATATCTCTGTGCTTGTTCACAACTAACCCCGCACATAACTTCACACTTTCCCCTCGTCTCTATCGTATCCTCCAGATTTACACTACAAAAAAATACACTTCCGTGATGATACGTGTTTGTCACAGTAGGTCGTGTTTTTTGTCATGCATGTACATCCATGACAAATTTATGACAGAATCAAGATAGTCATACCTGTGATGTCATAGAAGTGTTCCATGACATTACCAAAATTACCATCACGGAAGTGTCCACTTCCATGACGATAAATCGCGCGCCACAGAAGTGCTTTCATCAAGGCTGACCGACATGTGGCATCCACCATAACGGAATGTCGTTAAGCTATCGGGTTGGGTTTTGGATCCGATAACCCGTTAACAGCCCCGACCAATGGGGATTTTCCACGTGTAAAATCATCATTGGCTAGAGGAAACACGTGTCGGCTCATTGTTGGGACAGACATCATCCACTTACTGGACAGAAGGCGCCTATGATACGTCGACACGTGGCAGGGCCCAACAGTGGCCCATTCCTGTGAAAAGGCCGGCCCGTTTGACTTGGTTAAAAGCTGGCGGGCCGGCCCATGGAAAGCATGTTAACGGCCTGTTTGCATATAGCCCATTTACAACCCGCTTACCCAAGGCCCGTTACGCCCTATCCGAATTAGGCCCAGTAGCATCATCTGGGCTATCCAATATGATTCCAGCCCATTTTCACTTCTGGTCCATGTATGGCCCATGACGTCTTTCGGCCCATATGAGTCCCTATGTAACTCTTGGCCTATTAACGACCCGTGGTGAAACTGGCCCGTAATGAACAGTGTGTCACTTTACACCCATTAACAGCCCATGGTGAAACTGGTCCGTAATGAATAGTGTATCACTTTATACCCATTAACAGCCCGTTATTCCGTTGGGCCGTTTCCAGCCCATGTTATCTTTCGGCCTTCTCAGAGCCCATTTATTCTTGGGCTCATTTCCAGCATTCGTTTACTTACGGCTCGTTACTGTCATTTTCGGCTTGTGGGCCAAATTCAGCCCGTCGTTACAGTCGGCCCGTTTGTGGTTCGTTAATACGTTGGGCCGTTTTCATAGCGTCATCAAATACGGCCTATTAACAATGGCCCATTATGGTCGGCTCATGAACGGACGATTCCAACTCTAGCCCGTTTACGGCCATAATGCGGCCTGTTATTGGCCCATGTTTGGCCAATCGATCATACGGCCCGTATAAGGCCCATTGATAATACGGCCCGTAGAAGGCCCATTGTTTCTACGGCCCATAGAAGGCCCATTGTTTCTACGGCACGTAGAAGGCCTACTGTTTCTACGGCTCGTAGAAGGCTCATTATTTCAACGGCCCGTAGGAGGCCCAGTGTCACTACGGTAAATATTATCTCATGGTTATTGTGGCCTAGTTTTTAAAAATAGGTTATTGCAGCCACTAGCAAACCGGGGAAAAAGAACTGAACTGACTACAAGCAAACAAATAAACAAGACAACAAGGAAATAAATAAGCAAGCAACTTATGCTAGGCTATCACGGCTATTACACATATTACATCCACTCGGCATCAAAGTTCGCCACCAGTGCAAATATAGGGAACAAAGCAACATATAAACGATGTAGCAAAACAAGTCCAGAACTGAAACCACTTCAGAAGAGTTCAAGAAACAATATCCTGGGTACCCATAATGCTGGCAAGATGCTTAGCAAGCTTATTAACTTTCTCTTGTTTGGCGCTTAAATCCTCCAGCGCTTGCTGTTGCACAAGAAAGTACGCATCTAAATTCTGCAAGGACTTCCTCAGTCCTTCTGCTTCTTGCCGCAACACAGCTGACTGATGCCTTTTAGCTTGTAGCTGAGACTGAAGAAGCCGAAGTGATTCAGGCAGCAAGTTCGAAGAGCATGTGCCAGCGGTACTGGCCAGTAACTCGAACACTACATCAACGCAGGACTGTGGGGTTTTCTCACTGTCTACAAGATCGTTTTTATCACATTTCTTGGAGACCAACTGGGTTGTCTCACTATCTTGAACCTTATCTGCTTTACTTTCTCTACCATTGCATAGTGGGGTGCTCTTCTCCAATATTCTGTTTGCATACTACAAGAGGAACAAGCAGACACATCACAGGTTTAGCTTGTAGTATACGAAACTCATTTTGGTAAACCGGTTCAATAGTAAGGTGGACAGGATAACAGCATGAAACAAACATATATCTATGTACTATGGTCACTGTATTGTCCATATCATTCTAGTTTATGTTCCCTAATCAAGATAGAGACACAGTTCAACTCATATATGTTTAAGACACAACAGCATAGACATAATATAAGTGTGAGAAACTACACGGCATTGGCAGCACTTGTAGTGTGCATTACATGAGAACATAACTGTTTATACAACTTAAACGGAAATCAACATAGAGCAAGAAGTTAGAACAGCAATCCAGTTAAGGAAATAGGTTTAAAACATACGTGTTGCGCCATTGGAGTTTCAATTGGATCCTTCAAATTCGAAAGTAGTTGGTATGATTAAATACAGTGATGCAACAGCAAAGGAGTATGGACCATAGCTACGGAATCTGACATGAGAACAGTTGCTCTTCTGCTTTAAACGTGGAGTTTGGGTTAGCTGTGGTGGTCTTCGTGCTTTGGGCACTACAGTAGCTTTACAAACTGCTCGTATGGGGGTACTCTATGGTCGACATGGTGCTTTGTCAACTATAAGTGGGTTACTATCCGCTAGGGTTGCGGTTAGATGGGTTGTAGTTGGTTCTCTGTCCAACGGTGTAAGTGTGCAATCTGGAAGAGTCTCGATTATCTGTGGTGGGGCTAGTTTGTGGGCCAGTACAACCATGGTTCTATCTGCATCGACGGGTAGCACTGTCTTTTGTGAAGAACGGGTTTTTGTGAAGGAAATATGCCCTAGAGGCAATAATAAAGTTATTATTTATTTCCTTATATCATGATAAATGTTTATTATTCATTCTAGAATTGTATTAACTGGAAACATAATACTTGTGTGAATACATAGACAAACAGAGTGTCACTAGTATGCCTCTACTTGACTAGCTCGTTGATCAAAGATGGTTGTGTTTCCTAACCATAGACATGTGTTGTCATTTGATTAACGGGATCACATCATTAGGAGAATGATGTGATTGACATGACCCATTGCATTAGCTTAGCACCCGATCGTTTAGTATGTTGCTATTGCTTTCTTCATGACTTATACATGTTCCTATGACTATGAGATTATGCAACTCCCGTTTGCCGGAGGAACACTTTGTGTGCTACCAAACGTCACAACGTAACTGGGTGATTATCAAGGAGCTCTACAGGTGTCTCCGAAGGTACATGTTGGGTTGGCGTATTTCGAGATTAGGATTTGTCACTCCGATTGTCGGAGAGGTATCTCTAGGCCCTCTCGGTAATGAACATCACATAAGCCTTGCAAGCATTGCAACTAATGAGTTAGTTGTGAGATGATGTATTACGGAACGAGTAAAGAGACTTGCCGGTAACGAGATTGAACTAGGTATTAAGATACCGACGATCGAATCTCGGGCAAGTAACATACCGATGACAAAGGGAACAACGTATGTTGTTATGCGGTCTGACCGATAAAGATCTTCGTAGAATATGTAGGAGCCAATATGAGCATCCAGGTTCCGCTATTGGTTATTGATCGGAGACGTGTCTCGGTCATGTCTACATTGTTCTCGAACCCGTAGGGTCCGCACGCTTAACGTTACGATGACAGTTTCATTATGAGTTTATATGTTTTGATGTACCGAAGGTTGTTCGGAGTCCCGGATGTGATCACGGACATGACGAGGAGTCTCGAAATGGTCGAGACATAAAGATTGATATATTGGACGACTATATTCGGACACAGGAATGGTTCCGGGGGTTATCGGATATAGAACGGAGTACCGGGGGGTTACCAGAACCCCCCGGGGTGTTAATGGGCCTCATGGGCCCAAAGTGGAGCAGAGGAGGGGCGGCCAGGGCAGGCCGCGCGCCCCTCCCCCTCTAGTCCGAATTGGACAAGGAGGGGGGCGCCCCCCTTTCCTTCCTCTCCTCTCTCCCTTCCTTCCCCCTCTCCTAGTTGGACAAGGAAAGGAGGGAGTCCTACTCCCGGTAGGAGTAGGACTCCTCGCTGGCGCGCCTCCTCCTGGCCGGCCGCCCCCTCCCCCTTGCTCCTTTATATACGGGGGCAGGGGGCACCTCTAGACACAACAATTGATCCTTGAGATCTATTAGCCGTGTGCGGTGCCCCCCTCCACCACAATCCTCGATAATATTGTAGCAGTGCTTAGGCGAAGCCCTGCGACGATAGAACATCAAGATCATCATCACGCCGTCGTGCTGACGGAACTCATCCCCGACACTTTGCTGGATCAGAGTCCGGAGATCATCATCGAGCTGAACGTGTGCTAGAACTTGGAGGTGCCGTAGTTTCGGTGCTTGATCGGTCGGGCCGTGAAGACGTACAGCTACATCAACCGCGTTGTTATGCATCACCATGATCTTGCGTGTGCGTAGGAAATTTTTTGACATTACTACGTTACCCAACATTTTGCTCCCTTAGATACTGCCATCACCCCCTCCAATTCAAATGGTTGGTAAACAAGAAAAGAAATTGAAAGGACAGACATTGTATGATAGACAGATGTGGTGATTCACATGTATGTTGTCTAACCAAACAGGACAGCATGACACAATTTCACATATATGATGCCTAACTAAACAGGATAGAATGACACAGTTTCAGATATATGATGGATAACTTAACAGGATATAATGGTATAATTCAACATATGATGAGTACCTAAACAGGATGACATGACAAAACTATATGATGTCTTTCTAAAATAGGTTGGGATGAAATAATTCACATACATGTTGTCTAAGTATACAGGATGGCATGATATAATTGACATAATTGATTCATATACTAAGCAGCTAGCACTCGCATGTATGATCTCTAAACTAAGCAGATAGAATTCAATAGTGTGCATATGATGTCTAAACTAAGCAATGCAAGACACCATATGCATCATATGAGAAATATAAACATTGTAACTTAGAGCACACACCTCAGGTGGGATATAGGACTGGTCATCTGTCTCTGAATACTCCTCTGAGGAGCTCCCTGTAACCATCGAGATATATGCTTCAACAGGTGCCATTGCCTGCTCTGAAGACCTTGTTTTCACTCCAGATTTTTCCATAACCAGCTCAAATGGCTGATACACGTGAAGAGTAGTTCAATATACACAGATTGTCAAAAAATGGAATACATAATGAAAAAAAAAGATGGCATGAGATAATTCACATATATGATGCCTCGCTCCATGGCGGTGCATAATTCACGTATATGATAACTGGCTGAAAAACATGGCATTGCATAATTCACATATCTGATATAGAAAGCAAACAGGAGGTATTCACACAAAGCATGTCTAATCTAAGCAGATGGCATGGCAATGCAAGACACCATATGCATGATATGAGCAATATAACCCAGCCAAGTTAGAGCATGCACCTCGGGGGGGAATACGACTGGTCATCTCTCTCTGAATCCTCCTCTGAGGAGCTATCTGTAACCAGCAAGAAATCTGCATCGACAGGTAGCACTGACTACTCAGAAGACCTTGTTTTCACTCCAGATTTTCCCATGACCGACTCAAATGGCTGATGCACAGGAAGAGTAGATGAATGTATAAACATTGCTGACAAATGGAATACATTATGGAAAAAAATATGGCACGATACAATTCACATATACGATGACTGGCTAAACAGGATGGCATTGCATGATTCACGTATATGATGCCTGGCTAAAGTAGATGGTATTGCATAATTCCCATATACTCCCTCCGTTCCTAAATATTTGTCTTTTTAGAGATTTCAAATGGACTACCACATACGCATGTATAAAGACATATTTTAGAGTGTAGATTCACTCATTTTGTTCCGTATGTAGTCACTTGTTGAAATCTCTAAAAAGACAAATATTTAGGAATGGTGGGAGTATGATATAGAAACCAAACAGGTGGCATTCACACAAAACAAATCTAAACTAAGCTGATGACATATAAGATGTATAATGTAAGCAATGCAAGGCGCAGGTTATTGCAAACACCTCAGGTGGTAAACAGGTGTGGTCGGCTCCTTCTGAATCTCCATCTGAACAGTTATCTTCCTCTGGAATACAATCTGGAAATGCAGGAGGGGGCCACTTCGCCCACCATGGAGTGGCATCTGCATGACATTATATTCGCACGCAATGGTCTTCTCTTTTTCTCTACATGTTCAGTACGATTGTGTAAAATATCCGACATGCATAATAAAAAATAGTTAGATTTTGTAAGGCCTAAGGGGTGCATGCAAAAATCAAGACTGATGGTAGCAAACGAGTGGGTGGATCCAAAACTAATGATAGCAGGTAGATTATAGCTTCAGTTTAAAAAGATAGACAATGGATCATCTATCGTTTGTTGCCCACCCAACATGAACCACATAGAAGACCCCGGATGAACCAGATAGTAGACAGATACTATTCGTAGCTGGATCGATATGAGACCCATGGGCAATTCAAAACTCAAGATTGAACGATAAAGTAGCAGGTAATAATAACCGATGTATAACGTAAGCAAACAAGAAAGACTGCGACCTCTCTTCCGGAACTGTGTAGTCCTCAGGTTCATCTGCTCAGTCGATGATGGTAATGCAGTTGGTGTGGCTGCCGACAACGAGGAAGATGATCTGAGGCGGCGAAAGGAAGTCTGTAGGGGGGATCTCTGCTACAGCAAACGCTTCTGTCGATGGTGCACCTCAGGTGGGGTGGATGACGGCACGGCAGGAGCAGGACATAACACACAAAGTTTTCTTTGACTCCTATCTGAAAATGAAGTAAATCTGTAAGGGCTCCTTAGAATTGGAGGATTCTATAAACGCAGGGACAGGAAACACACAGGAATAGGATAGGAATGCACGTGCAAAACAGAGCATTTGGAAAAATAGGATTTCAGTCAACCTGGGTGTTTGGCTCACATGAATTGGAAGAACAGAGGAATGGAGAAACAAAGTGATGCGACGAGTGTACAACCTCTTTGGCATAGCCTTGTGGACCTCAGCATCATTGGGTTGGACGTGGAGGATGGTGATGATGCTGGTATGACTGTCGGAGGCGGGGAAGAAGATCCGAGGCCTCTGGAAACAGCGCCGAGGGTACTGCTCTGCTGTGATGGACGGTTCCGTCGTTGGAGCAGCTCCGCTAAGGTGTACGGCGACGAGGCTGAAGCATGACAAGACAGACAACGTTAATCTGAAGTGGGACCCTAATATCATCTGCAATAGATGATGTAAAATACATCACCAAAAAGTGCTAGATGTAAAACGCATCAGCCGCGCCATGGCCGCTTCGACAGATGTTGTAACTGTTCACGCTGAACTTTACTGAAGATAATGAACTTCACAGTCGAAACTGAATTTTACTGTCGAAACTGATTGAACTAGTAACAGAGCATTGCAATAGATGTTTAGGGCGTTCGAGCACTAGTAGCAGAGAAGCAGTGATCTAAATCAGCAGACACTCGAGCAGGGAACGCACTAGCAGAGAGCAAGTCATGCAGTAGCACCGCGAGCGAGTGCTAAAGCAGCAACTCCTGTAGCTGCAGGAGTTCGTGCAGCAGCAGCAGCAGCGCAAGCGAGAGCAAGAGCAGAGCAGCAGCACGAACGAAAGCAGGAGCAGTGCAGCAGCGTGACCGACAACAAGAACAGAGCCGCAGCGCGAGCGAGAGCCGGAGCAGCTGCAGCTAGCACCGTCGATGGAGACACGCCATGTCTGCTCGGTATCGAGCACCGACAGCCCCGTGAGATCGAATAAAAGATAAAATGCAGCGGTGAGTGCAGAACCTCCTTGGTGGCGCCGAGTTGGCCTCGGCTTCATCGGAGGAATTGGTGAGGGTGTTGCGGTTCTGGTGGGGCAGGTCAAGACGGCGCTATGGGGATTGAGGTACGCGATAGACGAGCTCCTTGGAGCTGGAGGGCGGGGCGGCTGATCCGGCGGGACGACGAGATCTACAACGGATCCTCATTCGGTGCGGTGGATGAGGGACGACGAGCTGTTGCGGTGGACGATGTAGTCGGGGAAGAGTCTCCGGCTGGGCGGCGGTCGGGAGGCCGACGGAGGAGCGTGGGGTTTTGCGGGTTTTGGCGGCCTCGGTGTACGAATGGGGGGGCGAAGGGGGAGGGGGAGCCAAGCTTAGGGACGCGCTTGTCCGAAATGTAGGGTAAGTTACCAGCGTACCCCCACTGGTTTTGACACCGCGACGTGGAGCTTCATATCCGGCTGAGGGGTAGAAGGGGGATTTCGTGTGTCTGGGCTGCGGGAGTGATTTCGGATGAGGAGGGAGTTCTCGCGCGCATCCAAATTTCGGGATAACAAGGCGCGGCGCGGGTTGAAGAAGCGGGAGTTTCAAAGCAGGTGAGACAAAAGATACTCGAGCTTGAAAATTTCGGGATAACAAGGTGCGAATTCCTTGTTCGGCAGAACAAACTTAACGTGTAAAAAAACAATTCATACAAGACACAAGAGAGTCATGTACCCTTTTACTATATTCCTATAGATGCCATTGAAAAAACTACAACAAAGATGTAAAAAAATTGGGAGAACAAGATTACCCTGCACAGTACCAAATCGATTTGCACTTCCCTCAAAAACAACAAAAAACAAATCAATTCCCACCAAA
The DNA here is from genome assembly GCA_032464435.1 of Aegilops umbellulata. Classification (NCBI taxonomy): domain Eukaryota; kingdom Viridiplantae; phylum Streptophyta; class Magnoliopsida; order Poales; family Poaceae; genus Aegilops; species Aegilops umbellulata. The sequence goes on from CP136054.1 coordinate 128,361,250, forward strand.
GAAAGAGTAATGTCCCTTTTTATATGATTACAAATGCCATGATCTTGAATTTCAATTTTTTAATCCACGTTATGTTGAATTCGAATATATCGTTAGGTGACCTTGCGGTTTATAATTGATGTAGTCGTACATTTTGATCTTCCATCATATATGAACATTTTACTCCACCATGTGAACATATATATTGCCGTCTACCATATGGACTAAATTTGAATCAATTTTCCTTATTTGAATACGATTTTTGTCAAGTTATACAATAATTTAAATATTATCTTGATAACAAAAAACATACATATAGCAGTAATCATATTTCACTGTGAACTACATGTACCATACGCTCCCCAATTCAAATATTTGTATCCATTTTATGTTGAATTCAAATCATAGTACATTATTGGTCTAGGTAGCGAGATGTTTGGGATAATCTAAACCCTGTTTTCATATGTATAATTTTTGGCTGAATTGGGACAAGTTTTGGTATAAGCCTTTTGCAAAACCGGAGATTCTCTCAACAGGCCTCGTGGTTCTGAGAGGGAACGTGTCACCTTTGTGTGCGAAACGATATACGCTGCCTCCCCTGATTTTGTTTACAGAGGCAACATAGAACTATATGAGTGCCCTGTTAAATTTTGGAATTATTTCGGGTTAATTTGGCCTTTTTATACATTAATTGAGTTTCTGGACTTTTAATGTGCATAATCTAAATATGAATTGCATGCACATGCTCCGGTGCACCAAAGTGGGTTGAAAAATCACATGTGTGTCCTTGGTTGAATTTCTAGGTCCCATGGAAGAAATGAGAATGAAATTCAAACATCTAGGCGTCATGACTCGGCCGAGAACATCGAGAAACTTTGATTTTAAATTCATGTAAATCCAAAACTCGCCTGGAAATCATGAAACTTGGCATGGTGTCATGTCATGGCACTAACATGTTGTGGTAAAAAATTGGGCCGATTTGGAAGCTCGTGGTTCTAAGAGGGAACGTGCCACCTTTGAGTGTGAAACGATATACGCTGCCCCCCCCTTGAATTTCTTAACAAAGCCAACATAGAACAACATTAGTGCCCTGTTAAATTCTGGAATTATTCCGGGTTCGTTTGTCGTTTTTTATACATTAATTGAGTTTCTGGTCATTTAATGTGCATAAGTCAAATTTGAACTACAAGCACATGCTCTCGTGCACCAAAGTTGGTTGAAAAATCACATTTGTGTCCTCGGGTGAATTTCTAGGTCCCATGCAAGAAATGATAATAAAATTAAAACATCTGGGCATCGTGGCTCGGCCGAGAATATTGAGAAACTTGGTTTTAAAATTATTGTAAATCCAAAACACGTCTAAAAATCATGAAACTTGGCATGGATGTCATGTCATGGTACTACCATATTGTGGTAAACAAATTGGCCAAATAGGAACAGATTTTGGTATAAGCTTCTTTCAAACCGAAGCTTCTCTCAAGAAGGCTCGTGGTTCTGAGAGGGAACGTGCCACCTTTGAGTGCGAAACGATATATGTTGTCCCCCTTGAGTTTATTTACAAAGGCAACATAGAACTACATGAGTGCCCTATTAAATTTTGGAATTATTCCGGCTTCGTTTGGCCTTATTTACACATTAATTGAGTTTTTGGTCATTTAATGTGCATAATTCAAATTTGAACTACAAGCACATGCTCCCGTGTTAAAAAATCAAATTTGTGTCCTCGGGTGAATTTCTACTCCCTCCTTCCATCTATATAGGTCCTAATGCATTTTTCGAGGCTAACTTTGACCAAACGTTAGAGCAATAATATATGACATGCAACTTACATAAAGCATACCTTCAAATTTGTATGTCAAAGGAGCTTCCAATAATATAATTTTCATAGTATACATCTCATGTGCTATTAATCTTGTCAATAGTTAAAGGCTGTCTTGAAAAACACATTAGGCCCTATATAGACGGGAGGAGGGAGTGGGTCCCATGCAAAAAATGAGAATAAAATTCAAACATACGGGCATCGTGGCTCGGTCAAGAACATTGAGAAACTTGGTTTTAAAATCTTGAAACTTGGCATGGTGTCATGTCATGGTAGTACCATGCCATGGTAAAAAAACTTGGCCGAATAGGAACAAATTTTGGTATAAGCTTCTTGCAAATCGGAGCTTCTCTCAAGAAGGCTCGTGGTTCTGGGAGGAACGTGTCACCTTTGTGTGCATAATTCAAATTTGAAATACAAGCACAAGTTCTAGTGCACCAAAGTTGGTTGAAAAATCACATGTGTGTACTCGGGTAAATTTCTAGGTTCCATGCAAGAAATGGGAATGAAATTCAAAATTCTGGGCGTCGTGGCTGGATTGGAAACATCGAGAAACTTAGTTTTTAATTCCTGTAAATCCAAAACAAGCATGAAAATAATGAAAGTTGGCTTGGTGCCATGACATGGCACCAACATGCTGTGGTAAATTTGCAGTCCGATTTGCGAAGGCGCACACATTAACAATCAACAAAGTCATTTTGGAACAAGTGCTGTCATGTTACAATCAGAAACACAAGTATTATTGAAACCATGGGCGTTCTACTTACTAGTACCATTTACGTGCCGCCACGCGTCCCCATTTTTTATTAGCTAGGAGGCGCCGTGCAGGGTAGCTATTTGAGTAAGAGAGGCGTGCGATCAGACCCCTGCGCGTGCTTATCGGGAGGAGTGCCCTTTGACCTCCATCTGTCGTCCACCTCTCTCCCAAGGTCTCCATTAATGGCGCCCGGGCCTATGTTTAATGGCATGGCTATGTCTCACTCGATTGAGATTTAAGAGAGAAAAAAGAAAATCTGAAAGCACAGATCTTGATGTAAGATCCGACGGACCTATATAGCATCTACTGCGACTTATAGCAAGACTAATGAATATATAAGGACGATTAAAAAAATTATCAAAGAAGGGCTTGCCCCTTACGATTTTCATTACTGAAAACCACCATAATTCACAAGAAGTTTAGCACAACTCTAGCCTAACACGAAGGACTAAAAGCTTCCAGATTGAAATCGCAACATCCCAAGAGGCCAACAAAGGCCAAACATCCATGCTAGAACCCAACATTTCACAACCGACGACACAATCCAATCCTAAACCGATTATTACATCAAAAGAAACCAGGAAACTGAAGGAAGCCAAGCAGCAACTAGAAGAACAGCAACGCCAGGGTCGCCACAACAAGAGTTTTCTTCATTCCAGCCTTGCAACATTGATCTTCCACAGAAAGATAAGGATGATTAATTGTCTTACATAATTAGAAAGATAATTAAAAAGCCACATGCGGCTGCGCCCGAAATACACAAGGGCAAAAGAAGAAGGAAGAAAAGGATCTGGCTCAGTGATCTCTGCTTTCTTGATGCGTTGCTGCAGGCTGCGGGAACTAGTCTCCGCGGCGAGCGGCGATGAACTCTTTCGTGTCCTCAAGGCATTGCTTGAGAAAATCCACGGATTCCTCCACCATCCTTTGGTGCTCGTTGCGGAGCATGTCATTCTCGTCCATAAGTTTCTTGACGATGACGCCGGTCCTCTTCAACAAGGCACTGGTCTCCTCCTGCTGGTCTACACTTCGGACGATCATCTCCCTCAGCAGGTCGCGCTCGGCCCGGAGCCTCTCATTTCCCTCCCTTAGTTGCCGGATGATGTCGGTAGCCTGTTCAAACGAGGCTTTCATGTCGTCCTGCAACCTCGCCCAGCCGGAGATCTGCTCCATCTGGCTATGGACGATCGCATGCATGCGCCTGTAACAGTCGTCGCCTGCCTGGGAGAAATTTTCCCAGGCCGTCGCGGCGCAGCGGGACATCTCTGCTCCATTAATGGCGCGACGGGACATCTCTGCTGCTTCCGCGGCACGGCCGGACCAGTCTGCAGCATCGACGGCGCGGCGGGACCTCCGTGCTGCTTCAGCGGCACGGCGGGACCTCTGTGCTGCTACTTCCGCGCGGCTGGACATGTCGGCTGCTCTCGCAGCGAGGCGGGACATCTCTCGTGCTTCCGCTTCCATTCTCGCCTCTCCCTGGTGGCAATCTCTCGACCCAGAACTCACGCTGGCCATGGCAGACGCAAGGGAAGGATGTTGAATGACTTGTTTGTTTTTGTGGATGAGGAGTTGAGGAGGAATGTGCAGTCATCTTGGCATACTAGTATTTATAACCGAGTACTAATACGCTCCTAAGTGGGCAACCGTTTAGGTTGTGATCGGTGTGAACAGGTTTGCAATTCAATATAGCATGGAGTAATTTGGAATGTGACGAGACGCAAGCTCAAAATTTATTGACGGTTCTAGTTTCAAAGTGTGTAGGATCGGAAGTATGTCTAGAGGGGTGGTGATTAGACTACTTGACCAAATAAAACCTACGCCTTTTCCCAATTTTAGTTCTTGGCAGATTTTAGCAACTTTAGGACAAGTCAAGCAATCATCACACAATTCAAGCAAGCATGTAAAGAGTATATAGGCATCGGAAAGTAAAGCATGCAACTTGCAAGAATGTAAAGAGAAGGGTTTGGAGAATTCAAACGCTATTGGAGACACTGATGTTTTTCCCGTGGTTCGGATAGGTGGTGCTATCCTACATCCACGTTAGTGGAGACTTCAACCCACGAAGGGTAACAGTTGCGCGAGTCCACGGAGGGCTCCACCCACGAAAGGTCCACGAAGTAGCAACCTTGTCTATCCCACCATGGCCATCGCCCACGAAGGACTTGCCTCACTAGCGGTAGATCTTCACGAAGTAGGCGATCTCCTTGCCCTTACAAACTCCTTGGTTCAACTCCACAATCTTGTCGGAGGCTCCCAAGTGACACCTAGCCAATCTAGGAGACACCACTCTCCAAGAAGTAACAAATGGTGTGTTGATGATGAACTCCTTGCTCTTGTGCTTCAAATGATAGTCTCCCCAACACTCAACTCTCTCTCATAGGATTTGGATTTGGTGGAAAGAAGATTTGAGTGGAAAGCAACTTGGGGAAGGCTAGAGATCAAGATTCATATGGTAGGAATGGAATATCTTGGTCTCAACACAAGGGTAGGTGGTTCTCTCTCAGAACATATGAGTTGGAAGTGTAGATGTGTTCTGATGGCTCTCTCCACGAATGAAGAGGAGGTGGAGGGGTATTTATAGCCTCCACTTAAAATCCAACCGTTACACACAATTTACCAATCTCGGTGGGACCGAATCAACAAACTCGGTCGGACCGAAAAGGTAAACCTAGTGACCGTTAGAGATTTTCGGTGGGACTGACATGCATCTCGGTAGGACTGACATGGTTAGAGTTTGGGCATAACGTAATCTCGGTGAGACCGATTACACAAACTTAGTGAGACCGATTTGGTAATTAGCTAACCAGAGAGTTGGTCAGGCAAACTCGGTGGGACCGATTTGCTCTTTCGGTGAGACCGAAAAGTTACAAAAGGGAAACAGAGAGTTTGCATTGCAATCTCGGTGGGACCGATCTGCTCTTTCGGTGAGACCGAAAAGTTACGAAAAGGAAACAGAGAGATTGCAATCCCATCTCGGTGAGACCGAGATCCCTATCGGTGAAACCGATTTGCTAGGGTTTTGGCAGTGGCTTATGACATATGAAGACTCGGTGGCGCCGGATAGAAAGAATCGGTATGACCGAGTTTGGCTTAGGGTTTAGGTCATATGTGGATATGGGAAAGTAGTTGAGGATTTTGGAGCATATCATTAAGCACATAAGGCAAAGAGCTCATTAAGCAACACCTCATCCCTTCTTGATAGTATTGACTTTTCCTATGGACTCAATGTGATCTTGGATCACTAAAATGTAAAATGAAGAGTCTTGAGCTTTTGAGCTTGAGCCAATCCTTTGTCCTTAGCATTTTGAGGGTTCCACTTTCACCATCCATGCCATGCCAATCATTGAGTTTTCGTGAAATAGTTATCTTGGAATATCATTAGCTCAATGAGCTATATGTTGTTATGAATTACCAAAACCACCTAGGGATAGTTGCACTTTCAATCTCCCCCTTTTTGGTAATTGATGACAACATATAGATCAAAGCTTCGACAAATGATAATAAGAATGAATTACATCGTCGCTTTGAGAAGTATGTGATAAGTAAGAGCTCCCCCTAAATTTGTGCATATTTAAAATTTGCTTTGGACTGCAAATGCACAAAGAGTTAGAATTATGGGTTACTCTTCCATGTCACATACATCTTTGTGGAGCGCTCAAAATGATAATAATGAAATACATGCACTCATCACCAAGGAAAAGTGAATGACCACATAAGATAGATAAGATATATCAAGCATGCATAAGTGTAGCTTATGATCAAACACATCATCATCAATGTCTCACAAGCATATCAAAGTATCTCAACCAAAAGCAAACAAAGTATTAAGGACCACCAAATAAAAGCAAGAGTGAATAAAAGCAACACTCTCTCTCTCGAAGCCTATGATCTATACATTTTTCTCCCCCTTTGGCAACAAGTTACCAAAAAGTTCCTAGAAAATGCATAGTGCTAGATCGACACACAGGCTTGATCTTCAGGTGGTGGTGGAGTCTGGATCACTCCAAGGACGAAGGCTTCCGTAGATGTTGTTGGAGTAGGAGCTGAAGTGGATGCTGGAGCAGGTTGGGTTGGTGCTGCGGCTGGTGCTGAGGCGGTTGCTCTTGTGTCAGGAACTGGCACTGAAGACGACCTTGGACCTCGTGGCACTCTGGCAAATGCATCTATGGTTGTCTTCCCTCTCCTCTCCTGCATGTCATCCTGGATTTGCTCCACTGCAGTCTGAATCTCTGTCACCTTGATATCCAAGTCATAGAACTTCTGTTCTACGATTCTCTCTAAGCTTGCCTGGTTCTGAGTTAGGTTGGCCAAACCCTTCTCAATCCGCAGGGTGGATGCAATCAGGTAACTAAGCTGCTCTTGCTTGGTTTTCAAGAAGTATTCAGATGCCTCCTCTTGAGTTGGCATCCTTGCAACTTTCTCCTTCCTCGCCTTCTCCTTCTGTGCTTGTGCATGGGCTGAAGATGGTTCATCTTTGTTCATCACAACCTGGTTGTCCTCGAAATCTGGATGGATGGGTTGATGTTCCTTATCCAAAAGATATATGCCAGTGCCCATCTTGGAGTTGATCAGCTCCTGGATCTGAGGGGCATATCCACAGCTCCTCTTCTGGTCTGCTGCAGTCCTCTTAATTGTTTCTATCATAAGGCTCATGACTTTGAAATTCTGAAGCACATCAAAGATATGAAGCAAATTGATTGCATGGCCTCTGATCATCTTGTGATCTCCAGACTTGGGCAACAGAGTGTGCCTTAAGATCCAATTGATGGTTGGCAATCCTGACAGAAGATAGTGTATAGATCCATACTTGAAAGTTTCAAGTGCCTTGTCAGGGATCTCTTTGTACATGTTGATCATGGAGTTGTGGTCCATCTTCTTCTTGGAATAGACATCCAAGTCATCTTCATTTTCCTCTGGGGCATTGATAAGTTGTGCCCACTCAGCAACTGTTGATTGGTACCTCGTACCTTCAGACATCCAAACAATCCTCCCATCTGGACAAAAATGTGATGTGGAGTAGAACTGCATGATAAGCTCCTCATTCCACTTTGTAAGCTTCTGCCCAACAAAGTCTGCTACTCCACAAGCTCTGAAGCTATCTTGTACTCCAGGGTAGTGCTCTTCGTTATCCTTGATATACTCCCAGTCGACCCATCTCATATCACATACTATTGGCTTCTTGTCCAATAAGACCGTCTCATAGAAGTCCTGCTGTTCCTTAGTGTGGAACCTGTAGTCAACAGCAGTCCTTCTCCTGGTAGCATAGGGATCCTCAGCTCTCCATTTTCTCAATCTAGAGTCTCTCCTGATTTTCATATCCTCAGCCACAGGATGAGCATCATTGTGGTCTGGGATCTTGGGCTTCAACTTTCTCAGCACTTGGCCTTCCTCTTCTCCAACAACGGGTTTCAGGCACTGGGGCCTTGTTCTTCTCAGCAGCTGGGATGCTCCTAGTATTCCTCTTTGGTTTTGGCTTTGGAGCTGGCTTGGCCTTGGAAGCAGACTTGGGGGCTTCCTTTGGCTTAGATGCAGCTGCTCGTGATCTAATGGCATCACCCATCAGCTTGGGTGCCTTAGGTGCTGGTGCAGCACCTTCCTCTTCTTCTTCTTCTTCTTCTTCTTCTTCATCAGAAGAATGCTGTTCAAATTCAGCCATGGGATCTACTTTCTTGCACCATCTACCTCTTTTCCTTTCTTTCTTTGTTTCAGCTGCAACTGGCTCTCTGGGTGCAGGCTTCTCAGGAACCTTTGTAGAGGCTCTAGCCTTTGGCATGGGTTGCCTGCCTGCTGGCCTTTTGACCTTTAAGCCTAGCTTGTTGGCTGCAGCTGAGCCATATTCTTTCTTCAGCACAACTCTCTTGGAAGTTGCCTCTTCCTCTGCCACATAATCTTCATCCTTTGAGTCTGAAGTTCTCTTCTTTCTCTGTCTTGTGGCAGCTTTTGGCAGATTGCTAGGGGTGCTCCTGCTGCCATCATCAGTGGAATTGGAGGGACTAGTGCCCTCACTCATGTGCACAAGCTGCTCTGACTGATTCTGACTATCACTTTGATCTGACATGATGAACAAGCTGACTGCTGACTGCTGACCCCTGTGAATAGTTTATAGATGAGGTAGAGTGGATAGCATCACAAAATGCAGAGATTTTTGCAAAAAAGAATGATTCAAAAACTTAGTTTTAGTTTCCCACAGAAAGCATCTCGGATCTACCGATGTTTAAACTCGGTGATACCGAAGCAGTTTTTGGAACCTAAACTAGTGAACTCGGTCAGACCGAGTCACAGTTCGGTGGCACCGAGACTGCTAGGGTTTCACAAAGTTCAAAAATCGGTCACACCGATTAGTTACACTCGGTCAGACCGAGTTTCACTTGTGCAATGGCATAGGCCAAATCGGTGGGACCGAGTTTTTCAACTCGGTGGGTCCGAGATGGTTTCGGCGGAAACCTAACCCTAAAATTTAAGAATCAAAACTAATCTACGAGTTCTTTGACTGGATAGAAGTTTATCAATCGTGGCAAGAATCATTATGATCACAATGTGCTAGGAATCGGATTGGGGAATAGCACAAAGATCGAGTCCGTACCCTAGTTCGGCGGAGACTCGCTACGGCGGAAACGGCGGGGTTGATTCCAGTTGACGGCGATGGTGACCAGCGACTGGAGGCTGCTGGCGGCGAGGAGACGATCCGGAGACCACGTCGGCAAAGCGAGCTATGGCGCGGGCGAAGAGGTTCGGAGAAATTTCCAAAATTTTGCCCATGTCTATATATAGCCCGACCCTGTCGCTGTGACCGAGTGGAACAACTCGGTGTGACCGAATAGTTCAAATCGGTTGCACTGAGATCGAAAACATAGATCAACTTAATGATCTCGGTAAGATCGAAAGTGGGGTATCGGTCAGACCGAGAATCACAAAGAGGTTTTGGAAGTTTAAGTCTATGACGAATCGGGGACTCCGAGTGCTCCTCACATAGAGTGGTTCGAACATGACTTGATCAATTTTGTGATGTAGCATGAATAGAGTTTGAGACGAGAAAAGCATAGATAGCTAGAGGGGGGTACTTAGGCATTCTTTTCCATCCACTTGGCAAATGAAAAATAAAGCCAAACAATCAAAACAACAAGTGGATGTCCTCAAATGAGTAAAACATGCAACCAACATGCTCACACAATAAAATGGCAATTGAAATATGTGACAAAACATGCACACCCAATTCTAGCATCTATCAAGCAATTTGCGATGACTAGGTCATCTATATATGAGTATGTTGACTTAGGAGTCAAATGAGAACATTTGATCATAGGTCATACTCATCGTTTAAGCTCAAGTGGGGTTACCACTTTTACATAAAGCATTGTTGTGTTCACATCATTAGAGTCGCTTTAGCTCAAGTCTTAGAGTAAAGCTCCCCCTAGATGTGATATCCCCCCGAAGAGGGATGAACTAACCTTGGGTTTTGTCGATGATGACTTCATGTAGATGTTGAAGATGTGGATGCTCAATGTTTATGTAGATCACTTGGAGATATCCTTTTGAGTGAATTGCACTTTCAATACCTACATGGGTTAGTCCCACAAGGAACAAGCAAGTATATCCATAGACATAGAGTGATGCACAAACAAGATGATGTCTATGAAAGCTTTTAGGTTACCTTGTCCCTTGACTTACCAACAAGAGGGTTTGTGACTCCTTGAACTAGTGCAAGATGTGAAGTTGATTGCACTTGTTCTTGCCAAAATGATAAGAGTGAAGTTTGTGGGCGGAGTCACCCTCAAGAACTCCCTAGTTCTTCTTCTTTTGGATCCACACCATCTTGATGGGAATCCTTGGAGTTGTAGTCGTACTTGATGAAGTGGAACTTGAAGTAGTCTTGGGAATCCACTTGACTAAGGTCTTAGGGAGCTTCTTCAAATGCATCTATTTCCTCTTGAAGCTTGTCCTTGCCTTTTTGCTTGTAGTCTTGTGGTGGAAGATCATCTTGAGTTTGTGTCCCCTTAAAAGAAGTTGAGTCATACTTCTCTTGTTGAGGAACAAACTTTGTCTTGGGGTATTGATCTTCTTCCCACTCAACTCCATTGGCATTGAACTTTCGTTCAAAACCAACACCTTGATTCTTCCGGTGCCTTCCTTGCTTGCGTACAATTTCCTCGAATTGCTTACTTCCGGCAAGGCTTTTGTACACTCCTTTCTCTATGATTTCCTTCAATATGCTATTTTCTTGCTCAAGTGTAACTTGGCTAAGAGAATCATTAGTGGAATCAAGAGAACTACTAGAAGCATAAATATTGGATTAAACATGATCATTGTTACTACTAGAAGAAGAATCTTTCTTGTTCTTGTTACTAGACTTGACTTGAGGCATGTAAGTGGATAAGAGCAAACGTTTGGCAATGTAAGAAGAACTTTTCTTGCGGAGATCATCATTGATTGCTGAGGGAGTCCTGGATTAGGGGGTGTTCGGATAACCGGACTATACCTTCAGCCGGACTCCAGGACTATGAAGATACAAGATTGAAGACTTCGTCCCGTGTCCGGAAGGATCTTTTCTTAGCGTGGAAGGCAAGCTAGGCGTGCGGATATTCGAGATCTCCTACCATTGTAACCGACTCTGTTTAACCCTAACCCTATCCGGTGTCTATATAAACCGGAGGGTTGATAGTCCGTAGGACAACCATCATCATACACAATCATACCATAGGCTAGCTTCTAGGGTTTAGCCTCCTTGATCTCGTGGTAGATCCACTCTTGTACTACCCATATCATCAATATTAATCTAGCAGGAGTAGGGTTTTACCTCCATCAAGAGGGCCCGAACCTGGGTAAAATAAAGTGTCCCTTGTCTCCTGTTACCATCCGATCTTGACGCACAGTTCGGGACCCCCTACCCGAGATCCGCCGGTTTTGACTCCGACATTGGTGCTTTCATTGAGAGTTCCTCCGTGTCGTCGCTTTTAGGCCCGATGGCTCCTTTGATCATCAACAACGATGAGGTCCAGGGTGAGACTTTCCTCCCCGGACAAATCTTCATCTTCGGCGGCTTCGCTCTGCGGGCCAATTCGCTTGGTCATCTGGAGCAGATCGAAAGCTACGCCCCTGGCCATCAAGTCAGGTTTGGAAGCTTAAACTACACGACTGATATCCGCGGAGACTTGATCTTCGACGGGTTCGAGCCACAGCCAAGCGCGCCGTGCTATTTCAAGGGGCATGATATAGCTCTGCCTCCGAATAGCACCCTGGAGGCCGCGCACGCTCCGGCCCCGATCTTTGATTCGGAGCCCGCTGCGTTCTCTAAGGATGAACGGTTGGACGTCACCTCGGGGGTTGCGATCTCAAAGGCGATCGAGCCGAACGCCAGCCCCGTACACCGCACGGCCCAGGACTCCAAGGAGCCCGACTCTTCTCCGAACTCCGAGCCTTCCGCGCCCCCGCCGATCGAATCTGATTGGGCGCCTGCAATGGAGTTCACTGTCGCGGACATCTTTCAGTGCTCACCTTTTGGTGATATCCTGAATTCTCTCAACTCTCTCTCTTTATCAGGAGAGCCCAGACCGGACTACGGTCTGCGAGGTTGGGATTCGGACGACGAAGAAATTCAAAGCCCACCCACCACCCACTTAATAGCCACTGTCGACGATTTAACCGACATGCTTGACTTCGGCTCCAAAGACTTCGACGGTATGGACGACGAAGGAGGAGACGAACAAGAACCAGCACCTGTAGGGCGCTGGACCGCCACCTCGTCATATGACATATATATGGTGGATGCTCCAAAGGATGCGGATGGCGATGGAACAGCGGAAGACGATAACTCGAAAAAACCGCAAAAACGCCGGCGCCAACGGCGCCGCTCTAAATCCCGCCACAGCAGAAACGGTGATTTCGGCACGGGAGATAATACTACCCCGGACAGCGCCGAAGAACACCAGAACCAACAAGATTCGGCGCAGGAAGATGGAAAGGCCAGCCCTCAGGAGAGAGCGGCAGAGCAAGAGGTTGAGGATGATAACTACATGCCTCCCTCCGAAGACGAGGCAAGCCTCGACGACGACGAATTCGTCGTACCATCAGACCCCGCCGAACAAGAGCGTTTTCAACGCAGGCTTCTAGCCATGGCCAACAGCCTAAAGAAAAAGCAGCAACAACTTAGAGCTGATCAAGATCTGATGGCTGATAGATGGACTGAAGTCCTTGCGGCCGAAGAGTATGAACTTGTGCGCCCCTACAAAAATTATCCTAAGCGCAGGCCGCTACCCCAATCAGAGGGGGAAGCATATGACATGGCAGACCGGCCACCCCGTGGCCGCGACAGAGAGGCCTGTCGAGCCCTTAAGCAAGCCATGCCCCGGTGCCGCTCAAATAAGGTACGGGAAAACGAGCCAGACCTGCGAGACGTACTGGAGGATAAAGCAAAGCAAACAAGATCGATCTATGGATCACGCGGACGCCCGACGACACGTGATGATCGTCACTCCGGACACAATAAATCCGGCCGGGCCGAACACAGCAGGCACAGCTCTTCCGAGTTGCGTCGTGACATAGCCCAGTACAGGGGCACCGCACACCCACTATGCTTCACAGACGAAGTAATGGATCATAAAATCCCAGAGGGTTTTAAACCCGTCAATATCGAGTAGTACAATGGTACGACAGATCCGGCAGTCTGGATTGAGGATTATCTCCTTCACATCCACATGGCACGTGGTGATGATCTACACGCCATCAAATACCTACCCCTTAAGCTTAAAGGACCAGCCCGGCACTGGCTTAACAGCCTACCAGCGGACTCAATCGGTTCTTGGGAGGACCTGGAAGCCGCATTCCTCGACAACTTTCAGGGGACCTATCTGCGGCCACCGGACGCCGACGACCTAAGCCACATAATTCAGCAGCCAGAAGAATCGGCCAGGCAATTCTGGACACGGTTCCTAACAAAGGAAAATCAGATAGTCGATTGTCCGGACACAGAGGCCCTAGCAGCCTTCAAACATAACATCTGTGACGAGTGGCTTGCCCGGCACCTGGGACAGGAAAAGCCGAAAACCATGGCAGCCCTCACGACACTCATGACCCGCTTTTGCGCGGGCGAAGATAGCTGGCTAGCTCGCAGCAACAACTTATCGAAGAAGCCCGGTAATTCGGATACCAAAGACAAAAGTGGCAGGTCACGTCGAAATAATCAAAAATGTCGCGTTAGCAGCGACAACAATGAGGATACGGCAGTTAATGCCGGATCCAGAGGCTATAAATCCGGTCAGTGGAAAAAGCCATTTAAAAAGAATACCCAGGGCCCGTCCAGTTTGGACCGGATACTCGACCGCTCGTGCCAGATTCATGGCACCCCCGAAAGGCCAGCCAATCACACCAACAGGGATTGTTGGGTGTTCAAGCAGGCAGGCAAGTTAAGAGCCGAACACAAGGACAAGGGGCTGAACAACGACGACGAGGAGGAGCCCAGGCCGCCGAACAACAATGGACAGAAAGGGTTTCCCCCACAAGTGCGGACGGTGAACATGATATACGCGACCCACATTCCCAATCGGGAGAGGAAGCGTGCGCTACGGGACGTATATGCGATGGAGCCAGTCGCCCCAAAGCTCAACCCATGGTCCTCCTGCCTGATCACTTTCGATCGAAGGGACCACCCCACTAGCATCCGTCATGGCGGTTTTGCCGCACTGGTCCTCGAACCAATCGTGGACGGATTTCATCTCACAAGAGTCCTCATGGACGGCAGCAGTAGCCTGAACCTGCTTTATCAGGATACAGTGCGGAAAATGGGCATAGATCCATCAAGGATCAAGCCCACAAGGACAACCTTTAAAGGCGTCATACCAGGTGTAGAGGCCAATTGCACAGGTTCGATAACACTTGATGTGGTCTTCGAATCTCCGGATAACTTCCGAAGCGAAGAGTTAATCTTCGATATAGTGTCGTTCCGCAGTGGCTATCACGCCCTGCTCGGACGAACCACATTCGCTAAATTCAATGCGGTGCCGCACTATGCATATCTCAAGCTCAAGATGCCAGGCCCTCGAGGAGTAATTACGGTCAGCGGAAACACAGAACGCTCCATCCGTACGGAGGAGCACACGGCGTCCCTCGCAGCGGAAGTACAAAGCAGCCTTTCAAGGCAACTCTCGAGTCCGGCTGTTAAAAAACCGGACAATGCAAAGCGTGCCTGGAGTAACCTGCAACAAGACCACCTGGCACGATCAAAGCAAGCGTAGCAATACGTCCCCGACCCCAGCCATCGCAACATAGCGGAGCAAGTACCTCGAGTACACAATTACGCCCTTAAAATTCCATGGGCACAGGGGGAGGGGCACATTAACGGTATGCCTACAACACGGCGTCAAACGTACTAGGGGCTGCCGGATTTTTCTTTTTTACTTTCAGGACTCCATACTCTGGATAACCGGTTCGGCAGTATTGCCGGACAGACGATGCAAGATCCAGGAAAGCAGACAAAGCTATGCCGCATTCCGGAACTCTCAGGTGGCCTCTATTTCGAGCGATATAGCTGTTTCTAAATTCCGTGGCCTGCGCCTGGTCAGGACATGTTAAATAGTCTAATATCTTTTTTGCTTATCGCACTACTTGTCTCGTTTGGCTTTGATAAATAGCCTCTTTATAAACAATGCATAGCTTTTCGTCTATTTTTTGCATTGTCCCCTTTGAATATATATGTTTATTACATAACATGATCGCACCCGTACACCATGGTACGGCAAACCATGCCAGGGGCTTCATTACCCTTTTATCTGGTGTGACAAGTCCGTACACTTTCACAAGTGCGGCACCCCGAACTTATACCACTATATGCATCGGCTCCGAGTCATGATTTTGGTCACATGTTGGGTTTGCCCGGCTCCTATGTTTTGGTACCTTACGTTCCACTCTATCGGCTAAGGTAGCACTAGGAGAACCACTGCGATTGTGCCCCAGATCAGGTGGGTTGAGCACCTCAGTGGAGAAAGCTAAAACAGACTGTCATGATAAGGCGTGAGACCGGTCGCTGTTCAAGAGGTTTTTCGAGTCCTTAAAGGCTCATGCCGCTTTGAGCGAGGAGATGGCTATGTCCGGCCAAAGGCGTGGATAGCACCCCGAATTCGGCATTCCGAACTAGGGGCTTCGCCAAAATTTAAAATTATAACGTTCTATGGCTAAGTGAGAGTGTTCAAGCATTATAGTCCGATTGCCTGGTTCGTTATGCTGAGCGCCTCCCTCGAAGGACCCAACTATGGGAACAAGAGCCCTCAGGTTTATCCCGAACACCCCAGCACTAGTGGCATGGGGGCAGAAGCCGACGACTTGCCATCTCTCAATTTTTGATAAACGGCCGCACAGAAAATAATATTTTAAATTAAACAAGCATTGCTTTGCGCATATGAACAAGTTTTCAGCGCACAGGATACAAACTAGCGAGTTCACTCAAATATTACATCTTTAGCACATTCATCCGCGACAAGGCGGGCTCCGGCAAGCACGTCCTTGTAGTAGTTCTCGGGCTTGCGATGCTCCTTCCCCTGCGGCGACCCGTCCTTCACCAGCTTCTCTCCGTCCAGCTTACCCCAGTGTACCCTTACACGGACAAGGGCCCTCCGGGCACCTTCAATACAGACGGAGCGCTTGATGACCTCAAGCCGTGGACAGGCCTCCACCAGCCGCCGCACCAGCCCGAAATAGCTCCCAGGCAGGGCCTCTCCAGGCCACAGCCGAACTAGTAAGACCTTCATGGCCTGTTCAGCCGCCTTGTGGAGCTCGACCAGCTGTTTCAGCTGATCGCTTAAGGGCACAGGGTGTCCGGCCTCAGAATACTGAGACCAGAACACACTCTCCATCGAGCTGCCCTCTTTAGCTCGGTAGAACACGGCGGCGTCGGATACGCTGCGGGGAAGATCGACGAACGCCCCTGGAGAACTCCGGATTCGGGTAAGTAATAGGTAGTTTACTTTTATATTCCTACTCTGCATTGAGAATGCCTTACCCGTTGCTATCTTTTTCACCTCCTCCAACTCTTGGAGGGCCTTTTGGGCTTCGGCCTTGGCACTCTTGGCGGTCTCGACGGCCGACGCGAGCTCGGATGCTTGTGCCTTTGACTCAAGCTCCAAATCCTCATGTTTTTTCATGAGAGTTTGCAGCTCTTGCTGCACCTCGTCGACCTGAACCCCAAGCCTTTCTCGCTCGGCGTGCTCCTCGGCCGTTTTCTTTTCGGCCTCTGCCAGCGCCTGCTTCAGGGTTGCCACCTCGGTGGCGGCCCCTACAATAAGCAGTACAATCTTGTTATTTCCTTTTGCAATCAAGCCTCTCCATAGGCACCTTTTTTCTTTTTTTTAGTTATTTCTTACCTTCCTTCTCCTTGAGCTGCCGTTTGGCAAGGCCGAGCTCTTGCTCGGTCTGCCCGAGGTCCTTTTTAAGGACATCCACCTGTGCAGTCAGTGCGGCGGTGGACAGTAGTGAAGCCTGCATACGCATATTTGACCTTTTTTGTTAGACTCCTGCGAAAATCACTAGATCCTCTATCCGGCTTTTCTTTCCGAACACCGAATAGAGCATCAGGGGCTACTGTCTATGCGGTAAATAATTTGACATATTTTCACTTACCTCGAAGCCTGTTAGAAGGCTAGCGCAAGCTTCATTCAGTCCGCTCTTGGCGGACTGAATCCTTTGGATCACCGTACTCATAACAGTACGGTGCTCCTCATCGATGGCGGCGCCCTTAAGCACCTCCAGTAGATTGTCCGGCGCCTCCGGTTGGACGGAGACCGCCGGCTCAGATGGCTCGCTCCTCTTGGAAGGAGTTCGCCCACCGTGGACCGGGACTGTCGAGTCCGGCGCGGTGTCCGGCACAAAGCCGGACTTGGAGCCCTGGGGGGTTTCATCCCCTTCACTCCTGGGGTCCGGAGGATTGCCTTGTGGCTCCTCCAGGACCATCTCCTCCTGCCCCGAAGCTTGGCGGGGCGCCACTTCGGCGTCGTCCGCCCCGCGGGGGGAGACCACAGGCGGAACAGAGTTCACGTCCGACGAGTACAGGGAGCCGCTCGACGAATCGTCGAGTTCGGCCCGGGGCGGGCTGCATAAATTACGTTCGATATTAGGGAAAGCAGCGCATTAAAAGAATATCATGAGTCACTCTGGTATATAAATACTTACGATTTTGCCGGAAGCTTGGTTCTGTCCGGCCACTCCTCTCCACCCTCTTCGGCGTCGTGGGAGTAGTCCGGCGGAGGGGTCTTCCTTCTCCTCGACCCCTCGGCCTCCCCCGTTGGGGTGGCCTTCTTCCACTTTGCTCCCCTCACTGGGGGGGAGAGCTTCCTTGTTCCTTCTCCTTGTTTTCACGAGAGGAGGGCGTTGCGGACTCGTCAGACGACGAGTCCGACACCGCCATGTTGCGGGAACTTTTTCGAGTCCCGGTGGTTTTCTTCTTCTTGGCCTTCCTTTCCGGCACCACGTAAGGTGCCGGAGCCAGTAGCTTCACCAAGAGAGCTGGGGCCGGGTCTTCTGGCAGAGGAGCCGGATAGTTAATTGGTCCGGATATCTCCTGCCAAGCCTGTCAAAGGTAAAAGGGAGTTTAGATCCCGCATAGAGTTAATCTATGAAGAAGAGCTTAACGAACCTGTCAAAGGTATAGATAGCTTACCTCGCTAGCGTTACGCGCGAACTGTATCCGCGATCCTCGGAGGCGGATGTGGGGGACTCGGCGCCTTTGGTCAGCACCTTCCAGACGTCTTCATACGTCGTGTCGAAGAGCCTACTGAGGGTTTGGTGCTGCGCCGGGTCGAATTCCCAGAAAGTAAATCCCGTTCTTGGCACGGGAGTATCAGGCGAACGAGCATGACCTGGACTATATTGGCAAGCCGGATTGGCTTGTTCACCAGGGACTGGATGCATGTTTGCAACCCAGTCACTTCTTCCTCGTTGCCCCACGACAGGCCTGTCTCTTTCCAGGACATGAGCCGTGTGGGGGGTCCGGGTCTGAACTCGGGGGTCGCGACCCATTTCGGATCGCGGGGCTCGGTGATGTAAAACCACCCAGCCTGCTACCCCTTTAGGGACTCCACGAGGGAGCCATCGAACCAGAGGACGTTGGCTATGTTAGCAACCATAGCGCCTCCGCACTCCGCCTGGGTGTCAGACACCACCTTGGGCTTGACGTTGAAGGTCTTGAGCCAGAGGCCGAAGTGGGGGCGGACGCGGAGAAAGGCCTCACACACGACGATAAACGCCGAGATGTTGAGAACAAGGTTCGGGGCCAGATCATGGAAATCTAGGCCGTAGTAGAACATGAGCCCCCAGACAAATGGGTGAAGTGGAAAGCCCAGTCCGCGGAGGAAGTGGGGAAGAAAGACTACCCTCTCATGGGGCCTTGGGGTAGGAAGAAGCTGCCCCTTATCAGGAAGCCGATGCGGGATGTCCTTGGACAAGTATCCAGCTTTCCTTAACCTTTTTACTTAAGCCTCCGTAACGGAGGAGACCATCCACTTGCCTCCCGCTCCGGACATTGTTGGAGAAGGTTGAGGAAGGAAGAGCGGACTTGGGCGCTGGAGCTTGAGTGCACGAGAGATGGATTGGCAAAGAGGAAGAAGGCGTAGGTTAAAAAGGTGAATCCTTATCCCTTTATATAAGCAGGTACGGTTGGACGTTCCCACCTACCTAATAAAACTCACTTGAATCCCAAACGCCGTGGTAAATGGCGTGGTTGGGTTACCCACGTCCGTATTAATGAGAATCGCGGGGCACGTGATCTTTGCTTCGACAAGACGTGCCAAGGAAACCGCCTCGCTAAACGAGCTGAGGTGGAACAATGAAAACAATTTATATAAAGGGCTTGGCCATAGTGTTATGACGCACTGCGGAATACGTCAGCAGATTTGATTTGTGTTGGTATTATTCTCTATATGGCAATATGAGGAAACTTATTTTGCAGAGCCGGACACTATCTTTTGGTGTTTATAATCTTCTTAAAGAACTTGGAGGAGGAACCCGCCTTGCAATGCCGAAGACAATCTGCGCGCCGGACTCGTCGTCATTGAAGCCTGGTTCAGGGGCTACTGAGGGAGTCCTGGATTAGGGGGTGTTCGGATAGCCGGACTATACCTTCAGCCGGACTCCAGGACTATAAAGATACAAGATTGAAGACTTCGTCCCGTGTCCGGAAGGATCTTTTCTTGGCGTGGAAGGCAAGCTAGGCGTGCGGATATTCGAGATCTCCTACCATTGTAACCGACTCTGTGTAACCCTAACCCTATCCGGTGTCTATATAAACCGGAGGGTTGATAGTCCGTAGGACAACCATCATCATACACAATCATACCATAGGCTAGCTTCTAGGGTTTAGCCTCCTTGATCTCGTGGTAGATCCACTCTTGTACTACCCATATCATCAATATTAATCTAGCAGGAGTAGGGTTTTACCTCCATCGAGAGGGCCCGAACCTGGGTAAAATAAAGTGTCCCTTGTCTCCTGTTACCATCCGACCTTGACGCACAGTTCGGGACCCCCTACCCGAGATCCGCCGGTTTTGACACCGACAATTGCCTTTAAAAGCTCATGCTCTTGCTCAAGATTGAGCTTTTCAAAGCGTAACTTCTCATGAGCCCTTAAAAGTTCTCGATGATCTTCGAAGATAGTTTCATGAGCTAACTTAAGAGTGTTTAGTTCTTTAGTTAGAGCCTCAATTTTCTCCTTATCATTGTCATTCGTTTTAGCATGATTAATTGACGTTTCATCATAGGATTCATCACTAGAGTTGTCAACAAGTAAATCATCATCGCCTAACAAGTCATCTTCATCACTATTAAAATCAACATACTCAGGGTGAGTTACCTTAGGACCTTTGGCCATGAAGCATCTTCCAATTCCTTCATTTGGTGAGTCAAATATGTCGTAGGAGTTGGTTGACACAAGTGCTAGACCGGCAACACCTTCATCTTGAGTATATTCGGAATCGGAGTGATAACTTCTCTCGGAGTAGTTGTCGGAGCCGGAGCCGGATACCCATTCACCAACATGAGCTTGATGTCTTCGTTTTGTGTAGCTCCTTGATGATTTTTCCTTCCTTTCCGAATCCTTGCTTCTCCGTGAGTATCTTTGATCATCTCTACTCCTTCTCTCTCGTGATGGTGATTCCTCTCTTTTGCTTCTTCTTTTTGTAGAATCTTCTCTTCTTTTGTAGGGAGCCGTACACTCATTGGAATGGTGTCCGGGTCTTCCACAATTGTAGCAGTTTCGCTCTCGACTAGAAGATCTTTTGTCATTGTAGGACCTTGACTTGGATCTTCTATATTTGCTTCTACTCTTATAGAACTTGATTTGTTGTGAAGTTCCTCTTTATCCTTGAGTGACATCTCATGAGCAACAATTATTCCAATGACTTCCGTTGGCTTGAGATCTTTGTAATTGGGCATCATTTGGATCAATGTGCACACGGTATCATATTTTCCATCCAAGGCTCTTAGGATCTTCTTGATGATGAATCTGTCGGTCATCTCTTCACTCCCTAAGCCGGCAATCTCATTTGTGACGAGAGCAAGCCTAGAGTACATTTCAGCGACACCTTCACCATCCTTCATTTTGAACTTGTCAAGTTGACTTTGAAGCACATCCAATTTGGATTCCTTGACGGAGTCGGTACCCTCGTGCATATCAATCAAAGTATCCCAAATTTCCTTTGCATTCTCAAGACGGCTGATTTTGTTGAATTCTTCGGGGCACAATCCGTTGAAGAGAATATCACAAGCTTGAGCGTTGTATTGTAGCATCTTCAACTCATCCGCGGTAGCTTCACGGTTTAGTTCTTTCCCGTCGAAGAAGTCACCTTGCAAACCAACACACACAATAGCCCAAACGGCTGGGTTATGTCCAAGAATATGCATTTTCATTTTATGCTTCCAACTAGCAAAGTTAGTACCATCAAAGTAAGGACCTCTACGGTGATAATTTCCCTCACTAGACGCCATACTCTCCTAGGTTGTGAAACCAAGGCTATGACCACCAAAAGCTATGGAAATCAAAGCAAATGGAGACCAAAGCTCTGATACCACTTGTAGGATCGGAAGTATGTCTAGAGGGGGGGTGATTAGACTACTTGACCAAATAAAAACTACGCCTTTTCCCAATTTTAGTTCTTGGCAGATTTTAGCAACTTTAGGACAAGTCAAGCAATCATCACACAATTCAAGCACGCATGCAAAGAGTATATAGGCAGTGGAAAGTAAAGCATGCAACTTGCAAGAATGTAAAGAGAAGGGTTTGGAGAATTCAAACGCTATTGGAGACACGGATTTTTTTCCCGTGGTTTGGATAGGTGGTGCTATCCTACATCCACGTTAGTGGAGACTTCAACCCACGAAGGGTAACGGTTGCGCGAGTCCACAGAGGGCTCCACCCACGAAGGGTCCACGAAGTAGCAACCTTGTCTATCCCACCATGGCCATCGCCCACGAAGGACTTGCCTCACTAGCGGTAGATCTTCACGAAGTAGGCGATCTCCTTGCCCTTACAAACTCCTTGGTTCAACTCCACAATCTTGTCGGAGGCTCCCAAGTGACACCTAGCCAATCTAGGAGACACCACTCTCCAAGAAGTAACAAATGGTGTGTTGATGATGAACTCCTTGCTCTTGTGCTTCAAATGATAGTCTCCCCAACACTCAACTCTCTCTCATAGGATTTGGATTTGGTGGAAAGAAGATTTGAGTGGAAAGCAACTTGGGGAAGGCTAGAGATCAAGATTCATATGGTAGGAATGGAATATCTTGGTCTCAACACAAGGGTAGGTGGTTCTCTCTCAGAACATATGAGTTGGAAGTGTAGATGTGTTCTGATGGCTCTCTCCACGAATGAAGAGGAGGTGGAGGGGTATTTATAGCCTCCACTTAAAATCCAACCGTTACACACAATTTACCAATCTCGGTGGGACCGAATCAACAAACTCGGTCGGACCGAAAAGGTAAACCTAGTGACCGTTAGAGATTTTCGGTGGGACTGACATGCATCTCGGTAGGACCGACATGGTTAGGGTTTGGGCATAACGTAATCTCGGTGAGACCGATTACACAAACTCAGTGAGACCGATTTGGTAATTAGCTAACCAGAGAGTTGGTCAGGCAAACTCGGTGGAACCGATTTGCTCTTTCGGTGAGACCGAAAAGTTACAAAAGGGAAACAGAGAGTTTGCATTGCAATCTCGGTGGGACCGATCCGCTCTTTCGGTGAGACCGAAAAGTTACGAAAAGGAAACAGAGAGATTGCAATCCCATCTTGGTGAGACCGAGATCCCTATCGGTGAACCGATTTGCTAGGGTTTTGGCAGTGGCTTATGACATATGAAGACTCGGTGGCGCCGGATAGAAAGAATCGGTATGACCGAGTTTGGCTTAGGGTTTAGGTCATATGTGGATATGGGAAAGTAGTTGAGGATTTTGGAGCATATCATTAAGCACATAAGGCAAAGAGCTCATTAAGCAACACCTCATCCCTCCTTGATAGTATTGGCTTTTCCTATGGACTCAATGTGATCTTGGATCACTAAAATGTAAAATGAAGAGTCTTGAGCTTTTGAGCTTGAGCCAATCCTTTGTCCTTAGCATTTTGAGGGTTCCACTTTCACCATCCATGCCATGCCAATCATTGAGCTTTCCTGAAATAGTTATCTTGGAATATCATTAGCTCAATGAGCTATATGTTGTTATGAATTACCAAAACCACCTAGGGATAGTTGCACTTTCAAAGTGCGGCACTATTCCCGGATGGAGTACTTCTTTTTCTACTCCCTTCTTTCCGGTTTTATATGGCTTATCTCAAAATTTTAGTTTTTCCATTTTATAAGGCTCAATTTGTTTGTTCCCCAACACATGTTCAGATTCCAAGGTGCATTAAATCATTGCATGCAAGTATTAAGAGAAAATTGACCAATGCATGTACTTTATGCATGCATGCATTGCAATTAGTGCATTAATAAACATAATTTTTTGAGAAAAACAATAGCATTAATTAGGAGCTTTTGCAAACTACAAAAAATATTCCACCACTCACCATCTTGGTTGGTGAGATTTTTGAATTAAGCCCTATAAACCGGAAAGGAGGGAGTAATGTTGTGTGCGTGCAATAACTGGCACCGTCGTATACATATCTTATGGTTAATGGGGCGCTCGATAGGAATAGCCGCGTGGCGAGCTCTAGGCTAGTCTTTTTTTCAGACGCATTAAACCTATCTCTCGGGACTTCTCGCAGTCACCATCGTGCCACCCACAAAAACTTGTACTCTGAGTTTAGTAGTATGTTATACAGGAAGAGAAGAGGTGAGCGCACGCACTCGTCCTCTCACACACGCGTCTGTTTTTCCTCAAAAAGGAGGATGATGACCCCCGGCCTCTGCATCTCGGAGTCACACACGCATTTGTAGCTACGAATTGTAGTGTTCTCAACCATCCGATTGGCTCTATCATGGATGTACCTATATACTAAAACATGTCTAGATACATCTATATTTTGACAAATGGAAGGCATGTATTGTGGAACGGAGGGAGTGATTGTCATCAAAATGGATAAAAAAGGGACGTATCTAGAACTAAAATACGGCTACATAAATCTCCTTATATCCATTTTGATGACAAGTAGTACTTCTTACCCAAAGGAACTTTATATCCAACAAACACAAAATATTCGTTCGACTATTGGAAATAAATGATCTGATGTCGAAGTAATTGCTGCATGGCCACCAAAACCCACCATTTCTTAAGCTAAAGTAGACCAAGGTAATCCCTATATTAGAATATTACTAAGATAAACAGAAGGCATTGTAGAAACATTTAGGACATGAGCTTGTCAATCTGAATGTGGAGGGACACAAGCTTAGCCCCGGCCAGCGGCTTGGGAGGAACTGTCAAGAAGGTCAGCTCCTGCACGTCGATGTCGCTAGGATCCTTGCTGCTTGTCACCTCCATTTCCACCTTGACGGCTTCGGTCGTGCCTTTGGGCTCCCCCGGCGGGCCGTTCGCCCACAGCTTGGCCACGTAGTGCGGTAGTGGGAACGCCCCCGCTCTGATGCAGACGACCGACACGATGATAGGCGCGGCGATGTCGAGCATGCCGCCGACCACGAAAAACGCGCGACGGTCCTCCTCCACGAACAGCAAGAGCCGTGGCTCCGAAAGTGGCACTTGCAGCTGGAGCACCTTGTCGTACTGGATCCTGTGCACGGGCATGGGATGGGCGGTGCTGGTGTGGTGGTAGAGCGCCGGCGGCGGGCCTTCGTAGCCGCAGACAGGCACGGGGCATTTGCAGGGCGCGAGCGGACACACGCTCTGGTAATCGGCGAGCTTGTGGTAAGTGACGTAGAGCCCACAGCCTTCGTGCGGGCACTCCACCCTCACCGACGAAAGGACGGAGTCCACCACCGTGTTCCACACGTCGAAGCCACTGCCGCGCTCGCACTTCTGGCACTGCAGCTGGTTCCTGGGGCGCTCGACGCGGCTGTCCACGTAGGCCAGGTGCCCTCCCTTGCACTGCAGAAATCAATCGAACAGCACATCAATCAAGAAACCTGCACCTTGCTCAATCAATCGAACGGACGAGGTGTATTCGAACCTCATACACTGGAGGCGTCAAGGGGCGGAGGCACAAGGGGCAGTGTAGCACGGTGAGGTCCATCGAGACATTAGAGAGCTCCATCGTCGGGTCCTGTTCGGTCTGCATGATCTCTCCCTCCTCGTGCACAACCATCTCTCGACTTGGGCCGGGATATTACAAAGCCTTACCGTCACGTATTTTACACTACTTCAAGGTGCATTAAATCAACACATGCAAGTATCAAAAGGAGAGTCATGTCATGCATGCATGCATTATAATTAATGCATCGGTAAACGCAAATTATTGAAATATATCGAGTGTAGTGCTTTGATGTGTCGCGTCAAGTCGTACATCAACGAGAAGTTTGATTATCCTCTCCCTCGCGGACTTAACTGCACCTGCCTTTAGCTATATGACAGGTTGGCTACACACCTGTCGGGCCCACCTGTTATACACGCAAAGGCAGGAGCGTCCCTCCCTCGCCCATGAGCGTGGTGGCTGGCAAGACTAGGAGAAGCTTTCGCTACACGCTCTCCCTCCCGCATGCGGTGGACATGCAGCAGTTCAGTCAGTGTTAGATGGCCAGAAGCGTACTATAGTACTCCTCCAGTGCAGTAGTACTCCATCATTGTTCGACTTCCCAAAGAGGCGAAGAGCCATGCGCAGCCCGGACGCTCGTGTGGCAGTTTCATGTGTAGAGTAGTCTAGGATAGCGTGTACCGTGCCTGTAAGCTTAAAATCGTTGGGGTCTGCTCCATGCTATGTGGCCATCTCGAAGTTTTTTTAACAAAATTAAAATAGTCTTCTGGCCCTACCTAACACCCTGGTGATTGTTGTTTGCACACTCATCTGGTCAAGACAAGAATATATATTTTAAAAATCGAAAAGGGGGGACTCCCCGGCCTCTGCATCAGAATGATGCATGCGACCACATATATTTTAATTTGTGGTGGGTAAATGTTAGAGGTTGCAGCAAATATATTGTACACTACGGGTCTTTCAGCCAAGTTTAGAGGCAAGCATGTGGCGCCAGTGCTATGATGTGTCGCGTCAACTCGTACAACAAGGAGAAGCTTGATTTTACTACACGCCTTCTCCCTCACCCATGCGCGCCGTTGCTCGCAAACGAGGACAGGCTTTTGCTTAGTAGTACTTCTACAACAAGCTATCCGTCCCGCTCGCGGTGGACGGACATGCAACAGTGGATTCGACATTGTAAAAGCAGTAGTAGTAACATCATTGTTCGTCTTCTTGAAGAGGCGAAGAGCCAAGCGCAAACCGAGCGTTGCAGTTGTGAACATTGGAGCACGCATATAGCCAGGCTCTTGCATGAGACAAAATTGCTATGTGAGCCCACTATTGTACTAGTACGTACAACTACTTGTTAGTATAGCCCTGTAAACCAGAAAGGAGTATTTGCCCTTCTAGGGATTTCAACAAGTGACTAGACTACACCGAGACAGAGTACATATGGAGCAAAATGAGTGAATCTGCACCGTAAATAAATACGTACTAGTTCTATCGTTTTCCTCTTCGAGGTGCACAATATTGAGTATACGGACTAGTCTCTTTTTGACACGCATTTACGTTTTTTTACACAGTACAGACGCAAGCACTCATATACACGCGCATACACTCACCCCTATGAACGCACACATGCACGGCACTGTCATCTTGAAATTTACGAAGTCACCATAGGCACCTCGTCGTCGACGGGTCCATAGGTGCTTGAATGCCAAGGAGGGAGAGGGTAGGGGTTCCCAGGATGTTGAACGGTCAATGATGCATCATCAATTACATGCAGAGGGAATTAATTGGAGAAGCAGAATAGAGCCAGGACGATGTGAATGCAATAGAGTTTGGACTCTCATATAATAAAGGCGCTCCACCACTCCAATCCATCTACTCCCAAGTCTCTGCACAACACTGCTCACTCCAATCCAAGACCAAGTGACCAGAAGCCACAAACACCTATGGAGGCGATGGACGCGAGCGGCAGTCGGCTGGGCCAAATCATCCAAGGCGCCGGCCTGCGGTCCCGCACCGTGCAGCGTTTCCAGACGATGCTGGCGACCGCACGCATCGTAGCCCTCGCCGACGCCGGCTTCGCCTCTCGCATGGACGACATGATGGTCAACTCCATCCGCATCCACGTCTATGAGGAAATCGTCTACATAGGCCACTACAAGGCAAGCGAGGACAGAAAGACGTTGGCCTTCTTCCAACGGCTGGAATCTTTGGACGCCATTGTTCAAAAGCACGTCGACCTGGCCACGAAAGCCACTGCTACTTAGGCGATGTTCGGTGGGCCGGCGCCCTGAGTCAAGGAGGTGGACGTCGTCGATGGATGCATCTCTTCTTCTTGCCTCCGGTAACCAGCACTGCATCGCCTCGTGGACTTAATGTTTTATTAGTATAGTACTCCCTCCGTTCCCAAATATAAGTCTTTCTAAAGATTCCAGCAAGTGACTACTACATATGGAGCAAAATGAGTGAATCTACACTCTAAACTATGTCTACATACATCTGTATGATGTATTCCATTTGAAATAGTATCTAAAAAGGCTTATATTTATGAACGGAGGGAGTATATGGCATTTTTATTCCAGTCATAACGTTTTCACGGTGAGGTGGGGCCGCAGCTGAGCAAACCACCCCGCCCACCGGGCGTCGGCCGAGTTTAGAATTAGAAGAGAGAAACGAGGGAGGAGAGCTAGCTGTAGCACGGACGCTGTTGTCAGATGGGACTCATGTTTATAGAATAGGAGTACTGAGCACTCGTGCCTCTTTTTTTTGAGGAAAAAATTAGTCGTATGTCTAGTACCACTAGTTGGGTGCGTGCGACCTATAGCTGTCATCACTTTAGGTCTCCTTTTCGAACCGCGGCTACGCTTCACAATACATATTATTTCACTCATTTATCCTCCTATATGTACTCCTAGGCTATTTCCATGTGCTCCCATTCGCCGACATGTGGGACATAGAGCATCTGGGTCGTATTGCATGCACGACTCGGAGCATATGCCGGGGTACTTTACATTTCAGACCTCACGAATTACATGCAAACCCCCCGCAGAAGAATAAATAAATGAATGAATTACTACATGAAACCGGATTATTTTCATGGAAACCTGAGCATGTTCATTAAATTTTTCACATAACATGTTTATAAAAAATGACCGGACCAAAACCAGTCTAAGGGTCTCTTTGATTTTTCCCGCAAAAAAAAGGGCCTCTTTGATTCGCAGGATACTGAAAACACAGTAATGGGGAAAGCATGATGGCGATGAACCGAGATGAGGAGAACTCTAACTCAGTTAGAGGTTAGAGTTAGATTCTAACCCTGAACTAACTCTAAACCAAAGGTGTATGGATGGCAGGGTTAGATTGACAATAAATGCTCTATCTCAATCATTTGACTACTTTGGACCCTATTTCCTGCCAGATTTGGAGGGTGCTTGGATACGTTTTAGTTCCATGACTAAAAGTAGTGGGACTAAAACTTGCTAGCCTCACCCATGCTTGGATCCAAATACTAAAGAGACTAAAATCAAGTTAATGAGCATTTATTATCCTCCAAACCCTCCAATCCAGAACACGCTTGTGTTAAAGGAGAGGAGTTAAATGAGGAGAGAGAGGACTAATCCACATTTTAGTAGGGGTACCCCTGACTAAATTTTTTTAGTCTCAAGACTAGTTTTAGCCCCTCTTTAGTCAGGGGTGCTTGGAACTTTAGCCTCTTAAAGAGACTATTTTTAGTCAGACTAAAATAAGTCCCTTGGATCCAAGCACCCTCTTGGTGTGGCCGGCTCTTCTGTGGCCTCCTCCCGCTCACAATTGACATAAACGAACCATCTATACAAATCAAGCATGCAAAACATGATAATTTTTACTTTGTCCATACAAATGAGATATCCCACTTAAACATACAAGTCGTCAATCAAGCTTCACAAAATAAAAAAACACTTCATGAAACAAAGAATGAGCTAACTCATCACGGAAGTCATTCACGATAGGGAGGGAGCCCGGAGCCCCTCACGCACCGAAGGAGGAGCTCGCCATTGTCGCTCTGGAGGAAGGCTCTGTAGATCCCAAGCCCCGGGAACCCCTCCAATGCCGGCCCTTGCGAGTTGAGGTTGACACCGGCATGGGTCGCAGGGCCGCTTGCCGCCGACTGGGAACTTAATCTTTGGGCCTCTAGAAATAATGCAAGCATGTAACTAAAATACCTACAAAGGTGAATTGAATCTTTGGGCCTCTAGAAATAATGCAAGCCTGATACTGAAATACCTAGAAAGGTGAACTGAATCTTTGGGCCTCTAGAAATAATGCAAGCCTGAAAGTGAAATACCTAGAAAGGTGAACTGAATCTTTGGGCCTATAGAAATAATGCAAGCCTGAAACTGAAATACCTAGAAAGGTGAACTGAATCTTTGGGCCTCTAGAAATAATGCAAGCCTGAAATTGAAATACCTAGAAAGGTGAACTGAATCTTTGGGCCTCTAGAAATAATGCAAGCCTGAAATTGAAATACCTAGATAGGTGACCTGAATCTTTGGGCCTCTAGAAAGATTTATTACCTCCTCAAGTAGCATCAAACAATTACATGCGTGCACCACAAATCTATACCAAGTTTGATCAGGATCTACTTTTCCAAATCAGAATTAGTGCTAGAGCAAGCAAGATCAATGATATGGCCGTGAGACAGAGAAGGAACGAACAAACTCACCCCTCTCGCGACCTCCCTGATAGATGCGCCGCCGCCGCACACGAAAGAGGGAGAAAAACGACTGGTGAAGGAGGAGCGGGGCGACCTTCAAGGCCGGAGGGAGAGGGCGGCCGGAGTAGGGCGGCGGAGGCCGGAAGGAGAGGGCGGCCGGAGGAGAGAGAGGGCGAGCGGCCCTATGGGGAACAGAGAGGAGTCGTGCGAGAGAGGGGAGCAATCTGGTGCGGGCAGGGGAGATTTTTTTAGTTCTCTTTTAGTGGGCCCAAGGATAACTAACCCAATTAGAACCTCTCCACCGGGCTAGTTTTTTTAGCTGGGTTAGAGCAAACTAGCTCAAACTAACCCCTCTTGTTTCGATAATTTGAGGCTATTTCAACCCAAACTAGCTCTAACTCAGGGATCCAAACAAAGAGGAGTGTTACTGTACATGCTATAGTGTGGACCGTAGCACATTGTTTTTTATGGCCATATCACCGCATTGTTTTCTACTGCTGGTTCACTGGGCTACCGTGGTTCGCACTGCTGGTTCACTGGGCTGCCGTGGTTCGCACTCCTCCGACCTGAGTAGTACTCCCTCCGTTCCTAAATATAAGTCTTCGTAGATATTTCACTATGGACCACATACGGATGTATATAGATGCATTTTATGTGTAGATTCACTCATTTTTCTCCGTATGTGGTCCATAGTGAAATCTCTCCAAAGAGTTATATTTAGGAACGAAGGGAGTAGTATAGTACTAGTATATACCGCATCATTCTTTGCTCCTTCTTACTACTCCGACATGTGGGAGAGCCAACATCCGGGTCGACGTGTCATGCACCAGATTAGAGCGCGGAAAGGAAGGGGGCATCACCCCGGTCGGAGCACCAGTAATTCATGACTATAGTGAGTGGTCATATCAAAAGTCTTTCCAGCAGTAATGCGCCGTCAAATCGCACAGCCCCACTTGCTCACCCTCCTCGCCTCTCTGTCAAACCGCCTACCCGAAAATTGCCGCGCGTACTACCCAGGGAAAGCCCCGCCCTCAACTTAACTACGCGAAAATAGTTCGAGCTTGTTCGTTCTATATAAATACAGTACTTATTGTATGTTTGTTCACCCATGGGGTTGTTCAATGATTGGAGGGGCGGGGAGCACAAGTAAACAATACTATAGTACTACTAGTAGTAAGTAGGAGTCGTACAGTAGTCACCTTAAATAGAGAGTTTCTTTTCTTTAATCCCACATACACAAATTGAAATGCTTGTTGTAGAGAGAAAAAAGATAATCACTCCACTATATATGGACGCAGGGGCCTGAGCGCTTGCTTTACTAGGGTTGCTCTCTTCATTCTCTCATCCTCTCCAAATATAAACAAGACAGCGGTAGCGACTCTCTGCTCACCACTGGTCACAGATCCGGCCGGTGTGTGTAGAGGACTAAAAGGTGCATCGTTCACGCGGTCATCGCCGCCGAGGGAGGAAACCCATAGCTGTCGGAGGGGTCCGATCCTCTACCCGTGCCGTTCTCTCCGACACAGCGCCGGCTCGGGAGGTCCTCCGACCCTTCTTCCTCCCTGCCGTATTGTCCGCAGATCCGACCTGCCGCCGCCGACATCCCGACGACCCTCAGGTATAAGTTCTTCGAAAGCAGTCTTGCTCTACTGCCCCAGCTCCCCACGTGTCTGCATGTGCATCTTTTTCTACTCCCATCAGCTCTTCCAAAGCCACCTAAATTTTTAGTATTATTAGAGGTAAAGCTACTTCATGCATTCGAATCTAGGGCTTTGTTCAAACAACAAAGAAAGGGGGGAAAGTTGTAGCATGAATCTAGGACTTGATTCAAAGAGGAAATAATATGGTGAAACTAGTAGAGACCGGATACCCAACCAGTCTCTTGGTTGAAAAGGGAAATAATGGGAAAACGCAGTACAAACTGGATAAGGAACAGATCTATTATTGGTTGAAAAAAGGATAGAAAGTGGCGGCTGGTGGACAAGTCAATAGAGTATGTCCAGGATTAGATTTGCTGCCATCACATAGTAAAAGGTCTCGAGGATTAGATTTGCTGCCCTCACATAGTAAAAGGTCTCAGGATTAGATTTGCTGCCCTCACATAGTAAAATGTCTCAGGATTAGATTTGCTGCCCTCACATAGTAAAAGGTCTCCAGGATTAGATTTGCTGCCCTCACATAGTAAAAGGTCTCCAGGATTAGATTTGCTGCCATCACATAGTAAAAGGTCTCCAGGATTAGATTTGCTGCCCTCACATAGTACAAGGTCTCCAAGATTAGGTTTGCTGCCCTCACATAGCATGAACAAACTCGACATCACCACTTTATGCCACCTTGTAGGTACATTGTGATGATGCGTCCACTATCGCATGTCCTTATACCAACCTTTTGTTGTTGTTAATGTAAGGGTGCATGTAAAATGAAGTGATCACACTGTTACCTTAGGGACATGTCTAACCAGTGTTATTGTTAATCTAATGCCTCCAGTGATAAGATGCAATTAAACTGTGTTACAAATGGCACTCCTGTTGTTTTCCCCCAGTATGATAAGTAAGTTGCTCCTTTACGCTGCTGAGTCCTGGTGTCCCCATGGTCCCATGCCCTTAAACCAACTCTTTAGCTGTTGTTGATTTACTGTGTCTGGTAAACAAGCAATGCCACCATTAAAGTAATCCCATATTTGAA
Organism: Aegilops umbellulata; assembly: GCA_032464435.1. Classification (NCBI taxonomy): domain Eukaryota; kingdom Viridiplantae; phylum Streptophyta; class Magnoliopsida; order Poales; family Poaceae; genus Aegilops; species Aegilops umbellulata. The sequence continues at coordinate 128,393,779 of CP136054.1, forward strand.
GAATCTCATTGTTGATCGTAATGCTTCTGGTAACATGAAGCATTGCTAACGTCTTAAAATTTCTACTGTCCTTGCATGATTGCCATGAACATAATTAAGATGCTTCTTTTCATTCTGTATATGTTTCATATATTCTTATTGACCAGCAACTGTTTACTTTCTATCTTTTTGTGCAGATAGGGATATCCATTTCACCTTGTTGCTATTGTGACCTTTTGGTGAACTGCACAAAACACTTTTTTTGGAATGAGTGTCTTGTGCAGTTCAACTAAAATGTCACGTGGCCAACATCTCTCAATTTTGGTGGAACTGCACAAAATGGTGATTGGAGTTTCCAAAATCTCCGTCAAGTTCTGTTGGTAATCTCGTGCAACATTTTATTAGCCTTTGCAAGATGGAGCCGTCGTTGTCACCACAATGGCACTTTATTTTAGTGGAACTGCACAAAAGGATAAGAAAATTATAGTTGCACCTTACATGAGCCGGACAGCCAACCTTAATGTTCCTCAATTTTAGTGCAACTACTAAAGAAGAACCTGCCAGCTCACAAGAGCAAGTACTTCTTGCTAGCTGAATGATGCAATCTTTGCTTCATTTCAGGTGAACTGCAGGAAAAAGGTGCATGAATTGAATCATGGAACTCCAGGCAGACCTCATCCAAGTAGAGCTGGAGGTTGAGTTCAAGGAGGCCGCTATTAAAGCAAAATCATGCTCTCCTGTCTCCTTGTTTGTGCTGTGCAAACAGGAATACTCAACTACAGATGTTGTGATGGTCAAGAGCATTCGCCAAGTTCTTCGTTTGTATGACATGGCTAGCCAAGATGGATTTAATCCCGGTATTCACTTTATCAAAAGTCTCTAATGGGTTGGTTCTGAATCTTGCAAGCTGGGAATCAATGAGATTTGTAGGCATCTTTGTTGTACTTATATTTGAATCTTATTTGTTGGTTCTGAATCTTGCAAGCTGGGAATCAATGAGATGTGTAGGCATCTTTGTTGTACTTATTATTTGGATCTTATTTGTTGGTTCTAAATCTTGCAAGCTGGGAATCAATGAGATGTGTAGGCATCTTTGTTGTACTTATTATTTGGATCTTATTTGTTGGTTCTGAATCTTGCAAGCTAGGAAACACGACATGATGATGCAGAGGACAACAACCATAACAAACAGTTCAAACTTGGTAGTATTATCTTTGTGAAAGTGCGACAAATGTGTTGATCGTGTGCGTCCTGAGAATAATAATTCTAATTGTTGTGCATGTTGATCCTGTGGCACTGATAGAACGAGCGAATGCATTGCTTGTTTTAAGTATAAATTTCTATTAAAGCTAATTAAATTTAAGTAAAGTGACCACTAACTCCTGTTATTACAGTACCAATACAGACCCGCTCGTGAACCGACGTGTGGTCGAGGGTGCATCTTCTGCCGGGCGTGCAACGGACGAGGGAGGGGTAGTAACTGTTGTCGCCTGTACACACTCAGCTTACTATTGAATCCAGTTCCCCAAGCGCTGAAAAACGAACTGATTCCGCCACCTACACACTCGTTCACTCAAAGAGACTCCAATGGCAATCTGAGGGGTGAGCCTGCTGGATATGGACTTCAGCAAGGAGTTCCCCTTTGAGTTCGCCGTTCGGTCCTATGGCTGCACCAACTTGAATGTGATGTACACCAACGATACGGACTCGGTGAAGCTCTGCCTTGCCTCAGTCATATGGATGCACCAGGTTCTGGAGCATTCGCCCGCTTCATCGGCAACGCCGGCTGCACCTTCGCTACGATGGAGAGAAGGAAGAGCGCGATGATTTGGCTATCTGGTGCAACAAGCTTGTCGACATCCAGAAGCAATACAAGATCATCAGCAACGGGCAGGAGAAGGACTCCGTGGTTGACCTCGTTGAGACCATCATCGACCCCTGATACGCCAACATGAAAGAAGACGACCTCAACACATGGGAGGTACCTCTGAATCTAGCCTACATAACCTACGCGGCCAAGGACGCATACGCATGCTACGACATGTACAGGCAGATCTTGGACATGAGGGCTGATACATCTCCAACGTATCTATAATTTTTGATTGCTCCATGCTATATTATCTACTGTTTTGGACTATATTGGGCTTTATTTTCCACTTTTATATTATTTTGGGACTAACCTATTAACCGGAGGCCCAATCCAGAATTGCTGTTTTTTGCCTATTTCAGTGTTTCGAAGAAACGGAATATCAAACGGAGTCCAAACAGAAAAATCCTTTTTGGAACGTGATTTTCTTCCCGAATAAGATCCAGGAGACTTGGACCCTACGCCAAGGAAGCTCCGAGGAGGGCATGAGGTAGGGGGCGCGCCCCCCACCCTCGTGGGCCCACCGAAGCTCCACCGACATACTTCTTCCTCCTATATATACCCACGTACCCCCAAACGATCAGAACAGGAGCCAAAAACCTAGTTCCACCGCCGCAACTTTCTGTATCCACGAGATCCCCATCTTGGGGCCTGTTCCAGAGCTCCGCCGGAGAGGGCCGTCATCACGGAGGGCTTCTACATCATCATTGCCTCTCCGATGAAGTGTGAGTAGTTTACTTCAGACCTTCGGGTCCATAGTTATTAGCTAGATGGCTTATTCTCTCTTTTTGGATCTCAATACAATGTTCTTCCCCTCTCTTGTGGAGATCTATTTGATGTAATCTTCTTCTTTTGCGGTGTGTTTGTTGAGACCAATGAATTGTGGGTTTATGATCAAGTCTATCTATGAATAATATTTGAATCTTCTCTGAATTCTTTTATGTATGATTGGTTATCTTTGCAAGTCTCTTCGAATTATCCGTTTGGTTTGGCCAACTAGATTGGTAGTTCTTGCCATGGGAGAAGTGCTTAGCTTTGGGTTCGATCTTGCGGTGTCCTTTCCCAGTGATAGAAGGGGCAGCAAGGCACGTATTGTATCATTGCCATCGAGGATAACAAGATGGGGTTTATTTCATATTGCATGAATTTATCTCTCTACATCATGTCATCTTGCTTAAAGCGTTACTCTGTTTTTAACTTAATACTCTAGATGCATGCTGGATAGCGGTCGATGAGTGGAGTAATAGTAGTAGATGAAGAATCATTTCGATCTACTTGTCACGGACGTGATGCCTATATACATGATCATGCCTAGATATTCTCATAACTATGCTCAATTCTGTCAATTGCTCAACAGTAATTTGTTCACCCACCTTAGAAAACTTATGCTCTCGAGAGAAGCCACTAGTGAAACCTATGGCCCCCGGGTCTATTCTCACCATATCAATCTCCATCACTTTAATCTTGCGTTATTTTTACTTGGCCTTTTACTTTTCACTTTGCATCTTTATATAAAAAATACCAAAAATATTATCTCTATTAGATCTCACTCTCGTAAGAGACCGTGAAGGGATTGACAACCCCTAATCGCGTTGGTTGCGAGTTGCTATCGATTTGTGCAGGTACGAGGGACTTGAGCGTGGCCTCCTACTGGATTGATACCTTGGTTCTCAAAAACTGAGGGAAATACTTACGCTACTCTGCTGCATCATCCTCTCCTCTTCGGGGAAAACCAATGCAAGCTCAAGAGGTAGCAAGAAGAATTTCTGGTGCCGTTGCCGAGGAGGCTTACGCAAGGTCAAGTCAAGATTTGGACTCCCGACAACGAGCCATTTATGGCGCCGTTGCCGGGGAGTCTACGCAAAAAATCAACATACCAAGTACCCATCACAATCCCTATCTCTCGCATTACATTAGTTGTCATTTTCCTCTCGTTTTCCTCTCCCCCACTTCACCCTTGCCGTTTTATTCACCCTCTCTTTCTCCTTCTCCTTCTCCTTCTCCATTTGCCTTTTTCTCGCTTGCCTTTTGTTTGCCCGTGTGTTGGATTGCTTGTTTGTCGCGATGGCTCAAGATACTACCAAATTGTGTGACTTCACCAATACCAACAATAATGATTTCCTTAGCACTCCGATTGCTCCTCTTGCCAATACTGAATCTTGTGAAATCAATACTGCTTTGTTGAATCTTGTTATGAAAGATCAATTCGCCGGCCTCCTAGTGAAGATGCCGCTACTCATCTGAATAGCTTCGTTGATTTATGTGATATGCAAAAGAAAAAAGATGTCGATAATGATGTCGTTAAATTGAAGCTATTTCCTTTTTCGCTTAGAGATCGTGCTAAAGCTTGGTTTTCGTCTTTGCCTAAAAATAGTATTGATTCTTGGAACAAGTGCAAAGATGCTTTTATCTCTAAGTATTTTCCTTCCGCTAAGATCATCTCTCTTAGAAACGATATTATAAATTTTAAGCAACTTGATCACGAACATGCTACACAAGCTTGGGAGAGAATGAAATTAATGATACGTAATTGCCCTACTCATGGTTTAAATTTGTGGATGATTATACAAAAATTTTAAGCCGGATTGAATTTTGCTTCTAGAAATCTTTTAGATTCGGCCACGGGAGGCACTTTTATGGAAATCACTTTAGGAGATGCTACTAAACTCCTAGATAATATTACGGTTAATTATTCTCAGTGGCATACTGAAAGATCTTCTACTTAAAAAGTGCATGCGATAGAAGAAATCAATGTTTTGAGTGGAAAGATGGATGAACTTATGAAATTATTTGCTACTAAGAGTGTTTCTTCTGATCCTAATGATATGCCTTTGTCTACTTTGATTGAGAATAACAATGAATCTATGGATGTTAATTTTGTTGGTAGGAATAATTTTGGTAACAACGCATATAGAGGGAATTTTAATCCTAGGCCATATCCTAGTAATCCTTCTAATAATTATGGAAATTCCTACAACAACTCTTATGGAAATTATAATAAGATGCCCACTGAATTTGAGAATAGTGTTAAAGAGTTTCTGAATTCACAAAAGAATTTTAATGCTTTTCTTGAAGAGAAATTGCTTAAAGTTGATGATTTGACTAGGAACGTTGATAGAATTTCTCTTGAGGTTGATTCTTTAAAGCTTAGATCTATTCCTCCTAAGCATGATATCAATGAGTCTCTCAAGGCTATGAGAATTTCCATTGATGAGTGCAAGGAAAGAACCGCTAGGATGCATGCTTCAAAAGATGCCTTTATTAAAGGTGTTCTTCCAATACCTATGAAAATCAAGATGAAGATCTAAAAGTTATTGATGTGTCCCCTATAAAATCTTTGTTTTGCAATATGAATCTTGATGAAACTGAATATGATCCTCCTTTACCTTGAAGGCGTTCCAAAAATTCGGAGTATTTAGATCTTTATGATGAAATTGATGAAAGTGGGATTGAAAGAAATAAAAATTTAGATGTTGCTAAACCCACTATATTGTATTTCAAGGAATTTAATTACGAAAGTTGCTCCTTGAATGATTGTATTTCCTTGTTGCAATCCGTGCTAAATTCTCCACATGCTTATAGTCAAAAGAAAGCCTTGACCGAACATATTGTTGATGCCTTGATTCAATCTTATGGAGAAAAACTTGAGTTGAAAGTTTCTATCCATAGAAAACTCTATGATGAGTGGGAGCCAACCATTAAAATTAAAATTAAAGATCATGAGTTTTATGCTTTGTGTGATTTGGGTGCTAGTGTCTCCACTATCCCCAAGACTTTGTGTGATTTGCTAGATTTCCGTGATCTTGAAAATTGCTCTTTAAACTTGCATCTCGCGGATTCTACTATTAAGAAACCTATGGGAAGGATTAATGATGTTCTTATTGTTGCAAATAGGAATTATGTGCCCGTAGATTTCATTGTTCTTGATATAGATTGTAATCCTTCTTGCCCTATTATTCTTGGTAGACCTTTCCTTAGAACGGTTGGTGCGATTATTGATATGAAGGAAGGGAATATTAGATTCCAATTTCCATTAAAAAAGGGCATGGAACACTTTCCAAGAAAGTAAATAAAATTTCCATATGAAACCATCATGAGAGCCACTTATGGATTGCCTTCCAAAGATGGCAATACCTAGATCTATCCTCGCTTTTATGCCTAGCTAGGGGCGTTAAACGATATCGCTTGTTGGAAGGCAACCCAATTTTATTTTTAGTTTTTTGTGTGTTTTTATTCTGTTAGGAAATAAATAACCCATCTACCTTCTGTTTGGATGTGGTTTTATGTTTCAATTAGTGTTTGTGCCAAGCTAGACCTATTGGATCTTCTTGGATGATAGTCATTTGATCTTGCTGTAATTTCCAGAAACTTTGCGTTCAGTGCCCGAATTATTAAAAATCATCAGAACGTGATAAAATACTGATTCCAATTTCTGAAGATAAATAAACAAATTTTCTAGGTCTTCTAATTTTGGTAGATATTTTGGAGTTCCAGAAGTGTGCGTTAGTTATAGATTACTACAGATTGTTCTGTTTTTGACAGATTCTGTTTTTCGTGTGTTGTTTGCTTATTTTGATGAATCTATTGTTAGTAAAATAGTTTATAATCCATAGAGAAGTTGGAATACAGTAGGTTTAACACCAAAATAAATAAAGAGTGAGTTCATTACAGTACCTTGAAGTGGTTTTATGTTTTCTTTCTCTAACGGAGCTCACGAGATTTCTATTGAGTTTTGTGTTGTGAAGTTTTCAAGTTTTGGGTGAATTCTTTTGATGGATTATGGAACAAGGAGTGGAAAGAGCCTAAGCTTGGGGATGCCCATGGAACCCCCAAGATAATCCAAGGACACCAAAAAGTCAAAGCTTGGGGATGCCCCGGAAGGCATCCCCTCTTTCGTCCACTTCCATCGGTAATTTACTTGGAGCTATATTTTTATTCACCAAGATGATATGTGTTTTGCTTGGAGCGTCTTGTATTATTTATGTCTTTGTTTGTTAGTGTGCCACAATCATCCCTGCTGTACACACCTTTTGAGAGAGTCATCTATGAATTAAAATTTGTTAGAATACTCTTTGTGCTTCACTTATATCTTTTGAGCTATGTAGTTTTGCTCTTTGTGCTTCACTTAGATCTTTTAGAGCATGGTGGTGGTTTGTTTTAAAGAAACTATTGATCTCTCATGCTTCACTTAAATTACTTTGAGAGTCGTAATAGCATGGTAAATTGCTTAATATTAATATGCTTGATATTCATGATTTGTGGAATTCTCTTTTGAGTGCGTTGAATACTAAGAAAAGATTGAAGCATGATAATTGTTTTGAGATATGGAGGTGATAATATTAGAGTCATGCTAGTGGAAGTAGTTGTGAATTTAAAGAATACTTGCGTTGAAGTTTGTGATTCCTGTAGCATGCACGTATGGTGAACCGTTATGTAACGAAGTCGGAGCATGAAGTGTTTATTGATTGTCCTCCTTATGAGTGGCGGTCGGGGACGAGCGATGGTCTTTTCCTACCAATCTATCCCCCTATAAGCATGCGCGTAATACTTTGCTTTGATAACTTCTAAATTTTTGCAACAAGTATATGAGGTCTTTATGACTAATGTTGAGTCCATGGATTATATGCATTTTTTCCATCCTTCCACCATTGCTAGCCACTCTTATACCGCGCACTTTTCGCCGGTATCATACACCCACCATATATCTTCCTCAAAACAGCCACCATGCCTACCTATCATGGCATTTCCATAGCCATTCCAAGATATATTGCCATGCAACTTTCCACCGTTCCGTTTATTATGACACGCTCCATCATTGTCATATTGCTAGCATGATCATGTAGTTGACATCGTATTTGTGGCAAAGCCACCATTCATAATTCTTTCATACATGTCACTCTTGATTCATTGCATATCCCGGTACCCCGCCGAAGGCATTCATATAGAGTCATATCTTGTTCTAAGTATCGAGTTGTAATTGTTGAGTTGTAAGAAAACTAAAAGTGTGATGATCATCATTTTTAGAGCATTGTCCCAAGTGAGGAAAGAATGATGGAGACCATGATTCCCCCACAAGTCGGGATGAGACTCCGGACGAAAAATAAAAAAAATAAAAAAAGAGGCCATAAAAAAAAGAAAAGGCCCAAAAAAACGAGAGAAAAAGAGAGAAGGGACAATGTTACTATCCTTTTACCACACTTGTGCTTCAAAGTAGCACCATGATCTTCATGATAGAGAGTCTCCTATGTTGTCACTTTCATATACTAGTGGGAATTTTTCATTATAGAACTTGGCTTGTATATTCCAATGATGGGCTTCCTCAAAATGCCCTAGGTCTTCGTGAGCAAGCGAGTTGGATGCACACCCACTTAGTTTCTTTTTTTTTTGAGATTTCATATACTTATAGCTCTAGTGCATCTGTTGCATGGCAATCCCTACTCACTCACATTGATATCTATTAATGGGCATCTCCATAGCCCGTTGATACGCCTAGTTGATGTGAGACTATCTTCCCCTCTTTTTGTCTTCTCCACAACCACCGTTCTATTCTACATATAATGCTATATCCATGGCTCACGCTCATGTATTGCGTGAAGGTTGAAAAAGTTTTGAAAATGTTAAAGTATGAAACAATTGCTTGGCTTGTCATCGGGGTTGTGCATGATTTAAATACTTTGTGTGGTAAAGATGGAGCATAGCTAGACTATATGAATTTGGAGGGATAACTTTCTTTGGCCATGTTATTTTGAGAAGACATAATTGCTTTATTAGTATGCTTTAAGTATTATTATTCTTATGTCAATATGAACTTTTGTCTTGAATCTTTCGAATCTGAATATTCATACCACAATTAAGAAATTTTGCATTGAAATTATGCCAAGTAGCACTCCACATAAAAAATTCTCTGTTTATCATTTACCTACTCGAGGCGAGCAGGAATTAAGCTTGGGCATGCCTGATACGTCTCCAACGTATCTATAATTTTTGATTGCTCGATGCTATATTATCTACTGTTTTGGACTATATTGGGCTTTATTTTCCACTTTTATATTATTTTTGGGACTAACCTATTAACCGAAGGCCCAGCCCAGAATTGCTGTTTTTTTGCCTATTTCAGTGTTTCGAAGAAACGGAATATCAAACGAAGTCCAAACAGAAAAATCCTTTTTGGAACGTGATTTTCTTCCCGAATAAGATCCAGGAGACTTGGACCCTACGCCAAGGAAGCTCCGAGGAGGGCACGAGGTAGGGGGGCGCGCCCTACACCCCCAGGCGCGCCCCCACCCTCGTGGGCCCACCGAAGCTCCACCGACGTACTTGTTCCTCCTATATATACCCACGTACCCCCAAACGATCAGAACAGGAGCCAAAAACCTAATTCCACCGCCGCAACTTTCTGTATCCACGAGATCCCATCTTGGGGCCTGTTTCGGAGCTCCGCCGAAGAGGGCCGTCATCACGGAGGGCTTCTACATCATCATTGCCTCTCCGATGAAGTGTGAGTAGTTTACTTCAGACCTTCGGGTCCATAGTTATTAGCTAGATGGCTTCTTCTCTCTTTTTGGAACTCAATACAATGTTCTCCCCCTCTCTTGTGGAGATCTATTTGATGTAATCTTCTTCTTTTGCGGTGTGTTTGTTGAGACCGATGAATTGTGGGTTTATGATCAAGTCTATCTATGAATAATATTTGAATCTTCTCTGAATTCTTTTATGTATGATTGGTTATCTTTGCAAGTCTCTGCGAATTATCTGTTTTGTTTGGCCAACTAGATTGGTAGTTCTTGCCATGGGAGAAGTGCTTAGCTTTGGGTTCGATCTTGCGGTGTCCTTTCCCAGTGACAGAAGGGGCAACAAGGCATGTATTATATCGTTGCCATCGAGGATAACAAGATGGGGTTTATTTCATATTGCATGAATTTATCTCTCTACATCATGTCATATTGCTTAAAGCGTTACTCTGTTTTTAACTTAATACTCTAGATGCATGCTGGATAGCGGTCGATGAGTGGAGTAATAGTAGTAGATGCAGAATCGTTTCGATCTACTTGTCACGGACGTGATGCCTATATACATGATCATGCCTAGATATTCTCATAACTATGCTCAATTCTGTCAATTGCTCAACAGTAATTTGTTCACCCACCGTAGAAAACTTATGCTCTCGACAGAAGCCACTAGTGAAACCTATGGCCCCCGGGTCTATTCTCACCATATCAATCTCCATCACTTTAATCTTGCTTTGTTTTTACTTTGCCTTTTACTTTTCACTTTGCATCTTTATATCAAAAATACCAAAAATATTATCTCTATTAGATCTCACTCTCGTAAGAGACCGTGAAGGGATTGACAACCCCTAATCGCGTTGGTTGCGAGTTGCTATCGATTTGTGCAGGTACAAGGGACTTGAGCGTGGCCTCCTACTGGGTTGATACCTTGGTTCTCAAAAACTAAGGGAAATACTTACGCTACTCTGCTGCATTATCCTCTCCTCTTCGGGGAAAACCAACGCAAGCTCAATAGGTAGCAACGGCGTGTCTGCTTTCCATAACCGACGAGTACACGGACAACCGCAGCGTCATGATCAAGCGTGCCAGGAAGGTCTAGATGTTGTACTTTATCTTTTTATAAGCACCTTTATCATCTGAGTGTTTCATGCATTAGCCTATGTGTCGTAATTATCTGTTTTGTTCGAAATATTTCTTTTAAGAACCCATTAACCTGATTGATTTTTTTAGTGGCTATTTGCTTATGTATGTGAACTAGTTCACTTGTCCGTTAAAAAAAACTAGTTCACTCGGCTGCCGTGCTTTGAATCTCCTTCCTCCCAACATATTCCCCTCCTCAGGTGGACCCAGCAGGTCTCTGAATTTTCCCACTTTTTTTTTCCGATGTAAACTGAGTTTTCTCCCAGTACTTTCCCCTAGAACCAACTCAAATGTCTCACGTCTAGCTAAAAAATAACAATACCCCACGTACTATTAACTCATAAAATTAAAATGATATTTTATTTCGTAAGTAGAAAGTTCTTACAAAATAATAATAATAATTGTTTATATATAACTTGGCAAGTTAACTCCTAGTGATTGCGTACATAAGCTTGCAAAGATTTTACTGACGTGCAATCATGTGTTTATGTTTTTATAACATTTCTGCGTCTAGCCCAACATGATATTTTCACCCAGCCCAGCAAGTCCGTGGATTTCGAAAAAAATGCAAATAGGATTTAAACGGGCTGCATAGATGCTACATCATTGTTTCACCCAGCCCACCAAATGGACTAAAAAAATGGACTGGCTGACATATGGGCCAGTAGGTCGAAGCCTAAGAAGGTGTTGGATTTACATCCAACAGCCGGCATTCTTCTTCAATCTCTAGTCTTCTTCCCCCAGTGCTACCAGAACCGCCTACTCCAGCCTTCGGCATCCAGCGGTGTTGTTTTGCGCTCCTCAGCGAAACGCTACCCCGCCGACGGCCAGGCCATCCCTCCACTCCGCACCTCCTGTTATTCTCTGCCGAGTGTAGGCCCACCCCGCACCCGAACCAGTCAAGTTTCCCACTCCTCTCCGTATGCGACTCCACTGCCGCATCTTCCCCATCTCCGGGTCGTTCCAGTCTAGGGCCTCGCCGTCGTCCACTGCCTCGGTGCGCTCGGCGCGGCGTGGTCAACATACGAGAGTCATTGGAAGAGGACTGTACGTGGAGAGCCTGACGGCTGGGACCCACGAGGTCCATGGTCGCACGCAAGGAAAGTTCCTCCTTATTACGCACTGTACGTGCACTGTACGTGGGAAGGGCTTCTGTATTTCGTGAAAAAAACGTTTCCCCCGCTGACAGGTCGGACCCACCAGCTATATCTTCGCACGCAAGGAAGTGCCTCCTTATTACGCACCAAAAAATGAATACCCCCTGCTAGCTGGGACCCACCATAGTGGGTGGCTGACTTGTGGGCCTACTAAGTTGACGAGGACGGAGGGGTTTGTCAACTTAGTCAATATGAACGATTCTAGCTCCAGAGATCGTACGATGTCCATCCAACGGCCATAGTGCTTCTTCAACCTCTGGTCTTCTTGCTCCAGCCGCCCAAAGCAGCGCCGGTCGTGCCGCGTGCTCCTGCCTCTCGTGGCCGGCTGTGATGCCGGAGGCCTCACCGCCCCCTACTACTCCCACCGCTGGCCCAGGCTATCCCTCTACTCACCCACACCCCCTGTTATTCTGCGGCGACGGCAGCCTCACACCGCAGCCGAACCAGTGAACCCTCGTACTCCTCTCCGCGTGGGCATCCACTGTCGCGTCTTCCCCGGCTCCGCATCGTCCCCTTCCTAGGCCTCGCCGTCGTCCACCGCCTTGGTGCTCTCGGCGCGGCGTGGTCAATGTGGTCAACGACCGACTTCCATCGGAAGAGTACTGTACGTGGAGAGGCTGACAGCTGGGTCCATGGCCATAGCCTAGTTTTTTTATGATTTGTCAAGTAAGTCGCTTTGTCAGGCCTGTTGGGCTGCAAATCTTTCAAGATGAGGAGAGCTTCATTCGGCTGGCCGAGAAAATGGCCTATCAGTAATGAGAAATGGGTTGTACATATTTAAAACACATCAAACCGACAATTAGTTTCAAATATATTTTTTTCATTTCGAGATTTTAAATTATATTAATTTTTATGCATGGATAATTTGTAGGATTTTATATTGATATACATTTATTTTTAAAATCAGTTTGAATGTGAGTCGAAATTTCGGGATTAAAAACAGTTCGGACCGCACCAAAATATGCAAAATTTCATATAATTTTTTAACCGTGGCCACAATATGGGTTGTAATGCTAACAAAAGAATATGGGCTCCAAAAAAACCTTCAGAATTAGAAAATGGGCTGTAAATTATTAGAAATAATGGCAGATGGGTTGTATGTTGTTTTCCACAGATTTGAGGCTTTCCTAAAAAAAGGTTGACGCACAAGCAGTGATTGTTGGATGTCCATCGAACGGCCGTCGTGCTTTTACAATCTCTGCTCTTCCTGCTCCAGCCGCTCAAACAAGCGCCGGGGGGACTACCTGCTCCCTCCTTCCCACGGCCGGCTGTGCTGCCGCGCAGGCCTCACCGCCCCACCGTACTGCCATCGCTGGCCTAGTCGTCCCTCTACTCACCCACACCTGTTGTTATTCTCCGGCGACGGCAGACGAACCAGTAAACCCTCGTACAGTCGTACTCCCCTCCGCATGGGAAACAACTGCCGAGTCTTCCCTGCCTCCGTGTCGTTCCCTTCCTAGGCCTCGCCATCGTCCACCGCCCTGGTGCTCTCGGTGCGGCCTGGTCAACGTGGTCAACGACCGACATGCATCTGAAGTGGACTGTACGTGGAGAGGCCGATAGCTGGGTCCACAGCCACACGCAAGGAAATGCCTCCTTATTACGCGCAAAATAATGATTCCTCCACCTGACATCAGGGACCCACCGAAAGGGCCTCTGTATTTCGTGCAAAAAATGTTACCGCCGCTTACAGCTCGGACCCACCAGCTATATCTTCGCACGCAAGGAAGTGCCTCCTTATTACGCACAAAAAAAAAGAATACCCCCACTGTTAGCTGTAACCCAGTATAGTGGCAGGCTGACTTGTGGACCTACTAAGTTGACGGGGACGGACGGCTTTGTCAACTTAGTCAATATGCATGATTCTAGCTCTGGTGACCGTACGATGTCCATCCAACGGCCGTAGTGCTTCTTCAACCTCTGGTCTTCTTGCTCCAGCCGCCCAAACCAGCGCCGGTCGTGCCTCGTGCTCCTGCCTCCCGTGGCCGGCTGCGATGCGGCGGAGGCCTCACCGCCCCCTACTACTCCCAGCGCTGGCCAGGCCATCCCTCTACTCACCCACACCACCTGTTATTCTGCGGCGATGGCCGCCTCACATCGCAACGAACCAGTGAACCCTCGTACTCCTCTACGCGTGGGCATCCACTGTCGCGTCTTCCCCGGCTCCGCGCCGTCCCCTTCCTAGGCCTCGCCGTCGTCCACCGCCCTGGTGCTCTCGGCGCGGCGTGTTCAACGTGGTCAAGGAACGGCTTCCATCGGACGTTGACTGTACATGGAGAGGCTGATAGCTGGTTTCACGGCCGCAACAAGGAAGTGCCTCCTTATTACGTGCAAAATAATTATTCCTCCACCTGACAGCATGGACCTACCGGACGGGCCACCGTATTTCGCGAAAAAAAACGTTTGCCCCTGACTGCTTGGACCCACCAGCTACATCTTCGCACGCAAGGAAGTGCGTCCGGGCAAAAAAGCGATTCGCCCCCCTAACCGTTGGGACCCACCAGCTACATCTTCAGAGGCAAGGAAGTGCCTGAGAGTCAGGACCCACCTGGTCGAAGCGTACGTAGCGTTGTCATTCTGGTCGCGAACGTGTACATACATATATACTGGTGGATGTAGAGGCGCGCACGTGTCGTAGTAGAGGCGCGCACGTAGCATGTACACGTACATACAACGGCCAGGGTGCAAGAAAGAAAATACGGCCACGTATGTGTACATACGGGCGGGGTCTCGAACGCCTACTCGCGCATACGTACGGCGAGGGCTCATTGACATGGCTGTGTCGGAACGGAGAAACAGCATCGTCGTCATGTTCATGGGGGGCAACGGAATGCATCGTGTTCATGGGAAGGCAACAGAATGCGTCGTGTTCATCGGGAGGCAACGGAACGCGTGGGACCCAACCGGCTGGGTCGGAACAGAATGCGTGGTCGTGTTCATCGGGAGGGCTTGGACGGAACAGGCGATGGAAACGAGGCCTGGCGTACCGCAGAATTGAGGAACCGGACCTCCTACGGTCAAAACGGGGGTCCTGTTGATCGGGAGAGGTGTGGCGTACCGCAAAACAGACGAAATGGACCTCCTACGGTCGAAACGGGGGTCCTGTTGATCGGGAGGGGTGTGGCGTACCGCAAAACGGAGGAAACGGACTTGTGTTAGAGCGCTACGGTCGAACGGAGGTCCTGTTCATCAGGAGGGGTGTGGCGTACCGCAAAACGGGACTCCACGGGATACTGTCCATCTCCACCGTCGACCTCCTCTAGCCTCCATGGGCTACCGTCGACCTCCTCCTGCCTCCACGGGCTCCTGTTCATCCAGCCTCCAACGCGCGCTACTCCACCGGCTACTGTTCAACCACCCCTCCACCGTCTACTGTTCATCCAGCCCTCCACACCACGGGGTCCTATTCAAGCACCCCTCCACCGTCTATTGTTCATCCAGCCCTCCACACCACGGGGTCCTGTTCAACCACCCCTCCACGGGCACCCCTCCACCGTCTACTGTTCATCCAGCCCTCCACCACACCACTGGGTCCTGTTCATCCAGAGGCAACGCCACCGCTCACTGTTCATCCAACCCCCCCCCCCCCCCCCGCGCAACGCTCACTGTTCATCCCAGAGGCAGCATCGATCGGCTTCACTTAGCAGCAGTAGCGAAGGAATCGCTCGATCGGGTTCAGTTAACAGCCATCGATCGATCGCTCGGGTTCAGTAACGCGTAGCCTGGAGTGCAATCGCTCGGGTTCAGTTAGAGCCCAACGCCTCACTAGGGTTCAGTTAGAGCCAATGCCTCGCACACACGCGCGTACGTGTATGAGAGAAACGCGCATCGCTCGGCCCCCGACCTCCCACCGTAACCGGGAACTCAACGAAATTTTCCTCCCCCTCGCTTCTACACGGTTTTTTCCGTCATGGACGGCCCAAAGAATGTCATGCAGCTGCGTCTCCGGCCTGCCCAGGATAAAAAGCCCATTTTCTGTCATGATTTTTAGTCATAGAAGTAGGATCCCACCACATCTATGATGATACCGGGTTTTGTCACAATTATCGTCATAGAAGTGTCATATGTATGACAGAAAAAAAATCCGTTCGGCCCAAAATGTCACGGATGTGTCCTTTTTTTGTAGTGTTAGATCCCTCCCGGCGGTAGGTTTCCCTCCCCGGCGTTGACGTATGACATGACAAAAGGAGATCGCCGCCTTGCCATCGCCCACAAGGAAACGCTACTGAGAACCCCAAGGATTTTCCATATAAAGGTGACAAATATTTCCTCCTCCTTCAATACACAAGCCCATCTAGATTGCTATGGTTCACTCGTGTTGCTAGTTTTATCCTCATATATTCATGAATTCCTTGTTTAATTCAATACAAAAATAAATTTAGGGTTTTTATCAGGTTGTTTGGTGCGTGTGTTATAGATGCGATAGCATCTTGTTTTTTTAATTGTGTTATAGACCTAAACCCGACTTTCCTCTCCATCAGATGGTGCGGATGAGTTTTCTTTTTAACTGCTCATTTAGAAAGTAGTCACACCCGTCTCCGCACAGCCCCTCCCGCTGCCCCCACCACCACCACATCGTATCTGCCAACGCCCAAATCCACCCCCTCCTAGGCATCCCACCTCTGATGAAGCTTCCAATCGCCCAGAGCCGCCCCAAATGGCTGGATCCCACCCTCCTAGAAAACCGCCATTGATTTGTATGGCGGATCCATGATGTGGCACACAGTCGAGCCATCGCCGACGACCCCATCGTGCTCCTTCGATGCCGACTTGCCGATGCCGCCGCCGCCGAATAAGAAGAACCATGGCATGCGGCAACGGTCATGGGGGATGTGGGTATCGTAAATCAGAGACACTAACACAAGCGTCCGGTATTGGCTGGGCTCCCACCAATCGGCGGAGCTCACGGCGAAGGCATACGACATCAAGGCAGTGGCATTGTACGACTGCAAAGCGAAGCTAAACTTCCCAATCGGCACAACCAACGTGTCGTCGCCCGTTGAAATCGACCATCGAGTTGTATCCAGACGCTAGGTACGGGAGAACGGGGAGGCGTTCGAGTAGCTCGAGGTGGCGCGCGCAGACGAAGAGTACATGGCGGACATCCGGTAGATGCATCTGGAGATCGTCGCCGAGGAGCGTCGGGTACTTGAGCTGTGCTAGAAGGGGGTTCACGATGCCGACGAAGCCAGTCTGTCTAGGAGAAGGGGGTTTGAGGTTGTTCATTGTAAGGAAAAATAAACTTTATACAAACTTGAGATGGTAACACAATAAAAAAGACAAAATTCTCAATAAAGGTTGCTATCATAATGGGCAACATAAAGTGACATTCCTTGGCATTAAGAGCTTTCACATCCAACAATTAAAAGCACATGACGACCTCTGCTTCCCTCTGCGAAGGGCCTATCTTTCAAAGTTTAATTTTTTACTTTTATGCAAGAGTCAAAAATATGTATTATTATTCCAACCTCAGTTATCCTCCACTTGACAAGCATCATATGGTGAGGAAAGATCCAGGAATATGTATCCAGTTGAATATATGCAATCATGAGTTATTATCGTTGACATTATCCCTGAGATAAATAAGTTGGGAGGTGAGACATTAAATCCCCATCTTCCTTTATGTCTGATTGAAACGGTTTGTTCTAAAAATATGTTGTGAGTGCCAGCAATCATAGAAGACTATATGATAATCGAGTATGTGAAGTTTGTTAAACCAAAAGCTCTTACATAGACCCTTCCTGGAAATATGATGAATTGCAATTGCTTTAATGACGGAGAATACAGTTTGTTAGTTTCCTAGAAAGTTTATTGTTTATACTTTAGCTTGTGAATGAATTGTTACTTGTTCATGAGAAGTTATATGATTGATAGTTGTTGTTATAATAATGATCATGATGCTACTATGTTCGTATTTTTGTTTTTTTACACCTCTCTCTATAAACCTGTGGTGAAGCTTATCGAGCTCGGTATTCGCTTGAGGGCAAGTGAAGTCTAAGCTTGGGGGACTTGATACGTCAATTTTGCATCATGTTTTCCTACTAGTATTTCAACTATTTTAAAGTTACATTTTACTTTTTGATGTAATTCTAATGTCTTTTCTCTCTTAAATTGCAAGTTCTATCACAAGAGGGAGATTGCTGGCAGCTAGAATTCTGGACCTAAAAAGAGCTACAACAAAGATAGCTATTCTCCGGAGCTCCAAATGACCTGAAAATTTACGGAGATCTATTTTGGAGTATATAGAAAATACTGGAAGGAACATGCGCCTGGTGAGCTGGTTGGTCCCACAAAGGGCCTTTGTGGCCCATCTCCTACTATATGAAGCCATTTGCGTAAAAAAAACCAAGAGAAGTCTTTCGGTATGAAGTGCCGCCGTCTTGAGGCGGAATCTGGGCAGGACCACTTTTGCTCTCTCGAGGAGCGATTCTGCCAGGGAAACTCCCCCCAGGAAGGATAAATCGAAGCCATCGTCGTCACCAACGACCCTCTCATTGTGGGAGGACTCATCTTCATCAACATTTTCACCAGCACCATCTCATCTCCAAACCCTAGTTCATCTCTTGTATTCAATCTTTGTCTTAAAACCTCATATTGGTACATGTGGGTTGCTAGTAGTGTTGATTACATCTTGTAGTTGACGCTAATTGGCTTACTTGGTGGAAGATCATATGTTTAGATTGTTAATCATATATTATTCTCCGATGATCATGAACATGAATATGATTTGTGAGTAGTTCCATTTGTTCTTGAGGACATGGGAGAAGTCTCTTATAAGTAATAATGTAAAGTTGGTTTTTGTTTAATGTTTTTATGATGTGTTATATTGTTCTTCCACTAGTGGTGTCGTGTGAACGTCGACTACATGACACACTACCATACTTGGGCCTAGGGGAAGGCATTGTGGGATTAGTAAGTAGATGATGGGTTGCTAGAGTGACAGAAACTTAAACCCTAGTTTATGCGCTATTCCGTAAGGGGCTGATTTGGATCCATATGTTTCATGCTATGGTTAGATTTATCTTAATTCTTATTTCGTAGTTGCCGATGTTTGCAAGAGGAGGTAATCATAAGTAGGTTGAGTGTTCAAGTAGGAACAACACCTTAGCACCGACCCACCCACGTAACAACTTATCAAAGTAGTGAATGCGTGTCAATAAATCGCAATGAAAGTGACTAGGCAAAATTCTCATGTGTCCTCGAGGACGCTTTGCTCATTATAAGAAGTACTTTTGGTTTGTCCTTTGCAATAAAAAGGACTGGGTCACCTTGCTGCACCTTGTTACTCTGGTTACTTGTTACTTGCTACGAATTATCTTCCTATCAAACTATGTGTCATAACTATCTTACAACACTTGCAGAGAATACCTTGCTGAAAACCGCTTATTGATTCCTTTCGCACCTCATTGGGTTCGACACTCTTACTTATCAAATGGACTATGATTGATGCCCTATACTTGTGGGTCATCACTCCTCCTCTCTTCTTATTCACCGATGCGGTGCCTGATGGAGAGACATCTTCGATAGTTTTGTGGGGTGTGAGAGCTAGCTTGAGAATTCAATTTCTTGTTCCCACTACATCAATCTCGGCCAAGGAAGCTACTTCCTCCGTCCCATAATCTAAGACGTTTTTCAGCACTAGTGCAGTGCCAAAAAACATCTTACATTATGGGACGGAGGGAGTACATATTAACAAAATAATTGATTTTGTCGTGCCATTTTTAACCTCCAAGTGAGGCCCATTTTTCCTTGCCCGTCGTTGGCAAGGTTTGAGTTTGGAAATGATGGCCATGAAGTCTCCAACGAAGTTGCTACGCCTGTTAGGACTCAATTGCATTCCTTTTGTAGATTGGGTTCCTAGATAAAAGAAGGGAGAACCATATTGTAATTTTTTGTTTCTTTTTATGAAAGACAACAGGAGAGCTGCTGTGATTCCATTAAGAAGAAGAGAGGCCGATGGCCGAGTACAACATCAGGTCAGAGACCATGTGAGAAAAAAAATCAAAATACAACCATTGTTGGCTTTGCGAGACAACATCGCGACGAGTTTATAAATAATGCTCAGCCTGGGTCAAATGGGATTGGGCATCAAGCGAGTTTCTAGATCGTTGCTTCATCCCTAATTCGGTTGACCAGCGTTGGCAGCGGTAGTTCTTGCTAGTGGAAAATTCGTCGGTTTCGCTCTAGCCAAAGTTCCCAGCAGATTAGCATTGCCAGCGCCTGCGTACCTCTTCTATGTATTGCATCAGTGTCCTGGGGGGTAAGCTCTTGTAGCCAATCATGAAGTGTTGCATCCACGCTCCACTGTGAAGACTTAAACGAAGGAATGTTCGCAGCCGCGGCCATAGAGTCCCAAACTCGTCTGGACCACGAGCAGTCCGAGAATAGGCGTGCAGCCGTTTCAAGGCAGCGCATGCAAAGAGGGCAAAAGTAGTTATTGTCCCAACCTCTCAACAATAGCACGTCCGCCACAAGGATCTTGCGTTGCAAGGCCATCCAGAGGAAGATCTTGCATTTGGCAGGAGCCCATCCTCGCCAGACACTGTTGCATATAGGAGATTTGATCATTCCTTCAAACTGGAGGAGGTCCTCTATTCAGTGTTGTACTCCCTTCGTTTCATAATGTAGTGCGATAGATTTTTTGAAAAAGTCAAACTTCGTAAACTTTGACAAAGTTTATGGAGAAAACTATTTATATCTATAATAACAAATATATATAATACGAAACTATGTCTTATGATATATGTTGGACATTCTAGATGTAAATCTTTTTCTCCATAACT
This sequence comes from Aegilops umbellulata, assembly GCA_032464435.1. NCBI lineage: Eukaryota > Viridiplantae > Streptophyta > Magnoliopsida > Poales > Poaceae > Aegilops > Aegilops umbellulata. The sequence continues at coordinate 128,414,213 of CP136054.1, forward strand.
TGATCAAAGTTTGTGAAGATTGACTTTTAAAAAAAATCTATATGCACAACATTATGGAATAGAGGGAGTAATAATTTTGATATGAAATGTCAGGGACCTTTGGATCCTTACCCTTATTACAGGGCAAAAAATGTTGGATTGCTCTACCTGCTGCATGCTTTACAAAAAAGAATGTGCAAAATTCATATATGGATGAATGTGCCACAACAATCCAAATTCCAGATTTCACTCTTACTATTAGTACTACTACTAGCTTTGGATTATGCACGCCACCCAGCCCTCTGGCCATGTCCAGTACAGTCCACTGAACCACTGAACCCACGCCATCACCGCCATAATTACCGTAGTACTGTACTCCGGAGACAAATGCGGGGGACCCCAAGCCTATCATAAATCCTCTCCCCCCACCATAAATCTCCCCCCGCCGCGCCCCCTCTCCCAGCTACGCGTCCCCCGCCAAACTCCCACCCCGCTCGCTCTCCCTCTGAGCTGTGGCATAGCTGTCTTCCTCTCCCCACTCCCACCTCCACCTCCACCCCCTCGTCCTCGCTCCTCCTCCGTCCATCCACGACTCAATTGCTGCCAAATCTTAGCGCTGCACCCACCGCCTCCGTTCAGTTCCCTGGATTCTTCTCCGCGCCCGCGAGAAATCTGGGTGATGAGATGATGAGGACGGCGGCGGTGCTCCTCCTCCTCTGCCTTTTCGCCGTCTCCGGCAGCGGCGAGGGCGTAGCGCGGGCCGCGGCCGTATGGGCGGAGGGGGTCAGGGCGACTGCGGCGGTGGAGGTCGACCCTGCCTGGCGGTTCCCTAGCCCGCGGCTGCGGGACGCGTACGTCGCGCTGCAGACGTGGAAGCAGCAGGCCATCTTCTCCGACCCCAAGAACCTCACCGGCAACTGGGTGGGGCCCGGGGTCTGCGGCTACGCCGGCGTGTTCTGCGCGCCCGTCCCGTCGTCGAGCGAGCTCGCCGTCGCCGGCGTCGACCTCAACCACGGCGACATCGCGGGCTACCTCCCGTCGGAGCTCGGCCTCCTCTGCGACCTCGCGCTGCTCCACCTCAACTCCAACCGCTTCTGCGGCCTCGTGCCCGACACCTTCCGCCGCCTCGTCCTCCTCCACGAGCTCGACCTCAGCAACAACCGCTTCGTGGGCGCGTTCCCGACCGTCGTGCTCGACCTCCCGTCCCTCAGGTTCCTCGACCTCCGCTTCAACGACTTCGAGGGCAGCGTGCCGTCGGAGCTCTTCGACCGCCCGTTCGACGCCATCTTCCTCAACCACAATCGCCTCCGCTTCCAGCTCCCCGACAACTTCGGCAATTCGCCCGTGTCCGTCATCGTCCTCGCCAACAACCACTTCGGCGGCTGCCTCCCGGCGAGCCTCGGCAACATGTCCGACACGCTCAACGAGATCCTCCTCATCAACAACGGCCTCACCTCGTGCCTCCCGCCGGAGGTCGGGATGCTCCGGGAGGTGACGGTGTTCGACGTCAGCTTCAACGCACTCGCAGGGCCGCTGCCGCCGGAGGTGGCCGGGATGCAAAAGGTGGAGCAGCTCGACATCGCGCACAACCTGCTGTCGGGGACCGTGCCGGAGGCCGTGTGCGACCTCCCACGGCTCAAGAACTTCACCTTCTCCTACAACTTCTTCACCGGCGAGCCGCCGTCCTGCGCGCGCGTCGTGCCTGCCGACGGCGACCGCCGGAACTGCCTCCCCAACCGCCCCGCCCAGCGCATGCCGCAGCAGTGCGCCGTTTTCTATGCCCGCCCACCCGTCGACTGCGCAGCTTTCCAGTGCAAGCCGTTCGTCCCACCTCGGCCACCCCCACCGCCAGCATACCCCGGCCCGTTGCCGCCAGTGTACCCCGTGCCATACGCGTCGCCGCCGCCGCCTCCACGTTACCGATGATTCTTTGACAACAGAAGCATTGCCAGTTTCACTTTCCCTTGCCGCACCCCTCGCCGCCGGTGTGGAAGAGCCAGCGGAGCTCGCCATCACAAAAGTACGTGGTCATTGTTGTTCGTGGATTACCAGTTCTTGGTTGATAGCTACCGGCGTAAAGAAGAACGTGGTGCATATATCCTTTTCTTGTTTTTTTGCATTGGTTGGTGTCTGTTTTCCGCATCGTCGTCTTCCATCATCCGTTTGCGCGGTGGCGATGGCGAAAAGGATTGGAGCATGGTGATAGGGAAATTTGAAAGGTGGGAACAAAGTGAGCTTGGATTGATGGCTGCTAATTGGGATGTGAATAATAAACTGGTTGAGAGAGACAGGTTAAGCTGAGATTGAGAAATCCATGGAAAAGTTGTGATGCGGGATGTATAGAACGATACTACTTTTAGTTCGGTAAAAGGGTCAGAGATAAGTTTCTACATCAAGAGATTTGTCCTACTGAATTCCTCTTGTGTCACAGCTGCTTACTGTTATTCGATTATTATTATTAAGATATTTAGTTGGGCTTCTTGGAGAATGTTGTCTCCTAACTGTTACTCTGCTCTTACAAATTTTGTACTATGACACTATAAATCTATCTATACTATCCTATACTGCTATCTCTTGATGTATCCCACGGCTTGCTTGTTAATTTAGCCGAGCCTAGATTATCTTTTGATGCATCCCATGGTGTGCTTGTTAATTTGAGCTCTTTTACTGTACCCTGGTACTCCCAAAGCATACACCGGAGTACCACATGAATCTGGCCGTTCATTTGAGAGGGCAATCCCGTCTTTTCCCAAAGGCCTTTTCCGACTTTTGTCTTGCTAGAGCCCACAACCCGATTAGGATTTATATTTTTCTTAAATCCCGTTTGCCCGGCGGCGCCCGCCCCTGCCATCGCCGGCAGCCATCAGCCACCGCGCCTCGCTCCTCTCTTCCCTCGTCGAAGGATTGTAGGCCCTGCCCTCGCTGTATCCCTCGCGATTCTTTGCCGGTGTCGCCGCCGTCCCGGTCCTTCGCGTTCGATCGAGCGATCGTAGGTCCTGCAGTCGTCGTGCATGTAGTCTACAGTGTCTCCGGTCGACGTGGTGCCGCCGTCCCTGTAGACTACAGTGTCTTCGGTCGCGCATAACCCCTCTTTGTCTTTACGCCTGAAAATAGAGACCACGGGTTCGTCATCTCGTTTCTTCTCAATCGTATCACACAATTCTGAATCCATTCTCCATCTCCGTGGTTGTCTGTTTGCACTTGGAAAAGCACAGCGGTACTGCACCTGTTTTGCTGTGAAAGAGAGTTAAATGGTTAAGCAGCAAAACAAAATGAATAAAGTGTTTGTAACATATCTGAGATAAGAAATTCTGCCTCACCCGACAGTCTTACTGGTTACAGTCTTATCTCAGCTTTGTTAAGCATCATCTCTCGCATGTAATGCAGTACCGTAATAGCTCGTACATAGAGGAAGGTGCATGTTTGGTCGTGACATACCTCCTCCTGGATTGTACTTCTTTGAGCAATATCATGCACTGGAGTGATTTAATTTTACAGGAAACACTGAATTTCTTAGTAGTTCATTTGTTTTTCGATTTGTGATGTATTATGTAAATCCAGTCCAGAGATTTGGTCAGATGAATTCAGTGTGCTGAATATGTCCATCGATGACATAATATGATGATGTTTTGTTTAGAATGGCGAATTGGCATGACATTGCTGCTAGTCTTCGCTCGGTTCATCTTTTTTGCTAACTTGTCCCAATTTGCAATGATGCGGTGAATCTGCTTTACTAGTAGAGTTTCATGTGAAGAATTGATTTGAGATCTGCTACCTCCGTCCAAAAAAATTTGTCCCTCAAATGGATGTATCTAGCATCAAGTTGGTGCTAGACACATCTACGGACAAGCTTGGGACAAGCTTTTTCGGACTGAGGGAGTATCTTAGTTCTGTTAAGATCAAGGTAGTTTCTTCAAAAAAATTATCTTATAAATTGATACATAGTAGTAGTAAATACAGTTGAACGGCCATCATTACATCTGAACAAGTCTCTTTATTACATGAGTGTTGTCATCACAATTCAAATAGGATGCTCTTCTCATTCACTGTTTGATTGTTTTTTGCACTGAATAAGATCACCAGTCCAAACGTCGATCATGAACATACAGGACTCCCTGACATCATGTCTCCAAATTCTTCAGTTTCTATCTAATGACGAAAAGAAATTTTACAGCTAAAGTACAGATTACATAAAAATCTTATTGCCCATACATAAGTACAGATTACATAACACTTGTCTTTCCCAAATAGATGACCATTATTCAAAAAAATATGTCTAACTTTGATTTGCTCTGCATCCATGCATTTAAAAGCTCTAGCAGGATGAAGGCTCCATCCGTGTTTACCGCCCTGGTCAAATCAACATTTCAGTTGTATCAGATAAACGGCACCAGGAATTGAAAATATGAAGATTTTTCATTTCCATACATAGTATAGCTGCTAACTTTATGTTTCTCTGAATCACCATGATATTAAATGGACCGTCAATCAAAGCAACCGACAAAACATGACGGGAAATACACAACAGTCTCAGTTGATAGCTACTGATGTTTTGCTTAGCACATTGCTCATGGTTTGTCTCAGTTACTTCACTTTCAGCATTTTACATAATATATCAAAAAGACAAACCAAGAAGAGAACTGTGATTTAGTTTCATGCAAGGAATAACAAGACTGAAGCAGAGACTGCTAGCGCTGGTACCTAGAATGAAGACGTGGTAGAAATAAGTATTTTTAGATAATATAATTATAATCTCATGGCTACCATCATGTCAATCTTCCTATGCTGTTCTTGTGTCCGCTTATTTTTCCTTCTCTTCATCCCCTGAATCATATTAGGCATTATAATCAGATCCTCAGTCTAGTAAACTGAAGGTCCGTCGTCCAATTATGCGAGGGGGCATTCTTGTTCAGTTTGAATTTGACCTCTTTCTTTTGATGTTTTCTCCACCCCAAGTTTCTCCTGTAATCAACTCCGATCTGATGAGTCACGGGGAACAAATAATCACAGTGGACATAGGTACAGGGGCTGGGGCTGGCTCCTCGAAGCCACGGTGGCACAATAGTTGCCGCTCATGGACCTCTCGTCATGGCATAGCCGCTCAACCTCGCCCACGGGCGGCTCGCCTGCACATACCGAGAGGATTAGAGGACACAGAATGACAAATTACCTGGACATGCCGAGAGGCTAGCTTGCTGTTCGCCGTACCAATGAATACGTTGCCGCCCTTCCGCGATAGTGGGCAACCTGACCTCCGGTCCCCACGCCTCCATCTGTGGCATCGCCCTCGTCCTGGCCGCAACTGCGGCCCTCGGCCCCGATCTGTTCGGCCGCCATCGCCGGTCTCACCGATAACTGCGGCCTGGTTGTTCGCCGCGACATGAATGGGGATTAGGGCTAGGTCGGTCAAAATTATTTCAGCCAAGGAAAAAATAAAATACACCAGAGCTGGTGAGCTTACCTTTTTGCCCCTTAAGTGAAGGTACTCCGAGTGTTTTCAAGTCAGCACTCCGTGGGATTAGCAATGGAGTACCAGATCATATGAGCCACAGGATCGGAAGAAATGGACGGACTATATTATTTTCGGGGTACAGTAAAAGAGCTCGTTAATTTACCCGAGCCTGGACGATCTGAGATAGACATGATCTCAGAAAATATGGCGGCTACCTAAACGGGTGCCAAAATTGTGTAGAATGAAATAGAATGGCTGCCAAAATCGTGTATCTGATTGGGACAAAGGTTTGCGTCGCCTAACTAAACGGTTGGCAGAACTATGTCCATGTGGGCAAGGCATGAGGTAAGAAGCTTTGGCGGCTAACAAAACGGCTGCCTAAAATCGCGTGTAAAATGAAGAGAAGAAGAGAAGGATGTCTGACTGCCCAAAACCTGAAAATGGCATCGGTCTCGTTTTGCCAGGTTCCAATTTTCGTTCTCACTGACGACCCCATTTGGCCTTTGCTTCCGGTGTAAGATACGACCGTTGTGCCGCTTTTTTGGCGGTTAAGCGTGCTACCAGCTTTTACAGGCCCTTTCTGCTCCGGGATTAAACTAGTGGTTATGCCATTTTGCAGTGGGGTATTGGTCTCTGGCAAGAATGATCACTGCAGCCCTTGCTATTGACAAACAGAGAAGCTGCCACTGGAGCGGGGTCGAACCCTGTTGGATTAAAGAAAGAGTAAAATGCGTCGGTGGTCATTGAACTTATCGCGTACGCTCGCTTTGGTCACTGTATTTAAGAATACGGTCAATACGGTCACTAAATACGTGTTGAGGTGATTATATGGTCACTATCAGCTCGTATAGCTCCGTATTCCATCTATTTGACCAGTCAAAGAATCCACATGGCGCCTCGTCAATTCATTTTTTTCTCGATGTCTATGCGGGTCCCACCTGTTAGTCGGTGGACCAAAAGAAGTAGAGGGAAAATAGATTTTTCTACACATCACCTCGCACTTGTGGGCGACAACGCTAACCAGCTGCAGTTATCTGGCCTATTGGCTAACTGGAGGAAGTAACCTTCTTATATCGTCCAGGCATTCACGTGATAGCCATTGTTTTTTTTTCTTTGCGTGACAACCATTTTTCAGACAACCCGTGCGACCTTTCGTGACCAACCCCTCTTTTTCTTGTTAGCCCGATATATATGTACATGCAAAATAATGCAAACTTTGAAAAACAAAAATTGTACGGATAAAATCTAAAGATCATCTTTGATAGAAACCATGTAAAGTCTATGATCATCATGCAGCAAACCGCACTTACTCAGGTCCATGCCGGCCTCATTATGGGGGGTCGATGTCCATGTTATCGTCTGCCGCGTGCGCATCCACCTCTGCCTCTGCGTGCACCTCCATATCGTCGTTCACCGTAGCATGGCCGGCTGCTGCGTTTAGTTCCGCGTCCACGACGTGCGCGTGCGCATCCACCTTCGCGTCCGTGTGCACATCCATGATGTCTGTCAGTCGTAGCTTGGCTGGCTGTTGCATTTACCTCCGCGTCGTCGTTCGCCGTAGCCTGGCCGGCTGCTGCATGCACGCCCGTGTCCCCGTGCATGGAGTCCTTGTCCGCAGCACATCCACCTCCAAGACAGCCGGCACCTCGCCCGACGCCACTGCCGGCGCCGCCCACACGCATCGTCGCCTTGCGCCCGGCGAGGAAGAGTCGGCCGTGTACGGGACGGTGCCAGCGGCCACCTCGACCGGCCGTAGAGTCCAATGGCTCCCACACAAAAGGAAAAATTCCAATGCATGGCTATCACGCGAATGCTTGTACGATATAAAAGGTTTACTTCCTCCAATCGACACTAGGCGAGATAGTGCACCTGGTTATCCTACTGCCACATTCAAATCTGAATGGGTACAAAATTTTATTTTCCCTTTACTTTTCGCCCACCACCCACAGACAGGTGGGACCCGCATAAACAAGAGAGAAAATGAGCTGACGTGGCGTCATGTGCATTGTTTGACTGGTCAAATAAATGGATACAGAGCTGTACGATCTGACAGTGACCGTATAATCACCTCAGCACGTATATGGTGACCGTATGGACCGTATTCTTAAGTACAGTGACCAAAGTGAGCGTATGTGACAAGTTCAATGACCACCAGTGCATTTCATTCTTAAAGAAATTGGGTCCGAGATCGACCAGTGGGCAAGAAACTGACAAATTACTGTACAATATGACTGAAGAATCGCAACTACTTTATGGACGACAGTTTGCTAGCCGACCCTTGCACGACGACTGATCCAGGGGTGCTAATCCATGCAAAAGATGTACTGAAAGGCTCAGCTCAGTCATCGTGCATAGATCGTTCAAACAGTGTCGTGTTTGTAGCATTGCTCCTGAAGAATTTCCATTGGGATTATGTATGGATTTTTTTTGTTATATGATACGTTGACTGTTTAATTGATTTTTTAGAAAAGGAGGATGACCCTCGGCCTCTGCATCTGGGCGATGCATACGACCACTTTATTAATTATTCTCACAAGACCTTACAAAGCCATACAACAGCAAGACCAAAGCCACCGTCTAAGAAACAATTGTCGCTACACCTATCCAATTGATGAAGGGGCGCAGATAGTCTGGGCCTAATACCAAACAGACATCGCAGCCAAACCTAAACATCTAAGACCTGAGGTCCCAACCAGGACGCCTGCCGGGTATGGGGCACCTACCAGTCCGACGCACTCCTCAACCAGGACGCCTGCCGGGTATGAGGCCGCCGCAGCCACCTGCCACCAATCCATCTTCAGAGATGTATTATTGCATGTACCGTGTCAGGTCTCTCCGCCATCGACACCACCATGACGCCTGACAGCGTCGTCCTCCTGCGCGAGTCCATCCTCCCACAGCGAACTCCGAGTCTGCACTGCGCCACGCCGTCAAGATCTGTCGCCATCAGTGTGTAGGATGAATCACCGCTTCACCAAAGAAACCGTCCTCTGGTCCCTCGATCACGTGTGTACCTTCAAGAATGACGCCCCCAAGGGAGGAACGACACCAGAGCGCCGCCGTCATCCGATCATCCGATCTAGGGTTTCCCCCGGAGGTAGCAGAGAGTGGCCTTGAACTTCTCCAAGGCGATGCCTTCAAGAAGGGAAAGACGCAGATAGTGCCGCCACCGCCGGCCTTAGCAGACGCCGAAGGCAAGTTTTCACCCAGATCAGTTCGAAGGAATCAAACTCTCGTGCACGGGACGCCGTCACCACCAGCACCACCAGGCAGAACCCTGGAGCACCGGTAGATCAACGAGCCGCCAGCACCACCGCATCCAGATCGCCGGCCACGCCGGGCCGCCGCCATCCCCCACGCCGTCCGGGTCAGAGACGGAGCTGCCGACCGCGCACAGGGCCCACCGCCGCCTGCACACGTCAGAGCGCCGCCGAGAGCCCAGCGCCCGCCACCGCTTGCCGAGGGCCGCCGCTGCGCGCCCCGAGCGGACTCCCACGCACACCAGGGGAAACCGCGAGCGTGAGCCCTGCCGTCGCCCCCAAGCCCGCGTCGGCGCGCCCCGCCTCCGGCGCGCCGCCAACAACCGCCGTGATCCGCCCACGCCAGATCCAGCGAGTCATGGGAGAAGAGATCCCGCCGTCGCCGACGCCGACCGGGCTTTGCCCGGTGGCGGCGAGGAGGAGAGGTTGGGGGAGGGACGAGGACGCGGCGGCGCTAGGGTTCCCCCCGGTCGCCCCGCAGGGGCTATATCTCTTCAAAAATGTTTCTACGGGGTATTGTAATCCGTAACAAAGTAATCTACCTTATAAACTTTGGAAAGAGTATAAGTGCATCTCCAACGCCGACCCTCAAACATCCCGCAAGCATCCGGACCAAGCTGTCCGAGCACTGCACGCCATCTAACAGTGTCCCGCATTTGTGAACACACCAGTACATGTGTTTGTTTTCTCGAAAAACCAGAAGCAAAACATGAGGCTTTGCGAAGTCCGGCCATGTAGGACTTCGACACTCACAGACCACCCAAAACTGAGGCGGAGCTCACACATTTGGAGTTAGTCGTACTATTTTTGCGGCAAGCTCCCTTTCTCAACCTCGTCCTCTACCATTCCGCCACTCTCCACCCCAATCCCCACCCTTTTTCACCGCCGCATAGACCCGTAGGAAAAGCTGACAAAAACGGTGGTGCTGGAGGATCAGGCGAAGGTGGACGCCCGAAAGATCAACTCGGCGACACGACAAGACCGATGCCTCAGACAGAAGGCAAAGGAGATGGCACCGCTCAAAAAGAAGGGCGACAGTAGTGGCGACAGACGTGTAGGAGGCAAGCATCGTACGGACAGAGAGCGTGTGCAGGGCGGGACCTGAGACAGGGGGCGCCACCACAATCACTATTCATGCAGACGGGGTTCTGGTCGGATCAATACAAGGTCCCTACTTCTACGCTGCCTAGCAGGTCAGACGCCGGGCATGGAGCATCTCGGTGCCCACTCTCTGTTCACCGGTATGTGTCAACCAGGCGAGCCAACGTATAACGACGCAGACACAGAGATGATGGAGATGATCCACAACGAAGGGGGAGGCAGACGATGGTTCGAGGACGATCAGGTGGATGACTTGGAGCCGAAGTTGCGGGCTCAGTAGCCAGAAACATACACACAATCTGGCATGTACACCCAAGCCGGGCACATGCACAAAGCCAGGCATGTACGCAATGTCGATCACGCAGTCGGGCATGTACACTGGCGAGCTGGATTCATACATCAGTTAGCAGGAGCAGGACGGCGACGACGACCTTGATCCGGACGACTTTCCGGACGATCCAAAGAAGAGGGGCAGGGGAGAAAGCTTCAACATACGGGAGGACGAGTTGTTGTGTGACGCATGGTGGCCACTAGCATCGAACCGATCCATGGCACAGAGCAAAGGGGCGCAACATTTTGGGCCAACATTCATATTTGGTTCCATGAGCATAAGCATTTCGAGCCCTACCATGACAAACTCACCCGCAACCGTGGGACAAAGTCGCTCAACCACCGATGGTGCACGATATAAGAGGTTGTGTCCAAGTATTGCTACCATTTGAAACAACTAATTGATCGATGGCCAAGTGGTGCGCAAATCACCGAGCAAGTAAATTGCTCTATGTGTTAGTCATTTGGCCGGATATGCAACTTGTTTGCCGAATATGCTCTGTGTGTTTAAGGATGGCAATGGGTAGGGTATTGAGCGGGTAGAGCAATACCATACCCATACACGTGTAGTCAATGGGTACAAAATTCTATCCATACCCGTACCCATGGGTATGAAACTTTACCCGTACCCATACCCGACGGTTACCCATACACATTGGGTACCCAGCGGATAGATCAAACAGTACACAAGTTATTCGCAATTTTACGTTCATCTATAGCAGATTTGGCAAAAAACATTGGAATCAACTCAATAACATATAGAAGAGTACATCACAGTTATCTCAATTCAAATTGAAAATTGGTGACAACTTTAACATAGGTTCACAAACTCACAACACAATTTTAACATAGGTACACTTGTGAATCACGGGTAAGCTTCACATGCCAGTATAAATGGGTAGGGTATGGGTGTATCCATGGGTAAAAGACTATACTCATGCCCTACACATGAATTAACGGGTAGGGTATGGGTATTACCCGTGGGTATAAAATTGTGCCCATACCCTGCCCATGCGGGTACGGTATCCGCGGGTACCCATACCCATGGGTAAAATTGTCATCCTTATGTGTGTTGGTCATTTGGTCGAATCAATAACTTGATGACAATATTTTTCTTTGTAGCCTTCCCATGCTTGTGACTTGTTCTTGAAGGTGGATAAATGGAACTTCGTCCTCATGCATTGTTGGTTGAAGTTGAGTGGGCAACCCAAGTGGAATTTATTCATTACCAACACCATCAAGACCCCGGACATTGGCATCGAGGAACAAGTGGGTTCTCCAACTGACCCAACAGAAGTGCCACCCAAGAAGGTTAGAAGACGGTTCCGGAGAAAGAAGTGGGAGGATGAGAAGGAGAAGAGAGAAGGGGCACGACCAAGATGATGTATATGTTCGAGGACATATTGGTGAAGATGGAGGAGGCATGTGTCAAGCGCTCTGACGTCAAGCAGGAAAAAAGGCTAACAATTTTATCATGTTAATGGCAGCGGCTGAGAAGAAGTTCAAGCTCGAAGAGAACAAGACAACACTCAAAGAGAAGAAGGTTGAGACCACAGCCACTTTGAAGATTCAGAGATGTCGACCTTGAAGATGGACGAGTTGGATGAGAATGCAAGGATGATAGTGCAAGACGTCCGTCTGAGGATGCTAAATCACTTAAAAGAGCAGTTGGAGACAGCAGAGCAAGAGGCGGTTGAGAAGGAAGCATAAATATTGCAAGCATTAATTATTTTCAAACTTGAGAAAATTAGTTGAAGTTGGACAAGGAAGACAACATAATGAGTTATGGTTGTGTATATTTGCATAGAAGTTATATTGTTATGGATCAACCAACATGTGGTGTTTGCCTAAGGATCTTTTGCTAGCCAAAAATTCGTACCAAGTAGAGATACTACTTGTGCATCCAAAAACCCTTAAACCCAGTTTCTTGCCATGAGTGTCCACTGTACCTACCTATGGATTGAATAAGATCTTTCAAGTAAGCTGTCATCGGTGCATAAAGCAATAAAAATTGCTCCTAAATATGTTTGAACTTTTATTGTAAGGGAAAATTGAGCGTTGTACAAACTTGTGATGGAAAAGTAAGAAAAGCGATGGACTGCATAATAAATGTTGATATCATAAGGGGCAATATAATGTGACGTTCCTTTGCATTAAGAGCTTGGGAACCCAAAAATAAAAAACGCATGACAACCTCTGCTTCCCTCTGCGAAGGGCCTATCTTTTACTTTTCAGTATTTACTTTTATGCAAGATTCAATAGTATGCATTCTTATTTCAACCCCAACTATCCTCTACTCCCTCCGTTCTGAATTACTTCTCGCACGTATGGATGTATCTAGATGTATTTTAGTTCTAGATACATCCATTTCAGTGACAAGTAATTTGGGACAGAGGGAATAGTTGGCAAGCATCATGTGGTGGGGAAAGATCTAGGCACACATGGCCAATCAAATATATTTGATCATGATTTATTATTGTTGACAATTATCTCTATGATAAATGAGTTGGGAGGCGAGACACTAAGACCATATCTTTCTGTGTGTCGATGGATGCCGTTTGTTCTAAGAATATGCTTTGAGTACTAGCAATCATAGAAGACTATATGATGATTGAGTATGTGGAGCTCTTACTTAGACTCTGTTGAATAAGTTGAATTGCAATTGTTTGGTGACTAAGAATATAGGTTCTTGAGTTTCAAAAGAATTCATTGTTTGATCCTTAACATGTGAATTGGTTGCTACTTTAACATGAAAAGTTTTATGAAAAAGAATTTCTATTATGATCCTAGGAAAAGTGATTGAAATTATCATTTATCAAACTTATGCACTTTTCTAGCATTCACACTTCATAAATTATTTCTTTTATCATTTACCTACTCGAGGACGAGTAGGAATTAAACTTGGGGATGCTGATATGTCTCCAACGTATCTACAATTTATGAAGTATTCATGCCATGTTTATAATAATTTTGTATAGTTTTGGTACGATTTGGACGGAACTAACCCAGACTGATGTTGTTTTCAGCACAACAACCGTGGTGTTGTTTTTTGTGCAGAAATAGAAGTTCTCCAAATGCAACGAAACTTTTTGACAATTTTTTTTGGAACAAAAGAGGCACTAGAAGCTTCGTTGGAGGGCCAGAAGACTCACGAGGAGGGCACAACCCTCCAGGGCACGCCAGAGGGGCCTGGCTTGCCCCGGTGGGTTGTGCTCACTTCGAGGCCCATCTTCGCGTGATTCCAACGCTGAAAATTCTATAAATAGAGAAACCATCAGAAATAACCCTAGATCAGAAGTTCCGCCACCGCAAGCCTTTGTAGCCACGAAAAAACAATCTAGACCCCGTTGTGGCACCCTGCCGGAGGGGGAAATCATCACCGGTGGCCATATTCATAATCCCGGCGGCCACCATGATGATGAGGGAGTAGTCCACCCTCGGGGCTGAGGGTTTGTACCAGTAGCTATGTGTTTAATCTCTCTCTCTCTCTCTCTCTCTCGTGTTCTTGAGATGGCATGATCTTGATGTATCGCGGGCTTATATAGTTGGATCATATGGTGTTTTCCCCTCTCTATCTTGTTGTGATGAATTGAGTTTTCCCTTTAAGATTTTGTTTTATCGGATTGAATACTTTTATGGATTTGAGAGCACTTGATCTATGTGTTGGCACTCAACTCGCGGATTCCCGAGGTGACAATGTGGTAATCTATGCATAGGGGTTGATGCATGTTTTCGTCCTTGTTTCTCTGGTAGAAATCTTGGGGCACTCTTTGAGGTTCTTTGTGTTGGATTGAGTATTATGAATCTGAAATTGTTTGATGCATATCGCATAATTAACTGACGGATACTCGCGGTGACATTGGAGTATCTAGGTGACATAGAGTTTGTTGATGTGTATCATATGGTGTTATTTTAGTACAAACTCTTGGTTAGATCGATTGGAAAGAATAGATTGGTGTTATTTTAGTACGAACTCTAGGATAGATTGATCGGAAAGAATAACTTTGAGGTCGTTTTGTACCCTACAAACAATTTATTCTTATATTCTACGCTAGATAGGAGCTTTGGAGTGATTCTTCATCGCAAATTGATGGATGGTCATATCATCCAATTATATTAGCATTGCTGAGAGATTGCACTAGAAAAAGTACGAACCCTAGGCCTCATTTTCAAGAATTGCAATAACTTGTGTGCTCCATTTTATCAATTGCTACCTTGCTGTTTTTATTGTTCCTATTGCAAAAATCAATATATACTATCATTACTACGCTTGTATCACCATCTCTTCGCCGAACAAGTGCACCTATACAAATTACCATTGTATTTGGTGTGTTGGGGACACAAGATACTATTGGGGAACGTAGTAATTTCAAAAAAATAATCCTACGCACACGCAAGATCATGGTGATGCATAGCAACGAGAGGGGAGAGTGTTGTCCACGTACCCTCGTAGACCGAAAGCGGAAGCGTTATGACAACGCGGTTGATGTAGTCGTATGTGTTCACGATCGACCGATCCTAGTACCGAACGTACGACACCTCCACGATCTGCACACGTTTAGCTCGGTGACGTCCCGTGAACTCACGATCCAGTAGAGCTTCGAGGGAGAGTTTCATCAGCTCGACGGCGTGATGACGGTGATGATGAAGCTACCGGTGCAGGGCTTCGCCTAAGCACTACACCGATATGACCGAGGTGGATTATGGTGGAGGGGGGCACCGCACACGGCTTGGAACAATAAACTTGTGTGTCCTGGGGTGCCCCCCTGCCCCTGTATATAAAGGAGCAAGGGGGAAGGCCGACCGGCTTTGGGGCGCGCCAAGGAGAGGGGGAGTCCTCCTCCTAGTGGGAGTAGGACTCCCCTTTCCTAGTTCAACTAGGAAGGAGGAAGGGGAAGGAAGGAGAGGGAGAGAGGGAAGAAAGAGCGGGCGCCGCCCCCCTCCTTGTCCAAGTCGGACTCCCAGGGGGCAGCCCTAGGTCCTCCCCTCTCTCTCCCACAAGGCCCATGTTGTCCCATTATATCCCCCGGGGGTTCCGATAACCCCCCGGCACTCCGATAAATATCCGGTGATCCCCGGAACTCATCCGGTGTCCAAATGTAGTCATCCAGTACATCAATCTTTATGTCTTGACCATTTCGAGACTCCTCGTCGTGTCCGTGATCACATCTGGGACTCCAAACTATCTACGGTACATCAAAACACATAAACTCATAATACCGATCGTCACTGAACGTTAAGCGTGCGGACCCTACGGGTTCGAGAACTATGTAGACATGACCGAGACATGTCTCCGGACAAAAACCAATAGCGGAACCTGGATGCTCATATTGGCTCCTACATATTCTATGAAGATCTTTATCGGTCAAACCGCATAACAACATACGTTGTTCCCTTTATCATCGGTATGTTACTTGCGCGGGATTCGATCGTCGGTATCTCAATACCTAGTTCAATCTTGTTACCGGCAAGTCTCTTTACTCGTTCCGTAATGCAACATCCTGCAACTAACTCATTAGTCATATTGCTTGCAAGGCTTATATTGATGTGCATTGCCGAGAGGGCCCAGAGATACCTCTCCAACAATCGGAGCGATAAATCCTAATCTCGATCTATGCCAACTTAACAAGTACCATCGGAGACACCTGTAGAGCACCTTTATAATCACCCAGTTATGTTGTGATGTTTGGTAGCACACAAAGTGTTCCTCCGGTATTCGGGAGTTGCATAATCTCATAGTCATAGGAACATGTATAAGTCATGAAGAAAGCAATAGCAATATACTAAATGATCAAATGCTAAGCTAACGGAATGGGTCAAGTCAATCACATCATTCTCTAACGATGTGATCCCGTTAATCAAATGACAACTCATGTTAATGGTTAGGAAACTTAACCATCTTTGATTCAACGAGCTAGTCAAGTAGAGGCATACTAGCGACACTCTATTTGTCTATGTATTCACACATGTACTAAGTTTCCGGTTAATACAATTCTAGCATGAATAATAAACATTTATCATGATATAAGGAAATATAAATAACAACTTTATTATTGCCTCTAGGGCATATTTCCTTCAGTCTCCCACTTGCACTAGAGTCAATAATCTAGATTACACAGTAATAATTCTGACACCCATGGAGTCTTGGTGCTGATCATGTTTTGTTTGTGAGAGAGGCTTAGTCAACGGGTCTGCAACATTCAGATCCGTATGTATCTTGCAAATCTCTATGTCTCCCTCCTTGACTTGATCGCGGATGGAATTGAAGCATCTCTTGATGTGCTTGGTTCTCTTGTGAAATCTGGATTCCTTTGCCATAGGCTCTTTGTCACCTCCATAAACGAGAAACATATCCTTAGTCCTTTTCAGGTATTTCAGGATGTTCTTGACCGCTGTCCAGTGATCCATTCCTGGATTACTTTGGTACCTCCCTGCTAAACTGATAGTACCTCACTTGTGGACGAGCTTGATGTCGTAGCCAGCTTTCCCGAGATACAGTAATATGCTAGCCCGCTGACATGAAGCCTTCGGCATGGCAACATAGTCAACGTCTTCGCCGGCTTCCGCGGTGACGTGTTGCTCCGGGATCGACAGGTCGGGGCGAATGGCAGCCACCTCACCAACGTCCGTCGGAGAGGCCATGATAAACCTCTTCTTGGCCGAATGCTCGTCGGGCTCCCCGGGATACGTGGTCGAGCTTAGGCAGCGACATTCTAGAGCAGGGGATGTGGATCTGGCGGGGAGGGACACCGTAGGCCTCATCTAAAAACTCAGGGGAGTGGGGCGACGGTATGGGAATCGCTGGATAACCTGAACTTTATTATCTAAGCTAGGAGGAACGGACAGACCGACAGGGGTTGGCGGCGGCGCCGGTGGCGGCCGCGAGATATGGTTCGAGGGGGGGAGGGGGCGCGTGGGGGACTGTGGAGGGGGGGTTGGTGTTTGAGGATACGTCGCGGCTACTGAATTTTTTAGTAATGGTGGGTGGAGATGGGGGTGGACGAGGGAGGGCAACGGTTCAAATGCCTCGGCTACTGCAATTTTACTATAAGGTCGGTGCTGGAGGAGTGTGGGCGACGGTTGAAGTACGACGGCTACTAAAATTTGGGTAAAGTAATTGATGCGGGGCGGGAGTGCCCAAGATCGTGCACGGTCCAATAACAATATGTGTGTATGATAATAAGGAAAAGTGGCGCATAACTGCCGATTTTTGCAACGCTCAAGGCGGGTAGTTTATTTTTATATTTCTAGCTAGCTGGTCTATCGCACACGGTTCGTCCTAATTTCCAAATAAACTTACCCGCCTTTAGCTTGCACAGGTGATGGTTTTACATCGCACTTGCATCGCACACGGTTAAGCCAGTACCTCCACCCTTTGCTCGCGCTTGCACGGTCGTGGTAATTTCAGCGCACTTGCATCGCACATAGTTGAACCAGTACCTCCACCCTTTGCTCGTGCTTGCACGGTTGTGGTGATTTCAGCGCACTTGCATCGCACACGGTTGAGCCAGTACCTCCTCCCTTTTGCTCGCGCTTGCGCGGTCATGGTGATTTCAGCGCACTTGCATCGCACACGGTTGAGCTAGTACCTCCACCCCTTTGCTCGCGCTTGCGCGGTGATGGTGATTTCAGCGCACACGGCTGAGCCAGTACCTCCACCTTAATTTGCTCGTGCTTGCGCAGTCGTGGTGATTTTAGCGCACTTGCATCGCACACGGTTGAGCCATCGCACTTGCATCACACACGGTTAAGATATTATACCCGTGTCCATTGAGCGTCATCAGAGTCTTTGCAACAAAAAATAACGTTAGAGATGGTCAGAAGACAGCCACACCAGCATGTGGCCCAAATATATATGAGTGAAAAGGTTGGTCTGTGATGTTCAAAATTCCAATGCACAACTTTGACCGCACGGGTCCACGGTTGGGCGCATCATCGAAGATCGATGAGAGGGGCCAGAAGTCAAGAACCACCTGGACGTGGCTAAATATATGTAGGAATATTGGGGATGTTTAAAACTTTAAAAATAGACAATGCATAACTTTGGTGGCACCTGCCTCGCAAACCCGAAAGCACCCTTGGATATATATATATATATATATATATATATATAGGACAACACTATTCTATCCCAGGATTAGAATAGTTATTTGGATCACAACATCACCTATAAGGGCCCGATGGACCCCTCCTGAACTTCCCTGAACTGCCCGGCCTGACCCACTAGATCCCGAGGCCGCACCGACAGGATCCACCTAATCCCCCGATCCCGAGCCGACCCCCCCCCCTCGCCGCTCCTCCCCTTGATCCCCGACCTCCCCTCGTGCTTCGCCGCCGATCTTCGCCGGATCCGTCTCCCCCCCGCCTCCAGCTCCTGGCTGACTGGATCCGCCGCCTCCCCTCCGTCTCCAGCTCCTGGTCGACCGGATCCGCCGCCACCCCTCCGTCCCACCTCCTGGCCGGCCATCGACGCGGGCGAGCGAGCGACTGTGGACGCCGACGCGAGGGAGCCCGCGTCGCCTAGACGATGAAGCCGCCATGGACTTCCGGAAGCCTCATCCTCCTTCCATCCTCATAGCCCGACGCCTTGGCAGAGTAGATGACGGTCCCGATGCAAGCTACTGTGAACGGCGCGTCCAACGGAGCAACTCCGCGGCGGAGGCGGCATCGGCGGCGCCTTCAAATCCAGTAGCGGTACATGAACTTCCTCCCACTTGTTGCCTTCTTCTTCAATCTTGACTTCCCTAACCTTCTTGCTTTGTGCAGATGAACTTTGCACCCTATGCAAGACATGGATTGCCATGGAATTCCTCGCCTACCTCCCCGACGAATTGCTCTCGTGGTGGCCTATCAGCTGCTGGAAAAAGGTTGGCCGAACTTCTAGCCAGGGTATGGTTGAACTTCCTTATGTTTGTCATTTTCTTACAGCCTGCTTACAGCCATGTGAAGTTCTGGTAGTGTGTGAGCCTCAGTCCAGGCTACGAACAGTAGAAAATCTGCCTGCTTTTCACATTCACATGTGAAAAGCCATGTGAAGTTCAACTATTAAGTGTGCTAGAGTTCAGGTTGGTATGTATCTGGTTGTGTGAAATAAATAAAAGGAAAATAGAACATGCATGTGATCACATGAAGGTCAGGTTGGTATGCACTAGTGGTTCAACCATTCAAACTCATGAAGGTTCAGGTTTTTTAACTGTAGACAGTATTTCCCCATTGCAAAACAAGAAGTTCAGGTTGTGGAGAGTGCTCAGTTCAGGTACATATAAGTAATCAAATAGTGTAGAATTAACAGAATGTGAGGTTCATTCTGTGAAGGGTGCTCAGTTCAGGTACAAAAGTATTGGCAGATGCTCAGCTCAGTGCAGAGTGTGATGCCTGTCCTAGGGGAAAACACATGTACATGAACACCACTTTTATATGAGAAGTTTAGGCTGTGAGTAATGCTAACTTCAGTTACAAAGGTATAGGCAGATGTAACTTGTGTGCTAATAAACATTTTTTCCTTTTATGTCAGCAAGACGAGAGACGCATGAAGAAGCTTAGAAGTTCCTAGCAGCAAGTACACAATCCTAAGCATGTACGCGTTGCACCACCCCCACAATGGGTCACACCTCAAACGCACCAACAACATTACCAACCTGCTCCAGAGCAAAAATGGATGACACCCGAAACACATGGAGACTTCCAAGATGCTGGGTCACGGCCCTATCCGCACAACTTTGCGCCTCCACCTAATTAGGTGATGCCGGAAATCCCCCGCGGATTATTTGTATCCACCAGCAGACTCCCAAGCACGCCGATGGAGGAGGGGGTTAGCTCAAGTCCTACGTGTAACTCTGGAGGTTATCCTGGTGTGCCTCGTCAATGCCAAAGGGAAGCAACTAAACCGGGTCCCAGGACAAATCCAACAGGAACACGCACACATAGAGGAGAGTTCTCTGCACACTACCACCGTTGGATCCTGCAGTTGCTGCTACAAGTCAGAATTCTACGGGACATAAGGCAGATTGATCGCTTCACAAAACAAAATAGCAAACCAAAACCAGGATCGCGATACCTCCACAACCACCTCAAGCAAAAAGAACGCAAACAAGAGAGAGGCCATCTTCAGCCCTACTTCCTCCTCGTGATCCACTCCTGCATCCTGCTATGATTACTCCCTCGTGCTCCATCCCAGAGGACAACAGCAGACTCCGTTGGAGTTGCGATCATACACGCACGTAAGTGAAACAAAATATTTAGGTATTTATATACCCATCTTGTATTATCTGCAAATTTTCTGCTCCCTCCAGGATAACAAGTTCATAAACTGCACTTTTGGATTATTTTTCTTTCTCTGCAGATGCCGGATCTCCCGGATTATCTAATACCAAGACTAAAGATGCGATTCCAAGATGTAGAGAAA
This sequence comes from Aegilops umbellulata, assembly GCA_032464435.1. Classification (NCBI taxonomy): domain Eukaryota; kingdom Viridiplantae; phylum Streptophyta; class Magnoliopsida; order Poales; family Poaceae; genus Aegilops; species Aegilops umbellulata. The sequence goes on from CP136054.1 coordinate 128,434,740, forward strand.
GCACGGGAATTTTATAACAGATACACCAGACATGCTGGTTTTGGAATCAGGAAGACGGGAGGCAATGACAACCACAAGTATTTTGTTTGCGCGTTCCAAGGGAAATACACAACTTCTGTTTCAGAGGCTAACAGGAAGCGAAACAAAACATCGTAGAGGACAGGCTGCAATGCAAGAATGAGGGTGAAGGCGCAAGAGGATAACACATGTGTGGCAGTGGACATTGAGTACAATCATAATCACCAACTCATGCAAACTGATGGCATGCTGGTATTCTTGCACTCACACAAGAATTATGACCCCACTATTCTGGAGTACGTAAACCTCCTGCAGTACCATGATGTCAAGCATACAACAATCATGCCCATGCTATTAGAAAATAAAGATGGAAGCTACTTCCTAAGCATGACCGGACGAGACCTACTAAACCAGTAAGTATTCAAAAATGCACATACAGCAAATGTACGTAGCTTCCTAAGTCAACACCCTTTGCTAGCAAAATTACAAATGCATGTTTGCATATAATTGTAGGAAAGCCATGAATGCAAGGAAAGATGATTTGGATGATGTATTGAAACTTGTATCATTCTTCAAAGACATGAAGGCAATCAATGATGAGTTTTTCTATGACATACAAGTAGACAAGGACAAGTCAATTAAAAACAATTTTTTGGTCCAATGCAAGCTGCCGAGGAGCGTATCAAGACTTCAGCGATTGCGTAACATTCGACACAACTTACAAGACCAACGGATTTCATATGCCTCTCGGAGTGTTTGTTGGAACAAACCATCACTTGCAGTCAATGATATTTGTTGTTGCCCTGATCAGAGACGAAGATGCAAAGTCATTCAAGTGGCTGTTCGATACATTTGTACGGTGCATGAACAACAAGCACCCAACTTGCATTCTAACAGGTGAGTTCAAAAAAATTCTACAAGTTTCATCATATTTTTAGTCTATGGGTCTGTATTGGGTACATTGGTTTTATCTGAAAATAATGTAAAGCAAGCAGTTCAACCACTGTTAGCACAAAGTCCAACAAAACAGTATAAGAAGCAAAATTATATGTTGCATATTTAGAAAATATATAGTTCTGCATGTGAAGTTCAAATAGAGGAACCATAGAAGTTCAAGGACACTGTTGTAAGAAAAAACATATGAAACATGTTCAGGAAAAATATATTTTTTTGTATGTGAAGTTCAAGCACTGGTACCACAGAAGTTCAACAACACTGTTGTAAGAAAAAATTGGGTTACATTATTAGTTAGTAATACTGCTACCTTTGAAGTTCAAGTACTTGAACAACATAAGTTGAACAACACTGTTGTAAGCAAAATATATGTGACATTATTAGATAGTCCTACTGCTACCTATGAAGTTTGTACTTGTACATCATAAGTTCACCATCAGTGCAAAAAGAAGCAAGTTTTATTTTTTTAATTCATGCAGACTAGTGCCCCTCGATGGCGAAAGCAATACCACAATCATTCCCAAACACCGTCCACAAGCTATGTCGTTGGCACATCCTGGAGAAGTACAAGGAATACCTCGCGTTGCTGTACAAAATGTATAAAACATTCAAAGAGGAGTTCACAGCTATATTAAACTGGTCGCTAATGCCAACGGAGTTTGAAACTGCCTGGGCTGAACTCGTGCACAAGTACAACCTGGAGAATGACCAGATGATGATGAAGCTGTGGACTGATAGGAAAATGTGGATTTCAGCATATTACAAGAACATTTTCTGTCCTAGAATGACTTCCACACAACGAGGCGAGAGCATGAATCATGTGCTCAAGAGAGGGTTTGTCAAGGGGACCCAGAACCTACACAAGTTTGCTAGGTGGGTAAATGCTTGCATACAAACTCGAATGCAGAAGGAGAACGGGCAAACAATGACCAGCATGGTATTAACACAAAAAACCATCCCCATCATATTGTGACTTCCTTCAACATGTGCACACTGTATTTAAAAAATGAAACCCATGACTCTGCTTCGACTAATATCTTATTTTTTGACATGTGTAGACCAATCCTATGACAAAAACAACCTACGGCTATGAGGAAGACAAGGCTATCAAGTATACAAGAGTCGTCTACACCGAGATGAGGACTAGGATGAGAAAAGCCACACATTTCACGCAAAGCCTACAGCAGAGCCCACTAAGTACCTTGTGTACTACCACAACAAGGCTGGAAATGATGATGAAAACAGATTTGCCTGGTCAAGGCATGAATTCCAGGTTGTAGCTAACCCAGAGAATGAAACATACGAGTGTGAATGCAAGCTTTGGACACACACAGGTGAGCGAAAAAACAAACTCATTAAATAGCTAGACTAGTAGTATCATATCAAATATATGAAACTCATTGCTGGCTCACAAACTATGTATTGTGCATTCATCACAAAATGCAGGCCTGTTTTGCCTTCACATCATGACCATACTGGACCACCTGAAGCCTGGCAAATTTCCAGACAAATATATCCTCAAACGGTACACAAAGACTGCAAAATCACAACCAACCTTTGATACAAGGGACTGATACGTCTCCAACGTATCTATAATTTATGAAGTATTCATGCTATTATATTATCCATCTTAGATGTTTTATAAGCATTTATATGCTATTTTATATGATTTTTGGGACTAACCTATTAACCTAGAGCCTAGTGCCAGTTTCTATTTTTTTCCTTATTTTTGAGTTTTATAGAAAAGGAATGCCAAACGGAGTCCAATTGACGTGCCAATTTTTGTTGATTTTTTATGGATCAAAAGAAGACCCCGGAGTAAAAGAGTTGGGCCAGGATAGTCCCGGGGCATCCACGAGGGTGGGGGCGCCCCCCCCCCCAAGGCGCGTGGGCCTGCCTCGTGGACGCCTCGAGCACCTCCTTGACGTGAGACCGACGCCAAAAATTCCTATAAATACATAAACCCCCAAAAAATAACCTAGATTGGAAGTTCCGCCGCCGCAAGCCTCTGTAGCTACGAGAAATCAATCTAGGCCCTCTCTGGCACCCTGCCGGAGGGGGCCATCATCACTGGAGGCCATGGAGGAGGATCTCGGAGGGGCCATGATCGCCATGAAGGCCAAGGACCAGAGGGAGAACCTCTCCCCATCTAGGGGGGATGCCATGGAGGAGGAAGCACAAGGGGGAGAACCTCTCCTCCTCTCTCTCGGAGGCGCCGGAGTGCCACCGGGAGGGGAATCATCGCCACGGTGATCGTCTTCATCAACATCACCATCCTCATCTATTTTACGCGGTCCACTCTCCCGCACCCCACTGTAATCCCTACTTGAACATGGTGCTTTATGCCACATATTATGATCCAATGATGTGTTGCCATCCTATGATGTTTTGAGTAGATATCTTTTGTCCTTGGGTTGATTGATGATCTAGATTGGTACGAGTTGTATGTTTTATTTTGGTTCTGTCCTATGGTGCCCTCCGTGTCGTGCAAGCGTGAGGGATTCCCGGTGTAGGGTGTTGCAATACGTTCATGATTCGCTTATAGTGGGTTGCTTGAGTGAAAGAAGCTTAAACCCGAGTAAGGGGATTGTTGCGTATGGGGTAAAGGGGACTTGATGCTTTAATGCTATGGTTGGGTTTTACCTTAATGATCTTTAGTAGTTGGGGATGCTTTCTAGAGTGCCAATCATAAGTGCATATGATCCAAGAAGAGAAAGTATGTTAGCTTATGCCGCTCCCTCATATGAAATTGCAATGACGACTACCGGTCTTGTTAACAATTTCCTAGGATAATTCCGCACACCAACCCATCATTATTCCACACTCGCTATTTATAATATTTAGTAATATATTCTAACTTTATGATAACATCACCTACTTTTATGTTTTAGCTCTCCGATACCATGCAAAGTTATCCTCTTCATATCCACAACGTAGTTTTATTTCTCGTTTCTAGTTGGAAGCAAACGTTCGGTGTATGTAGAGTCGTATCAGTGGCAGATAGGACTTGAGAGAATATTGATCTTACCTTTAGCTCCTTGTGGGTTCGACACTCCATACTTATCACTTCCACCATTGGGAATTGCTACAATGATTCCCTGCACTTGGGGATTATCAAGCTCTTTTCTGGCGCCGTTGCCTGGGAGCAATAGCGTGGGGTTGATATTCTCGTGTGCACTTGTTTGCTTTGTTCACTAAGTAGATTTTGTTTTTACTTTTTGTTTCTATTTAGTTGTGGGTGAAACATAAAAAAAATTAAGAATGAAAATACAAAAAAAATTACTTGCCTTCCTTGCCTAAAAAGTATCTGAAAAAGAGAAGTGATTGGAAAGTTATGCATTGAAGAAGTGAGGGCCGACCTTGAGCACTTGTGTTCATGATCACGGAAACAATGTAAAAAATTTCATGGAAGTTTCTCTGTAAATAATTATCCCCATGTGTATATCCATTGTATTATAAAAATAATGTGCCAATCTTTGGTTTTAGGATGATTAGATTGCTTGTTTACTATGTGCAGAACAACAACAGAAACTTTGGCTGTAGTGTGTGATTTTAAACTTTTTACTGTAAGGTCAAATGGGTCTGAAACTTTTTGCATATTACTTATGTACAAATTTTTCAAAATTTCAAATTTAGTTCATAATTATTGGATTTACATAAGTATACTAAACATCCAGATTACTACAAACTGTCCCGTTTTTGACAGATTCTGTTTTTCGCGTGTTGTTTGCTTATTTTGATGAATCTATGGCTAGTATCAGGGGGTATGAACCATAGAGAAGTTGGAATACAGTAGTTTTAACACCAATTTAAATAAATAATGAGTTCATTACAGTACCTTAAAGTGGTAGTTTGCTTTATTACACTAACGGATCTCACAAAGTTTTTGTTAAAGTTTTGTGTGGATGAACTGTTCGAAGATCGAGGAGCTATCAATATGAGAAGAATAAAGAGAGGCAAGAGTTAAAGCTTGGGGATGCCCAAGGCACCCCAAGTAAATATTTCAAAGGATAATCAAGCATCTAAGCTTGGGGATGCCCAAGTTGGCATCCCATCTTTCTTCTTCAACAAATATCGGTATACCTCGGTTTTCGTTTTGTTCACATGATTTGTGTCCTTTGTGTTTTTGTTTTTCCTTTAAGAACCATGCTAGTATGAGATTGACCTTAATTGATTTATAGAATACTTCATGTGCTTCACTTATATCTTTTAAGTATGATCTTATAGAATTGCTCTTTGTGCTTCACTTAAATCTTTTGAGTATGGTTTTATAGAATGCTTCGTGTGCTTCACTTATACATTTTGAGCTTGGATATTGGTTAGTCTATATTAATCATAGAATGCTCCATGAACCTCACTTATATCTTTTGGAGTATGAATAATACAATCATCTAAAGTGGGTTTGGAAGAGTGTCAACGTTAGGAATTAGTGATCCCACTATTCCGAATGAGAAGAATTTTGCTTATGTGGAGAGTAGAAAAATTTCTATGCTTGTAGATCATGAAAAGCATGCTTTATGTGATGGTTATATTGTTGAATTCACTCATGATGCTATTGAAAATTATTATGAGGAGGAATATATGCTTGTAGGAGTAGCAATAATACCAAGTTTCCTCTTTATGTGCTTAAAGTTTTGAAGTTATACTTGTTTTGCCTTCCTATGCTAGTTGATTCTTGTTCCTATAAATTATGTGCTTGCAAAATCCCTAGGCATAGGAAGTGGGTTAAATTTAAATATGCCAGTCATATTCTTCATGATGTTCTTTTTATACTTCAATTCTTATCTTTTATGTGAGCATCATTGAAATCATCATGCCTAGCTAAAAGGCATTAAAGAAAAGCGCTTGTTGGGAGACAACCCAATATTTACCCTTACTGTTTTTGTGTGTTTACATGATTAAGCTACTGTAGTAATCATGTTTCATAGCTTTTTTCAATAAAGTTTTGTGTGATTGAAGTTTTGAAGCTTTGGGTGAGATATCGATATGAGGAAAATAAGGAGTGGAAAGACCCTAAGATTGGGGGAGCCCAAGGCACCCCAAGGTAATATTCAAGGAAGACTCAAGCGCCTAAGCTTGGGGATGCCCCGGAAGGCATCCCCTCTTTCGTCTTCAAAACTATCGGTATACCTTACTCGGAGCTATATTTTTATTCATCACATGATATGTGTTTTGCTTGGAGCGTATTTTCAATTTTACTTGCTGTTTGAATAAAATCATTGGATCTGAAATCTTGAATGAAAAAGAATCCTCCCATGGCTAGTTAATTATTTGACTACTCAATGTTCTTCACTTATATCTTTTTGGAGTAGTTTGTCATTTACTCATGTGCTTCACATATATCCTGTGAGTAAATGGTTGAATGAATTGAATATCATAAATCTGAATTTATATATGTTTCATATGCTTATACCATGGGGAGTAATGACTTCACAGAGAATAAGTATAGGTAGTAAAATTATTGAAAGTTAGCAAATGCATAATTGGTCACTTGAACAATTCATGAAAGAATATTGAAGGAAGAGAGATTTCACATATAAATATACTATCTTGGACATCTTTTGTAATTGTGAGCACTCATTAAAATATGACATGCTAAAAGGGTGATGTTGGACAAGGAAGGCAACGTAATGGGTTATGGTTTCTTATATCCGAAATAAAGTATATTGTCATGGATCATCCAACATGTTGAGCTTGCCTTTCCCCCTTATGCTAGCCAAATTCTTTGCACCAAGTAGAGATACTACTTGTGGTTCCAAATATCCCTTAAACTAGTATTGCCATGAGAGTCCACCATACCTACTTATGGATTGAGTAAGATCCTTCAAGTATGTTGTCATCGGTGCATGAAATAAAAATTGCTCTCTAAATATGTATGATCTATTAGTGCGAAGAAAATAACCTTTATACGAACTTGTGATAGGTAAGAAATAAAAGCGACGGACTACATAATAAAGGTCTCTATCACAAGAGGCAATATAAAGTGACGTTCTTTTGCATTAAGATTTTGTGCATCCAACCTTAAAAGTACATGATAACCTCTGCTTCCCTCTGCGAAGGGCCTATCTTTTACTTTTATCTTCTACCTTATGAAAGAGTCATGGTGATCTTCACCGTTTATTTTTTACATTTTATCCTTTGGCAAGCACATTGTGTTGGAAAGATCCTGATATATATATCCATTTGGATGTAAGTTATCATGAACTATTATTGTTGACATTGCCCTTGACGTAAAAGGTTGGGAGGCGAATCTTAAGCCCCTATCTTTCTTTGTGTCCGATTAAAACTTTGAACCAATAAATATCACGTGAGTGTTAGCAATTGCGAAAGATTAAATGATAGTTGAGTATGTGGAGTTTGCTAAATCGAAGCTCTGACATAGACCCTTCCTAAAAATAAGATGAATTGCAATTGTTTGATGACTAAGAGCACTGTTTGTTAGTTTTCAAGAAATTTTATGATCTATACTTTAACATGTGAATAGCTTGTTACTTGATCATGAAAAGTTTTATGATATGAGCTACTGTTATGACATATAATGTTGCTAGAAAAGGTGATTGAAATTATCATTGATCAAACTTGTTCACCTGCTAGCATTCACAATTCATAAATTGTTTCTTTTATCATTTACCTACTCGAGGACAAGCAGGAATTAAGCTTGGGGATGTTGATACGTCTCCAACGTATCCATAATTTATGAAGTATTCATGCTATTATATTATCCATCTTAGATGTTTTGTATGCATTTATATGCTATTTACATGATTTTTGGGACTAACCTATTAACCTAGAGCCCAGTGCCAGTTTCTATTTTTTCCTTGTTTTTGAGTTTTATAGAAAAGGAATACCAAACGGAGTCCAATTGACGTGCCAATTTTTGTTGATTTTTTATGGATCAAAAGAAGACCCTAGAGTAAAAGAGTTGGGCCAGGAGAGTCCCGGGGCGTCCACGAGGGTGGGGGGCGTGCCCCCCCTAGGTGTGTGGGCCTGCCTCGTGGAAGCCTCGGGCACCTCCTTGACGTGAGACCGACACGAAAAATTCCTATAAATACTGAAGCCCCTAGAAAATAACCTAGATCAGAAGTTCCGCCGCCGCAAGCCTCTATAGCTACGAGAAATCAATCTAGGCCCTCTTTGGCACCCTGCCGGAGGGGGCCATCATCACTGGAGGCCATGGAGGAGGATCCCGGAGGGGCCAACATCGCCATGAAGGCCAAGGACCATAGGGAGAACCTCTCCCCATCTAGGGGGACACCATGGAGGAGGAAGCACAAGGGGGAGAACCTCTCCTCCTCTCTCTCGGTGGCGCCGGAGTGCCATCGGGAGGGGAATCATCGCCACGGTGATCGTCTTCATCAACATCACTATCATCATCACCATACTCATCTATTTTACGCGGTCCACTCTCCCGCACCCCGCTGTAATCCCTACTTGAACATGGTGCTTTATGCCACATATTATGATCCAATGATGTGTTGCCATCCTATGATGTTTTGAGTAGATATCTTTTGTCCTTGGGTTGATTGATGATCTAGATTGGACGAGTTGTATGTCTTATTTTGGTGCTGTCCTATGGTGCCCTCCATGTTGCGCAAGCGTGAGGGATTCCCGCTGTAGGGTGTTGCAATACATTCATGATTCGCTTATAGTGGGTTGCTTGAGTGATAGAAGCATAAACCCGACTAAGGGGATTGTTGCGTATGGGATAAAGGGGACTTGATGCTTTATTGCTATGGGTGGGTTTTACCTTAATGATCTTTAGTAGTTGCGGATGCTTGCTAGAGTTCCAATCATAAGTGCATATGATCCAAGAAGAGAAAGTATGTTAGCTTATGCCTCTCCCTCATATGAAATTGCAATGACGGCTCCCGGTCTTGTTAACAATTTCCTAGGATAATTTCGCACACCGACCCATCATTATTCCACACTCGCTATTTATAATATTTAGTAATATATTCTAACTTTATGATAACAGCACCTACTTTTATGTTCTAGCTCTCAGATACCATGCAAAGTTATCCTCTTCATATCCACAACGTAGTTTTATTTCTCGTTTCTAGTTGGAAGCGAACGTTCGGTGTACGTAGAGTCGTATCAGTGGCAGATAGGACTTGAGAGAATATTGATCTTACCTTTAGCTCCTTGTGGGTTCGACACTCCATACATAACACTTCCACCATTGGGAATTCCTATGATGATTCCCTGCACTTGGGGATTATCAGGGACTACAACACAACTGCATTGGATGGCAACTCAAGACTACCGAAGCAAGACATCTTGCTGCAGCTAAATTTGATGGTTAACAAGAAAGCGATGAGATGTGACCAGCAATATGATAGAGCCTTCTATATTCTCAAGAGGCTCGTGGAAGAGCTTGATGCAATACATTCAGCAAATCAAGCGGATGCTGACAAAAGGATGGATAAAGAGGATGCTGAAATTGAAGATGACCTTCATTATTATGCAGCTGAAATGCTCCAGGCCACTGCTCAAGCCAACCAATGCCAGCAGGGTGTTGACCAATCAATGCAGCAGCGACAGCAAGAGACGATGAAACTGCCGTTGTACTCTGAAACAAAGGGTAGGAAGAAAATTTATGCAACAAAGAAAAGTGACAAGAGAGCTCAAATAAAGGCACCACCTGCAGGAAGAGTCATCGTGCTCGACGAGAATGGAGTGCCACTTGGACACATGCAATGTAGTGTGTGCAAAAAAGTTGCAGGACACAACAAGGTCACCTGTCCAACACCCTTAGAAAGCAACAATGCCGAGGAGGTCAAGCAACCCAAAGTTCAAAAACAGCAGCCCAAAGTTATAGAACAAAACAAGGGACCACACCCACAGAAAGCAATCAGTAGACTTTGTAGCATATGCAAGGAGTATGAACCACATAATGCAAGAACATGCCCAAAGCGCGCAGATGCTGAAAAGACAAGCAAAATGCCAGAAAAGAAACATAAATCAAAACCTAGAGCCAGCAACAAGAAAATGGTGGAAGATGAAGAAGAAGACGAATATGAAGACACCATCGAAGAAGAGGAAGACGAAGAGGAAGAGGAAGTGGAATGCGATGAGGAAGAGGAAGAGGATGATGAAGAGGAAGAGGATGATGAAGAGGAAGAGGTACATGTCAAGCAAAAACCACTACAAGCAAAGCCTAGGAGGAGCGCAAGGATGATGAATAGTTAGACTAGGTCAATTATACAAATCGAACTTATGTCATGTCAATGGGCAGAATATTATTCCACTTTTGAAACAGTATTTTAGGAGAAGCTTAATTGAACTTCTATTGTTGAAGGTTCAAAGAAATTATACTATAGAAGTTCAAGTAAGCTTACTGCAGAAGTCCTAGTATAGCATGAGAGGAGGTGTTGGTGATGTATTGCATAGAAAGAGCAAGCAGTAATAAAATGAAAATATACATTGTGAAGTTCAAGTAATATTTTTGCAGAAGTCCTAGTATATTATGAGAGGAAGTGATGTGCTCGTGATGTATTCCATAAAAGTGCAAGCAAGAGTAAAAATGAAATTATACACTATGAAGTTCAAGTAAGCTTAAAGTAGAACTTCTGGTATATTATGACAGGAGGTGCTGGTATTGTATTCCATAAAAGAGCAAGCAGCAATAAAATGAAAAAATATACAGTTTGAAGCTTAGGTCAACTTTCAGAAGAAGTTCTGGTATATAAAGCGGTGTAGGAAAAAATATGCTTAAAAGTATAAGTATTGCCATATGAACTAAGGTTACCAAGCCTAAGACAATGCGTTCAGATATGAAGTTCTGTTTGGATACGTGCAGAAGTTCATGTACAATGCCGATAAAAGATAAAGAAACGTAAAGGAGTGTATGAGAATATTTTTGCACAAAGTTACATTTGAAATCCATTCGCAGTTGAAAAAACACAAAAAAAGACATGTAGATTCTATGCAAAAGGCTACATATTATTGGTTGCGTTGAAAAAATACCAATACATTACACAACACAGAAAATCCTCTCCATCTGGAACCAGCAGCCCAGCCACATCTCAAAGTAGAAGTTCAAGTCTACGATCATATGTTGGGCCCCAAAATTAAACAACACAAAAAAACCAGCAGACGAACCCTAGCCCAGAGAGAAGTTCAAGTACATTTGTTGGGGAAAAACATACAACACATGGATACTGAAAGAGATGCAGTACATTGAAATTCACAAGCCAAATCATTCTTCACACCGAATACATTTGACCTCAATATATTAAATAATAGTGCTGCAGCTATAGATACACAAATTACTAAATCATTCTTACAACCAAATCTTTACGGAATCATTCCAATCATTATCAAAACCTAAATCTTTACGAACTCAAATCTACACTAAAACTAATGCTTCGAATTCATGGGCCCAAGGACTGGATCTCTTTAGGAAGCTCTGCACGCATCACTTCATTCTTCTTACTAAAGATTAGAGTATGCATGAACTCGGCCTTCTAGTCATCTGCAACACCTGCAAACAAGAAATGAAATGATGGTTTAGTAAAGGATAACTAAAAGCACAGCAGGTGCGTCTCAGCAAAAAACACACAAGAAAAATGAAAGGATGATGACACAAGACCAAGAACAAAACACACCTCCACATCACCAAAATCATCAGCAAGCTCATCGCAATCATATGTAGAGCAGAACTTCACGGCAAAGAAACCACAATCATTATTCACTTGCTTTGGAACATCGATAAAAGTAGGCCTCTTTGCAATATTCGCCCAGTTAGGCTGCTTGCTCGCTTTGTACGCAGCCTTGCCGTACACCTCCTTAAGCAACCCAACAAATCTCTTGATCTGCCAGAAATGACAAATAAGATGAAGTCAAAAACATGTTAACCAAAATAGTTAAGTTCAGATACATAAAAGGGGCACTCGCATAGATCCAGCTAAACAAATACCAGAAGTCCTAGTCAGTTTAAGCAGTATTACCAAAACAGAGACGGAAACATATTTTGTCAACACAAGCCATAATAAACTTCGTGTCAAACAAGCAGATACGAAAGGAGGTTCAGACCAAGAAACACTCACGATATTTTGGCCGTCTCCGTGGAAACTTGTTTGTGACGTTCCCTTATTAGTGTAAGGAAGTGAATCAAGGATGTCAATGCTCCCACGATATCTAGTCAGCACATACACGTTGTAGTGTGCCATTGTGCCAATTGGCTTGAATAGTATCAAAAAAACCTGCCAAGAATGAAAGAAACAGTGAACACAAACTATAAAGCATAGGTATTGAACAACCGGGATGAACAAAAACTTCTTGACAAACTCAGCAAAAGGATGTACATAAAATTTTAAAAAGCAAGAGTTATGAAAAACTAGCCAGCTTTGCGTTAAGAAGGTCTTCTTCCTTGCGAACAAACATTCGGAGGAGACCAGCAGATTTTTTTTGCATCGAACTTTGGAACTGTTGCACTGAAAAAATCATACTCCAGGCAGTACTGTGCATTCACAAAAACAGAATTAAAACACCTCCCAAATGCCACTACAACAAAACTAGAGCAAAAGAGGGAGATAGGGTGCAAAGAACTAAAACCTGTATGAAGTAGGGACTAAGTACAGCCCTGTCAGCACAAGAGAATATCTCAGAGGTCTTCGGCTTATCCTTCCACAAATTTATGAGATAATCCATTATGTCTCCTTCCATCTATTGCCCTTCACCGAAAAGAGTATAGAGGACATGTCCTGTGAGGTCAATCACATTCCCAGGGATGGTAAACATGCAGTAGCTTGTGCTGCAGATTTAAAAGGATGGGAAAAAATATTGGTAGTTCAGATACAATAACAAAACAGAAGTTAAGATACTATAACTTGAAGGCAAGGAGAGATGAACAGAAGTTTAGATACTATAACGACAGAAGTTCAGACACTATAACTAAAAGGCAAGGAGAAATGAATAGAAGTTCACATACTACAACAACAGAAGTTCAGAACAAAGTAGCACCTCTGGCAACAACAAAAATAAGAAGAAGAAAACTCACTCAGAATACTTCTCCAGACCATCTTTACTAAGCACATATTGTCTCAACCTCCGGGCCTCGGATAGATGAGGGTAACAGTATTTCTTTAGGGGAGCGATAGCAGAATGCCACTTCAAAGCCAATCTTGATGCTCTCTTGGAGGAAGTTATGTTGCCGGACTCAACTGTCGGTTTCCTCCTGGTGATGACAACATTCTTCCGACCTCTCCCAGCAACAGTACCAGCAGCAGATTTACCATCCTTTGGGTAAGCAATCTTCTCAAAATCATCATCCGACGAAATCACTGCTGCTTCGACTGCTTCGACTGCACCAACCTTCCTGGAGCAAGGGGTGTTTGGAGCACCACAAATACCAACAGCCTGCTTCCCCAACTTGGAAGGAATAAGGGTTCGAGAGCTATCATCTTCTCTCAAAGCTGTACTCATCGATTCCTCCCTAGGCTGGTAATCCTGTGACCCAAGGAATGAGTAGTGGTAATCAGTCAAGTCCAACGGCTCAACTGTAAAAGAAAAGGAAGAGAAAAAAAGACCATTAAATATAACTGAAGTTCAGGTACAGCACAATGTGCAGTCCAACTAATATAGATGACATGGTTACTACTCAAGCTGGCCTAAAAAAATATGTTGCATTTTAAAAACTAAATGAAGTTCAGGCACAACCCAAGGCACAGTTCAAGATAAACTGATGAACTGGAAAACATTCAACTACAGCTAACATAAAGCATATAAAGGCATCATCTCTGAAGTTCAAGTAGAAGAAATGCTCATACCCAACTAAGCAATGGAAGGAAAAAAATACTGAATGTAAATACACAAGCAAAATAAAAAAATATAAAAATGAAGTTCATGTAGAAGAAATGCTCCTCTCCACCTGAGACCAGCAGCCCAGCCAGATCTCAACTAGAAGTTCAAGTTCAAGAAATAATGAAGTTCATGTAGAATAAAAGATGCAGTACAGGTAAGCAGTCCGAATTTCAAGACTTACATGTATAGTAGCCAAACAGAGCTTGGAAGTCTGTCTCAAACAGGTTAGAAGAAGCAATTGAGTACAACCACGTCTTCTTGATATCCGCAATATTTTCATGGGAATAATTTGCAAGAACCCCATCATGAAACGAATTAACATTCGTATGCATGAAGAATCCGCAGTCGATACTGCCATCAAACACAAAAAAGAACAGTTTTAGAACAAAAAAGATAGACAACGAATAAACGACGTCTCAGCCTACATACAACTACAGTTAAACACAAGTGATAGAGAGAAAAGTGGAACTCATACTTGTTATTTTGCTGGGGGACATCAATCCAATCCAAAGGGAAATGGTCAATAGTAAGTGGACTGAAGGGTGTCTCCCTGTTGTTGCTGGCATCGCTCCAAAGCTTCTTGATGTTGTCAGTCATCCGCCGAAACAGGCGTACCGCACAGTCATCGTCTGGTCCATAGTGAGAGTCGAGAAGCTGGAACCTTGAATTCTTCGGGTCAAGAAATATCGAAACCCAATGACCAACACCACCCATGTGAGCAGGCATTTCAGGCGGGTCAAAAGTGAGGAAAACAACCTGAAGCAACATAAACACATGAATCATTAAAAACTGAAAATTAATATCCAACGGTACAAAGAAAAATAAAACAATACAAACACAGTGGATCGCAGTGCAAAACTAATACAAAGGCAAAGAACAAGATATTACATACATAATCATGTGCATGCATGCTATCTGGACCAGTCGCCAAGAAGTACTTCCTCACACAGGAATCAAATTGACCTCTGAAAATCTTATCCTAAAATAATGCAGACAACACCAACATATGAAAATAAAAAAATGAGACAAACAAGTTTTAACTAAGATGGTAAGGAAAAAAACAGAAAATAATTCACTATATGGTTGACTTACACAAACCCAATACGGCAGGACGAGTTTGTCTGATCCCTGGTACTTCGCACGTAGACAGTAGAGTGCAATCTTAGCCACATTAGATCGAAGCATTCCGCGAGGAGCAAAAGATACTGTGACATCTTCAAGAGAAGCTTCACACTCCTTGTTTTGTCACATAATCATTGATCTAAAACAAGCAATGGAAAGTAAAATAAGTTCAGCATCAGGAACTCAGGGAAGTTCATAACACATACAAGCACAGAAGTTCGGCTACGACATCACAACAGGCAGTACAAAAAGGCCAGAAGTTCAGCACCAGAGAGTAAAATAGAAGTTCAGCAACATATAGTAAAGAAGTTCAGGTATGAAACCACAGGCAGTTCACAGGGGGTAGATGGATGTAAATATTGACCAGCTGCACTCACCTCTTGGAACGATCATTCTTAAGCCTAGTTACACTGAAATAAAAGTCATCAACCTTCTTTCGGACGACAGCAAGGTCACTATCTGCTCAGCAAAAAGAAATAGAAATTAAGAGCAACATTCAAGCACATAGATTCATGACAGTTTAATTAATACCAACATTCAAACACAAGCACATCTCAGCTGCTACACCAGAAAAGATAAAACCACAGGATTATAAACATCACAACCCATGCATTACAAACCTTCCCCCGCATAGAAACAGGTTCACTTAACTTTATTTACAAACCACACAACAAAGCACAAACCATAAGTTCAACTTGCACCACACAGGCAGTTCACAGGGATATCATGGACAAAAACAAACAACAAAAGGGACGGGGATGGGGAAAGAAGAGAGAAGCATGCTCCTCTCTTTATGGATTCTTGCTTAGACTAGTGGCAACACTGGAATGATCAACCTCCTCTCCATAGCTATCGCTTTCAGTCTCTTCATCGTCATCTCCAATAGACATTGCAGCGTCGTCGGGAAGGACACCAGCAGCAGCTGCAGAATCTGAAACAACAAAAGCTGTTGGTTCTCCTGCACTAGGAAGAGCTGGAGAACCAGCATCAACATCAAATGATGGCTCTGCTGCAGTAGACTTCTCCGGGCCTGCGGCAGCACTACCACCAGTCTCAACAGCAGCCTCGACAGGATCTTTCTCCAAAATGATATCTCCAGCTGGCTTGCCCTGCTCAGCATCAGAAACCTCAGCTGTCTTGCCCTACTTAGCATCAGAAACCTCAGCGCCAATGGACGACTGAGGTTCAGTTGGGTCCACCCCGTCGGAGCAGCCGGTGCCTGACACGGACTTGTCTGCAACCTTCTCTGGAGGAACACTAGCATCATCATTCTGCAGCAAGAACAGAAAGTCATTACAAAGGGCCACATAGTGATAAAATGCACAAACAAGTAAAATAAAAAATGAGACAAATTGACAAGAAAAATGGTACCTTATTTTCACTGCCATGAACCTCATCAACTAATACATCGCTAGCAGGAGCAGGTTCATGCACACGGGCAGCTTCATGCACAGGTAAAACATCCTCCTCAACCCTAGCACCATCATCAACATCCTACAAAAAAATCATGTAGAACACAAATACCTAATCAGCAGAAGTTCACATTACATAATCAAAGAAGGTCAGCTATGACAACTGACACATAATGGAAGTCCAAATACAGTAAACATAGCAGGTCAGATATCAAAACTACTCTAAATACAATAAGGAACAAAAAGGGCCAGTTATCAAAGTCACAGAAGTTCAGGTGCTGTAGCACTTGAAGTTCAGGTACTACAAACAGAGAAGGTCAACTAGGAAACACTAGTACTAAAAAGGAAAAGTTTAGGACACATGAAATCAATAAGGGTCGCCTATGACTAAAAACAGTAATAACTGAAAGCTAACCATGAGCATTAGTGCAAAGAAATATCAAAAGCCAACATAAACAAACCTCTTCGGTATGCTCCACGTGGCCTCCTTCACGACCCAAACGAACAAAATCTTGCCTCTGAATCTGTCTGACAACAACAGTAGCCTCATCTTTAAAAGGCTTGCAACGAGCATCATGCATTTCCCTAAACAGCCCAAAGCTAGTCCGAAGGTGGGAAGTGCTCTGACGAAGCTCATCAAGAAATCTAGCTTCAATTGACAAAACCTGCTTCGAACATTCACCATCAAAACCGTGTCCGGGAGGAAGAATCCCATCAACGCGACTAAGACGCTCAACAGTTGACGGAACACGGGCCAACTCCCCACAAACAGTTTCAAGAAGACCGTCAATCCTAGCCAGGGAAACATTGGCAGCTTCAAACAAACTCTCGGAAGACACGCCACCTGCAGCACTCACACGGGTAGAAGAACCTCCTGGATCTACAGGGGGCACCAGTATTAACATCCCGGGAGAATTCAAATCTTGGGGAAGTTCCACTCTCTAGGCCGGCGGCACGAGGCATAGTAAGAATAGGACGTTCGATACGCCTAAAGAACACAACCTCAGCCTGTTTCTTCCACTGCATACAAAAACAAAAGTCAACGCGTCAGAAAACAAATGAAGGAACATGGAAACAAAAAGTATAGTAGACGGTACCAAAAGTTTAGGTTAAACTACTCAGGAAAGAAAGATGCATAGAAACACTCACAGGTAGTTTCCCAAACACCCAGTTGGCTGGGTCATCATCACCCTTCTTGACCAAGTCAGCCGCAGCAAGCTCAAGAAGCTTGGTCTGATCCATGAAATTGATGCGAGGGGCCCTCAAGTCAGAATTAGGCTTCTTGCCAATGATAAGGCAGTACAGATACATAAGAAGCGGCGCAATGGCACAGCCAGTGACAGCTTTTCCTCTGCTAGTACCTTGCTGATACCTAACAACATCACTTCAAGTATCATCAACAACCAACTGGCAGTGGTCCATATCTGCCATATCCTCAAACACAAGATTCTCAGCCATTGCTGCCTCCCTGGACACTCGTGTAGATGTTCCAGGAATAACCACCTTCATGAAAACAATCAGGTAAAATAGATACAGAGCAAGATCATCCTTCGTCTCATCCTTCACATGTTCCGCGAGGATATTCCGCAGATCCTTTGCCTTGATGTCGTCACTCCTAGCGTACCCAAGCTTGCCCTTCAGCCTCATAACAGCATCATCAAACCCATCATTCGAGGGCCTAGTAGGGGTACGACTACCTTGAGGGAATCAAACAAATGGTGAATAGTATCACTTGTAATACGCAGAACCTTGTTCGCCTCACCCATGTCCAGAATCATGGTTGTAGGGTCAATCCTCGTGTAGATGTTGTTGGAAATATGCCCTAGAGGCAATAATAAATGGATTATTATATTTCCTTGTTCATGATAATTGTCTATTTTTCATGCTATAATTGTATTGTTCGGAAATCATAATACATGTGTGAATACATAGACCACAACGTGTCCCTAGTAAGCCTCTAGTTGACTAGCTCGTTGATCAATAGATAGTCATGGTTTCCTGACTATGGACATGGAGATGTCATTGATAACGGGATCACATCATTAGGAGAATGATGTGATGGACAAGACCCAAATCTAAGCATAGCATAAAGATCGTGTAGTTCGTTTGCTAGAGCTTCTCTGAATGTCAAGTATCATTCCTTAGACCATGAGATTATGCAACTCCCGGACATCGTATGAATACTTTGGGTGTATCAAACGTCACAACGTAACTGGGTGACTATAAAGGTGCACTACAGGTATCTCCGAAAGTATCTGTTGGGTTGGCATGAATCGAGACTGGGATTTGTCACTCCGTGTGACAGAGAGGTATCTCTGGGCCCACTCGGTAAGACATCATCATAATGAGCTCAATGTGATCAAGGTGTTGTTCACGGGATGATGTATTATGGGAACGAGTAAAGAGACTTGCCGGTAACGAGATTGAACAAGGTATCGGTATATCGACGATCGAATCTCGGGCAAGTATCGTACCGATGGACAAAGGGAATTGAGTACGGGATTGATTAAGTCCTCGACATCGTGGTTCATCCGATGAGATCATCGAGGAGCATGTGGGAGCCAACATGGGTATCCAGATCCCGCTGTTGGTTATTGACCGGAGATCGTCTCGGTCATGTCTGCATGTCTCCCGAACCCGTAGGGTCTACACACTTAAGGTTCGGTGACGCTAGGGTTGTTAAAGATATTAGTATGCAGCAAACCGAAGGTTGTTCGGAGTCCCGGATGAGATCCCGGACGTCGCGAGAGGTTCCGGAGTAGTCCGGAGGTAAAGATTTATATATGGGAAGTTGTTGTACAGACACCGGAAAGTCTCGGGGGCATATCGGTATTGTACCGGGGCCACCGGAGAGGCACCGGGGGTCCACCTTGAGGGGCCAGCCCTCTCGGAGGGCCTCATGGGCCACAAGGGGCAGGGAACCAGCCCCTGGTGGGCTGGGCGCACCCCCTTTCCTTGGGCCCATGCGCCTAGGGTTGGGGGGAAACCCTAGTGGGGGCGCCCCCCTTGCTTGGGGGGCAAGCCCCGCCACCCTAGGCCGCCGCCCCCCTGGAGATCCATCTCCAGGGCTGCGCACCCCCCCTTGGGGACCTATATAAAGGGGGGGAGGGAGGGCAGCCGCAACCCTGCTGCATTGGCGCCTCCCTCTCCCGTTACACCTCTCCCTCTCTCCACAGAAGCTCGGCGAAGCCCTGCTGGAACTCTGCTGCATCCACCACCACGCCGTCGTGCTGCTGGATCTTCATCAACCTCTCCTTCCCCCTTGCTGGATCAAGAAGGAGGAGACGTCGATCGTCCCGTACGTGTGTTGAACGCGGAGGTGCCGTCCTTTCGGCGCTGGTCATCGGTGATTCGGATCACGGCGAGTACGACTCCATCATCCACGTTCTCCTTGAACGCTTCCGTTGCGATCTACAAGTGGTATGTAGATGCTCTCCTATCCCCTCGTTGCTAGAATACTCCATGGATAGATCTTGGTGATGCGTAGGAAAATTTTAATTTCTGCTACGATCCCCAACAGTGGCATCATGAGCTAGGTCTATGCGTAGTTTCTATGCACGAGTAGAACACAAAGTAGTTGTGGGCGTCGAATTGTCAATTCTTCTTGCCGTTACTAGTCCTATCTTGGTTCAGCGGTATTGTGGGATGAAGCGGCCCGGACCAACCTTACACGTATGCTTACGTGAGACCGGTTCCACCAACTGACATGCACTAGTTGCATAAGGTGGCTGGCGGGTGTCTGTCTCTCCCACTTTAGTTGGATCGGATTCGATGAACAGGGTCCTTATGAAGGGTAAATAGAGATTGACAATTCACGTTGTGGTTTTAACGTAGGTAAGAAACGTTCTTGCTAGCAACCTATAACAGCCACGTAAAAACTTGCAACAACAATTAGAGGACGTCTAACTTGTTTTTGCAGCAAGTGCTTTGTGATGTGATATGGCCAGAAGTTGTGATGAATCATGTGATGTATGAGATGATCTTGTTATTGTAATAGGAATCACGACTTGCATGTCGATGAGTATGACAACCGGCAGGAGCCATAGGAGTTGTCTTTATTTATTTATGACCTGCGTGTCAACTTAAATCGTCATGTAATTACTTTACTTTATTGCTAAAGCGTTAGCCATAGTAGTAGAAGTAATAGTTGACGTGACAACTTCACGAAGACACGATGATGGAGATCATGATGATGGAGATCATGGTGTCATGCCGGTGACGACGATGAACATGGCGCCCCGAAGATGGAGATCAAAGGAGCGAAATGATGTTGGCCATATCATGTCACTATTTGATTGCATGTGATGTTTATCATGTTTTACATCTTATTTGCTTAGAACGACGATAGCATAAATAAGATGATCCCTCATGAAAATATCAAAAATGTGTTCTCCCTAACTGTGCACCGTTGCTAAGGTTCGTCGTTCTGAAGCACCACGTGATGATCGGGTGTGATAGGTCCTTACGTTCGCATACAACGGGTGTAAGCCAGATTTACACACGCAATACACTTAGGTTGGATTGACGAGCCTAGCATGTACAGACATGGCCTCGGAACACGGAGGACCGAAAGGTCGAACATGAGTCGTATAGAAGATACGATCAACATGGAGATGTTCACCGATGATGACTAGTCCGTCTCACGTGATGATCGGACACGGCCTAGTTGACTCGGATCATGTATCACTTAGATGACTAGAGGGATGTCAAATCTGAGTGGGAGTTCTTTCATTAATTTGATTAGATGAACTTAATTATCATGAACTTAGTCTAAATCTTTACAATATGTCTTGTAGATCAAATGGCCCACGCTAATGTCACCCTCAACTTCAACGCGTTCCTAGAGAAAACCAAGCTGAAAGATGATGGCAGCAACTATGCGGACTGGGTCCGGAACCTGAGGATCATCCTCATAGCTGCCAAGAAAGATTATGTCCTAGAAGCACCGCTAGGTGATGCACCATTCCCAGCAAACCAGGACGTTATGAACGCCCATCAGTATCGTGCTGATGATTACTCCCTCGTTCAGTGCGGCATGCTTTACAGCTTAGAACCGGGGCTCCAAAAGCGTTTTGAGCAACACGGAGCATATGAGATGTTCGAGGAGCTGAAATTGATTTTCCAAGCTCATGCCCGGGTCGAGAGATATGATGTCTCCGACAAGTTCTTTAGCTGTAAGATGGAGGAGAATAGCTCTGTCAGTGAACACATACTCAAGATGTCTGGGTTACACCACCGCTTGACTCAGCTGGAAGTTAATCTCCCGGATGAGGCGGTCATTGACAGAATCCTTCAGTCGCTCCCACCTAGCTACAAGAGCTTCGTGATGAACTACAATATGCAGGGGATGGAAAATACCATTCCCGAGTTGTATTCAATGCTGAAATCTGCAGAGGTGGAGATCAAAAAGGAACATCAAGTGTTGATGGTGAATAAAACCACTAAGTTAAAGAAAGGCAAGGGTAAGAAGAACTTCAAGAAGGACGGCAAGGAGGTTGCCGCGCCTGGTAAATCAGTTGCCAGGAAGAAGTCAAAGAATGGACCCAAACCTGAAACTGAGTGCTTTTATTGCAAGGGAACTGGTCACTGGAAGCGGAATTGCCCCAAGTACTTAGCAGATAAGAAGGCCGGCAACACTAAAGGTATATGTGATATACATGTAATTGATGTGTACCTTACCAGTGCTCGTAGTAGCTCCTGGGTATTTGATACCGGTGCCGTTGCTCATATTTGTAACTCAAAACAGGAGCTGCAGAATAAACGGAGACTGGCGAAGGACGAGGTGACGATGCGCGTCGGGAATGGTTCCAGGGTCGATGTGATCGCCGTCGGCACGCTACCTCTACATTTACCTACGGGATTAGTTTTGAACCTCAATAATTGTTATTTAGTACCAAGTTTGAGCATGAACATTGTATCTGGATCTCGTTTAATGCGAGATGGCTACTCATTTAAATCCGAGAATAATGGTTGTTCTATTTATATGAGTGATATGTTTTATGGTCATGCTCCGATGGTCAATGGTTTATTCCTAATGAATCTCGTACGTGATGTTACACATATTCATAGTGTGAATACCAAAAGATGTAAAGTTAATAACGATAGTCCCACATACTTGTGGCACTACCGCCTTGGTCACATTGGTGTCAAGCGCATGAAGAAGCTCCATGCTGATGGACTTTTAGAGTCTCTCGATTATGAATCATTTGACACATGCGAACCATGACTCATGGGCAAAATGACCAAGACTCCATTCTCAGGGACAATGGAGCGAGCAACCAACTTGTTGGAAATCATACATACAGATGTGTGTGGTCCAATGAGCGTTGAGGCTCGCGGAGGCTATCGTTATGTTCTCACTCTCACTGATGATTTGAGTAGGTATGGGTATGTCTACTTAATGAAACACAAGTCTGAGACCTTTGAAAAGTTCAAGGAGTTTCAGAGTGAGGTTGAGAATCAACGTGACAGAAAAATAAAGTTCTTACGATCAGATCGTGGGGGAGAATATTTAAGTCACGAATTTGGCACACACTTAAGAAAATGTGGAATCGTTTCACAACTCACGCCGCCTGGAACACCTCAGCGTAACGGTGTGTCCGAACGGCGTAATCGCACTCTATTGGATATGGTGTGGTCTATGATGTCTCTTACAGATCTACCGCTATCATTTTGGGGATACGCTCTAGAGACAACCGCATTCACTTTAAATAGGACTCCGTCAAAATCCGTTGAGACGACACCGTATGAATTATGGTTTGGGAAGAAACCTAAGCTGTCGTTTCTGAAAGTTTGGGGTTGCGATGTTTATGTCAAGAAACTTCAACCTGAAAAACTCGAACCCAAATCGGAAAAATGCGTCTTCATAGGATATCCCAAGGAAACAGTTGGGTATACCTTCTACCTCAGATCCGAAGGCAAGGTCTTTGTTGCCAAGAACGGGTCCTTTATAGAGAAAGAGTTTCTCGCGAAAGAAGTAAGTGGGAGGAAAGTAGAGCTTGATGAAGTACTACCTCTTGAAAATGAGAGTAGCACAGCTCAGGAAAATGTTCCTGTGGTGCCTGCACCGATTAGAGAGGAGGTTAATGATGATGATCAAGATACTTCTGATCAAGCTCCTACTGAACTTCGTAGGTCCACAAGGACGCGTTCCGCACCAGAGTGGTACGGCAACCCTGTCATGGAAATCATGTTGTTGGACAACGGTGAACCTTCGAACTATGAAGAAGCGATGGCGGGCCCAGATTCCGACAAATGGCTAGAAGCCATGAAATCCGAGGTAGAATCCATGTATGAAAACAAAGTGTGGACTTTGAATGACTTGCCCGATGGTCGGCGAGCCATAGAAAATAAATGGATCTTTAAGAAGAAGACAGACGCGGATGGTAATGTGACCATCTATAAAGCTCGACTTGTCGCTAAGGGTTATCGACAAGTTCAAGGGGTTGACTACGATGAGACTTTCTCTCCCGTAGCGAAGCTGAAGTCTGTCCGAATCATGTTAGCAATTGCCGCATACTATGATTATGAGATATGGCAAATGGACGTCAAAACGACATTCCTTAACGGCTTCCTTAAGGAAGAATTCTATATGATGCAGCCAGAAGGTTTTGTCGATCCTAAGAATGCTAACAAAGTATGCAAGCTCCAGCGCTCCATCAATGGGCTGGTGCAAGCATCTCGGAGTTGGAACATTCGCTTTGATGAGATGATCAAAGCGTTTGGGTTTATGCAGACTTATGGAGAAGCCTGCGTTTACAAGAAAGTGAGTGGGAGCTCCGTAGCATTTCTCATATTATATGTGGATGACATACTATTGATGGGAAATGATATAGAATTCTTGGAAAGCATAAAGGCCTATTTGAACAAGTGTTTTTCAATGAAGGACCTTGGAGAAGCTGCTTATATATTAGGCATCAAGATCTATAGGGATAGATCAAGACGCCTCATCGGTCTTTCACAAAGTACGTACCTTGACAAGATTTTGAAGAAGTTCAAAATGGATCAGTCCAAGAAGGGGTTCTTGCCTGTATTGCAAGGTGTGCGATTGAGCACGGCTCAATGCCCGACCACGGCAAAAGATATAGAAGAGATGAGTGTCATCCCCTATGCCTCAGCTATAGGGTCTATTATGTATGCCATGATGTGTACCAGACCCGATGTAAACCTTGCCGTAAGTTTGGTAGGTAGGTACCAAAGTAATCCCGGCAAGGAACACTGGACAACGGTCAAAAACATCCTGAAGTACCTGAAAAGGACTAAGGATATGTTTCTCGTTTATGGAGGTGACGAAGAGCTCGTCGTAAAGGGTTACGTCGACGCTAGCTTCGACACAGATCTGGATGACTCCAAGTCACAAACCGGATACGTGTATATTTTGAATGGAGGGGCAGTAAGCTGGTGCAGTTGCAAGCAAAGCGTCGTGGCGGGATCTACATGTGAAGCAGAGTATATGGCAGCCTCGGAGGCAGCACAAGAAGCAGTCTGGGTGAAGGAGTTCATCACCGACCTAGGAGTCATACCCAATGCGTCGGACCCGATGACTCTCTTCTGTGACAACACTGGAGCAATTGCCCTTGCGAAGGAGCCCAGGTTTCACAGGAAGACCAGGCATATCAAGCGTCGCTTCAACTCCATTCGTGAAAGTGTTCAAAATGGAGACATAGAGATTTGTAAAGCATACGGACCTAAATGTGGCGGATCCGTTGACTAAACCTCTCCCTAGAGCAAAACATGATCAACACCAAAATTCCATGGGTGTGCGATTCATCACAATGTAACTAGACTATTGTCTCTAGTGCAAGTGGGAGACTGTTGGAAATATGCCCTAGAGGCAATAATAAATGGATTATTATATTTCCTTGTTCATGATAATTGTCTATTTTTCATGCTATAATTGTATTGTTCGGAAATCATAATACATGTGTGAATACATAGACCACAACGTGTCCCTAGTAAGCCTCTAGTTGACTAGCTCGTTGATCAATAGATAGTCATGGTTTCCTGACTATGGACATGGAGATGTCATTGATAACGGGATCACATCATTAGGAGAATGATGTGATGGACAAGACCCAAATCTAAGCATAGCATAAAGATCGTGTAGTTCGTTTGCTAGAGCTTCTCTGAATGTCAAGTATCATTCCTTAGACCATGAGATTATGCAACTCCCGGACATCGTAGGAATACTTTGGGTGTATCAAACGTCACAACGTAACTGGGTGACTATAAAGGTGCACTACAGGTATCTCCGAAAGTATCTGTGTGGTTGGCATGAATCGAGACTGGGATTTGTCACTCCGTGTGACGGAGAGGTATCTCTGGGCCCACTCGGTAAGACATCATCATAATGAGCTCAATGTGATCAAGGTGTTGTTCACGGGATGATGTATTACGGGAACGAGTAAAGAGACTTGCCGGTGACGAGATTGAACAAGGTATCGGTATACCGACGATCGAATCTCGGGCAAGTATCGTACCGATGGACAAAGGGAATTGAGTACGGGATTGATTAAGTCCTCGACATCGTGGTTCATCCGATGAGATCATCGAGGAGCATGTGGGAGCCAACATGGGTATCCAGATCCCGCTGTTGGTTATTGACCGGAGATCGTCTCGGTCATGTCTGCATGTCTCCCGAACCCGTAGGGTCTACACACTTAAGGTTCGGTGACGCTAGGGTTGTTAAAGATATTAGTATGCAGCAAACCGAAGGTTGTTCGGAGTCCCGGATGAGATCCCGGACGTCGCGAGAGGTTCCGGAGTAGTCCGGAGGTAAAGATTTATATATGGGAAGTTGTTGTACAGACACCGGAAAGTCTCGGGGGCATATCGGTATTGTACCGGGGCCACCGGAGAGGCACCGGGGGTCCACCTTGAGGGGCCAGCCCTCTCGGAGGGCCTCATGAGCCACAAGGGGCAGGGAACCAGCCCCTGGTGGGCTGGGCGCACCCCCTTCCCTTGGGCCCATGCGCCTAGGGTTGGGGGGAAACCCTAGTGGGGCGCCCCCCTTGCTTGGGGGGCAAGCCCCCCACCCTAGGCCGCCGCCGCCCTGGAGATCCATCTCCAGGGCTGCGCACCCCCCCTTTGGGGCCTATATAAAGGGGGGGAGGGAGGGCAGCCGCAACCCTGCTGCATTGGCGCCTCCCTCTCCCGTTACACCTCTCCCTTTCTCCACAGAAGCTCGGCGAAGCCCTGCTGGAACTCTGCTGCATCCACCACCACGCCGTCGTGCTGCTGGATCTTCATCAACCTCTCCTTCCCCCTTGCTGGATCAACAAGGAGGAGACGTCGATCGTCCCGCACGTGTGTTGAATGCGGAGGTGCCGTCCTTTTGGCGCTGGTCATCGGTGATTCGGATCACGGCGAGTACGACTCCATCATCCACGTTCTCCTTGAACGCTTCCGTTGCGATCTACAAGTGGTATGTAGATGCTCTCCTATCCCCTCGTTGCTAGAATACTCCATGGATAGATCTTGGTGATGCGTAGGAAAATTTTAATTTCTGCTACGATCCCCAACAGATGTTCCCCATCAAAGGATGAGAAATGCTGGAATCAACCTTCAAGTCAACCACACAACCAAAACCAGCCTTGATAACCCTCGTCTTGTGCCTAAGTTGTAGCATTTTCGCACACGTCTTGACCTCTCTCAGTGAGCAGCGAACCGTCTTGTTAAAACATTTCGCCTCATCTCCTCCTTGGCCACCTTCTTCGAGCGCTTTGCCTCCTCTCTTCCTCCTCTCAGGCCGCTCCACAAGCTGATACTGAAAAAAATTACAATGACAAGGAAAAAAGGCAGAACAATGAGATACACAAGCTACACCAAAATTCCACTAATGCCTACATATGCCATACATTTCAGAAGTCCAACTATGTCTACATAGGAAGTACAACCATGCATGACCAGAAGTAAAGATGCTTTCAAAATGTTGGAAATTTACATAGTAGAAGTTCAACCATGTACACCAAGGCAGTAATAAAACATGTATTTCAGAAGTCCCACTATGTCTACATAGGCAGTACAACCATGTATGACCAGAAGTAAAGATGCTCTCAAAATGTTGGAAATTTACATAGCAGAAGTTCAACCATGTACACCAAGGCAGTAATAAAACATGTATACCAACAAGTTAAGCTAATTTCTTCATGTATATATCCAGAAGTCCAACTATGTACTCAAAGGCAGTAATACCATAAAAGCAAAGCAGTTCAGCTAATTTATTCGTCTATATGAAGCAGAAGGTCAGCTATGTACGCCAAGGCAGTGCTAAAAACACAAAAGCTACAACAATAGGGACAAATGCTCTAAAAGCGGTAAACATGAGACATTCATACCTGATTAGCGGCAGCAGCATCATCATCGTCGTCCTCGTCATCAACGTTGAAATCAGCATCATCCTTGTCCTATGGATTAACACGAGAACGCTTCTTGTCACCCTTGTTGACCTTTGCAGGTGCAACCTTGCGCTTAACGCTTCAACCTCTTGTGCTTGCGTTGGTTTTCCCCGAAGAGGAGAGGATGATGCAGCAGAGTAGCGTAAGTATTTCCCTCAGTTTTTGAGAACCAAGGTATCAATCCAGTAGGAGGCCACTCTCAAGTCCCTCGTACCTGCACAAATCGATAGCAACTTGCAACCAACGCGATTAGGGGTTGTCAATCCCTTCACGGTCACTTACGAGAGTGAGAACTGATAGATAATGTTTTTGGTATTTTTGGTATAGAGATGCAAAGTGAAAAGTAAAAGGCAAAGTAAAAAAGCAAAGCAAGATTAAAGTGATGGAGATTGATATGATGAGAATAGACCCGGGGGCCATAGGTTTCACTAGTGGCTTCTCTCAAGAGCATAAGTATTCTACGGTGGGTGAACAAATTACTGTTGAGCAATTGATAGAATTGAGCATAGTTATGAGAATATCTAAGGTATGATCATGTATATAGGCATCACGTCCGTGACAAGTAGACCGACTCCTGCCTGCATCTAATACTATTACTCCACTCATCGACCGCTATCTAGCATGCATCTAGAGTATTAAGTTAGAAACAGAGTAACGCTTTAAGCAAGATGACATGATGTAGAGAGATAAATTCATGCAATATGAAATAAACCCCATCTTGTTATCCTCTATGGCAACGATGCAATACGTGCCTTACTGCCCCTTCTGTCATTGGGAAAGGACACCGCAAGATCGAACCCAAAGCTAAACACTTCTCCCATGGCAAGAAAAACCAATCTAGTAGGCCAAACCAAACTGATAATTTGAAGAGACTTGCAAAGATAACCAATCATACATAAAAGAATTCAGAGAAGATTCAAATATTATTCAAAGATAGACTTGATCATAAACCCACAATTCATCGGTCTCAACAAACACACCGCAAAAAGAAGATTACATCGAATAGATCTCCACAAGAGAGGAGGAGAACTTTGTATTGAGATCCAAAAAGAGAGAAGAAGCCATCTAGCTACTAACTATGGACCCGAAGGTCTGAGATAAACTACTCACACTTCATCGGAGAGGCTATGATGATGTAGAAGCCCTCCGTGATGACGGCCCTCTCCGGCGGAGTTCCGGAACAGGCCCCAAGATGGGAACTCGTGGATATAGAAGGTTGCGGCGGTGGAATTAGGTTTTTGGCTCCTGTTTTGATCGTTTGAAGGTACGTAGGTATATATAGGAGGAAGGAGTACGTCGGTGGAGCTTCGAGGGGCCCACGAGGCAGGGGGCGTGCCCTAAGGGGGGCGTCCCCCACCCTTGTGACCGCCTCTTCGATGCCTTGGCGTAGGGTCCAAGTCCTCTGGATCACGTTCGATGAGAGAATCATTTTCCCGAAGATTTTATTCCGTTTGGACTCCGTTTGATATTCTGTTTCTCCGAAACACTGAAATAGGCAAAAACAGCAATTCTGGGCTGGGCCTCCGGTTAATATGTTAGTCCCAAAAAGTAATATAAAAGTGGAAAATAAAGCCCAATATAGTCCAAAACAGTAGATAATATAGCATGGAGCAATCAAAAATTATAGATATGTTGGAGACGTATCAGGCATCCCCAAGCTTAATTCCAGCTCGTCCTCGAGTAGGTAAACTATAAAAGAGAATTTTTGATGCGGAGTGCTACTTGGCATAATTTCAATGTAAAACTTCTTAATTGTGGTATGAATATTCAGATTCGAAAGATTCAAGACAAAAGTTCATATTGACATAAAAATAATAATACTTCAAGCATACTAATAAAGCAATTATGTATTCTCAAAATAGCATGGCCAAAGAAAGTTATCCCTACAAATTCATATAGTCTGGCTATGCTCCATCTTCACCACACAAAGTATTTAAATCATGCACAACCCCGATGACAAGCCAAGCAATGGTTTCATACTTTAACATTCTCAAAACTTTTTCAACCTTCACGCAATACATGAGCGTGAGCCATGGATATAGCACTATATGTGGAATAGAACGGTGGTTGTGGAGAAGACAAAAAAAGAGGGGAAGATAGTCTCACATCAACTAGGCGTATCAACGGGCTATGGAGATGCCCATTAATAGATATCGATGTGAGTGAGTAGGGATTGCCATGGAACGGATGCACTAGAGCTATAAGTATATGAAAGCTCAACAAAAGAAACTAAGTGGGTGTGCATCCAACTCGCTTGCTCACGAAGACCTACGGCATTTTGAGGAAGCCCACCATTGGAATATACAAGCCAAGTTCTATAATGAAAAATTCCCACTAGTATATGAAAGTGACAACATAGGAGACTCTCTATCATGAAAATCTTGGTGCTACTTTGAAGCACAAGTGTGGTAAAAGGATAGTAACATTGTACCTTCTCTCTTTTTCTCTCTTTTTTTATTTGGGCCTTTTCTCTTTTTTTATGGCCTCTTTTTTTATTGTTCGGAGTCTCATCCCGACTTGTGGGGGAATCATAGTCTCCATCATTCTTTCCTCACTTGGGACAATGCTCTAAAAAATGATGATCATCACACTTTTATTTTTCTTACAACTCAACAATTACAACTCGATACTTAGAACAAGATATGACTCTATATGAATGCCTCCGGCGGGGTACCGGGATATGCAATGAATCAAGAGTGACATGTATGAAAGAATTATGAATGGTGGCTTTGCCACAAATACGATGTCAACTACATGATCATGCTAGCAATATGACAATGATGGAGTGTGTCATGATAAACGGAACGGTGGAAAAGTTGCATGGCAATATATCTCGGAATGGCTATGGAAATGCCATGATAGGTAGGTATGGTGGCTGTTTTGAGGAAGATATATGGTGGGTGTATGATACCGGCGAAAAGTGCGCGGTATTAGAGAGGCTAGCAATGGTGGAAGGATGGGAAAAAGTGCGTATAATCCATGGACTCAACATTAGTCATAAAGAACTCATATACTTATTGCAAAAATCTAGAAGTTATCAAAGCAAAGTATTATGCGCATGCTCCTAGAGGGATAGATTGGTAGGAAAAGATCATCGCTCGTCCCCGACCGCCACTCAGAAGGAGGACAATCAATAAACACTTCATGCTCCGACTTCGTTACATAACGGTTCACCATACGTGCATGCTACGGGAATCACAAACTTCAATGCAAGTATTCTTTAAATTCACAACTACTTCCACTAGCATGACTCTAATATTATTACCTCCATATCTCAAAACAATTATCATGCTTCAATCTTTTCTTAGTATTCAACGCACTCAAAAGAAAATTCCACAAATCATGAATACCAACCATATTGATATTAAGCAATTTACCATGCTATTAAGACTCTCAAAATGATCTAAGTGAAGCATGAGAGATCAATATTTTATTTAAAACAAGACCACCACCATGCTCTAAAAAATCTAAGTGAAGCACATAGAGCAAAATTATCATGCTCAAAATATATAAGTGAAGCACACAGACCAAAACTGCCTAGCTCAAAAGATATAAGTGAAGCACAAAGAGTATTCTAACAAATTTTAATTCATAGATGGCTCTCTCAAAGGTGTGTACAGAAAGTATGATTGTGGCACACTAACAAACAAAGACACAAATAATACAAGACGCTCCAAGCAAAACACATATCATGTTGATGAATAAAAATATAGCTCCAAGTAAAATACCGATGGAAGTAGACGAAGGAGGGGATGCCTTCCGGGGCATTGTCGGGGCGGACTGCGTCCCCCGCGAGCACCTATGGGGCCGGAGCCCCTTTCGTTGTCCGGTGAGGGGGGCGGAGGGAGCACGGAGAGCAGATCGAGGCGAGCACACGGGCGGTTTACCCAGGTTTGGGCCGCGATGGACGCGTAAAACCCTACTCCTGCTTGGTTGTATTGAACTGGGGAGCTCGGGAGCTTGGAGAGCTAGCTGCACCGAGCGTATGGCTGTCTGGATGCCGAATCTCCGAACCCCGGGAACCCCTTCTACGTTGCACACGGGCCTCCTTTTATAGCGCAAAGGGGTCACCGACAGGTGTCAACGTAAGAGAAAGGGGTAAAAGTGTAAAAGGGGTGGTAGCTGTAACAGTGCGGGCACAGTGGCGCTACAGTGCGGCACAGTGTTATCATACCTACTTCTGACGGTAGGGGACAAGGGCATTAAATGCCCGTCACGGTCGCCCGGACAGCACCGAGGCGGACCGTTGGGTGCACCACCGTTTGCCACGATGGCGGCTGCATGCCACCGCATGCCTCAGGCTGCGCGGTGCCTCGCCACGTGCCCTTGGGGGAAGCCCCGGAGCGACGCGTGGGCGGGCGAGCTGGAGCGCAGTCTTGAGGTGGCGATCTTGCCGCGGCAAGTGGCTTGCCGCGGGGGTCGTCTTCCTGTGCCTGATAGCGTGCCAGCTATCAGGCCTTGCCGGGGCGCTTGGCGCGCCATGGCGGGCTTCTCTTGTGGTGCCTGGGTTCGGCCTTCCCGACAAGCTCCTCTTGTCGGGGTCTCGATCTTCTGTCTCGTATACTTTGTTCTTGGATGGCCTTACATGGGCTCAGTCGTCCCGGCAAGCTCCTCTTGCCGGGGTCTTGTCTTCTTGGCCCGGCAAGCTCCTCTTGCCGGGGGCCTTGTCTTCTTGGCCCGGCAAGCTCCTCTTGCCGGGGGCCTTGTCTTGAATGCTTGGTCTTCTCTTGGCGCTTCCTGGGCGGGCCTTGCCGCAGGGTGCTACAACTGCCCGTGCACAAGTCTGGGGTACTAAGGTACCCCTACTTTAGTACACCAACAGGAGCCCCCGGGCCTGGGCCACACACGGTGCCGAGCGTCGTTGGGCCAGGCCCTAACGGTGCACGGGCACGCATGGCCCTGGTCGCGCCACTCCTTAACTCCGCATCCGCCGCGCCTTCCCCAGGCGGCGCGCGCTTACCGCGGCGTCGTGGGGGCGAAAACGCCCGTTCCCTCTTTAAGTGGAGGGAGGTGCGGAGGCGCGGCTCAATAAATGAACGGGGGTGGGGCGCGGCTTTCGAGGCGTCCGTTCCCCATAATTACGGGATGGGGAGAGGTCGTCCCACCCGTCGCCTCGGTTCTGCGCACCCACCACGCGGTCCTCATGCACTCGGAGTCGCGGCGGCGGAGGCAGGGAGTCGGGCCGGCGCGGGTCGATGCAGTGGGTCGGCCCCAGTCGCCTGCCCTTCCTCCGCTTCTATTGGAGGAGCGGGGCGGCCGCGGTCCCACTCCGCTCCTTTATAAGGAGCGAAAGGGGGCGACGGAAATACGCACTCCATCTCCTTCCTCCTGCTTCTGGTTTCCTTCCCCCGTCTGTGATGGAGGGGGGAACCCTGGTTCTTCTTCGGTTGCCGCGAGGGTGTCTGCTAGGCAACGCGCCCCTCCTCCCCTTGCGCCCGCGGCGGCGGAGCCGGTCGTCGGGGGAAGAGGGAGAGGGCGAGGTCGCGGACGAGGTCGTGGACGGGGCCGAGGCGCTCGGGGCGGACGGGTCGGTGCGCCGTCCTTGCCTCCGCCAGCGGCTCCGTTCCTTCCCGCGGTCCATCTCGGGGACGACCCCCGTGAGTTCATTATCAGGCTGCGTCGGGCGCCTCGTCGCCGCCTCCGGCTTCCCGTCCCATTCGCGAGCGTGTTGGAGGTGGAGCAGCCCGAGACGCTAGACCTGCGCATGAGGGGCTGCGGGATCGGTGGGACGCGAGTCCACGTCGAGTCCCGAGCCCCCGGCGTGGTGTGTCTGGGTCGCGGGTGGAAGACGTTCGCCCGGATCCACAGCTTGACGGAGGGGTTCACCCTCCACTTTAAGCTAGTGGGGGAGGACCTCCTCTCCGTCAAGGCCTTCTGGGGCTTCGGCATCCGGGCCCGGTGCTACGAAGATAGCTCCTCCGACAGCGAAGGCTCCTCCTCGAGCGAGAGTGACGAGGAGGGGAGCGACAGCGACGACGAGGGGAGCAGCCGCCGGGATGACGGGTACGACTAGGCGTCGGCCGCAGCTCCGTGTGGCACCGGCGGCCCCATCGACCGCGCCGGGCTCCGTGAACTCCCCGGGGTCGTCTCCTTGGGCGACTGGCGTAGGGGGGCTGCTGAGGAGGACAGAGGGCGGACGTCGAAGGCCGCGAAGTCGGAGTACGGGCCGACTTCGACAGCTGGCTGACGCTCCGGTGCCTCGTGTTCCAGATGCGCCCCAGACGCCGTCATCACCCTTGCTCTCGGTGACGACCACCGGGGTCTTCTCTTCGGCCCGGCAAGCTCCTCTTGCCGGGGGCTTGATCTCCTCGGGCGGCCGGAGTGGCGAGGCTGCGGCAGAGGAAGAGGCTGGCGGCAAGGCCGCTGCCTCATCTTCCAGCTCTGCCTCCGGCGCCTCCGTCTTCTTCAGCCTCCGGAGACCCCCGGGCAGAGCCCCCGGATCTTCTCTTGGTGCCTTCTGCCACCCGTAGCTCATCTAGGCGCCCCTTTCGCCCTCTTCGCCTACTTGCCCTACCTCCTGAGGAGAGAGACAAGAAAGGGATTACGGGCACCTTATCTCTTTTCAGCTCGTAAGCCTTCGGGCCTTAGTTGCGTTTAAGCCTTGTAATCCCTCTTTTCATGTTTTTCATTCTCCCTGAACTGTACCTGAGTGGAATGTTTTTAATGAAAAGGGGATGTTTGTCGGATCATTTGTCTCGCGGGTGGAAACCGCGGTAGGGAACGAATCCTTTACATCGTTAAGATAGACAGTTTCTCGCCCGGCAATAGGCCCAGCCGCTCCCCCGCACTGCTCGACCTTTCTCACGCCCTTGGCGGAGGCGGGGAGCAGGTGGGTTCCGGCCCCTCGCTTCCCTCCCCCTTGCTGCCGCGGCTGCTATCGAAACGGGCCCCAGGAACGCGCTTTGGGGCTTGCCGCTAAGAGAGCACGGTAGCTTTTCAGGAGGGAAGGAGGCTTTCAAATTCCACAGTCCATAAGAGAATGCATGATGAGGGATGCAAAAACTTATCTGAGGTTGCAGCCCCCGGCGACTCTGGCCCGCCGGGGGGCAGGTGTTGGCTCATCCTTCTCCTCTTCCTTGTCCTTGAGCGGCCCGGCAAGGACATTCAATTCCTGCGAGCCAAAAGGGGAAGGATGGGAAAAAGACGCGGACTCGACCTCTAAGTTAGGGGTTAGCGACAGTTAGGAACTGACAACCCTAACCAAGGACGAGACTCTGACTCAGCATGCATGCTAAAATCTAGGGCGCCAGCGCTTCTTTATCTTCGGCCAGGGGCTTCGCCTGGCTTTGTACGAGGGCTTAAATGCAACATCGGCAAGGCCTGCACAAACCGGTGGTTGCCGGAGCGGATCACGGCAACCGCGCCTTATGGGCGAAACTTGCGAAGATGCTCTATGTTCCCAGGAGTTGCTCACTGGTAGGCCCTCTTCCGTCTTGAGGCGGACAGCGCCGGGCCTCGCGACTCGTCTCACCCGATAAGGGCCTTCCTGCTTCGGCGTCGACTTGTTATAATTCTTGGCCGACTGAACGTGCCTAAGAACAAGGTCGCCTAACAGGGCAACTTTATCTGATGCCAGGGGCTTCGCCTGGCTTTGTACAAGGGGTTACATGCAGCAGCGGCAAGGCCTGTACAAACCGATGGTTGCCGGAGCGGATCACGGCAACCGCGCCTTGTGGGCGGAACTTGCGAAGATGCTCTATATTCCCAGGAGTTGCTCACTGGTAGGCCCTCTTCGGTCTTGAGGCGGACAGCGCCGGGCCTCGCGACTCGTTCCACCCGACAAGGGCCTTCCTGCTTCGGCGTCGACTTGTTATAATTCTTGGCCGACTGAACGTGCCTAAGAACAAGGTCGCCTAACAGGGCAACTTTATCTGGTGCCAGGGGCTTCGCCTGGCTTTGTACAAGGGGTTACATGCAACAGCGGCAAGGCCTGTACAAACCGATGGTTGCCGGAACGGGTCACGGCAACCGCGCCTTATGGGTGAAACTTGCGAAGATGCTCTATGTTCCAGGAGTTGCTCACTGGTATGCCTTCTTCGGTCTCGAGGCGGACAGCGCCAGGCCTCGTGACTTGTCTCACCCGATAAGGTCCTTCCCACTTTGGCGTCAACTTGTTGGAATTCTTGGCCGACTGAGTGCGCCGAAGAACAAGGTCGCCCTCTTCGAGACTCCTGGCCTTGACCTTGCGGCTATGGTAGCGACGCAAGGCTTGCTGGTATCGAGCAGCTCGTACCGCAGCCTGGAGACGTCCTTCCTCAAGGAGCAGCGCGTCATCTTGGCGCAGCCGCTCTTGCTCGAGCTCGTCGTAAGCGAGCACCCGAGGAGATCCGTATACGAGTTCCGTGGGGATAACTGCTTCCGCTCCATAGACTAGAGCAAAAGGTGTCTGTCCGGTGGCTCGACTTGGTGTCGTCCTGATTGACCAAAGAGCCGCCGGCAGCTCCTCAATCCAATTTCTTCCGCACTTGTGCAGCCTGTCGAAGGTCCTGGTCTTGAGTCCGCGCAGCACTTCAGCGTTGGCCCTTTCTGCTTGACCGTTGCTCCTGGGGTGAGCAACCGAAGCGAAACAGACCTTGGCGCCGAGATCCTGGGCGTATTGCATGAAGGCGCGACTTGTGAATTGTGTCCCGTTGTCGGTGATGACTCTATTGGGGATTCCGAAACGGCAGACGATCGACCGGAAGAACTTGACTGCTGACTGCGCGGTCACCTTCCTCACTGGCTCCACTTCTGGCCACTTCGTGAACTTGTCGATTGCAACGTACAAGTACTCGAAGCCCCCGACGGCTCGGGGGAAAGGGCCGAGGATATCGAGCCCCCAGACCGAGAAGGGCCAGGATAAAGGGATTGTTTGGAGAGCTTGAGCTGGCTGATGAATCCGTTTTGCATGGAACTGGCACGCTTCACACTTGGTTACTAGTGCAGTTGCATCTTGGAGGGCTTCTTGCCAGAAGAACCCTTGCCGGAAGGCTTTCCCGACAAGTGCTCTTGCGCCAATGTGATGGCCGCACATGCCTCCGTGTATCTCTGCCAACAGCTTCTGTCCGTCTTCCCTGGAGATGCACTTCAATCTGACACCGTTGAGTCTCCTTCTGTACAGCTCGTTGTCCACGAACTGGTACATACTTGACTGCCTGGTGATCTTCTCCATCTCTTCTGGGTCGTCGGGAAGTTCTCCAGTTTGCAGAAAACGGACGATCTGCTGCGCCCATGCCGGAGCCCGGGGCTCGACGGCAAGGACTAAAGGCATGAAGGCCGCTGCGGGGACCCC
Organism: Aegilops umbellulata; assembly: GCA_032464435.1. Classification (NCBI taxonomy): domain Eukaryota; kingdom Viridiplantae; phylum Streptophyta; class Magnoliopsida; order Poales; family Poaceae; genus Aegilops; species Aegilops umbellulata. The sequence goes on from CP136054.1 coordinate 128,471,717, forward strand.
GGCTTCTACGGCAAGAACCTCTGGTTCTGCCGGAGCCGGTGATCCCCCGGCAAGCTTGCCGGGGCAAAGCTTGTCGGGAACCCCCGCTTCAACTGGACGGATCCTCGGATCCGCAGGAGCGGACTGTTCCTCAGCGTTCAGACTGCTGATCCGCTTGCCGGAGCAAGGCTTATCGGGGACACCTGCTTCGACTGGACGGATCCTGGGATCCGCAGGAGCGGGCTGTCCCTCGGCGTTCAGACTGCTGATCTGCTCGCCGGAGCAAGGCTTACCGGGGACACCGGCTTCGACTGGACGGATCCTGGGATCCGCAGGAGCGGGCTGTCCCCCGGCGTTCTGGTTGTTGATCTTGGGGACCTTGGCGGCGGTCTCAGGGAGGTCCGCCTGCGAGTAGTCGCCGGAGACCAACTTCCTTTTCTTGGACTGCCCAACTGATGGTGTAACGGATGGTTGAGTCAGCTTGAGTAAGAAGGTCCCTGGTTCCACAGGTAACTTCAACGAAGCACACTTCGAAAGGCCGTCTGCTATCTCATTCTGAGCTCTCGCGACGTGCTCCATTTGCAGCCCTTCAAAGTGTTCTTCCAGCTTCCTCACTTCATCTACATAAGCTTCCATCAGAGGGCTCTGGTAGCTCTTGTTGACTTGCCGGACCACCAGTTGAGAATCTCCCCGCACGATCAGCTTTCTGATCCCAAGTTCGGCCGCAATCCTGAGGCCGGCGAGCAAGCCTTCATACTCAGCAGTATTGTTGGTTGCTTGCTCTCTTGGGAAGTGCATCTGGATAACATACTTGAGGTGCTCTCCGGTGGGCGCGATGAGTACCACGCCAGCACCGGCGCCTTGCAGCGAAAAGGCACCATCGAAGTACATTACCCACTCGCTTGTTGCTCCTTGTACGGGTGCGCTTGTTTCTTGGGCTTCTCCATCTGGCGTCGGGGTCCACTCAGCTATGAATTCTGCCAAAGCTCGGCTCTGTATGGTTGAAGTACTTTCAAACTTGAGCCCAAAGCTCGACAGCTCCAGTGCCCACTCGACGATCCTGCCTGTTGCCTCTGGATTGTGCAATATCCTCTTCAGCGGAAAGCGAGTGACTACTGTTATCTCATGTGCTTGGAAGTAATGGCGCAGCTTTCTCGAGGTCATGAGGAGGCCGAAAAGCAATTTCTGCACCCCGGAGTATCTTGATCTAGCCCCCTGCAAGAGGGAACTTACAAAATACACCGGGCGCTGCACCATCTTCTTCCGCGCTCCATCCTGTTCCTGTGCAGGGTGGTCCTTGTCGGGGCCAGAGCTTGCCGGAGCAGCCCCCCGCTCGTCGCTGGACTCGCTTGTAGGTGGTATAGGCTCCTCGTCGGCCTCCCTCTCCGCCACTAACGCAGCACTAACCACCTGGTTGGTTGCCGCTAGGTATAGCAACAACTTCTCCTGTGGTCTAGGCGCGACAAGTATTGGAGTGGAGGATAGGTACCTTTTCAGATCTCGCAGCGCTGCCTCCGCTTCTGGAGTCCACTGCATGGGGCCTGCCTTCTTCAAGATTTTAAAGAAGGGCAGGGCGCGTTCTGCAGACCTTGAAATGAACCGACTGAGGGCGGCCACACATCCTGCAAGCTTTCTGACGTCCTTGACGCGCTCTGGGGCTTCGATCTGCTCGATGGCTTTGATCTTGTCGGGATTAGCTTCAATCCCCCTCTGTGACACAAAGAACCCGAGAAGCTTGCCGGAGGGGACTCCGAAAACGCACTTCTCGGGGTTCAGCTTGAGCTGTATCTTGCGCAGGTTCTGAAATGTCTCTTCCAGATCTTGGACCAGGGTTTCCTTGCTCCTGCTCTTCACCACGATGTCATCCATGTAGGCCTCCACGTTCCTATGGATCTGCGGCTCGAAAGCAGTGTGCACTACCCTTGCAAACGTTGATCCCGCATTCTTCAGTCCAAACGGCATGCGTATGAAGCAATAGGTGCCGCACGGAGTGATAAATGCGGTCTTCTCTTCATCTTCCTTGGCCATAAAGACTTGGTGGTAGCCTGAATATGCATCAAGAAAAGAGAGTAGCTCACATCCGGCAGTGGAGTCAACAATCTGGTCAATGCGCGGCAAGGGAAATGGATCCTTGGGACATGCTTTATTCACGTCGGTGAAGTCTATGCACAGTCTCCACTTCCCATTGGCTTTGCGCACGACGACCGGATTGGCCAGCCACGTTGGATGGATCACACCTCTCACTAGGCCTGCTGCCTCTAGCTTCTTGATCTCTTCGCTGATGAATTCTTGGCGCTCCACGGCTTGCTTTCTCACTTTCTGCTTGACGGGTCGCGCGTGAGGACAGACAGCGAGCTTGTGCTCAATCACCCTCCTGGGAACACCGGGGATGTCGGACGGTTGCCATGCAAACACGTCGTCATTCGCCCGTAGGAAGGCGACGAGCGCGCTTTCCTATTTGCTGTCAAGCGTGGCACTGATGGTGAAGGTACCACCAGTGCCGTCCTCCTTGGCGGACACCTTCTTGGTTGCCGGAGGAGCGGTCATTCCCTTCTTGTACTTGCCGGCGGAGCTCGATGGAACGTCCTCGACGGCGGCGCAGCACTCCGAAGAGGTGCGGTTGCCGGAGTGGGCCCCAGAGCACTTACCGGGCTTGGTCTTTGTCTTCTTCTCCCCGGGGGCTTCAGCGGCAAGTGTGTCCTTCTCTGCCGCGGCTGCTACATCCCGGTAGATCTTGTCGGCGCAGATAAGCGCATCCTTTTTGTCGCCATGGACAGTGATGACGCTTATCGGCCCCGGCATCTTGAGTACGTTGTAGGCGTGGTGGGAGGCTGCCATGAACTTGGCGAGAGCGGGACGGCCGAGGATCCCATTGTATGGTAACGGGATATCAGCGACGTCGAACGTGATACGCTCAGTCCTGAAGTTAAGCTCGCCGCCAAAGGTCACCGGCAGAGTAATCTTCCCCTTGGGCTTGCTCCTCCCCGGGTTGATTCCTTGGAAGGATCCGGTCTCTTCGAGCTCGCCGTCTGGGATCTGGAGTTTCTTGATCACAGCGGAGGAGATCAAGTTCAGCCCGGCCCCGCCGTCTACCAACATTTTGGTGACCTTGAGGTTGCGGATGGTGGGTGAGACCAGCATCGGCAAGCACCCGACCGCGGTTGTGCGGTCGGGGTGATCCTCAAGATCGAAAATGATGGGCGTGCTGGACCATTTGAGGAGCCTGCGCAACTCCACGGGCGGCTCTGCTGCGTTCACCTCTCGCGCCCACCGCTTAAGCTGGCGGTGGGAGGTGTGCAGAGAGGCGCCGCCGTCAACGCATAGGACCTCCGTGGCCTTCTGGAACTCCTGCTCGCTGTTATCTTCGTCTTCCACGTCTTTGTCGTCGTCTTCTTCATCCTCGTCGCGGCCCCGGGGAGGCCGATCGCCTTGCCGCTGCTTGGCCTTGCCGCGGCGTCCTCCCCGGCCGACGGGCGGCCGCTTCTTGCTTGGTTCGCCACCCCCACCCTGGGCCTTCCCCTTGTCGCGCCTCTCGTACTCAGCCTTCTGCTGCACGACGAGGTACTCGACGCTCTTGCAGTTGGAGAGATCGTGGCCCTTGGTGCGGTGGATCTTGCAGTATTGCTTGTCGGAGCCGTCCTACTTGTCGGCTGCCGCCACGGGGGCAGGCTCCTTGCCGGACCCCTCGACGGCAAGCACCTCTTTCCTGTTCTTCCTCCTATTATTCCGCCGCTGGCTTCTCTTCGCCGGGGCGGTGTCGTCACTGTCGCTTTCTCCTGCGCCAGCATCCTCCCCGGGGAGTTTCCTCCCCTCCTCCGCGCGCGCGCACTTGTCAGCCAAGGCATATAGCTCGCTGACGTCCCGGATCTTGGTCATGGCCATCTCTTCACGCATGCGGCGGTTACGCACGTTCTGGTGGAACGCGCTGATAACCGCGGCAGGGTGAACGTCGGGGATGTTGCGATGCACGCGGCTGAAGCGCTGGATGTACTTGCGCAGGGGTTCTCCTTCCTTCTGGGCTAGGATGTGGAGGTCGCTATCCTGGCCATGAGGTTTGTGGCCGCCTGTGAAGGCGCCGACAAACTGATGGCAAAGATCCGCCCAGGAAGAAATGGAGCCTTCCGGCAAGTGCATAAGCCACGAACGAACGTTCGGCTTAAGCACGAGCGGGAAGTAGTTCGCCAATATCCTCTCGTCGCGCCCCCCGGCAGCTTGTACAGCGATCGTGTAGATGCTGAGAAACTCCGAGGGGTGCGTCCTGCCGTCGTACTTCTCCGGTACGTCGGGCTTGAAGTTCTTCGTGCTGGGCCACCGGACGCGCCGCAGCTCGCGGGTGAACGCAGGGCAACCTGCCGCGTACGGTAAGTCACCTGGTTCACCGGGCGCGTGCGCGTCGACAGCGTTCCCAGCCCGCTGGTCTGATTGGCGCCGAGTTTCTCGGCGGCGCTCAATCCTTGTTCGAGCGTCTTCTTGCTGCCGCTCGTCGAGGACTTGGCGCTGGTCCCGGCGAGTCCGCGGGTCCGACGACGCTGTGGAGCCGTCGTCGGCGTTGTTCCAGCGGGGCGGCGTCTTCTGTTTCTGCGCCGGGGAGTGCATGGTGGTTGCACCTCCGGCGGTCTTGTCGCCGTCGGCCTTCGTCTTCTCGACCTGCCGGGGCCGTGAGGTCGCCGGCCGCTGCGGCGTGTCGTTGTTGGCGAAGGCGATCAGGCTCTGGATGGTGGCCCTCCAGCTTTCGGCCTTGCCAGCCGCTGGAGGGTAGTCGAGGAGCAGTTGCGCTCTCGCGAGCGCTTCTGCCGGAGTGGAGGGGAGCGGGGGCGAGTGGCGCGAGGAGCGGGATACGCTCGGACTCCTAACAATGTTAGAAAGAGCGGGGTCCCTCCCCGGCGCCTTCGCCTTGCCCGTGTCCGGACGGGGGCCCGTGGCGTCCCGTGAACCTCCTGTTTGCCCTTGTTCCAGCAAGCGGATGCCACCTCCCGTGGCATGGCGCTGCTGGGTCGTCGTTTGAAGGGACGGATGCGACGCGTCCTCGGAGGCCGAGGCTCGGTCGTCCGCCCTGTTCTTGGATTTGGTGGCACCGCGAGTGTTCTCGCCGGTGGCCACCCCTCCGACGGCGTCTCCCCCGCCCACCGTTGGCTCCGGTAGCGGTGGGAGTGACGCGGGCGGGCCCGCGGCCTCCGAAGCCTTCTTCTTTGGGGCCATGGTGTTGATGAAGCTAGCGAGTTCGGAGAAGCTGACGAAGAGCGCGCTCGCGCGAACGCCGGATCTGATCCGCACAACCTCGACGCTCCCCCTACCTGGCGCGCCAAAGATGTCGGGGCGGACTGCGTCCCCCGCGAGCACCTATGGGGCCGGAGCCCCTTTCGTTGTCCGGTGAGGGGGGCGGAGGGAGCACGGAGAGCAGATCGAGGCGAGCACACGGGCGGTTTACCCAGGTTCGGGCCGCGATGGACGCGTAAAACCCTACTCCTGCTTGGTTGTATTGAACTGGGGAGCTCGGGAGCTTGGAGAGCTAGCTGCACCGAGCGTATGGCTGTCTGGATGCCGAATCTCCGAACCCCGGGAACCCCTTCTACGTTGCACACGGGCCTCCTTTTATAGCGCAAAGGGGTCACCGACAGGTGTCAACGTAAGAGAAAGGGGTAAAAGTGTAAAAGGGGTGGTAGCTGTAACAGTGCGGGCACAGTGGCGCTACAGTGCGGCACAGTGTTATCATACCTACTTCTGACGGTAGGGGACAAGGGCATTAAATGCCCGTCACGGTCGCCCGGACAGCACCGAGGCGGACCGTTGGGTGCGCCACCGTTTGCCACGATGGCGGCTGCATGCCTCAGGCTGCGCGGTGCCTCGCCACGTGCCCTTGGGGGAAGCCCCGGAGCGACGCGTGGGCGGGCGAGCTGGAGCGCAGTCTTGAGGTGGCGATCTTGCCGCGGCAAGTGGCTTGCCGCGGGGGTCGTCTTCCTGTGCCTGATAGCGTGCCAGCTATCAGGCCTTGCCGGGGCGCTTGGCGCGCCATGGCGGGCTTCTCTTGTGGTGCCTGGGTTCGGCCTTCCCGACAAGCTCCTCTTGTCGGGGTCTCGATCTTCTGTCTCGTATACTTTGTTCTTGGATGGCCTTACATGGGCTCAGTCGTCCCGGCAAGCTCCTCTTGCCGGGGTCTTGTCTTCTTGGCCCGGCAAGCTCCTCTTGCCGGGGGCCTTGTCTTCTTGGCCCGGCAAGCTCCTCTTGCCGGGGGCCTTGTCTTGAATGCTTGGTCTTCTCTTGGCGCTTCCTGGGCGGGCCTTGCCGCAGGGTGCTACAACTGCCCGTGCACAAGTCTGGGGTACTAAGGTACCCCTACTTTAGTACACCGACAGGCATCCCCAAGCTTTGACTTTTTGGTGTCCTTGGATTATATTGGGGGTGCCATGGGCATCCCCAAGCTTAGGCTCTTGCCACTCCTTGTTCCATAATCCATCAAAAGATTTCACCCAAAACTTGAAAACTTCACAACACAAAACTCAATAGAAATCTGGTGAGCTCCGTTAGAGAAAGAAAACATAAAACCACTTCAAGGTACTGTAATTAAGTCATTAATTATTTATATTGGTGTTAAACCTACTATATTCCAAGTTCTCTATGGATCATACTCTCCAATACTAGCCATAGATTCATCAAATTAAGCAAACAACACGCAAAAAACAGAATCTGTCAAAAACAGAACAGTCTGTAGTAATCTGTAACTAACACAAACTTCTGGAACTCCAAAAAATTTACCAAAACTAGACGACCTAGAAGATTTGTTTACAGATCATCAGCAATTAGAATCAGAATTTTATCACGTTCTGGTGATTTTTAATAATTCGGGCACTAAGCGCAAAGTTTTTGGAAATTACAGCAAGATCAAATAACTATCATCCAAGAAGATCCAATAGGTCTAGCTTGGCACAAACACTAATTAAAACACAAAACCACATATAAACATAAGGTAGATGGAGTATTTATTCCTAAACATAAGCAAAAACAAAAAAATCAAAATAAAATTGGGTTGCCTCCCAACAAGCGCTATCGTTTAACGCCCCTAGCTAGGCATAAAAGAGAGGATAGATTTAGGTATTGCCATCTTTGGTAGGCAATCCGTAGGTAGCTCTCATGATAGTTTCATATGGCAATATTATTTTCTTTCTAGGAAAGTGTTCCATACCCTTTTTAATGGAAATTGAAATCTAATATTCCCTTCCTTCATATCAATAATCGCACCAACCGTTCTAAGGAAAGGTCTACCAAGAATAATAGGGCAAGAAGGATTGCAATCTATATCAAGAATGATAAAATCTACGGGCACATAATTCCTATTTGCAATAATAAGAACATCATTAATTCTAACCATAGGTTTTTTTATAGTGGAATCCGCAAGATGCAAATTTAGAGAGCAATCGTCAAAATCATGGAAATCTAGCAAATCACACAAAGTTTTGGGGATAGTGGAGACACTAGCACCCAAATCACACAAAGCATAAAACTCATGATCTTTAATTTTAATTTTAATAGTTGGTTCCCACTCATCATAGAGTTTTCTAGGGATGAAAACTTTCAACTCAAGTTTTTCTTCATAGGATTGCATCAATGTATCAACAATGTGTTCGGTAAAAGCTTTCTTTTGACTATAAGCATGAGGAGAATTTAGCACAGATTGCAACAAGGAAATACAATCAATTAGAGAGCAACTTTAATAATTAAATTCCTTGAAATCCAATATAGTGGGTTTAGCAATATCTAGGGTTTTATTTCTTTCAATCCCACTTTCATCAATTTCATCATAAAGGTCTAAATACTCCGAATTTTTAGAACGCCTTCTAGGTAAAGGAAGATCATATTCAGTCTCATCAAGATTAATATTGCAAAACAAAGATTTGATAGGGGACACATCAATAACTTTTAGATCTTCATCTTGATTTTCATAGGAATTGGAAGAACACGCTTTAATAAAGGCATCTTTCGTAGCACGCATCCTAGCGGTTCTTTCCTTGCACTCATCAATGGAAATTCTCATGGCTTTGAGAGACTCATTGATATCATGCTTAGGAGGAATATATCTAAGCTTTAAAGAACCAACCTCAAGAGAAATTCTATCAACTTTCCTAGCCAAATCATCAACTTTAAGCAATTTCTCTTCAAGCAAAGCATTAGAATTCTTTTGTGAATTCATAAACTCTTTGACACTATTCTCAAATTCAGAGGGCATCTTATTAAAATTTCCATAAGAGTTGTTGTAGGAATTTCCATAATTATTAGAAGGATTACTAGGATAAGGCCTATGATTAAAATTCCCTCTATACGCGTTGTTGCCAGAATTATTCCTACCAAAAAAATTCACATCCATAGATTCATTATTATTCTCAATCAAAGTAGACAAAGGCATATCATTAGGATCAGAAGAAACACTTTTAGTAGCAAATTATTTCATAAGTTCATCCATCTTTCCACTCAAAACATTGATTTCTTCTATCGCATGCACTTTTTTATTAGTAGATCTTTCAGTGTGCCATTGAGAATAATTAACCATAATATTATCTAGGAGTTTAGTAGCATCTCCTAAAGTGATTTCCATAAAAGTGCCTCCCGCGGCCGAATCTAAAAGATTTCTAGAAGCAAAATTCAATCCGGCATAAAATTTTTGTATAATCATCCATAAGTTCAAACCATGTGTAGGACAATTACGTAGCATTAATTTCATTCCCTCCCAAGCTTGTGCAACATGTTCATGATCAAGTTGCTTAAAATTCATAATATCGTTTCTAAGAGCGATAATCTTAGCGGGAGGAAAATACTTAGAGATAAAAGCATCTTTGGACTTGTTCCAAGAATCAATACTATTTTTAGGCAAAGACGAAAACCAAGCTTTAGCACGATCTCTAAGCGAAAAAGGAAATAGCTTCAATTTAACGACATCATTATCGACATCTTTTTTCTTTTGCATATCACATAAATCAACGAAGCTATTAAGATGAGTAGCGGCATCTTCACTAGGAAGGCCGGCGAATTGATCTTTCATAACAAGATTCAACAAAGCAGTATTGATTTCACAAGACTCAGTATTGGCAAGAGGAGCAATCAGAGTGCTAAGGAAATCATTATTATTGGTATTGGTGAAGTCACACAATTTGGTAGTATCTTGAGCCATCGCGACAAACAAGCAATCCAACACACGAGCAAACAAAAGGCAAGCGAGAAAAAAAGGCAAACGGAAAAAGAGAAGAAGAAGAAGGAGAAGGAGAAGCCAAATAAAACGGCAAGGGTGAAGTGGGGGAGAGGGAAACGAGAGGCAAATGGCAACTAATGTAATGCGAGAGATAGGGATTGTGATGGGTACTTGGTATGTTGACTTTTTACGTAGACTCCCAGGCAACGGCGCCAGAAATTCTTCTTGCTACCTCTTGAGCTTGCGTTGGTTTTCCCCGAAGAGGAGAGGAAGATGCAACAGAGTAGCATAAGTATATCCCTCAGTTTTTGAGAACCAAGGTATCAATCCAGTAGGAGGCCACGCTCAAGTCCCTCGTACCTGCACAAATCGATAGCAACTCGCAACCAACGTGATTAGGGGTTGTCAATCCCTTCACGGTCACTTACGAGAGTGAGAACTGATAGATAATGTTTTTGGTATTTTTGGTATAGAGATGCAAAGTGAAAAGTAAAAGGCAAAGTAAAAAAGCAAAGCAAGATTAAAGTGATGGAGATTGATATGATGAGAATAGACCCGGGGGCCATAGGTTTCACTAGTGGCTTCTCTCAAGAGCATAAGTATTCTACGGTGGGTGAACAAATTATTGTTGAGCAATTGACAGAATTGATCATAGTTATGAGAATATCTAAGGTATGATCATGTATATAGGCATCACGTCCGTGACAAGTAGACCGACTCCTGCCTGCATCTACTACTATTACTCCACTCATCCACCGCTATCCAGCATGCATCTGGAGTATTAAGTTAGAAACAGAGTAACGCTTTAAGCAAGATGACATGATGTAGAGAGATAAATTCATGCAATATGAAATGAACCCCATCTTGTTATCCTCGATGGCAATGATGCAATAATTGCCTTGCTGCCCCTTCTATCACTGGGAAAGGACACCGCAAGATCGAACCCAAAGCTAAGCACTTCTCCCATGGCAAGAAAAACCAATCTAGTAGGCCAAACCAAACTGATAATTCGAAGAGACTTGCAAAGATAACCAATCATACATAAAAGAATTCAGAGAAGATTCAAATATTATTCAAAGATAGACTTGATCATAAACCCACAATTCATCGGTCTCAACAAACACACCGCAAAAAGAAGATTACATCGAATAGATCTCCGCAAGAGATGGGGAGAACTTTGTATTGAGATCCAAAAAGAGAGAAGAAGCCATCTAGCTACTAACTATGGACCCGAAGGTGTAAGATAAACTACTCACACTTCATCGGAGAGGCTATGATGATGTAGAAGCCCTCCGTGATGACAGCCCTCTCCGGCGGAGCTCTGGAACACGCCCCAAGATGGGATCTCGTGGATACAGAAGGTTGCGGCGGTGGAATTAGGTTTTTGGCTCCTATTCTGATCGTTTGGGGGTACGTAGGTATATATAGGAGGAATGAGTACGTCGGTGGAGCTTCGAGGGGCCCACGAGGCAGGGGGCGCGCCCAAAGGGGGGGCACCCCCCACCCTCGTGACCGCCTCTTCGATGCCTTGGCATAGGGTCCAAGTCCTCTGGATCACGTTCGGTGAGAGAATCACGTTCCCGAAGATTTTATTCCGTTTGGACTCCGTTTGATATTCTGTTTCTCCGAAACACTGAAATAGGCAAAAATAGCAATTTTGGGTTGGGCCTCCGGTTAATAGATTAGTCCCAAAAAATAATATAAAAGTGAAAAATAAAGCCCAATGTAGTCCAAAACAGTAGATAATATAGCATGGAGCAATCAAAAATTATAGATACGTTGGAGACGTATCAAACGCCGCATTTCTTCCCCTTACTAGATGCACCAGCACCAAGAGGAGAAGGTGTAGGGGCGGTATTGGCAAGCACATGAGGACTACAGCGTGCCGAACCACCGAGGCCTAGCCCTTCATCTTCAGCAAGTTCTGCAGGCCTTGAAACAGGTGGGCTCCTCCGAGGAGTAACTTCACCAACTAAATGCTTCCTCGCAGCGGTCTTCTTGATTTTCTTATTAACAGGGACAACCGTGCCATCAGTGCCACACAACACATCTTCCTCAGAAATAGAGCAATGCCCAACCATGAGCTCTGCAACATCAACAGATTCAGGAACATCAGAACCTTTCTGAAGGTGGGCCGCCCTCTTCTTCTCAAAATCTTCTTGCTTCTTCCTCTTGCGTTGGTCCTCCAGAAGAAGCTGAAGAGGCACACCCTCAGGTTGCGTGACAGGTTCAGTGCCATCAACAGACTGCTACTGCGTCTCTGACATCTGAAGAGAGCCCAAAGGATCCGGAATAGAATCGCAACCTTCGACTGACAGAGCCCCCTATTCGGCAGCAGCAGTGTTTCCTGATAAATCCAACTCATATAGAACATCATTGATGGTGTTCACAGCTTCCTCCTCTGTGGACACATCTGCTAGAACACAAAAAAAGCAAAGCAAAAAATAAAAAAGTCAGGAACAAAATCAAAAACACGCGACAGGAACAAGTTAAAAAAACATGGTTCGAGAATTTAAAATGAAAAGAAAAGGAGTTGCACATACTAGGTGAAGCAAGAGCTGCAGAAGCAAGATCTTCGAGGCTTGAATTATTCTCAAGGCACGAAGCAACCTCAACAATCAAAGTCAAAGGAATAATGGGTGATTTAGCCGCATCAGATATTGGGTATTAACTTTTGAAGCTCCATCTTGATCGCAGACATTTTTTTCAGAACTATTCAATTCATCACCAACTACAAAAAGTGCAAGTAAAAAGGCAGTTGAGTTCTAATCTGCAATCCTACACCAAAGGTAGTTCTACTTTTACATCAATACCTAGAAGTTCAACAATACCTAACAAAGCAGTAAACACAATGAACAATCTGCAATTTACATACTAAATATAGAACAATCTACACCAGAGGGACAGATAAGATGAATGTCCAGAAGTTCAACAATATATAACAAAGCAGTAAAACAAATGCACAGAACAGAAGTTCAACCAAATTTCATTATAAACAAACAATAACTAAAACCAGAAGTTCAACTATGTCACCCAAGCAACTAGCACATAAAAAAGATGTAGCATGAGCAGAAATACTATTTCACATGCAAACTAAATATCAATACAGTGAAAATGATCACACACAAAAAAAGATATACACTATAAATATGAAACATTTGGGAAGTCCAACAACACTTGGTGACATAGTTCACCAGCAATTCATCAACTAAAAATTAAGCAACACTCTACTAACTCGAACTAAGGGCAAAATGCATACACATGACCTTTGTTAGAAGTTCACACTTTTAAGAAAGGGCAGTCCAACAAGACAACTAAGTGAGATATGGGCAGACATATATAAGAAAACTACTATTTAAAATACAAGATCCACCTACAATAAAATACATGGAGAAGGTTTTGAAGCCATGACAACACAACCCCTTGATGAATGGAACTCCAAACCCTAGAACAACCCACTAAAAATAGGGGATAGGTTGCACATAGTTAGCAGGTAGAAAATCATACAACAAATACAAAAAACAACTAAATCAAACCCTAGGATGAAACAACTAGAACATATCAACAAGTATGAAAAGATGACTAGTAGCACATCTTGGCGAGCACAAACAAAAAAAGAATCCATAAACTAACTAGCATGTGGCAGACACAATCTAGACTTCGAAATCAACAACACTAATACAATTAGATACAACAGATCCAGCATCAACCATCACACCACACCCTCTCTTACATGCATCCGAGTGCTGAAATAACCAAAGGGGAAATGAAATCCACTCAAGTCTGAAGGGAGAAATAGCACACACAAGCATCTCACATACAAATCTGACCACGGGGGAATGGAATCCACCCACCACACGCACAAGAACCCTACCTAATCTCCCACCCAACCATCAGAACAAAGGGGAGGACGCGGATGCGGGAGAGCACAGAAGAAATAGAGAGCCCTCGTCAGATCTGGCAAACACTAAGAGCAAGGATTGGGGGGAGGGAGCATTTGTACCTCTCCAAATGAACCCCGCACGCACGAATCCGGGGCGATTATTGCACCCCCACGAAGCCACGCGCACCTTGCAACCGCGCAGGCAGTTGCTGCCCATCCTTCAGAGCAGAAGGGCTGGGCGAGGGAGAGCGGGGCATGGGGAGAAATAGGAGCGTCGCGGGCGCCGGTTACTACACGCACGACCGTAGGGGACAGCGACGGAGAAATCGGGGGAGGTTGGAGGTAGCGGAGCGACAGAGAGGGAGAAGAGAGCGAGCGAGAGGGAGGGGGGTTTGCTGACAGGTGATGGCGAGGGAGACAGAGACTTAATGCCTCTCTGTAGTGGGGTGTCGCAGCGTCGTGGTAATTACACTTTACCCCCCCCCCCCCCAACAACTAAAAAAAGTAAATGCATCTATTGATAAATAAATGCACCATTTGAATGCATCTATTTCTAAAAGTTAAGATCACATAACAAATATTTTGGTATCCTTAAAACAAAAAATTGATTGCAAGTAGAAAGGTCAAGTACTCTACCAAGGGAAGAAAAATACATACACAAATATGCACCTACAAACACAAGAGAAAGAAGTTCAAAAAATAAAGAACAGAAGTTCAAGTACACTAATCAGAGAAGTAAAGGCATATGAATAAATAAACACTAAGAAACAAAAAGAAGAAGTTCAAATACAAAAACAGATGAAGTCCATATGTAACTAAAAGACATAACTTAAAAACAATATAGAAGTTCAAAATTCAAATACACACAAAGTACACATGCGGCTCGGCCTCGCGCTACTGCATTGCTGCGCGCTAGGTTTTGACAGGACGCAATGTGGTTATTTTGTTTCCACCCCCACTGCACGCACCCTAGAGCCACACCCCTAAGATAGATATTGGGGTCACGGATGTGATGGACTCGCCTCCGCATGCGACGACGCGGCACGCCGTGTCGTCGCCTGCTCCGGCTCGTTCCTGTCTCGGCCTCGCAAGGGGAGGGGAGAGGGGTCTCGACCCCCTCCCCCCTGCTCGGCCTCGCGCTACCGCATTGCTGCGCGCTAGGTTTTGACAAGACGCAATGCGGTTATTCTGTTTCCACCCCCACCGCACGCACCCCAGAGCCACACCCCTAAGATAGATAGTGGGGTCACGGATGTGACGGACTCGCCTCCGCATGCGATGATGCGGCACGCCGCGTTGTCGACTGCTCCGGCTCGTTTCTGTCTCGGCCTCGCAGGGGGAGGGGAGGGGGGTCCCGACCCCCCTCCCCCTGCTCGGCCTCGCGCTACCGCATTGTTGCGTGCTAGGTTTTGACAGGACGCAATGCGGTTTTCAATTATTAAAATATTAAAAACCAAAAACTATCAAAAATTATTGACGAAGTTCAAGTTGTAAAGTCACAGAAGTTTGGGATTTGAAAAAACATTAGATGCACATGTCGGAAAATATGGAAATTTTACATGAGCAAAAAACTAGTAAGTTCAGGTTAAATACGTACTAAAGTGCTAACATTGTTCGAAGTATGCAAACATGTTACAAAAAAATAAAAAATTACGCATGCATAATTGGGACTAATCCCACGGTTGCACACTAGACAAACTCAAAACCAATTCAAAAATTGAAAATTGCAAAAAAAAAAGCGAAGAAATATAGAGCACAATGTTGTACCGCCTTGCAATGTGGAAACACAGAAGTTCTATCACTGATACAATAGAAGTCCAGCTTCTACTACATACCTTGGGAATAAGAAGTTCAAAGAGTGATGATATAGAAGTACGGGGTTATCTAAAACCTCGAACTAGCATACAGAAGTTGAGGATAGTTGATAACGAGGACATACTAGAAAAAAATAAAATATATATATGCATATCCTTCGGCCAAACAATTCAATGGTTGCTGATGTGACTCACTCATAAAATCAAAACCAATGCAAGAATGAAAAATGATATTAAAAAGGAAAGAAATACAGAGGACTTGCTGCATAACCTTGCAAAATAAGGGAAAATTAGAAGTTTAGGTAGGAACAACGCAGAAGTCCAGCTTGTACGACGGCCACTAGATGACACAGAAAACATGAACGAACGAATTCATCCAAAGCATAAAATCATCTGCGCCTGATTAGAACACGTCCGCACACCCTTTTAAATGATCTGCCAACTACCTTTCTACAAGAAAAATGACCAGAGGGCAAATCCAAAAACCACAATAAAAAACCGTGCAACAGCAGCGGGAGTGCCAACATCAACATGCCCGAAATCAAACAATATATACCCTCCCGATTGAAATTGATGACGTAGTAAGCCTTGAATTTAACTATAGTATGCAAATCAGTGAGCAAACTTGACAGGAAAACAAGAAATTGCCGATGGCGGAGGATGCATCTCGGGCGGATGAAGACCACGGCCGGTTTCAAATACATTTGAAATAACAAAAAAAAATGTGCACCAAAATCATACAAAAACACAATTCCCATCATGCCAGAGCTTCGATAACACCCACATCATGCATTAAACTCGCAACAGACGCAAGTTCATCATGACCCGAGAGCAAATCCGCCAATGAGCGTGATTCCTATTTAGAACGCGCGTTTAGTTGCTAAAAACCGTGTCCACATTACACTTACATCACAAACAACACGAATTATCAGAAAAACTCACGGTAGAAGGCACGGTTGCGAAGATAGCCCAAAGGTCGTGTTCGTATAGAGGGAAGTTCAGGCTAGTTACTCAGGCAGTTCAGGTTGTAATCAGAATATTATTCTGATTCCGTGATCAGAACAGTGTTTATGTGTGTGTGTCTATATATATATATATATATATATATATATATATATATATATGACATAATGTCGTACCTAGCTAGGATGCTTGGCCCACCACCTCCCACTTCGTGTGAGCGAGGCGGATGCACGTAATGATCGATACTTTGGTCATACATGCATGTTGCCATGACCTACCATAAGACGGAGCAATGAATCTATCGTTTGGTCAAACGGCAGTTGTTGTTGTCGATAAACCGCTTGGGCCAATAGATTGAACCATCATAAATCGCACGAGAGGGACCACAAAACCAGCACCTCTTGCATGCGTCCCAAAATGATGTACGTCGGGAAGGGGTGATGTGTGTTTTCAATATAGAATAATGTACAATTTAGATGTGGTGCCTACCTCTCGATACAGACAACAACCATGAAGGCAAGGTAGTTAAGGACGAGATACGCAGGGTTTGATGTAGGACGAACCCAGCAATCCGAGCATGTGGGAGGGAATCCTGGCAATGCATGAGCTCGAGCTTTGATTGAGCGACATGTGACGTTGACCGGCCCTAACACGAACTAGGATGAATCCATTCATGGCCAACACACACCCCTCATTATCGGTCAAAGGGATGATATATATACACTCGGGGAGCCCACAGATATGCGTGTCGTCACAAAAAAATCGCACATGGGAGACGTGGTCGATCAGAAGACCCCGTATACACTGCATGTGGCCCGAAAATATGTATGGGTATAGTGGTGTGTTATGTGTTTAAATCCGAAATGCACAACTTCGATGGGCCACCAACTACATTACAAACAGAACACCGTACCCAACTCCAAGCCTGGTTCAATACATTCGATGTCAGTTTCCCAACTTCGAGGCAGCGGCGGGGGGGGGGGGGGGGGGTTCGTCCCACGCATGCGCTCAAACTTTATTTGGTCTAGCATGGGACACACACACACACACATACACACACACACACATCTATACACCTATATAGTGTGCGAATAACTTTGAAAGTTGGTCGTTGGATGAAGCCAGTCCGACGGTACATAGATGGCAAATCCGAGCACTACTGGCCGTTGGATATCATCTACATTCCATCAGATTCTGCCACATGTACAATCTAGAAGACTCCATGGTTGAACTTAAGCCTAATGCACAAACCTCAAAACACAAGCACTTCTCCTTTGTTCTCTAGAATCTTCCATATCTTAATTGCCCAAAAAAATTAAATGAATTGTTACTTTTTGTTTTTACCTTTACAATGCACAATTCCATGAATCTTAAAATAGACAAGTCCAGTCAATCATTCTTTATTTTTTTAGAGCAAAAAATAACCCATAAAAACATAGTCTACAAATTAGCAAAACAAGGATCCCAAGGTTTATATAATTGCCAGGATAGGTCACTATAGAGATATAATATATCTCTATAATGATCGTGTCATGGCATTTAAATGAAGCTTGAGATATGCAACTTCCCAACGGGTCACCCATCCTTGGACTACTCCAGCCCGAGCACGCTTAACTTCTGCGTTCTATTCGACTAGGCTAGCGGATGGGAAGCCGGCCCTTGCTGATAAGAATTACCTCATTGCCATTAAGGTGTTTCATGCTGGTCACCCTATAGGACCTACTCCCGCCTATCACACACATTTGTGCTTTTAGAAACTGTGTGGGATATTTTACATGGACGGCGTGTCGCCGCTAGCCTTCAATGAGCATTAACACTGGTAGCGGGAAAACGATGGGAGAAGAGGTGGGAAACCGATGAGAGGAGTGGCGAGAAATGGTAGCCTGTTTTGAAAACCTGGTAGAGAAGGAAGCGTGAGCTAGCACGACGCATGCGAACAGTGCTTACCCATGTACTGCATGTGCTGTCGAAAGGGCTCAGGGTTGCCGTTCGATCTGGGAGCATCCAATGGTGCAGACGTACAATCCGTGGGATTTGGGTACTGGCCAATTAGAACGCACGACTCAAATCGCCCACGCAGCAGGGGGGAATATCATACCGAAACCAACATTCGGTGGAAACCGGTGAAAACCACGAGAAAAAGATGTTTTGAAGTTTCAATTTTGTTTGAAAAAATGCGGGATGTTAAGAGGATGATGTTTTATTGCCACACAAAATTTCAAGTTGAAACTCATTACAAGATGTGAGCTATGAAAAAGACAAAATTAGCATTGAATAGTGCTGAATAGTAATGTCACTATTCAGGGCTGAATTTATCTTTTTCATAGCTCACATCTCGTAATGTTTTTCAACTTGAAATTTTGTGTCGCAATAAAACATCACCTTCTTAACATCCCACATTTTTTTCAGATTTTTATGAAACTTTAAAATATGGTTTCCACGAAGTTTTCATTGAATATCAGCTTTCATGAGTGAACCGTGTGCTATTTGAAAACATTTCATGAGAAGAATCTCAGTTTTTAAATCCCGTAAAGCCAAAACTAAGCCGAAGATCGTGAAACCTGGCATGGTGTCACGACATGGCACTTATATGTCGAGGAATTTTTTCGTCCATTGTGGCGCAAGTTTTACTACAAGCTTCTTACAAACCGGAGCTTTTATCAAAGAAGCACCGTGGTTCCGATAGGGAAACGTGTCCCCCTTGTGGGCGAAATGTAATCACTGCCTCTTTTCGCCTTGTATTTTCTTCTACGGACAACATGGAACGACATGATATCCGTGCTGAAATTTAAACTTATTCAGGGTTCGTTTGGCCTTTTTATACACTAATTGAGTTTCCTAGGCATTTAATGTCCATAATTCAAATCTGAACTTCAAATACGTGCTCCAGTTCACCAAAATGGCTAGAAAATTTATACATGTGTCCTTGGGTGCATGTTTAGGTCCCATGCCAGGAATGGGAACGAATTACAACTGTACCAGTGTCCTGACTCGTCCTCAAACATTTGGAATCTCGGTTTTTAAATCCTCGTAAAGCCTAAACTCACCAGAAAGTCATCGAAGGTGGCATGGTGTCACGTCATGGCACATATATGTCGTGGTAAAAACATTGTCCAATTTGGGCCAAGGTTTATTACAAACCTCTTACAAAAACCAGAGCTTCTCTCAAAGAAGCCTCGTGGTTCCGAGAAACGGGTTCCCCTTGTGGGCGAAACGTAATCACTGCCTCTTTTCGCCTTGTATTTTCTTCCACGGGCAACATGGAACGACATGATATCTGTGCTGAAATTTAAACTTATTCAGGGTTCATTTGGCCTTTTTATACGCTAATTGAGTTTCCTAGGCATTTGATGTCCATAATTTAAATCTGAACTACAAATACATGCTCCAGTTCACCAAAGTGGTTAGAAAAATTATACATGTGTCCTTGGGTGCATGTTTAGGTCTCATGCCAGGAATGAGAACGAATTACAACCGTACCGGTGTCCTGGCTCGTCCTCAAACATTTCGAATCTCGGTTTTTAAGTCCGCATAAATCCAAAACTCACCAAAAAGTCATCAAAGGTGGCATGCTGTCACGTCATGGCACATATATGTCGTGGTAAAAACATTGCTAATTTGGGCCAAGCTTTATTACAAACCTCTTACAAACCGGAGCCTGTCGCAAGAAACCTCGTGGTTTTGATAGGGAAACGTGTCCCCTTGTGGGCCAAACGATAATCACTCCCTCTTCTAGCCTCGTATTTTCTTCTACACGCGACATGGAACAACGGCAGATTCGCGCTGAACTTTGAAATTATTCAGGGTTCGTTTGACCTTTTTTATTCATTAATTGAGTTTTCTAGGCATTTAATGTCCATAATTCAAATCCGAACTACAAATACATGCTCCAGTGCACAAAATGGCTAGAAAAAATGTACATGTTTCCTTGGGATGCTGTAGGATCTAGAAGTAGGTGTGTCTAGAGGGGGGTGATTAGACACTTAGTGCCAAGGTTGCAGTTTTTAAACTTTTTCGGTTTGAGTGGAGTTTTAGGCACAATTTCAACATACACAATACATATCGAGCAAGCATGCAAAGAGTATATGAGCAGCGGAATGTAAAGCATGCAACTTGCAAGAATGTAAAGGGAAGGGTTTGGAGAATTCAAACGCAATTGGAGACACGGATGTTTTTCCCGTGGTTCGGATAGGTGGTGCTATCCTACATCCACGTTGATGGAGACTTCAACCCACGAAGGGTAACGGTTGCGCGAGTCCACGGAGGGCTCCACCCATGAAGGGTCCACGAAGAAGCAACCTTGTCTATCCCACCATGGCCATCGCCCACGAAGGACTTGCCTCACTAGCGGTAGATCTTCACGAAGTAGGCGATCTCCTTGCCCTTACAAACTCCTTGGTTCAACTCCACAATCTTGTCGGAGGCTCCCAAGTGACACCTAGCCAATCTAGGAGACACCACTCTCCAAGAAGTAACAAATGGTGTGTTGATGATGAACTCCTTGCTCTTGTGCTTCAAATGATAGTCTCCCCAACACTCAACTCTCTCTCACAGGATTTGGATTTGGTGGAAAGAAGATTTGAGTGGAAAGCAACTTGGGAAGGCTAGAGATCAAGATTCATATGGTAGGAATGGAATATCTTGGCCTCAACACAAGGGTAGGTGGTTCTCTCTCAGAACATATGAGTTGGAAGTGTAGATGTGTTCTGATGGCTCTCTCAACGAATGAAGAGGAGGTGGAGGGTTATATATAGCCTCCACACAAAATCCAACCATTACACACAATTTACCAATCTCGGTGGGACCGAATCAGCAAACTCGGTCAGACCGATTTAGTAAACCTAGTGACCGTTAGAGATTTTCGGTGGGACTGGCATGCAACTCGGTAGGACCGATGTGGTTAGGGTTAGGGCGTAACGTAATCTCGGTGAGACCGATTACACAAACTCGGTGAGACCGAATTTGGTAATTAGCTAACCAGAGAGTTGGTCAGGCAAACTCGGTGGGACCGATTACTAAACTCGGTGAGACCGATTTTGGTAATGAGTTAACCAGAGAGTTTGCATTGCAATCTTGGTAGTACCGATTGCCTAAACTCGGTGAGACCAATTTTGACAATGTACATACACAGTGAGATTGCAATCCCATCTCGGTGAAACCGAGATCCCTATCGGTAGAACCGAATTGCTAGGGTTTGGCAGTGGCTTATGACATGTGAAACTCGATGGCGCCGGATAGAAAGAATCGGTAGGTCCGAGTTTGACTTTGGGTTTAGGTCATATGTGGAAGTGGGAAAGTATCTGAGGGTTTTGGAGCATATCATCAAGCACATGGAGCAAAAGGCTCATTAAGCAACACCTCATCTCTTCTTAATAGTATTGGCTTTTCCTATGGACTCAATGTGATCTTGGATCACTAAAAGCGCAAAATGAAGAGTCTTGAGCTTGAAGCTTTAGCCAATCCTTTGTCCTTAGCATCTTGAAGGAGTTCCCACAACCTTTAGTCCATGCCACTCCATTGTTGAACTTATCTGAAATATACTAGATAAAAGTATTAGTCCAACAAGAGATATGTTGACATTAATTACCAAAACCACCTGGAGAGCACTTGTGCTTTCAGATGCATGTTTAGGTCCCATGGAACGAATGGAACGAATACAACCATCTCGCCGTCCTGGCTTGGCCACAAACATTGTGAATCTCGGTTTTTAAATCTCTGTAAATCCAAAACTCACCAGGAAATCATGAAACTTGGCATGGTGTCACTACATGGTACATATAATTGTCCAATTTGGGCGAAGCTATATTACAAGCCTCTTACAAACTGGAGCCTGTCACAACCCTCGTGGTTCCGGTAGGGAAACATGCCCCTCTTGTGGGCGAAACGATAATCGCTGCCTCTTCTCGCCTTGAACTTTTTTTCTACAGGCAACATAGAATAACAGGAGTGTCGGGCTGAAATTTAAAACTGTTCAGGGTTCGTTTGGCCATTGTATATATATATTACTAATTACTAAGTTTTCTACGCATTTAATGTAGTCCATAATTCAAATTTGAACTACAAGCACATGCTCCAGTGAAGCAAAATGGGTGGGAAATCGTACATGTGTCATTGGGTGCATGTTTAGGTCTCATTTAAGGAATGGGAATGAATTACAAACTTGTCGTCGTCCACAAACATTGAGAATCTCGGTTTTTAAATTCTAGCAAATCAAAAACTCACCCAAAAAACATGAAACTTGGCATGGTTTCATCACATGGAACATATATGCCGTGGTAAAAAAATTATCCAGTTTGAGAAAAGGCGCACACATTAGTAGCCAAAGGAGTCCTTTCTGAAACAAAAAGCTGACACGTTAATATTGCAAACAGTTGTATTATATTAACCGTGTCGAAATTTAACCATACTCGGTGGCATGTGTGCGGCTGTTTGATTAGACGGGACGAGCACGAGAAGTCCGCCGTGCAGTCTCGACAGGACGCGTGCGAGCAGCCCACCGTGCAGGCTCGACGGGACACGTGCATCCTGTCCACCTCGCAGGCTCGACGGGACACGTGCGAGCAGCAAGGCCGCCCATGCTCACCGGGAAGCGAGCTCTTTGACCTCCATGCACCAGCCGCCGCCCGCCTCGCTCCCAACTTCTCCATTAATGTGTTAATTAAAGCACCTGGATGGAGGGTGTTTGCTTGTGATCCCATGGCAACATTTGCTTTGTTCATGTTTTCAACTCGTATTTCGCCCTAATTTAAATTGCCACATAGGGCAACGGATAATACGACCACAAATAAAATGGCAACTGATAATACGACGAAAAATTTACAATGGCGCAGACAATAATTGTCTTACATATTCCGGATAATTTAAAATGCCACATGCGGCAAAGCTCGAAAGACACGGGGGCAAGTGATGAAGGAAATTGCAGACAACGATGTGGGTCGCTACTGTCTCTACTCGTCGATGGATCGCCGGGCGACGAAATCCTTCAGCTCCTTCTTCAATTCCTCATGACTTTGCTTGAAAGCAGCCACAGATTCCTCCACCTCCTGCCCGCGCTTGATCCGGAGCTTCCTCAAGCCACCCATCAGTTCCTTGATGACCGCTTTCAGCGTCATCTCCGAGGCACTGCTTTGCTCATGCAGCATCTTCCAGCCGGCGACCTCCTCCTCCTTCTCCGCGACCAACTTGAGGAGCTTCGCATTGTCACCCATGAGTTGCTCGACGAGGCCGGTCGCCTTGTCAACCGAGGCATCACTGATCTTGAGTAGCTTCATCAAGCCGTCGACCAGCTCCTGCTGCGTAGTGACGCTAGCGAGAAGGTCGTCGTCGCTGGTGAAGGACTTCAGGAACGCCGGCTCGTTGCAATGGCCGACGCCACGAATGCGCTTGTGAGAGCCCTCGCGTGCCTGTGAGAGCTCATTTGATGGCTCCGCGGCGCGCCGGGACATCTCTGCTGTGGCTGCGGCTTCGCGGCGGGACCTCTCTAGTGCTTCCGTGGCCTTGGTCTTTGCTGCCTGGTTATATGTCCACCCTAAACTCCTCCTACCGGACATGGCAGAACGACTTGACAGGAAAGACCAGTTTTGTGGGTGATGAGGAGAGGAACTGTGAAGTAATTTTTGAGAGTAGTTTTTATAGCCCGGTGCTAAGTGTGAACACATAATAGTTTGATAGGTGTGAATAGATTTGCAATTACTTATTGCGTTGTAATCTGCAATGTGACGAGAAACAAGGTCAAAATTTATTGATGGCAGAAGGTTGACCACGTGGTTGCTCGCCGTTGAGGCAGTCGTGGCGCGCTCTGCTCATGTCCGTCTACGCATTTTGCTCGCCATTGAGGCGATCGCAGGGCGCTCCGCTCTGGCATCCTTGTGCGTGCTCCGCTCGCCCTTGAGGCAAATTTACAATGGCAATGGCTAATAATTCTTAATAATTATCTTACATATTCAGGATAATTTAAAATGCCACATGCGGCAAGGCCCAGAACACTCACGACCTACATATGCATACAATTATAATAAAATATAAGCTAAAAGGCTGAGTTGGCGGCCTTCCAACGATGGTCTTCTTGGACTCCATGATCAGCATAGCACCCTTGCGGCCGTTCACTCCAAGTGTCCAGACCCGCCTCCGCCTACGGAGCAGCTGGCGCTGGGAGGCTCTTGGGGCTGCTGGGCCTCTTCCAGAAGAGCTTGACAGCGTGCAATCGCGTGCATGAAAACTCCGTGCAACCGCTCCATTTCCATGTCTCTGGCCTGGTAGCAAATTCCTGCGTTCACCTGCATCCTCAAGATATCACGTTGGCGATGCTCTACTTCGTCGGGGACGTCAACTCCGCCAAGGATGCGCTCGAGC
The DNA here is from genome assembly GCA_032464435.1 of Aegilops umbellulata. Classification (NCBI taxonomy): domain Eukaryota; kingdom Viridiplantae; phylum Streptophyta; class Magnoliopsida; order Poales; family Poaceae; genus Aegilops; species Aegilops umbellulata. Next base: position 128,495,886 of record CP136054.1, read on the forward strand.
CTGGCCACCACACCATCAGGATCAAGATTGACACGGCCGCCGTGGGCAATGATGAAGCCGCAAGCTGCCTGTGTCTTGACTGAATCGCAGAGGTCCTCTGCCCATTCCTTGCGGGGCATCGGGCTCTCGTTGAGCACTGGTGACAGCGGCTCTTCGGGTTGGTCGTCGATCATGCCGCCGAGCATCTATGGATCTTTTGCACGGTGGATGGCAAACTGCTCATCCCACCTCCTCTACAATATGTCGATTGTGCTCCCAAGGACTGTCACACCGATATTGCTGCCGATGGGCCATGGTGCCTGCACCGGCCGATGATGCTCTTGCTCCCCGACCTGCTCCGGCTCATTCTCCTCGCCGAAGATGTAACGCAGGTAGGCGTCGACGTTGAAGCTTTGGTCGTTGCCTGACATGCTTGGAGTAACTAATGGTAGATGGGTGAGGACTAGATCTGCGCAGAGTGTCGTGGCGGTGCGTTGCCGCCTGGGTTATATGAAACAAGCCGTTAGCTGGTGGCGGGAAACCGATGAGGGAAGAGGCGTGGATTTTACAATTCACCATGTGGAGCGCGGGAAGCATTCGCTGGAGCGCGGGAAGACTGAGTGGAGCACACACACAACCCGAATACCGTATCCGGTGCCACGTGTTATTTATCACACTAGTGTTAACATAAGGAAACGTATGTGTAACTTACTAATCAGCGCACACGAGTACTCGCGGACGCATCGTGTGCGATACTCCTAGCCACCGCAAGCAACTAGTTTGCATTTTTCAAAGTTTTTTGAACACACAGAATCGCACAAGAACTAACTGTATTAACCGTCTGTGTTGTAATTTCTCATCACAAATATTTCAACCGAGTCGGTTGTTTGCCATGTATCACACACATCTTGTTAAGTTGAACCGTTTCTGTGTTCGCTAATCGAAAACAGTTTGTCCGAGTGAACCGTATGCCCTATATCACACACACCTTGATCTGGCTAATTGTTTATATTGCACTCCCTAATAGCAAACAGTTCATCGGAGCGTACTGTATGTCGTATATCGCACACATATTGATATGGTTGCCCGTTTCTGTTGTTCTGCCTCATCGCAAACAGTTCGAACGGGTTAACCGTGTGCCCTCTATCGCACACGCAACTAAAATCTGAATCATGTTTGATGCATCCTCCGTCGCGAATGTTTTGCACCTTTTTTGACGGGTTTTTTACACCACCGTTTGCGATTAATGCATTGCACATAGTTTCGTTGAAGGGTCTCTGATTGTAGTGTCGCGTTAGCAGCAACCTGCTGTAGTGTATGACTCTTTCCATGACTTTGCTATGCAGTTGTGACCCTTGCCTGCACTCACATATGATTCACCATTCTACTACTACTACTATCTGTATTTGCATGCTTGGTGGAGATCCTTGTTGCTATGACCATGTTTACCTTGAACCTCATGCTATTGTTGATTCTTGTGTTGGGAGAGTCATGATGTTCCATTACTATTCACATAGGACTTCTTACAAATACAATGATGGTACATTACTCATACCTTGTTTTCATGCTTGTGATATGTCATGTGCATTATATATGCTCACTAGTTGCACACATGACATGATTTCCATGATATCTTCTAGAATGTTGCATCTTCGCACTATTAGCTTGCATGACTTGTTTACTATGATCACTTGCTTTCTCGCATCACCCATGATTCATAATTGCTCATTCCATTGGGTTGATGACATATATGTTCATGCCTCTCACTTGCGTTGTCTAGATCATTCTCCCTTGTCTCCATTAGTTGCCTCTCTCATCAAACATTGTAGTGAGTGCAACCATGCTATGCTTATTGATCTCGGAGACTTGGATATTTTACTTGTGATGCATGCTTGTTGGTTTGAGCTAATGTATTCGGTTGTTCTCGCAACATATGCTCCCATACCATGTCACACTACCTTGTACGATGAAAACACTTGTTGGGTATCTCACCATTCGAATGCTAGGTTTTGCATTCACGCTAACCTCATTGGTTTTTCCCAGTGTTTTTCATGTTCTTTCGTTTTGAAGGATTCACAAGGCGACACCGTCATGAGCTTTCTTGGTCATGTGAAGGCATACACGTTGCACGACACCATCATCCTTGGGAACCTGATCGAGCGAAAAGATAACCATGCCTACCGTGTACATGGTGATACGGTTTACGATCCGAGGTTCCCAAGGGGGAGGGGATGATGCGGAGCATCCTACAGTCATCTCCATGTACACCTTCATAGCACCTCAAGCTCCAAGTGGACCTACCGAACTTAAGGTGAACCCACTCCTCTTCGATATTGACATGAATATCCATCGGACTTGATTGCTACCTCACCATGGAACATTGTGCATCATTAGGTACGAGGATGACCGCCACCAAGCAGCTAGGGAGCATCCCGGAGGCCAAGGAAAAGGACCCCAGGCCACAAGTAAGAAGGAGGAGTGCACCAAGACCAAAACAGCAAGTCCTAGGCGACCCCATGCCCACGGGTCTCCAAGACCCCGTGCGCACGGGCCTCCCAGGGAGCTACTGGAAGTGAAGACGTGCACCCCCATGCGCACGGCCTCCAAACCCCGTGCGCACGGTCCCTCGCTGTCGTAGCACCCCGTGCGCACAGGCTTGTATCGTGCCCACGGGACCCCCGTGCGCATGAGCCGAACTTACCCCGTGCGCACGGGCCCATCAGGAAGCTGGTCGATAGCCACCTGTTTGGGCCTCCACTTCGTCCCCCTCCTCCACCTACCTATATATTCCGTACCTAGACCATTTGTTAGGGTTAGCAAATTACATGATATGATCATGAGAGCTTTGCTCCTATCCACCCTCTCCCATGGAGATCACGACCTCCTAGGAGAAGATCCCTTAAGGATTCAAAACCCCATCTAGGGAAGGATCCCCATCATAGGATCATCAAGACCTCATCTTCCTTTGGGATTTGGGATGAACTTTGCCTTGTGCTATTTTCCCTTTGTTGTTCATGTATCTTGTGGATCCATGTGTTGCTAGTCTAGTGGATGTGTAATTGGGATTGTTCTTGAGTGTTCCTCTTGTCATTTCTTCGTGTTCTTCATGTTCTTCGTGGGATTCCCCCTCCAATTCGTGAAAGATATCCACTTAGGGTTCACCCCTACCACACCACCCCTGCCCCCCTTGCTTTGCATCCACACCCTCCTCGTATTACACCGTCAGTGTACCTCTCCGACCGCCGTCCAGGCATCGTAGGACATCTGTAGCCCCCACCAACATGCCTTCCCTCCTTGGACTACATTACCATCCACCCAGGTTCCCTCCGCAACCAGGCACCTCCCCCTAGCGATGACATCCATGATAGACACCACGCCCGACAAGTGTTCGGTCAATGCCATTGAGCTTTTTTTGTTGAACTTCTTGTTGTTTTCTACAGTAAAGCACGATGTCAGGGTACTCTGTGACCGAGGATGAGTTGTTATGTGATGTGTGGTTGGCCATATTTGCAGATTTTGTAGGCACGAGCTCTGGGGGCTCGATATTTTGGTAGCGCGTGCATGCTTCGTTTCATGCACGAAAGAACTTCTCGCCCTACGACATGCACTTCATCCATCAACAATATGTGAAGTCCATATCACAACAATGGTACATCATCTGCAACTCCGTCATGAAGTTTTGCGGTGAAATGGCACGAGTGGAGACAATGAGGCCATCAGGCTCATCAACCATGGAGACCATAAGTTTTGCTTCATGTTCCTCTACATGTTGATTAATTTATTCAATCACTTAATGTTGCTCTACACGTTGTGTAGTCTACATGCACTGTAGTGATATACTATAGGACCGAGGGCAGACCATTCACACACATACGTTGTCCGATGAAGCACAATGGGTAGCATGTGTGGGACGACATATGTCGGCTCTGATTCTAGTATTGTCGAGAACATATGGTTATCGCAGGTGTAATATTTACATTTAAACTACTGTTGTACTAGGGATATTTGCATGTTACTTATGAATGAATTGTGCTATTTTCGATGAATATCTAGAGTGTCGCAGTTAGAAAAAAAATCAAGACGAAAATTTTAAGGGATATGGTTAGATGGCCGACTCCTACATTAATGTACGCAGACTGGTCTGGACCGGTCTACGGACTTATAGCGGGTCTGTTTTGGGGGTCAGCGCTAGAGATGCCCTTATACCTTCGTAAAATTTGTCCTATGATTTTCAATGTTTTCATCGGCTTCCATAGAATTCAGGTGGATTTTGGTTCTTTTTATGCAAATCAAATACTACCTCTGCACTGAAATATTTGTAGCTGGGAAAAACTAGTACAAGTTTCACCAACTACAAGTATTTCGGTACAAAGAAGTTGTATTTTATCCTATAAACTACGCCCTTTGATCAATATTAGTTATCGCTCAGACGGATGTATCTGAATATATTTCAGTGTTAAATACATCCATTTGAGTGACAATTAATATAGATCAGAGGAAGTAATTTGTTTCTCTTTGTACGGTTTGTATTTGAGAGTTTATTGGTTCTCCATTTTGCAATCTTACTTAACTTAACAAATAGCTATGTATATTTCTATCATTGTAGTTGATTATGATTACATATTTTGCCATTCGTGACGAAGAAATAGCACCATAATAACGATATGATCGAAACACACGATTTGTGGCACTTCAAATGGGGTGAGAAATAATTTGATAAAATGTATATCAATATCAGTCGAGAAATAGTTATTTCAAAGTCAACAGAGCTATAAGCAGGCTTGTAACAAAAAAACATACCTCCATTCATTGGTAAGCGTACTATTTGTAATTTGATACCAGAGGGTTAGGACATCTTCAAAGCACACCTTCAAACTGCCCGCAATTGTCCATACTGCACAGTTCACTTCCAGAGATGTAAAATACAACCCTCACGATACAAATTTGCATCTCCGCCTACAGGAGATGTAAAATTCACGACCGCACGCCAATTGCCCAACCGCCTTCATTTCACTTCCGCCCGCCTACCTGCCCCCCGCCAGCGATTTTCGCCCTGAAACACATCGCCGCCACCCCATCTCCGACCCCGCCGCCTATCCTTGTTGTCGGTCGTGCCGCTGTAGCCACTGCCGACCCGCCGATTTGAGTCCGCCATGCCGACGACTGCTCGTCTCCGCCGCCGGCGATTTGTGCCCGGAAACGCCGCCACCGTCGCCCGTCTCTCCATCCCCAACGCTGTCGTGACTCTGCGGCCTATCCCTACCACCACGCATCGCCGCTCCGCCTGCACGCCGCAAATCGGCCGTATTTTTCATCGCTCCACCGCCCCCGTTTCAGCCGTCGCCGCAGCCACCACCCGACCGCCAAGCACCCCCCCCCCCAGCCGCCACCAAACCGCCGCTCCGCCCGCACGCTGTGAATTGACTGTATTTTCCGCCGCTCCACCGTTGCCGCTCTGTTGGAGTTACTTCTTTTTGGATATGTAAAAAGCCCTTTATTGAATATGTAAATTTTACATCTCCAAATTTGCATCTTCTATTGGAGATGCTTTAAGTTTTTCAGTGGCTTAAAAAACAAAAAGTAAGTTTGACTAACTTTAACATGCCGCCTAAAGATAGAATAACTTAGATGTCTTTATGGTGGAACCTACCTATTCGGGTTCAAGTCCTAAACATGATATCAGTTCTCGTATTTTCATGAATTTAGTATAGACTTTTTGACTTGAGTGCCCATCCACTACGAGGCGTATATGGCAATTTTTTTAATTTTAACATGTGTCGTTGGGATAAAATGTGTGTGGATACGTTCATAGGGGATGACTATGCATATATTGATACGGACATCTGAGTCTGAAATTATATGTGTTAGAACTTAGAACTCTTTGCGAGGCTACATGCATATGACCGGACGTATGAAGGAAAGTGAGGGGTTACCGGGCATGTCCACGGTCGTTTAGGATGCCGGATTAGTGGTGTACTCTCTCCGTTCCTAAATATAAGTTTTTTTAGATATTTCAAATGGACTACAACATACGGATGTATGTAGACATATTATTTTAGAGTGTAGATTCATTCATTTTGCTCCGTATATAGTCACTTGTTGGAATTTCTAAGACGACTTGTATTTAGAAACAAGGGAGGAGATGCTTAATTGAACAGTGCAACTGGGAAAGGGCCGGAGGCTGGTCCTATTGGGCGAATCCGTGCATTGTGCTGAATTGCACCAATTTATGCAGGATCGATGTAGACGAGTAGCTAGCGAGATGATGGGCAGCATGTGCAACTAGGAGGCGTGAAACGTGACACTACCCCGGTGAGTGGGGAGCGAGGAAAGGAAAGCTTGCGGGAGAAACTTTAGTTTCCAGAAGCCCGTCCCACTTGCTCGTCCAACAAGTCTTTTTTGGCAAACAAGTCTTTTTTAGTTTCCCAACAGAAAAAACTGCGCGCACCTTTCGGTGCCACGCAGCGGCGCAGGCCATGTGAGCCCGTCCGCCAAAGGCAGCCCACCACGACTGTTTACCTCCAGCGCTGCGCGTGCGTTGCAGTGCCGTGCAGCTATAGCCACTGCCCTGCCCACTGATGGCCAACAGCTGCGCTACCTGCCATAGTGTTTACTCCAAGCCAAGTTTACCGGAGTACAAAGCAAGCAAACCTTTCCATAGTCAGAAGGTCAACTTACTAGATCCGCTCAGAGTAGTAAAAACTCAATCATCAGGTTATCAAACGATGAAGCGACCGCGGAATCTGGTTGCAATTTGCGGCGACCGACAACGCAATTTCGTGCAAATGCAAGTGTTGGTGGTACGTTCGATCGAGGGTCGTCGGTGTGTGAGCTAGTGTGACCAACTGACTGACCATGTGTGTCTCGCACCGACGCCGGTGCACGGAGGCTATTGATTAACTGAGTAAGTACTCTAGCATAAACACGAGTCATCTTGCCATGACTATGGGCGCAAACCGCCCCCACTCTCGGTGAGTTAAGGGGCACAGAAACAGCAACTTGTACACAAAAAAGACGGTAGGTATGGGTGTGGCAAGGGAGCGGTGTAGAACCAGACACAGCTGCGCAAAAGAGGCGGTAGGTATAGGCCGGCTGGAAGGCATTTGGTATAACTGCTAGCTAGCTAGCTAGAGTGTCCTCGCTTTGGTATCTGATTCCGTTCGTAAGATCAAGTACACTTATTCGAGTAAGTAGAACAATCTGCTGGTCACAAACACCACACATGCATGGCTTGATCGTCCATAGCGGACGCGCGCCTAGCCGCCTGGGCTAGGCTAGCAATGCAGGTACAGTGCGCTCCACACGATTGACTGCCTACTTAAGGTCGCTCTCATCCGAGTGAAAAGCACACAACCACCGCATTCCTGGCCGTGATTAACAAAAAGCCACCATTTTACGTTCTACTATTAGCTTATTTCACCGGACGCAACGGTAATCCGTGACATAAAACACCGAGGTTGGCCATGGCCGCTGCCGTGTGCAATGGGATATTTTCTCTGCTGCAGTAGCGTCCCCTCTTGCTCCATGCACTGACCAGAGAGCAGCATAATTCCTTTCATTTATTTTTCCTGGTCACCACCGTTGCCGAGGCTGCTAGTGCTTCCCCAGTTCCGCTTCACCTTCACGAAAGCCAGACGCCGTGGACTCGTCGTGCATGGTGGGCGGCCCCGTTAAAGTAATTCGTGGTTGCTTGTTGGTCTTCCATGGTTCCGGCGAGATATTCGCCCGCAACTTGGTGCGTGTGTACGTGCGCCGTTGACAATCGTCTTTTCAGTGCAACGCTGGGCAGTAGGCACGTATTCTCAGGTGACGATCACGGTGTGGGGGCACGTGCACTGATAACGTTCGCCATGGCCACTTTTACACAGGTGGTGTGGTGTGGTGTGCTGGACCGAAAATCGCTGCCTTGGCGTGGAGACCAGGCTGATCTCGGCCGGGACAACTGCGCGCCTTGCATGCTGCACCGGTCGTTGGTCCTGCACGCTATTTCTGCACAGTGGAATGTTACGCGAGGTTTCACCATGCATGGATCTGGCCGAGGCGAAACGTGGGCAGCACAGCGCAGCGCGCAGGGTTCTTCACATGTGTCGCCGTTTCATTTATTAGTCTGGCTTCCAGGTTTTTTCATCCCATCTCCCATGGTTTTTTTATACCTCCTCCCACCTTCGCTGGTTTTTTTCGTAGACTTTTTTTCGTCCCCTCCCCCCACTTCATCGGTTTATTTTCGCCTCACCCTCTCACACAAAGAAAGTAATCAGAACAGATCAGAACTTTTCATACTGGCGCAAGTTATTTAGTAATGTAGAATCAATCACGAACAATCTCTAAAGATTAAATCTAAATTAATTAACCTTACCTTAAGTCACTCAATCACATTAATTAGAAAACAAATAATTGATTTTCAGAAAAATCGATCAATCACATTAATCTTACCTTAACTCACGGATGGTAATCAATCTCCAAACAAAGTAAATAATACATCGAGGGAGCAGTAAATAAACTTTCTTTCTTATGACATATATATGATCTTCCCTTCCCTCTCCGTTGTCGAGCGTTCTTGATTCTCGAGGCCGATACTTGGGCTGCGTCACTAGGTCACGACGGTGCCGGAGGACGAGGATGGCGAGGCCGGGTGCCGCGGCACCGCATTGGCCGCGACCGGTGAAGGGGGCGAAGAAGGGCGGCTTCCCTGGCCCTGGCCGTGGCCGTGGCCCTGGGAGTTGGTGCGGTGGAAGCGGCACTTGAAGGACCCGGCGTAGGTGGCCCGCGCGCAGACGCACTTGGAAGCAGGCCCGTGGCCCGCGCCGGACGGTGCTTACGCCGACCCGAGCCACCTCCTCCGCGTATTCTTGGAGCTGTGGCTGGCCGATTTACATGAAGTTAATTCCCTTAGTTGTGGTGGCAAATATAATACACATAATCCATATTGTTATGCATTAGCGTGTGTGTGTGAAATAGATGGATTATGATTCCGTACCCAATAAGATGGATGTGTGTGTGTTAGAGAGAGAGGGGGGAGAGAGTGAGGAAGAGGGAGGGAGAGTGTGTGTGTGTGAGGATTTGATGGTAAAAAAAGGTCGCCAATGTCACTTGATATGTATGAAAATATTGATATTGAACTCTTAAAGTTAATGTGACCCCGTTGCAACGCACGGGTATTCTTCTAGTTTTATTACTATTGCAAGTATCACGCCCACATTTCGACTGGCCGAAGGAGGGCGATATGTCTGGCCGTGTTATTTTATTGGGGCACAATCCAACACCTTTGATTCAACTGTAATCTAACGCCTCAGAAATTGTGCTTCTTTTGTTAAGACTAGCCATAGTGGGAGTAACTTCAGCAATAACATCAAGTCCAACTCAGCAAATTTGCTTACGTGGCAATGAGTTAATGAGGAGAGAGGTACTTGTAGTAACTTAGACTAGCCACAATGGTTAGTAACATAGACTAGTAAAATGCATATGTTACTAGTCTATGTTACTACCTCTATAGTGGGGAGTAACATATGTGTGGTAACATGCAACACTTCATTTATTAGGCTATAAACTCATTTTGCCTTGATATGTGCAATGTTACTCATACTACTAGTAACTAGCTATGTTACCATTTTCCTTCATTTCTTCATTTATTGCTTACCGCATCATCTATTTTATCTAGATATGTGTGATGCTACTACCTATGTTACTCCTATTGTGGGTAGTCTTAGCTAGTTACTGTAACATCACATGTCCCAATGCAATATGAGTCTATAACCTAATAAATGAAGCTTTGCATGTTACCACACTTATGTTACTACCCTCTATGAAGGTAGTAACATAGTCTAGGGATATGTGTATGTTACTAGTGTTAAGGCATATCTCTCTCGATGTGGTTTTGGTGATTGATGATAAATGTTTTCGGACTAATCGCGTGCCTTGAGCTTTTCAGAGACCCATCCTTGGCACGAGACGATTTCGTTCCGTCGGAGTGTCATTCAAGACGGTGTAGCTCTTGCGTTTCTTTTTCGGTGGACTAGTTGCGTAGAGGGCACCGTTCTATCAAGAGGGGGTCCGCTTTGGTAAGGCTAGGGTGGAATCAACACGTACACATCCGCTTCACACCCTCTGAGCCTTTCCGCTTCAATGGAGAGCTCTTCCCTCCTCCTTGGGTTTTGTCTGGTCCCAACGGTAGTACCGCGGTACCCAGCGGTAGTACCGCTTGGGGGTCACAGGCGGCAGTACCGCTCCGCAGCGGTAGTACCGCCTGTGGTCCTCAGCCGTAGTACCGCTGCGGTACCTGGCCCCTACCGCGTCGATTCGAGGGGGTATTTTCCTGTGTCGGATTGTGCGGTACTTTGTAGCAGCAGTAGAGCGGCAGTACCACTCATGAGCGGCAGTACTGCCCTACCACCGCGGCAGTACCACTCAGGTCCCCTTCCCTCTGCCTTTCATACTGCACGGCAGTACCGCCAGGGGGAGCGGTAGTACCGCTGTGACCAGCGGTAGTACCGCTGCCTCCAGCGGTAGTACCGCCCTCTGCGGGGCTGTTTGGAGGGTAACGGTTGGATTGTTCCCCCCAGTATATAAGGAGTCTTCTTCCTCATAGTTGACCCACCTCTTCCCCAAAAAACTCCATTGTTGCTCCAAGCTCCATTTTCGCCCGATCTCTCTCCCTAGCAAATCAAACTTGTTGATTTGCTCGGGATTGGTTGAGAAGGCCCCGATCTACACTTTCACCAAGAGAAATTTGATTCCCCACTAATCCCTAGCGGATCTTGTTACTCTTGGGTGTTTGAGCACCCTAGATGGTTGAGATCCATTGTGGTGAAGGTTTGTGGTGTCGTTGGGAGCCTCCAATTACGTTGTGGAGATTGCCCCAACCTTGTTTGTAAAGGTTGGGTTGCCGCCTCCAAGGGCACCAATAGTGGAATCACGGCATCTCGCATTGTGTGAGGGTGTGAGGAGAATACGGTGGCCCTAGTGGCTTCTCGGGGAGCATTGTACCTCCACACCGCTCTAACGGAGACGTACTTCCCCTTAAAAGGAAGGAACTTCGGTAACACATCCTCGTCTCTACCGGCTCCACTCTTGGTTATCTCATCCCTTTACTTGTGCAAGCTTATTTGTGTTAGATCCTTCGCTTGCTTGTGTGCTTGTTATTGTTGTTGCATCATATAGGTTGCTCACCTAGTTGCATATCTAGACAACCTACTTTTATGCAAACTTTAAATTGGTAAAGAAAAGCTAAAAATTATTAGTTGCCTATTCACCCCCCTCTAGTCAACTATATCGATCCTTTCAATTGGTATCGGAGACTCGTCTCTTTATTAAGGACTTAACCGTCCAAAGAGTATGGTTGACGTCATGGACGATGTGGAGGAGCACTTCGGTGCGAATCTAATATCGTCTACGGGAGATGGGGGTACCTTGATCTCACGTGAGGAATTCAATGTGGCGTTGGACACATTGAAAACCTCCATGACGACCGAGGTCGAGACCATGTTTAATAAATTTATTGAAGGGCTTAAACTTTCCACCGCACCTTTGAAAGTGGGTGATCCCGCTAACAAGGTGACGGATGCTACCTCCGACAAGGGGGAAGCTACTAGCAAGAAAGGTCCTTCTTCTAGTAGTAAAAAGGGCACAGCATCTTTGCCCATGTGGAACCTCCACCTGTCTATGGTGGACCGATTCCTTCCACTCATTTGAATCATGTCGGCCCGGCCCCTAAGATTGAGAAGAATGTAGATTTTGATTCTTGGGTCTACCGTTTTAAGCGTCATTTGAATCATGTGAACACTAACCTTTGGAGAATCATTGAAGAAGGTTTTTATCCGCATGACCGAAGCAACTTCACCCCCAGAGAAGCCGTGGATGATCAATTCAATGAGAATGCTCTCTTCATCATCCAAGAAGCAATCCCACCCGAAGACCTTCCTCATCTCCGGCCTTACTCCTTGGCCAAAGATGCTTGACGCCAAGTGGTTTCCCTCTATCGGGGAAGCGCAAGCATTCAACGTTCCAACTATGAAGTGGTGCAAGATGAAGCTGATGAGTTTGCAATGAAAGAATATGAAGAACCTCGTGAGCTTTATCGGAGAGTAACCAAACTCGCGGTCTCTCTCCGAGATCATGGAAGTAAGGACACGGATGACAATTGGATCAAGCGCAAATTCCTCAAGGCAATGATGCCCTACCACAAAGCTATGTCCTCCGTCATTCGTCAAAGGCCGAACTTCCACACCTTGTCCTCAAGTGATGTGTTGGATGAGTTCGTTGCTATGAGCATCTTGGACAAGACCGCCGACAATGCGTTACTTCGCTCTCAAAGAGTAAAGAAACCCAATCTTGCTCTAAAGGCCAAGGTTAGTATGGAAGAAGAGGATGAAGAGGAAGAATAGGAGAGCAACCTCGAAGATACGAAGTATGCCTATCATGAACACATGGCCCTTGCTTCAAGGCAATTTTGGAGCAAGAAGAACTCAAGGACCAACTTCAACAAGGACAATTCAAGTGGCGCAAAGGGCAAGAAACGAGTGAGGACTTGCTTCAATTGTGGAAATGTGAGCCACTTTGTTGCGGAGTGCCCTTATGAGAATAGGGAAGACAACGGTGGCAAGCTCATCCGAAAGGACAAGGCCAAGTCTTTCCCCAACAAGAGCAACTTCACCAAGAAGACTCCTCACAAGGCGTTGGTGGTACAAGAAGAGTACAATGAGGATGATGACGATGATGAAGATGGAGAGTCGGTTGCCATGGCCTCCGTTGCCATTGCGACGACTCCACGGGTGTCTCTCTTCGACTCACCCAATGAGAGCATCACCGCCAAGTGCCTCATGGCTAAAGCCACCAACAAGGTAACCCCCAACATCAAAACTACCATCATTAATCATCCTTCTTCGACGGATAGCATTCATGAACATGAGGGAACTAATGTGGAGGAGAATGAGTTTGAGGCCTTCACGGGTAAACTCAAGGGTAAAGCCAAGAAGCACTTCGTTGCTCGATCTCTTGGAACAACTTGGTGAAGCCAATGACATGATCGAGGCTCATGAAGATACCATCCCTAAGATGGAAGGGCATAGTCGAGACTATGCCGATGAGATTTCGGATCTTTCCAATGCTCTTGAGGAAGAGCGTGGTCTTTGTTTGGCTCTTGAGGAGTCACACAATGATGATCATTCTAAATTAAAGAAAGATCTTGATCATGCTCTTGTTGTTTCTCGGGTGCTAAATTCCGAGAAGGCCAAACCTGGGGTTGATCTTGCTAGACTCAAGGAGGAGTTTGATATACTTGACAAGGCTCATAAGACCTTGGAAGGTATTCATGCTAGTCTCACGGAGTCTCATGATCAACTCCAAGTGAAGCTAACCAAGGAGAAAGCCACTTTTCCTCATATGGTGTTAATTGATAATGCAAATGCTACTAACCCTTGTTGTGAGCATGTGCACCTTGTTGAGGAGAATGCTAAGTTGAAGGAGCAACTTGAGAAAGGCCTTGTGTCATGCATACAAGGGGATAAGAACCTCAACGACCTTTTGAGCAATCAAAAGGAAGTTGTGGGCAAGGAGGGGATTGTGTTCGCACCCAAGCACAAGAACAAGAAGGAGAATGGCAAGACCAAACGACCTCCTCCTCTCAAGCAAACTTTTGTGAAGGAGGGAGAGGTTGCTTCCAAGGAAAATAAGAACAATGCGAAGGGCAATGGTGCCAAGAAGGGCAATGCCACCTTTCCCAACAAAGCAGACGACTTTAACCCTTCTTATGTGTTATGTCGTGCTAGTGATGGGCATGTTTATGCCAAATTTGTTGGTTCTCCTCATGAATATATTGAATGGTCTATTTGGGTTCCTAAGACCCTTGTCACTAACATCAAAGGACCCATTACAAAATGGGTACCTAAAACCAAGCATTGATCTCTTATAGGTGTTTGCTTCCGGTGGGGGATTGGTTGCTCGATAGTGGAGCTACAAATCATATGACCGGAAGCAAGGACTTGGTGGTGGACGTGCACAAGATTCCATCTATGCCCACCAATGTCGAGTGGGGTGATCCCTCGTCTTCTAAGGTATTGGGACTCGGCAAGGTTGTCATTTCTCATGATCTCGCGATCGAGAAGGTCATGCTTGTTGAGTCCCTTGCATACAATTTACTTTTCGTTCGTCAACTTGCAATCATGGGCTTTGCTGCTTTCTTTGATATTGATACCGTGGCCCTCTTGTGGAGCAAGAATCTTAAAGTAGCCTTTGTTAGGCATGTCGAGAACGGTCTATATGTGATTAACTTTTCGGAGCGACCCACTAAGACCGCGACATGTCTAATGGCTAAAGTTGACGTGGGATGGCTTTGGCATCGCCGTTTAGCCCATGTCAATATGAGATCTTTGCAAAGTCTTCTCAAGGGGGACCATGTCCGTGGACTAACGAATGTTAGTTTTGCTAAAGATCGTGCTTGCAGTGCTTGTATCGAAGGAAAGCTACATGAGAAGGCTCACCCTCCCATGACTATCATTTACTCGAAGAGGTCTTTGGAGCTCCTTCATTTGGATCTCTTTGGGCCTCCATCCTTTGATAGTCTTGGGGGTAGAAAGTATTGCTTGGTGATTGTAGGTGACTGTTCAAGATACACTTGGGTGTATTTCTTCAAGAGAAAGAGCGAGACCCAACAAACCGTCATTGACTTTGCAAATGAAGCCCAACGTCAACACACTGCAAAGATCTTGACAATAAGAAGTGACAACGACACCGAGTTCAAGAACTACACCTTGGACGAGTTTCTTAGTGATGAGGGGATCAAGCATCAATATTCCGCACCTTACACCCCTCAACAAAATGGTGTCGCGCAGAGGAAGAACCGGACGTTGATGGATGCGACAAGGACCATGATGGCGGAGTTCAAGTCTCCATACAACTTTTGGGCCGAAGCCATCAACACCGCATGTCATGCATCCAATCGACTCTACCTTCGCAAGGGCTTGAACAAGACTCCATATAAGATACTCACCGGTAACAAGCCCAACCTCAAGTACTTTCGGGTGTTCGGGTGTAAGTGTTTCATTCTCAAAAAGGGTGTTCGGTTGTCTAAATTTGAGGCTAGAGCTTATGAGGGCATATTTGTTGGTTATGCTACAAACTCTCATGCTTACCGTGTCCTCAATAAATCCACGAGACTTATTGAGGAGACGTGTAACGTGGAGTTTGATGAGAATAACGGTTCCCAAGTGGAGCAAAGTGGCACTTGTGATGTAGGTGATGAAATTCCTCCTCAAGCCATAAGAAGAATGGGTGTTGGTTTTATCCTACCCATTGAGGAACCCCTTGTGGCCGAAGGAGAAGGACAATGCTCCACTCAAGTGGATCCATCACCAACCCAAGGCCCACATGCTTCCAAAGAACAAAGTGAAGGCCCTCAACCTCATGAACAAGACCAAGGGCAAGATCATGCTCAAGAAGGTGTTGACACACCAAGTGATGCCCAAGGTCAAGTTCTCTCCTCCGAGCAAGTTCAAGATCAAGAACAAGCTCAAGACGACGCTCAAGATGATCAAGTGACCGCTCCTCAACTCACCACCAAGGAGGAATTGGAGCGTCGTGCCGCCAAGATTGCTTCCAAGCTCTCCACCAAGGGTCATCTCATGAAGAACGTACCTGGAAGCATTCAAAAGGGGGTAAGCACTCGTAGACAATTGGCAAACTATTGTGAAAATCACGCGTTTGTCTCTTGTGTTGAACCCCAAAAGGTATATGAAGCACTCGAAGATCCGGATTGGCTTAATGCCATGCATGAAGAACTCAACAACTTGGAGTACAACAAGGTGTGGAGATTGGTGCCAAGGCCAACGGGGAACCACAATGTCATTGGAACCAAGTGGATATTCAAGAACAAGCAAGATGCTCATGGGACTATCATTTGCAACAAGGCAAGATTGGTGGCACAAGGCTACTCCCAAGTCGAGGGTATCGACTACGGTGAAACCTTTGCTCCCGTTGCTCGCCTTGAATCCATTCGTTTGTTGATTGCTTATGCTTCTCATCACAACTTTAAGTTGCAACAAATGGATGTGAAGAGTGCTTTTCTTAATGGTCCCATTAATGAGTTGGTATATGTCAAGCAACCCCCCGGGTTCGAGGATCCCTACTTTCCCGATCATGTGTATCAACTCGGTAAGGTGTTGTATGGCCTTAAACAAGCCCCACGTGTGTGGTATGACCACCTTACCGAGTTGTTACAAGATCGTGGGTTTGAAGTTGGGCTCATCGACCCCACTCTTTTTTACTAAGAAGGTCAAAGGGGAGTTGTTTGTGTGCCAACTATATATTGATGACATTATCTTTGGTTCCCCTAAGAAAGCTTTCAATGAAGAATTTGCCGCTCTTGTGACCTCAAAGTTCAAGATGTCTTCCATGGGAGAGTTGAAGTTCTTTCTCGGATTCGAAGTGAAGCAAAGAAGAGAAGGAACCTTCATCAACCAAGCCAAATACACTCAAGACATGCTCAAGAGATTCAAGCTAAGCGATGTCAAGCCGGCTTCCACTCCAATGCCCACCAAGTGCCAACTTGACATTGATCCCAATGGTAAAGTGGTGGATCAAAAGGTACATCGCTCCATGATTGGTTCCTTGCTTTACCTTTGTGCATTTAGACCGGATATCATGTTGAGTGTGGGAATTTGTGCACGGTTTCAAGCCGCACCTAAGGAAAGCCACTATGTGGCGGTCAAGCGAATCTTTCGATATTTGGCTCATACCCCAAACTTTGGCTTATGGTACCCAAGAGGAGCAAACTTCAAGCTTGTAGGATATTCGGACTCCGATTGGGCGGGAGACAAAGTGGATAGGAAGTCCACTTCCGGAGGGTGCCAATTCCTTGGTTGCTCTTTGATGAGTTGGTCTTCCAAGAAGCAAAGTTGTGTGTCTCTTTCGTCCACCGAAGCGGAGTATGTGGCGGCCGGTAGTTGTTGTGCACAACTCTTATGGATGAGGCAAACTTTAAAGGATTACGGTGTCATTTGTGACAAAGTGCCTCTTTGGTGTGACAATGAAAGTGCCATCAAGATTTCTCTCAACCTGGTTCAACACTTCAAGACGAAGCATATTGAGATTCAGTATCACTTCATCCAGGATCACATTAGACGAGGGGAGATCGAGCCCCACTATGTCAACACTCATGATAACCTTGTAGATATTTTCACAAAGCCTTTAGATGAAGCAAGATTTCGCGAGTTAAGGCATGAGCTAAATATCATTGATTCGAGCAATATTGCTTGAACCCTTGCACACCCCACAATACTCAACTTGTTATCTTGTTTAGGTGTAGGCATGGATGTAGGGGGAGTGATGTTCTCTCAATGAACTCTCCCTCCCCCATTATGCATAAATTGATCAACTCTTCCACATTAGCCATTCTTATGGTATTTGTGCTTCAAAGACGAGTTTTGGTCATGGGCCCAAGGATAATTCTTCGCGGTGCCATACCAATTGACTCAAACATAGGTGGCCTCGGCCACCGCCCTCTCTTGGAGAGGTGTGTGTTTCTCGCTCTCTTTGTTGGTTTTGTGTGTGTGTTTTGTTCCCGTTTTCGTCTCGTTCTTCTCTCATGAGCTTAGCCCTTTTTTCCTAGTTCTTCTTGTGGCTGAGCGGTACTACCGCTGCGAGCGCGGTACTACCGCTTATGAGGCTCAAGCGGTACTACCGCCCTCACCAGTGGTACTACCACTGTGGGGCGGGCAATGGGGGTTATATCGGGGCAGGGGGGTTATTTTCCTCCCATACCCATTCGCCCCCACTCGCTCGTCTTCATCGTCGCTCCAGCGACGCCTTGCCGCGGGAGGGCACCGGTCGGCCGCCGTTTTCAGGCCGTTCCTCTCCATTTCCTCCGGTGGAGTCGTTCTCCACCATGTCCTCCAGCCATGGATGCCGGTATTTCCCCCGTTCCCGTTTTCTCTTTGCCTAGATCTTGCATCTAGTTTTTAGGGGCAATAGGCATTGCTTTCTCGTTTTTGGCTATGAAGAGGCTTGTGTTGGATGGAGATTGCTTCTAGGCTCTTTGGATTGATGTTTGGTAGGACAAAATTTTGAATTTGGCATCCCGGTAGTGCCGGATCTGTCCACGACAGTAGAAAACTGCCGTTCCCCATCTTGAGCGGTACTACCGCTCCCCTTGGGCGGTACTGCCGCACGAGCGGTATGCCGTACGAGCGGTACTGCCGCACGAGCGGTACTACCGCGGTTTGGTTGCGGTACTACCGTCGGATGCCCAGTTCCATCATTTTCTACCACACCTTGATCCTTGTTGCTTTGTTTGGTGGCTTATGCTCTTTCTTTTGTGTTGTTTCTGTTGCTTGTGTGTTTGGTTCCAGGTGATGATCTTCCTGAGCAGCAGGCCCGCCGTATCAACCCCGATCGTGCATCTTCAAAGCGCTACCGCACTTCTGAGTCTGCAGTTGGTTCCACTAATGATCCACCACCGCCTGCGGGTGCTTCCTCCAGTGCGCCACCTCCCCCTCAACTCCAGAAGAAGCCTGCCAACAGGCCGAAGCCCAAGGGCAAGACTGTGACTGAGATGACTGCCAAGGAGTTCTGGGCAAAGCGTCGCCGTAACCCCTATGAGGAAGCCCAAGAGCCCAATTTGCTCAACCGACCGTTCTGGAACCGCTTTCAGTTTGCCATCTTCTTTGATGTGATCAAGGCCAAGAAGAATCTCTATGTTGATGTTTGCTCCATCGACACGGATGCCATGGAAAAGGATCCTGAGTACTTTGGTGAAGCTCTTCAGATGTGTTCCCAGCTGAACATTCTCAGGATCATGCAGTTCAACAAGGATTTGGATGCTGATTTGGTGGCTCAATTTTATGCCACTGTCCATCTGGGGACTGATGCAGATAGGACTCTGACTTGGATGACCAATGGCAAGTTGCTTTCTGTCAAGTGGAAGGCCTTCATGGAGTTACTTCATGTGGAAGATCACGGGCTTGAGACTCCAGCTGGCTTCCGCCCTTACCACAATGCAAACTCCACTCACAAGCAAGCTCTTTGGCCCTACTGTTGTGTGAAGGTCAACCCTGCAACTAAGAAGGAAACCTATGAGCTGTCTACCTATCTCGACATCCTTCATCGTGTCTTTCGATAGACCCTTTTCCCTCGCATCGGGAATCTAGATATGGTCCACTCCTATCTCGTGGACATGCTTCTCTTCTGCCAGCAGGAGAAGGAAGCAAACACTGGCGAGTCCCTGGACATTTCTCATGTTATGTGGTCTGAGCTTCTTACTGCCATCTCTGAGTGCAAGTGCCCGATCTATGGTCCGTTCATCATGCTACTCATTGAGAAGGCTTCGGCACATGTCTATCCCAAGGTTGGGTTGGAAACTGGAGAGTTTGTGTCTCACGAGATCAAGCGTCTGAGGAAGAAGGACAATTGGGGCGCCCCCGCTCCTAAAGCTGGGGGTCCATCTACTGCAGCTGCCATGGAGGCCGAGGGCAGTGTTGAGGATGATGATGACGATGAGGACTATGAGTCGTCTGGGACAGAGCCCTCTTGGGCAAAGAAGCTCAAGCACAAGATGAAGAAACTCTTCTGCATGGAGTCTCATGGTCAGTACATGACTCATGTGGCGGAGAAGAAGGCCAGGGGCGTCACAAGGAGCTCATGCGTCAGTTGGGTGCGGCTGTTGTCAGTGGGTCGGAGGGTCAGATCACTGAGGAAGAGGAGTGGATCCAGCAGCATTGCCCGTGGTCCGATTCAGACGCCGAGCAGTTCCCGACCAATGATGGCGGTGCAGACCATCCCGCAGGTATGTGATGCTCGTGATCCTCAGCTTGCTATCACCTGGAGCCGTAGCTTCGCTCTTTGCCCTTTTGGTGTCTCGATGCCAAAGGAGGAGAGAGTTTTAGGGATTTGTGTGGTTTTGTGTCGTTGTCGTGTTGCGAGTGTGTCTTTGTGTGTTTGTGTTCACCGTCTGCTTTGCTTTGTTTGGTTTTATGCCTATGAGACCTAAGTTCTAGTCATATGGTGTGAGACATATGCTACCTTATTATCTTATCTATGTCTATCTAGTACTCTGGTATCTTATGAGTTGCTTCCTTACCTTGTTATACATACCCTACTCTCATATATCCTTTGCTTAGGTTCTTGGACTATAAAATATAGGGGGAGTGTTGATCCTAATGTGCGCCGTGCTTTCCAAAGCCACTCCTTTCTAGATGCACACATTCAGGGGGAGCCCGTCTATATGTTGTAGTCCTTAGTATCTTTACTTTCATGTCTTATTCTTGTGCAAATCCCTGGTTGTCATCAATCCACCAAAAAGGGGGAGATTGTTAAGGCATATCTCTCTCGATGTGGTTTTGGTGATTGATGACAACATGTTTTCGGACTAATCGTGTGCCTTGAGATTTTAAGAGATCCATCCTTGGCACGAGACGATTCCGTTCCCTCGGAGTGTCATTCAAGACGCTGTAGCTCTTTCGTTTCTTTTTCGGTGGATTAGTTGCGTAGAGGGCACCGTTCTATCAAGAGGGGGTCCGCTTTGGTAAGGTTAGGGTGGAATCAACACGTACACATCCGCTTCACACCCTCTGAGCCTTTCCGCTTCAACGTAGTGCTCTTCCCTCCTCCTTGGGTTTTGTCTGCTCCGAGCGGTAGTACCGCGGTACCCAGCGGTAGTACCGCTTGGGGGTCATAGGCGGCAGTACCGCTCTGTAGCGGTAGTACCGCCGGTGGTCCTCAGCTGTAGTACCGCTGCGGTACCTGGCCCCTACCGCGTCGATTCGAGGGGGTCTTTTCCTATGTCGGATTGTGCGGTACTTTGCAGCGGCAGTAGAGTGGCAGTACCGCTCATGAGCGGCAGTACCGCCCTACCACCGCGGTAGTACCGCTCAGGTCCCCTTCCCCCTGCCTTTCAGACTGCGCGGCAGTACCGCCAGGGGGAGCGGTAGTACCGCTGTGACTAGCGGTAGTACCGCTGCCTCCAGCGGTAGTACCGCCCTCTGCGGGGCTGTTTGGAGGGTAACGGTTGGATTGTTCCTCCACTATATAAGGAGGTCTTCTTCCTCATAGTTGACCCACCTCTTCCCCCAAAAACTCCATTGTTGCTCCAAGCTCCATTTTCGCCCGATCTCTCTCCCTAGCCAATCAAACTTGTTGATTTGCTCGGGATTGGTTGAGAAGGCCCCGATCTACACTTCCACCAAGAGAAATTTGATTCCCCTACTAATCCCTAGCGGATCTTGTTACTCTTGGGTGTTTGAGCACCCTATACGGTTGAGGTCACCGTGGAGCCATAGTCCATTGTGGTGAAGCTTCGTGGTGTCGTTGGAAGCTTCCAATTAAGTTGTGGAGATTGCCCCAACCTTGTTTGTAAAGGTTCGGTTGCCGCCTCCAAGGGCACCAATAGTGGAATCATGGCATCTCGCATTGTGTGAGGGCGTGAGGAGAATACGGCGGCCCTAGTGGCTTCTTGGGGAGCATTGTGCATCCACACCGCTCTAACAGAGACGGACTTCCCCTTAAAAGGAAGGAACTTCGATAACACATCCTCGTCTCTACCGGCTCCACTCTTGGTTATCTCATCCCTTTACTTGTGCAAGCTTATTTGTGTTAGATCCTTCGCTTGCTTGTGTGCTTGTTGTTGTTGCATCATATAGGTTGCTCACCTAGTTGCATATCTAGACAACCTACTTTGATGCAAACTTTAAATTGGTAAAGAAAAGCTAAAAATTGTTAGTTGCCTATTCACCCCCCTCTAGTCAACTATATCGATCCTATCAACTAGTGTATGTTACTCTCCATTGTGGCTAGTCTAAAAGAAAAAAATTGGCAGGAACTAACTGCCCGCAGCCCACGGACGTAAACCTCCCCGTAATATCGCCCCTAATCTCTCCTGATTCCAGTCGCAGCCACATCGGCCCTATCTCCTCCTCCTCTCCCAGATCCCCTTCTCCTCGAGCATCATGGCCATCCCACCGGCCAGCTCGCCGTTGTCCATCTACACGACGCTCGGCCTGGTGGCCGCTGGAGCACGCGGCAAAACCCTGGAAGAGCGCATGGCCCTGCTTGGCGCCTCGTCCCCTGCTGAGGTCGCCCGGTTCGTGAGCGTCCTCGCCGCTGACCCATCCTGCCTACCCACACACCGCCGCAGTCCTACATGGCGGAGATACGTACAATCGACTTTGCCGACGTCTGCACTTTCATCTTTCTTTGTTTCTGTCGTTGCTTGGCCTCACGTTGTAATGAATTCGTGCATTTAAGGGTGCTTCTAATATACGGTACAACTATGTTGTGTCACATGATAATTTGCTTCCATAGTTTTTCTTTTGCAACGGAGCTTAAGTTGGACATACCAGTCAAGTAATACTCATGTTCGGCCATCCTCGTCCGTTGATGCTCTCGCGGCTACAACACACAATTTGCATCCCTCGTTGCCACCAGCTACTGCGTCATGGCCACCGCCATGATCCTATTCGGCGCCAACGACATATCCATGCTCGACCGAGAGCGTGTTTCAGCACGCCCCGTCGACGATCACGTACACTCGCTATCTCACTGCCTCACTTGTGTCGTCATCCCTTCCTGTTTTTCTGTCACGTTCTATTTATGGTGATTATTTCCGTGCAATGGTAAATAGTTCATCAGCATCAAAATATGTTTCTACTCCATGTAAAAAATGCTTCCATCACATGATCAAGTGCTTCCTAAGTTTGCTCTATAATGCTTCTTTAGTACTTTGCTAGTACATACTCCTACAATGCTTCGATAGTAATGCTAAGATATTTTGGCTATCACTACAATGTGCTCCTTATTTTCTTCCGGTGCAAATTCTAACATCTTTGGAAGCAATGTTTGATGCATACTCCTCCTACGCAGGAAGCAAAGTTTGTTGCACAATGTCATGAGAACCAGGGGACTGGTGACCTTTGCTTCACCAAGGGCTTCTCTGCGGCCATCCAGGGCCAGTGTGTAGATGGAGACGGAAACAACGAGGTGGCTGCTAGGGGTAGCATCACCACTGGCGAGGACGTCTACCGACAGCAACAACATCCCCTCTCCCATCAACAACTATGCCACAATTCTACTCGAGAATTGAAACAATATTGATACAATCAGGAAGCAACTAACATGAATATGTGCTTATGTTTCGGTGCTACTATTGAAGCAGGCAATGAAACTGAAGGGTGCATTTTTTGCTCTTCTTTTTATGTTGACGAAGCACTGAATAATATTCTATGAAACTCTGTAAAATTTCTATGGAAGCAAGGAACTTTGGTTACAACACATTAAGCATATACGAAAATAGAAAAGGAAGCATACAATGACAATGGTTGAAACAATAATTCAAAGCATGGAAGCATATGTGATGAACAGTTAAATATTGCTACTGGATGAGAATTTGAATCACTTGTGATATATAACCTCTCTAAAACACAAAAATGGAACCACGTCTAATATAAATCATGGATGTATGATCCATTAATTTTGTTGGTGCCGAAACAATACACTAATAAGTTATGTAGATTTATTAAATTTTGTACGAAGCAACTGGATTGCTAGTGAATCAAAGAATTGGAAGCATAATGCATGGAAGCATTTTATCTAAAAAATGAAGAAAGCACGCCACTTGATAGTGTTGCGATGTACTACAGATTATGAAGAACGACCGTAGTGTTGGAAGCATGACTTCCGTATAACAGAAATAAACATACAATCATGAAGCATGGTTTGCAATGCTTGAAGCAGAAATATTGATGGTTTGTTGAGGGAAATCAATGGGAAGCATTACCAGACGAAAATTGTTTAGATACGGAAGCTGGTCGTGGAAAGTACAGGTTGTGCGTGATTCATGGAGCAGTTTTCTTTTAGCAGTTAAAAAGCTAGCGCTGATGGATGGAAACTACCAAAGCCCACTTAACTACCAAAGGACCATGTCTAGCTATCCTATTAGACCAGACACTCAGATCCACCCCAATCGTACGGTCGTGGACTAGTCTGATGGATAGCTAGGGATCAGTAGTTTGATCCCTAGTGGTTCCCAATATTACCATTAACTACCGCGTCTCAGTCAGGCATGTGGAGCCTGGCATTCCCTAAACGGCGCCCGTTACATGCATCGACGCAAATGAGCGTACACCCCCTCCCTTCTTCATGGGCCACACCATTTTTACCTTCTGTTAAATTCCAAAAAAAGTGCAACGGGATGATTCAAACTCCACACCACTTCTTTCATGGAGAAAGATAGTAACCACTAGGATAACTTCATTGCTTGTGACCACTTACCACGTTTTCGCCCTCTTACTCTTCATTCAGTTTGTGGAAGTATATCTTTTATTTTTTGTTTTTGTTTAGTTTTCCCCCTTTCTTTTCTTTACATTCATTATTGCTTTTTTCAAATAACAATAAACTTTTCTCAAAATTTATAAGCTTTTTTTTATTTTTTGTTAACTTTTCAAAATCGATGCACTTTTTTCAGATTTGATGTTTTTTTTTCAAATTAGATGATTTAAAAAATGAACCTTTTCTAATTCGATGAACTTTTTTCAAATACGGTGAACGTTTCTTCAAATTCAATAAACTTTCTATCAAATTCCAAGAACCATTTTTCAAAATCAATGACTTTTTTAAGTTCGTGATCATTTTTAAAATTCATGAACTTTTTCCAAAATCGATGAACTTTTTCCAAGTTTTTGATTATTTTTTTAAATTTGATGAACTTTTTCTAAAAAAACAGCGAATTTTTAAATAAAATTGCGAATTTTTTAAATCAATGATCTTGTTTTTAAAATCGATTAATTTTTTTTCAAAATTAGTGCACTTGTTTTTAAAATTTGTGTTTTTTTAAATCAATTAGTGTTTTTAGAATTTTTTATATTTTTTCATTTTTATGAACTTTTTGAATTCTTTGAACTTTTCCTAATTTGTGATTTTTATTAATCTGTGGACATTCAAATTTTGTTCACATTTCTTTTCAAAAGAAATCACATATTTTTAAATAGCGCGGATAGAGTTTAGTTCTTAATCTTTTCGCGCGCAATCTTTCGCAAGGGCTTAATAGTTGTAGTGGTTAGCCAACCATGCAGTGGAACTAACTAGGGTCGGTTTGAATCCACAAGATAGCGACATTTTGGGGTTGTTTTATTGCCCCATAAATACATTTTTTTACTAACCTGCGTGTTTTGATGGGCTGGCCCACATAAGGCGCCCTATAGGAGCTACCGTGAAGACCACGCGCCACGTAGGCAAGCCTTATTTGGCGCCGCAGGCGCCGATTACTACTGTTTCTTTAAACCGGCCCTTGCAGGCGTGTCAGCTGGGCCGGCCCATCTATGTATTATTTTTTGTGTTTGAAATCGCTGGTCTAGATTTGAACCCTCAACCCCGCACAAGTTTCGCCGGTGCAACCACCCCGCAAACCCTGCGGGATTTGGCAAAAATGAACTTTCTCCTTCTATTATTCTTATTTTCCTTTTTTCTTTTTTCTTTTTTTTTGTTTTCCTTTTTTTCTTTTTCTTTTTCATTTTTATATTTTCTCATCCTAGTTCGTTGATATGTTTGCAAATGTGTGAACTTTTCATTTAATTTGATGATCTTTTTTAAATTCGATGAATTTTTTTTTCAAATTGATTAACTTTTTTCAATTTTGTGAACTTTTTCCAAACCGATAACTATTTTTCAAAATCGGTGATCTTATTTGAAAATCATTGAACTTATTTATAACTTCAGTGAAAATTTGATGATTTTTTTAAAATTCCATGATTTTTTTGCATTTGATGAACTTTTCTATCAAGTTCGATTAGTTTTTGTTCCAAAACTAATGAACTTCTTTCACATTTTGTGAACTTTTTTCAGATCGGTGAACTTTTTCTCCAATTTTGTGAATCTTTTTTCTAAATTGATGAACTTTTTTCAAATTCATCTCCCCCCCTAATTTGATGAACCTTTTTCGAATTCCATGAACTTATTAAAAAATCGGAATTGTTTCCGTACTGGTGTACCGGCGCACACCCTCCCCCCCCCCCCCCCCCCCCCGCTCACATCCGCGTTGGGCTGGCCCATCTTCCCTTTTCTTCTTCTGTTTTAACGCGCAAAATACTACGCACGTGTTGTGATTCAAACCAGCGATCTCCTTCGCTAACCACCCAACCACCTCACATGATCCAATTAGTTATTTTTTCCATTATTTCTTATTTTATTTTTTGCTTGTTCCTTTTACTTTCTTTTTTTGAATGGTTTTTTTATTTCATTTTTCCTTTTTGTTTTGCCAATGAATTTTTTTTCAAATTCGTGATCTTTTTTTCAAAATTTTCAATTTTTTTTCAAAATTGATGCACTTTTTTCAAAATCGATCAAGTTTTCATAAATCATAATTTTTTTATTTGTGTAACTTTTTGTTCTAATTTCGTGAACTTTTTTAAACCCGTGAACATTTTAATAAATTCTTGATTCTTTTTCTATTTCATGAACAATATTCAAAATCAGAAAAAATGAATAATGGTCTTTTTCCTGAACCAACAATATAACACAGCCAAAAAAGACAAATTGGGAGCAAGGCGAGTTGACCGAGCAAATGATTATTTATTTATTTAGCGAGCGAGCGAATAAAGCAAACCAGGAGCGATGCTTAATGGGCTACGGTCCGTTGCGTTTGCGTGAGCGCCCAAAGCCACCAGTCTAGGCCTCCTCTTGCATGGTCTAGGTGATAGCACTCCAGCTTGGGCTGCATGTGGGTCTATTGAGAGCAACTAATCAACAAGTACTCCTTGAGACCCCTCGTAAGCGTCCCTTTCGGTGGGCTGGGAGTGAGTCACTTGGCGCGCTCTCAGCTGCGGTCACGTTCGCTTGCTGGGTGCTTCCTCTTATTTTATTTTTCTATACATGTTTTCGTCTTTTAGATGAATTATTATGTGGTTTTTTTACTTTTCGGTTTTCCCCAGTTTTCCTTAAGTTATGGAGAAAAACAATAAAAAAAAATTGCGTGAAAAACACTTTTTTTTCTACCACGAGAGGCACCAATTTGATTCCGCGAGAAGCACAGAAAAGAAAAAAAACACCTTATATTTGTTTCTTCAGTGAGAGGCACTGACTTAGTTCTTGTGGAGACACATATTTTCTTCTGCGAGAGGTATAGGCATGTCTCTCGAAAAAGGGAAAAAACGAGAGGCATGGTCGTGCCATTCGAAAAAGAAAAAATATGTTTTATTTTTTTCTTCTATGAGAGGCATAGATATAGTCTTGTTGAGGCACAGATTTGCTTCCGCGAGAGGCACAACCGTGCATCTTAGAAAGAAAGAAAAAGTGCTCCCGATACGTGTTTTTTCATGAAAAAAAGTTTATCGATACCTAACAACATGGGATCTAGTTCTGAAGATCTCGATGCAGGGAATCCAACGGTGAGAACGATTTGAGATTTGGATGCACAATTTAAGAGATAAAACATCTTGAATAAACGAATCTACTGAAAGCTCCCAGTGTGCCAATTGTCGCAACCTGGGAATGTGGGAGTGAAGTGCAAAGAGTACTTAATTAGTGATTATAAGGTACTCAAAAATTAATAATAGTGATTTTGGGATCTATTCCATTGAAAGCTCTATCAAAATTGTAGTTTTTTTTTGAGAAATATCAAAATTGTAGCTAAGCAGGCCAATAGCGCAATTCTTATTCCACACTTATACGGCTGTCCCAGTTTCTATTCCACGCCTTATGCTCCGACATTTCCTAAACGGTTCCCGCTGCGCCCTTTTCTTTGATTTCCCCAAACGGGCGCACACCCCGGATCGATCGACTGACAGAGCAGCGCACTCACCACCAGGATATAGATGAACTTGTGCTTACGAAATTCTTTCTTTTCTTTTATTGTTTCTCTAGGTCGTTCGCTGGTCAGTTTCTGGGCGCTCTTTTTCTTGTTCCTTTTTCACTTTTCTTTTCTTATTTCCCTTTATTTTTTACATTCCTTAAATGCGTGAACTTTTTATCAAATTTCATGAACTTTTTTCAAATTCAATAAAATCGATGAACTTTTTTCAAATTTGATGAACATTTTCAAATTTAGTGAACATTTTTTAAATCGATGAACTTTTTTCAAATCCGATGAACTTTTTTCAAAATCGATGAACCTTTTTACAAAACCGATGAACTTTTTTCAATTTTTATGAACTTTTTAAAAAATTGATGAACTAGTTTTTAAATTATATGAACTTGTTTTTCAATATCAATGAACTATCAACTAATTTTCAGATTTTTACGTTAAATGTTTCACTAAAGGAATGGTTAAGTAGAACCTTTTCCTAGTTGTAGGACAAAACAACATGTTTGGTCTAGTGGTACTTGTGTTAGTGCGAAAAGACGTGCCGTCCTGAGTAGGAAACCCGGCTTTCGCGCATTTTCTTCATTATTTTTTTTCGCGACGTGTTTGCTGTGGTCGATCTAAAGCCACCTGGGCCGACCCAATAGCGTGGCGCTTCGAGTGCTACAACTCGAAACCAGCCTCCCTTATGCTCCGGTTACAGCTGCAAAAATTACTAACCGACGCTAATGTTGGAAATATGCCCTAGAGGCAATAATAAATTGATTATAATTATATTTTCTTGTTCATGATAATCGTTTATTATCCATGCTAGAATTGTATTGATAGGAAACTCAGATACATGTGTGGATACATAGACAACACCATGTCCCTAGTAAGCCTCTAGTTGACTAGCTCGTTGATCAATAGATGGTTACAGTTTCCTGACCATGGACATTGGATGTCGTTGATAACGGGATCACATCATTAGGAGAATGATGTGATGGACAAGACCCAATCCTAAGCCTAGCACAAGATCATGTAGTTCGTATGCTAAAGCTTTTATAATGTCAAGTATCATTTCCTTAGACCATGAGATTGTGCAACTCCCGGAAACCGTAGGAATGCTTTGGGTGTGCCAAACGTCACAACATAACTGGGTGGCTATAAAGGTGCACTACGGGTATCTCCGAAAGTGTCTGTTGGGTTGGCACGAATCGAGACTGGGATTTGTCACTCCGTGTGACGGAGAGGTATCTCTGGGCCCACTCGGTAGGACATCATCATAATGTGCACAATGTGATCAAGGAGTTGGTCACGGGATGATGTGTTGCGGAACGAGTAAAAGAGACTTGCCAGTAACGAGATTGAACAAGGTATCGGGATACCGACGATCGAATCTCGGGCAAGTATCGTACGGATAGACAAAGGGAATTGTATACGGGATTGATTAAGTCCTTGACATCGTGGTTCATCCGATGACATCATCGTGGAACATGTGGGAGCCAACATGGGTATCCAGATCCCGCTGTTGGTTATTGACCGAAGAACATCTCGGTCATGTCTGCATGTCTCCCGAACCCGTAGGGTCTACACACTTAAGGTTCGATGATGCTAGGGTTATAAAGGAAGCTTGTATGTGGTTACCGAATGTTGTTCGGAGTTCCGGATGAGATCCCGGACGTCACGAGGAGTTCCGGAATGGTCCGGAGGTAAAGATTTATATATAGGAAGTATGGTTTTGGCCACCGGAAGTGTTCTGGGCATCACCGGTAGTGTACCAGGACCACCGGAGGGGTCCGGGGGGTCCACCGGGAGGGGCCACGGGCCTCGGAGGCATACATGGGCCAAGTGTGAGAAGGGACCAGCCCCTAGGTGGGCTGGGGCACCTCCCCACCAAGGCCCATGCGCCTGGAGAGAAGAGGGGGCAAACCCTAGGGCAGATGGGCCCTAAAGGCCCATGCCTGGTGCGCCTCCCTCTCCTCCCCTCTTGGCCGCCTCCCCCTTCCCCATCTAGGGCTGCCGCCCCCCTAGGGGTGGGAACCCTAGAGGGGGCGCACCCTCCTCCCTCTCCCCTATATATAGTGAGGCCTAGGGCTGCCCATAACACACGTGATTCGATCTCTCTCTCGTTGGTGCAGCCCTGCGTCTCTTCTTCCTCCTCTCTTGCGGTGCTTGGCGAAGCCCTGCTGGATTGCCACGCTCCTCCATCATCACCACGCCGTTGTGCTGCTGCTGGATGGAGTCTTCCTCAACCTCTCCCTCTCTCCTTGCTGGATCAAGGCATGGGAGACGTCACCGGGCTGTACGTGTGTTGAACGCGGAGGTGCCGTCCGTTCGGCACTTGGTCATCGGTGATCTGAATCACGACGAGTACGACTTCATCAACCCCGTTCACTTGAACGCTTCCGCTTAGCGATCTACAAGGGTATGTAGATGCACTCTCCTTCCCCTCGTTGCTGGTTTCTCCATAGATAGATCTTGGTGACACGTAGAAAAATTTTGAATTTATGCTACGTTCCCCAACAGTAGTATCAGAGCTAGGTCTATTGCGTAGATTCTATGCACGAGTAGAACACAAAGTAGTTGTGGGCGTTGATTTTGTTCAATATGCTTACCGTTACTAGTCAATCTTGATTCGGCGGCATTGTGGGATGAAGCGGCCCGGACCGACCTTACACGTACACTTACGTGAGACAGGTTCCACCGACTGACATGCACTAGTTGCATAAGGTGGCTAGCGGGTGCTAGTCTCTCCCACTTTAGTCGGATCGGATTCGATGAAAAGGGTCCTTATGAAGGGTAAATAGCAATTGACATATCACGTTGTGGTTTTGCGTAGGTAAGAAACGTTCTTGCTAGAAACCCATAGCAGCCACGTAAAACATGCAAACAACAATTAGAGGACGTCTAACTTGTTTTTGCAGGGTATGCCATGTGATGTGATATGGCCAAAAGGATGTGATGAATGATATATGTGATGTATGAGATTGATCATGTTCTTGTAATAGGAATCACGACTTGCATGTCGATGAGTATGACAACCGGCAGGAGCCATAGGAGTTGTCTTTAATTCATTTATGACCTGCGTGTCAACATAAACGTCATGTAATTACTTTACTTTATTGCTAAAGCGTTAGCCATAGTAGTAGAAGTAATAGTTGACGTGACAACTTCATGAAGACACGATGATGGAGATCATGATGATGGAGATCATGGTGTCATGCCAGTGACGACGATGATCATGGAGCCCCGAAGATGGAGATCAAAAGGAGCAAAGTGATGATGGCCATATCATGTCACTATTTGATTGCATGTGATGTTTATCATGTTATTGCATCTTATTTGCTTAGAACGATGGTAGTAAATAAGATGATCCCTCATTAAAATTTCAAGAAAGTGTTCCCCCTAACTGTGCACCGTTGCGAAAGTTCGTCGTTTCGAAGCACCACGTGATGATCAGGTGTGATAGATTCTTACGTTCACATACAACGGGTGTAAGACAGATTTACACACGCGAAACACTTAGATTGACTTGACGAGCCTAGCATGTACAGACATGGCCTCGGAACACAAGAGACCGAAAGGTCGAGCATGAGTCATATGGTAGATACGATCAACATGAAGATGTTCACCGATGATGACTAGTCCGTCTCACGTGATGATCGGACACGGCCTAGTTGACTCGGATCATGTAATCACTTGGATGACTAGAGGGATGTCTATCTGAGTGGGAGTTCATAAGATGAACTTAATTATCCTGAACATAGTCAAAAGATCTTTGCAAATTATGTCGTAAGCTCGCGCTTTAGTTCTACTGTTTTAGATATGTTCCTAGAGAAAATATAGTTGAAAGTTGATAGTAGCAATTATACGGACAGTACAAGGCTTACGTCCTTAATGCACTGCTCGGTGTGCTGGACCTCGAACGTGGTCTGTGGATGTTGCGAACATCTGACATACACGTTTTGATGACTGCATGATAGTTCGGTAATGATAAATGGTTTAGAATTGAGGCACCGAAGACATTTTTTGAAATGTCGCGGAACATATGAGATGTTTCGAGGGCTGAAATTGGGATTTCAGGCTCGTGCCCACGTCAAGAGGTATAAGACCTCCGACGATTTTCTTGGCCTGCAAACTAAGGGAGAAAAGCTCAATCGTTGAGCTTGTGCTCAAATTGTCTGAGTACAACAATCACTTGAATCGAGTGGGAGTTGATCTTCCAGATAAGATAGTGATGTTTCTCCAAAGTCATTGCCACCAAGCTGCTAGAGCTTCGTGATGAACTATAACATATCAGGGATAGATATGATGATCCTTGAAATATTCGCGATGTTTGACACCGCGAAAGTAGAAATCAAGAAGGAGCATCAATTGTTGATGGTTAGTGAAACCACTAGTTTCAAGAAGGGCAAGGGCAAGAAGGGATACTTCATGAAACGGCAAATCAGCTGCTGCTCTAGTGGAGAAACCCAAGGTTGAACCCAAACCCGAGACTAAGTGCTTCTGTAATGAGGGGAACAGCTACTGGAGCAGAATTACCCTAGATACTTGGTAGATGAGAAGGCTGTCGATAGAAGCATATTGGATATACATTATGTGAATGTGTACTTTACTAGTACTCCTAGTAGCATCAGGGTATTAGATACCGGTTCGGTTGCTAAGTGTTAGTAACTCGAAATAAAAACTACGGAATAAACGGAGACTAGCTAAAGGTGAGTTGACGAGATGTGTTGGAAATGTTTCCAAGGTTGATGTGATCAAGCATCGCACGCTCCCTCTACCATCGAGATTGGTGTTAAACCTAAATAATTGTTATTTGGTGTTTGCGTTGAGCATAGACATGATTGGATTATGTCTATCGCAATACGGTTATTCATTTAAAGAGAATAATGGTTACTCTATTTATTTGAATAATACCTTCAATGGTCTTGCACCTAAAATGAATGGTTTATTGAATCTCGATCATAGTGATGCACATGTTCATGCCAAAAGATATAAGATAGTAATGATAGTACCACCTACTTGTGGCACTGCCATGTAAGTCATATTGGTATAAAACGCATGAAGAAGCTCCATGTTGATGGATCTTTGGACTCACTCATTTTTGAAAAGGATTGAGACATGTGAACCATGTCTATTGGTATATACGCATGAAGAAACTCCATGCAGATGGACCGTTTGGACTCACTTGATTTTGAATCGCTTGAGACATGCAAATCATACCACATGGGCAAGATGACTGAAAGCTTCGGTTTCAGTAAAATGGAACAAGAAAGCAACTTGTTGGAAGTAACACATTTTGATGTGTGCAGTCCAATGAGTGCTGAGGCACGCAGTGGATATTGTTATGCTCTTACTTCACAGATGATTTGAGTAGATACTGAGTATATTTACTTGATGAAGCATAAGTCTGAATTATTGAATGGTTCATGTAATTTCAGAATGAAGTTGAAGATCTTCGTGATAAGAGGATAAAATGTCTATGATATGATCATAGAAATGAATATCTGAGTTACGAGTTTGGCACTGTGGAAATTGTTTCACAACTAATACCGCCTGGAACACCATAGTGTGATGGTGTGTCCGAACATCATAACTGCATCCTATTGGATATGATGCATACCATGATGTCTCTTATCGAATTACCACTATCGTTCATGGGTTAGGCATTAGAGACAACCGCACTCACTTTAAATAGGGCACCACGTAATTCCGATAAGATGACACCGTATGAACCATGGTTTAGAGAAACCTAAGCTGTCATTTCTTAAAAGTTTGGGGCTGCGACGCTTATATGAAAAGGTTTCAGGCTGATAAACTCGAACCCAAAGCGGATAACTGCATCTTCATAGGACACCCAAAACAGTTGGGTATACCTCCTGTCTCAGATCCGAAAGCAATAGGGATTGCTTCTCAAATCGGGTCCTTTCTCGAGGAAAAGTTTCTCTCGAAAGAACTGAGTGGGAGGATGGTGGAGACTTGATGAGGTTATTGAACCGTCACTTCAACTAGAGTGCAGCAGGGCACAGGAGTTGTACCTATGGCACCTACACCAATTGAAGTGGAAGCTTATGATAATGATCATGAGACTTCGGATCAAGTTACTCCCAAACCTCGTAGGATGACAAGGATGCGTACTACTTCAGAGTGGTACGTAATCCTGTCTTGGAAGTCATGTTGCTAGACAACAATGAACCTACGAGCTATGGAGAAGCGATGGTGGGCCCTGATTCCGATGAATGGCTCGAGGCCATAAAATCCGAGAGATGATCCATGTATGAAAACAAAGTGTAGACTTTGGCAGAACGGCTCGATGGTCGTAAGGCTGTTGAGTACAGATGGATTTTAAAAGGAAGACAGACAATGATGGTAAATGTCACCATTAAGAAAGCTCGACTTGTCATTAAAATGTTTTCCGACAAGTTCAAGGAGTTGACTACGATGAGATTTTCTCACCCGTAGCGATGCTAAAAGTCTGTTTGAATTATGTTAGCGATTACTGCATTATTTATGAAATTGTGCAGATAAGATGTCAAAACATTGTTTCCTCGACGATTTTCTTGAGGAAAGGTTGTATGTGATACAACCAGAAGATTTTTTGTCAATCCTGAAAGATGCTAACAAGTATGCAAAGCTCCAGCAATCCTTCTAAGGACTGGAGTAAGCACCTCGGAGTTGGAATGTACACTTTGATGAGATGATCAAAGATTTGGGTTTATACAAAGTTTATGAGAAACTTGTATTTCCAAAGAAGTGAGTGGGAGCACTATAGAATTTCTGATGAGTATATGTTGTTGACATATTGTTGATCAGAAATGATGTAGAATTTCTGGAAAGCATATAGGGTTATTTGAAGAGTGTTTTCAATGGAAAACCTGGATTAAGCTACTTGAACATTGAGCATCAATATCTATAAGGATAGATCAAAATCGCTTAATAGTACTTTCAAATGAATACATACCGTGACAAGATTTTGAAGGAATTCAGAATAGATCAGCAAAGAAGGAGTTCTTGGCTGTATTACACGTGTGAGTATCGAGTAAGACTCAAGACCTAACCACGGCAGAAGAGAGAGAAAGGACGAAGGTCGTCCCCTATGCTTAGACATAGGCTCTACAGTATGCTATGCTGTGTACCGCATCTGAAGTGTGCCTAGACATGAGTCAGTCAAGGGGTACAAGAGTGATCCAGGAATGGATCATAGGACAACGGTCAAGGTTATCCTTGGAAACTGGTGGACTAAGGAATTTTGTCGATTATGGAGGTGGTAAAAGAGTTCGTCGTAAAAGGTTACGCCGATGCAAGCTTTGACACTAATCCAGATTATTCTGAGTAGTAAACTGGATTCGTACAGTAGAACAGTTATTTGGAATAGTTCCAAATAGAGCGTGATAACTGCATCTAGGAGATGACATAGAGATTTGTAAAGCACACATGGATCTGAAAGGTTTAGACCCGTTGACTATAACATCTCTCACAAGCATAACATGATCAAACCCAGAACTCATTGAGTGTTAATCACATGGTAATGAGAACTAGATTATTGACTCTAGTGAACTCTTTGGGTGTTAGTCACATGGGGATGTGACCTTGAGTGTTAATCACATATCGATGTGAACTGGATTATTGACTCTAGTGCAAGTGGGAGACTGTTGGAAATATGCCCTAGAGGCAATAATAAATTGATTATTATTATATTTCCTTGTTCATGATAATCGTTTATTATCCATGCTAGAATTGTATTGATAGGAAACTCAGATACATGTGTGGATACATAGACAACACCATGTCCCTAGTAAGCCTCTAGTTGACTAGCTCGTTGATCAATAGATGGTTACAGTTTCCTGACCATGGACATTGGATGTCGTTGATAACGGGATCACATCATTAGGAGAATGATGTGATGGACAAGACCCAATCCTAAGCCTAGCACAAGATCATGTAGTTCGTATGCTAAAGCTTTTATAATGTCAAGTATCATTTCCTTAGACCATGAGATTGTGCAACTCCCGGATACCGTAGGAATGCTTTGGGTGTGCCAAACGTCACAACGTAACTGGGTGGCTATAAAGGTGCACTACGGGTATCTCCGAAAGTGTCTGTTGGGTTGGCACGAATCGAGACTGGGATTTGTCACTCCGTGTGACGGAGAGGTATCTCTGGGCCCACTCGGTAGGACATCATCATAATGTGCACAATGTGATCAAGGAGTTGGTCACGGGATGATGTGTTGCGGAACGAGTAAAAGAGACTTGCCGGTAACGAGATTGAACAAGGTATCGGGATACCGACGATCGAATCTCGGGCAAGTATCGTACCGATAGACAAAGGGAATTGTATACAGGATTGTTTAAGTCCTTGACATCGTGGTTCATCCAATGAGATCATCGTGGAACATGTGGGAGCCAACATGGGTATCCAGATCCCGCTGTTGGTTATTGACCGGAGAACATCTCGGTCATGTCTGCATGTCTCCCGAACCCGTAGGGTCTACACACTTAAGGTTCGATGATGCTAGGGTTATAAAGGAAGCTTGTATGTGGTTACCGAATGTTGTTCGGAGTTCCGGATGAGATCCCGGACGTCACGAGGAGTTCCGGAATGGTTCGGAGGTAAAGATTTATATATAGGAAGTATGGTTTTGGCCACCGGAAGTGTTCTGGGCATCACCGGTAGTGTACCGGGACCACCGGAGGGGTCCGGGGGGTCCACCGGGAGGGGCCACGGGCCTCGGAGGCATACATGGGCCAAGTGTGAGAAGGGACCAGCCCCTAGGTGGGCTGGGGCGCCTCCCCACCAAGGCCCATGCGCCTGGAGAGAAGAGGGGGCAAACCCTAGGGCAGATGGGCCCTAAAGGCCCATGCCTGGTGCGCCTCCCTCTCCTCCCCTCTTGGCCGCCTCCCCCTTCCCCATCTAGGGCTGCAGCCCCCCCTAGGGGTGGGAACCCTAGAGGGGGCGCACCCTCCTCCCTCTCCGCTATATATAGTGAGGCCTAGGGCTGCCCATAACACACGTGATTCGATCTCTCTCTCGTTGGTGCAGCCCTGCGTCTCTTCTTCCTCCTCTCTTGCGGTGCTTGGCGAAGCCCTGCTGGATTGCCACGCTCCTCCATCATCACCACGCCGTTGTGCTGCTGCTGGATGGAGTCTTCCTCAACCTCTCCCTCTCTCCTTGCTGGATCAAGGCATGGGAGACGTCACCGGGCTGTACGTGTGTTGAACGCGGAGGTGCCGTCCGTTCGGCACTTGGTCATCGGTGATCTGAATCACGACGAGTACGACTCCATCAACCCCGTTCACTTGAACGCTTCCGCTTAGCGATCTACAAGGGTATGTAGATGCACTCTCCTTCCCCTCGTTGCTGGTTTCTCCATAGATAGATCTTGATGACACGTAGGAAAATTTTGAATTTATGCTACGTTCCCCAACAGCTAACCCTCCTCATCTATATCTATAAATGGGCCAGCCCATGTAGGTCTTTTCTTTTCACCAGTTTTTTTGGAGACATTTTGTAATGTTTTGTACTGCGCTTTTTGTGGGCCGTTTTCTTCTGGTTTTCCCACACATGGATTTATGCCGGTTTTCTCATTTTTCATTTTTTTCTTGTTTTAGTTTCTTTTTTAAATCAGTGAACTTTTCCTAAATTTTTTACTTTTCCAAATTTCTGTAAGGAAAAAACTTAAACCCATGAACTTTTCTCAAATTCATGAACCTTTTTCCAAATTTTGGGAACTTTTTCTAATCTTCATGTGTTTTTTATGTTCACAAACTTTTCCAAGTTGTGAAGTTTTTTGAAATCAGTGAACTAGTTTTCAAAATTGATGTATATTTTTTCAAATCCACATTTTTTAAAATCTGTAAACTTTCATCAAATTTGTGAACTTTATTTTTCAATATCGATTAACTTTTATCAATTCCAAGAACTTTCAAAAAATAATTATTTTTTCAATATCATGATTTTTTCAAATTCATGAAGTTTTGCAACTTTGGGAACTTTTTTATTTTTTGTGAACTTTGTTAGCTTCACGAGTTTGTTTGAAAATTCAATGGTTGACCCATCAACCGTTGACCGACGAACCAAACGCGCCCTGGCAAAACGACGGTATCGCGCGTGTAGATGGGTCAGCCCATGGCTGTGGACTAGTGGGCGCCGGAATGCCTAACCGGCGCAATAGGCGCCTATTAGGAGGTCTGTGGGATGTTTGGTTCATAAGTACACTACACTCGCACCCGCAACAATTGGGCCAGCCGTTTAAAATGCTTACCCTTTTTTCTCTAGCTTTTCTGACCGGTTTCGGGAAGCTTCCCATCGGTACAAAAGAAAAAAAATGAAAAAAATTTGGTGAGAAGCTTCTGAGGGGTTTTGGGAAGCTTCTAGAAGCTTTTGACATGTTTTTTGTTTGACTTATATTTTATTTTCATTTTTGTTTTGTTTCTTCATTTTCTTTTAGTTTTATTATTTCCATTTTAAAATTTTCATGACCATTTTAAAAATCATGATTAATTTTTAAATTCATGATGATTTTTAATTTTTCAAATAGGTGAACAATTTCTCCAATTCGTGAACTTTTTTGAAATCCGTCACTTTTTTACATACAATATTTTTTCAAATTGATGAATGTCGGGGAAATCTGACTCCTCGAGCACCTATGGGGACGGAGTCCCTTCTCGGTTCGGCGGGGGGCGGAGGCCGCGCAAAGAGCGGATCGAGGCGAGGCACACGAGCGGTTTTTACCCAGCTTCGGAGCTCTCCGGAGAGATAATACTCCTACTGCTGCTTTGTGGATTGTATTGAGTTCTTGCTCAGGAGCGCTGAGTGCTACAGTACACACCAGCAGCTAACGAGACCGAGCGTGAGTGTTCTACTGTTCGCCCCCCTCTTCTACGTTGTGCATGGGCCTCCTTTTATATGCTCAAGGGGTCTCCAACAGGTGGTAACGTAGGCAAGGGCAAAAATGGAAAGATGCTGCGGTAGGTACAGCTACCTACACAGTGTATCGTACCTAACCCTGACGGCAGGGGACAAAGGCATTAAATGCCTATCTACGTCGCCCAGACGGTGCAGAAAAGGGACCGTCAGGGGCGCCACCGCTCGCCATGATGGCGGTCTTGTCAGCGCCGCATGCCACAGTGTACCCCTGGCTGCACAACCTCCCGCCACGTACGCCCGGAAGGGTCCCAGAGCGATACGTAGGTGGGTGAGCTGGAGCGCAGGTACAGAGTGGTTGCTTGCCGCGGCAAGCGCCTTGCCGCGGCCGTTGTCTTGTCGCGTCCGGAAGCTTGTCGCTCACCGGACCCTGCCGGGACGCGTGGCGCGTCGCGGCAAGTTCCTTGAGATGCCCTGGTGGGCCTTCCCGGCAAGCTCCTCTTGCCGGGGTCTTGTGCCTTGAGTGGCCTTCCCGGCAAGCTCCTCTTGCCGGGGACTTGTCTCATTGGCTTAAACACTTTGTTCTTGAATGGCTCGAAAGGAGCCACAGAGGGCCTTGGCGGTCGCCCGGCAAGCCTTGCCGCGGGGCGCTGCGACTGCCCGTGCACAAGTTCGGGATACTAGGGTACCCCTACTCTAGTACACCGACAGGAGCCCCCGGGCCTGGGCCATACACGGTGCCGAGCGCTGTTGGGCCAGGCCCAAAATAGGGCACGGGCACGCGCGGCCTGGATCACGCTGTATCTTACTCCGCATCCACCGCGCCCTCCCCGAACGGCACGCGTCGATTGCGGCATCGTGGGAGAGGTCGTGGGTGATTTCTTTATTCGGAAAGGCGGAACGTTCGTCCCCTCCCTCGTTATAAGCAGGGGAAACAGGGGCAGTTCGCCCATCCACCCGTTGCTATTCCTTCCTCGAGAATCTCCGCCACTCCCCTTCTTCCCAAAGCGGAAGGAGAGCAGCGCTCCGCCCCCATCGCCACCAGCACCACCGACGCCGTCGTCCTCCCTCGCCATTCCCGCCATGGCTCCGAAAGCTGAGAAGGCGAAGTCGGCCGAGGCGCAGAGGCTCACGGCGCTGCGAAAGGAGCGGGCAATCTTCTCTCCGAGGCTTGACGCGAGAGAGTTGAAGGAGGACTTCTACCTCTTCTGGTCGACGGGGACGCGAGCGCATCCGCGCACGAAGGTACTCCCAGGCGTTGCTTGGGATAAGGAGCCCACTAGGTGCCCTTTCTTCGCCTTGTTCTTCTATTGCGGGCTCTGCCCGCCCTTTTCTGAATTCTTTTGTGACATCATGAACACCTACGGGCTCCACCTCCTTGACTTCACCCCCAATGCTGTCCTGACCATGGCAGTTTTTGCACATCTCTGCGAAAACTTTGTCAGAATCCATCCAAACGTAGCTCTTTTCCGCCATTCCTTTTCGCCTCGAGTTGAGAAAGGAGAGCCTTTATCCGGCGGAATCGCCTGGATCTCGAAAGCCGGCAAAAAGGATGCTTATCTAGATGGAGAGTTCTGCAGCAAGTGGGAGGAGTGGAGGGCGGACTGGTGCCTGATTGTCGAGGAGAACCTGCAGCCGTTTACTGCCCTGCGCCAAACTCCAGTAGTGCGCGGTAGTGATTGGAGTAGCCTGGCCCCGGAAGACGACAGACTAAAGATTGCTGTCGCCCGGATCCTACGCCTCAGGCTTGTCGGGCTTACTGTAGGAGCGGTTGGCGCAGATTTCCTCCGCCGCCGCATCGCCCCCCTGCAAGAGAGGAGGAGACCCGCCTGGGAGTTCCAGAACGCGGCGGATATCATGAGTCTGCGGCCGGGCCTCAACTTCAACTTCACTGTCCTGGAGCTCAACGCGATGCTCCAGGAGCTGTTCAAGTACGACCCTCAGCATCCCGAAGTGTTCAAGTTGCCGAGGGGCGTCGTTCCGCTGTGCAACAACTCCTCGCTCGACTGCATCCGTGCAATGATGCCGCTGTGCGACTCGCATGGAATTGATCCAGCCTGGATAGAGCCTGCAGATGATGTCGTGCGGGCGTTCTTTGATAACTTGATAGAAATGCCGATCGACGCCGATGAGAAGAGGGGCCTCACCCGGGACACCACCGACGATGAGCTCAAGCGCATCGCCACCAGGCTGGAAGAGGCGGCGGCAGCCGCAGCTGCGGGCGAGTTTGGGTTCACCGTGGAGGAGGCAGAGGCAGCAGAGGCGGCAAGCCTTGCCGATCGAGAGGATCTGGCCGTCGAGGGTGGGCCTGCCGGACATGACGTCGGGCCGAGCGGGCCCGCTGAGTATACGAGTGGCTCGTTGGAGATCGGCTCCTCTTCCTCTTCGTCTTCGGGCAGCTTGCCGCAAGCAGAGCCCCCGGCTCCACAAGCAGAGCCCTCGGCTCCACAAGCAGAGCCCCCGGCTCCACAAAGAAGGCGTCTTCGCAAGGCCGGGGACGTAGCGGAGCGGCGGACGAGTCAACCCCCGCCGCGCCGCACGACACGCTCCACCGTGGCAAGTTCTGTTGCCGCGGAAGCACCTCACGCTGCAGCGGCAACTGGAGCGGGGTCCTCCCGGTCCGCCGCTCCAACTCCCGCCAAGCGGCCAAGAGATCCTACTCCTCCTCCTCCTCGCGCCGGAGGTGGGCCAGGCTTTGACTTCTCCGCGCTCAGCTCCGACGAGGAAGAAGAAGGGTAAGATTCTTGTTGTACTTGTATGTCT
Organism: Aegilops umbellulata; assembly: GCA_032464435.1. Taxonomy (NCBI): domain Eukaryota; kingdom Viridiplantae; phylum Streptophyta; class Magnoliopsida; order Poales; family Poaceae; genus Aegilops; species Aegilops umbellulata. The sequence continues at coordinate 128,537,251 of CP136054.1, forward strand.
TCAATACTTGCTGTCTTGTCTTGTATCTCATTTGCTTTACTCTGAACTTGTTCCTTTTTAGGACCCTGGCCCAGAGGGCGGCAAAGAGAACCAAGGTCCCGGTGATTGTCATCGAGGACGATCCCACCGTGCCGGCAGGGGGTGCACCCGAGACAAACTTGCCGGACCCGACAACTGTTCTTCAGAGCAGCCCCCAGCGCAGCCCCCAGCGTAAGTATATGGTTTGCTTCCCGCTGTTAGGCGCGCATGGGTACTCTTTGTTTGCTGATATCCGACTGTTGGCTTGTGTAGGAGCAGAGCAGCCCCACCAGGAGCGTCCGGATGCCGCCCCTGATATGCCATCTGCTTCGACTACGCCGCCAAGGGAGAGTTCTCCGGCAAGGGAGAAGTCTCCGACAAGGGAGAGCTCCCCGGCAAGGGAGAATTCTCCGGCAAGGGATAGTACCAGTGACCCCCCGGCAGCGGATATCCCAACTGCTGAGCCTGAAACAGGTACTCCTTACTTCTAAACTTCCCTTGGGTTCTTCTTCGTTTGATCTTCTTTTTGGATATTTGCTTGACTTTTCTTCCTTTTCCGGCCGTCAGATCCATCTACTGCGGAGCCGATGGAGACCGAGGTTGCTGTTGATGATGCCGCCGCCACCGAAGAAGCGGCTGGCGCTGATGATCCCGCCGGCGAAGAGGCCGCCAAGGCTGCCGTTGCAGCAGCTGACGAGGGGTCTGGCGATCGCATTGACGACCCTGAGGCCGCAGGAGCGACAGGCGCTACACCGACCGCCGATCCTCCCGCTGCTGTCGCAGCGCCAGGCTCCGAAGAGCCCTAGCCAGGCGTATACTTGAAGGCCGGCGAAGGCGTCTTCATCAACCTCCCCTGGGCGTCAACGTCTAGGGCGCCGGTCGAAGGAGAAAGCTTTGACGTGGAGGTGCTCGCCTCCGCTGGGCTGACGCTGGTCGACGCGCCAAGCAGTAGCAGCGACGAGCCTGAGGAGGAGCGACTGCTGCGGAAGCTGGTGTCGCTCTATCGCGCTCGACAAGCAAAACTGGAGTCCCGCGAAGCGCTTGTCGCGAAGGCGGGGGTGGACATGGAGAAGCGCGCGGAGGAGCTTCGAGGTCTCAACCAGGCAGCTCTCCGGTCGCTGGCGGCGGAGCATGCGCAGCTCGATGAGGCGCAGAAGGCCTTTATCCTCGAGAAGGCAGAAGTTGCAGAGCAACAGCGGCTTGCCGCCGAGGAGCTATCTGCGTGGGAGGGCGAGCTGGTGTAGCTGAAGGCCAGCCTGGACAGCCACGAAGAGGAGCTTGCTGCGCACGAGCAAACACTCAGCAGAGCTCTCAAGGAAGCAAAGGACGCTGCCGCAGCTGCCGAGGCCGCCAAGAAGGAATTGGAGACGAGGGTGGCGCAGCTGGAGACTGATCTCAAGGCGAGCGGTGAAGCGCTTGCCGCGCTCAAGCATGAGCGCGAGAAGGACGCCTACACCCTTGGCGAGCTGCAGGGTCGTCTCGCCAAGAAGATCAAGGAGCTTAGCACCGCCAAGGATTCCAACGTCGATCTTGAGCTGAAGCTGGCTGCTTTGACCAAGACGCTGGACGGCGTCAGGAAGCAGGAGGCGTCCCTGAAGAAGGAGATCAAGGCCGACAAGGCGCTACTGGAGAGCATTGCCGCCACCCAGAATGATTTTAGAAAGACTGTGGAGCGGTGGACGGAGGGTCTTGTGAATGCTGCCGCAGACATCGACAAGGAGCTGGCGCAGCTGGGGATGGGGGATCTCGGGTATCCCTCCGATGAGACCCTCCCATCCAGCACCAAGCTCACTCTGTTCTTCAAAGGCGTGGCGACGGCCCTCCAGCGACTCCGGGAAAGGATCCCAAAGCAGCTGGCCGACGACTCGCGCAAGATCTGCGCGGGAGCTCTTCAGAAGGTGTTGGTGAAGGTAGCCTTCCGCAACCCGGGCCTCAACCTCACCAATGTCCTCAGATCCCTGCCGGCGGAAGCTGATCTGGAGGCGCTCAAGGACCTTGTCGCACCCATTGTGGACAAGGTGAGCGGGATCAAGAGGGTTGAGGGCGATCGCGTGGGCTAGGCCGCCCGTTTTCTTCTTTTCTTGTCGCTGCTAATCATGTTATGAAAACAGTCTATTAGAGCCGCGACAAACTATCTTGTAATATATAACTTTATTTTGGGTAGCAATTGCAATGTTATTTTCTTTACTTGATTCCTTCCTTTGTATGTTTTTGCCCTACGCTTTTAGGGAACTTGCCGGCGTAGGCACCTTTGCCGCGAGCGCTGAGCGCGGGACATCAGCAGCCTGCTGGCAGTGCCGTTGCCGACAAGAAACCTTGTCGTAACTAGCCGCAGCTCGCTTAAGTTGTTGAGTGAACTCGAAACAAAGTATGGGCGCGACTCTAGTCGCAGCACACTTAAACTGTTGAGCGAACTCGAAACAAAGTAAGGGCGCAACTAGCCATGAGTCGGTTCCTTCACGCACAGGTTTTTCATACAAAGCATGGTCGTTCAAGGAAGATAACTTAAAAAATTTAAAGACATCTGATTGCTCAAACTTTTGGCAACTTAGCTTTTCTGTCGTTTGTTTCCCGGCAAGGCGAAACTTTCTTGAACGACGCCTGGTCCATGCCATTATCTTCCCCTTCCCCCCGGCAAACTTGTGGGCGAAGGAGCCTTCATTCCCTTGAGAAAAAAGGAAGTAGAGAAAATAATGATATGGAGCCTTATGGCTCGTTAATGCTTACCGGGGGTGTTCGCTGCACAACGTGTTAGATAATTCATGCAAAAAAAGCATGAAATTGACAAGGTGCACGAAGCATGTGAGCTTTATTTATGCACAGGGTCTGCGCCTGGCTTTGTACAAAGGATTACATGCAACAGCGGCAAGACTTGTACAAAAAGGTGGTTGCCGGACAGGGTCCGACAACCGCGCCTTACGGGTAAAACTTACGAAGATGCTCAATGTTCCAGGAGTTGCTCACCGGAAAGCCATCTTCGGTCTCAAGGCGGACAGCGCCAGGCCTAGTGACTCGTTTCACCCGGTAAGGGCCTTCCCACTTCGGCGTCAACTTGTTGGAATTCTTGGCGGAATGAACGCGCCGAAGAACAAGGTCGCCTTCCTTGAGGCTTCTGGCTTTAACTTTGCGGCTATGGTAGCGGCGCAAAGCTTGCTGGTAGCGAGCAGCTCGCACAGCGGCCTGAAGATGGTCTTCCTCAAGGAGCAGCGCGTCATCTTGTCGCAGCTGCTCTTGCTCAAGCTCATCATAAGCGAGCACTCGAGGTGACCCGTATACGAGTTCCGTGGGGATAACTGCCTCTGCTTCATAGACTAGAGCGAAAGGTGTTTGGCCAGTGGCTCGATTTGGCATCGTCCTGAGATGGGCGCGGAGCATCCACGGACGCCCGGTCGTCGTGGGAGCCTGCTACGCCGCCGACGGGCAGCGCAGCCTTGTCCTTGGACCTGGCGGCACCGTGGGCTCCCTCGTCGACGCCCGTTTTTCCGCCGGCGTTTTCCCCACTAGCCGTCTGCTTCGGCGGCGGTGGGTTCGACGCGGACGGAACAGCCGCCTCCGAAGCCTTCTTCTTCGGCGGCATGTCGATGAAATCGATGAAGATCTAGCTCGCGTGAACGCCGGATCAGGTTCACACAACCTCGACCCCCCCTACCTGGCGCGCCAAAGATGTCGGGGAAATCTGACTCCTCGAGCACCTATGGGGACGGAGCCCCTTCTCGGTTCGGCGGGAGGCGGAGGCCGCGCAAAGAGCGGATCGAGGCGAGGCACACGAGCGGTTTTTACCCAGCTTTGGAGCTCTCCGGAGAGATAATACTCCTACTGTTGCTTTGTGGATTGTATTGAGTTCTTGCTCGGGAGCGCTAAGTGCTACAGTACACACCAGCAGCTAATGAGACCGAGCGTGAGTGTTCTACTGTTCGTCCCCCTCTTCTACGTTGTGCATGTGCCTCCTTTTATATGCTCAAGGGGTCTCCAACAGGTGGCAACATAGGCAAGGGCAAAAATGGAAAGATGCTGCGGTAGGTACAACTACCTACATAGTGTATCGTACCTAACCCTGACGGCAGGGGACAAAGGCATTAAATGCCTATCTACGTCGCCCAGACGGTGCGGAAAAGGGACCGTCAGGGGCGCCACCGCTCGCCACGATGGCGATCTTGTCAGCGCCGCATGCCACAGTGTACCCCTGGCTGCACAGCCTCCCGCCATGTACGCCCGGAAGGGTCCCAGAGCGACACGTAGGTGGGTGAGCTGGAGCGCAGGTACAGAGTGGTTTCTTGCCGCGGCAAGCGCCTTGCCGCGGCCGTTGTCTTGTCGCGTCCGGAAGCTTGTCGCTCACCGGACCCTGCCGGGACGCGTGGCGCGTCGCGGCAAGTTTCTTGAGATGCCCTGGTGGGCCTTCCCGGCAAGCTCCTCTTGCCGGGGTCTTGTGCCTTGAGTGGCCTTCCCGCCAAGCTCCTCTTGCCGGGGACTTGTCTCCTTGGCTTAAACACTTTGTTCTTGAATGGCTCAAAAAGAGCCACAGAGGGCCTTGGCGGTCGCCCGGCAAGCCTTGCCTCGGGGCGCTGCGACTGCCCGTGCACAAGTTCGGGATACTAGGGTACCCCTACTCTAGCACACCGACAATGAACTTTTTTCAAACTCAGGATCGTTTTCCAAATGTATGTCCTTTTATAATTCTAAACCTTTTCAAATTTTTGTTTTTTATTTTCATTTTTTAATTAAAATTCAAGAATTATTTTCAATCCACAAACATTTTTCCAAAGGTGTGATTTTTTTCAAATCCACGTACTTTTTCCAGTCCATTAACATCTTTCAAATCCATGTTTTTTTAATTGCATGACCATTTTCTAAGTACATTAACTTTTTTCGAATATGTGAATTTTTATAAATATTTTAATAAGTCAACGGTTTATTAGTCAACGATGACTAGGCAAACGGAACAGCTTCCTGACCACCGAGCGAGCGACTGCATGATCGTAGGAGTGGCCCACGGGAGCGGCTGCATGAGCGCCACCTTCCCCGAGCTGGTGCCGTGAGAGCCAATTAGGAGCTCCCGGCCAAATGGTTCAAAAGAATTGTACTTCCTTCATCCGAAATTACTTGTCATAGAAACAGATAAAAATAGATGTATCTAGAGTTAAAATATGTTAGATACTTCTATTTCTCCAACAAGTAATTCTGGACGAAAGGAGTACCTAAGTTGGACATGGGCTTTATCTCTTCCCATACTTATTGGGCTGGCCTGCAGAGTTTGTTCTCATCGGGTGGTCTTGGTTTGGCAAGCTTATATATGTACAACAGCGAACCTATCTGTGGTTGGGTGGTTAGAACAATAGTGGTATCTCCAGCTCATCAGGATTTAAGTTCTGATACTCGCACTATTCCTAGATTTATTTCAGGATTTTCGGCGCTCAGTCTCTCAAGATGATATGCCGGCTCAGTCTCTCGAGGGTGCTCATAGGAGTAGGGTATACGTGTGCGCATTCATATATGTGAGTGTATGCGCGTATGTATGAGCGATTGCGTCTGTACTATGTTCAGAAAATTATGTACAACAGGCACTGATTTTGACAACTTCCGCCCGGTTTTGGGACCCTTTCTTTTCTTTTACCTTTTCTATGTTTTACCTTACTAATTGTGGTTATTTATGAGTAACGCTACATGCACGGGGACTTCACGGGGGTTTTACGGGCTAATTGAAGATTCATGGCTGTGATTTAGTTAATTAGGACGGCCCCACCACTTAGAATAGGGGGGCCAATTAGATTATAGCACGTCCTCCACCCTGTGAAAGCCCGTTGAAACTTGCCCGTGAATGTAGTATTATCGATAATTTATTTATTTATTTTCAAATACATCTTATTTTGATTGAATACATGTTGAACATTTTTAAATCCATGTTGAACATTCATTCCAAAATGTGTCGAACATTTTTTAAATTCATGGTGAATATTTTGTAAACACGCGTTAAACGTTGTCAAAAGCATTATGAACATTTTCTACAAATATGTGAATATTCTTGAAGTGTTATGAATTTTTTATAAATGTCATGCACATTTTATGTGTTATGAGCATTTATTAGAAGTACACAAACACATATTTACATTGCATGAACATTTTTTAAATGTCTATCGATATTTTTTAAATGTATGAACATTTTTTTTAGGAATTGCGCAAGCATTACTATTTTACTTTTTTCATGAATTTGTTTAAGGATCACACACACACACACACACACACACACACACACACACACACACACACACACACACACACACACACACACACACACACACACGAGCCTACGTTGAGCATTTTTACCAAATCATTACAGTTTAAGGGTAGTTTTGAAAATGGTGTTTTAATGTTGCAAAAATGCCAAGAGTATTTTTACTTCATTTCTAAATGGTTTGTCAGAATGCTGCAAAGGATATGGTGTTGGAATGCTGATGCAAATGCCCTCCTTTTTCATTTAGAAAGTTTTCTCAAATTCCCTACAGTTTAAAAAGTAATTTGAAAAGTGACGGGTTCTTTTTACCAATAAATGATATCGTATTTTCGACCTCATTTTAAAACGGTTTACTAATGATGCAAATGATTTGGCTTTGGAAAGCACATGCCAATGCACTCCTTTTCATGTAGAGAGGTTTTCCAATTCTGAAAGGTTTTAAATAATTTTAAGACAACGTAAATTTGAACGAGAGTGTATTTTTTAGTTCATTTTGAATGGTTTGTCCGAATGTAGCAAATGATATGGCTTTGGAAAGCAGGTGCAAATTCAAAACTATTTGGTATAGAAGTCCCCCGATCCTTTATGATTTAAATTGAATTTTAATAACAGTGGAATTTGTTTTGAAGGCGTTTTTTTAAACTTGCTTGGAATGGGGGAAATGATTTATCGTTTGAAAGCTATAAAAAATGCGGAACTTTTTCAGGTAGAGAGTTTTCCCTAAATCCTAGCCTTTTTGATCAAGTAAGTACAGACGTAGGAAGTTAATACCCCGCCCCACGAAGCACATAACATCAGAAGTTACTGCTCCACACAGAAATTTAGGGACCCATCCGCTCGTCGATAGCGCATGGTGGCGCGTCAGTTTCCCGCTTGGGCGAAAAGCTGCTTTTGCATCGGCCCATAAAAGTTGGGGCCCACCCCAGTGAAAATCCGGCCTCACTTTGCATACCAGATCACTGCGGGCAGGGCTAACCAGATCACTGCATGCAGGGTTGGGGTTTACTATCAGCACAATAAAAACCAGGGTAGCTTGATAGATAGGCGATCCCAAGAAGCCACATTGGTATAAGAAAAAACTATGATGGAATCCCTCCTCCCAATTAACACTACAAAATTTATAAGGAGCTAGTTACGGCTTATCACGTGGTGGCATTTAGATCTTCGTGAGAATCTACTGCTAAGTAAATCAAGTCAGATCCGAAAATGTTAGCTGTGACGTTAGGGGAGTTCTCGATGTCCCAAACACTTGCCTTCTTCGACACACGTGACGTACATGCACACGGTTTTCACAATCGTTGTGGATCTACATCCCCGACAACACATTTAATACAGGTATATGCCACGATTCATAGAGGGTGCTTGGATCCAAGGGACTATTTTTAGTCTGACTAAAAATAGTCTCTTTTAGAGACTAAAGTTCCAAGCAACCCTGACTAAAGAGAGGTTAGGACTAGTCTTGAGCCTAAATTTTTTTAGTCATAGGAAACCTATTAAAATGTGTATTAGCCCTCTCTCTCCTCATTTAATTCCTCTACTTTAACACATGCGAGTTTCGGATTGGATGGTTTGGAGGATAATAAATGCTCAATAACTTGATTTTAGTCTCTTTAGTATTTGGATCCAAGCATGTATAAGGCTAGCAAGTTTTAGTCCCACTACTTTTAGTCATGGGACTAAAACGTATCCAAGCACCCTTATAGCCTATCACATGCTACATATTGTAGACCGCCATCATCATGGTTTACTAGCTGTGCGAGCACCTCTGGACGATTAGGTACTGACCTTATTGGTCAGGTGAAAGACATAAGGACAAAGCCTCCTTTTTTGATTAAAGGAATGTGGTGCCTCACGTCACGTCAATGCAGACAAAGATAGGACGGACCCACGAAACGGGATAACCGTCAGGTGCACTCAAGTGCCTGACGCCTGCAACGCCAACTTATCATCTACATAACATGGAGGCCAAAGACAAATAATTACCACGCAAGGTGGACACCCATCTTCTTTTGTGCGTGTTCACACGTACCGGCTGACTGTTATGGTACCCAGGCCTATAAAGGGGGGGGGGGCGTGGCTATTTTTTAAAAAGGCAGTAGCTAGCTAAAACATCACACGTGACAAGTAACACAAGACCAGGAGCGCAAGCTAGGATAGGGAAGAATAAGAAGGTGAAGAAGCGGTGCTTGGGTACTTAGGCCAGTACCTCGAGTACTACACTTAGCTACCATCAGCATCTAGTTTAGCCTCCTCAACACTTCTAAACGCCTCATTCTCATATCAATTAAAGAGCAGGAGCAGGGTATTATGCTATCAACAGCGGCCTGAACCTGTATAAAACTTTGTGTCTCTTTCGTTGCTCACTCAAAGAAATATAGAGCGTTTTAGCCCCTGGCCCAACACATAAATATAGGGTATCCTTGATCCCTGGTGTGTTGAGTTTACATTTTGGCAGGCGGGTGGTTAGTCGTCCCGTCACCGTTACTCCATGGCGATAATCAGTCCATGGTGGTGCATGTACCTGCGCCATACAACTTCTAAATTCGGCCATGGCGTGAGGAGGAAAAAATTTGAAACTTCCTTCTTGCGATGGCGGTTGGGAATGGAGCGAGCTCCATACGGGACCTTCCCAGCCTCCAAATATGGACGACACGAGGTCGTTGGAGCGAGCCTCATAAATTATGCCGATTGACACCCTTGTGGCGACTCTGCAAGAGTGTCATTTTTGACGCAAAATTGCCATATTGGCAATTGGGGTCATATGGCCAGTTCACTAAAGTTGCTCTAAGAAAAGAGATGTTTCCCATGAAATTGTGTTGGAGCACTTAGCGATGAACCCCACCGTAATCACACCCACTTAGTTGTCTCAGGATCGACACTCACTATATTAGACCCTCCGTATTGGCATCATTATCGCCTCGTATTCTCTCTGTTTTCACATGTACTCGAAGTGTTTGGAGATGCTTCTGACCACACCTACCAACGCCCAACCACCTACTAGTCCATTCAATGCAGACATACTCCTCTTCTTCTGAGCCATTTCATCTCATCTTCCATGCATCGGCTCCCCCCCACCCCCTTGCTATTACCATTGTTTCTCCATTGCTCTTTCAATGGCTCAAAGCGTCAAGTCTTTGTTCTACCCTTGTCTCTCGATGGTCCTCACAACCATGTCAAGTTCAAGCGCATCACATGTCGGCCTCGACTAGCAACCTTCGCTGCCGCTGATGGTTTATCCCTACTGCAACAACGACATGGTACAGTGGTGGGTCTCTTGTACAATTTCCAACCCAAGCAATCACTTCTACAAGTGCCAACATGAATGGGTAAGTCTATCACACATGCATCTATAATTTCAGCCCCATCTAGCATAGCTGGATTTGATCTTTCCCTCTGTCTATTATTGTAGTATGGCAAGTGCAACTTCTGAAAATGGGAGGAATACCACGCCAACATTATCCGCGCAAAGTGGCCCAGGATGTTCCCCATCCCAAATCGCAAACAGAGGATATTTCACCGTATCATTGTCGGTCTTCTAGTCCTCAACTTGCTTGCTTTGCTCTTTGTTGTCTCAAAGGTCGCCTGAGCAGCGGGATGCTGGTGCCGAGACGCCGATACTACTGCATCATCCTTTGTCTGCATGTGCTAGACATGGATTATCAATTACTATGTGTTTTTTATTCCAAAGCACCGGACCTGCTTGTGTTGAGAAACTTGTCCGACCTACTATTATTGTTAATCTTAAACATGTTTATGTGAATCTTTGGACGATCCAAATTATTAATTACGGGCCTTCAATTTGTACTGTGCATTTCGCGACAATGTCATAATGCGTTGTATAAAATTACTATTACTGCCACATCTACCCCCAGCACCCACATTTTCACACACCAATATTTACCTAGACTTCGTTTTACACCCTAGAATCAATGCGACGTGCAAAAGTCGTCCTTGAAGTCTTTGTTTTGGAAACTTTACAACATTATGGACCCACCATGCTGCCATATATTGAATGACAATGGTCATGCATGAACTATTTGGTGTACGCATCGGTCAGGTATTCACAAATAAGAAATCATTTCATCAAAAGGTGCACGCATCCCAAGTGAGTACGTGAGCGGACGTGATTTCAGCGTGCTGCATTGCCGAGTGCTCTATTTCGCTTCCATGTTTCCCATAGGTTCAAGAATTGTCATGCTGCAACAGAGCGAATTGTCATGCTACAACATGGCGAATTGCCATGCTAGATCATAAGGGAGTCTCATGCTACAAATATGGCCGGGAGGGTGTTTGAGAGTGAACGTTTGTGCCCTTCACTCGAAAGGATGCATGAAAATGAACGGGATTGGATGCATCGGAGAGCATTTTATATATATATATATATATATATATATATATATATATATATATATATATATATATATATATATATATATATATAAACATTCCGTTTTCCTGATGTTTGTGCTATTTGGGCTCCAACTATCTTAGGACATGTACAATGGTGCTATTTTAGAAATGCCACATAGCATAAACGTTGAGACGGAAGAGAGAGAAATCATAAGAAAAGAATTCTCTTCTCTCATTTAAGAGATGCTCTCGTATCACAATATGTCTCACCATGTTTTTTCGGAAGAGTTACTAAAGATAAGCCTAAGAGCCTGTTTGGATCTCATCCACTTAGCAACTCCGCTCCTGGAGCGACCAGAGCGACGTCGAACGCCACAACTCCGTGGAGTTAGAGGAGTGGAGCGGAGCCTGGCGAAGTGGCAAAAACCGAGCTCCGCATATGACTCCGGAGCTTATCGGTTGGTTGATCAGAATGTCCTCTCTCGTGGATATCAACCCTCTCCCCTGAACATATGGACTGGAGTTGGTAGCTGATGGTAGCTAGAATTACGTTGGTATTTCCCCGGAGAGGGAGGGATGATGTAGCACAACGACGGTAGAGTATTTCCCTCAGTTATGAAACCAAGGTATCGAACCAATAGGAGAACCAAGCACCACAGCGTAAACAACACCTGCACACAAATAACACCACCTCGCAACTCGATGTGTTAAAGGGGTTGTCAATCCCTTTCGGGTAATGGCGCCAGAAATTGACAAGCAGACGTGACATAAATTTTAGTAGATTGGTAGATCGAACGCCAAATAAAATAAATAAAGATAAAATGCAGCAAGGTATTTTTGAATTTTTGATTTAATAGATCTGAATAAAAATGCAAAGGAAAAGTAGATCGCAAGCAAATATATGAGAAAGAAGACCCGGGGGCCGTAGGTTTCATTAGTGGCTTCTCTCGAGAAAAATAGCAAACGGTGGGTAAACAAATTACTGTTGGGCAATTGATAGAACTTCATATAATTATGATGATATCCGGGCAATGATCATTACATAGGCATCACATCCAAGATTAGTAAACCGACTCCTATCTGCATCTACTACTATTACTCCACACATCGACCACTATCCATCATGCATCTAGTGTATTAAGTTCATGGAAAAACGAAGTAATGCAATAAGAAAGATGACATGATGTAGACAAGATCCTTTTATCTATATGGCGGTAGATATAGATCCCGTCTTTTTATTCTTAGTAGCAATGATACATACGTGTCGTTTCCCCTTCTGTCACTGAGATCGAGCACCGTAAGATCAAACCCACTACCGGGCACCTTTTCCCATTGCAAGATAAATAGATCAAGTTGGCCAAACAAAAATATAAGAGATCAAAGAAACTCAAATAACTTTTATGGATATAAAAAGATATGACTGATCATAAACTCAAAGTTCATCAGATCCCAACAAACACACTGCAAAAGAGTTACATCATATGGATCTCCAAGAGACGATTGTATTGAGAATTCAACGAGAGAGAGAGAGAGAGAGAGAGAGAGAGAGAGAGAGAGAGAGAGAGAGATAGAGAGAGAGAGAGAGAGAGCCATATAGCTACTAACTACGGACCCGAAGGTCTACAAAGAACTACTCACACATCATCGCAGAGGCACCAACGGAAGTGGTGAACCCCTCCGTGATGGTGTCTAGATTGGATCTGATGGTTCTGGACTCTGTGGCGGCTGGATGAATATTTCGACGCTTGTTCTAGGGTTTCTGGAATATTGTGGTATTTATGGAGGAAAGAGGCGGCCCGGGGGCCACCCGAGGTGGGCACAACCCACCAGGGCGCGCCTGGGCCTCCTGGCGCGCTCTGGTGGGTTGTACCCCCCTCGGGGCTCCCCCAGGTGCAATCAGGGCCCATTGCCTTTCTTCTGGCCCATAAAAAATCGTCGTGGAGTTTTGTGGCATTTGGACTTCGTTTGATATTGATTTCTTGCGATGTAAAAAACATGGAAAAAACAACAACTGGCACTTGGCACTACGTCAATAGGTTAGTACAAAAAAATGGTATAAAATAACTATAAAATGATTATAAAACATTCAAGATTGATAATAAAACAACATGAAACAATGAAAAATTATAGACACGTTGAAGACGTATCAGTAGCCGAGCATGCTATCTACTCTCGATTTTGCACGTGGAGCCAACAATCCAGAAGGAGGAAGTGGAGTAAAGAATTTGAAGGAATGAAGGGGATCCAAACGCTCTAAGAGATAACTCATTGTAGACATTTTAACAGGTTGATGCCTCCTGATGAACTTAATATCTGTCGACAGTCCGATCAACCCTCCGACGGCTCAGATCTCCATCGTGGCCTTTCGATGCTGGATAGAAAGCATGTCGAAAGGGGATCTGTCTTGCTTGCTCCCTTTATATGCTCCCATTCGTGCTCCCACTTCATCCTACGGCTATGTTTTTGCTTTATTTTAATTCAATCAAATCAAGCCACATGCGCGGGCCGCAAGGGGATGACGAGAAGCTCGCGTTTCTGAATGAGCTAAGGGCAAGAAGGGCGGCGTGCCCTGGTCAATGGGTTGCCATGGGCGACTTCAACATGATCTTGCGCGCGAACGAAAAGAATAACATGAACCTAAACAGAACCACCATGAACTATTTCAGGAGTTTTGTGGATGACAACGAGTTGAAGGAAATTTATATGCACGGAAGGAAATACACTTGGTCTAATGAGAAGGATAGTCCAACAATTACTAAGATTGATCGAGTGCTTGTTTTGGTGGATTGGGAGTTGACGTATCCGGACTGCCTACTCCAGACTCTCTCCACGGGTGTATCTGATCACGCACCCCTTCATATCTCCACCAGTGCTATGTGCAACCATAAGAGAAGGTTCAGATTTGAGATCTTTTGGACCAAACTGGATGGTTTCGAGCATGCAATTGCGGACGCTTGGAGGTGTGACCAAGGGATCGTGGACCCTTTCAAACGACTAGATGCCCTATTCAGAAATGCAGGAGCTGCTTTACAATCCTGGGGACAGAGAAAGGTTGGGAACGTCAAAATGCTCATGGCGGTCGCGCACTGGATTATCCTTCGACTCGATCAGGCACAAGAAGGAAGGCTGCTAACTGCAAAGGAGCTGTGGTTACGACGAACTCCGAAGTTGTCCCTACTGGGGCTCGCATCCCTAGAGAGAACTATTCAACGCCAGCGCTCCCGGATTAGATGGTTGCAGGCAGGGGACGCCAATTCCAAATTGTTTCAGGCGGTGGCAAATGGGCGTAGAACAAAGAACTTCATCCCTCACGTTAAGATCAATGGGGAAATCATCACGGATCAAGAGCGTAAGCAGGAAGCTTTCACTGAGGCCTACGAGAACTTGATCAGGACTGCCAAGGCGAGGGACCGCACTCTGAATCTTGAGTACCTGGGGATGGAAACACTAGACCTTCATGATATGGAGGGCATGTTTACGGAGGAGGAAGTCTGGGAAGTTATAAAGGACCTTCCAGCGGATCGTGCTCCGGGGCCCGATGGCTTCATCGGTGCTTTCTACCAGAAGGCCTGGCCCCTGATAAAACATGATATCATGGTCGCGATGCATAAGTTATACGTTGGGGATGGGCGAGGTTTTGGGAAGCTGAACAAGGCCCTGATCGTACTAATTCCCAAAAAGCCTGATGCCGAGGAAATAGGTGACTATTGGCCCATCAACCTGGCCCACAACTTCGCTAAATTATTCGCTAAGATGCTGGCCAACAGGGCACGACGGAGGATGAAGGAGATAGTCTCTGCAAATCAATCAGCCTTCATTATGGGGAGAAACCTGCACGACAACTTTCTCTTGGTCAGGCAGGTCGCGAAGAGAATATATGGCCGAAAGGAGAAAGGAGTTTTTCTTAAGCTTGACATCACAAGAGCGTTTGACTCCCTGTCATGGCCTTTCTTATTCGAGATCTTGCGAAGGAAAGGATTTGGGGATACCTGGCTGAGATGGATTGCAATTTTATTGTAGTCAGCTACCACCAAGGTGTTAGTGAATGTTGTCCCGGGAAGGAGTTTTGCTCACACTTGTGGATTGAGGCAGGGGGATCCCATCTCTCCCCTGCTCTTTGTCATTGCAATGGAAGCCTTAACAGCAATGTTCTCCAAGGCCATGAAGGTAGGTACTGTGAGCTCTTTCAATGGAGTTACGGCTACACTGAGGTTATCAATCTATGCGGACGACGTGGCATTGTTCATCAGACCCACCGTGGCCGATCTGAACTTTGTGCGAGTTGTGCTGGACATCTTTGGAGAAGCATCCAGATTGAAACTCAACTACAGAAAATCCCTCGCTATACTCATCTGGGATCTGAGATAGACCGCAACCGTGTGACTGGGATTTTGCAGTGTCGCATTGGAGACTTTCCCTGCAAGTATTTGGGAATCCAACTGTCCATATCTCAGCTAACAAGGCCGGATTGGCAGCCTATGCTGGATCGTGTGCGTCACTACGTCTCGGCCTGGCAGCGTGGCCTGATCCAGCGGCTGGGGAGACTAATCCTAGTCAAGTCTGTTGTCGCTGCTCGACCGGTGCATCACCTCATGATCCTGGACGCACCACAATGGGTATACGAAGACATAAACACCTGGTGTCGGTGTCAAAACCGGCGGATCTCGGGTAGGGGGTCCCGAACTGTGTGTCAAGGTCGGATGGTAACAGGAGACAAGGGACACTTTATTTTACCCAGGTTCGGGCCCTCTCGGTGGAGGTAAAACCCTACTCCTGCTAGATTAATATTGATGATATGGGTAGTACAAGAGTGGATCTACCACGAGATCAAGGAGACTAAACCCTAGAAGCTAGCCTATGGTATGATTGTGTATGATGATGGTTGTCCTACGGACTACAACCCTCCGGTTATATAGACACCAGATAGGGTTAGGGTTACACAGAGTCGGTTACAATGGTAGGAGATCTCGAATATCCGCACGCCTAGCTTGCCTTCCACGCCAAGAAAAGATCCTTTCGGACACGGGACGAAGTCTTCAATCTTGTATCTTCATAGTCCTGGAGTCCGGCTGAAGGTATAGTCCGGCTATCCGAACACCCCCTAATCCAGGACTCCCTCAGTAGCCCCTGAACCAGGCTTCAATGACGACGAGTCCGGCGCGCAGATTGTCTTCGACATTGCAAGGCGGGTTCCTCCTCCAAGTCCTTCAAGAAGATTATAAACACCAAAAATAGTGTCCGGCTCTGCAAAATAAGTTTCCACATATTGCCATATAGAGAATAATATTAACACAAATCAAATCTGCTGACGTATTCCGTAGTGCGTCATAACACTGCGACCAAGCCTTCTATATAAATTGCTTTCATTGTTCCACCTCAGCTCGTTTAGCGAGGCGGTTTCCTTGGCACGTCTTGTCAAAGCAGAGATCATGTGCCCCCTTTAATGGGATTCTCATTAATACGGACGTGGGTAACCCAACCACGCCATTTACCATGGCGTTTGGGAGGCAAGTGAGTTTTATTAGGTAGGTGGGGACGCCTAACCATACCTGCTTATATAAAGGGATAAGGATTCACCTTTTTAACCTACGCCTTCTTCCTCCTTTGCCAATCCATCTCTCGCGAACTCAAGCTCCAGCGCCCAAGTCCGCTCTTCCTTCCTCAACCTTCTCCAACAATGTCCGGAGCGGGAGGCAAGTGGATGGTCTCCTCCGTTACGGAGGCTCAAGTAAAAAGGTTAAGGAAAGCCGGATACTTGTCCAAGGACATCCCGCATCGGCTTCCTGAGAAGGGGCAGCTTCTTCCTACCCCAAGGCCCCATGAGAGGGTAGTTTTTCTTCCCCACTTCCTCCGCGGACTGGGCTTTCCACTTCACCCATTTGTCCGGGGGCTCATGTTCTACTACGGCCTGGATTTCCACGATCTGGCCCCGAACTTTGTCCTCAACATCTCGGCGTTTATCGTTGTGTGTGAGGCCTTTCTCCGCGTCCGCCCCACTTCGGCCTCTGGCTCAAGACCTTCAACGTCAAGCCCAAGGTGGTGTCCGGCACCCAGGCGGAGTGTGGAGGCGCTATGGTTGGCAAGATAGCCAACGTCCTCTGGTTCGATGGATCCTTCGTGGAGTCCCTAAAGGGGTGGCAGGCCGGGTGGTTTTACATCACCGAGCCCCGCGATCCGAAATGGGTCGCGGCCCCCGAGTTCAGATCCGGACCCCCACGCGGCTCATGTCCTGGAAAGAGACGGGCCTGTCGTGGGGCAACGAGGAAGAAGTGACTGGGCTGCAAACGTGCATCCAGTCCCTGGTGAACAAGCCAATCCGGCTTGTCAATATAGTCCAGGTCATGCCGTTCGCCTGATCCTCCCGTGCCAAGGACGGGATTTTACTTTGTGGGAATTCGACCCGGCGCAGCACCAAACCCTCAGTAGGCTCTTCGACACAACGTATGAAGACGTCTGGAAGGTGCTGACCAAAGGCGCCGAGTCCCCCACATCCGCCTCCGAGGATCGTGAATACAGCTCGCAGCGTAACGCTAGCGAGGTAAGCTATCCATACCTTTGACAGGTTCGTTAAGCCCTTCTTCATAGATTAACTCTATGCGGGATCTAAACTCCCTTTACCTTTGACAGGCTTGGCAGGAGGTATCCGGACCAATTAACTGTCCGGCTCCTCTGCCCGAAGACCCGGCCCCAGCTCTCTTGGTGAAGCTAATGGCTCCGGCACCTTACGTGGTGCCAGAGAGGAAGGCCAAGAAGAAGAAAACCACCGAGACTCAAAAAAGTTCCCGCAACATGGTGGTATCGGACTCGTCATCTGACAAGTCCGCAACGCTCTCCTCTCGTGAAAACGAGGAGGAGGAACAAGGAAGCTCTCCCCCCCCCAGTGAGGGGAGAAACGAGGAAGAAGGCCGCCCCAACAGGGGAGGCCGAGGGGTCGAGGAAAAGGAAAACCCCTCCGCCGGACTACTCCCACGACGCCGAAGAGGGCGGACAGGAGTGGCTGGACCGAACCAAGCGTCCGGCGACATCGTAAGTGTTTATATACCAGAGTGACTCATGATATTCTTTTAATGCGCGGCTTTCCCTAATATCGAACGTAATTTATGCAGCCCGCCCCGGGCCGGACTCGACGATTCGTCGAGCGGCTCCCTGGATTCGTCGGACGTGAACTCTGTTCCGCCCGCGGTCTCCCTCTGCCGGGCGGACGACGCCGAAGTGGCGCCCCGCCAAGCTTCGGGGCAGGAGGAGATGGTCCTGGAGGAGCCACAAGGCAATCCTCCGGACCCCAGAAGTAAAGGGGATAAAACCCCCCAGGGCTCCGAGTCCGGCTTTGTGCCGGACACCGCACCGGACTCGACAGTCCCGGTCCGCGGTGGGCGAACTCCTTCCAAGAGGAGTGAGCCGTCTGAGCCGGCGGCCTCCGTCCAACTGGAGGCGCCGGACAATCTGCTGGAGGCGCTTAAGGGCGCCGCCATCGATGAGGAGCACCGTACTGTTATGAGTACGGTGATCCAAAGGGTCCAGTCCGCCAAGAGCGGACTGAATGAAGCTTGTGCTAGCCTTCTAACAGGCTTCTAGGTAAGTAAAAATAGCTCAAATTATTTACCGCATAGACAGTAGCCCCTGATGCTCTGTTCGGTGTTCGGAAAGAAAAGCCGGATAGAGGATCTAGTAATTTTCGCAGGAGTCTAAAAAAAGGTCAAATATCCGTATGCAGGCTTCACTGCTGTCCACCGCCGCACTGACTGCGCAGGTGGATGTCCTTAAAAAGGACCTCGGGCGGACCGAGCAAGAGCTCGGCCTTGCCAAACGGCAGCTCGAGGAGAAGGAAGGTAAGAAATGAAGGAAATATGCCCTAGAGGCAATAATAAAGTTATTATTTATTTCCTCATATATCATGATAAATGTTTATTATTCATGCTAGAATTGTATTAGCCGGAAACATAATACATGTGTGAGTATATAAACAAACAGAACATCACTAGTATGCCTCTACCTGACTAGCTCGTTAATCAAAGATGGTTATGTTTCCTAACCATAGGCAAAGAGTTGTTATTTGATTAACGAGTTCACATCATTAGTTGAATGATCTGATTGACATGACCCGTTCCATTAGCTTAGCACCCGATCGTTTAGTATGTTGCTATTGCTTTCTTCATGACTTATACATGTTCCTATGACTATGAGATTATGCAACTCCCGTTTACCGTAGGAACACTTTGTGTGCCACCAAACGTCACAACGTAACTGGGTGATTATAAAGGTGCTCTACAGGTGTCTCCGAAAGTACTTGTTGGGTTGGCGTATTACGAGATTAGGATTTGTCACTCCGATAGTCGGAGAGGTATCTCTGGGCCCTCTCGGTAATGCACATCACATAAGCCTTGCAAGCATTGCAACTAATGTGTTAGTTGTGAGATGATGTATTACAGAACGAGTAAAGAGACTTGCCGGCAACGAGATTGAACTAGGTATTGGATACCGACGATCGAATCTCGGGCAAGTAACATACCGATGACAAAGGGAACAACGTATGTTGTTATGCGGTCTGACCGATAAAGATCTTCGTAGAATATGTAGGAGCCAATATGGGCATCCAGGTCCCGCTATTGGTTATTGACCGGAAACGTATCTCGGTCATGTCTACATTGTTCTCGAACCGTAGGGTCCGCACGCTTAAAGTTACAATGACAGTTATTATGAGTTTATGCATTTTGATGTACCGAAGTCAGTTCGGAGTACCGGATGTGATCACGGACATGACGAGGAGTCTCGAAATGGTCGAGACATAAAGATTGATATATTGGAAGCCTATATTTGGACATCGGAATGGTTCCGAGTGAAATCGGCATTTTACTGGAGTACCGGGGGGTTACCGGAACCCCCCCGGGGGTTAATGGGCCCATATGGGCCTTAAGGGAAAAGAGGAGGGGCGGCCAGGCCAGGCCGCGCGCCCCCTCCCCCCTAGTCCGAATAGGACAAGGAAAGGGGGGCGGCACCCCCCTTTTTCCTTTCCCCCTCTCTCCTTCCTTCTCCTACAAGGCAAGGGAGAGGAGTCCTACTCCCGGTGGGAGTAGGACTCCTCCTGGCGCACCCCTTGGGGGCCGGCCGCACCTCCCCCTCCCCTCCTTTATATACGGGGGCAGGGGGGCACCCTAGGACACACAAGTTGATCTTCGTGATCGTTCCTTAGCCGTGTGCGGTGCCCCCCTCCACGATATTACACCTCGGTCATATTGTAGCGGTGCTTAGGCGAAGCCCTGCGATGGTTGAACATCAAGATCGTCATCACGCCGTCGTGCTGACGGAACTCCTCCCCGAAGCTTTGCTGGATCGGAGCCCGGGGTGCGTCATCGAGCTGTACGTGTGTCAAGAACTCGGAGGTGCCGGAGTAACGGTGCTTGGATCGGTCGGATCGGGAAGACGTACGACTACTTCCTCTACGTTGCGTCAACGCTTCCGCTTCGATCTACGAGGGTACGTAGATAACACCCTCCCCTCTCGTTGCTATGCATCACCATGATCTTGCGTGTGCGTAGGAATTTTTTTGAAATTACTACGTTCCCCAACAGTGGCATCAGAGCCTAGTTTTTTATGGTTTGATGTTATATGCACGAGTAGAACACAAGTGAGTTGTGGACGATATAAGTCATACTGCCTACCAGCATGTCATACTTTGGTTCGGCGGTATTGTTGGATGAAGCGGCCCGGACCGAGATTACGCGTACGCTTACGCGAGACTGGTTCTACCGCCATGCTTTGCACACAGGTGGCTGGCGGGTGTCAGTTTCTCCAACTTTAGTTGAACCGAGTATGGCTAAGCCCAGTCCTTGCGAAGGTTAAAACGGATTCTATTTGACAAACTATCATTGTGGTTTTGATGCGTAGGTGAGATTGGTTCTTGCTTAAGCCCGTAGCAGCCACGTAAAACTAGCAACAAACAAAGTAGAGGACGTCTAACTTGTTTTTGCAGGGCATGTTGTGATGTGATATGGTCAAGACATGATGCTAAATTTTATTGTATGAGATGATCATGTTTTGTAACCGAGTTATCGGCAACTGGCAGGAGCCATATGGTTGTCGCTTTATTGTATGCAATGCAATCGCCCTGTAATGCTTTACTTTATCACTAAGCGGTAGCGATAGTCGTAGAAGCATAAGATAGGCGAGACGACAACGATGCTACGATGGAGATCAAGGTGTCGCGCCGGTGACGATGGTGATCATGATGGTGCTTCGAAGATGGAGATCACAAGCACAAG
Organism: Aegilops umbellulata; assembly: GCA_032464435.1. Taxonomy (NCBI): domain Eukaryota; kingdom Viridiplantae; phylum Streptophyta; class Magnoliopsida; order Poales; family Poaceae; genus Aegilops; species Aegilops umbellulata. The sequence goes on from CP136054.1 coordinate 128,558,107, forward strand.
ATGATGATGGCCATATCATATCACTTATATTGATTGCATGTGATGTTTATCTTTTATGCATCTTATCTTGCTTTGATTGACGGTAGCATTTTAAGATGATCTCTCACTAATTATCAAGAAGTGTTCTCCCTGAGTATGCACCGTTGCGAAAGTTCTTCGTGCTGAGACACCACATGATGATCGGGTGTGATAGGCTCTACGTTCAAATACAACGGGTGCAAAACAGTTGCACACGCGGAATACTCAGGTTATACTTGACGAGCCAAGCATATACAGATATGGCCTCGGAACACGGAGACCGAAAGGTCGAGCGTGAATCATATAGTAGATATGATCAACATAATGATGTTCACCATTGAAACTACTCCATCTCACGTGATGATCGGACATGGTTTAGTTGATGTGGATCACGTGATCACTTAGAAGATTAGAGGGATGTCTATCTAAGTGGGAGTTCTTAAGTAATATGATTAATTGAACTTAAATTTATCATGAACTTAGTCCCTGATAGTATCTTGCTTGTTTATGTTGATTGTAGATAGATGGCCCGTGCTGTTGTTCCGTTGAATTTTAATGCATTCCTTGAGATAGCAAAGTTGAAAGATGATGGTAGCAATTACAAGGACTGGGTCCGTAACTTGAGGATTATCCTCATTGCTGCACAGAAGAGTTACGTCCTGGAAGCACCGCTGGGTGCCAGGCCTGCTGCTGATGCAACTGACGACGTTAAGAACGTCTGGCAGAGCAAAGCTGATGACTACTCGATAGTTCAATGTGCCATGCTTTACAGCTTAGAACCGGGACTTCAACGACGTTTTGAACGTCATGGGGCATATGAGAGGTTTCAAGAGTTGAAGTTAATATTCCAACAGAATGCCCGGATTGAGAGATATGAAGTCTCCAATAAGTTCTATAGCTGCAAGATGGAGGAGAATAGTTCTGTTAGTGAGCATATACTCAAAATGTCTGGGTATTGTAATCACTTGATTCAACTGGGAGTTAATCTTCCAGATGATTGCGTCATTGACAGAATTCTCCAATCACTTCCACCAAGCTATAAAGGCTTTGTGATGAACTATAATATGCAAGGGATGGATAAGACGATTCCCGAGCTCTTCGCAATGCTAAAAGCTGCGGAGGTAGAAATCAAGAAGGAGCATCAAGTGTTGATGGTCAACAAGACCACTAGTTTCAAGAAAAAGGGCAAAGGGAAAAATAAGGGGAACTTCAAGAAGAACAGCAAGCAAGTTGCTGCTCAAGAGAAGAAACCCAAGTCTGGACCTAAGCCTGAAACTGAGTGCTTCTACTGCAAGCAGACTGGTCACTGGAAGCGGAACTGCCCCAAGTATTTGGCGGAGAAGAAGGATGGCAAGGTGAACAAAGATATATGTGATATACATGTTATTGATGTGTACCTTACTAATACTCGCAGTAGTACCTGGGTATTTGATACTGGTTCTGTTGCTAATATTTGCAACTCAAAACAGGGACTACGGATTAAGCGAAGATTGGCTAAGGACGAGGTGACGATGCGCGTGGGAAATGGTTCCAAAGTCGATGTGATCGCGGTCGGCACGCTACCTCTACATCTACCTTCGGGATTAGTTTTAGACCTAAATAATTGTTATTTGGTGCCAGCGTTGAGCATGAACATTATATCTGGATCTTGTTTAATGCGAGACAGTTATTCATTTAAATCCGAGAATAATGGTTGTTCTATTTATATGAGTAATATCTTTTATGGTCATGCACCCTTAAAGAATGGTCTATTCTTATTGAATCTCGATAGTAGTGACACACATATTCATAATATTGAAGCCAAAAGATGCAGAGCTGATAATGATAGTGCAACTTATTTGTGGCACTGCCGTTTAGGTCATATCGGTGTAAAGCGCATGAAGAAACTCCATACTGATGGACTTTTGGAACCACTTGATTATGAATCACTTGGTACTTGCGAACCGTGCCTTATGGGCAAGATGACTAAAACACCGTTCTCCGGTACTATGGAGAGAGCAACAGATTTGTTGGAAATCATACATACAGATGTATGTGGTCCGATGAATATTGAAGCTCGTGGCGGATATCGTTATTTTCTCACCTTCACAGATGATTTAAGCAGATATGGGTATATCTACTTAATGAAACACAAGTCTGAAACATTTGAAAAGTTCAAAGAATTTCAGAGTGAAGTGGAAAATCATCGTAACAAGAAAATAAAGTTTCTACGATCCGATCGTGGAGGAGAATATTTGAGTTACGAGTTTGGTCTACATTTGAAACAATGCGGAATAGTTTCGCAACTCACGCCACCTGGAACACCACAACGTAATGGTGTGTCCGAACGTCGTAATCGTACTTTACTTGATATGGTGCGATCTATGATGTCTCTTACAGATTTACCGTTATCATTTTGGGGTTATGCTTTAGAGACGGCCGCATTCACGTTAAATAGAGCACCATCGAAATCCGTTGAGACGACGCCTTATGAACTATGGTTTGGCAAGAAACCAAAGTTGTCGTTTCTAAAAGTTTGGGGCTGTGATGCTTATGTCAAAAAACTTCAACCTGATAAGCTCGAACCCAAATCGGAAAAATGTGTCTTCATAGGATATCCAAAGGAAACTATTGGATACACATTCTATCACAAATCCGAAGGCAAGACTTTTGTTGCTAAATTCGGAAACTTTCTAGAGAAGGAGTTTCTCTCGAAAGAAGTGAGTGGGAGGAAAGTAGAACTTGATGAGGTAACTGTACCTGCTCCCCTATTGGGAAATAGCACATCACAGGAACCGGTTTCTGCGATGTCTAAACCAATTGGTGAGGAAGTTAATGATAATGATCATGCAACTTCGGATCAAGTTACTACAGAACCTCATAGATCAACCAGAGTAAGATCCGCACCAGAGTGGTACGGCAATCCTATTCTGGAAATCATGCTACTAGATCATGGTGAACCTACGAACTATGAAGAAGCAATGGTGAGCCCAGATTCCGCAAAATGGCTTGAAGCCATGAAATCTGAGATGGGATCCATGTATGAGAACAAAGTGTGGACTTTGGTTGACTTGCCCGATGGTCGGCAAGCAATTGAGAATAAATGGATCTTCAAGAAGAAGACTGACGCTGACGGTAATGTTACTGTTTACAAAGCTCGACTTGTCGCAAAAGGTTTTCGACAAGTTCAAGGGATTGACTACGATGAGACCTTCTCACCCGTAGCGATGCTTAAGTCTGTCCGAATCATGTTAGCAATTGCCGCATTTTATGATTATGAAATTTGGCAGATGGATGTAAAAACTGCATTCCTGAATGGATTTCTGGAAGAAGAGTTGTATATGATGCAACCAGAAGGTTTTATCGATCCAAAGGGAGCTAACAAAGTGTGCAAGCTCCAGCGATCCATTTATGGACTGGTGCAGGCCTCTCGGAGTTGGAATAAATGCTTTGATAGTGTGATCAAAGCATTTGGGTTTGTACAGACTTTTGGAGAAGCCTGTATTTACAAGAAAGTGAGTGGGAGCTCTGTAGCATTTCTGATATTATATGTCGATGACATATTACTAATCGGAAATGATATAGAATTTCTGGATAGCATAAAGGGATACTTGAATAAGAATTTTTCAATGAAAGACCTCGGTGAAGCTGCTTACATATTAGGCATCAAGATCTATAGAGATAGATCAAGACGCTTAATTGGACTTTCACAAAGCACATACCTTGACAAAGTTTTGAAGAAGTTCAAAATGGATCAAGCAAAGAAAGGATTCTTGCCTGTACTACAAGGTGTAAAGTTGAGTAAGACTCAATGCCCGACCACTGCAGAAGATAGAGAGAAAATGAAAGATGTTCCCTATGCTTCAGCCATAGGCTCTATCATGTATGCAATGCTGTGTACCAGACCTGATGTGTGTCTTGCTATAAGTTTAGCAGGGAGGTACCAAAGTAATCCAGGAATGGATCACTGGACAGCGGTCAAGAACATCCTGAAGTACCTGAAAAGAACAAAGGATATGTTTCTCATATATGGAGGTGACAAAGAGCTCATCGTAAACGGTTATGTTGATGCAAGCTTTGACACTGATCCGGACGATTCTAAATCGCAAACCGGATACGTGTTTACATTAAACGGTGGAGCTATCAGTTGGTGCAGTTCTAAACAAAGCGTCGTGGCGGGATCTACATGTGAAGCGGAGTACATAGCTGCTTCAGAAGCGGCAAATGAAGGAGTCTGGATGAAGGAGTTCATATCCGATCTAGGTGTCATACCTAGTGCATCGGGTCCAATGAAAATCTTTTGTGACAATACTGGTGCAATTGCCTTGGCAAAGGAATCCAGATTTCACAAGAGAACCAAGCACATCAAGAGACGCTTCAATTCCATCCGGGATCTAGTCCAGGTGGGAGACATAGAGATTTGCAAGATACATACGGATCTGAATGTAGCAGACCCGTTGACTAAGCCTCTTCCACGAGCAAAACATGATCAGCACCAAAACTCCATGGGTGTTAGAATCATTAATGTGTAATCTAGATTATTGACTCTAGTGCAAGTGGGAGACTGAAGGAAATATGCCCTAGAGGCAATAATAAAGTCATTATTTATTTCCTCATATATCATGATAAATGTTTATTATTCATGCTAGAATTGTATTAGCCGGAAACATAATACATGTGTGAATATATAAACAAACAGAACATCACTAGTATGCCTCTACCTGACTAGCTCGTTAATCAAAGATGGTTATGTTTACTAACCATAGGCAAAGAGTTGTTATTTGATTAACGAGGTCACATCATTAGTTGAATGATCTGATTGACATGACCCGTTCCATTAGCTTAGCACCCGATCGTTTAGTATGTTGCTATTGCTTTCTTCATGACTTATACATGTTCCTATGACTATGAGATTATGCAACTCCCGTTTACCGTAGGAACACTTTGTGTGCCACCAAACGTCACAACGTAACTGGGTGATTATAAAGGTGCTCTACAGGTGTCTCCGAAAGTACTTGTTGGGTTGGCGTATTTCGAGATTAGGATTTGTCACTCCGATAGTCGGAGAGGTATCTCTGGGCCCTCTCGGTAATGCACATCACATAAGCCTTGCAAGCATTGCAACTAATGTGTTAGTTGTGATATGATGTATTACAGAACGAGTAAAGAGACTTGCCGGCAAGGAGATTGAACTAGGTATTGGATACCGACGATCGAATCTCCGGCAAGTAACATACCGATGACAAAGGGAACAACGTATGTTGTTATGCGGTCTGACCGATAAAGATCTTCGTAGAATATGTAGGAGCCAATATGGGCATCCATGTCCCGCTATTGGTTATTGACCGGAAACGTATCTCGGTCATGTCTACATTGTTCTCGAACCGTAGGGTCCGCACGCTTAAAGTTACGATGACAGTTATTATGAGTTTATGCATTTTGATGTACCGAAGTCAGTTCGGAGTCCCGGATGTGATCACGGACATGACGAGGAGTCTCGAAATGGTCGAGACATAAAGATTGATATATTGGAAGCCTATATTTGGACATCGGAATGGTTCCGAGTGAAATCGGCATTTTACTGGAGTACCGGGGGGTTACCGGAACACCCCCGGGGGTTAATGGGCCCATATGGGCCTTAAGGGAAAAGAGGAGGGGCGGCCAGGCCAGGCCGCGCGCCCCCTCCCCCCCTAGTCCGAATAGGACAAGGAAAGGGGGGGCGGCGCCCCCCTTTTTCCTTTCCCCCTCTCTCCTTCCTTCTCCTACAAGGCAAGGGAGAGGAGTCCTACTCCCGGTGGGAGTAGGACTCCTCCTGGCGCACCCCTTGGGGGCCGGCCGCGCCTCCCCCTCCCCTCCTTTATATACGGGGGCAGGGGGGCACACAAGTTGATCTTCGTGATCGTTCCTTAGCCGTGTGCGGTGCCCCCCTCCACGATATTACACCTCGGTCATATTGTAGCGGTGCTTAGGCGAAGCCCTGCGACGGTTGAACATCAAGATCGTCATCACGCCGTCGTGCTGACGGAACTCCTCCCCGAAGCTTTGCTGGATCGGAGCCCGGGGTGCGTCATCGAGCTGTACGTGCGTCAAGAACTCGGAGGTGCCGGAGTAACGGTGCTTGGATCGGTCGGATCGGGAAGACGTACGACTACTTCCTCTACGTTGCGTCAACGCTTCCGCTTCGGTCTACGAGGGTACGTAGACAACACTCTCCCCTCTCGTTGCTATGCATCACCATGATCTTGCGTGTGCGTAGGAAATTTTTTGAAATTACTACGTTCCCCAACAAGAAATACCTAAAAAAAGGTGCCTATAGAGATGCTTGATTGCAGAAAGAAATAACAGGATTGTACTGCTTATTGTAGGGGCCGCAACCGAGGTGTCAACCCTGAAGCAGGCGCTGGCAGAGGCCGAAAAGAAAACGGCCGAGGAGCGCGCCGAGCGAGAAAGGCTTTGGGTTCAGGTCGACGAGCTGCAGCAAGAGCTGCAAGCTCTCATGACTAAACATGAGGGTTTGGAGCTTGAGTCAAAAGCGCAAGCATCCGAGCTCGCGTCGGCCGTCGAGACCGCCAAGAGTGCCAAGGTCGAAGCCCAAAAGGCCCTCCAAGAGTTGGAGGAGGTGAAAAAGATAGCAACGGGTAAGGCATTCTCAATGCAAAGTAGGAATATAAAAGTAAACTACCTATTACTTACCTGAATCCGGAGTTCTCCAGGGGCGTTCGCCGATCTTCCCCGCAGCGTATCCGATGCCGCCGCGTTCTACCGAGCTGAAGAGGGCAGCTCGACGGAGAGTGTGTTTTGGTCTCAGCATTCTGAGGCCGGACACCCTGTGCCCTTAAGCGATCTGCTGAAACAGCTGGTCGAGCTTCACAAGGCGGCCGAACAGGCCATGAAGGGCTTACTAGTTCGGCTGTGGCCTGGAGAGGCCCTGCCTGGGAGCTATTTCGGGCTGGTGCGGCGGCTGGTGGAGGCCTGTCCATGGCTTGAGGTCATCAAGCGCTCCGTCTGCATTGAAGGTGCCCGGAGGGCCCTTGCCCGTGTAAGGGTACACTGGGGTAAGCTGGACGGAGAGAAACTGGTGAAGGACGGGCCGCCGCAGGGGAAGGAGCATCGCAAGCCCGAGAACTACTACAAGAAAGTTCTTGCCGGAGCCCGCCTTGTCACGGATGAATGTACTAAAGATGTAATATTTGAGTGAACTCGCTCGTTTGTATCCTGTGCGCTGAAAACTTGTTCATATGCGCAAAGTAATGCTTATTTAATTTAAAATATTATTTTCTGTGCGGCCGTTTATCAAAAATTTAAGAGATGGCCAGTCGTCGGCTTCTGCCCCCATGCCACTAGTGCTGGGGTGTTCGGGATAAACCTGAGGGCTCTTGTTCCCATAGTTGGGTCCTTCGAGGGAGGCGCTCAGCACAACGAACCAGGCAATCGGACTATAATGCTTGAACACTCTCACTTAGCCATAGAACGTTATAATTTTAAATTTTGGCGAAGCCCCTAGTTCGGAAGGCCGAATTCGGGGCGCTATCCACGCCTTTGGCCGGACATAGCCAGCTCCTCGCTCAAAGCGGCATAAGCCTTTAAGGACTCGAAAAACCTCTCGAACAGCGACCGGTCTCACGCCTTATCATGACAGTCTGTTTTAGCTTTCTCCACTGAGGTGCTCAACCCACCTGATCTGGGGCACAATCGCAGTGGTTCTCCTAGTGCTACCTTAGCCCATAAAGCAGAACGTAAGGCACCAAAACATAGGAGCCAGGCAAACCCAACATGTGACCAAAATCATGACTCGGAGCCGATGCATATAGTGCTATAAGTTCGGGGTGCCGCACTTGTGAAAGTGTACGGACTTCTCACACCAGATAAAAGGGTAATGAAGCCCCTGGCGTGGTTTGCCGTACCATGGTGTACGGGTGCTATCATGTTATGTAATATATATATATATATATATATATATATATATATATATTCAAAAGAGGATAATGCAAAAAATAGACAAAAAGCTATGCATTGTTTTATAAAGAGGCTATCTATCAAAGTATATATATATATATATATATATATTCAAAAGAGGATAATGCAAAAAATAGACAAAAAGCTATGCATTGTTTTATAAAGAGGCTATCTATCAAAGCCGAACGATACAAGTATTGCGATGAGCAAAAAAGATATTAGACTATTTAACATGTCCTGACCAGGCACAGACCGCGGAATTTAGAAACAGATATATCGCTCGAAATAGAGACCACCTGAGAGTTCCGGAATGCGGCGTAGCTTTGTCTGCTTTCCTGGATCTTGCATCATCTGTGCGGCAACAATGCCGATCAGGTTATCCAGAGTATGGAGTCCTGAAAGTAAAAAAAGGTAAAAAAAAAGAAAAATCCGGCAGCCCCTAGTACGTTTGACACCGTGTTGTAGGCATGCCGTTAATGTGCCCCTCCCCCTGTGCGCATGGAATTTTAAGGGCGTAATTGTGTACTCGAGGTACTTGCTCCGCTATGTTGCGATGGCTGGGGTCGGGGCCGTATTGCTACGCTTGCTCTGATCGTGCCAGTTGGTCTTGTTGCAGGTTACTCCGGGCGCGCTTTGCATTGTCCGGTTTTTTAACGGCCGGACTGGAGAGCTGCCTTGAAAGGCTGCTTTGTACTTCCGCTGCAAGGGCCGCCGTGTGCTCCTCCGTACGGATGGAGCGTTCTGTGTTTCCGCTGACCGTAATTACTCCTCGAGGGCCTGGCATCTTGAGCTTGAGATATGCGTAGTGCGGCACCGCATTGAATTTAGCGAATGCGGTTCGTCCGAGCAGGGCGTGATAGCCACTGCGGAACGACACTATATCGAAGATTAACTCTTTGCTTCGGAAGTTGTCCGGAGATCCGAAGACCACGTCAAGTGTTATCGAGCCTGTGCAATTGGCCTCTACACCTGGTATGACGCCTTTAAAGGTCGTCCTTGTGGGCTTGATCCTTGATGGATCTATGCCCATTTTCCGCACTGTATCCTGATAAAGCAGGTTCAGGCTACTGCCGCCGTCCATGAGGACTCTTGTGAGATGAAATCCGTCCACGATTGGGTCGAGGACCAGTGCGGCAAAACCACCGTGACGGATGCTAGTGGGGTGGTCCCTTCGATCGAAAGTGATCGGGCAGGAGGACCATGGGTTGAACTTTGGGGCGACTGGATTCATCGCGTATACGTCCCATAGTGCACGCTTCCTCTCCCGCTTGGGAATGTGGGTCGCGTATATCATGTTCACCGTCCGCACTTGTGGGGGAAACCCTTTCTGTCCATTGTTGTTCGGCGGCCTGGGCTCCTCCTCGTCGTCGCTGTTCAGCCCCTTGCCCTTGTGTTCGGCTCTTAACTTGCCTGCCTGCTTGAACACCCAACAATCCCTGTTGGTGTGATTGGCTGGCCTTTCGGGGGTGCCATGAATCTGGCACGAGCGGTCAAGTATTCGGTCCAAACTGGACGGGCCCTGGGTATTCTTTTTAAATGGCTTTTTCCGCTGACCGAATTTATAGCCTCTGAATCCGGCATTAACTGCCGTATCCTCATTGCTGTCGCTGCTAACACGGCGCTTTTGATTATTTCGGCGTGACCTGCCACTTTTGTCCTTGGTATCCGAATTACCGGGCTTCTTCGATAAGTTGTTGCTGCGAGCTAGCCAGCTATCTTCGCCCGCGCAAAAGCGGGTCATGAGTGTCGTGAGGGCTGCCATGGTTTTCGGCTTTTCCTGTCCCAGGTGCCGGGCAAGCCACTCGTCGCGGATGTTATGTTTGAAGGCTGCTAGGGCCTCTGCGTCCGGACAATCGACTATCTGATTTTTCTTTGTTAGGAACCGTGTCCAGAATTGCCTGGCCGATTCTTCTGGCTGCTGAATTATGTGGCTTAGGTCGTCAGCGTCCGATGGCCGCACATAGGTCCCCTGAAAGTTGTCGAGGAATGCGGCTTCCAGGTCCTCCCAAGAACCGATTGAGTCCGCTGGTAGGCTGTTAAGCCAGTGCCGGGCTGGTCCTTTAAACTTAAGGGGTAGATATTTGATGGCGTGCAGATCATCGCCACGTGCCATGTGGATGTGAAGGAGATAATCCTTGATCCATACTGCCGGATCTGTCGTACCATCGTACGACTCGATATTGACGGGTTTAAAACCCTCTAGGATTTTATGATCCATTACTTCGTCTATGAAGCATAGTGGGTGTGCGCGCTCCTGTACTGGGCTATGTCACGACGCAGCTCGGAAGAGCTGTGCCTGCTGTGTTCGGCCCAGCCGGATTTACTGTGTCCGGAGTGAAGATCATCACGTGTCGTTGGGCGTCCGCGCGATCCATAGATCGATCTTGTTTGCTTTGCTTTATCCTCCAGTACGTCTCGCAGGTCTGGCTCGTTTTCCCGTGCCTTATTTGAACGGCACCGGGGCATGGCTTGCTTAAGGGTTCGACAGGACTCTCTGTCGCGGCCACGGGGTGGCCGGTCTGCCATGTCATATGCTTCCCCCTCTGATTGGGGTAGCGGCCTGCGCTTAGGATAACTTTTGGAGGGGCGCCCGAGTTCATACTCTTCGGCCGCAAGGACTTTAGTCCATCTATCAGCTAGCAAATCTTGATCAGCTCTAAGCTGTTGCTGCTTTTTCTTTAGGCTGTTGGCCGTGGCTAGAAGCCTGCGTTGAAAACGCTCTTGTTCGGCGGGGTCTGATGGTACGATGAATTCGTCGTCGTCGAGGCTTGCCTCGTCTTCGGAGGGAGGCATGTAATTATCATCCTCAACCTCTTGCGCTGCCGCTCTCTCCTGAGGGCTGGCTTTTCCATCTTCCTGCGCCAAATCTTGCTGGTTCTGGTGTTCTTCGGCACTGTCCGGGGTAGTATTATCTCCCGTGCCGGAATCACCGTTTCTGCTGTGGCGGGATTTGGAGCGGCGCCATTGGCGCCGGCGTTTTGGCGGTTTTTTCGAGTTGTCGTTTTCCGCTGTTCCATCGCCATCCGCATCCTTTGGAGCATCCACCATATATATGTCATATGACGAGGTGGCGGTCCAGTGCCCTACAGGTGCTGGTTCTTGTTCGTCTCCTCCTTCGTCGTCCATACCGTCGAAGTCTTCGGAGCCGAAGTCAAGCATGTCGGTTAAATCGTCGACAGTGGCTATTAAGTGGGTGGTGGGTGGGCTTTGAATTTCTTCGTTGTCCGAATCCCAACCTCGCAGACCATAGTCCGGCCTGGGCTCTCCTGATAAAGAGAGAGACTTGAGAGAATTCAGGATATCACCGAAAGGTGAGCACTGAAAGATGTCCGCGGCGGTGAACTCCATTACAGGCGCCCAATCAGATTCGATCGGCGGGGGCACGGAAGGCCCGGAGTTCGAAGGAGAGTCCGGCTCCTTGGAGTCCTGGGCCGTGCGGAGTACGGGGTTGGCGTTCGGCTCGATCGCCTTTGAGATCGCAGCCCCCGAGGTGACGTCCAACCGTTCATCCTCGGAGAACGCAGCGGGCTCCGAGTCAAGGATCGGGGCCAGAGCGTGTGCGGCCTCCAGGGTACTATTCGGAGGCAGAGCTATATCATGCCCCTCGAAATAGTGCGGCGCGCTTGGCTGTGGCTCGAACCCGTCGAAGATCAAGTCTCCGCGGATATCAGCCGTGTAGTTTAAGCTTCCAGACCTGACTTGATGGCCAGGGGCGTAGCTTTCGATCTGCTCTAGATGACCAAGCGAATTGGCCCGCAGAGCGAAGCTGCCGAAGACGAAGATTTGTCCGGGGAGGAAAGTCTCACCCTGGACCTCATCATTGTTGATGATCAAAGAAGCCATCGGGCCTAAAAGCGACGACACAGAGGAACTCCGAATGAAAGCACCAATGTCGGTGTCAAAACCGGCGGATCTCGGGTAGGGGGTCCCGAACTGTGTGTCAAGGTCGGATGGTAACAGGAGACAAGGGACACTTTATTTTACCCAGGTTCGGGCCCTCTCGGTGGAGGTAAAACCCTACTCCTGCTAGATTAATATTGATGATATGGGTAGTACAAGAGTGGATCTACCACGAGATCAAGGAGACTAAACCCTAGAAGCTAGCCTATGGTATGATTGTGTATGATGATGGTTGTCCTACGGACTACAACCCTCCGGTTTATATAGACACCGGATAGGGTTAGGGTTACACAGAGTCGGTTACAATGGTAGGAGATCTCGAATATCCGCACGCCTAGCTTGCCTTCCATGCCAAGAAAAGATCCTTCCGGACACGGGACGAAGTCTTCAATCTTGTATCTTCATAGTCCTGGAGTCCGGCTGAAGGTATAGTCTGGCTATCCGAACACCCCCTAATCCAGGACTCCCTCACCTGGCTCAGGTCCTTCTTTTGGGCAGGAAAAGAAAAATCTCATGGGGGCCAGTGTCTGGTGGCGTGGAACTTGATATGTCGGCCGTACAACCTTGGAGGTCTGGGAGTTAAGAACCTAAGGTTCACGCACTTGCTCGTCGAGTGCGATGGGAATGGCTCCGAAGAACGGATGAAGGGCGCCCATGGCAGGGACTGAAGCTCATTATCGATGATGAGGCACGTGAGGTCTTTGATAGTCTAGTTTCCATATCAGTTGGGGATGGCAAGAGGATCTTGTTTTGGAAGGATAGGTGGATCAATGGACGCACTGCGGCTGAAATCGCGCCAACCATCACAACTGTGGTACCTACTCGGAAGAAGAACACGCGCACTGTCCATCAGGCACTCGGGGAAATGAGATGGGAGCTTGATATCCCAGATGGACTCACCTTTACGATGCAAATGCAGCTCTACATGCTACAGCAGGCGATATCCCTGGTGGACAGGGATGAGCATCGACAGGACAAATTTACCTGGCCGGCAGACATCACAGGAGTGTATACTGCAAAATCAACCTACAAGCGACTGTGCATGGGACAGACTTCCTTCGAGCCTAAAGCATACATTTGGAAGTGTTGGACGCCACTGAAATGCAAAATATTCATTTGGCTAGCGGTACAATATCGTGTCTGGACATCGGACCGTAGAGCACGACACGGCCTGCAGGACCACGCTTCCGTGTGCTTCACTTGCAACGGAGACGAAGATAACGTGGAGCATATTTTGATGCAGTGTGCATACGCTCGCGAAACTTGGCACTTGATCTTGGAGCACTACAGAATGGATATCCAAAACCCCACCCCGCAGAACACTTTGGTGGAATGGTGGACGGCAGCTAGGCAGAGCTTCCACAGGAGGGAGAGGAGAGGTTTTGACTCGCTCACTCTCATCACCACCTGGTCCTTGTGGAAACAGAGGAACGCTCGGGTGTTTGGGAGAATCGCTCAGCAGAGGAACCCAACGCAACTGACAGATAACATTATTGATGAAATTAACGAGTGAAAGCAGGCTAGAGCAGGAGGGCTGCATAGATTAGAGAGAGTAGCTTGTAGGCTTTGTAGGTGTGGGTGTTGGTGGTGTCTCCTCGCCGTTGTTCGCAACGGTGGGAGCCTCTTGTAAATTGACTTGCTTTCTTCTATAAAAATATGGTACGCCATTGGCGTATTCTCAAAAAAAAGCCACATGCGCGGGAGCGGGCGGAGGCAAGTCTCGTCCGCCGGAAGTAAGGGCACGTGTCGGCTGCAAGATGCAGGTTCCCGTTCAACTCCAGATAAGGCTGCTGCCAATGGACCGGTGCTTAGATGGGGTGCTAAGCATATTAAATAGCTTAGCAACCAAACTCCCCAATGCATAGGTTCTTAGCTTCTTGTAGCTAAGCTCTCTTCATTTAATTAGTCCAAGGATCTTTTGTAGTATATAAACTTTGTGACATATTTGTGCTACGTATTAAGCAAATAATATCCCTTGAGGAAAACACATGGAAATATAGTTGACTTGAGTCCATACATAAAGTGCCAATAAGATATTATGAAAATACATGAAATTACACCTACAATTAATGGTGCTTAAAATAAATGATGATAATAATCTATTTTGGCCCAAACTTTTTCCAAATATGCTCTACCAAATCAGTTTTGAGTGCTCTGTGAGTCCCACGATCTCGGATTCTTGCATCCCTTTGTAGCACCTGGGCGAATGCCGGTATGTCGCCGTGTGTGAATACTGATGGTAGAACAATGGATGTACCCGCCTCCTTGTTCAAATCAAGAATATTACCCGTCGCTTCTTTTTCATCCTCGACTACCATATTGTGAAGAATGATGCAAGCTATCATGACCTTCTCGATATCACCCCGGTCATACAAACATGCAGGACGACGCAAGATAGAGAATCGACCCTGCAAAACACCAAAATCATGTTCCACATCCTTCCTTGCCCCTTCCTGATGTGCAGCAAACAACTTGTGCTTCTCTGTTTGTGGCATTGATATTGTCTTCACAAAAGCTGCCCATTCTGGGTATATCCCATCTACAAGGTAATAACCATGTTGATATTCCTTGTCATTTACAAAAAAGTTCACTCGAGGAGCTTGGCCTTTCAGTTGCTTGATAAACAATGGTGATTGATTTAGCACATTGATGTCATTGTTTGACCCAGCAATACCAAAGTAGGCATGCCATATCCGGAGATCTTGCGAAGCAACTGCTTCCAGAATAAGACTAGGCCACCCTTTATCGCCACGAGTAAATTGGCCCTTCCATGCAATAGGACATTTTTCCCAACGCCAATGCATACAATCCAGGCTTCCTAACATGCCAGGAAACCCACGACCTTCGCCAATGCAGAGTAAGCGCTCTGTATCTTCAGTGTTGGGGCTTCGCAAATACTCTGCAGCATAGGTATCAATCACTCCTTGCACAAAGTTCTTCAAGCAATCAGCTGCGGTAGTCTCGCCAATCTTGAGATATTCATCAAGACTATCTGCAGGTGTGCCATAAGCCAATTGGCGTATTGCCGCCGTGCACTTTTGCAGTGGAGAGAGCCCTTCACGGTTAAGCGCATCTGTCCTTGTGGTGAAGTATGGAGACCACTCACCTAGCGCATTGACGATGCGAAGAAAGAGAGGTCGTCTCATCCTGAATCTTCTCCGAAATTTTTTGGCGCGGTAGAGAGGATTGTCACAGAAGTAATCTCGTACAAGCTGTTGATGTGCTTCTTCACGCGGTCTATTCACGTATATCCTCGGACCACTCCTGCTAAGTGATCTTGCTTGAAGAGCCTCAAGTGTTCCCTTCAACTCCACAGCAATCTCCTCGGCGAAGGAGTCTAGCATGTCCTCCTCGGCTAGGAATTCATCAAGTGTGTATAATTCTGTTGGATATGTAGTGTTTCTGGCATCACTATCCTGTTGTTGATCTGTATCATCAGGATCATCTGGTGGATGGTTATACATACGCCTGAAACATGTAACAAACAAGACAACAATTGTACACATCAGAATAAGATCGAACAAGTTAAGTGACGAACTTCTCGTGATAAACACAAAATTGTGTTTGATTTTGCTTCATCTACTAAAATCAGAGTAATTTTGTACACCCTAATCTTATTCTGTCTGAACCAATTTCTCATAGAACTTCAAATTGTCCGTATACAACATCTGAAACTTCAGATCAATAGATCCTTATGCATTTCCATCAGATCAATAAAACTCAGTTTGGTTCTGTCAAAAAATTGTTGCCTGATAATTCGTATGAGTAGATAGCAATACCTTCAAATTACTTGTTGGTTCTAAACTGAACTGAACTCAGTTTGATCCTATATAAAAGGATTGCTACAGACGTATCTAGATGTAGTATAATCAACTACGTCCCTTCCAACTACAAGTAACTCCAAACTAAACTGAACTGAACCATTGTGTATTATGAGCTGAACTAGTACGTTTTGAAATCAATTAGAACTTTCTGAACTGAACAAAAAATATGAATTGAAATTAACTAGGTCTTCTTGGCCAATTATCAGTCAAATTTTGGCCATAGCCCAAGTCTGATGCAGAGAAAAATCTCATCTAAGCTAGTGTCCATTGCATCAATGTTGATACTATTATCATACTAAATTTCTAGGACTAGGCCATGCCGTTGAGATCACATACTATTTAAATCAGACTCAATTCTGCATGGTTCAGACTTCAGACTATCAATTATCTATGGTTCATATGATATGCTATTCAGATTAGAGTCTCGATGCTAAGGTTCAGTCTATCAATCACATATGGTTCAAACTATCAATTAGCAAGAAGCAGAGAAAAAAGCCGTCTAAGCATGGACAGGAGAGAGCAAGCACAGGGTGAAATTGAACGTTTTGAAACAAACTAGCAGATCTACTTTTGTGAAAAGAAATAATTACCTTTGAGCCGTCTGTGAGTGGCCGGAGGAGCTCCCGGCTGCGGCGAACTGAACTTGTGGCGCCAGTGGCGAACTGAACTGAACAGGACGGTCCATGCAGGCTCGAGGATCCGCCGGAGCTTCAACGACCAGGGGGAACGACGACTGACGCGACGATTGAGAGGCGTGGCAGCACCGCGCGGTGAGGATGAAGTGGCTGCGATGGGGCGGCGGCGCACGGCGAGGAGGAAGAGGAGGCGAAGGCGCCGCACGGTCGATGGGAAGAAGGGGATAAAAACAGAAGAGACGAAGGTATACAACGCTTTACACGGGATCGAATTTACTGCG
Source organism: Aegilops umbellulata (assembly GCA_032464435.1). NCBI lineage: Eukaryota > Viridiplantae > Streptophyta > Magnoliopsida > Poales > Poaceae > Aegilops > Aegilops umbellulata. The sequence continues at coordinate 128,574,700 of CP136054.1, forward strand.
TTTTCACCTAGGGTCGTGTGCTTGGAGTCTTTCCTTCGTGGGTTACCGGTTCGCTCTCTCTCCTCCTTAATTAACCTGCCACGTATGAATTTTGCTGATATGGCAGGCTAAGCACCTATCCAGGTTGGAGCACTGGGACTAGCCTAAGGCTGGTCATAGTGGGGAGTAACTTAGACTAGTGTCATATGCATGACACTAGTCTAAGTTACTACCTTCATAATAGTAGTGTCATAGATGGCTTCATTTATTAGCTTATAGACTCATCTTGTCTTGGGAAGCGCTATGTTACAGTAACATATTATGTTACCACCTCACATTAAATACTTGCCACATAAGCGAAAATTTCTTGAAGTGCGCTATGTTACTAGCTAAGTTACTCCCACTATGACTAGCCTAAGAGTACAATACGATCCGAGGTGTACTACCATCTGCCGTGGCGAAAGCGAAACGCAGCGAGAGGCGTAGAGTAGCACGCACGCCGCCGCCGCCGCCGTCGTCGTCTTCACTGCTAACCCAACAGACGACGGAACCCAAATCGCGCAAATTCCAATCCGCCCTCCAACAAGCAACCCCGCGGAAGCTCTTCCCGTCGGCGTGTCTCCTTGGTTCCTCGCGCCCGATTCTCCCCGATCCGAATCAAGCAAGCGCGGCCGCGTGCCCCGCCTGCGCCTTGCCGCAGATCGGGGAGTTCAGAGAACCCCAGGTAGCGCTGAGGCAGACCAAATCGGCAGTGGTTGCGGTTGTTGTTGCGGGTGACGGTGAGATGGCCGGGGGAGGGAACAGGAAAGGGTCTGGCGCCGAGTAGCTGAGGATCGGCAGCGGCAACGTGTTCGCGGCGCTCGAGACGCTCAAGAAGAAGAAGAAGAAGAAGCTGGCGGCGGCCGAGAAGAAGCAGGCGCCGGTGGTGGAAAAGCCGGAGGTGTTCTGGGCGCCCGCGCCGCTCACGGCCAAGTCCTGGGCCGACGTTGAGGACGATGACGATGATGACTACTTCGCCACCACCGCGCCGCTGTGCCCCGTCCGGGAGGCCCAGGGGGACGACGCTGATGCCGGCCATGAGGACGACAAGGAGCATTCTGCCCTTGAACAGGTCCACATCGCTTCTATCACTGCTCGCTTGTGTCCCCTTCTTTATATTCTTATATGCATGTTTAGTTGTTTGCATATGTGCTGTTTCTGGACTACAACGATTGAGCTACACCTCACCATTGCAAGGCTCTCCTCATGTGTCGTTTATTTGTGTTCTGTATGCATGGCATGATGTAATGCCGTGGGAACAAGTGGTATTGGGGACTTCAGGATAGAAATTCCCACCATGAGCCAATTTTTGTCTGCCGTCTTGGCGGCATCAATAAACTCTGCGGCGCCACGCACTGCATTCACGGGTAGCACGTGGACGGTTGACTGCTATGGACAATTTATCGTTGCATGAAAATGTGATTTGTCAAATTTTTCCGTTACCGGAATGTTTTGAGATCGTTGGCACGCTCTATTTATGAAGGCTAAAATTTGCTGTTCACGAGGTAGCCAATTTAGGTAATGTTGTTGCACGGGTATTTGATGTGTGAGGATATGGCGATATGTAACTAGAATTAGTTTATTTATGGAGTACTTGATATTGGTGGCACCGATAGTATAATGCTTGCTGACCTAGTCTGTAGAAATTAATCTGGTTATAGCTTTGTGACGCAAGCTAATTTGTGCCTATGGAATCGGGAAGAACAATAATGCAAATAATTAAGTGAAAAAATGTCCTGATTACAATAAGATAACTGATTACAACTTACTAGCGGCCCATCTTGTAGAATATTTATGTTAGACTAATAGTCTTTGGGCAATCAGGTCTAAGTTAAAGATAGATTTGGATGTGTGAGGATTTACCTGGCATAATTAGCATGGAATCACCTGCCTACATTTGATGTATGCCTTCAGCAGACAAACTATAATGCAAATAATTAAATGGGACAAAACTACTCCCTATGTAAACTTTTGTAAGACGTTTTAGATCACTACTTTAGTGACCTAAAACGCCTTATAAAAGTTTACAGAGGTAGTATGTTGTAAAAGTGAACTACTAATGGCCCATATCAAACAATACTGATGTCAGTCCCTTGTGTAATCAGCTGGAATCTACATATATTTGGATGGTGGCATTACTACCACTTGCCTGTTTGGGTATGTGCCATGGAAGCGTTTTTGGGCAAGTGTGATTTTTTGATGGATAAGAAATGTCTGGCCATAGTTATTCTAGGGTTCTAGCTCAAACTGATACATTTATTTTCTTTCCAGATTTGGTCTTATTTATTCTCATTTTATTTACTCCAGAAATCTAGCTGGTGTTCTGCCTTCCGTTGAATCAAAGGAAACAGGGTGGGAAAAAAACCCTGTAAGCGACTGTCACTCGCGGGTATGAAACAATGCCGTCAGCCAGGGCGTTTTTTTTCCTTTAGCATTTCCTTCTGGTTTTGGGTCCAACCAATGATAAAAAGGAAGTGCTTAAGCTTGTGCCTAGGTGCTAGGTGTTAGCAGAATGCCTGACCTTAAGCTTAGTGTGCTTACGCGATATATGCACTGGGCAGAGGCAAATCTAGGAATTTATGCCCAGCGCTTTTTTCCCGGACCCTGTGCAAGCAGGAGCCTATGTTTTTAAAGCGTCCCTAAGGCGACACCTAGGCGTCGAAGCGCTCCCCCTCCGCTTTGGAAAATCGACCGCTTTGGGCGCCTAGGCGTCCAAAGCGCCCGCCTAGGCGTCGCCTAGGCGCCAAAGCGCCCCCCCTCCCTAAGGCGGCAAGGCGTCGCCTTAAAAACATAGGCGGGAGCTACATGCACCGGGCTGCCCCCCTTTTATCTTGGGTCTAATCAAGGATATCTTTCATCCTAGCCCACAACGGTCCAGTACCCAGCCTGGGGCTTGGCAAATTCCCTGCTCTGCCTGACTCAATTGTGACATGGGACCACTTGTACACAATGTTGACTTGGTGCTGTGAACAGCATCCTGCATCTTTATTTAAGTTTTAATTCTGTTGAGTTCTACACAACTGGATTTTTGTTGTATAAGATATTATGTTGACTTCTAGATTATTCCGAGTATCATAAGAAGTGACTTTACTGGGCCTCTGGAAAAACCTGAATTTGAGGTCACGTTGTTGTGATCTGTGAGCAATTCCTACTACCTGAACAGAAAAAGTGCTTCAATTGATCTGTTTTATTTAGCTTTCTCCATATCTTGCGGTGTTAGCTTTAGATTCTAGGTTTCATGATGAATGAAATTGGGAGTGCTGCTCCTACATTCGAGAAAAGCTTTAGATTTCAGGTCAAATTTAGTGGGACCACACAAAACATCTACTAATCTAAATATAGTATGTGCCCTTTATATTTTGTAGTATTAAGGGTTAACTCTCCATATGCCAACTGCACACTGCAGGAAATTGAGAGTGAAGATGATAGCCTTGATGATGAGGTTGATGCTGCTGCTGAGGATGAACATGAAGCAGGAGATGCTGTCCCTTCTGAGCTGTCTGTTCAGAAAGCTGTAGCTCCACTAGTACCTCCTAAAGAAACGGAAAGACAGCTATCCAAGAAGGAGTTAAAGAAAAAGGAGTTGGAAGAGCTTGATGCTGTATTGGCTGAGTTGGGAATTTCACATGAATCAAGTAATGCTACTCAAGATGAAACAAATGGTAAGTTAAAATATCTTCTTCTCGCTATTAAATAATTCCAGAAGAAACATCCTCTGAAACCGAGCTTACCTAGATGTCTTTATATCGGTAATTTTTGCGCTGTTCAAATTTTGTGACTTCTCTTGTAAGGCCTGAAGATGGTGATTCTGAAAGTTTATTAAGCATTGTGTTCACATGTTGAGCATATTGTGCAGACAAGGAAGGTATGGGTCAGGCTGCTGATGGAGGGAAAAAGGAAGATGCATCCGCTCCCCTGGAGAGTAAGACCTCCAAGAAGAAGAAAGCTAAGAAAGACAAGTCCTCAAAGGAGACAGGAGAAACACTGGATCAGAACAATGTGGTCGACAATGCTGCTGGTGCGGAACCTGATGAAGATGTTGCTTCAGTGGATGTCAAGGAGCGCATAAAGAAGGTAGCATCAATGAAGAAAAAGAAGTCGAGCAAAGAGATGGACGCAGCAGCAAAGATTGCAGCATCTGAGGCGGCCGCTAGGAGAGCAAAGCTTGCGGCAGCAAAAAAGAAAGACAAGAACCACTATAATCAGCAGCCCGTGCGGTGAATTACTGCTCAGATTATGCAATTCCTTAGATACTGTGTGCCTCCACTGGGAGGAGGCCACCGTCTGGTGCGCATCTTGGAATTGTCTATAGATGGACTTGTGGTGTACTGAGCTCTGAATTGTTCATCACAGAAACCCTTTTGAATACATGGTAAATGTGGATATTTCGTACTATATGTTTTGTTTTTGTTAGGATTTAATTAAGACACTTAATTGAAGGGAAATCTCCCCTTGTCCTAACCGCCCCTCCGCAACAACCGCATCCCTCGATGCGCTGTTCGGGAATGGACGCGTCCCTCTGTTGCGTCCTCTCAGGTTGTATATAAGCCTAATCATTAATGAAAGAGATCAACAGTTTTGCTTTACTATTCATTCATCTCTCGTTCAATCTCAAACACGTTATCAGCACGCTCGCCGTTGAGCGAGTCGATCGATTCCGGCGATCGCCGGAACAAGAAGATCCACAAGCCAGAGGTGAGAAAGAAAATGCCACGGTGCAGGAACGCATCGCGGCTTCCGCGTTCTTCGTTGCCACCACCGGAACGGCGCGGGGCCGTCGAACCAGCCCATGCCGCAACCTGCGCCAGCGCCGCCACAGCCCGATGTGCTGGCCAGGCCTCCCGCCGGTCCGGCTGCACCAATGCTCGAGGCCGATGAGAACATCGACCCGGCGCTGGCGGCTCCGCGCCGCCGCCGTTCTGGTGCTCGGCGCATGGCTGGGTAGTATGCCCTCTGCATCACTACGACTTTGTGGTGGCCGATCCGGTCGTCGCGGCGCCTCAGGAGTAGGGAACCGTCGTCATCGACGATGAAGAAGTTGGGGACGCGCCGCTGCAGCATCCGATCCCAACGGTTGTAGAGGCCGATGGCGGCGCGCCGCTCCCGACGCTGCCGACGATGGCGCACATCCCGGCCACACATCAAGTGCAAGTTCACGACGGTGACACACTCGCCTTCGTGTCCGCGCTGACCGGAGCCTCCGCCTTCTGCCTTCGGCTCTAGCGTGAGAGGTTCCACTAGCACCATGGTCGTCGCCGACGTCGCACCACCGGACTTGCCATCCCCGACGTCCGCAACTCCTCCGCATTCGCCGCGCATAGACGCTCGCCGACGTCTTCTGGCACTCGGCGTGCCCCTGACGAGCCCGCCGTCGAGCAACCGCTCCGGCCGCGCTGGCACATGGAGTCCAGCGGCGCTCGGGCTCGCGAACGGCCTTGCGCCGAGCACCCTGCTCCCTGGAGCTTCCTCGGACGAGGACGAGCGCAGCGGGAGCGCCTCTTGCCACCGGTGAACGCCGGTGTGGCGGCCGTCAGCCGTGTGCTCTCTATCTGTTCCCGTCTCGGGCGGGGATGGGGGTCAATCGATTGGGGATTTTTCCCTCGGTGGTTCTCCTTATCTCTTCACCAGGCTGGGAGCAATATGTGGCATGTCCGCATGTGCGTGTGGCAGGGAGCGAGGGAATCAAACCTCTAGCAGCTACATGTGCATGCGATGGAAATTTAGGCAACCGGCAGGCGTTGCTTTATTTGCTACTCCATGAGCATTTGCTCCTCTGATTAAGCACAGTAGCTGATTATTAGTGTCCCAACACATTTCTAACAGTGATTTCATTCCTGTTAAAATCAGTACATATATTTTAGTACTGTTTTCTGTTGAGTACCGAGGTATTCCAGATCTTAAGTTGATGTAATATATTTCCACGTTTATCACGTGTTGAGATTAATTACATTCATTTGCAATTGAGATTATTTCATCTCTTGCAAACATAATTTCAGTACCTCTATGGTGTTGGTTTGCGATTGAAAATTTTCTTTTCTCGCAAAACAATCTCATTGCGATTGAGATTAATTTTTCTCTCGTAAAATATTAATTCACCCTGCTGAATTATCTTGCAACTTGATACAAGATCATCTCATTTAAATTTGAGGTCTATACAATTCAAGTTTTTCACTTGAACATCAAGTTTGCAACATCATTACTATTCATTACAATAGTGGTGTATTTCTGTTGAGTACGATGAATTCCAGAATGTATGTATCTCCATGTTCGCTACATGTCGAGATAAATACGTCTATTTGCAATTGAGATTTTTAATTTCTTGCAAATAAGAATGCAAAATTCAAAGTGTTTTTTTTTTCAAATTGATGTATTGGGATTACAAGGTAGTCATATAGATCTACTGCCTTCGCAGATTATCAATGACTACGGTTAAAGCCTATATTTTATCATTTTAACATTATAATTGCTTTACAAAATGTTGTCCCACACATTTTACTAAGTCATGACACAAGGCATTACGAGTCAGTATCTATTGATTTTATCAGATTATACTCCCTAGTGCTGTGAGATCTACTCCATTTTGGAGATTATCTTGAAGGTGTCATATTTAGCAATTTGAGATTCACACTTATGGTTTCAAGATAACTTCTTGAAATACCCATTGATTTTGCTAAGTTCATTACAACATCAACCATGATGGTCTTTAATTTACTGAATGTAAATTGATTATCTCTGGCTTACCCATAGCGGTAACATATGGCTATATAATTTGAGGCATTCGCCCTCAATGGCCACCACCGCCCTATCTGGGCCATGGACATCATGATCGCTCTTGTGTCTCGTGGGATAATGTGTGCAATCCATGATTCACTTATGGTCAGGATCACACCGCTAACAGAAAATTATTGTCTTATACATTATAAGGCATTAGATTCAGATCTCAGCATCTGATTATTCTGTATCAGCAATTCTTGGGACACAATGAACTCAAGGGCAAAGGTCTGAAGCTCACTTCAACCTTCAACCCGACATCACCAGTGATGACGGGATCCTATGGACACGGAGAACGTGTTGTTGAATATGACTCAACTAACATGTTTGAAGACATTGTTTAGTCTCTCAATCTCCTGAGTGGTCAGCATAATTTATGTCCATTTACGATGTTATAACAACAATATAAGTATTGTTATCATATATTGTATATCACAATATATTGTATAAGTACTTTGATACAAATACATTTGTATGTATTCTATATATCTGACAGTCATTTTCATATTGAGAATCTTCATGTCTATATATAGATTTCTACGGGGGTCAATCTGATGAAAGATGATATGTGCCTTGTGGACATATGTACCACAAGCTATGTACTCAGGGAAGTGAAATGTTTCCACTCTCGTTGAGAGAAAGGAGATATTTTAAAATCGCTAGACGCGATGAGGTATTTGTTGGCTCAACTCGAGTCATATTTACTATCCCTTTGGGTACTCGAGTAACGTCGGGATGCTTCATTGTTTCCCAAGTTTAACTCGTACCCTACTAAGCTACAGAGATATTCGTCAAAATGGTTTCCATAGCGAAACTTATGCTGACAAGAAAGAGAAATACCTTCTCTTTACCATATGCAGCGGATATGGCAAGCACATTCTCTATGTATCATCTGGATTGTACTACACATACTACAAAACACGTAGCACATGTTGTGTCCAAGATAGTTTTCCAAAATGTCTTATACATGAAAAACTTGGCATACTCGCCTTGGTCATCGAGACATTGGGTTGAAACCAAAACTATCAGCAATTCCAATAGTTTATGATTATTATAATGCTAAATTCTAACATCATTTGGATTTTATGTGCACTACAAGTGACACAAGAAAGCTAATTTTAAGGCTCACACACCTTAAAGTCTACGCTGAACCACTCAGACTCCTTGAATGCATCAAGTTGAGGTAAGTGGCTCTTCCCATCCATTGACTAGACTATTCAGGTATTCCATGGTTCTAAAAGACATATCTATATGATGGTCTTAAGTGTGTGCTTTATTCACACGAAACCATTGGCTCATTATCCTGACATCGATTTCAAGCAAATCAAATGGATAACATTGCAGAATTCTCCTTGAGTGCCTTCTCTATGGCCCTTGGATTGAAGTTTAGCAATTTGTCCTAATGTCTAGACTCAAAATGGTTTGGTAGAATACTATCCAAAGAGCTAAGCTCATTGCATTATCTTTACTTTGGAATTGCAACTTGCCAACCTTACGTTGGAGTCATGCAGTTTTACACGCTCATGACAGAACTGCATAATATTATTCCCCTCTATCTTTGATATGTGGATATCTACCAAGTATTTTCTATCTGCGGTAATTCGGTTGCATACCGATATCACCACCCGGCATACATCATTGGCCTCTCAACATATAGTTGGGATCTATGTGAGGAATAATTGTATTTCCGTCAATACCTCAAGCCCCTCGCATGGGGAGTTATTCAAGGCCAGTATGCTAATTCAATGAGGAACATTTCCAGGCATTAGGGGGAGATTTCAAGTATCATAAAGAATGCCAGGAAATTAGTGGAATGTTCAACACATTTCTGCCTCAAATCCACGTACTCAAAGATCTGAACCATGCGTTCAGAAGATTTGCAACACATTGCAAATAATCTGCCAGATTCATTTACTGACTATAAAGGTGTCATACAATCCTACAATCCTGAAAAATATGTCAGAAAGAGTGGAGGTACCAACTAAAACCACTCAAATCCCCGTTCAAAGCAACAGGGCGAGAAGTACGGCAATAGTACATCAGGATTCAGCTTCTCGCGAGCAAGGATATCAAGGCCTGTGAATCAGTAAATGCAAGTCAACTTCACGTTGACAGACACCTGATGGGTAGTATACACCCAGTGGACGGGAAACCTCCACCAATCCAGGTCATAGTGCACAAAATGACTGGGACATCGGAATACCCGACTCAATCGCATTGGGAAATCGCGAGCAGTCACTATGGGTAATGATATTTCCATCAACTATATATTGATATATAGATTCTGGAGAAACATATAACCGAAAGTCTACAATTGTCGACATACATTTCTCAACTAGATTGAAAAAAAACCTTTCAAGTGATTCAGATCCAAAGACCATGGCCATGGCAAAGTGTGAACAACACTCAGACTAAACTCAAGCAAAGGGTATAATCTATGTAGAAATAATCTTGCTCAATAATGAGAAGGTATTCATAAGCAATACCTACACCAGTTTTCTTCTGGAAACAGAATTGAGAACAACGAGGTGGTGAAACAAAGAGCAAGTATTGTAGCACAAGGGTTCACGCAGATACCCAACTATTCTCCAGAGGTGGAATCTCTTTCCGATAACTTATATCATTGGCAGTACAAAATCATCTATCTCTGCAGTTGATAGATGTAGTGATCACATATCCATGTGAATCACTAGATTCAGACATATATGATTGATTTCCGATGTAATCTCAATTCTGAATCAAAATACAAAATGAAACATACATTGTGTAAAATCAGTAAGTCACCACAAGACTTATTGTTGTCGGTACATATGGTACAACCGAGGTAGTGAGATCCTTATACACAAGGATTACTCCTACAATGATGATTATCCATGTTTGTGTGTTTGCAATGACAACACATGTAATCATCTAAATGGCGGAGTTTAAAATGAAGGATTTGGGTGAACCAAAATACCGCTCGTTACTACAACTTGAGCATCTTCATTCATACATTATGGTATACTATGTTGTCTATATCCAAAATATATTGGAGAAATTCATTGTGGACAAATCTTATCCATCCATAACTCTCATGGTAGTTCATTCTCTAGACGTAGAGAAAGACCTATTTGGACCAAGAGATGATGGAAATGAGATATTGGGACTCAACGTTCCATAATGCCATTGGATCCACCAAACACAATTGGTTGGTACTCAAGAATATCTTACGATATCTTCAAGACATCAAACATCTTGTCCTGGTTTTTCAGTTTCACAAGAAATGTGAACACCGATATCATTGGATACATCGATCAGATCCCCACTATGTCAGATCATAGACAAGTATAGTGTTCCTACTAGGTGTGGTAGCCCTCTCATGGAGAGTCTTCAAAACAGACCTCATGGCTACATCCACCAACCATTATCTCAACGATAATGTTTCTTGTGTTGCCCAGATGCAAACAGGTTACATAATAAGCAATATCGCTATATTGCATATCTTGCAAGTCAAACCATATGACTGATTTGTTCACGAAGTCTCTACCAACATCTACATTCCAAATGTATGTTCTTGGAATTGGTGTGTGACGGCTTCGAAATTTGCAAGAATCAGGGGGAGTATCTTCCTGAAGTGTTCCTGTTCAATGCATCATATTATACTCTTTTTCCCTTCATGAGTTTACTATACAGGTTCTCATAAAGGTTTTTAATGAGGTAATATCAACATGAGATCATATGTCATACTTTCAGTTTTCCCCACCGGGGTTTTTAGGAAAGTATATACGACATATTTATTGTCCTCTTGATTCTATGAGTTTTCTCGTATTGAGTTAAAGGAGACAATAACCATTATATATCGCATAATTTTCTCCTTATTTTCCCACTGGGTTTGAAGGAGTTTTGGCAACATATTATACTCCTCACATTTTTCCCACAGGGTTTTTGGAGGAGGCTCTTTTCAACATGATGATATGGCATGGGCAAGCGTAGATTAGGGGGAGTGTTAGGATTTAATTAAGACACTTAATTGAAGGGAAATCTCCCCTTGTCCTAACCGCCCCTCCGCAACAACCGCATCCCTCGATGCACTGTTCGGGAATGGACGCGTCCCTCTGTTGCGTCCTCTCAGATTGTATATAAGCCTAATCATTAATGAAAGAGATCAACAGTTTTGCTTTACTATTCATTCATCTCTCGTTCAATCTCAAACAGTTTTGTCGTTGCTTGCGTTGGTTTGCTGATTTGCTTTGATTTTGCTTGTTGTTTTGATTTTTCTTGAACGGAATCGGGTACACTCCCTAATATCGTGAGTTAGGTTCAGTTGTTTCTATTGCTTTTTTTTCTTCGGTACAATTCATTCAGTGTTTATTTGTTGGAAAGGCCTTGATAGCTTAGTTTTATTAAAACGAGCTAATTACATGTGCAGTGCAAAAACTTGCAGTGAACTTTCAAAATCATACATAAACTAAGAAAATCCCAGAAAAGTGGTACACTAACTTATCTAACAACACATTTTGGTACAATTTTCGTTAACCTTAACGGTGCACTGTTTGTGCGCCTGGGAGCCCCAACCATAAACATAGTCTGTAGAAGCATGCTGGGTTCCTGACTAATACACCACTTGATACTTTTTTTGTGAGGGAACACCACTTGATACTTTTTGTCACACTAGAGGCAAGTTTGTTTTTATAGGGCCGGCCATTTCCGCTGTTCTGTCGCTCTGCCTCTACCTATGTGTGGGTCCCATTTGTCAGCCGGACAGAGAAATAAAAGAAATCAAAAATAATGAGCGGATATACGATTCGAGACCGAGCTGTTCGCTGGTTGGCATACGCTGACCACTACAGCAGTACTTCTCCTTGTATGACACTTCAGGCATCTTGAACGGCAACCCGCAATTTTTTCCGCATCCGTCTGTAAATAGGAGAGACCACTTCACGGACATAGATGTTGAAGACCGTCATAAAACGCTATTATGTATATATGTTTGCCAGTAAATTTGACTTCAAATATACTTTGATTCACACAACGCGCCGGATCGCATGCCCGATCACAACCAAAAAAAGGCAAATATGCTTAGTTTTTACATGTCCGCATCCAAAAGAGCATCAGTCCGGCAGTACGTGCTACTCTGTCCTGTCGGACCGGCAATCCCAGTCGTCTGCTCTCTGATCAAGGTGGTGTCGTCGCCGCCGTGTAGGCCACCTCTGCCTCCGCGTCAGCGTACGCCTCCGTCGCATCCCCATTCTCCGCCGCTGGCAACTGATGTTTCTACCGCTGCAACATTCTGTTATTGTTGCTGCATCATCGCCGGTCTATGTGTAGGACCGTTGCGTGGCCGTCTGCCGAGCATCTCCCTATCCACGTCGTACCCCGGCTTCCCCGCTCTAGGCATTGCAACGGACAGCGTGCGGGCACCCATCTGCTCCCCGCCTGCCGTCCGCGCCCGGACGAGCTGTGGTGAAAAATACTCTAAGAAGAGCGGCATCATGTTAATGTCAATAATGTAAGGCACGGTACCGGTGGGGGTTCCGAGCTGCTTGGCGGCGTAGTAATACAGAGGTTTGTAAGGCTCTGGCCAGGGCGCCTTCTGTACTATGCGCGCGCCCGTCTAGCGGCGCCTGCCATGACCTCCATGCCCAACGCCACCACCAGGCCACTAGCGACCAACCGCTTCTTGATACAGTATTAGTCGGATTTTTACGCAAAGACTGGTTGTTCCCCTGAGATTGATCTAGTTAATCGAGAGAGAAAACAGAAACCGACCGAGAGAGAACCATCGAGAGAGAATCCATGGCAGGCACCGCCGCCAGCACCGCTGCTTCCACCGTCGCCTCCACCACCACTGCCCTAATCTGAGCCACCATGAGCGCTTGTCCACCCAATCTTCACCTTCCACTTTTGCTTCCTCTTCCATCTCCAGCAGCGGAACTTCCCTTGGTTCACCTCCATCAGAGAAGCTCACGAGGACGAACTTTCTCCTCTAGAAGGCCATCATTCTACCCCAAATCAAGGGAGCACAGATGGAACACTTCCTTGACGCCACAAGCCCGGCGCCCCCTGCTACCATCACCGTCACTAATGACGGGAAGGAGAGGAGCAGGTCTTCAATTACGCCCGGCCGATGTGGTACGCCCAGCAGCAAAAGGTACAAGGATACCTTATGGGATCTCTGTCACGTGAGGTTCTTGCGCAGGTTGCTACTCTTCAGACGCCGGCCGAGGTGTGGAGTGCCATCCATGCCTCCTTTGCTGCTCAGACACAAGCTCAGATCGTCAACACCCGCATCGCCCTCACCAACCTGCACAAAGGAAACTTGGGCATGCCCGAGTACCTTGCGAAGATCAAGGCCTTCGCTGATGAGTTCGCGTGCACCGGTGATCCTCTCTCTAAAGGAGAGATAACCTCCTACGTGCTCAAAGGGCTGGACATCGATTACAACTGGGTGATCTCAGCCCTGGCTGCACGCGTTGAGCCGGTGAGCGTCTAGGAACTCTACAATCAGCTGCTGAGTTTTGAAGCTCGCATGAATCTGCTGCAAGGTACCAATACTCGTCAATCTTCAGTTAATGCTCTCACACACGGTCGCAACAATGGAGGTCGAGGCCGTGATCACCGTGGTCACCAGCAGGGGCGTGGCCGCAGCAACAGCAGCGGGCGTGGGCGCGCCAACAACTTTGGCCCACGCCCCTCGGGCGCCTCCTACTCCAACACTAGGCCAAGGTGTCAGCTTTGCAAGAAACCAGGGCATGAGGTGAAAGATTGCTGGCATCGCTATGATGAGGATTACGTTCCCGATAAATGTCACGTAGCTGCTGCAATCAGGGAGCAAGGAGGAGGAGACACCATCTGGTATGCCAACTCCCGAGCCACAGATCACGTCACCAGCGAGCTAGAGAAGCTTGCAATCCGAGAAAGATACTATGGCAATGATCAAATAAACACTGTCGCAAGTGGAGGAGGTCTGGACAAACTTCGCATTGGTCAATCTTCCATTAACTTCCCTACTTCTAAACGTGATCTTCTTCTAAAAGATGTTCTTCATGTCCCTCAGGCAAACAAAAATCTTGCTTCCATGTCTCGTTTGTCAGCCGATAATAATGTTTTCTTTGAAACTCACCCCAACTATTTTTTCATTAAGGATCGGGCAACGAGGGAGCTCCTTCATCGCGGTACATGCGTTGGCGGTCTATATCCCATTACATCAAGGGTTTTTAGTCGCAAGCATCGTCGTCAAGTCTACTCCATCGTCAAGCCATCCTTAGAGAGGTGGCATCAAAGATTAGGGCATTCTTCATCAAAGATAGTTGATCAAGTAGTGAATAAAGGCAATCTTCAATTGTCTCGTAGTGAGAATAAAGAGTCAGTTTGTGATGCTTGTCAATGTGCCAAGAGTCACCAGCTTCCCTATCCCAAGTCATATAGTGTGTCACATGCTCCTTTAGAATTGATATTCAGTGATGTATGGGGCCATGCCCGAGATTCTTTTGGACGAAAGAAATATTATGTCAGTTTCATTGATGACTATAGTAAGTTTACTTGGATATACTTGCTTAAATTCAAATCTGAAGTTTTTACTGTCTTCCAAGAATTCCAAAAGCTTGTTGAGCGTCAATTTGACAATAAAATTCTTATAGTCCAGAGTGACTGGGGAGGAGAGTATGAAAAACTTAACTCCTTCCGAAGCATAGGCATTGAACATCATGTTTCTTGTCCACATGCACATCAACAGAACGGTTCAGACGAGCGTAAACACCGTCATATTGTTGAAGCAGGGCTTTCTCTTCTTGCTCACGCATCCATGCCTCTCAAATATTGGGACGAAGCATTCATTGGTGCCACCTACCTTATCAATCCTTTACCTAGTAAAGTCATTGGGTACACTACTCCTCTAGAACGATTGTTCCACCAAAAGCCTGATTATAATTCCCTCAAAATTTTCAGATGTGCATGCTATCCTAATCTTCGTCCATACAATCATCACAAACTTGAGTTCCGTTCCACTCAATGTGTGTTTATCGGCTACAGTAATCTTCACAAGGGTTACATGTGTCTAGAAATCTCAACTGGACGTATCTATATCTCTCGGGATGTCATCTTCGATGAAAATATTTTTCCGTTTGCCAAGTTGCATCCCAATGCGGGAGCACTTCTTCGTGCAAAAATTTCTCTCCTATCTGATCCTTTGACACGCCCTGATCACGGGGGAAAGTAATAGAAAATGATCAAGTGACTAGTCTAGGAGAAAATATGGATACTAATGGAAAAAAATCAAAGTTTTGATGTGATTTTATGTGTGCAGAAAAGGACAGAGGAGGCAGCGCTGGATCCCAAGTCGATCCCCTATCCAGGAGGGGCGCGCGATCCAATGCTGATTCTGGGCGCGTAGCGCCAAGTGGCAGGGCCAACAGTTCTGCGGAGCCCGTGGGCGACCGTGGCCCCAGCACGGAGCCCATAGAGCCAGACAGCATGGAGCGCGGCCTCTCCCCACACGCCACATGGGAGCAGGCCGAGCCAGCGGCCGACCGCTAGGGGCCTGCCAACAGTGCAGCGGCCCACACGCCTGGTCGCGCGTCTCCAGGAGGTGCCACGCGGAGCTCCCTGCGTGGTGCGCCTGCTGCGAGGTGGATCTCGCTGGATGCCTCGGATCAGGAGCCTTCAAGCACGAAAATGTAGGGAGATTTGCTGGGATCCTCTGTGGCTGATTCTGGTGCTACAGAAACTGTGGCTGCTCCTTTACATATAACATCTGAAGTTCCTCAACGCAGTACCAGATCAAAATATGGGGTATTTAAAACTAAGGAGTACAAAGATGGTACAATAAGGTATGATTTTCATAAACGTGCTTTCTTGCTAGTACTGGGGAACCCACTCATTTAACTGAAGCTCTTGCCCACAAAGAATGGAAAGGGGCTATGGACAATGAATATCAAGCACTCATGAAAAATAAAACGTGGCACCTAGTACCACCAGAAAAAGGAAAGAATGTGATTGACTGCAAGTGGGTTTATACGATTAAAATAAAGTCTGATGGAAGTATAGATAGATACAAGGCTAGATTAGTTGCAAAAGGTTTTAAGCAAAGGTTTGGAATTGATTATGAGGATACCTTTAGCCCTGTTGTTAAAGCAGCTACCATTAGACTTGTACTATCTATTGCCATTTCCAGAGGATGGAGTCTACATCAGCTAGACGTTCAGAACGCATTTCTTCATGGTGTTCTTGAGGAAGAAGTGTTCATGCGGCAACCACTAGGGTATGAGATCAAAAGCACACCTCATTATGTCTGTAAATTGGATAAAGCTTTGTATGGTTTGAAACATGCCCCAAGAGCCTGGTACTCCAAGTTGAGCATTCAGTTACAGCAACTTGGTTTTACTTCAAGCAAGGCAAATATCTCATTATTATTTTATAACAAAGGAAACATTTCTATGTTTGTTCTTGTCTATGTTGATGATATAATTGTTGCTGGTTCCAGCTGAGAAGTTTGCGCTCGAGGACTTGGGTAATCTTCACTATTTTCTTGGTATAGAGGTAGAACAAATCAAGGATGGGATACTTCTGACACAAGAAAAATATACTACAGATGTCTTAAGAAGGGTAGGGCTGGAACACTGCAAACCGGTGAGTACACCACTCTCCACTTCTGAAAAGATTACAGTGAAGGGGGAGAGTTGCTCGGGGCAGATGATACAACTAATTATAGAAGTGTTGTTGGTGCATTGCAATATCTAACTTTGACTAGACAGGATATTTCGTACTCTGTCAATAAGGTATGTCAGTATTTGCATGCGCCAAGTATAGTTCATTGGACAACAATAAAAAGAATTCTGAGGTATCTAAAATTTACAATGGGACTTGGAATCAAGATTACTATGTCACCATCTATGCTTGTTAGTGCATATTCTGATGCAGACTGGGCAGGGTGTGCTGATGATAGAAGGTCCACAGGTGGATTTGCTGTGCTTCTGGGATCAAACCTTGTGTCATGGAGTGCAAGGAAACATGCTACTATGTCACGGTCTAGCAGTGAAGCAGAATATAAGGCTCTTGCTAATGCAACTGCTGAAATTATGTGGATCCAGACTCTTCTATATGAACTAGGGATCAAAGCTCCACAAGCTGCAAGGTTATGGTGTGACAACATTGGTGCAACATATTTGTCAGCAAATCCTATTTTTCATGCACGTACAAAACACATAGAGGTTGATTTTCATTTTGTGAGAGAAAGAGTAGCACGTAAGCTACTTGACATCAAGTTTATTCCCACAGGAGATCAACTTGCTTATGGCTTCACTAAACCACTTACCACGAGGAGACTGAATGAATTCAAGTACAATCTAAACCTAGACAAGGTACCATAGGTTTGAATTAAGGGAGGATGTTAGAATACGTAGGATAGAAGTTATCTATTTAAGTTCGTTTCTATCTCTACTTCTATTCTTTCTTCTCCTATAAGTTGTAATCTCTCCTCTCTCGATGTAATCTGGAAGAATCCTAGCGATATTCCAATCTTTTAAGCCAAGGCAAACTTTCTATAAATATAGATGCGGCCCGAGACAAAGTGTTCAACGCTTCCCACGCAATCTCATATGGTATCCGAGCCAAGAGGTCTTGAGTTCAAGACCCTGCCAATGCAGTATTAAATAAAATGATTCTACGGCCTACATCGATCCCACGTCTAAGGACTAAAATAGCTTAGACGTGAGGAGGAGTGTTGAAATATATTTCTCACCTCCCTCCATCAGTTCAAACTTTTGGATGAGTTGGCTGGTGCATGAATTCAATAAACATAATTTTAAAAGTTCATCGTATATTGAAAATGTTCCAGTATATAACAAAAATGTTCATCATATATCATACAATAATATTCAGTGTGTATTTATACAATAATGCCAGTGTTTACTTACAAAATGTTCATCATATATTAAAATGTTTGGTGTGTATTTAGAAAAAAATGTTCACCATATATTTTAGAAATCACACCGTATACTGACCTATATAAAAATGAAACGTGCAAAAAAACCAAGAACTGAAAAAGGATTAAAAAAAAGAAACCAAAACAAAAACACACACACATACATAAAAGCGAAAAAAGCCGAAAAAGGCCGGCTCGTCTCGCCTCACACGCTATTAGGTAGAGAAACAATTTGCTTATGTAGACACGTCTTAGGATGCAAACTAGAGTTAGTCTCCCCGCCGTCGCCAGCGTCGATCCGGCGCCAGCGTCTACTCCGAGTTGATTGTGCTGGTTTAGATGAGATGAGAAGGAATTGTCTGCTCCGTTGTGTTGGGTTGGTTTTAGCTATGGCGACTTCGCCGCCGCTAGCCTATACCATCAGTGACGAGAGTCAACTGCGTCTACGAACGAAGCCCTCACCGGCCTCGGCTCATAAGTATGTGTCGTCTATGTCGTATATGTCGTCTACGGATTGCCTTTGGAAGGAATATGTTGTAGGGTCCCAGTCAGGCTATGATCTGCCGATGGGATCAAGGTCTGTTAATATTCGAGATCTGCATCTAGCTGGCAAGGTAGCAGGGACGCTGCTCATATTAGATGGAACCATGGCTAGCACTAGTGATGAGGCTACAACGTTGGGGAAGGAATCAATTGTGAAGAGGAAAAGGCACCAAGATGGAACGGAGGTGGAAGAGATGGATCATACTATGGCGGCCTCCCATGAGGAGGACCGACGGGCCCAATGAGTCTTTTAAGTTGGAACTATCATGGTTTGGGCCATCCCGCGACAGTTCGAGAAGTTCGTGACCTCACGGGCAAATTTGCCCGGCCGTGCTGAAAGTGCTAGTTATCGACTAGAGGGGGGGGGGGTGAATAGGCGATTTTTATGAAAGTCTTCAAAACATGGGAGTTTCAAAGACAAATAATAGAAATGAAGCTATTGACATGCAGCAGAAGGTAGACTACACTAGACAAGCCATAGTCAAGCAAGTAATGAAGCTAAAGCACAAGACTATTAGCAGCTAGGTAGTATGGATCAAGATGGAAGAGAGTATGAAGCTAAACACAATAGTCGTCACACAGTGATGTCAAACAGATAATTCAAGCAGGCAATGACTTCACGAAGACAAACTGTAAGTAAAGAGAGAGAGAGAGAGAGAGAGAGAGAGAGAAGATAGAACCAGTTGCTTGGTGAGGACAATGATTTGTTGGACTAGTTCCAGTTGCTGTGACAACTATGCGTCTGGTTAGGGAGGCTGAGATTTAACTCAGAAGACCGCGTCTTCACCTTATTCCCCTTGAGCTAAGGACACCTAGTCCCCGCCTAATCACTCTGGTAAGTCTTCAAGGTAGACTTCCAAACCTTCACACACTTTGTTCACCAGCAATCCACAATGACTCTTGGATGCTCAGAACGCAACGCCTAACCGACTAGAGGATTCACAGTCCTCAAGTGTAACAAGTCTTCAGGTCACGCAGATAGAAAGACTACAGTGATGACGAACACTATTTGGGCTCTGGGTGTTTTGGGCTTTGTCCTCGCAAGGATCTCTCTCTCAAATGCTTCGAAGGTGGGTTGCTGTCAAACGACAAAAGTCGTGCACTAACTCTGAGCAGCCACCAATTTATGGTGTAGGGGGTGGGCTATTTATAGCCACTCGGTAACCCGACCTGATTTGTCTAAAATGACCCTAGGCCACTAAGGAACTGACACGTGTTCCAACAGTCAGATTTCAAACACACACGGCAGCTTGACTTGGGCTACAAGTAAAGCTGACTTATCCGACTCTAGATAAGATTTGCTCTCATTGTCTTTGTTCGAAGACATAGGATTTGGTTGAGCATCACTTCAGTCACTCTGACTTTGTTCTCTTGGACCCCACTTAACAGTACGGTGGTTCCTATGACTCAACAAAGAAGAAAAGGAAACTATGAAAGAGCTATGTCTTCGCACTCCATAGTCTTCACGTGAATGTCTTCTCGAGTCATAATCTTCGTTGTGAATATCTTCACATACCACCATTGTCTTCATTGTCTTCACACATTTTTAGGGGTTATCTCCGGTAGGTAAACCGAATCAATGAGGGACCACTACCTGTGTTATCCTGCTATTCTCACAAACACATTAATCCCTCAACCAGGTTTGTCGTCAATACTCCAAAACCAACTAGGGGTGGCACTAGATGCACTTACAATCTCCCCCTTTTTGGTGATTGATGACAAACTGGTTGAAGTCTTCAACGGGGAGAAAAGTATGTGAAATTGTAAAGGATTAAGATATTGTGTTCATAAGTAGCAACAGACTCCCCCTGAAGATGTGCATATAAGTATTTTGCTTTTGAATGCAAATGCACATGGCAGGTTGTACTTGTGGAGATCCTCTTCAACTAATGAAGACAGTTCATCATGCATGAAAGGATATAACGAAGGTAACGGCATGCACAATGAAAAATGGACGTCTACGAAATGATTTCATGCGGGATTTATCATCGCACATGCGGAATTTATCGTCGCATCACAGAATAGTAGAAAAAGTAGTAGACGACCATCAAGTTTAAGTGTTACAACTCAAAGAACCAAATGTATCAAAAGCGAGAGTTGTAAGCACTTGGAAAAAGTATAGCAACCACCCATATGGACCCGCTTGAAGACTATCAACTCATATGCTTCTCCCCCTTTTGTCAGTAAGGACCAAAAAGGTTTGAAGACATAGAGCTTCTACTCGTTCCCATGAGGAGTAGGAGAAGCAGCAGGGTCGTCGTTGAGGTTCGGTGGTGCAGAAGAACTTGGTGCAATGTCGATGTGCGGTGACGTTGTAGCTGGCGAAGTAGCATCATCTTCATCATCAATGACTCATGCATTGACAGTTGCCGCAAAGGAGGAGTACTCAGAATCTTCGAGTGAGGGAGTCCGATGCAAGACAACATTCCTGGGAGGAGTGGAATCAAACTTGAATCTCTCTATGAAGCCATCTTGTTGAAGACCATCTTCAGAGCTTATCAGTGTCAGACCCTTCCACATCCGCCGATAGGTTTCATGAGTGACAAATGCATTCTTGGTGGCAAGGTTGCGAATGCGATTAACATCCACCAAGAGGCTTTGCATCTGATGCTTCAGCCAGTCATGATGCTTATCCTGTTTTTGATGCAGGGCAACGAGAAGTTCTCAGTCATTGAGAACACGAGAACACTTCTGAGGCCGTTGAGCAATTGTGCTTTCAGTGGCTTAAGTATGGGCACGATGAGGTGCATGTGTATTGCCAGCCAAAGGATACACACGAGTAGCAGCAAGAACTCCTTCAATGGGTTGAATGAAACTTTGACGATCGACATTGTGAAGATAAATGGGCTCCTTGGCAGGTTCTGGGTATATGGCTTCGACAGACATATCAACCTCTGGTAAGAAGATAATGTGGTTGCGCGCAGAGGGCTGATAGTTGATAGTAGAGTGAAGCTTGATGAGGCGCATTACCCATGAAGCATAAAACTTCAGACCAAATAAATCAGAGCCAGATGCAGCCAATTGCCTGATGAAGAAGTCTTGAGAATTGAAGCTGATGCCATTGAAGATATAGAAAACCAATGTCTTCATTGCTCCTTCAAGCTTTGCTGCAGGAGAATGTCCTTTGACAGGCCATAGAGTTCGCCTGATGATATGATAAATAGTGCGGGGCAGATTCTCTAGGTCTTCAACAAAGAATTCCCTTGGATATTCAGCGTCACGTGGCAGTGGCTTCATCATGCTCAACATTTGGCTCATGTTTGGCTCAGGCTTCTGGAAGATGCTCTCCAAAGCATTGCGGTGAAGTTGACAACCAGGTTCATATAGTTCACCTGGAGTGGGCAGGCCAGTGAGCTCAATAATATCAAGAGCTTTGGCTTCGTGGTGTACATTGACTGTCATCCACTCAAGGATCCATGTCTTCAGATCCCTGTTGTAGCCGCAAATGTGGAGGGTGGCATAGAATTGTAGCAGAAGCTCTTCGTTCCAGTGCTATTTATCAGTCACAAATTGTAGCAGACCAGCATCTCTGAAACAGTCAAGGGCTTCTTCCAAGCAAGGCAGACCAGCAATAGCTTCGCAGTCTAGACGCATATGAGGAAATATGTGCCCTTGATCGTAAAGAACACAAGAGTAGTAACTGCGCTGCTGATAGCTCCAGAACCAATCAGATGAAATTCTTGGCTTCGAGTATGGGTTCTTGTCGCTATCAAAGAAGGTATTGTGTGCAATGAAGCCATTCACATTAAACGATCCTGGTGAAGTTGCTGTACCTAGAAACCTAGTCAGCCTCGGTTTTGGCTTCTGGACCTAAGGCCTGTGCTCCACATGATAAGCAAATTGAGGTCCGGGAGCAGGAGGAGGAACCAGAATAGGCCAGCAAACCATGACAGGTTGGCCACGATCAAATGCTAGATCAATAGTGTGTGGCCTTGGAGGTGGTACAGGAGCATCGACATTGACATGAGCTGCTAGTGGTACAATGTCTTCAGGTGCAATATTGACTTCAGGTGCATTAGAAGCTTCAGGCACATTCACTTCTCGTGACATATTAACTTCAGGCGCCACATTTGCTTCAGCCATGACAATGTCATTGGCTTCAGTATTGGTGTTGGTGGCCGCCTCAGTATTATCAACCTCCACTTGAGTAGCTGGAGGGTCGGACACATTCTCCTCGAGAACAACTTCTTGTTTGGTAGGGGGTGTGGCAACACGCTCTTCTTCTTCACGGGTTTCTTGTTGTTCTGCGGCTGATGCAGCCGGTGTATCTTCAGCAGCTTTGGCTTCAGATTCTGAGACATTCACAGTTGGAGCGGCTTCAGGAAACACTTGGCGTGATACGGAGTTGTGGTGCTCTTCTCCTTCTGGAACACTCGAAAGAGTGACTTGTAGCCTTGGTCCTTTGCGAAGCCTACGAAATGAGGGCAACGCTTGTGGAGAGGGAGTTGACTGGACCACATAGTCATCATCATCAAGCACCAGAGTGGTGACTTGAGTTGGGGGAGTACTTGGTGATTCTTCTTGACGGGGGGAGTCTTGAGGGTGATCATCCCATGAATCATCCTGAACAATTGGTGCCAAAGGACGACCAATGCTGATGAGTTCGCTGTTCGTGAGAATAGGCGATGATACCATTTGGTGCTCAATCTGAGGAAGGACTTCATCATCATTTACATTTTCTTGGGGACCAATGTCTTCAACTGCGGTCGTGTCAACATCTGGAATGTCTTCAACTTCAGGAGTCTCTGTGGTAGCAGGCTCGTGAACAATTAACTGACACTCTCGGTGTTCGGACACAGGACGAGCAACTGAGATTGGCTCAACGACAAGGGGCTCTATGGGAGCAGCCCGATCTTTCTTCTTTGTCTTTCTCTTCTTGGTCGGTGGAGCATCATCAGTGGTGTTCTTGGTCTTGCGCTTTCTGGCTTCAGCTTCAGCTGCCCTTGTTTTCTTGAGTTCTGAAGCAACTGTGGGGACCTTAGGCTTCGAGCCTGTCATACTAGCAGGGAAGACAATGCAAGGTGCTTCCTGCCTTGATGCTTCAGCTTGTGCCACAACTGGCTTCTTCTTCTTGGCAGCCATCTTGGGGTCAATGCCTGGACGCCCAAGAGCCTTGCGCTTCTCAGCTTCATCATGAGCTTGAACACATTTGGCAGCGGAGAGCTTCATATGTTCTCTTGATCCTTTTGCTGCTTCACGTTTCTGTTGAAACTTCTCTTTGAGGTCATGCAACATCTGCTTGAAGTTTTGAACATCAGCCATGCTGAGCTTGGCCATGTGCTTCTTGAACTGAGCCTTCTCATAGTCAATTTTGTTCTTTAGTTCAACAATCTTCTGAGCCAGAGCCAACTCATTTGCAATGGCTCCGTGAAAGGTGACACTGATGCCAATTGGAAGCTGAAGATCATCGATGCTGAGGTTCGGATTTTCAAACCACTCATCAATGAAGTTATTCAATATGTCCACGTCAAAGAGGGGCAAATCATTAAGCGTGCGGTGATGCGAAGGAGAAAAAACTGTATCACAGCCCTGACTAAACTAGATGGGCAAGTGACGGAGGATGTGGATGAGATGTCTGCAACGACGACATAGTTTTAGCAAACACTGTACACGTCGGAAGGATGCACAAACATGCAGGAAATTCTGGACGCAGTCCCAGCTAAAATAACTAATGACATGCATGCCTAGCTTGATGCTGTCTATACCGAGGAGGAGGTAAAAACCGCCCTCTATCAAATGTTCCCCACAAAATCACCAGGACCAGACAGGTTCCCTACGCATTTTTTAGAAGCATTGGGGAGTTTGTGGGGTGGAGGTCACTAGTGCCGTTTTGAAAATTGTTGAAGGAAAGGAAAGTGCGGAAGGGATAAATCAGACCCATTTGGTGCTAATTCCTAAGGTAAAAAATCCATCTTTGCTTGCACAATTTTTCCCTATCAGTCTTTGTAACATGCTCTATAAGATAGCTTCAAAAGTCATAGCTAATCGCCTGAAGCTAGTACTTCCAGAGATCATCTCGGTAGAGCAGTCGACCTTTGTTCTTGGCTGGTTGATTACAGACAACATTATTGTGGCATACAAATTCTTGCATTTTATGAAGAGGAACATGGCTATCAAAAACCGTCATTGTTATCTTAAATTGGACATGATGAAAGTATATGATAGGGTCGAATGGGATTATTTAAGAGCCATAATGCTGAAGTTGGGGTTCTCTCAGAGGTGGGTAAACATTGTCATGGGCCTGGTCATCTCACTCTCATATTTAGTTATTTTCAATGGGAAGAAGTTGGAGGAGTTTAAACCTAGCAGAGGTATCCGTCAGGGAGATCCGATCTCCCCTTACCTGTTTTTGTTGGCAGCGGAGGGTCTTTCAGGCCTATTGAAAAATTTAAGTGAGTCATCTCAACTTGGGGGGATATAAGTGGCGTCATCGGCACCACCTGTCAATCACCTTTTATTCGCAGATGATAGCTTGTTGTTCTTCAAAGAAAATGGTGGAGGGGCGACTGAGTTGTCAAACCTGTTGGATGTATATTGTCAAGCTTCAGGTCATAGGATTAATCCTTCTAAATCAATGATATTTTTCAGCAAAGGATGCCCAACTAATATCAAAGATGATATCAAAGGAATCCTAGATGTGCCAAATGAGACATTAAATGACAAGTACCTTGGTATGCCTTCGGACATAGTTACTTCAAAATTTGGTGCATTCAAATATCTCAAGGATAGATTGTGGAGCAAGGTGAAGGGATGGATTGAGACTATCTTCGGTGGGTAAGGAGGTCCTGGTTAAATCTGTTGCACAAGCAGTCCTAGTTTTCTCTATGTCTTGCTTCAGATTGCCAAGGGGTCGGTGCGAGCACCTAAATAAACTAACCAGGCAGTTTTGGTGGGGGAGTAAACAAGGAAAACAGAAATCGACATGGGTAGCATGGAAGACCATGACTCAACCAAAATTAATGGGAGGGCTAGGATTATGAGATTTTGAATTGTTTAACATTGCCCTTCTTGCACGGCAATCATGGAGGTTACTACAACAGCCGAGCTCTTTGTGTGCGCGTATGCTGAAGGCGATATACTACCCGAGCGGAACAATACTTTCAGCTGAGCTAGGCAGTCAACCCTCGCAGGTGTGGCGTGCTATCATGGAAGGGAGGGAGGTCATGTGCCAAGGATTTATAAGGAGTATAGGTGATGGAACAACAACAAAAATCTGGGTTGATAACTGGTTACGACGGAATGCAACAATGAGACCTATTGCTTGTTTGTCTGCTAACCCACCCACGATGGTAAGTGAACTCATAGATAATAGAAGTGCTACTTGGAGGAGGGAGATCATTTACCAAACCTTTCTAGCGACGGACAAGAGTATCCCTATTTGCACTCTATGGATGGACGATTTCTGGGCGCGGAATTTTGAGAAGAATGGTATATTCACAGTGAGATCAGCTTATTGCATGTTAGTAGACACAAAGAGAAGGAGAGAAGATTGGATAAAAGTTAATGCGGGAAGTTCGGATTATGAAGCACAAGCGAATAGTTGGACCTCTTTATGGTCGATTAAGGTACCGGGGAAGATACGAAATTTTCTTTGGAGGCTTGCCAAACATTCAATCCCTACAAAGGAGGTTAGACATAGTAGGAACATGGCCGAGGAGGATAAGTGTCAGTTATGTGGGATGCCAGACTCTTGGCGTCATTCATTATTGGATTGCTCAACACCATGGTGTGTGTGGGCACTAGTAGATGAGGATGTGGCTGAGTATGTCCAAGCTTCGGAGGAACCAAATGCTAAGTTGTGGTTATTTTCACTTATAGATGATCTACCGCATGCTAGTCTCATCAAGATGGTCGTCACCCTTTGGGCAATCTGGGCAGCTCGGCGTAAAGTTATACACGAGGGGTTTTTCCAAAGTCCTCATGCGACACATGCTTTTGTGATGAACTATATAGCAGAGCTAGATGCAATTGTGGAACCTAGTAGCTCTGGTGTGCAAGTTGCACCACTGGGTGCAAGGAAAAGCACGAGTAATTGGAGAGCACCATACATGGGAGTGGACAAGATCCAAGTTGATGGCAGGCTAGCTAGAAACGGAAGGAGCGGGGCAGCTGCAGCGGTGTGTCGTAATCATTCATGATTTTATTTGGGTTCTTCCGCTATGGTCTTCAGGGACATAGTAGAACCAACAGCATTGGAGGCACTAGCCTGCCGCAAAGCATTGGCATTAGCACTCGACCTATCACTTCACCACATCATTATTGCATGTGATTGCAATGGAGTTGTAGCAGAGATAAAGAATGGATAAGAGGGAAGGCACGGTGCTATTATCAAGGAAATTTGTGCTCAAGCGAGAGACTTTATTAGCTGCGATTTTATTTTTGAAGGATGTAGTATGAACTTTGATTCTCATAATTTAGCTAAGTTTTCTTCTTCTTTAGATGTGGTTCGGTACTTGTGGTTGGGATCTCCCCACGACCCGTTTGTAATTCCTGTAAACCGTACTCCAAGCATTGAATAAAGTGTGGTTTACCCCTCAAAAAAAGGTAGAGAAACAATTATGCCTCCGGCCTGACACGGAACCTCGGGTGGTGTGGTGGTCAGGAACTCAGCGTGCCCCTTCCCACATCTTATTTGCGTCTCTGGTCACATCTTATTTGCGTCTCTGGTTCAAATTGTGGCAGTGCGTACTCTTTTGCGTCTATTTTATTTCTCTGTTCAACTGACAAGTGGGACCAACAGGGCAGAGGCGAGCTCTAAGGCGCACATACATGCAGTTTAACGTGCATCGTTAAGGTTAACGAAAATTGTACCAAAATGTGATATTAGATAAGTTAGTGTATCACCGATTCTGTTAGTTCACTGCAAATTTTTGTATTGCATGTGTAGTTAACTCTATTAATAAAGCTAGCCATGATGGCCTTCCCTAAAAAAACTGTATTAAAACTAGTGGTTGGGGTGCGATGGCATACATCCGAGACGGTCTTGTGCGTTTCTATCTTATCTACCTACAACTAATTAAACAAAGAACTGTTGAAGATTACATGAGCCAAACAAATGCATGTAGTAAAGTCAAGCAAATGGGCCTAAATCTACTTGCACATGCAGCCAAAAAAGGAACACCACCTCCATCTTAAAAAAACCTTTTCTCACCTTGCCCAACCACTGACTGCCACTTGGCATAGCCCATAGCTTGCCCTTCCTTTCCCTCTCACCTAAAGCTAAGTATTTAATGAATATATTTATGTACTTCAAATGCGCACATGAAATCTAAGTTGGAGAACTAACGTCATATATATTGGGGTCTAATATACTAAGTGTTTTTACAACATAATTTTATTTAGTCTTCTACCCCTCCCCCTCCACCCAAAAAAACCAAGCCATAGAAACGACCCGAAATAAAACCGTGGTAATTACATACTTGGTAAGATTTTTAACAAAGCCGTAATAAACTTGCAATAGACATAAAATTGTCGAGTACCAAACTGAACAAAGTTATGCGAGTGTGCCTAACAAAAACATCACCACACAAAGAGTAGGAGCAACCAACCATCAAGTTCTATAGCAAGGTTCTCCATGGTTCCGAACATTAACATGATGGCAAAGGCAAAATAATAGTCAACAAATGATGATAGCAGAGGTGCTCTTCTACCACCCAGAATGTTCAGTTCTATTAACTAGCAGCCCTAAGAACAAGGAGAATAAAAGACAAGACTCATACATAATAGATACTCTAACGACACAGCAAACCAGCAAAAATGCAGAATATCATATCAAACACTTCCTATGGCCCTACAAAAATGGAGGACCCTGAGTTGCACCATCTTCTTCTCTCATCTCATCCAATAGTGGAAGGGGAATACAACTCTACTGGAGGTAATACTTAGTAATCCACATGTTGATTTCTTGGTCATCCATGCTTTTTAGATATTTTAAGAACTTACCATCGATGTCACAATGAAACACACGCCCACGACCACGATTGAGATGGATTAGCAACTTACCTCATTGAGCACAACCATCCTAGGGAACCACATAACCTTTGAACAAGGTATTGGAGCAAATCCCGACAATTTAATCTGATGCTTGAAAGTCTACGTTTTTGTTTCAATGTTGTAGTCTTCTATTACCCAAACATCTATGGCCATTTGGTCACGACTGACGTTGCACAAAGCAAGAGTGCCATCCATCATCAACAACTCATGGAAGCTCAGCTGGAACAGATGACCCATTAACCAAAATGTTTAGGCTGCTATGTTGAACACCATTATTGTGCAACCGGGAAGACCCCATTAGGTTGCCAAGGTGGTGGACTGGTGGACACTAGAAAACTAGACGAATTCGGTAGGCCCGCACATAGCACAATTTTCATTGGTGTTGTTTTCGTGATATTCCCTTCTACGAAGCAACTTGTGTCACTGGATCCCACTGCTACAATGTAATAAAATGTCATGACGGTTGTTTCTGCTATGTCATAGTATGTCAGAGTAGAGGTATTCCTTAGATGGTTGGTGCAGATAGAAGCCGATGATGTGATGCACAAATCAATGTAGGCCTTGGGGTGTCCCTAAGGGAGCACACTCATGGGTAACTAGGTTGAAGACGAAGAAGTTTTCAGGAGGAGTGTGAAGAAGTTTACACACTCACGGATCCATGGGAGACAAATTATGAGGCCATAATGGATAGCCTGGAGTTTATTGTAGGCCTGGACCATGGGGAAATAGCTGTTGCTACCTTGCACCAGTGTCAAGAGAAAACACGAGGCGGGTGGTCTGTGGCTAGATGACGTAGATGAGTAGCGGGAGCAAGGGCTGGCGGCAACAGTGGTCTAGCATGAGCTTATTGGTGAAGGTGGCATTACGCCTCCACTGGTTGCTGATGCTCCATCAGATCCGGTTCCGAACAACTAGAAACAAGAGAGATGTAAGAATGGTGCACAATGGATTTGCCGCAGGGGCGAAAGGATTTTCAAAAGTGACAGCTCACCATTGTCTAACTCCGTCCACCCTAGGTGAAATCTTCTCTCCCCTACGACAAACCGGCCGTGCACTATTCTTACATCTCCTCTCTTGTTTCTAGTTATTCAGAATCGGATATGATGGAGCACCAACAACCAGTAGTCACCATGCCACGCCACGGAGTCGCGACCGTGCTCGACAAGCTTCCCGAGTTGATCATTGTCAAAGAGATCCTCGTCTGTTTGCTGGCCAGGGACATCATGCGCTGCCGTTGTGTCCGCAAGTGGTGGTGAAGTGCCACCTCCACTGATAAGTACATGTCGTACCACCACCCCCGCCAGCCCTTGCTCCTACTGCTCAACCATGTCATCCAGCAACGAACCACCCACCTCTTGTTCTTGATTTACACTAGTGCAGGCCAACAACAGCTATGCCCTAAGGTCTGGCCTACAATAAACTCGAGGCTGTCCATTATGGCCTCAACACTATCTCTCATGAATCCATGAGTGTGCGAACTTCTTCTTCTCCTCCGGAAAACTTCTTCATCTGCAATCCGGTCACCAATGAGTGTGCTCCCCTAAGGACACCTCCAAGGCTACAACGATTTATGCATCACATTGCCAATTTCTATCGGCACCAACCATCTGAAGAATACCAGGTGCTTTGGTTCTCTACTCCAAAGTGGGATCTGGTGACCCAAGATGCATCGTAGAAGGAAACATCACATGGACAACACCCATGGAAATTGTGTTATGTGTAGGCCTATCTGATTCGTCGGGTTGTCCACCAGTCCACCACCATGTTAGCCTGCACTGAGGACTTCACAGCTGCAAAAAGATGGTGTTCAACATAGCAGTCAAAACATTCCAGTTGATGAGTCGTCCATTCCATCTGCTTCCACAAGTTGTTGAATATGGATGGCATTCTTTCTTTGTGCAGTATCATCCATGACCAAATGGACATATATGTTTGGGTAATAGAAGACTACGACGCTGAAACGAAAAACTTGTACTTTCAAGCAACATATTATTTTTTGGGGATTTGATCCAATACCATGTTCAAAGGTGATGAGGTTCCCTAGGATGGCTGTTCACAATGATGGCGAGCTGCTAATCCAACCCATTCGTGGTCGTGGTCATGTGTTTCATTATGACATTGATGGCAAGTTCTTAGGATATCTTAAAAGCATGGATGACCAAGAAATCAACCTTTGGATCACCAAACATTACCTCTAGGAGAGCCTTATTCCCCTTCCACTACTCGATGGTATGAGAGAAGATTGTGTGACTCAGGGGCCTCCATTTCTTGTAGGGCTACAGTAAGTGCTCGATATGGATGTCCCACATCATTGCTGGTTTGTTACGCCATTGGAGTATCTATTATGTATGAGTCTTGTCATTTATTCTTACCTGTTCTTCTTAGGGCTACTAGCTAGTAGAACTGAACGTTCTGGTGAAGGAAATATGCCCTAGAGGAGGCAATAATAAAGTTGTTATTTATATTTCCTTATAACATGATAAATGTTTAGTATTCATGCTAGAATTGTATTAACCAGAAACTTAGTACATGTGTGAATACATAGACAAACAGAGTGTCACTAGTATGCCTCTACTTGACTAGCTCATTGAATCAAAGATGGTTAAGTTTCCTAGCCATTGACATGAGTTGTCATTTGATTAACGAGTTCACATCATTAGAGAATGATGTGATTGACTTGACCCATTCCGTTAGCTTAGCATTTGATCATTTAGTATATTACTATTGCTTTCTTCATGACTTATACATGTTCCTACGACTATGAGATTATGCAACTCCCGAATACCGGAGGAACACTTTGTGTTCTACCAAACATCACAACGTAACTGGGTGATTATAAAGGTGCTCTACAGGTGTCTCCGATGGTACTTGTTGAGTTGGCATAGATCAAGATTAGGATTTGTCACTCCGATTGTCGGAGAGGTATCTCTGGGCCCTCTCGGTAATGCACATCAATATAAGCCTTGCACGCAATGTGATTAATGAGTTAGTTGCGGGATGATGCATTACGGAACGAGTAAAGAGACTTGTCGGTAATGAGATTGAACTAGGTATTGAGATACCGACAATCGAATCTCGGGCAAGTAACATACCGATGACAAAGGGAACAACGTATGTTGTTATGCGGTTTGACCGATAAAGATCTTCGTAGAATATGTAGGAGCCAATATGAGCATCCAGGTTCTGCTATTGGTTATTTACCGGAGACGTGTCTTGGTCATGTCTACATAGTTATCGAACCCGTAGGGTCCGCACGCTTAACGTTCGGTGACGATCGGTATTATGAGTTTATGTGTTTTGATGTACCGAAGGTAGTTCAGAGTCCCGGATATGATCACGAAAATGGCGAGGAGTCTTGAAATGGTCGAGACATAAAGATCGATATATTGGACGACTATATTTGGACATCAGAATGGTTCCGGGAGAGATCGGGCATATACCGGTGCACCGAGAGCTTACCGGAACCCCCCGGGAGGTATATGGGCCTTATTGGGCCTTAGTGTGAGAGAGGAGAAGGGAGCAAAGGAGGGGGCGCCCCCAAGCCCAATCCGAATTGGGAGGGGGGCCAGGCCCCCTTTCCTTCCTCCCCCTTCCTTCTCTCCTAATCCAACTAGGGAAGGGGGGATCCTACTCCCGGAGGGAGTAGGACTCCCCTTGGGGCGCACCTAGGAGCCGACCTCCTCCCCCTCCTCCACTCCTTTATATACGGGGGAGGGGGGCACCCCATAGACACACAAGTTGATCATTGATCTCTTAGCCGCGTGGGGTGGCCCCCTCCACCATAATCCACCTCGGTCATATCGTCGTAGTGCTTAGGCGAAGCCCTGCGCCGGTAGCTTCATCATCACCGTCATCACGCCATCGTGCTGACGAAGCTCTCCCTTGAAGCTCTACTGGATCGTGAGTTCGTGGGACGTCATCGAGCTGAACGTGTGCAGATCACGGAGGTGCCATATGTTCAGTACTAGGATCGGTCGATCGTGAAGATGTACGACTACATCAACCGCGTTGTCATAACGCTTCCGCTTTGGTCTACGAGGGTACGTGGACAACATTCTCCCCTCTCGTTGCTATGCATCACTATGATCTTGCGTGTGCGTAGGATTTTTTTTGAAATTACTACGTTCCCCAACAGTGGCATCCGAGCCAGGTTTATGCGTAGATGTTATATGCACGAGTAGAACACAAGTGAGATGTGGGCGATACTAGTCATACTGCTTACCAGCATTTCATACTTTGATTCGGCGGTATTGTTGGATGAAGCGGCCTAGACCAACATTACGCGTACGCTTACGTGAGACTGGTTCTACCGACGTGCTTCGCACACAGGTGGCTGGCGGGTGTCTGTTTCTCCATCTTTAGTTGAATCAAGTATGGCTACACCCGGTCCTTGTTGAAGGTTAAAACATCACATACTTGACGAAATATCGTTGTGGTTTTGATGCGTAGGTAAGAACGATTCTTGCTCAGCCCGTAGCAGCCACGTAAAAGTTGCAACAACAAAGTAGAGGATGTCTAACTTGTTTTTGTAGGGCATGTTGTGATGTGATATGATCAAGATATGATGCTAAATTTTATTGTATGAGATGATCATGTTTTGTAATAGAGTTATCGGCAACTGGCAGGAGCCATATGGTTGTCGCTTTATTGTATGAAGTGCAATCGCCATGTAATTGCTTTACTTTATCACTAAGCAGTAGCGATAGTCGTAGAAGCAATAGTTGGCGTGACGACAATGATGCTACGATGGAGATCAAGGTATCGCGCCGGTGACGATGGTGATCATGACGGTGCTTTGGAGATGGAGATCAAAGGCACAAGATGATGATGGCCATATCATATCACTTATGTTGATTGCATGTGATGTTTATCCTTTATGCAACTTATTTTGCTTAGATCGACGGTAGCATTATAAGATGATCTCTCACTAAATTTCAAGATATAAGTGTTCTCCCCGAGTATGCACCGTTGTGAAAGTTCGTCGTACCAAGACACCACGTGTTGATCGGGTGTGATAAGCTCTACGTTCACATACAACGGGTGCAAGCCAGTTTTGCACATGCAGAATACTCGGGTTAAACTTGACGAGCCTAGCACATGCAGATATGGCCTCAGAACACTGAGACCGAAAGGTCGAGCGTGAATCATATAGTAGATATGATCAACATAGTGATGTTCACCATTGAAAACTACTCCATCTCACGTGATGATCGGACATGGTTTAGTTGATATGGATCAGGTGATCACTTAGATGATTAGAGGGATGTCTATCTAAGTGGGAGTTCTTAAGTAATTTGATTAATTGAACTTTAATTTATCATGAACTTAGTACGTGATAGTATTTTGCATGTCTATGTGGTTGTAGATAGATGGCCCGTGCTGTTGTTCCATTGAATTTTAATGCGTTCCTAGAGAAAGCTAAGTTGAAAGATGATGGTAGCAACTACACGGACTGGGTCCGTAACTTGACGATTATCCTCATTACTGCACAGAAGAATTACGTCCTGGAAGCACCGCTAGGTACCAAACCCGCTGCAGGAGCAACGCCAGATGTTATGAATGTCTGGCAGAGCAAAGCTGATGACTACTCGATAGTTCAGTCTGCCATGCTTTACGGATTAGAACAGGGACTTCAACGACATTTTGAATGTCATGGAGCATATGAGATGTTCCAAGAGTTGAAGTTAATATTTCAAGCAAATGCCTGGATTGAGAGTTATGAAGTCTCCAGTAAGTTCTACAGCTGCAAGATGGAGGAGAATAGTTCTGTCAGTGAACATATACTCAAAATGTCTGGGTATAATAATCACTTGATTCAACTGGGAGTTAATCTTCCTGATGATAGTGTCATTGGTAGAATTCTTCAAACACTGCCACCAAGCTACAAGAGCTTCGTGATGAACTATAATATGCAAGGGATGGATAACACAATTACCAAGCTCTTTGCAATGCTAAAGGCTGCGGAGGTAGCAATCAAGAAGGAGCATCAAGTGTTGATGGTCAACAAGACCACCGGTTTCAATAAAAAGGGTAAAGGGAAGAAGGGGAACTTCAAAAAGAACGGCAAGCAAGTTGCTGCTCAAGTGAAGCAGCCCAAGTCTGGACCTAAGCCTGAGACTGAGTGCTTCTACTGCAAAGGGACTGGTCACTGGAAGCGGAACTGCCCCAAGTATTTGGTGGATAATAAGGATGGCAAGGTGAACAAAGGTATATGTGATATACATGTTATTCATGTGTACCTTACTAATGCTCGCAGTAGCACCTGGGTATTTGATAGTGGTTCCGTTGCTAATATTTGCAACTCGAAACAGGGACTACGGATTAAGCGAAGATTGGCTAAGGACAAGGTGACGATGCGCGTGGGAAATGGTTCCAAAGTCGATGTGATCGCGGTCGGCACGCTACCTCTACATCTACCTTCGGGATTAGTTTTAGACCTGAATAATTGTTATTTGGTGCCAACATTATGTCTGGATCTTGTTTGATGCGAGACGGTTATTCATTTAAATCTGAGAATAATGCTTGTTCTATTTGGATGAGTAATATCTTTTATGGTCATGCACCCTTGAAGAGTGGTCTATTTTTATTGAATCTTTTATATGAGTAATATCTACTTGATGAAGCATATGTCTGAAACATTTGAAAAGTTCAAAGAATTTCAGAGTGAAGTGGAAAATCATCATAACAAGAAAATAAAGTTTCTACGATCTGATCGTGGAGGAGAATATTTGAGTTACGAGTTTAGTCTTCATTTAAAACAATGCGGAATAGTTTCGCAACTCACGCCACCCGGAACACCACAACGTAATGGTGTGTCCGAACGTCGTAATCATACTTTACTAGATATGGTGCGATCTGTGATGTCTCTTACTAATTTACCGCTATCGTTTTGGGGTTATGCTTTAGAGATAGCTGCATTCACGTTAAATAGGGCACCATCTAAATCCGTTGAGACGACACCTTATGAACTGTGGTTTGGCAAGAAACCAAAGTTGTCGTTTCTTAAAGTTTGGGGCTGCGATGCTTATGTGAAAAAGCTTCAACCTGATAAGCTTGAACCCAAATCAGAGAAATGTGTCTTCATAGGATACCCAAAGGAGACTGTTGGGTACACCTTTGTTAGTGGGAAATGACACCTATGGGATCACTGGAATCCCTTCTACGGTTGGCGGGGCGCGAGGTTGTGAGAAGAGCAGGT
The DNA here is from genome assembly GCA_032464435.1 of Aegilops umbellulata. NCBI lineage: Eukaryota > Viridiplantae > Streptophyta > Magnoliopsida > Poales > Poaceae > Aegilops > Aegilops umbellulata. The sequence continues at coordinate 128,610,123 of CP136054.1, forward strand.
CTGACAGGAAGCACATGGATCGTCTACCCAGGTTCGGGCCGCGAAGATGCGTAATACCCTAGTCCTGCTTTGGTGGATGTATTGAGCGTTCTTGTGTTCTTGAGCTAGCTATGGGGTGTAACTTGCCCAAAAGAGCCCAATCCCCCCTGGTCGCCTCGGGCCTCCTTTTATAGGCAAAAGGGGTTGCCACAGTGGCACACAGGAGGTGGGAAGGTGTACAGTGCGTGAGCTTATCGCCCGGCGTTACGGGACAAAGCACATTAAATGCGCTACTTAGGTGTCCATTAGCTTTATCGGGGACGGGAACGAGGTCCATCCCGTCCGTCGCTGCTCCGCCTCGCTTCGACACGCGCCTAGGCCAGCGGTGCGTGCGGTGCCATGTAGGCAGGCAAGCAGCTGAGGTGGCACGGTGGCAGGGTCTTCACGAAGATCTGCATGCCACCACGTAGGTGCTTGCTGAGTCGGTGTAGAGGCCGCCCGTCGCCACGCAGGTGCCTGCCCAGCTGGTTGAGCTAGCAACTACTTGGGGACGGTGGTGGCATCCACTACAAGAAAATACACTTCCGTGATGATACGTGTTTGTCATAGTAGGTCGCGCTTTTTGTCATGCATGTACATTCATGAAAAATTTATGACAGAATCAAGATAGTCATACCTGTGCTGTCGTAGAAGTGTTCCATGACATTACAAAAATTATCATCACGGAAGTGTCCACTTCCATGATGATAAATCGCGCGTCACAGAAGTGATTTCATCAAGGGTGACCGACATGAGGCATCCACCGTAACGGAACGCCGTTAAGCTATCAGGTCGGATTTTGGATCCGATAACCCGTTAACAGCCCTGACCAATGGGGTTTTCCACGTGTAAAATCATCATTGGCTAGAGGAAACACTTGTCGGCTCATCGTTGGGAAAGATGTCATCCACTCACTGGACAGAAGGAGCCTATGATACGTCGACACGTGGCACGGCCCAATAGTGGCCCATTCCTGTGAAAACGCCGGCCCGTTTGACTTGGTCAAAAGCTGGCGGGCTGGCCCATGGAAAGCCTGTTAATGGCATGTTCGCATATAGCCCATTTACAGCCCGCTAACCCAAGGCCCGTTACGCCCTATCCAAATTAGGCCCAGTAGCGTCATCTGGGCCATCCAATATGATTCCAGCCCATTTTCACTTCTGGCCCATGATGTCTTTCGGCCCATATGAGGCCCTTTGTAACTCTTGGCCCATTAGCGGCCCGTGCTGAAACTGGCCCGTAATGAACAGTGTATTACTTTACACCCATTAACGGCCCGTGGTGAAACTGGCCCGTAATGAACACTGTATCACTTTATACCCATTAACGGGCCGTTATTCCGTTGGGCCATTTCCAGCCCAAGTTAACTTTTGGCCTTCTGAGAGCCCATTTATTCTTGGGCTCATTTGCAGCATTCGGTTACTTACGGCCCGTTACTGTCATTTTCTGCTTGTGGGCCAAATTCAGCCCGTCGTTACAGTCGGCCTATTTGTGGACCGTTAGTCTGTTGGACCATTTTCATAGCATCACCAAATACGGCCTATTAATGGCCCATTATGGTCAGCCCATAAAACGTACGATTTCCATTAAAGGCCCATCTACGGCCCATTAAAGGCCCGTACAAGACCCATAAATGAGTCGGCGGCCCATGGATCCTACGAGACGTAGAAGGCACATGGATCCTATGAGATGCACAAGGCCCATGGATCCTACGAGACGTACAAGGCCCATGGATCCTACGAGACGTAGAAGGCCCATGGATCCTACGAGACGTAGAAGGCCCATGGATCCAACGGCCCATGAAGGGCCATGGTCGGGCGAGTTGGCCCCCGTTTGAACGATATAGCATATTCAAAGAATTATCCTACTCAATACTATCACCTCTAAAAAGCATACACTATACAACAAAGAGATCAAGGCATAGAAAGGTAGAATAATCCTACACTATACAATAAAGAAATTACAGCCGATTATACCCACTGGGCATTATGGTTCGGCACAGGTGCTAATAAAGCATACACAAACAGAAAATTACATACACTGGGCAAATACAACTCATACATCATGGACGCGCATCAACTTAACTCCATTTGAACTATAATCTCTTCAGAAAATAGGATTGGCCGGATTCAGATAGCACAAATTTCAGTCTGCAAAATCTCCAATTCCTTCATGGTTACCTCAGTGTCTTGTTTAATTTTTTTGACTCCTGCATCTAATACCTGCATGTCCAGTCTCAACTTGTTGATTATACGTTGACAATCATGTACACGTTGTCTTGCCACCTCTAGTTGATGCTCGAGAACATCAACACATTCCAATTCCAATCGATAATCATTCGGTAACGGCCATGCCGCACTGCTCGCAGATCTTTGTGTTGATGTCACTTCATCCTGAAATATTTCTGTAAGTACACATGACTAGGGCAAAAATATAGTTACAACACTGAAGCAAACAAGACACTATTTTGTACTACATGGCAAAACAGGACTAACAATAATGTTACACGTCACTTTAAAAAAATGTTACACATCATGAAGCATAAGCAGATGATATTTTAAAAATTATAAAAAAGATAGTCTGTGCAGCGTGCATACAGAAATCCCTCTTAGCTCACCAGAGGAGCATGATGTTGGGGCCCAATCGAAAACATAGACAAGTTACAAATTTAGACAACACGTTGCATATAAGTAAGCAAGCAGTTGGCCATTCTGTGCCTCAACTAAAGTCTTAAGGAGCATAATGAACAACAGAGGGTTTCATACAAACATACTACATCAGGCAAAACTATGCAATCATTAGCGTGGTATAAACTAGATTGTGAGCTTCATGCAATAATAGTTGGTTAATAGACTTCAAAGCTTCAGGCACACTTCGGTAGAGTAATTAAATGGTAAGGCCTTTAATTATGTCAACTAATAGTGATACAAGTACCGAACATCAGACATGATTATTTGGGCATCTCATTAACTGAGGACAAATAAAGCAATTGAAAAGAGAAAATTAACTTTGCCTGAAACAAACAAGGAATTGAGCTGTTGAGTTGCATACAGTGACTTACCTTAGCAGGTTGAAGAGGCTCAGCGCAGCTCCTACTTCTCTTACAAGGCTCCTTCCTAACATCTTGTACTTGGAAATCCTCAATCTTATCTTCATTGCGCCCCCTCTTCAAGGTGACAGAAACTAGTTACTCGTCTCCTTGGAAGATAAATATGCATACTTTCCAGTCTGTGAACACAAAAGGACGAGATTATAACAAAACAACACCACATAATGAAACATGCCGCATCTCTTGCACTTGCACACAATGAAATGAGCATTTACTATGTCTGCACTATGTAAAAACTAGTCATACCTTTGAACTGGATCTCCAGGTACTCTTGGAGAGCCTACTGTAGTGTACAGCCAAACCTTTATGTCACCTATGAGTTAGACAAGGCCCCACTACAACAGCCCTTAGTGTTTAAATTGTTGACAAGCTCTGTTAGAGTGTTAGGTCAAGAACATCAAGTAATCAAAGCAAACAGTCCTAATATGGCTGGCTGATGCAAACAAGCAATTGAACCGATCTGTGAGCAAATCTTACATATCAAGAAAAGAAGCAAAGAAGGAGGGTTAAAGACCATCATTTGACTGACCAGATTTAAGGGGCATTTAAACATCATGTGCAACGTATGAACTAACATAAACATTGCATATTCCAGATTCTACAATGGAATGCACATGTATTAGGTTATGCCATGTATGATGATGCCTAAATGTACAAATAGCAGGCATGAGTGATTCATCATTGCACACACAATTGAATTGCAGGTTAAGGGCCAGTTCGATTCCGCCTTTTCAGGGCATATTGTCAAAATAAGCCATAAAAGATGTAAAGAAGTCATTTTTGAGTTATGGGCTTTGGCTTAACTAATTTCGCTTTGGAGGGGGGTGTTTTGGGTAGAACCTCACTAAAAATTGAAGGGAAGGGGAATAGTGAAATGACTCTGTTGTCTGCCTATATTACACTCAAAATGCAAATGCTAACGCCCGTGTCACACCTGACCCTCAAGTAAAAACAAACACGCAAGCATTCATTGCCCTGCCCGCTTGCATCTCCTCTCCCCTTTCCCTCTACCTCGATCCCCTGCCTGCAGCACTAGGGTACCTCTAGCGAGCCGTCGCCACTGGTCCCATCTGGCCTGGTCCTCGACGATGCTATGTCCAGCTAGGCTACATGGTCGGCGGGTAGGGGCAAATCTCCCTGGCTGCTCCACCCTCTGGCGCCGCCCCTCATTCTCATGGTCTCCAGCAGTTGCTCCACTGTGGTTCGTCCAACGCACTACTCCGGCGGGCTGTGCACAACTACGGCTGATGCCACACCACGGCAGAAGGCACCTTATTCCCCCTCCCCTCCTCCCAGGCCATGGCCTTGAGGTGATGTTGAAGGATGAGCTCATCCAATAAGGTGAGGATCTCCTCTGATTTTTTGCCAAATTTTCATTCTGATCCACTATACGATGAATTGCTATGAGCTGCTTCTACTGCTGCTATATGATGCATTGCTATGAGCTGCTCCTGCTGCTGCTATATGATGAATTGCTATGAGCTGCTACTGCTGTATGATGAGTTGCTATGAGCTGCTGCTGCTATATGATGAATTGCTATGAGGTGCTGCTGCTGCTATATGATGAGTTGCTACAAGCTGCTCCTGCTATTGCTATATGATGAATTGCTATGAGCTGCTCCTGCTGCTGCTATATGATGAATTGCTATGAGCTGCTCCTGCTGCTGCTATATGATGAATTGCTATGAGTTACTGCTGGTATATGATGAATTGCAGACTGCTGCTGCCGTATGATGAGTTGCTATGAGCTGCTGCTGCTGCTATATGATGCTTTCAGGTGGTGCTGCTATATGATAATAACCAGCCACTTGGACCATCGAAATTCAATAAATAATTGTTTTTCATTTAAATTTGGGTCATGCGTTCTTCGTTTAAATTAGGCAATGGGATCTCTATGGAAAACATTGACCAAAGTAGATTGTGCCAAGTAGATGGTATCTTTGTATTTGCATTTTGAGCAAATAGTGATGGTCTGTTTTCCTTTCATATTAATTACTGCACCGGGTTCAATTTGTGATGTTTGCAAGTCAAATTAATTTCCATATGGGCAGCAAAATGAAAAAAATATAATGCAATCTAGACTTTCCACTGATCATACCAAAGATAAGCTGAAAACGCAATGAAAAGAACTGGTTGGCTTATTACATGGAGCTTATATTCACACATGCTTATTTTCTTAGGATAACTCGTAATAATTGTCCCTAAGAAACTTGGCTAATAGAACTGGCATACAAATAACATGTCACGATGATTGCAATGGAGGAGTGACGTACCATAGCACACTATATAGGCTCACCGCTGCCTCTCCTTTTTTTGCGATGTTCCATGAAATTGCTACATACATCTTGTACTTTTTCATTGTGTAACCCTATTTGCAAGTTGACACGGCTAATTTCAGACATCTCTACATGATACTACATTGCATATCCCTTGCGCATATTTAAACCACCAATTAACGATTGTGTGCGTACCATAAACTAGCCATGGCTCTGTATGCTGGACTAGCAGGCACTCTAAGGGAGCCTAATGTAGTGCACTGGAATTCCTACATGCCACCTACGATTTTGTGTAATGTACTGCCCCTGTTCCTAAATATATGTCTTTGTAGAGATTCCAGTATGGACCACATACAGATGTATATAGATGCATTTTTGAGTGTAGATTCACTCATTTTGCTCCGTATGTAGTCTATAGTGGAATATCTAGAAAGACTTATATTTAGGAACGGAGGTACGAGGTAGTATCATGTATGACATCTACATATCTAATTTAGCAGCCAGTAGTAGAAATCATTGTCTGCACAAAGGGATTACTGGTCGAAAATCCTAGCAAAGCACGCTGGTAGGCACAGAGCAATACAAGAGAGAGAGACACGCTTACAAGATCATAGCAATGCCTCAGTCCAGGATCTTGGTTGGCCAAGCTGTTAGATCCAGAAGAAACATCGTCCTTGTAGTTTTTGCCAGCTGCATAACAGGTAACAGTGACCGGTTAGTATATTTGAAGTACATCGGGTAGGTGATGCTGGACGGGTTTAAAGGTGACAAGTACCTAGGCCGTGGCGGGTGCTTGGCATCTCTCCAGATGTGGGGAATCAGGTTAGAAACATCGAGGGTGATGATGCTGCGCTGGCTATCGGGGTCCAGCAAGGAGATCTAGAACCGTCGAGTAGGGTGTTTGTGGAGCGGCTCCGGTAGGATGGACTACGGTGTGGGCGAAGCGGATCTGTGGCCGTGGACGAGGGCGTAGGTATCTGCTTCGGTGGTTGGGTTAAGGATGGTGTCGACGACGCGGATCTGCGGTCGTGGACGGGGCATCAGAAGCTGCTCCGGTGGTTGGGTTAAGGACGGTGTCGACGATGCGCATCTGCGGTCGTGGGCGGGGCGTCAAAAGCTGCTCCGGTGGTTGGGTTAAGGGTGGTGTCCATGATGCGGATCTGCGGCCATGGACGGGGCGTCAGAAGCTGCTCCGGTAGGTTGGATGAGGGTGGGAGGAAGCGGATCTGAGGCCATGGACTTGTGAGTTGGCAAAGCGGCCCCGGTAGGGTTAAGAATGGTATAGGCGAAGCTACTCCGGTAGGGTTGACGATGGTGTTGGCGAAGCGGCTCCGGTAGGGTTGAGGCCGTCGACGGGGGCGTCGGTGGGACGGCTCCGGGGTGTGTGGACGAAGCGTCTTCGGTGGGGAGTACGAATGAGCCGCTGCAGATGCGCGGCGGTTGACGAGAGTACCGGCGAAGCAGATCCGGCGCCGTGGACAAGGCTGGCACTGAATGGGTTGTGGTACAGTGGTGGATGAGCAATCTACTTGTTTCTAGGGGAGGTGGGAGGGGTAGATGCGGCCGCAGAAGCAGATCCGGCGAGGTGGACGCCGCTGGCAGTGAATGGGCTATGGTATGCCGGTGGATGAGCAGTCTAGGGTTTCGAGAGGGGAGGGGAGAAAGGGCGATGAAGTACGGACGGCGTGATGTAAGATGCTCTGGTGCTGTGGAGTTAGTCGTTTTTGCGGGAGGGGGAGAGGAAATGGGGGTGCCGTGTAGTGGGGGAACCGTAAGTTACCAAAGCAGCCCCGACCTATCATGTAGATGAGGGCGGTATTGTAACTGTTGGTCTCCGTGCACCAAGGACAAAAGGGGGATTTCGCATGCTAAAGACTAAGGTTGCGAAAATTTTAGAAGGAGGTGGGAGATTTTGCCGCCCGCGGGATCGTTCGTATCTAGTTTCAACTAATTTTGGACCGTGCTAGCGGGAAGGTCATGCTAGACTGTGTACACGAGGCACGCGTCAACAGTTAATAACTGGTGTGAAGTCCACCCCAGAAAAAAGACAATAACTCGGGATGATGCGCCGATAACTTGGACGTTCACACGGGCGCGGCCAATCGTACGGGTGTAGTGGCGCGTTCACAAAAAAGGGATCAAACGCTTAGCCTATGTATTTCTCGTGTAAATAGATAATTTAGTTCCATTGGTTATTTACTTTAAACATAATGCATTGACGTGTTAGTGTAGAGGCGCACAAAAATAAATGGATATTGTAGTCAGCTACTTAAAAGTGTTACCTCATATGATTACATAGCCTCCATTTCATAAATTGCGTACCCGTTGAATTCATATATGAATACTACATATATTACTTCAAAATAGAAACTTAAATCATCCAAGACTAATGAATTTGAATGCAAGAGTAACAATGGTGCACGTACATGATAGCTACATTGGTTGTTTGAAGAAACATCACTGTAACTTTGGCATGCACAACTGAAAAGGTTTATTTAAATAAAAAAGATGTGATATGTGAGTGTCCAATCTTTATAGCGTTGAGTCGATATTGTACCTTTGGCCATGATACGAAGTAGATATTGACTTATGTTCAAGCGATGCACGTTCACGATTGCTAGATAGTGATACGTGAATGAATTGTGCAATCTCTCTCACACGCATACATATCTCATTTCCTTGTGGGCATCGAAATCACACACGCGCACTTCGTGTATTTCTCTCCCTCCGTCAGGGTTAAATTCGTCTTTCTACCCCGTCCTACAAGTCTCTCACACATAAACACACACGCTCTCTATGTCTAACACACCCACCCCTTTAATTCCGCCCACCCACAGCCACTAATGTCTCAAAGTATAATAATGCCTCTCACACATATGCTATCTACCTATCCCTTAATATAGCTAGATATGTGTCACACAAACTCCTTCTCCCTACTAGCAAGATGCCCATGCGTTGCACGGAAAATCAAGATGCATTTGTATGAGAAGTTTATCTTGTGGGAGAAAAGGATGAATGAGGGAATGCCTTATTTGCAAATGCAGAGAGGGGTGTGGGTATCTTTTTGCAAAATTGCCATAGTTTCCTTCCTGCCCGTCGGATATAAATCAGATGGCCTATATTGCAGGATGGCAGGAACACCATCATCACCAACTCTGTTTTTTTATAAGAGTAGAGATATGTGAGTGTCACTGCCCCCCCCCCACACACCCACACTTCCCAACACTGAAGGAGTAGGGTGACACCTCGATCTTGATACTAATCTATCGACTAGCTTCTCTCTCAAACATACACACACACACTACCCGGCACCGAAGGAGTAGGGTGGCACATCGATCTTGATAATAATATATCTACTCCTCTTTCGAACACACACACACACACACACACACACTCGCTAGTTGTGCCTCTGTGCCTACCGCGCACACTCTCGATACGTCTTTCTCTCCCTCCCCCCAACAATGACAGCAGAAGGGTGACAACTCGATCTGATCATAATCTGTCAATTGGTTTCTCTCTCAAACATTGTGTCTCGGTGCCTCGCTCGGTAGCCCCCTCGATATGTAGACTTCTCGCGCGCCCACAACTGTAGTGAAGATGACGCTGAACCCAGTGTGCCTTGTTTTTACCGGCCTCATGTGATGGTTTTCACCCTGTTTTCTGTTAATTAACAAGGCAACCTTTTCTTTGTTACTACTAGTGAATCTGAAATCATTTGGGGCAGTCATAAAATATATCACTTCAACCCAATTATCGCAGCAACTATTTTAAAAGAAATTAGCTAGCTGCCCGTGCGTTGCACGGAACATCAAGATGCATTTGTATGAGTAGTTTATCTTGTGAGAGAAAAGGTTGAACGAGGGAAGGCCTTATTTGCAAATGTGGAGAGACGTGTGGGTATATTTTTGCAAAATTTCCACAGTTTCTTTCCTATCCGTTAGATATAAATCTGACGGCCTATATTGCAGGATGGCACGCACACCATCATCACCAACTCTGTTTTCTACTCCCTCCGTCTGAAAATACTTGTCATCAAAATGGATAAATTGAGATGTATCTAAAACTAAAATACACCTAGATACATTTCCTTTTATCCATTTTGATGACAAGTATTTCCGGATGGAGGGAGTATTTGTCTTTTTAGAGATTTCAACAAGTGATTATGACCGGACCTTACCAACATACTCAAAAAAGTAGTCCATAATTTTGATGTTACCCTCTTTTCTTGGCCGTGCAGTGCCATCTGGATACCTCATAAATAAATCAATGACAAATCTGACCCCTTCCCAAAAAGACATACGGAGCAAAATGAGTGAATCTACACTCTATAATTTGTCTACATACACATCCGTATGTGGTAATCCATTTGAAATCTGAAAAAGACAAATATTTAGGAACGAATGGAGTATATATAAGAGTAGACATGGAGATATATCTCCATCATGGTCTACAACAAAAATGTGCTGGGATGGTTAGCACCGGATGCTCGCAATGCGATGACATGAGTTCGAATTCTGTCTTTTAACTTTATATTTTTATATTATATATTACTCTACTTATTTAATATATCCTTCTTTCGCTACTGTACGGACAGTGGAACCCACAGGGTACTTAGAATACAAGATTAAGGATGGACTTGTTTCTTTTTAACTTTCTATGCGAAGCTGTAGCCACCCTGCAAGTCACGTGTACACTGTACATGCAATTAACTTTTTATAGAGGGACAATCATACAGGCAATTAACTCAAATGGATTGGATGTCACTCTATTATTTCCAGCATAAAGAGCATCTCCAACGGCAGCCGACAAATTTCCTCCCGCTTCCTTAAGCGTAGGACGACATCAAACGCCAGCGGCATACATTTTTACAACTATAACCAACCAGATGAAATTCATGCAAACACGAACTGATTTCATATAAGCATGAAGGATTTCGTATAAAAAAGCCGGATCTTCATATAAACATGATGGATTTCATTATATTTACATGAACTAAGAGGTGCCAATCCGGCTCTCTTATATAATTAATACTCCCTCCGTCCGGAAATACTTGTCCTAGAAATGGATGTATCTAGACTTATTTTATTTCTAAATGGCCGCCCGCGGATCCCTTTGTCTTCCTCATGTCCGTCAGACACTTGTGGGGTCGACGAAGGTCCTCGAAAGAGACGAAGCAGCAAAGAAACCACCTAAATCCGCGGTCGTCGCCTCGGCGGTGGCCTTCATGGATCCCAAGTGGCGGCGGCCTCCCGTGTTCTACTTCTCCTCGATGATGGCGGTGGACATGGAGAAGTTGGCCACCGACTCATCGCTCTTCACGCACCCGGCTTCTGTCTCTGCCTGCATGGCGCTGACGCAGGCACGGGAGGCGCGCCCACATATACGGGAGGCGCGGCCACTGCAGACACTGGTGGCGCGGTACGACGCGGCAGCGACGGCGCCCGTACCGGTGTGCTCACCGCCGTGCCGGCGTGGAGCAACTCGCCACTCCTCATCGAGCTGAACTGGAGCGGCGAGTTGCTGAACCACGCGCCTGCTTGGGGCGGCAACTGGCTCCGTCGGGCCAAGCGAGGTTGGTGAAGCACCGAGTGGCCTCGCCCGTATCCGGAGGGCTCGGCGGGCCACCCAACCAGGTAACATGCCGGAGAACGGCTCATCGGAAGCCATCAAAAGAGTGGAGAAAATGGTGAAGGAGGAGACGGGGGAGCGGCGGAGGGGTGCGATTCTTGCCCGTTGTCTGTCTGGCGTCGTGTAAATAGAGGGCTGACGGTAGGAGCTTGGCCGGCGTCTGGCCTCGTTAAACTGAGGGCGGACGGGAGGAGCTCGGCCGGTGTTGCGTTTAATTCCAGCCCGCTCATGAACGGACGTGTGGCCGGAGTAGGATTCTCGGTTTGCATGCGGGTTTAACGGAGGGGTTTAATGGAGGTGCCGGGCGTGCAGCGGGCGGTGCAGTACTATTTGATTTGACAGCAGTAATGAGCCGTCAAATCACAATGGCCCTCGCCTCTCGTGAAACCGACCGAGCTAGACTGCCCCGCCTTCTAGCCTTTAAAAAAATGTATATACTCCACTTTTGTACAGTAGTAGTATCGATGGATTGCGCCATGGAGCAAAACTTGAAATAAAAAAAGGTGGTACATATAGAGAGTGCTCGTCGCCAAATTATGCATATAGTACTATTAAAAAGGCTTGTCACAATAATGGTGTCCAGCACAAGTGCACAACCCACCCCTCAAATAAAACTAAGCACCCTGGAATTATTTGACAAAACTAAGCACCCTGAAATTCTTTGACAACTAAACTATTGGCTATATGATGCTGGACATATATATTGTACGTATATAATGTGAAGAAACGAGTGGTAGTACTATACCAACTAAAAGATGAAATGTAAGAAATACTAGTATTTACGTACTGAAGAGTTAAAGTAACAAGAAGAAACATAACATAGTTCTGCTGGGGGCTCAGCACAACACACCCCTCAAATTAAATTAAGCACACCTGAAATTAAACTTTGCAACTATTCTGGTAGACATTGCATTAGAACCACCATGAGCAATGACACTGCCCCCTTACTCGGAGTCCTCGTCCACGTCCTCGACTTCGTCCTTGTCCCTCTTTCTCTTGGCCGATACTTCTTTGCTTGAGCCGCACACTTGGTTGTTGCTCTTCATCCAACCCTTGTAGATATTGAAGCAAAGGTAGCCATCCATTGCAGCGTAGTGGATGTGGTCTATATCTAGTACATTCCGCTGCCATGCATGACGATGAAACGTGTATGGAGGTTTCTTCAGTTTACCGTACAAAGGATGAACCATGGCTCCTGCCAGGGTCAGCAATGAAGGCTGACGAGAGGACACCAGCCGATTCTTCTGGAGGTCGAAGGTGTTGCCTACAACGAGGCCTATTCGATGCATGACTTCTTTGTCGTTGCCAAAGTCTACAGTAACGAATTTGACTAGGTTGCTCTCGAGGAAGTCCTTAAAATCCTGGCACTCAACGTCGGCATGGCATATGTGCTAGACCAAGCATAAGTCATGCACGCAAACTTGGATCACGGCGGGCTTCTTCCTCTCTTCGACTTTTAGATCCTTCTCTCGTCCCAGGACTGTGGTGTACTCAACATCTAGCCCAGCGACCCACTCATCATCTGAGTCTTCAAACATGCGTCTGAAGCGAGAAAGGCGTCCTTTCACCGTCGCGGAAGAACGGGTGTAGATGACGTCGAACTCATCGCTGGTGATGGTTCTAACCTTGTACTCACCGCCGATCGGGGAGATTTGGGACGCCATGGATTTGGGAGGAGGGTTAGGATTAGTGGAACTGCCGTAATGTGAATGGACGGGACGACTAGGAGCGAACCGCAGTAGTATTGAAGGACGTGCAGGGACGAGTAGGAGCGAACTGCCAGCGTGCGAACGGCAGGGTAGTGGCTTTCCATTCTCCCATGATATGGGCTTCCGAGAGCCCTTGGATCTGAGATCGAACGGTTGCATGGCGTGATTCTAGACCTATGGGTGAATATCCTATCCTAGAGGGTTATTCTGCAAATTTTCAGCAACTTAGCATGCGGCTGTTTGATCTCAGATCCAAGGGCTGCCAGCAGCCCGTATCATGGTCGCGCCTACCACGACCGTTGCGTAGCTCGCGCGGTCGCGCCCTTGCGGATTTAACGGTGCGTTAGGCTATCTGATGTTGGCATGTCATACATAGTCATCACTTAGTCACTCATACTACAACAAGGTTGGTTATAAGTGTATTTTTTTCTCCTCTCTATCTCTTTCTTCGCACTCCCTCCGTCCCATAATATAAGAATGTTTTTGACACTAGTGTAGTGCCAAAAACGTTCTTATATTATGGGACACAGGGAGTACTAGTATTTATTGCATTTGCCAAGGAGTGACCACTTCCAATGAAATGGTGTTGCTAAGTTTGCTTCATTTAATTAGCTATAGACTCAAAATTGTCTTTTCACCTAGGTACACGCGCTTAGCACCGTTTCTTCCTTGGGTCACCAAACTAGTCTCTCTCTTCTTGATTAGCTTGCCACATCAGACTTTATGCCTATGTGGCAATCTTAAGCACCTATAGGAGCAAGTTAAAGTAAGTACAATAGTGCGCTTTACATGGCATTTTTGCATATGTGGAGGAAAGAGAGGCAAGGAAAAAGTGGAGAAGTGGGCTCTCATGCAAGAGCCAGCCTCTACTACATGGTGGAGCATTGGGAGAGGCACCTGTATGGAGGTGGTCAGGAATCAGGAGACTCACGCCGGTCGTAGCGCCGCAATTAAAATGATAATGGCAAGTCAAATCACGGGGCCCCACCTGTCCAGCAGTAACTCGCTGTCAAATCACACAACCCTACATCTACAGCAACATACTCCCTCGTCTTCTCGCGTCTCTGTTGAACCGACTAGGCGGAACTTCCCCGCCTACCGCGCAGGAAAAGCCCGTGCAGTATACTCCCTCCGTCTAGGTGACCAAGGTGGAGAGGAAAACGAGAGAACTTAATGTTTAGTATTTGCTAAGGCTGGTTGTAATGGTACTAGCCTTAGCAATTTTGATGAGGTGTCATAGAATTAAATGAAGAAAGAGAGAGAGAGTTGAGTACTATGTGTCATACATGGCAATAAATAAAGTACTACATGATACTAATATATGATACATGGCGCAGGAGTACTAAGTATTATTAATACAGTTTTGCTAGAACTCATCTAGATGAGATATAATTTGGTCTCATTCATCTTTTATAGCCATTGGATGTGATGCTATATAAGATGCTTGTGTGCTGACGTGGGTTGTATTTGTTCTTGTGCAAAGAACTGACCACTGCATGTCATGTTTGATAGTCTCAAGTCATTAAAAGCATACAAGCCCCACATCTCTTCTTGGTTGATTTCTCTATTTATGTCAAAAAATAAGAAACAACATGAGAGTTAATGCACCATGCCTATGTGTTTACTATTTGGTTTTCATAAGATGACTTAATACTCACCTAGACGGAGGGAGTATTTGATTTGACAGCGGGCGGCGCAGTTCCTGATACGGCTTTAATGCAGATGAGGGAGGGAGTAGCGGTTCCCGATATGTTGAACGGCCAATGCATCCTCCATCAATTAATGCATGACGGAAGTAATGGGAGGATGTCCGGGAAAAGAGGTTGCACGATGTGAATGCAACGCAGTTTTCCCTCATTGCCCTCATATAAAGGCGCCCCCATTCCAATGCATCTACCACATCGTACGCACATAAGCATTTGCCTAAGCACCTACACTAAGCGCAAAAGAGCTCACTCCAGACCCATGGCGGCGATGCGCGTGAGCGGCCAGCGGCTGCGCCAGATGGTCCACGACGCCGGCCTGCGGCATGGCGCCGAGGATTGTCTCCAGACGGTGTTGGAGACCGGATGGTGGATGGCCGCCGTCGACGCCAACTACGACTCTCAATTGGACTAGATGATCGTTGCCACCAGCAACAAGTTCACCATCCTCAAGAAGCTCGCGGACGACATCGCCGTACTCCTCCAGCCCGCGCGCCCGGGCTCCTCATTGCCTGCCACCCTAATCGGCCTCCATGGCCGGAACCTCTTTCAAGCACTGGTGGCCCTGCGACTGCCCGCCGACGCCACGAAGAATGTCCACCTGGAGGTCGCGCTCGCCGTGAGGCGCCTCGCCCTGCAAGAATTCGTCGACCTACACATCCACGTGTACGAGCGAATCATGTACATAGGTATCTACAAGGCTAGTGAGGACGCTACGACGTTGGCCTTCCTCAACCGACTGGAAGCCTTTGCTGAGAAGCACCTCGACCTCGCCACAAAAGCCGCCGCTCCTTAGCTGCCGGTCGGTGGCCCGGCTCACTAAGTTGAGGAGGAGGAGGTCGTACGTTCGTGGATCCATCTTTATTCTTGCCTTCTGTAACCACCACTGCGATCGCATCATCGTGGCCTTAATTCTTATTGTGCTGTTGCATTCTCGTTCCAGTCAATACCGACATGTGCGATCCCTTTGCTTAATTATATGCATCACTGTAACTAGTACTCCATCCGTCAATTTATAAGTTGTGCTTACCTTTTCCATCAACTTCATGCAATGCGCGGGCATCTTGCTAGAAACACTAGAATATGTCTATATAATCCGTATGTGACAGTCCATTTGAAATCTCAAAAAAGACAAATATTTAGGTACGGAGGGAGTAATATATTAGGAGTATATCAAAACAATAGTGATTTCTTTCAAGTTTGTGAACAAATACTACTATTCTATTACTTTGGATCCGTCGCAATGCACAGGCACATTGCTGGTAAAAGGAAAAGGCCTGCCGCGTTAGCGTCGCACCCCCACACGCCCGGGAATCGGGAGTACAACACGGCCCGTCCTGCACGACACATAGCTTAGGGAAGGTGTGTTGCCTAGCATTTTCACTTTCATGTGGGACCGTCGTTGAGCAAACTGAAACCCCGCCCGCCGCCGGGTTGGAAAACAGAAACGAGGGGAAGATCTAGCTGTAGCACGGAAGCCAAGAAATTTGCTGTCAGACGGGGCTCGTTTATAGAGTAGGAGCATTCCGTACTAGTACTACTCCTACTAGTACCAAGTTTGTACTCCTAATACTATATTAATAGTACTACCACTATACAACTAGTAGGTACGTGCAAGGCACAACATCGTAGGAACAAAAAAGGGAAGATCTTGTTTTGGGTGATTTATCTTTTTTTCAATCAACGTAGTATGAATAATATGATGTGGGGGGCACCCATGAAGCTTATATGGCTTGGTTGCATGGCTACGGAAGGTTAGAGAAAAATAAATAGATAATGTGTTTAGAGTGCACTCCACTAAATATATATACTTTGGATCCATTGCAACGGACCGACACATCTATATATATACCCCCTATATAGTGTGTGAAAAACTTTGAAAGTTGGTCGTTGGATGAAGCCAATCCGACGGTACAAAGATGGCAAATCCGAGCACTACTGGCCGTTGGATATCATCCACCAGATTCTGCCACATGTATAATCTAGAAGACTCCATGGTTGAACTTAATTCATGACTAACTTTGCCACAACTAAGCTTAGGCAAAGTTATTAGTTCTTCAAAATGAGAGCCACAAGTTGGCAAGCCTAAGGGAATCTTGCCACATTTTTTGTGTGTATGTCATGTGGGGCCTTAGTGTGGTTTGCCTAAGGTGTGGCTTGAACCAAACACTCACCTAAGTTAATCAAACTTGCCTAACCTTACATTCCACCAGATTTTGCCACATGTTAGAATCCAGAAAGCTCCACATGTAGAAGCATAATGCACAAACCACCAGAATCTCATGCGTGCAATGCACGTGTACCTTACTAGTACTAGTTGGTAGTAGTAAGAAACAAATTCCAGTTTTGGCACGAGCTCGTACTGCGGGAGCACCACAAGGCCTGCCGCAGGAGTCACATTTCCCTCTCGGGGCCCACGGGATCGAACTTCAGTGGCTTAGTGCCCGGCCTATGAGTCAATGACATGTGGACCTTAAATGCGGCTGGCCCACATGTCATTCTCATGGTGGTGGCGTGGTTCGCGACTCACTCGTCCGAGATGAACCGGCTGGTGGTGGCGTGGCCATGGCGAGGGTGCCACAGCTGGGCGTCGGGGCGTTACGAGGCGTAGATGGCCACACCAGTGGGTACTACCTGTAGTACATAAGTACTCCAGCTGAGTATTGATGCCCGGGACGAAATGTGTCACAGCCGCTGGATGACAATTCGATGGTGCGGGAGTACAGGTCGGAGCACAGCAGCGGAGCAGGCAAACCACGTCCAATCTGGTGTTTCTGTGGTAGAAAGTTGATGGTCGCCGCAGTTCAGCTGGCCCGCATGTCATGCACACAAAGACAGAGGAGCGGTGGGGCCGAGAGGGATGAGGGGCACGTCGGGGGGATGAGGATCCCTTGACGCGAACAATCCTACCATTCTGTCACTGACATGTGGGACCCATAAGCGTGGGTCCCACCTGTCAGCGAAGGAAAGGCAAGGCAAGGCAGTGATAGCCACGTCAGAGGATCCATGTCCACGTCGGGGGACGTCGTGCCGTGGGTTGGAGCGGCGTCGTGGGAATCGCATGTGGGTGTGGCAGTGGTAGAAACAAGAAACGTGATGGTCGTCGTGGTTCAACTTCCATGGACAAGCTATCATGTCTGCTGACACATGTATATCAAAACTAGAGTGTTTATATTTCAAGCACGTGAACAAGTATTATTCTACTACTTTGGATCCATTGCAACGCACGGGCCAGCACATTGGTAGTAGTAGTGTCCATCTCTATCTCTAGAGGCCTTCCCTCGTTCATCCTTTTCTCTCACAAGATAAACTACTCATACAAATGCATCTTGATGTTCCATGGAACGCACGAGGATGTTTCCTTGGGGGTCTCTCCAGCGCGGTGTGGCCGTAGTTGCAAGTTGACGCCCCTTGAGATGCCGACATTGAGGGGCACTCGGATTTCCTCCGATGAGCAGGTAAGATGAGTTTGATCACGTAGTAAATGCATTCTAAATACTACTTCTGTGTCCATTTCCTAATTATCCCCCTGCCCACTATTTCACAGGTTAGGCTCGGTGCGAGTGGAGATTGTCTTGCATATGTACGGGAGGGTACCAACATCAATTTGCACAACATTTACAATGGTGACACCGTTCCCGTAGAACCTTTGTCCAACATTGGGATCAGCCATGCAACGGGCCACCGCATGAATTGGTACGATGGAACCACAGTGAGATTGAATAAGATAGCACGAACCTTGCACATGGCGGTCAAAGGCGGACCATGCTGTCTGCGGCCGATTTGTTGTCGTACGAGTAGGAAGACGTTGTGCTCCTTTCTAACCGCATCTTCGCGGTGACAAACCAAGGGACTTATTTTGTATGGGACACATCCTACGATATACTCCCTCTCTCCCATTTTATTTGTTTTGAATCTTTTCGTTTTATAAGTTTCAAATTCAAATTTAGAGCTCCCCATCACATGTTGAGATTACAATGTCCATTAAATCGTTGCGTGCATGTATAGTAAAGAAACAAATCTCGAGTTTGGCACGAGTTCGTGCTGCAGGAGCACCACAATCCCTGGCGCAGGAGTTACATTTCCCTCTCAAGGCCGTTGGGACTGAGCTTCAGCGCCTTACTACACCTACCTTTGAGTCAGTAACATGTGGACCCAATAGGTGACTGGTCCACATGTAATGCTCCCGTAGGCAGAGGGGCAGTGGGGCCAAGAGGGGTGAGCCGCAGGTCGGGGGACATGTGGTTTCATGGGTTTGAGCGGCGTCGTGGGAATCACGGGTGGCTGTGGTAGAAACTTGATGCTCGTCGCATTTTAGGTGGCCCACATGTCATGCACACAAAGGCAGAGGGGCGGTGCGGCCGAGAAGGGTGAAGCGCACGTCGGGGGAGGGGGGCGTGGTGCCGTGGGTTGGAGAGGCGTCGTGGGAATCGCGAGATGAAACATGATGGTCGTCGTAGTTGAACTTCCATGGACAAGTTGTCATGTCTACGGACACATGCACTGCATACCGATCATTAGAAGGAGTAGCAGAGAAAGCTATATATGCGGATAAATAGTTTGCAACAAGATTTTTGGACCTTGCAGCTATCTCAAAACTCACACGGGCATCGAGGGCAGCATATTTTATCCGCTCGTACGTCAAGGGATAATTTTCCCATCCAGACGACCTTAATGCCACCGTCTCGTCACCCTTCTGAAGATTTGTACCGAGCACAAAATTTGCTACGTCGAATAGGGATGGTGTCTGTTTATCACAATCTTCTACAGGAATTTTGATTTTGGTTTGTAGGTCAGCGATGCTTTTCAAATCAAGGTTGTACGGCTCCAGCTTCTATTTGTCCCCTTCGATGGCTGCCCCACAAAAGTATACGTCCTCCCGAGACAAGAAATTGTGAAGCTCACCTAGTATGGAGGGCGAGTGTATGATGTGGTACACCAAAACATCATCTTCAAGGCACAACTAAAGGACGGCGGCGCACTGGATCTTCCCAGGGGCACGCTCCGTGTACTCTGCGTCGAGACTGATGACCCTCGTCTCTACCTTTTCGAGGGAGTTGGATACATTGTTGATCCACTACCAAACAACCCTTGGGTGGACGGTGACGGTGGCAACTATGCGCATCGAGCCTTCGACGAGGACATGTTGGACGCTAAAAACCTGCATCTTGATCTCTTTCGCCACTTGGAACCGTTGGAATGGAGGGCTATAGTTTGGAGAATTAGGATTAGATGGGTATTCTAACTGAAGTAGTAGATGATTATTCAAAGAGGTTAAAACAATGTGAATGCAGTGGGGTTTGGATGCAAATGAAGACGAAGGGGAGGTGAAGAAGCCGAGGAGAATCGGTTCCCGATGGAGAAGTAAATGGGAGAAGTGGCGTGCAGGTAGTTGATTAGACGGCTAGCTAGACTAAACGAAAAGGCTATGTGGGTAGACTAATGAGTCGTACCTGTTCATGTACGTGCCCATCCTTCCTGATAGGTGGGACCTATGCAAACAGATAAAAAATGTGTCGTAGTTTTTTTTAGCGCGTGAGTGGGAGACACAACATTCTCTGGTTAAGGAATACTCCCTCCGTTTAGGTGAGTATACGTCACCTTATGAAAACCAGTTTTTCCCAAAACCTTTAGGCGTGGAGCATTAACTTCCTGCTCGATCCCCTCCCAGCCTCGTTAGCCAGCGTTCTCTTCCTCTGCTATCGCGTTCTACCTTTCCATTTTTCCTCTTCTCAAGTGTGGAACGATCTGCATGCCGTCCTTGATGCACCAGAACGACCACTGCATGCATCGCGACAGGGCGTTGATTGGGCATGCACGAGAATTTGGTTCTGCTCGCAATATGGATGATACCTGAACGATGAAGTGAACAGGCATGCTAGCACGGGAGACCTATTTCCGCTATACAATACTGGAGTACTCATGTTCCTACTACTACTAGTAGTAGTACAACTGTGGTACACTTGATGGTCAAAATACTATTCATCCGGTCCTCACAGTGAAGTGACAACACCCTGCGCCTGACACTAGTCCAGGTGGCGTGTTCGGGTTACCAAAGTCAGCCTCACCCTATGCACTGTGCAGTCTTTCACCACCGCTGTACAGCACATTGGCGCCTCGCCTTGTCTCCCTCTCCGCTCCCATAGCACCACTCCATCTCCATCTCCTTCTCCGTCTCCATCTCACTGTGCCCTCGTGTACCGTCGCCTCACTCGCCTCCCCTAGTACCACTATTCCCTCGCTAGCCGCTCCAGCACCGACATCCTTCTCCCTTGTAAATCAAGCCCCCTTCCAAACTCCACCATCGCCGAACGTGAACCGCGCAACATCCATATGAGCCGCGATTGGAGCAATCTCCCCAGCGACATCCTCGGCCTCTGTTGTTCGTGTATGGATATGTTGAGCGCCCTGCGGCTGGCTGCATGCTCGAGGGACATGCACACGGCCATCGTCGAAGCGAGGCCTAAGCTTTTCAAGACACCCTGCTTGCTGCTATCTGGTCTTGCGAGATTGGCTCACCATGATACGGAGGCGTGCATGATGCCCCTCGACTTCAATCCGATCTCCATTAGCCGAAACTTCTTTGCAGGTATGTAGTGGGTCGTCGTACATCATTTCCCTCGACATCGATCCGATCACCACCGCCCGAAACTTGTTGGTAGGTATGTACTGGGTCGGCATGAACTCCCACTGGATGGCTGCCTTTAGAGAAGATGGTAAAAAGTTGGTGCTCGTGAACTTCCAGACCTCCCATGAGATTATCCTTCCTCCGTTGGATTATATAGAGTATTACCATAGCGGTCCAAGTCCTCTAGATTACTACGTCAGTTGGACGGACTTTGTTTTGCAGAAGATTGTAATCTGCCAAGTGCCCACATGACATGCGAATTACGCAGACTTCAAGCTAATTGCCTTGCTCGACCGCGGACTCGCCTATCTTTACGCCGGTGCCTTCTTTAGCTGGAGACAACTCAGCTCGCAGTGGATCATCGTCAAAGCTGATACACACTTCTGTGATGCTATTGAACACAATGGCATCATCTACGCGATCGACAAAGCAGATGGCACCACGTATTGCTGGGACAACGAGTGTAAGTTGTTTCCGTCTCATGTTAATGATGACGCCATGACACTGTTTGAACTTTTTGTGATGATTGGCATATCCCCGTTTGAGCAGAATTTGAGTAGAACTATGGCAATGTATTAGAGACGCCGTAAATCAGCTATATTTGGAATGAGTTAATTCATGCAATTGTGACCATATCATTACAGCCAATTTGTACCCTGAATAATGAAATAGTTAGGAATATATGGATATTATCCTTATTTTACAGTAAACTATATACTACTACTAAATATGAGTGTGTTTCAATGGCCATGTTAGTTTCCTCATTTTCATGATGTAGAAACATGCACCACACTGTTAGTTTCATCTAACCACACATTAGGGAAGTAAATGTGCATATGGAGAACTCTATATTTGGAAGTAGTGAAATCCTGCAATGCTTACCATGTGTACATACCTATATTCGCCCTTCAGCAATCAATGGCTAGAATAATACCCTCACAAAATTTTTGCCCACAGAACACAAGTATATAACAATGCATGGTCTGTTAGTTACCTTGAAGAATTTGTTTGTGAGGACAGAACATGATTACATAACATGCATGACATGGTAGTTTCTTGTGAAGAATCGATTGCGAGATAACATGAGTATAACCATGCATGACACTTCTATATTTTCGAACCCAGTATACATTTCCCTGTATTTTCCTCCCAGTTCCAACAGGGACATATCAATGCTGTTTCTTGCATTATCCTACTCATACTCTGAACAATGCTGATCTTACATTAACAATGCCTGTCCTTTTTGATATGATGCAGTGTCCCTACAATTACTGCCCTTTGTAATCACACCACCTTTGCCAAAAATAGGGAAGCACAACTAGTTCCTCGCTCGATCAGATGACGGCAAAAGACTGATGATCATTCGTACACATGAGCCAGAAAAGTTATATTGCAAAAACCCCACTGTATACAAGCACCGTGTAATACGTGAGTATCCGGACATTGGCTGTTATGTCTATGAGCAGGATACAAGCTTGTTGGGGCCTTGAGGATTTTTTAGTTGGAGGCGGGTAAACAGCCTTGGTTCACACTCTCTGTTTCTCGGACTCAATTATCCGATTAACCAGGAGATTACCGTTGGCAAGGACCTTGATGGCAGAGATGCTCTGTTTGCTATGGAAAACTATGTCTACACGGTGAGCCCTAGGAGTTCGGGAGCAAACTCCCCTGATTGTCAACGATACAGCCTGCAGCCAAAAGAAGGTGAGAATGACAAAGGCATCCGGATTAACTTTGATCCTTGGATGTCTCAATTACAACAGGCAGTGATGTGGTTCAAGCCTTCAGGTTGATAGGTAATTGGGCTGTTGCATCGAAAGGGTGGAGTACCGGTGTCTCCGGATCACTGGTCGCTGAAGCGGGCCTGCAAATTATGATGGTGTTGGATCATCTCTTCGAATGACTTTGTTGTCTTTGCTGCTGGTTCTGGATGGGTAGTTCTTTCTTTTGTTATGCATATTCCTTGTCATTTGGTCATCCTCGTCTATGTCACTCTTACTATGTAATAGTTGCTTCTATTTAGAATGTCATTCTCATCTGGATCACGAGAGTCTGAGCGCCGCAGATGGGTGCGTTTTGGTGGTGTAGCAAGACTTCTTATGAACTATGATGTCGTGTTGTTTATGTCAGTAGTAGTCACTAGTCAGTGTTTAAATGTTGTATATATCGTTGTTTCGAACTGTTTATTGTGTCGAACTACTGATGGGCTAAATGAGGGCATCACCATTCTCCAGTGTTCAGAGTATATCTCCTTTTTTCAAGTTATATAATTTGAGCTCAGTGTCTTTTCGATGATGTACACTTGTTTGGGCCAGTGAGGTGTCGTTGAATATGGGCCGAGTAGTAACGCAATGCCAAACAGGTCAATTATGACTCTCAGGCTGGGCTCTCAAAAGATCCTGAAAAAAAGGCCGGGCTCTCCAAAAAAGAAAGAATAAGGACTCTTAGGCCGACATGTGGGCGCCACCGATGTTTTCGTGCGCTTGCACCGAGAGCATATTGGGGCGTGCTCAAAATTCATGCTACCTTTTCATCCCCAGTCTCCCGCCCCTCCCCCACCTCTGGAATCTCGATTCCTACACCAGTTCCCCCAAATCCCCCTCCTGTACTCCATGTACTCAAGCGCACTATCATGTCGCCGGTCAACGCGGATCTCTAAGCCGGAGATCCTAAGGTACGTCCTGCCTTCGGTCGCTGCATGCTGTCACTCAACTGTGGCATGGCGGCGCTTGACGACCAGTTTGCCGGCAAAGTGCTGATGGTAACCATCAACGGCGACCGGCCTCCCGTCTCGCCGGACGACCTTGTCAAAGCTCTTAACATTGTGCATGGCATCCAAATAAGTGACTTGCTCGTCGAAGTCTGTCCGCCACCGGCTGATTTCTTCGTCAGGTTCCGTACAACTTTCGACTGCAGTCGTTTGTTCGAATCTTCCCGGCGTTTGTTCTGTGATGTCACTGAGGGAGTCCTGGATTAGGGGGTATCCGGATAGCCGGACTATATCCTTTGGTCGGACTGTTAGACTATGAAGATACAAGATTGAAGACTTCATCTCGTGTTCGGATGGGACTCTATTGGCATGTAAGGCAAGCTTGGCGATACGGATATGCAGATCTCCTCCCATTGTAACCGACTCTGTGGAACCCTAGCCCCCTCCGGTGTCTATATAAACCGGAGGGTTTAGTCCATAGGACAACAACAATCATACCATAGGCTAGCTTATAGGGTTTAGCCTCTACGATCTCGTGGTAGATCAACTCTTGTACTACTCATATCATCAAGATCAATCAAGCAGGAAGTAGGGTTTTACCTCCATCGTGAGGGCTCGAACCTGGGTAAACATTGTGTGCCTTGCCTCCTGTTACCATCCACCTTAGACGCACAGTTCGGGACCCCCTACCCGAGATCCGCCGGTTTTGACACCGACATTGGTGCTTTCATTGAGAGTTCCACTGTGGCATCGCTGCAAGGTTCGATGGCCCGTTCAATCATCGACAATGATGCGGTCCAGGGTGAGGTTTTCCTCCCCGGACAGATCTTCATATTCGGCGGCTTCGCACTGTGCGCCAACTCGTTTGGCCATCTGGAGCAGATCGAGAGCTACGCCCCTGACCATCAGGTCAGGTTTGGAAACTTGAATTACATTGCCGATATCTGCGGAGACTTGATCTTCGACGGATTCGGGCCCATACCTGGTGTGCCGCATGATCACGACGAGCACGATACAGCTCTGCCGTCGGACAGTGTTCGGGAGATCACGCCAGCAACTACTCCAACCCTCAGTCTGGAGCAGATCGCGCCATCCGAGGATGGGAGGATAGACTCCTCCACGGAGGCCGCACCCTTAGTGGCGATCGAGCCGAATACTGACCTCACCCTTTACGAGAGCCGTGTCGCCGAACTGCTGGACTCGTCCTCGGCCACGGACTCCGTACCACCCGCGCCCATACCTATCGAATTCGATTGGGCACCGATCATGGAGTTCACCTCCGCAGATATGTTTCAGCACTCGCCCTTCGGCAACATACTGAACTCATTAAAATCTCTCTCCCTGTCTGGAGAACCTTGGCCGAACTATGTCCGGCTAGAGTGGGATGCGGACGATGAAGAAATTCAATCCCCACCCACCACCCACTTAGTACCCACTGTCGACAATTTAACCGACATGCTCGACTTCGACTCCGAAGACATCGATGGCATGGGCAACGATGAAGGAGACGAACAAGAACCACTGCCCACGGGGCATTGGACTGCCACCTCATCTTATGATATATATATATATATATATGGTCGACACACCCAAAGAAGGCAATGGTGACAAGACAACGGCGGATGACCCCTCCAAGAAGCAACCCCAGCGCCGACGTCAGCGGCGCCGCTCTAAGTCTCGCCACAGCAAAAGCGGTGATACCGGCATAGGAGATAAAAGTACTCCGGACAGTGCCGAAGATGATGACAATCGCCTCCAGCATGATCAAGAGCCGGAGGATGAACAAGCCAGCCCTCCTAAGAGAGCGTCAGAAGGAGAAATGGAGGACGACAACTATATGCCTCTCCCCAAAGACGAAGCGAGCCTCAACAACGAAGAATTTGTCGTGCCTGAGGATCCTGTCGAGCAGGAGCGCTTTAAGCGCCGGCTTATTGCCATAGCAAATAGCGTGAAGAAAAAGCAGCAACAGCTTCGAGCTGATCGGGATCTGCTAGCAGATAGATGGATTGAAGTCCTTGCGGCCGAGGAGTATGAACTCGAACGCCCTTCCAAGGGTCACCCAAAGCGCAGGCTGCTACCCTGACTTTAAGAGGAAGCATGGAAACCTACATCACCAGCGTACGATGCGGCTGATCGGCCACCCCGTGGCCGAGATAGAGAGGCAGTACAGCCTGAAAATCAGCCTGCACCCCGCCGCCATTCAAACAAACATACCAAGGCAACAGGAAACACGCGAGACATGCGAGAGATATTGGAAGACAGGGCAAAACGCGCAAGATCGATCTACAGATCACGGGACCGTGACGATGACCGCCTCGTCGGATACAGTAAAAGCAAGTCCGGACGGGCCGAATACAGCAGGCAGGACTCATACGAGCTGCGTCGCGACATAACCCAGCACAGAGGTGCGGCACACCCCCTATGCTTCACCGACGAAGTAATGGAGCATGAATTCCCAGAAGGTTTTAAACCTGTAAATATCGAATCATATGATGGTACAACAGATCCCGCGGTATGGATCAAGGACTTCCTCCTCCACATCCACATGGCCCGCGGTGATGATCTACATGCCATCAAGTACCTCCCGTTAAAACTCAAAGGACCAGCTCAACATTGGCTGAATAGCTTGTCAGCAGACTCCGTTGGCTGTTGGGAGGATCCGGAAAACGCATTCCTCGACAATTTCCAGGGCACTTATGTGCGACCACCAGATGTCGATGACTTGAGCCACATAATTCAGCAGCCAGGGGAAACGGGCAGGCAATTCTGGACACGGTTCCTAACAAAGAAAAATCAAATTATCGACTGTCCGGATGTAGAAGCCTTAGCGGCATTCAAGCACAACATCCGTGACGAGTGGCTCGCCCGGCATCTCGGCCAGGAAAAGCCGAAATCAATGGCAGCCCTCACGACACTCATGACCCGCTTCTGCACAGGAGAGGATAGCTGGCTGGCTCGTAGCAATAACACATCAAGGAACCTTGGCGCTTCGGATACCAAGGACAGCAACGACAGGTCACGTCGCAGCAAACACAAGCGCCGCAGCAACGACGATAACGCCGAGGACACGGTAGTCAATGCCGGATTCAGAGGCTTTAAATCCGGTCAGCGGAAAAAGCCATTCAAAAGAAGCACTCCAGGCCCATCTAGTTTGGACCGCATACTCGATCGCTCGTGTCAAATACACGGCACCCCCGATAAGCCAGCCAATCACACCAACAGAGAATGCTGGTTGTTCAAGCAGGCCGGCAAGTTAAATGCCGAAAACAAGGACAAGGGGCTGCACAGCGATGACGAGGAGGAGCCACGGCCACCGAACACGGGAGGACAGAAGAGGTTCCCCCCACAAGTGAGGACAGTGAACATGATATACGCAACCCACATCCCCAAAAGGGAACGGAAGCGTGCACTAAGGGACATATACGCGATGGAGCCCGTCGCCCCAAAGTTCAACCTTTGATCGCAGGGACCACCCCACGAGTACCCGTCAAGGCGGATCTGCCGCATTGGTCTTAGACCCAATCATCGACGGATTTCACCTCACTCGAGTCCTTATGGACGGCGGCAGCAGCCTGAACTTGCTTTACCAGGATATAGTGCGCAAAATGGGTATAGACCCCTCGAGGATCAAACCCACCAAAACGACCTTTAAAGGCGTCATCCCAGGTGTAGAGGCCCATTGTACGGGCTCAATCACACTGGAAGTGGTCTTAGGATCTCCGGACAACTTCCGAAGCGAGGAGCTAATCTTCGATATCGTTCCGTTCCGCAGCGGCTATCACGCACTGCTTGGGCGCACCGCATTTGGAAGATTCAATGCGGTACCGCATTACGCATACCTCAAGATCAAGATGCCAGGACCTAGGGGGTCATCACAGTCAATGGAAACACAGAATGCTCGCTCCATACGGAGGAGCACACTGCGGCCCTCGCAGTAGAAGAACAAAGCAGCCTTTTGAGGCAATCCACCAGTTCGGCGATCAAGCCCCCGGACACCGTCAAGCGCGTCCGGAGAAACCTGCAACAGGATCGTCTGGCACACTCAGAGCTCGCCTAGCAATTCGGCCCCCGCCCTAGTCTAAGTACAACGGCAAAGTCCGTCCCGCACGTGCATAATTACGCATCGAAAATACCATGGGTATAGGCGGGGGCACGATCACGGCGCGTCCCACAATGTGGATCAACCGCACTAGGGGTTTACTACCTTTATCACTCTCTCTCTTTTAGGACTCTACTCTCTGGAAGCCCTATCCGGCAGTACGGTAGCCGGACACAAGATACAACACCCAAGGGGGCAGGAAGCTACGTCGTACAACGGAATCCCTAGGTGGTCTCTGATAACGAGTTAAATACCTGTTTTAAGATACCAGTCCGCAGCTTGCCCTTGGAGGGGACATGTCAAATAGTCCTATTTTTGCTTACCGCACTACTTGTATCAGTATGCTTTAACGCATTTCCTAAATATACAATGCATAGTACTAGTATGTTATTGCATCCTATATTCTTTTATATATATGTTCATCTATGACAATCAGCACCCGTACAGTTTGGTACGGCTAATACGCCAGGGGCTTCCGTAGACCCGATAATTTGGCGTGAGAAGTCCGAACACTTTCGATAGTGTGGCACCCCGAACTTATAGCACTATATGCATCAGCTCCGAATCATGTCTTGGGTCAATTGTTGGGTTTGCTCGGCTCCCATGTTTTGGTACCTTACGTTCCGCTATATTGGCTAAGGTAGCACTCGAAGAACTACTGCGATTGTGCCCCGGTTCTTCCGGCCGAGCACCTCAGTAGAGAAAGTTAAAACTGACTATCATGATGAGGCGAGAGTTGGTTGCTGTTCGAGAGGTCTCAAGTCCCTAAAGACTTTTTCCGCTTCGGGCGAGGAGCCGGCCTTGTCCGGCTTAGGCATGTATAGCGCCCCAAATTCGGCCTTCCGAAGACTAGGGGCTTCGCCAAAATTTTAAATGGTAGACTTCTACGGCTAAGTGAGAGCAATAAAGCATTATAGTCCGATTGCCTAGTTCGTTGCGCTGAACACCTCCCTCGAAGGACCCAAGAATGGGAAAAAGAGTGCTTAGATTTATCGCGAACACCCCAACACTAGTTGCATGGGGGCATAAGCCGACGACTAGCAACTCTCAGAATTTATAAATGGCCACACAGAAGGTAATATTTCAAATATAAATGCCTTGCATAACGAACATGAACTAGTTTTCATAAATACAAGGATCACATGAGCAAGTTCATTCAAAGATTACATCTTTGGTACACTCGTCCACCACGAGACGGGCACCCTTCAGGACACCTTCATAATACATTTCGGGGTGGCGATGCTCCTTTCCCTGCGGCGGCCCCTCCTTCACCAGCTTCTCGTCATCCATCTTCGCCCAGTGCACCTTCGCACGGGCAAAAGCCCTGCGTGCACCTTCGATGCAGACGAACCGCCTGATGACTTCCAGCCGTGGGTGGGCATCCACAAGCCGCCTCACTAGGCCGAAGTAGCTGTTGGGAAGGGAATCGCCAGGCCACATCCGAACTATAAGGCCCCTCATGGCCTGTTCGGCCGCCTTGTGGAGCTCGACCAGTTGCTTCAGCTGGTCGCTCACGGGCATCGGGTGTTCGGTCCCAGTATACTGAGACCAGAACAACTTCTCCGTCGAGCTTCCCTCCTCGGCCCGGTAGAACTCCGCGGCGTCAGACACACTACAGGGCAGATCTGCGAACGCTCCTGGAGAGCTCCGAACTCGGAGCCAGACACTATTCTTGTGTTCAAGATCTTCTATGGAGTATTCGGAGGAGGAACCCGCCTTACAATGCCGAAGACAATCTGCGCGCCGAACTCGTCATCATTGAAGCCTGGTTCAGGGGCTACTGAGGGAGTCCTGGATTAGGGGGTGTCGGTGTCAAAACCGGCGGATCTCGAGTAGGGGGTCCCGAACTGTGCGTCTAGGCGGATGGTAAACGGAGACAAGGGACACAATGTTTTTACCCAGGTTCGGGCCCTCTCGATGGAGGTAAAACCCTACTCCTGCTTGATTAATATTGATGATATGGGTAGTACAAGAGTAGATCTACCACGAGATCAGAGAGGCTAAACCCTAGAAGCTAGCCTATGGTATGATTGTTGTTTTTGTCCTACGGACTAAACCCTCCGGTTTATATAGACACCGGAGGGGGCTAGGGTTACACAGAGTCGGTTACAAGGAAGGAGATCTATATATCCGTACTGCCAAGCTTGCCTT
Source organism: Aegilops umbellulata (assembly GCA_032464435.1). Taxonomy (NCBI): domain Eukaryota; kingdom Viridiplantae; phylum Streptophyta; class Magnoliopsida; order Poales; family Poaceae; genus Aegilops; species Aegilops umbellulata. Next base: position 128,640,154 of record CP136054.1, read on the forward strand.
CCATGCCAAGGAAAGTCCCATCCGGACACGGGACGAAGTCTTCAATCTTGTATCTTCATAGTCCAACAGTCCGGCCAAAGGTTATAGTCCGGCTGTCCGGATACCCCATAATCTAGGACTCCCTCAGTAGCCCCTGAACCAGGCTTCAATGACGATGAGTCCGGCGCGCAGATTGTCTTCGACATTTTGCAAGGCGGGTTCCTCCTCCGAATATTTCATAGAAGATTTTGAACACGAGGATCGTGTCCGGCTCTGGAAAACAAGTTCCACGTACCACCATGGAGAGAATTATATTTCCACAAATCTATCCCGCTGACGTATTCCGTAGCATGACATCACACCACAGCCAAGCCTTTATTCATTTTTACCCCCACCTCAACGCGTTTCACGAGGCGGTTTCCTTGGCACGTATTGTCGAAGCAGAGATCGTGTCCCCCTTATTTACGGGATTCTCATCAACACGGACGTGGGTAACCCAATCGTGCCTGTTGGCATGTCCCCTCGATCAAAGGTAAGTCCCAAACGGTCACGAGGAAGGCTCTTGGTATTCGACCTTTTCATAAAGAGACCAAGACCTCACTCTTTTCTTTCGATCTCAATTGAATCTGCCTCCCGCCTCGAGTTCCAGCACCCGAAGCTTCAGACTTAGGCGCTTCGGACCTTCAATGATGTCCGGATCCAACCTTCAAGGCCGATGGATGCTTTACTCCGTCACGGAGGAAGACGTACTAAAGCTAAGGAAGGCCAGGTACTTGACCGGCGAAATCCCGCATAGGCTGCCTGCTCAAGGGCAGGTTATTCCCACTCCTAAGCCTGGTGAGAGCGTCCTGTTCGTATCTCACTTCCTCCGAGGGCTAAGCTTCGCGTCGGATCCTTTCGTGAGGGGGCTCTTATTCTATTACGGAATGGACTTCCATGACTTAGCTCCGGAGTCTATCCTCCACATCTCATCATTCATCGTCGTGTGTGAAGCCTTCCTCCGTATCACCCCTCACTTCGGACTGTGGCTCAAGACCTTCAAAGTGGAGCCAAAGATGGTCGAGGGACGGCACGCGGAGTACGGAGGCGCTGTAATAAGCAAAAATGCTAACGCCCTATAGCCCGAGGGCTCTTTCCAAGAGGAGTCCGGCTTATGGGAACAAGAGTGGTTTTATATCATAGCTCCCAGGGGTACCAAGTGGGTGGCTCCGCCTGCTTTTTGCTCGGGTCCCCCGCCATGACTAATGTCATGGGTCAACAAGGGGCTAGACTGGGGGCCAGTAAAGGATGTGCCCCTATTGCAGAGCCGCATCCGAGATCTCCTAGAGAGAGATGTCAGTCTGGTCATGGTGGTGCAGGTCATGTTAATTCGTCGAGTTCTGCCCTGCAAACGTCGCCCGCTCCGCCTGTGGAAGTTCAATCCGAAGGGACCGCGAGTTGTTCAACATTTCCTTGGCATGACACCCGCGGAGATGTACAAATTGTTCTGCGGACCACAAATGATGTGTCCGGACCCTACCTAGGACGCAGGCCTGAGCTGCAATCGTCCCGATACCCAAGTAAGTAGCCCTGTGTCCGAGCACGCCATTCGTTTTTTTATCGCAACATCGCCCTTAAAAGAGCTGTTCTTGAACCAGGAGTGGATAGCGAAGGAGAAGTTGATCAGGTGTCCGGCCCCTCTTCCTGAGACCTCGGCAGATCCTGTGTTAACCCGGATGCTGGAGATCGCGCCATCGGAAGGAGATGAAGGGGGGAACAAGGAAGCTACTGCCTCTGTAGAGGAGGTTGTACGGAAGGGAGGAATCGAAAATTCCTTTCCTCAGGGGAAGAAGAGGACCGCCTCTGAAGACCCGTAGACAATGGTCTCAAAGCGGGGGAAGAAATCTTCGCGAGAGGGTCCTGCACCGGGGGATACCCCGGCCGCACTATACCCTCAAGGGGATCAGCCCTCCACCAAGCTGTAAGTAAAAGGGTGTTTGATAATGAGAGAAATCCTTGCTTTACTTCTGAGGAAAGTAACCGAAGCATTTATCTTGCAGTTTGGATCTTAGCCCCTCTCAGCAGAGCTCGTCTTCGGGGGATCTTCTTCCAGAGATGATGGAGAGCGGAATGCCTCCCCCTGCCATACCGCCCCAATAGGCGGGCGACCCTGAGGTGTCGTCGCGGAGGGTTTCTCCTGATCCGGCAAGGCCAGAAGGTAGTCCTATGGCCACCCGAAGCCCTTAGTGTGCGACTTTTGAAAAGAGCCATCGAAGTAGTCCGGCACCGTCTAGTGCGCGGTCGGAGGTACTGAAGGATCTGCTAGGGCGGGCGTCTATCTCACAAGAGCACCGTGCGTTGATGGGTGCGATAATCGAAAGGATTTTGTCTGCGGAAAGTGGGTTGCATGAAGTTTTCAGGAGTTCACTGACAGGTTTTGAGGTACGTGAAATGATGTACCTTTTGACAGTACCGCATACTTTAAGATGCGCCCTGTGTAGATAGTAGCCCCTGAGACTCTGGGTGTTGTCGAAGACGATGACACGCAGAGAATCATAGTCCCAGGTATAATTTTGCCGCCTTCATATGTAGGTGGCGAAGTGTCCGATAGCCAGCCGGACTGATGAATTTGCCGAGCTAAAGCGGCAACTTGACGTGGCAGATGCCGGCATCGTGCTTGTCAACAAGCGGCTTGACGAGGCACAAGGTATGTAATTTCTCTGGAGACACCTGGTAAGAGGAGCATGATGCCAGTATCTTATAACGTGTGTGCTTAATGCAGATGGAGCTGCAGCGATGGAGAAACTTCGGGCAGAGCTTGCCTGAGTCAAAGAACAAGCCGGAAAAAGTGATGCGGCTGCCCCAAAGGCGGTTGAGGAGCTAAAAGCCGAACAGGCTGCTCACTGCCGAAGCAAGGAGGAGATGGCCGAGATGGTTGTGAAGTTGAAGAACGCTACTGACCTTTGCAGGCTTCTTGAAAAGGAAGACCAGGGAAAGCGGACGGACCTGGAGAAGGCCACGACGGCGGCCAAGGATACTCGTTCTGCAATGAGAGCGATGAGGGATTAGCTGCGTCAAGCCAGAGATACCGTGGCTGGGAAGCCCTTTATGCCGCGGATGAAGTTCGGAGATCCTAGATATGCTCCTTTGGACCGGATGTGGAGTTCTGCGGACACATATCTGGATTTAGCGGCAAGTGTTGCTGATGCGGCCGAACACTTCAAAGATCAAAAGGATCGCGAAGTGGAAAAGCTGTTCTGGTCACAATTCAACAATCCAGAGCGTCCGCTTCCATTGACTGATCGGTTGGCCGAATGGGCCGAGCTAAATAGGTTGTCCGGACTTGCCATGAGGTATGTTGTGGATCATCTATGGCCGGAGAGGCCAAAACCGAACATTTATTTTAGTTTGGTTCAGCAGTTCCTTGGTGCGGTGCCACATATCAACGCGATGAAGAGGTCAGCATGCGTGGAGGGTGCGCGGATGGCCCTTGCCTATGTCAAGACATACTGGGCAGAGATGGAGGCCTCCGCCGTTGCAGCCCAAGATTCGGACAAAAGCCGAGTACCTGCCGAGCACTACTTTCAAGAAGTTATGGAGGGCGCTCGTTTGATAGAGATGCAGTGCTCAAAGGATATTATGTTCGAATAACATGTAACAATATTTTGCTGAAATGTAAAAGCTTTTTATACTTGTGCCTACAAGAATTATAATACCTCCTGTGCGGCCGTTAATGTATATATGTATATAACCTGAAAGATGGCAGTCGTCGGCTTCAACCCCCACGCATATAATGCGGGGGTGTTCGCAGAAGACGTATTTTCACACTTGATCCAATGTCTTGGTCCATTAAGGAGGTGATAGCGCAGCGAACTAGGCAATCAAACTATAATGCTTTATCACTTTCACTTGGCCATAGGAGTTTGACAGTGGGGCTACTATATAGCCCCTGGTGGCGCCGCGCTCACCCGAATTCGGGGCGCGTGTGCGCCTGGCCAGGAAACGGCCCTTCGTCAAGGCGGAGGAATCCCGAAGATTCCGCTAGGTCATCGAGTGGTTGACCAGTCTCACGCTATATCATGATAGTCAGTTTTCGGCTTTCTCTACTGAGGTGCTCGCCTGGCTGAACCGGGGCACAATCGTAGTAGTTCTCCTGGTGCCGCCTTAGCCGATAGAGCGGAACGTAAGGCAGCAAAACACAAGAGCCGGGCAAACTCAACATTTGACCAAAGATATGATTCGGAGCTGATGCATATAAGGCCAAACTCGCGACGCCGAACACTCCCTAAGGTATTCGGTCTTTTGTGATTTTAAACGGGCTGAACAATGCCCTTTGGAATATGCCCCTGGTGTCCAGGTATGTGCAATATTCTGACGTGGCCACATGCCAAGACGCCGGCCTCCTTCTCGATTATACTGAGAATCCGGGGGATGTGTATCAACAAGAGACAGTAAAAAGGTTTACGCAGGGTCTTAATCTAAAAAGAATCCTTGGAACGGGTCCCTGCTGCACGTCTGCGCGTGTGTCTCCGTTGTGCCGTATCCTGGACGGGTGTAGCACGATGGTTATCTATGAAAGAGAAGTACTTAGTTCTAAAATAGTCGTGCAAAGTGTGTGTTATATTAAATAAACAAAGTATAATTCAAGATGGGTAAAATTGAGCCTTATTGTCGCATGTTTATATGCGTTGAGCCCCTTGTATAGGGGTATATAGCCATCAAACCTTTATCAATTATATGGTTATGCCGGACTCGTCCAGCCGTGTCCGTGGTCTTAACGACCTGTTAGATGCTCTGGTTGGCGAGGCCGTTTTAGTGTGTGGCCGCCAAGGCAGCCGCACAGTCTTCTGCGCGCCGGGAGCGCTCAATATTTCCCTTTAATGAAATGATGCCTCGTGGACCGGGCATCTTAAGTGTAAGAGATGCATAATGCTTTATTGCGTTAAAGCGAGTGAAAGCTTCGCGTCCCAGTAGTGCTTGATAACCACTTTTAAACGGAGCGATGTGGAAGATTAGCTTTTCGCTACAGAAGTTATCAGGGGAGCCGAACATAACTTCTAGTAGGAGGGAGCCCGTGCAATGGGCCTCTGGGCCTGGCGTTGCTCCTTTAAAGGAAGTATTGCTATGGTCAATTTTTGTTGGGTCCATCTCCATTTTGCGGACTGTGTCCTGATATATCAGGTTTAAACTACTGCCGTCGTCCATCAGGACTCGTGTAAAGTGGTATCCGTCAATTATTGGGTCTAACACCAAGGCAGCTCATCCTGCGTGCCGGATACTTGCGGAGTAATCCCGATGGTCTAAGGTGATCGGTTTGGGCAACCAATGGCGGAACTATGTTGTGATAGGCCGCAGGGCACGTATCTCTGTGGGCGCCACTTCGTTTTTCCCCTTTGTCACGTGTAACACGTTTACTGTTTTGACTTCTTGTGGGAATTTTTTCTGTTCCCCAGCGTTTTGCTTGTGGGGTTCGTCATCATCTTCACTTGGTGTATCCAGCCCCTTGTGTTCGGTGTTGAGTTTGCCGGACTGCTTGAAGACCCAACATTCTCTATGAGTAGGATTTGCGGGCTTACCAGGGGTGCTGTGGATTTGACATATCTTGTCCAGAATTTTGTTTAGGTTGGACAGTTTGTCCCTTTTATCTTTGAGAGGCAGCTTTTGCTGACCTTGCCGAGAGCTTTTGAATCCGGCGTTTACTGCCGTGCTCTTCGGGCAGTTTTCTTTATTCCGGCGCTGGTTTTTCTTTCGTCTTGGCTTCCCATTCCCATCCCTGACTTCGGATGTACTTGGGTCGCTGGTGCTGCATCTTGCCAACCAGCTGTCCTCGCCTGCACAAAAGCGGGTCATGAGGCTTGTTAATGCAGCCATTGTTCTTGGCTTTTCTTGGCCGAGGTGTCTGGCGAGCCATTTGTCTCGAACGCTGTGTTTAAAAGCTGCTAAGGCTTCGGTGTCCGGACATTCGACTATTTGATTCTTTTTAGTAAGAAATCTGTTCCAAAGCTTTTGGGCTGACTCTCCGGGCTGTTGAGTTATATGATTTAAATCATCTGCATCCGGAGGTCGGACATAGGTCCCTTGAAAATTTGCCCGGAAAGCGTCCTCGAGCTCTTCCCAACTTCCAATGGTGTTTTCGGGAAGGCCTTTAAGCCAATGTCGGGCTGGCCCTTTGAGCTTGAGGGGTAGGTACTTTTATGGTGTGGAGGTCGTCTCCTCTGGCCATTTGGATATGGAGGATATAGTCCTCAATCCAGACCCTAGGGTCTGTCGTTCCTTCGTATGCCTCTATGTTTATGGGTTTGAATCCCTCTGGAAATTCATGGTCCAGCACCTCGTCGATGAAACATAGGGGGTGTGCGGCACCCCTGTATTTGGGTGTACCGTGGTGTTCGGATTTTTGTTGTGTTGCATTGCTTGCTAAGCATGCTTTCTTGGCCTGTAGATAGATCTAGTTGGGCCGCCTTTTCGATACGAGTTCTCATGTGGATCGCGTGCTGGCTTGTGTGCGGCGTTGTTTGCCGCTCTGTGTTGGCCATGGGGTCGTCTATCCGACCAGATGGCTGCTTTGTTTTTTGATTGCGGGGGCTCTAAGGCCTCCTCATCAAATTCGGGCAGTAGCTTTCGCTTCGGGTAGCTCTTTGTGTGGCGACTGCCGCCGTATTTGTCTGCGGTGTTGAGTACTTTGCTCCATTTGATTCTAAGTGCATCCTCCGCAGTCTTGAGCTTCCGCTTCTGCTTTTTCAGGCTACGCGCAGTGGCGACGAGCCTTTTGTGGAGGTTCTTCTGCTCCAGTCGCTTGTCAGACATGAGGTCATCCGGACTGTTATCGCCGGAGACAGGTTGTTCGGTTCGATTATCAGTGTTGCCCTGGTCGGACGGTTGTTCAATGCCATCTTCATCATCTGCCGGCTCACCCTGCTCTAGGGCTGGCTCTGTGTGACCGCTGTTTCTGTCGAGGCGGGGTTTGGAGCGGCGCTTATGCCGCCGCTTTGACTGCTTTTCGAGGGAATGATCCTTCGCTGCGTCCTTCCACTCTTCGTCGTTGTTTCCTTTGGGTGTGTCCACCATGTATACATCATGGGATGAGGTGGCTGTCCAGTGCCCTGTGGGCGGTGGTTCCTGTTCGTCTCCTGCATCGTCGTCCATACCGTTGATGTTTTCAGAGTCAAACTCGAGCATGTCGGTCAAATCTTCGACAGTGGCTACGTAGTGGGTGGTGGGTGGGCGTCGAATTCCTTCGTCATCCGCTTCCGAGTCCTGCCGGTTATAATCCGGCCAAGACTCTCCTGACAAGGAGAGGGACTTTAGTGAATTCAGTATGTCGCTGAAGGGCGAGTGCTGAAACATATCCGCGGCGATGAACTCCATGATCGGCGCCCAATCAGATTCGATTGGCAGGGGCGCGGATGGTTCAGAGTCCAGAGGAGAGTCTGGCAAGGTGGAGTCACAGACCTCACGAAGGGTAAGGTTGGCGTTCGGCTCGATCGCCGTTGAGGCTGCTGCTTCCACGGCGGGGTCTAACCACCCGCCCTCGGATGGCGTAGTTGGCTCCGAATTAAAGGTCGGAACGGATGTAGGTGCGGTCTCCAGGACACTATTCGGCGGCAAAGCTAAATCATGCCCATCGTGACAGTGTGACGCAGTTGGCCGGGGCTCGAATCCCTCGAAGGTTAAGTCTCCGTGGATGTCGGCCGTGTAGTTGAAGTTTCCAAACCTGACCTGATGGCCAGGGGCGTAACTTTCAATCTGCTCGAGATGGCCAAGCGAATTTGTAACGCCCCGATGTAACTTGCCATATTTGTAATCCAACTCTTGCCATTTCCGGCTATGTGTTATGATACTCCCTCCGTGGTTGGGTTCTCTCCGTTTTGCATTTTGGTCATGTCATGCATTTCATATCATGTCATCATGTGCATCGCATTTGCATAAGTGTTCGTCTCATAAATCCGAGCATCTTTCCCGTTGTCCGTTTTGCAATCCGGCGCTCCTATGTCTCCCGGCGTCCCCGTTTACATCTCTTCTTGAGCGGGTATTAAACATTCTCGGAATGGACCGAGGCTTGACATGTGGCCTCGGTATAGCACCGGTAGACCGCCTGTCAAGTTTCGGGTCAATCGGAGTTCGTTTGGTACTCCAACGGTTAACCGGGTAACCGTGAAGGCCTCGTTTGGTGCGACCCAACATCCCTCTCTAAGTGGCCCAAAACCCACCTAAGGTTGTCCCATCGTCTCGGTCGTTGGATCGTGAACGTGTGGGCGAAAACCGCACTCCATTTGGAGCTCCCTAGCTCCTTCTAGCTATAAAAACGTCCTCCCCTCTAAATCTGAGAGAGCAACACCCCCCTAACCCTAATTTTTGCCTCGAAATCCGTGCAAACAGCCGGCCGCCGCACTGTTCATCCGCGCCGCCGCCCGCGTACAATCGGGACGTGCCACCTGTCTCGCCGTCCGCCGCCCGCGTCCTCCCTCCTCCGCCCGGGAGCCGTGCGCCGCCGCCGTCCTCTCCGCCCGCGACCCCGCTCCGCCGCCCGCGCGTCGCCGGCGCCACCCCGGCGAGCTCTCCGCCGCCCGCTGCTCCGACGTCCTCGCCGGCGCGCCGCCTCCGCCGCCGCGCCCCGTCATCTCCGGCGCCGGATCCGGAGACCCCCGGCCCGGATCCACCTCGCCGACGTCCTCCCGACCGAGATCCCGGCCATCCTCGATCTCTGTGCCACGAGGTTGACTTTTGTTCCCCCCCTCAAATTACTAAGCCTGGGAATCCTATCATCATCATGCTATTTTAGACATGCGATATCTTTGCATCCAGGGCTCCGTTTCGCGCGTATTATATGTCATTTTGTTCGCCTCGAAGAGTAGATCATTTTGTTCCATTGAATCATTTCCATTTGAAGTCATCTTGATGCCCAAAATGCTGTTAGAAGAGGGCTAGTTGATGTTAGTTGCTGGATCGTATCTGAACATGCACTTTTGTCTTTTTGCCATGATTGATGTGTACCTCCTATGAAGTTGAGTCCTACATGAGTTTTGTAATACACCACGTTACCTATCCAGAGGATTTTGCCATGTATTTTTATGATCTATGTGGGGACTAGCACAATCAAGCAAACTAGGTGTCTTGATGTTGCTGATTTCAGAGACTTAGTGATTTCACTAAGTCCCTGACTGCTGTTATTTTCATGCCATGTATTCTTGTTGTTTATGAGAGATCCATGCATAATTTGAGTATGGTCTGTAAGGGAGTTTTGAACTTGAGTATTTGCTTAATCCATCCATGCCTTTGTTTGCAATTATGGAGTGCCATAGCTTGAGTCAGTCGAGCTCTACTTTTGCTTCAAAATGTTGCTGGCAGATTGTTTACATGTTATTCGATTTTGCCAAGCTTGGTGTAGTTGATCCTTGCATGATATGATGTTATTCTTGCCATGTAGTGTTACTATGCCATGTCTTCTTGAGGGTTGCATGATTAGTTTGTCATGAAAGGCTTTGTAGCGAGTGCATCGAGCTCTCGAACTTGCCTACCCATTATCTGATTTCTGCCATGTCCAGATTTCTGCTAAGTCTGAAATCTGTATCGTAACTTGCTGTTTTGTCTAGCTCGTTATTGTATTTTCTATTCCTTTCTGGCCTAAGATCAGTAAGAGACTTTTATCGAGTGCTCTGAATAGATTCATGCCATGTCATTATATGCTATGTTATGAACCTGTAGCATGTTATTATCTTGCTCTAAACACGCCATCCTGATGTTGTTTTCCTGACTTGTTGTTATTTCACTAAGTCTGTGAATCTGTTATAAGTTGCACTTTTGCCATGCTTGTTTGGACCTGTTATGGTGTGATTTAGCCGTAGCTCAGTGTTCATCTTTTGTCGAGCATCTTGAGTAGATTACTGTCATACGCTTTGTTGCCATGTTTGGGTGCAGTAGCTTAATTATTTGTTGCTTGCTAAGTAGCATCATGCTGTTTATGGCAGATTCGTGTCATTCTTGTTTTGCTTGCCATTTGCAAACCGTGCATCCGATTCCGGTGATCTTTATATCGATTTCAACCGAAATCACCTCATCTATCCAGTGGCATGCTTGGTTTGCCAAGATTATGCCCTGTTCATCCTTGTCCTTCCGGAGCATGCATACGCATTGCATATCACCTCTCGCATATCATGCCATGTTTTGCATCATGTTGCTTGCGCATTGCATCGTGGTTGATATTGGTTCCTTTGCTTGTTATCTTGTCTTGGGTAGAGTCGGGAGACGAGTACGTGAACGAGTATTCCGTTGAGAACGCTTACGAGGACCAAGCTTTCGACAACTCTGAGAACCTTGCAGGCAAGATGACCATATCCTCGAAATCACTTCTATCTTTGCTTGCTAGATTGCCCGCTCTTTTGCTATGCCTATGCTGCGATACCTACCACTTGCTATATCATGCCTCCTATATTGCCTTGTCAGCCCCTAACCATCCTTGTCCTAGCAAACCGTTGTTTGGCTATGTTACTGCTTTGCTCAGCCCCTCTTATAGCGTTGTTAGTTGCAGGTGAAGGTGAAGTTTGTTCCTTGTTGGAACATGGACTTGTTGTTCCTTGTTGGAACATGTTTACTTGTTGGGATATCACAATACCTCTTATTTAATTAAGGCATCTATATACTTGGTAAAGGGTGGAAGGCTCGGCCTTATGCCTGGTGTTTTGTTCCACTCTTGCCACCCTAGTTTCCGCCATACCGGTGTTATGTTCCCGGAGTTTGCGTTCCTTACACGGTTGGGTGATTTATGGGACCCCCTTGACAGTTCGCTTTGAATAAGACTTTTCCAGCAAGGCCCAACATTGGTTTTACCATTTGCCACCTAAGCCTTTTTCCCTTGGGTTCTGCAGACTCAAGGGTCATCTTATTTTAACCCCCCCGGGCCAGTTCTCCTTCGATTGCTGGTCCAAACTAGAGCACCGTGCAGGGCCGTCCCTTGGCAACTTGGGTTATGTTGGCTCCTGTACGCTTAGCTTATCCGGATGTGCCCTGAGACCGAGATATGTGCCGCTCCTATCAGGATTTGTCGGCACAATCGGGCGGCTTTGCTGGACTTGTTTTATTGCTGTTGAAATGTCTTGTAGTCCGGGATTCCGAGATTGATCGGGTCTTCCCGGTAGAAGGAATATCCTTCGTTGACCGTGAGAGCTTATCATGGGCTAAGTTGGGACACCCCTGCAGGGTATTATCTTTCGAAAGCCGTGCCCGCGGTTATGAGGCAGATGGGAATTTGTTGATGTCCGGTTGTAGAAAACCCGAAGTTGACCCTAACTAAAACACATCAACCGCGTGTGTAACCGTGATGGTCTCTTCTCGGCGGGGTCCGGGAAGTGAACACGGTTGTTGGAGTTATGTCTGACGTAGGTTGTTTCAGGATCACTTCTTGATCATTTCTAGCTTCTCGACCGTGCTTTGCCTTCTCTTCTCGCTCTCTTTTGCGCTGTAGCCAACATATGCTAGTCGCTTGCTGCAGCTCCACCTCAATATCCTTTTCCCACCTTTAAGCTTAAATAGTCTTGATCTCGCGGGTGTGAGATTGCTGAGTCCCCGTGACTCACAGATATTATCACCACAGTTGCAGGTACCAACGATGTCAGTGCTGATGACGCCACCGAGCTCACTTGGGAGTTCGACGAGGAACGTGGCCGTTACTATGTTTCTTTTCCAGATGATCAGTAGTGGAGCCCAGTTGGGTGATCCGGGGATCTGTTTAGCATTTGGGGTAGTCTTCTTTCATTTTGGTACCGTAGTCGGACCTTGAGTGTAATCTGTTTGATGGATGTTATTTATGTACTTGTGTGAAGTGGCGATTGTAAGCCAACTATGTATCTGTCCCCTTTATTTTATTACATGGATTGTGTGAAGATTACCTCTCTTGCGACATTGCTTTCAATGCGGTTATGCCTCTAAGTCGTGCCTCGACACGTGGGAGATATAGCCGCATCGAGGGCGTTACAGAATTGGCCCGCAGTGCAAAGCCACCGAATACAAAGATCGGTCCAGGGAGAAAAGTCTCATCCTGGGTTGCATCGCTAACGATGATTGAAGGAGCCATCAAGCCTAATGACGACGACACAGAGGAACTCTCAATGAAAGCACCAATGTCGGTATCAAAACCGGCGGATCTCGGGTAGGGGGTCACGAACTGTGCGTCTAGGCGGATGGTAACAGGAGACAAGGGACACGATGTTTTTACCTAGGTTCGGGCCCTCTCGATGGAGGTAAAACCCTACTCCTGCTTGATTAATATTGATGATATTGGTAGTACAAGAGTAGATCTACCACGAGATCAGAGAGGCTAAACCCTAGAAGCTAGCCTATGGTGTGATTGTTGTTTTTGTCCTACGGACTAAACCCTCCGGTTTATATAGACACTGGAGGGAGCTAGGGTTACACAGAGTCGGTTACAAGGAAGGAGATCTATATATCCGTACTGCCAAGCTTGCCTTCCATGCCAAGGGAAGTCCCATCCGGACACGGGACGAAGTCTTCAATCTTGTATCTTCATAGTCCAACAGTCCGGCCAAAGGTTATAGTCCGGCTGTCCGGATACCCCCTAATCCAAGACTCCCTCAGGGGGTATCCGGACAGCTGGACTATATCCTTTGGCCGGACTGTTGGACTATGAAGATACAAGATTGAAGACTTCGTCTCGTGTCCGGATGGGACTCTCTTGGCGTGGAAGGCAAGCTTGGCGATACGGATATGCAGATCTCCTCCCATTGTAACCGACTCTGTGTAACCCTAGCCCCCTCCGGTGTCTATATAAACTGGAGGGTTTAGTCCATAGGACAACAACAATCATACCATAGGCTAGCTTCTAGGGTTTAGCCTCTACGATCTCGTGGTAGATCAACTCTTGTACTACTCATATCATCAAGATCAATCAAGCAGGAAGTAGGGTTTTACCTCCATCGTGAGGGCCCGAACCTGGGTAAACATTGTGTCCCTTGCCTCTTGTTACCATCCACCTTAGACGCACAGTTCGGGACCCCCTACCCGAGATCCACCGGTTTTGACACCGACAGGCGCACTCGTGAGCTTTGATCGATGGCACCCAGGATGGGGCTCGGTGCCCTCTGAGCTTGAGTTTTTAACAAAGCTTACCTTCCACGGCATGCCTCGACGTGCTTGGAACAGCGAGTCCATGAACGAGCTTATCAACGACCTTGGAGGTGAGCTCGTAAGTATGTTTGTTCCTCCAAACAGCTGGGCTCTGACGGTTATGGCATGGATGAAGAAGCCGTCCACCATACTGAAGGTGATTGGTGTTGAGATACCGGTGCAGGAACCGGGATTGTACTATTCGTCACCACCAAGGCCGCCGCGGACCACCTTAGGGATGTACCTGTATTGAGTGTTTGTGCATGTCGAAGAAGTGGTCAATCCATCAATCGAAGTCCTGCCGCGGCCGCTTGTGCCAGGGTCCGTCGACGACGTCCATTACAGGAGTCAACGTCAGACTTTCCCCGTGTTGCTCGGAACGATGGATGGCACAGGGCCTACTCCATCGCGCGACAGAGGCCACTGCTTCTTTGGGAGAAGAGGCAGGGTTGGCTGCCTGGATGTGCTCTAATTTGAGGTAACAACTGAATCTTGTCAGATACTAGTTAAATCCGAGCTATGGGTGTGAAGCACTGATATGCCAGTACATTTGATTGTGAACTGTTCTAATTTTGTACCTGAACTTTTTTTAGAAAGGGTTGTACGTCAACTTAATTTGCTAGCAGAACTTATTGTGTTGTCTGTTTGTTTTCTTTGCACAACATTCACGATATTTCCCCGTCATTGATAAAGATGATGAACCATTATGTACGACTTTGTTGGTTTCAACATAGCCCTTCCCGCAGCGATCCACTGCTTCCATCCTGATTGTGCCGCCTGCGTGAAATTTTTGTATGCAAGTTCAGTGTGCTATGATGTTCTATATGATTGTGTCAACTATATAAGTTTTTATTGAGCATCAGCAATGCATATGGCTGAAAGATGTATTTACAAGCATCGACCGATGGGTCTCTCTCTATCTCTCTCTCACACACACACATACACACGCACACGCACAAGTGGGACCCGTTGAATTATTTATTTGCTCGTGACAGCTTTTAATTAGGTTCCACTGTAATCTAACTTTTTTCTTAAGTTATTAATTGAGCTCAGTGACTTCAAAAAGTTGTACAGAAGCCTTGTTTGGGCCTTTCCGGCGTCGCTGAATGTGGGCTGAGTAACCATGTTAGGTTGTACTGTACTACACAGGCCTTTTTTTCAACATCGGCAATGCAACTGGGCCGACAGTTGTACACAATATCCGGGTCAACTTGTTATTCTCCGCCCTGCTGGGCTGCAAACTTTCCTAGGAGGTATGCATTAGGCTTAACAAGAAAATGGACCTTAAGAAATAATAAATGGGATGTAATTATAATAACTGGACAGTTACTATGCACCAAACACGTAATTAGTTTGAAAAATATATTATTTTTGGAATTTGAAAATTTTAATTTCATTACTTGTTGGGCGCGCAATATTTCGTTGGATTTTAACGTAATACAACTTTATTTTGAAATTATATTTAACCTGACTAGAAATTTTGGATAAAAATATTTCGGATCCCATAAAAATGTGGGAATTTTTTTGAATTCTGTTTTGAGCGGTTGTTTCAAATTATTAATCGTTGTCCTAGCTAGAAGTTGGGCTGTACTATTAACAAACTGTAAATGGGTTATGGTAAATTCCATTAGAATTAAAAAATGGGCTATACATTCTTACGAATCGCAAATGGGCTATATGTTCTCTGCCAAATCCGAGCTGTGGGCCTTCTATGTTGGCGCGTACCAAGGGCTTTGTCAACTTAGTCAATACAAACGATTCTAGCTGCAGTGATCGTACGATGTCCATCCAATGGCCGTAGTGCTTCTTCAACCTCTGGTCTTCTTGCTCCAGCCGCCCAAAGCAGCGTCGGTCGTGTCGCGTGCTCCTGCCTCCCGTGGCCGGCTGTGATGCCGCGGAGGCCTCACCGCCCCGTACTACTCCCACCGCTGGCCAGGCCATCCCTCTACTCACCCACACCCCCTGTTATTCTACGGCGACGGTAGCCTCACACCGCAGCCGAACCAGTGAACCCTCATACTCCTTTCCGCGTGGGCTTCCACTACTGCATCTTCCCCGGCTCCGCGTCGTCCCCTTCCTAGGCCTCGCCGTCGTCCAGACCACCGCCCTGGTGCTCTCGGCGCGGCGTGGTCAACGACCGACTTCCATCGTAAGAGTACTGTATGTGGAGAGGCTGACAGCTGGGTCCAGGCAGCTGCAAGGAAGTGCCTCCTGATTACGCGTAAAATAATTATTTGAAAGTGCGTTATATCGACTAGAGGGGGGGTGAATAGGCGATTTTTATGAAATTCTTCACTGAGGAATTTGCTCGTGAGGAAATTCCTTAGCGAAGAACTACTAGCAGCGGAATAAGTACTCAGAGGTAAACATAGCAGAATACATGCATGGTCATCATGATGAAATGAAGACAAACTCAGAGTACAGAAAGCGTAAACACAGGATAACACAAGATGAAGACAAACAGACTGAAGAAATTGAACTGAGGAAATTGAGAGAAAGTCTTCAGTCAAAGTCTTCAAACACAAATATGATAAACAAACAGCACACTACTGAGGAAATGAATGAGTTGAGGAAATGGAACCAGTAAGCTTGGTGAAGACAATGATTTGGTAGACCAGTTCCAACTGTTGTCTCAGTTGTACATCTGGTTGGAGCGGCTGAGTATTTAAACTCGAGGACACACAGTCCCGGACACCCAGTCCTGAGCACGCAGCTCCGGACACCAAGTCCTCACCGTATTCTCCTTGAACTAAGGACACACAGTCCTCGTCCAATCACTCATGGTAAGTCTTCAGGTGACTTCCAAACCTTCACAGACTTGGTCACTCGGCGATCCACAATTCCTCTTGGATGCTCTAGACCTTGACGCCTAACCATCTGGAAGAAGCACAGTCTTCAAAGGTAACAAGCGTCGGATCCACGCAGGATCATTCTCTTCAGTGATGCTCAATCACTTTGGGTTTGTAGGTGTTTTGGGTTTGGGGTTTGGATTTTCCTCACTTGATGATTTTCGCTCAAAGTCCTCGGAGGATGGGTTGCTCTCAAATGACAAGTGTCAAGTTCTCGCGGAGTAGCCAACCAGCTAGTGGTTGTAGGGGGCGGCTATTTATAGCCTAGGGAGCAGCCCGACATGATAAGACATAAATGCCCTTCAATGATATGACCGTTAGGTGGACAAGATATTTTTGGACAGCTGGCGTGCAGCACAGCAACGGTCGGAAATTTGAGGTACAGATTCCTCAGGGCTCTCATGTTCCTCACTGTGTAGGTAATTCTCACTGGCGAATTCCTAACTCCTCAGTCAGAGCAAAGTCCTCAGTGACTAGAAGAACTGCGTCTCTGTCACTGAAGAAATTGACTGAACTGTATGAGATTTCCAATGGCTTCACTCGAAGGGATTGGTAGGTGTAGGATTTGAGTTGAGCATCACATGGAAATTTTCTCCTTAGTATTTCCTCGACCCCCTTTAACAGTACGGTGTTTCCTATGACTCAAGAAAGAGAAAATGAAACTATGAAAACAAAAGTCTTCACGCTTCATATTCCTCGAATGAATACCAAGTCTTCAAGGTCACACCAATTTCTTCACTTTCAAAGTCTTCAGAAAGTCTTTAGTATATCAAAGACTTCAGTCGAAGAACTTCATTTTTAGGGGTCGACTTTCTCTGTAAATATCAAACTCCTCATAGACTTATAGATCTGTGTACACTCATAAATGCATTAGATACTTAACCTATAAGTCTTCAGTACACCAAAATCACTAAGGGGCACTAGACGCACTTACAATCTCCCCCTTTTTGGTGATTGATGACAACATAGGTTAAGTTTTCAACGGGGATAAATATATGAAGTGTAAATACTGATATTGAGGAATTTGATTGCAAGATATAGAAGAACTCCCCCTGAAGATGTGCATAGTGAGGAATTTGCTTCTGTAGCAATGCACATTTGAAGAGTTGAATCATGGAGATCTCCCCCTATATCTTGTAATTCATACACGCATTTGATGTATAATATGAAGAATTTGAAATGCATGATGAAATATGGTGCCTGATGTAATTCAGCATGCGTGCAATAATATTAACGAGGAATAAGCATGCAGAATAGCGCATCAAGGTATCAAAGCAAAATGCAACAAAAGTATCAGCGCACCATCGGACTTAAGATTACAACTCGATGCAATAAAAGTTTCGGAAGAACGAGAGTTGTAACTTAAAAAAAATGAATAAACCCTTATTATAGACCCGCTTGAAGACTAACTCAGATTTCTCCCCCTTTGTCATCAAATGACCAAAAGGATCGAAACTGAGGACTAACGCCCCTGAAGATTTTCAAGTTGAAGAAGGTTGAAAAGCATTATGCAAAAACCTCTGAGAACGCATATGACCTCTTCAAATTCCTCACAACTATACTCTGTTCACAGGTACACATGTCCGCTGCTGAATCTTTATGTTCTCATCAACTTAACTCGTTTGCAGCGTTCCTCGAAGAAAAGTTGCATACTTCTTCAGAAAATTCAATTGTTCAAATTCCTCATCTGAAGAAAATGGCTGAAGGTAAAAGGCCACAGAAAGGAGGAAAGAAGCCTGAGGTGATGACAGCTTTTGAAATACCTGAGGATATCTATGATGAGTACTGCACGCCTGATGAAGCTAAGTTTGGCAAAGAAGATAAAAATCAGCGCAAGGTGCGAATCCAGAGGATTGAAAGGAGATGGGCACATGAATGGAGGGAGTACAGATATGTTACTCTAAAATACATGAAGAAATTCGCTGTAAACCCTCCATGCCAAAGACCTCCATTGGCACCTGGCCAAGTGGCTGATCCCACCAGCATCAAGCGTGATGAGGAATTTCCTAAAGAATGGGCCAAGCGCCAAGCTAAACTGGCAAGGCAAGCCAGAGAAGCAGTGAGGAAATTCAATGAAGACTCTGCTGCTGCTACTGCCACTGAGGCCTCGGTCAAGCCGAAGAAAGCAATGCTAAAGAAGCCCGCTCGCAAGCCAAGTGCTTCATCTTCAATGCCCTCATGGCCAAGTTCCTCAGCTGCGCCCTCACAGCCAGAATCTTCAAAATCTTCAAAGCAAATTCCTCATGTTGCTCCTGCTCCACCAAAGTCCTCAGCACCTGTGCATCTGGCCTCATGCCAAAGGACGACTGGCATCTCTATTGCCTCTGGTGTCTCAGCTAGTTCTTCAGCTGCACCAAATTCCTCAGCAAGACCCTCACTTCTGAAGAAAAAGGCTACTGCTGGACGCGTCACTCGCACAAGTCCTAAGAAGAAGCAGGTAGTCTTCACTGTGCCATCTGATGATGATGAAGCTGATGAAGAAGAACTTACTGAAATCATCAGGGACCGACAAGAACGGGCTGCTAAAGCCAAAGGCACACCTGTGCCCCTGCTATTGGATCCAAAGGCGATCGTAGATTATATTGATCTCTGGCATAAGGATCCTCACACACCTATGCCTGATTTCAAGCTGACACCTGGTCAAAGTCACATGCTGACTCACTTCATCCAAGAGGAGAAATGGAAATATGATAAGGCCAGAGAGATCAAGACATCACAGTACCGCAAGGAGAAGCTACTGAAGAAAAATGTTCTCTCAATGAAGCCTGAGGAACTTGTCAAGATGCAGGCTGAGATCAAAGCCCTCAGCGACAAATTTGACTCCTACTATGCTGATTGGAAAGGAGCCAAGGTCAGATTTGTGAGGCTGACTGATACCTTCACCAAGGGTGCAGCCTCAAAGCCACAAATTCCTCAAAGCTGAAGCATCTGTTCAGCAAACTGAAGAACATGCCAGCACCGCTGATGAAGTTCAGGCTGCTGAAGAAAATGCTAGTTCCAAGGCTGATGACTCTGCTCCAGCCGTTGATGAAATTGCCAAGGCATCCACTAGTTGTGCGCCTGAAGAAATTGAAGAAACCAGGGCAACTGCATCAGTTGCGCCTGAAGAAAATCAACCAGATTCCTCAGCTCCACCTGCGCCTACGCCAACTCCAATTCTTCCATCTGCATTAGATGTGAAGAAAACAAAGGCTGCAGAACGAGCTGCTGTGAAGAAAAGGAAGGCATCAAATGCTTCAGAATCTTCATCTCCCAAGAAGATGAAGCCAATGACAAGCTCGTTTGCAAATCCCATTGATGCCGTTCCTATCTCCTCCGTGCCATCAAAGGACCTTGTTCCTTTTGGTGAAGATTATGAGATCCCTAGTGGATCAGATGAAGAAACTCAATCTGCTGCTTTGTCAGAGCAGATTGATGAAGAAATTGAAGCGGATGCAATCCCTTCAACCCCAATGGTCTCGTCACCAATGCCTCAGTTTGATGCTGAAGAGGCTGGTGTTGAAGAAATTGATGAAGATGTGGATATTGGAAGCACCACTCCAGTGATGAATGACGACTTTTGGGAAAGTCAGCATCCCAATTCCCCACTCTTCACTCCCCTGCAGCAAATTCCTCACTCCCCTTCACCAACAGTACAATTGGGCTCTGAAGAAATTCATCCCTCTGCATCTGTGAATGAAGAAATTCCAGCCACTAGCGCTGAAGAAACTACTGCTGATACAGACAAGGTGACTGCACCTGAGGCAAATCCTGAAATTCCTCAGCCTGAAGAACCTGAGATCGTGATTCCTGAGGTAGTGATGCAACTCACTGACACTCCTCTGCCAAGGCCAAAGGATCCGTTCTCACGAAAACAAAAATTCAAGGCTGAAGACTTCTATGGCGAGCACGTGTTCTTCGCTGAATATAATCCATATGACTCTGCTCGCATAAGGAAGAGGCGTTTCTGGACTGCCAGCCAAGCAAATTTCTATTCCTTAGTGCTTTACAACAAAGACAAAGTCTTCGACCATGCTCATATTCCTCACGTGGATATGGAGTCTTTGCCATGCTTCACGCTAGTGCTCAGTGTTCTTCACGACGCTGGGCTGCTCAACTTCTGCACAGATATATGCGACTGGAATGAAGAGCTTATTCTTCAATTCTATGCAACATTGCACATCACCGGCAACTCTGAAGATATCAATTCATGGGTTTTGGACTGGATGACTGACAACACCCACCATAAGGCCCCTGCATCTGAATTGCTTCGGGTCCTTCCTCTTAGTCCACCCACTGAAGGTGCTCGCTGTGTGTACAACGAACCTGAGCTTTCAAATCATTATATGCAAGTGCTGATGAAGCCTTTGAAGCCAGGGCAGGCTCCTAGAACCAATTTCCTCGTCAAGGAATTGTTGTATGTGCCAAGGACTGTCTATCGCATTCTGACGAAGACAATGAGTCCCATCAAAGGCCACGACTCGTCTGATGAAGAAGTTGTTGGCATCATGAAGAATCTGCTTTTCAACATCATCCATGGCGTTCCCGTCAACTTCCATGATTTCTTCATGAGGACTCTGGCCAACATTGCTATGTCACCATTTGAGCTGAAGCCTTATGCACCTTGGATAATGAAATTCATCAGGATAAGGTCTTCACTCAACTACAAAGCTGAAACGCTCAACCACTGCAGCTACTTGCCTCCCATTGAAGTCCTCAAACGGACATTTTCCTCAGCTGAAGAAAAAGGCAAGGCCACTGCTGTGATAGATGAAGGCATTCATCCATTGGATGGCCAATTTCGCAAAGCTGCATCTTACTCCACCAATGATGACTCTGCCACACATGACTCTGCTGCTAACACTGCCAAGCCAAATCCTCAAGCCACAACACCCAGGGTGATGACTGACCGTGAGTTACTCCTCAGTCTTCATCAAAAGGTTGATCACAACCACAAATGGGTCAAGCGTCAGTTTGGTTCAATTCTTCACAACATGACTTCCACACACAATGCAGTGAAGAAAAACCACTACTACCTTCATGAAACCCTCAACCGCACCTGGGCTGTTCTATCTCAAGTGTACAGTGCTGAAGACTTGGAGAAAATGGGTCTCAAAGAAGATTTTGACTGGTTTGCACCTCCTCCGAAGAAATACAAGAAGGTCAAGGTTCCTTCTTTGATGGCCAGTTCATATTCTTCATCGCGTGCGACTGATGAAAATGAAGACTTGGACGACACTGCAGCAGGCCCTACTTCAACGACCGACCCCAACAACGCTGGCGCTCCTTCTTCAACTTGAAAATCTTCAGGGGCGTTAGTCCTCAGTTTCAATCCTTTTGGTCATTTGATGACAAAGGGGGAGAAATCTGAGTTAGTCTTCAAGCGGGTCTATAATAAGGGTTTATTCATTTTTTTTGCATAAAGAACAAGGTTGAGGAATTTGACCAGATTCGTCTTGAGGAATTTCACTAAGCGCTTTATATATTCTTAGGGAAATGAATCAAGAACAGATAGCATGTGAGGTGTTTTGTGTGTGAGGATTTGAAGAATAAAACACCTTTGAAGATTTTGTAGAAAAATTTCGAATCAACGAGGGCAGTAAAATTAGCTTTTAATTACCCTGAACGAAGAACACGACGAACTGGGAGTTGGAACAATGAAGTTCGTCGATGCAGATCTTCCACGCCCTAACTTGGTGGAGGAAGACGTCTACGGCGGTGGCGGAGGTGAAGATTTCCGCGGTCGGCGCGAGTACGACGGCGATGAGGTCGAGGCAGTGAAGCTTTTCCTCACCGGCGACGATGGAGTAGCGACGGCGCTAGGGTTTGGAGAGCTCGAGCGAGGGAGTGAGATCGAGCGGGGTAAAAGAAGTGAGGATGGCGAAGGGGGGTATTTATAGCCGCAGTGAAAAACTATTTGTCCGAAGATTTGGGACGAACGTGCCCCTGGCCGTTCTCCTTCTTGCGACATGTGTCACCCACGTACTGTGTGGTTGAGATCGTGTAAGATCGTGGGTGGATAAAATAATCCATCGTGGGATGCGGAATGGTTTGAGCGGCAAATCCGAAAGTTTGGATAAGATTAGTTTTAGCTTTCCGTTCGCAATTTGTTCAGCTGACAAGTACACAGTGAAGAATTTGAACGAGTTTCAAATAGAACGCACATTAAGAATTTGTGAATAGATTGGATTGAGTGTAGCGTAGAGGGGAAGGGTCCGATCACATTCACTTAGCAGAAAAGTTCCAACTTGAAGAAATAGCTATAAGTGAATGCTGTAGAGGACATAAAACCATATATATATAGCCAATGAAGAAAAACGACGGCACAAGTGAAGACTTTGTAAAGTTTGAAGAATTTAAAAAAATGAACAATTTCAAAAGTTGAGGAAAAACTCAAATTGAAGATTTTCAACTTTTGTGGTGGCGTGACCCACCGTGTAAGAATGATGATTTCAGACACCGCGTACAATTGTCGTAGGGTTCTGAGAATCAAATTCTTCATTAATTTCTTCACACTTAGAGTGTTATTCTTCATTGATTGAAGAAAAACGTTTCTTCATGTGTTGCACATCTAAGTCATCAATTTTGCATAAGTGTTAGGATGAGTGCCTTTTCAAAGTACATTCGAAGATTCTAAGATATTTAGCTCACACCGCAACTTGCAAAATCTCTTCTCATCCAAGGGCTTAGTGAAGATATCGGCTAGCTGTTCTTCAGTCTTCACATGCTCAATAGAAATGTCGCCCTTCAACACATGATCACGAAGAAAATGATGACGAATTTGAATGTGCTTTGTCTTCGAGTGCTGAACTGGGTTGTGAGCAATCTTGATGGCACTCTCATTGTCACAGAGGAGAGGCACATTCTACACGTTGATGCCATAGTCCTTGAGCGTTTGCTTCATCCATAGTAGTTGAGCACAGCAAGAACCAGCAGCAATGTACTCAGCTTCAGCAGTAGACAGTGACAGAGACGCAGTTCTGTTTCTTCGAGGACCAACAGACCAAGGATCGTCCGAGGAAATGACAAGTACCGGAAGTTGACTTGCGATCCACACGGTCACCAGCATAGTCAGAATCTGAATATTCAATGAGATCAAAATCCGAGCCCTTGGGATACCATAATCCTAGTGTTGGTGTGTGAGCTAGATATCAAAGAATATGCTTCACAACCTTATGGTGTGATTCCTTCGGTGCAGCTTGAAATCGTGCACACATGCAAACACTAAGCATTATATCTGGCCTAGATGCACATAAGTACAATAAAGAACCAATCATGGAGCGGTATACCTTATGGTCGAAGTCGGTACCATTTTCATCAGTGCATAGTTGACCATTTGTGGGCATAGGAATTTTGATGCCTTTGCAATCTTGCATGCCGAATTTCTTCACGACATCCTTGAGGTATTTCTCCTGAGATATGAATATGCCATTGCGCTGTTGACGAATTTGAAGACCTAAGAAGAATTTCAACTCTCCCATCATAGACATTTGATATTCTTCTCTCATCATATAGGCAAATTCATCACTATAACGTTGGTCAGTACATCCAAAGATAATATCATCAACATATATTTGGCACACAAACAGTTCACCATCATAAGATTTAGTAAAGAGAGTAGGATCGAGTGAACCGGGTGTGAAGCCTTTCTTCATGAAGAATTTCTTCAGTGTATCATACCACGCCCGTGGGGCCTGCTTGAGGCCATAGAGGGCCTTGTTAAGTCTGAAGACTTTGTCAGGATGCTTTGGATCTTCAAAACCTGGTGGTTGAGGAACATATACTTCTTCCTCAAGCTTACCATTGAGGAATGCACTTTTCACATCCATTTGGTGTAAGATGATATCATGATGGTTAGCATAAGCAAGCAATATGCGAATAGCCTCAAGTCTAGCAATAGGTGCAAAAGTTTCATCGAAATCAATTCCTTCAACCTGTGTGTAGCCTTGAGCTACTAGTCGTGCCTTATTCCTCACCACAACACCATTTTCATCTTGCTTGTTGCGGTAGATTCACTTTGTGCCAATGATGTTATGCTTGCGAGGATCGGGACGATCGACTAGTTCCCATACGTTGTTGAGCTTGAACTGATGTAATTCTTCTTGCATGGCCTGAATCCACTCAGGCTCCAGAAATGCTTCATCTACCTTAGTGGGCTCTGTGATAGAGACAAAAGCAAAGTGCCCACAAAAGTTAGATAGATGTGAAGCTTTTGAGCGTGTGAGAGGACCTGCTGCTCTAATGTCATCGATGATCTTCTCCACTTGCACTTCTTTTGCAACGCGAGGGTGAGCTGGTTGTCGTTGAGGAATTTGATCAACATTTTCTTCACCATCAATTTCCTCAGCATTTTCTTCAGGTGCATCAGCTCGACGTTCTTCACGTTCTGGAATGAATTCTTCAGCAGATTCTTCAGTAGGAATGACATCTTCAGTAACCTTGTGCTTGATTGAATCCTCAGGTGCAGGTTCATCTAACACAGAAGGTAGGTGCTCTCTTTGCGAGCCATTAGTTTCATCGAACCGCACATCTACAGTTTCAACAATCTTGTGAAGAACATTGTTGAAGACTCTGTAGGTGTGCAAGTCCTTTCCGTAACCAAGCATAAAACCTTCATGTGCTTTTGGTGCAAATTTAGAGTTGTGATGAGGATCTCTAATCCAGCATTTAGCACCGAAGACTTTGAAATAACTTACATTAGGTTTCTTGTCAGTGAGGAGTTCATATGCAGTCTTCTTGAAGAATTTGTGAAGGTATACTCTGTTGATGATATGGCATGCAGTATCAATTGCATCAACCCAGAAACGACGAGGGGTTTTGTACTCATCGAGCATAGTGTGAGTCATCTTAGCAAGAGTCCTGTTCTTGCGCTCCACGACGCCATTCTGTTGAGGAGTATAAGGAGCAGATAACTCATGAGTAATACCAAGTTCATCAAGGTAGTCATCGAGACCCGAATTCTTGAACTCAGTGCCGTTGTCACTTCTGATGTGCTTAATCTTCACACCAAAGTTGGTTGAAGCCCTCGAGGAAAATCGTTTGAAGACTTCCTGCACTTCAGTTTTGTAAGAGACAAGGTGTACCCATGTGTAACGAGAGTAATCATCAACATTAACAAAGCCATATTGAGATGCTTCATTCGAAACAGAGGAATAATGGTTAGGACCGAAGAGATCCATGTGAAGCAATTCAAATGGACGAGTAGTGGTCATGATAGTCTTCGCTGGATGCTTTTTGTCATCTTTCCAGCTTCACAGGCACCGCACAAGTGATCCTTGAGGAATTTGACATTCTCAATGCCAATGACATGTTTCTTCTTTGCAAGCGTGTTCAAATTCCTCATGCCTGCATGACCAAGTCGTCGATGCCATAGCCATCCTTCTGAAGCTTTTGCAAGTAGGCACACAGCTGGTTGTGAATCTGCAGAAAAATCAACAATATACAAGTCTCCTCTCCTAAAGCCTTTGAAGACTTTGGAATTGTCAGCTTCCATAATCACAACACAACGATACTTGCCAAAGACAACAACCATATCAAGATCACAAAGCATTGAGACAGGCATAAGATTATATCCTAAGGACTCAACAAGCATGACTTTGTCCATGTGTCGATCCTTTGTGATAGCAACCTTACCAAGACCCAATACCTGACTTTTGCTTTTATCAGCGAAGATGATATGCTTCATGTGTGACGCTGATAAGGGAGCATCCATTAACAGATTCTTGTCACCAGTCATGTGATTTGTACATCCACTATCAAGTACCCATTCAGTGGCTTTTGGTTGATCATCCTGCAGATGAATTAGTGCAACTTACGACCTCATATACTTCAGCAGGGAAGAATATGATATCACAATTCATCAAATCAATTTCATCAAGTAGTAGACAGATAAAACAGAGGGAGGACGTGTGAAATGAAAGTTCATTTCATCATGGTTAGCCTGCGTCCTTTCAGGCACTTTTTGTCAGGTCCCCAGCAAATTCTTCAGACGTTATTTCACGTCTGGAGACCTGACCCTGCAGAAGGGATTAGTTCCTTTTCTTCACCACCCACATCTAAAGGGGTGGCGAAGAGTTCATCACTCTGCGAGCTCCATATGAGAATGGTGGCAAAGCAGCCAAACCATTTCGTTTCACATAAGAGGGGTTAGGGTAAGCATATGCATAAGCAGAGAAATTCTTCGAGGACTTATGAACATAATAATTTGAAGAATAATGCTCATATTCATAGCCCTTGGTTCTTCCCTGCGAAACAGAGTTGTTAGCACGATGATGTTCATATGAGGACTTTGATCCATGTGAGGAATTTGATCCCCTTGAGGAATTTGGTCCGTATGAGGACTTGGATCCATATGAGGAATAATGCTCATATGAAGAATTTGGTCCATATGAAGAATTTGATCTGAGGTTCCTTTTCCTCACAGGTGGTGTCATGAGGACATTCACCTGAAGACTTTCAAGGCGCCTTTTGGGAACCCAGATTTTCTTCATAGGAGAACCGTTCCTGCAGTTAGTGCCAACATATCTAGCAAATACTTCACCATTCTGATTTTTGAACAGTTTATAGTTGGAGTCAAAAGACTCATCAGAAGAATGAGAAGATTCACATGTATAGCCAGATAAATTAGATGGATCAACTGGAGGTCCCTTTGCAGCAACCCATGAGGTTTTGGGGTACTGCTCAGGCTTCCAATATGTACCATCAGCATTGAGTTTCCTCTCAAAGGCAATACCCTCTTTCCTAGGGTTCCTGTTGAGGATCTGCTTTTTAAGCACATCACAAAGAGTCTGATGCCCTTTGAGGCTTTTGTACACGCTTGTTATGTACAATTCCTTCAGTCCTGCATCCTCAGTAATACTAGCAATGTCCTCAGGTGAGGAATTAGTGATAGCAGAGGCAGGTGAAGAATTTGTAACATTTGAAGCATTTGAACATTCAGGTGAGGAATTAGCAGATTCTCGTTCAATGCATTTTAAACATGGAGGAATAAATTCTTCCTGAGCAGCGCTGATTTGTTGAGCAAGTAATGAATCGCGCTCCTTCTGAAGATCTTCATAACTCTCTCTTAGCTTCTCAAGATCTTGCTTCTTTTGAAGATATTCATAAGAAAGCTTCTCATGGTCAGATAAGAGAGTGTTATGCTGATTTTGGAGGTTGTCAAACCTGGTCTGAAGTCTCTGAAGATTTTCAGTTAAGGCCTTAGTGCGATCCAATTCTTCACCCAACATATCATCACTTTTGTCTAGCATGTTTTTAACCTTTTCAATCTTAGCAACTTTAGAGTATCTAGGCTTAAGTTTTTCATCAGATTCGTCATCGCTAGATTCAGAGGAGGCGTATTTGAGTACCTTGGCACCCTTTGCCATGAAGCAATAGGTGGGAGCGTAGTCATCACTGCTTTCATCAGCCTTGTTGGTGAGTTCACTTTCTTCAGTGTTGAAGATGGATTTGCTTACGAATGCAGTAGCGAGGGCTAGGCTTGCCACACAAGACTCAGAATCTTCAGATTGTTCCTCTTCCTCATTTTCTTCAGATTCAGCCTCAGGGTCCATTTCCTTGCCAATGAATGCCCGAGCCTTCTTGGAGCTGCTCTTCTTGTGAGACGAAGACTTTGAGGATTTTGATGATGAAGATTTTGAGGACTTCTTCTTTTTCTTCGCATCATCAGAACTGTAATCCTTGTATTTCTTATTCTTTGATTCCTTTTCCCACTGAGGACAGTCTTGGATGTAATGTCCTGGTTTCTTGCACTTGTGACAAAGCCTCTTCTTATAGTCACTGGATGAGGAATCATTGCTCCTTGAGGGTTTTCCAAAGTGACCACGTCTTGAGAACTTCTGGAATTTCTTCACAAGCAGTGCTAGATCATGACTCAGTTCTTCAGGATCACCAAGGCTGCTACCAGAGTCTTCACCTTCGGACTCAGATACTACCTTGGCCTTCAGTGCACGTGATCTGCTATAGCTTGTACCGTAGAGATCTCTCTTCTCAGCAAGCTGGAACTCATGAGTGTTTAGCCTCTCGAGAATATCAGCGGGGTCAAGTGACTTGTAATCACCACGCTCTTGTATCATCAGTGCCAGAGTGTCAAATGAGGAATCAAGCGATCTCAGCAATTTCTTCACCACCTCATGGTCGGTGATGTCAGTGGCACCAAGTGCTTGAAGCTCATTTGAGATGTTAGTGAGGCAATCGAAGGTTTGCTGCACATTTTCATTGTCGAGTCTTTTGAAGCGATTGAAGAGATTACAAACAACATCAACTCTTGAGTCACGCTGAGTTGAAACTCCTTCATTGACCTTGGATAGCCTATCCCAGATAAGCTTTGCAGTTTCCAAAGCACTCACTCTACCATACTGACCCTTACTCAGATGGCCACATATGATATTCTTCGCTTGGGAGTCGAGTTGCTTGAATCTCTTCACATCGGTAGCGTTCAGTGAGGGAGTGACGAAGGGAACACCATTTTCCACAACGTACTAGAGATCGTTATCAATTGCCTCAAGATGCATTCGCATCTTATTCTTCCAGTAGGGGTAGTCCGTCCCATCGAAGGTAGGACACCCAGCAGAGACCTTGATCATACCTGCAGTCGACATAACTAAAACTCCAGGCGGTTAAACCAAAATCACACAGAACAAGGGAGTACCTTGCTCTGATACCAATTGAAAGTGCGTTATATCGACTAGAGGGGGGGTGAATAGGCGATTTTTATGAAATTCTTCACTGAGGAATTTGCTCGTGAGGAAATTCCTTAGCGAAGAACTACTAGCAGCGGAATAAGTACTCAGAGGTAAACATAGCAGAATACATGCATGGTCATCATGATGAAATAAAGACAAACTCAGAGTACAGAAAGCGTAAACACAGGATAACACAAGATGAAGACAAACAGACTGAAGAAATTGAACTGAGGAAAATTGAGAGAAAGTCTTCAGTCAAAGTCTTCAAACACAGATATGATAAACAAACAACACACTACTGAGGAAATGAATGAGTTGAGGAAATGGAACCAGTAAGCTTGGTGAAGACAATGATTTGGTAGACCAGTTCCAACTGCTGTCTCAGTTGTACTTCTGGTTGGAGCGGCTGAGTATTTAAACTCGAGGACACACAGTCCCGGACACCCAGTCCTGAGCACGCAGCTCCGGACACCAAGTCCTCACCGTATTCTCCTTGAACTAAGGACACACAGTCCTCGTCCAATCACTCGTGGTAAGTCTTCAGGTGACTTCCAAACCTTCACAGACTTGGTCACTCGGCGATCCACAATTCCTCTTGGATGCTCTAGACCTTGACGCCTAACCGTCTGGAAGAAGCACAGTCTTCAAAGGTAACAAGCGTCGGATCCAAGCAGGATCAATCTCTTCAGTGATGCTCAATCACTTTAGGTTTGTAGGTGTTTTGGGTTTGGGGTTTGGATTTTCCTCACTTGATGATTTTCGCTCAAAGTCCTGGAGGATGGGTTGCTCTCAAATGACAAGTGTCAAGTTCTCGCGGAGCAGCCAACCAGCTAGTGGTTGTAGGGGGCGGCTATTTATAGCCTAGGGAGCAGCCCGACATGATAAGACATAAATGCCCTTCAATGATATGACCGTTAGGTGGACAAGATATTTTCGGACAGCTGGCGCGCAGCACAGCAACGGTCGGAAATTTGAGGTACAGATTCCTCAGGGCTCTCATGTTCCTCACTGTGTAGGTAATTCGCACTGGCGAATTCCTAACTCCTCAGTCAGAGCAAAGTCCTTAGTGACCAGAAGAACTGCGTCTCTGTCACTGAAGAAATTGACTGAACTGTATGAGATTTCCAATGGCTTCACTCGAAGGGATTGGTAGGTGTAGGATTTGAGTTGAGCATCACATGGAAATTTTCTCCTTAGTATTTCCTCGACCCCCTTTAACAGTACGGTGTTTCCTATGACTCAAGAAAGAGAAAATGAAACTACGAAAACAAAAGTCTTCACGCTTCATGTTCCTCGAATGAATACCAAGTCTTCAAGGTCACACCAATTTCTTCACTTTCAAAGTCTTCAGAGAGTCTTCAGTATATCAACGACTTCAGTCGAAGAACTTCATTTTTAGGGGTCGACTTTCTCTGTAAATATCAAACTCCTCATAGACTTATAGATCTGTGTACACTCATAAACGCATTAGATACTTAACCTATAAGTCTTCAATACACCAAAATCACTAAGGGGCACTAGATGCACTTACAATATTCCTCCACCTGACAGCAGGGACCCACCGGATGGGCCACCTTATTTCACGAAAAAACATTTCCCCCTGACTGCTGGGACCCACCGGACGGGCCAGTGTATTTCGCGAAAAAACGTTCCCCGCTGTCAGCTCGGACCCACCGGAAGTGCCTCCTTATTACGCAAAAAAAATGAATACCCCCTGCTAGCTGGGACCCACCATGGTGGGAGGCTGACTTGTGGGCCTACTAAGTTGACTAGGACGGGGGCCTTTGTCAACTTTAGTCAATATGAACGATTCTAGCTCCAGTGACCGTACGATGTCCATCTAACGGCCGTAGTGCCTCTTCAACCTCTGGTCTTCTTGCTCCAGCCGCCCAAAGCAGCGCCGGTCGTGCCGCATGCTCCTGCCTCCCGTGGCCGGCTGTGCTGCCGCGGAGGCCTCACCGCCCCCTACTATTCCCACCGCTGGCCAGACCCTGCGGCGACGGTAGCCTCACACCGCAGCCGAACCAGTGAACCCTCGTACTCCTCTCCGCGCAGGCTTCCACCATCGCGTCTTCCCCGGCTGCCCGTCGTCCCCTTCCTAGGCCTCGCCGTCGTCTACCGCCCTGGTGCTCTCGGCGCGGAGTGGTCAACGTGGTCAAGGAACGACTTCCATCGGACATGGACTGTACGTGGAGAGGCTGACAGCTGGGTCCACGGCCACAGCAAGGAAGTGCCTCCTTATTACGCGGAAAATAATGATTCCTCCACCTAACAGCTGGGACCCACCAGACGGGCACTGTATTTTGCAAAAAAAAACGTTTCCCCTGACTGCTGGGACCCACCAGCTACATCTTCGCACGCAAGGAAGTGCGTCCGGGCAAAAAAGAAACGATTTGCCCCCCTGACTTCTGGGACCCACCAGCTACATCTTCGCAGGCAAGGAAGTGCCTGACAGTTGGGACCCACCTGGTCGAAGCTACGTAGCGTTGTCATTCTGGTCGCACATGTACGCACATATATACTGGTGGATGTAGAGGTGCGCACGTAGCATGTACACGTACGTACAACGGCCAGGGTGCAAGAAAGAAAATACAGCCACGTATGTGTACATACGGTCGGGGTCTCGAACGCCTACTCGCGCATACGTACGGCCAGGGCTCGTGTACATGGTTGGGTCGGAACGGAGAAACCGCGTCGTCGTCGTGTTCATGGGGAGGCAACGGAATGCGTCGTGTTCATGGGGAGGCAACGGAATGCGTCGTGTTCATCGGGAGGCAACGGAACGTGTGGGAGCCAACCGGCTGGGTCGGAACGGAATGCGTGGTCGTGTTCATCGGGAGGGCTTGGACGGAACAGGCGATGGAAACGAGGCCTGGCGTACCGCAGAATGGAGGAAAAGGCCTTGTGTTCGACTGGCCAGGTTCGAAACGGGATTCTGTTCATTGGGAGGGATCTGGCGTACCGCAAAACGGAGGAAACGGACCTCCTACGGTCGAAACGGGGGTCCTGTTGATCGGAAGGGGTGTGGCGTACCGCAAAACGGACGAAACGGACCTCCTACGGCCGAAACGGGGGTCCTCTTGATCGGGAGGGGTGTGGCGTACCACAAAACGGACGAAACGGACCTCCTACGGTCGAAACAGGGGTCCTGTTCATCAGGAGGGGTGTGGCGTACTGCAAAACGGGACTCCACGGGATACTGTTCATCTCCACCGTTGACCTCCTCCAGCCTCCACGGGCTACCTTCGACCTCCTTCAGCCTCCACGGGCTCCTGTTCCTCCAGCCTCCACCGCGCGCTACTCCACCGGCTACTGTTCAACCACCCCTCCACGAGCACCCCTCCACCGTCTACTGTTCATCCAGCCCTCCACACCATGGGGTCCTGTTCAACCACCCCTCCACGGGCACCCCTCCACCGTCTACTGTTCATCCAGCACTCCACCACACCACGGGGTCCTGTTCATCTAGTGGCAACGCCACCGCTCACTGTTCATCCAACCCCCTCTCCCCCCGCAATGCTCGCTATTCATCCAATCGATCGGCTTCAGTTAGCAACAGTAGTGAAGGAATCGCTCGACCGGGTTTAGTTAATAGCCATCGATCGATCGCTTGGGTTCAGTAACGCGTAGCCTGCAGTGCAATCGCTCGGGTTCAGTTAGAGCCCAACGCCCCGCTCGGGTTCAGTTAGAGCCAACGCCTCGCACACGTGCGCGTACGTGTACAAGAGAAACGCGCATCGCTCGGCCCCCGACCTCCCACCATAACCGGGAACTCCCTGAAATTTTCCTCCCCCTCGCTTCTACCACGGTTTTTTCCATCATGGACGGCCCAAAGACTGTCATGCAGCTGCGTCTCCGGCCCGCCCAGGACAAAAAACCCATTTTCTGTCATGATTTTTTGTCATAGAAGTAGGAGCCCACCACATCTATGACGATACCGGGTTTTGTCACAATTATCGTCATAGAAGTGTCATATGTATGACAGGGAAAAAATTCGCTCGGCCCAAAATGTCACGGATGTGTCTTTTTTTGTAGTGATCTTCGCAGACGTGGTCCTGGCTGCAGCCCCGCTGATGTCCTCGGCAAGGGCCTTGCCATGGGGCCCGGCAAGGGTCTTGCCGTGGTGTTGCGGTCGTCCCCGGCAAGGCGCTTGCCGGGGGTCTTGTGGATTTCCTCGGCTAGGATCCTGCCGAGGGTCATCGTCTTCTGGTTCTCATCTGATCTCATGTATCCATGATCTTGACAAAGATCTGCATGCCACCATGGAGGTGCCTCCCCTGGTTCCAACGTAGCTGTTGATGGCGTCTGAAACCCTTGGGCTCAATGGTGGCTCACTCCGCTGGCGTTGGGCGAGCTGCCCCGGCAAGGCTCTTGCCGGGGGAACCTGCTTCTCCCCTCTGCCCTTTGTGTTCTTGGTCTTGGCATTATCTTGTTTGTCTTGGGCTTCGGCTTCTCTCCCGCTTCCCTCCTCTGTCCTGCTAAGTGTGGTCGTGGCGCACGGCTCTGACTGCCCGTGCACAAGTAAAGGGATCAAAAGAAGAGCCCCTACTTTTGTCCACCGACAGGAGCCCCTGGGCCTGGGCCACACATAAGCACGACGCGTTGTTGGGCCAGGCCCAGAACGATGCGCGGGTAGGTGGGGCGGACTTTTACCGCAGTAACTGTTTCGCCCGCTGCGCTTCCCCACGACCCGTGTTGAATGCGCGGCATGGAGGATCGTGCGTGACGTGGGGGTCATGCGTGGGGCGGATTTCGCACGCATGGTCACATCATGGTAAAGAGGCGGCTCGCGCCTTCCCCGAAAAAAGAGGGGGGCGCAGAGGCGCGACTCATTTACTCGGGTGGACTCGGGTCATGGCCTTCAAGGCGTTCGCGCCCCATGATCACGGGGTGGGGAACGGTCGCCTCACCCGTCCCCTGAATTCTGCTTGCTCGACACGCGTCCCCCATGCAGGTGGTAGGCGGTGGAAGTGGGAAACCGGGCTGTCGCTGATTGGGGCAGCAGGTCGGTCTCGATTCCCTGCGCCCCCGATGGCCGGATTGGCCGAGCAGGGCGGCCGAACCCCGACCCCGCCCCTTTATAAGAACGGGGAGGGGGACGACATCCCACATCCTTTCATCATTCATCCCTGTCGGTGTCAAAACTGGTGGATCTCGGGTAGGGGGTCCCGAACTGTGCGTCTAGGCGGATGGTAACAGGAAACAAGGGACACAATGTTTTACCCAGGTTCGGGCCCTCTTGATAGAGGTAAAACCCTACGTCCTGCTTGATTAATATTGATGATATGGGCAGTACAAGAGTAGATCTACCACGAGATCAAGGAGGCTAAACCCTAGAAGCTAGCCTATGGTATGATTGTTGTATGTTGAGATTCTCCCCTACGGACTAAAACCCTCTGGTTTATATAGACACCGGAGAGGGTTAGGGTTACACAAAGTCGGTTACAATGGTAGGAGCTCTGAATATCCGCATCGCCAAGCTTGCCTTCCACGCCAAGGAAAGTCCCATCCGGACACGGGACGAAGTCTTCAATCTTGTATCTTCATAGTCCTGGAGTCCGTCTGAAGGTATAGTTCGGCTATCCGGACACCCCCTAATCCTGGACTCCCTCAGTAGCCCCTGAACCAGGCTTCAATGACGACGAGTCCAGCGCGCAGATTGTCTTCGGCATTGCAAGGCGGGTTCTTCTCCAAACTCTATGTACCTATTGAATAATGTCCGGTTTTTGTAATGTAGCGCTCCTTGGCTTCTTCGCCCAATAATGGCGGCCTTCCACGTGTCGAACGAATACAAAAAGTCTGGGTGTTTTTACATTCACACCCCTGGCCGCGTAAATGAGCCGCCTATTTAAAGAGATGGGGATTTAGATCCAAACTACACCTTCTCCCTTCCGCGAGCAGTCATCAAAGCGCATCTAGCAAAGGTCCATTCCATCATGGCCAACCATCGCAACTCCTCCTCTCGCCCATCCAGCCCTAGGCCTGGAGACTGGGAGAGGTGCTTCATCCCGCATAGCGAGCTAGTATCGCTTCAGACCAAGGGATTCCTCCCTCTGGCCTATATGGTTCTGGTTCGAGCTGGACTCACCACCTATAATGGCGGAGAGCAAGCGGAGAGCGCCCCCAATCCCTCCAAAGGAGAGCGGGTATGCCTCGTCCCTTATCTAATAAGAGGACTCGGATTTCCAATTCATCCGTTTCTCCGGGGGCTTCTGGAGTTCTACGGCCTCCAGCTACACAACCTCACGCCCGCCTCTATATTGCATATCGCGGGCTTCGTTGCCCTTTGCGAGCTGTTCGTGGGTGTTGAGGCTCATTCCGCGCTGTGGAAGAGGCTATTCTGCCTGGTGCCCGTTCTCAGGAGGGGGCAATATATCAAGTGGGCGGAGCCGAAGTGTGGCGCATCGCCGGGACCGGATATCTACCCGGAACCCCGAAGAAGGCGTCCGTGGACTGGCCTTCAGAATGGTTTTATATGGAGGATGTCCCACTGCCAGATCCTATCCGGATCGGCCTCCCCGAATTCAACAGTGCTCCCTTAAAGAAATGCCTAAGCTGGCGTCCGCAGAGCTCTCAGAAGGAAAGCGATAGGGACGTCCTTTACCTGATGGGCCGGATAAGACTATTGGCTCATTCCGGACTAACCATGATTGGAGTCATGGCCGCATGCATTATGCCGGGGGTGCAGCCACTTCAGTATAGAGGCCACCCCATGTGGGATTTTAACGGGGAAGATGACGCCACCCTTTGCGGTCGTAAGGGGCCGAACTCAGCTGTCGCTCTGATAAAGATCTTGTCCTCTTCGTACAAGGGAGAAGAGGAGGAATTCCTCCGCGTCAACCCCCAGGGTGGATTTACTATGTACAACCCTCCGAGTTGGGTAAGCGGACAATTTTGCTCGCCCATCCATTTCATGTTCCCATGATTAAATATGTAGTCTAACGACTTCAACGCAGGAACTACGTCAGGAAGTAAAGGATATAAACAGCCGTCCTCCACAGCCCGAGGATCCAGAACGGTCCCTTGATCCGGACTCCGAAGAGGATCCGGACATAGCTGTGGAGCTGATTGACGGTGTATTTCATCAGCTGAGCAAGGATGATACCTTGGTGGCCATTACAGCCGATTACCCAGGGTTAATCCCGGCCTCCCAGGTAACAGAGACCGGAGTCTCATCATTTTGGGAAGGTATCCATCCTCACGCGTTTCAGTTTCCCTGACAACAACCGTGTTTTGCAGGGGAGATTTCCGAGGCGGGAGGCCGAGCCTGTGACGGCTAGCCAACGAGGGGCCGCAGGACCCCGCGGGGTAAAAAGGAATGTAGTCCGGACTGAGACGCCAGCGCAAAGGTATAGCGCACCATCTTTTTCCCAGGTGTTATTCCTTCAGGGCATATTAACGCTCGTGCTCTCTTCAGGACGAGGAGACCTCGCCGGACTATATCCAGAGAAGTTGCCAATCGCGCCTCCACCAACCAGGCTCCAAAGCCTGGCCCGGAAGCAGATGCGAACGCAAGGCGTGCACCGGACGCTCCTTCGACAGAGGATGTGGACAGGCTGTCTGCCACCAATTCCGAGGTGGAGAGTGCCATGAACCACAGGCGTCGCTGGACAGTTCTTCGCGATGCTTGTTTCACCCAAGAGGCATTGGATGCATTCAATTCGGGAGATGCGTACCTCCGTGCTGCTCAAAATGGTTTAGCCAGAGCCACTGAGCAATATGTAAAAGACATACGGGTAAGAATTTTTTTGGTAAATATATATATACCAGTAGCCCCCGAGACTTGAAACAGTTAGAATAACTGATTTAAGGATCATGTGTTATGCAGGATCTTACAGAAAAGAATACCCTACTATCCCGGGAGCTGGAAGAGTGCAAAGCCCAACTTGAGGCCGCACTAGCCGCGGCAGGGGAGCCCAAGGTGACCCCCTCTGGTAATTTACGCTTCGAGAGATAAATATTTTGCGAAGTGCGGCGTGGGTGCAAATCTGACAAATCATATTGCAGATGGCGCTGGACTGGATCCGGAAAAGCAACAACTTCTGTGCCAGTTAGAGACTGGGGAGAGCGTGCTGACAAAGGTGAGGCAGGAGAAGAATGATCTTCAGGATGCCAACACCAAGCTGGGCGTTGAACTAAGAGATGTTCGTGCCCAGCTGTCGGACTCCACTAAGGAGAATCAACGGCTTCAAAGCGGCATATATAGTAAGTGCTTAAACGAACTCTGAAAAAAAAGTTCGGCGAGGAAGTCAAATAACAGAGTTATGTCTGTAGGTATGCTAACAGGTCGTCCTGCAGAGGAGATGCCCGGTTCAACGGGTGACCTTCTTCCCGAGCTCGCGCAACAGCATGAGCGAGTTCGGCAGGCGATGCAAGGAGTTGCCCAAGCCTTATGGCCATCCCTCCCCAGGCTCGAGGGCCTTGGAGAGCTTGCAGAGAAGCTGAAGGGAGCGCGGCGGCGCTTCCGGTTGTGGAAGATATCGACCTGCCGCCAAGGCGCGAGGAAGGCCTGGGCCATGGTGAAGACGCGGTACACAAAGGCTGACCCAAACCACATGGCCGAGGTCGGACCTGTGGGGCGTGATGGGAAGGAGATCCCTATGAGCTTAGTATACGGCCAAGTAGAATTGGCCGCAAGTATTCCCAGCATGACTATAAATTAGACAACCTATTAGATGGTACTGAAGAGGAATACAATCAGTCAGAGTGACTACGTAATTTTTAATTGACATGTGTAATGCCTTCTAGCCGGATTGTAGATCATTTGTCGTTGCCGACCTTTTCGCTTCGACCTCGGGACCTGACGGTCCGGAGTGTGTCCGAATACCCTAGCGGTTATGTAAGAACCGGGGTATGCATGGAGACCAGGCGTAGGGGTCATTAGTGCTTTATCAGACAAGTGCCCAACTAGTTATGTTATATTACATGGTTAGTAAGAAACATCTTCCAAAGAGAATAGTTCCATTAGGGGTTCCTTTCTCTGGGGGGCATGCCCTAAAGTGCATGTCCGGACTGCAAATGCAGGAAAAGCATCTGGGGGAATATATATAAATAAGTAAAAAAGGTCATCTTTTAGTTCCCCGACCGAATATTCCCTTAAGAACGCTAGCTTTCGGCTTCACCCAGTCTGAGGTACACATCCGGCTGATCCGGCAGTAACAATCGCAGAGGTGCTCCCTTTGCCACCTAGCCGAACAATCGGGAACGTAGGGGTAAGCACAGGAGCCAGGCAACCCAGCTTGGGCAAAACTTAAGTCATATCGATGCATATAATGGTGAAGAAAAGGTACATGTGGAAGTTTGACACATGTTTTGGGCGTGAAGCCCGTATAAATAAGCTTCTGTTTAAAGAAGCCCCCAGGTGTAGTGAGCGCGAGTAACGCGTCACTTGTTGAGCCTTTAATGGCTATAAGAAAGAAAAAAAGAAAGGGTGGAAGGAGAGATATATAAGACAGAAAATGTAAAAAATGGACAGAGGAAGGAGACGAACACAGAGTCCGGCGCTAGGCGTAGAATCTTTGGAGACGGGCTGCGTTCCATGGGTTCAGCTCGAGTCGGTTGTCCGAGGCATCTCGCAGGCGGTACGCTCCACCAGTTAGGACTTGGTCGATTATGAAGGGACCTTCTCACTTGGGCTTGAGTTTGTCCTTTTTCTTGTCCGGCAGGCGTAGAACTAATTCGCCAACGTTGTAGTTTTTGGCCCACACTTCTCTGCTTTGATATCTTCGATCCTGCTGTTGATAAAATGCGGAACGGGCTTTTGCCACGTCGCGCTCCTCCTCCAAGGCGTCCAGACTATCCTGCCGATCGAGCTCGGCTTCTCTTTCTTCGTACATGCGCACTCGAGGTGAGTCATGAATTATGTCGCAAGGCAGAACTGCCTCTGCGTCGTACACCATAAAGAATGGTGTGTATCCGGTGGTGCGACTCGGCATGGTCCGCAGCCCCCAGAGTACGGAGTCGAGCTCCTCTACCCAGTGCATGTTAGATTCCTTGAGGGACCGCACTAATCTGGGTTTTATGCCGCTCATGATAAGACCATTTGCATGTTCGACCTGGCCGTTAGTTTGTGGGTGATAGACGGAAGCATAATCAAGCTTGATGCCCATGTTTTTGCACCAGAGTTTTACCTCGTCGGCTGTAAAGTTCGTGCCGTTATCAGTGATGATGCTGTGGGGGACGCCGTAACGGTGTACGACCCCGGATATATAAAGTCTATCACCGGTCCGGATTCGGCCGTCTTAACAGGCTTGGCTTCTATCCATTTGGTCAACTTATCCACCATGACCAGTAAGTATTTTTTCTTGTTAGTTCCCCCTTTAAGGGGTCCAACCATGTCAAGCCCCCAGACCGCGAAGGGCCAAGTGATGGGGATAGTTTGGAGGGCGGTAGGTGGCCCATGGCTTTGGTTTGCAAAAATATGGCAATCGACGCATCATTGGACCAAGTCCTGAGCGTCTGTCCGGGCCGTCGGCCAATAGAAGCCTGTACGGAAAGCTTTGCTTACAAGGGACCGAGCTGCGGTGTGATGACCACCGAGTCCGGCATGAATTTCAGCCAGCAAGTTCTGCCCTTCCTCTTCGGAGACGCACCTTTGAAGGACTCCGGTAGTGCTTTTCTTATAAAGCTCTCCCTCAAGACTTTATAGGCCTTGGATCGCCGCACTATGCAGCGTGCCTCATTTTGGTCCTTTGCCTGATTATCCAACATGCTCTAAGGCTGTGAGTTGGTGTGACGTCCTCTGTACTATGAATTTTACAGGGTCCATTAAGCCATCCCTCCAGTATGGTTCCATGCCCTGTAGAGGGTTTTGGTTTTTTGGTTTTTGACCCGGGTGTCTGACGATCATGCACTCTTTTGTTTCGGACGAGGTTTCTATTCAGGACCGGATTGTCCCAAAATTTTATTTCGGTTTTCCAGGTGCTTTCCATCGCACAGTACTTTTGTACTATGGACGCCAAGTCAGCAAAGCGTGTAATATCACGTCAACTTATGGCGTTGAGGATTCCTTGGTCAGTGCAATTATTGCAGAAAATTGAGATTGCGTCTTCCTCTCGGCAGTCCTTTATCCTGTTCATAACCAGGAGGAACCTTGCCCAGTAATGATGTACTGTTTCTTCGGGCTTTTGCCTGATTTGGGATAGATCGCTTATGTTGGGGTGGGTGGGTGGAATTAAATCCGAGACCTCACACAATCTGGGACTCAGAGGCCAAGGAGTTTCCGAACTCTGAAGTTTGGATTCTTGGATTTTGTCCAATGAGTCTAGCCCGTTGCCTGATTCTAAGTTCAGGTCTTGAGTTACATCCTCCCCTCCACGGTTAACCAGCTTGGAGGGATCGGGAATCCGGACATAGCTAGTCCTTAGAATAGATGAAGGGTCGCCGCACTGCGCCTCTAATACGGCAACATGATGGGTGACTTGGGGAGAATTAATCTCTCTTAGATCTGGTTTAAGCCCAACCTGGTCGTAATCCGTAGTGACCCCCAGGGTGGCGATGCGATCCAAGAGCTCGTTTACGGAAGAGAGATCCATTGGATCCAACTGCTCGACGAATTCCGAGCTGACGTGAATATTGCTTTTGATGACCCGAGAGGTCACCGTCGGCGCAACAGCCGAACAGGCGGTCATAAGAAAACCATCTAGCCGGAGAGTTTGGCCGACAACCAAGGCTCCCTTAGTAACGGAGCCGTCTTTAAAGACGGGAAGAGGCATCCTTCCTGATTGTGACGACACAGAGGAACTCTCAATGAAAGCACCAATGTCGGTGTCAAAACCGGCGGATCTTGGGTAGGGGGTCCCGAACTGTGCGTCTAGGCGGATGGTAACAGGAAACAAGGGACACAATGTTTTACCCAGGTTCGGGCCCTCTTGATGGAGGTAAAACCCTACGTCCTACTTGATTAATATTGATGATATGGGTAGTACAAGAGTAGATCTACCACGAGATCAAGGAGGCTAAACCCTAGAAGCTAGCCTATGGTATGATTGTTGTATGTTGAGATTCTACCCTACGGACTAAAACCCTCTGGTTTATATAGACACCGGAGAGGGTTAGGGTTACACAAAGTCGGTTACAATGGTAGGAGCTTTGAATATCCGCATCGCCAAGCTTGCCTTCCACGCCAAGGAAAGTCCCATCCGGACACGGGACGAAGTCTTCAATCTTGTATCTTCATAGTCCTGGAGTCCGGCTGAAGGTATAGTTCGGCTATCCGGACACCCCCTAATCCCGGACTCCCTCAATCCCCATTCACTTTGGTTCCTTTCTTCCGTATGTCATGGCGAGAGGAGGCGCCGGCCCTTCAACGGTGGCGGCTAGGGTTGCTGCTCGACAGCGCGTCCCTCCTTCCCAAGAACTCGTGGTGGTGGAGCTAGCCACGATAGGAAGGGGGAGAGGTGAGGCCGAGGTTGTCGTGGCGCTCAGGGAAGAGGGGGGCAGGGCGGCGCTCTGTCCTCGCCCCCGCCGGCCGCCAGCGATGCCTCCCATGATGGAGGGCCACGTCGGGGACCAGCCTTGCGAGTTCTTCATTAGGCTGTGCCGGCCACCGCGTCGTCGCCTCCGTCTCCGTACCCCATTCGCTCGGGAGATCCACCCCAAACCCTCAGGTTGCCCATGAGGGGCTGTGGGAACGATGGCACGCGGGTCGAAGTTGACTTCCCCGCTCCTCATGCCATGTTCCTCTTTCGCAGATGGAAGACGTTCGCTCGCATCCACAGCCTGACGGCGGG
This sequence comes from Aegilops umbellulata, assembly GCA_032464435.1. Classification (NCBI taxonomy): domain Eukaryota; kingdom Viridiplantae; phylum Streptophyta; class Magnoliopsida; order Poales; family Poaceae; genus Aegilops; species Aegilops umbellulata. The sequence goes on from CP136054.1 coordinate 128,681,473, forward strand.
GCTCGTCCTCTACTTCAAGTTAATGGAGGACGACCTGCTCTCTGTCAAGGTCTTTGGAGATCTTGGAACTCGCCTGAAGTGTTGCGTGGAGAGCTCCTCTGACGATGAAGATTCCTCCTCGAGCGGGAGTGACGAGGAGGACAGCGACATCGACGACGAGGGCGTCGCGTGGCGGGGCGTCGACCCCGACTGACCGCGTCTCCCCTCCCTCGGCCCCGACTGACGATGAAGATTCCTCCCTCGGCCACGCGCCCTGCCGAGGGCCTTTCTCGTCAAGCTCTCCATTGGCGCGTTCCCCGTCACCTCCTTGGGTGGCTGGCGTAGGAGGGCCGGAGAAGGCGAAGAAGGCGGGTGGCAGCCGTCAAATCGGAGTACGTGGGCACCGGCGCCTTCGTCACATATTGTCGGGCCGCTGCTCATCTTCCAGCTCCTCTCCCAGCACTGGGATGCTCTCTTGGTGCCTTCTGCTTCTCGCACCTCGCCTAGGCGGTCCTTTCGCCCTCCTGCTACCTTGTTCCATCTTATGAGGAGAGGGACAAGAAAGGGATTACGAGCACCTTATCTCTTTTTAGTTTGTAAGCCAGCAGGCATTTGTTAGATTTAAAACTTCTAATCTCCTTGCTCATGTTTTTTTCCTATATGAACTGCACCTGTATGGGACGTTTTTAATGAAAAAGGGTGTTTGCCTGGTTCTTTGTGCGTGAGCGAGGCCCATGCCAAGGAATGGATCCTTGTTATTTTCAAGATAAACATCGTCGCCCGGCAACAGGCCTTGCGCCCCCCCTCCCCACTTCAGTTGACCGTTCTCACGCTCTTGGCGGAGGCAGGGGAGAAGTAGAGTTAGGCCCCTCATTCATCCTCTTGCCATCGTGACTACGACCAAGTTCCGACCCAGGGGATAGCTCTTGGGTATGGGAAAAAAGGAGCACAGTGGTTCAAGAATATAAACGAGGTTTCACATGTCCCAGTTCCATATAGAAATGCATAATAGGGGATGAAAGACTTATCTGAATCCACAGCCCCCGGCAACCTTGGTTTGCCGTGGTTGGATCCTTGTGTCTTCAGCCCCCGACGGCCTTGGCTCGCCGGGGCCGGAGCGTCGGTTCATTCTCTTTCTTCCAAATGGCTCAGCAGGAGTGTCCATGTGCCCTGTGAACCAAAGACGACAGAAAGACGCACACTCGACCTCTAGGCTAGGGGTTAGTCGCCGCTAAGTACTATCAACCCTAACCGAGGGAGAGACTTAACCTAGCATGCGTGCTATAACTTAGTGCGCCAGCGCTTCATTTATTTATGCTCAGGGTCTGCGCCTGGCTTTGTACAGAGGGTTACATGCCTTGCCGGCAAAGCTTGTACAAAAGGTGGCTTGCCGGGAGGCCCGACAGCCGCGCCTTATGGGTAAAACTTGCGAAGATGTTCGATGTTCTAGGAGTTGCTCACTGGGACATCATCTTCGGTCTCCACGCAGACTGCGCCGAGCCTGGTGACTCGTATTACCCGATAAGGGCCTTCCCACTTTGGCGTAAACTTGTTGGAATTCTTGGCCGACTGAACATGCTGAAGAACAAGGTCGCCTTCCTCAAAGCTTCGGGCATGAACCTTGCGGCTATGGTAGCGGTGTAGGGCTTGCTGGTAGCATGCTGCTCTCACATTCGCCCGAAGACGATCTTCCTCAAGGAGCGTCACGTCATCTTGCCGCAACTGCTCTTGCTCAAGCTTGTCATAAGCGAGCACTCGAGGTGACCCGTATGTGAGTTCCATGGGGAGAACTGCTTCTGCCTCGTATACCAGGGCAAAGGGTGTCTGGCCAGTGGCTTGATTTGGCGTCGTTCTGATCGACCAAAGAACCGCTGGCAACTCATCAATCCAGCGCCTTCCACTCTTGTGCATCCTATCAAAAGTCTTTGTCTTCAGGCCTCGCAACACTTCAGCATTTGCCCTTTCCGCCTGGCCGTTGCTCCATGGATGTGCCACAGAAGCGAAACAGACCTTGCTGTCGAGGTCTTGGATGTATTGCATGAAGGCGTGGCTTGTGAACTGCGTGCCGTTGTCGGTGATGACTATGTTTGGCACACGAAAACGGCACACTAGCCCCTTGAAGAACTTGACGGCTGACTGTGTTGTCACCTTCCTCACGGCTTCCACCTCCAGCCACTTTGTGAACTTGTCGATCGCAACGTACAAGTACTCAAAGCCCCCGACAGCGTGGGGAAAGGGCCCAGTATGTCGAGCCCCCAGACCGAAAATGGCCAGGAGAGAGGAATGGTTTAAAGGGCTTGAGCTGGTTGATGAAGTTTCTTCGAATGGAACTGACACGCTTCACACTTGGTTACTAGTGCCGTTGCATCCTGGAGGGCAGTGGGCCAGAAGAAACCCTGTCGGAACGCCTTGCCGACAAGGGCCCTCGACCCTATGTGGGAGCCACATATGCCTCCGTGTATCTCCGCCAACAGCTCCAGTCCTTCCTCCCGGGGAATGCAATTAAATTTCACACCATTCGGTCTCTTCCTGTATAGGACATCATCGACGAACTGATACATAGCAGACCGACGGGCTACTTTCTCCGCTTCTTCCTGCTCCTCGGGAAGTTCCCCTGTTTGGAGGAATCAGACGGTATGTTGTGCCCATGCCAGAGCCTGGGGGTCGATGGCAAGGACCAAAGGCATTTCTTCTGCCGTGGGAGCGGTCGTCTCTACGGCCAGGGCTTGACGGCCTGCCGGAGTCAGTCGCTCCTCGGCAGGCTCAGGATCCACGGCAACACCCTTGCCGGCGGCCCCTGGGGGCTCAGCGGGAAAGTACTTGCCGGGGCCGGATTTCCTCCCTTTGTTGTGCTCCGTGGATGGTTCGATGGATGGTTGAGTTAACCGAAGCAAAAAAGTACCTGGTCCCACATGTAGCTTGAATGCAGCGTGCTTTGACAAGTAATCAGTGATGTCGTTCTTCGCTCGGGGAACGTGCTCCGCTTGTATACCATCAAAGCGCTCCTCCAGCTCCTCACCTCATCTACGTAGGCCTCCATCAACGGGCTCTAATAATCTTCATTGACTTGTCTGACGACAAGCTGTGAATCACCCTTGACGATGAGCTTCTTAACGTCGAGGTCTGCTGTGATCCTGAGACAGGCAAGCAATCCTAGCAGTGTTGTTGGTGGACATCTCCTTGGGAAAGTGCATCTGGATTACATACTTGAGGTGCTCTCCGGTGGGTGCGACGAGCAGCACACCAGCACCGGCGCCTTGCAGCGAAAAAGCCCCGTCAAAGTACGTAATCCAGTCGCGAGCTGTTTCCTTGCCGGGGAGGGTGGTCTCTTGGATCTCCTCGTCAGGCGTTGAGGTCCATTATGCAATGAACTCTGCCAAGACTTTGCTCTGGATTGTCGAAGTACTTTCAAACTTCAAACCAAAGCTCGATAACTCCAAGGCCCACTCCGCAATCCTTCCGGTTGCGTCTGGGTTGTGCAGAATCCGTTGTAACGGGAGGCGGGTGACGACAGTGATCTCGTGGGCTTGGAAGTAATGACGAAGCTTCCTCGAGGCCATAAGGAGGCCGAAGAGAAATTTCTGCACACCAGAGTACATTGACCTAGCCCCCCTGCATGAGGGAGCTGACAAAGTAAACTGGGTGTTGCATCAACTTCTTGTTCTGCACCACTTCACTTGGTTGTGCGGGCCCTATCCCGATGGTGTCAGACTCTGCCGGGGGCCTTGCCTGGCCGGCACCAGGCCCTACCGGGGGAATCTCTGACTTGCCATCCGTCGGTCCTGCCGTTGCCACTGCCTCTTCGTCGACCTCCCTCTGCACCACCAGCGCGGCGCTGACCACTTGATTCGTCGCCGCCAGATACAACAACAACGGCTCTTGTGGTTTAGGCGCCACCAGTACTAGTGTAGAAGAGAGGTATTTCTTCAGATCCTGCAGTGCTGCTTCGGGCTCCGGGGTCCACACAATTGGGCCCGCCTTCTTTAAAATCTTGAAAAAGGGAAGGGCGCGCTCGACAGACTTAGAGATGAATGGGCTCATGGCGGCAACGTAGCCAGTGAGCCGACGCACATCCTTGATCCGCTTGGGCGCCTCAATTTGCTCGATAGCCTTGATCTTTTCTGTGTTTGCCCCAATCCCACGCTGTGACACAAAGAACCCGAGAAGTTTGCCGGACGGAACGCCGAAGACACACTTCTCAGGGTTCAGCTTGAGGTTGATCTTGCGCAGGTTGGCAAACGTCTCTTCTAAGTCTTGTACAAGAGTTGCCCTGTCCTTGGTTTTGACCACTATGTCATCCATATAAGCTTCCATATTTCTATGTAGCTAGGGCTCAAAACCAATTTGGACTGCCCTTGCAAACATCGAGCCAACACTCTTCAACCCGAAAGGCATCCGTAAAAAGCAATACGTACCACATGGGGTGATGAATGTTGTCTTCTCTTCGTCTTCTCTTGTCATGAAGATCTGGTGGTAGCCCGAGTAGGCGTCGAGGAATGATAACAGATCACACCCGGCCGTGGAGTCAACAATCTAGTCGATGCGCGGCAACGGGAAGGGGTCCTTAGGACAAGCCTTATTGATATCTATGTAGTCAATATACAACCTCCACTTGTCGTTTGCCTTGCGCACTACCACTGGATAGGCCAACCACATCGGATGGAGCACTCCCCTCACCAAGCCTGCTGCTTCTAACTTCTTGATCTCCTCTGTGATGAACTCATGCCGTTCCAAAGCTTGCTTCCTGACCTTCTTTTTGACGGGTTGCGCATGGGGGCAGACAGCAAGATGGTGCTCAATCACTTCCCTAGGAACGTCGGGGATGTCAGATGCTTGCCATGCAAACACATCGACATTCACCCGCAGGAAAGTGACAAGCGCGCTTTCCTATTTGCTATCGAGGGTGGAGCTTATGGTGAAAGCCCCTCCCGTGCCATCCTCCTTGACGGACACCTTCTTGGTCTCTAGTGGCGCAGCTCTGGATTTCTTGCTCTTGACGGTGGAGCTCTTTGGCACGTCCTCGATGGTAGCACAACACTCCGAAGAGGCGCGCTTGCTGGAGTGGGTGCGAGAGGTCCTGCCGGTCTTCTTCTTCCCTCCCGGGGCTTCAGCGGCAGGAGCAAGTGCCTTGGCGGCAGTTGCTGCAACTGCTTCCCGGTAGATTAGGTCGGCGCAGATCAGCGCATCCTTCTTGTCACAAGGAACGGTGATGATGGTCATCGGCCCAGGCATCTTCAGCGTGTTGTAGGCGTAATGTGACGTCACAATGAACTTGGCTAGTGTCGGGCGGCCTAGGATCCCGTTGTAGGGCAAGGGGATCTCGGCTACGTCGAAAACGATCCACTCCGTCCTGTAGTTCAAGTCGCCCCCAAGCGTCACAGGCAGCGTGACCTTCCCCTTCGGCTGACTCCTTCCCGGATTGACCCCTTAAAACTTGCCCGTTTCCTCGAGGTCTCCATCAGGAATTTGCAGCCTCTTGATCACAACAGGCGAGATCAAGTTCAGACCGGCCCCGCCATCGACTAACATCTTGTTCACATTTAGGTTGCGTATCGTTGGTGAAACCAACAAAGGCAAGCACCCGAACGCAGTTGTGCGATCAGGGTGGTCCTCGGCGTCGAAGATGATAGGCGTGTTGGACCACTTCAGTGGCTTCTGAGCGTCGAATGATGGCTCCGCTGCTGTGATCTCACGCGCCCACTGCTTGAGCTGGCGGTGAGAGGTATGCAGCGAGGCCCCACCATCGACGCACTTGGCCTCTGTAGCCTTCTGGAAATCATGCTCGACGGACTCGTCATCTTCGTCATGATCATCATCTTCCTGCTTCTTGTCGTGGCCCCGAGCGAGCCTCTCTTGCTGGTTATCCTTGCCGCGGCGACCTCCTTGGCCGCCATGCTTTTTGCCGGATCCCTCGGCACCATCCTGGCCCTTCTCCTTGTCCTGCCTCTCATACTCAGCTTTTTGCTTCTCAGCAAGTAGCTCGACTTGTCAGCAGTTCTGGAGGTCGTGGCCCTTGGTGCGGTGGATCTTGCAGTATTGCTTGTCGGAGCCTCCTGCTTGTCGGCAGCTGCCAACGCCCGACAAGCGGCGACCCGGCTATTTCCTTGCCAGGTTCGTCTGCCTTGGCCTTCTTGGCAGCGTCGGTGTCCTCGGATCCCTCGACGGCAAGCACGGTCTTATCCTTGCGTTTCCTATTGCGGCGCCGACCCTACTTTGTCGGGCGGCGGTGTCTTCGTCTGTAGAGTCGGTTTCCGCGTCGTCGTCCTCGCCGGGGTACTTCCCTCCCTCTTCAGCCCGAGCGCATCTATCAGCCCGAACATAAAGTTCGGCCACATCCTTAGCCTTGTTCATCTCCAGCTCTTCACGCATCTTGCGATTGCACACGTTCTGATGGAACGCACTAATCACGGCGGCGGGATGAACGTCGGGATGTTGTACTGCACCCGGCTGAACCTCTGTATGTACTTGCGCAGGGTTTCCCCTTCCTTCTGGGGAATGATATGCAAATCACTGGCCTGGCCATGAGCTTGGTGGCCTCCAGTGAAGGCACCAACGAACTCATGGCACATATCTGACCAAGAAGAAATGGAATCCACCGGGAAGTGCATCAACCAAGACATGACGTTGGGATTCAGTGCCAACGGGAAGTAATTGGAAAGCACCTTATCGTCACAAGCTCCAACAACTTGCATCGCGATGGTGTAGATACTGAGGAACTCTGATGGATGGGTCTTGCCGTCTCACCGACGCCGGGCTTAAACGTGCGGTGGGACGGCCACTGGAACTACCACAGCTCACGGGTGAAGGTTGGGCAACCCACCTCATAAGGTAGGCCGCCGGAGCCCCCCGGTGCTGGGTGGTCCATAGCGGGTCATGCCCTCTTATCCGACTGGTGGCGTGTATCGCGCTGGCGCTCGATGGTGGTTCGAGCGTCTTCATGGGCTCGTTCTCGAAGAACTTGGCGCGGGTCATGGTGGGTCCATCGGTCGGACGACGCCATGGAAATGTTATCACAAGCGTCATCACGACGGACTGGCACCGGCGGCAACTAGCGTGGGGGAGGAGAGTGTACTGTGGCTGCAGTTCCCCCAGTCCTTCCACCGCTGGCATGTGGTGGCTCGACGGAACGCCGGCCCGAGGGCCCCGCCGATCATGGATCATCTTTGTTGGCGACGGCGACGAGGCTCCGGATGGTAGCCCTCCATTCGTCGAGCTTCTCCGTGGTAGGAGGGAAGTCGAGGAGTAGCTGCACACACGCCAAAGCTTCCGCTGGCGTGGGTGGTGGCGAAAGTTGCGTGGACCTTGGCGCACTTCGACTTCTAACCACGTTAGAAGGAGCTCTATCACGGCCCAGCGGCTGCGTGCCATTTTCGCCAGCACTCCATCGGGCATGCTGGCCTCCTTCGTCCCGCGGATGATGCACAGGGCTCTTCCCACGGCGATGTCTAAGGTTACCGGCGTGGTGACGCTGCTGGTCGCGCACACCCTGGGAAGAGCGCGTTGTGGGTGCCGGCGTAGGCATCTTGGAGGTTGTTGCGCTGCCCATAGGTGGCACAACGACACCCCTGGAGGGCCCCGCACCGCCTGCGCGGGGGGGGGGCAGCTCCGTCTTTGGACTTGGCAGTGTGCGGCCCGTCATCTGGCGCATGAATGATGCCGCTCGCCAGGCTCTGACTGCCAGAGCGGTGCTGGTGCTCGCGGGCCGCGGCTCGGGTTCTGTCCGTGACCGGCACGCTGCTTGCCCGTACTGGCACGGGCCGTTCGGCTCTCGATGAGCCGATCGCCGTGATCGTCTTGTTCTTGGGAGCCATGGTGATGAAAAACTGCTAGGCTAACTGCTAGACCAGATTCTCACAACTGCGCGCCCCTACCTGGCGCGCCAAAGATGTCTGTGGGAAACGACACCTATGGGATCACTGGAATCCCTTCTACGGTTGGCGGGCACGAGGTTGTGAGAAGAGCAGGTCTGCAGGAAGCACACGGATCGTTTACCCAGGTTCAGGCCGTGAAGATGCGTAATACCCTAGTCCTGCTTTGGTGGATGTAGTGAGCGTTCTTGTGTTCTTGAGCTAGCTATGTGGTGTAACTTGCCCAAAAGAGCCCAATCCCCCTCCTGGTCGCCTCGGGCCTCCTTTTATAGGCAAAAGGGGTTGCCACAGTGGCACACAGGAGGTGGAAAGGTGTACAGTGCACGAGCTTATCGCCCGGCGTTACGGGACAAAGCACATTAAATGCGCTACTTAGGTGTCCATTAGCTTTATCAGGGACGGGAACGAGGACCGTCCCGTCCGTCGCCGCTCCGCCTCGCTTCGACACATGCCCAGGCCAACAGTGTGTGCGGTGCCATGTAGGCAGGCAGGCAGCTGAGGTGGCATGGTGGCAGGGTCTTCACGAAGATCTGCATGCCACCACACATGTGCTTGTTGAGTCGGTGTAGAGGCCGCCCGTCGCCACACAGGTGCCTGCCCAGCTAGTTGAGCTAGCACCTGCTTGGGGACGCCAGTGGCATCTTGGCAGACGTGGGCCTGGCTGCGGCCCCGCTGATGTCCTCGGCAAGGGCCTTGCCGGGGGCCCGGCAAGGGTCTTTCCGTGGTGTTGCGGTCGTCCCCGGCAAGGCGCTTGCCGGGGGTCTTGTGGATTTCCTCGGCTAGGATCCCGCCGAGGGTCGTCATCTTCTGGTTCTCATCTGATCTCATGTATCCATGATCTTGACAAAGATCTGCATGCCACCACAGAGGTGCCTCCCGAGCCCTGGTTCCAACGTAGCTGTTGACGGCGTCCGAAACCCTTGGGATCAAGGGTGTCTCACTCCGCTGGCGTTGGGCGAGCTGCCCCGGCAAGGCTCCTGCCAGGGCTGTTGAGGCTGCCCCGGCAATGGTCTTGCCGGGGGAACCTGCTTCGCCCCTCTGCCCTTTGTGTTCTTGGTCTTGGCGTTGTCTTGTTTGTTTTGGGCTTTGGCTTCTCTCGGGCTTCCCTCCTCTGCCCTGCTAACTGTGGTCATGGCGCGCGGCTCTGACTGCCCGTGCACAAGTAAAGGGGTCAAAAGAAGAGCCCCTACTTTTGTACACCGACAACCTTCTATCACAAATCCGAAGGCAAGACATTCGTTGCTAAGAATGGATCCTTTCTAGAGAAGGAGTATCTCTCGAAAGAAGTGAGTGGGAGGAAAGTAGAACTTGATGAGGTAACTGTACCTGCTCCCTTATTGGAAAGTAGTTCATCACAGAAATCTGTTCCTGTGACTCCTACACCAATTAGTGAGGAAGCTAATGATGATGATCATGTAAGTTTAGATCAAGTTATTACTGAACCTCGTAGGTCAACCAGTGTAAGATTCGCACCAGAGTGGTACTGAAATCCTATTCTGGAGGTCATGTTACTTAACCATGACGAACCTACGAACTATGAGGAAGTGATGATGAGCCCAGATTCCGCAAAATGGCTTGAGGCCATGAAATCTGAGATGGGATCCATGTATGAGAACAAAGTGTGGACTTTGGTTGACTTGCCCGATGATTGGCAAGCCATCAAGAATAAATGGATCTTCAAGAAGAAGACCGACGCTGACGGTAATGTTACTGTCTACAAAGCTTGACTTGTTGCGAAAGATTTTCGACAAGTTCAAGGAGTTGACTACGATGAGACCCTCTCACCCGTAGCGATGCTTAAGTCCGTCTGAATCATGTTAGCAATTGCCGCATTTTATGATTATGAAATTTGGCAAATGGATGAAAGACTACATTCCTGAATGGATTTCTGGAAGAAGAGTTGTATATGATGCAACCTGGAGGTTTTATCGATCCAAAGGATGCTAACAAAGTGTGCAAGCTGTAGCGATCCCTTTATGGACTGGTGCAAGCATCTCAGAGTTGGAATAAACGTTTTGATAGTGTGATCAAAGCATATGGTTTTATACAGACTTTTGGAGAAGCCTGTATTTACAAGAAAGTGAGTGGGAGCTCTGTAGCATTTCTAATATTATATGTGGATGACATATTATTGATTGGAAATGATATATAATTTCTGGATAGCATAAAAGGATACTTGAATAAGAGTTTTTCAATGAAATACCTCGGTGAAGCTGCTTATATATTGGGCATCAAGATCTATAGAGATGGATCAAGACGCTTAATTGGACTTTCACAAAGCACATACCTTGATAACGTTTTGAAGAATTTCAAAATGGATTAGGTAAAGAAAGGGTTCTTGCCTATTTACAAGGTGTGAAGTTGAGTTAGACTCAATGCCCGACCACTGGAGAAGATATAGAGAAAATGAAAGGTTTTCCCTATGCTTCAGCCATAGGCTCTATCATGTATGTAATGATGTGTACCAGACCTGGTGTGTGCCTTGCTATTAGTTTAGCAGGGAGGTACCAAAGTAATCCAGGAGTGGATCACTGGACAATGGTCAAGAACATCCTAAAATACCTGAAAAGGACTAAGGGTATGTTTCTCGTTTATGGAGGTGACAAAGAGCTCGTCGTAAATGGTTACATTGATGCAAGCTTTGACACTGATCCGGATGACTCTAAGTCACAAACCGGATACGTATTTATATTGAACGGTGGAGCTGTCAGTTTAAGCAGTTCTAAGCAAAGCGTCGTGGCGGGACCTACATGTGAAGCGGAGTACATAGCTGCTTCAGAAGCAGCAAATGAAGTAGTCTGGATGAAGGAGTTCATATCCGATCTAGGTGTCATACCTAGTGCATCCGGTCCAATGAAAATCTTTTGTGACAATACTGGTGCAATTGCCTTGGCAAAGGAATCCAGATTTCACAAGAGAACCAAGCACATCAAGAGACGCTTCAATTCCATCCGCGATCAAGTCAAGGAGGGAGACATAGTGTATTTGCAAGATACATACGGATCTGAATGTTGCAGACCCGTTGACTAAGCCTCTCTCACGAGCAAAACATGATCAGCACCAAGACTCCATGGGTGTTAGAATCATTACTATGTAATCTATATTATTGACTCTAGTGCAAGTGGGAGACTGAAGGAAATATGCCCTAGAGGCAATAAGAAAGTTGTTATTTATATTTCCTTGTATCATGATAAATTTTTATTATTCATGCTAGAATTGTATTAATCGGAAACTTAGTACATGTGTGAATACATAGACAAACAAAGTGTCACTAGTATGCCTCTACTTGACTAGCTCGTTGAATCAAAGATGGTTAAGTTTCCTAGCCATTGACATGAGTTGTCATTTGATTAATGAGATCACATCATTAGAGAATGATGCGATTGACTTGACCCATTCCGTTAGCTTAGCATTTGATTGTTTAGTATATTGCTATCGCTTTCTTCATGACTTATACATGTTCCTATGACTATGAGATTATGCAACTCCCGAATACCGGAGGAACACTTTGTGTGCTACCAGACGTCACAATGTAACTGGGTGATTATAAAGGTGCTCTACACGTGTCTCCGATGGCACTTGTTGAGTTGGCATAGATTAAGATTAGGATTTGTCACTCCGATTGTCGGAGAGGTATCTCAGGGCCCTCTCGGTAATGCACATCAATTTAAGCCTTGCAAGCAATGTGACTAATGAGTTAGTTGCGGGATGATGCATTACGGAATGAGTAAAGAGACTTGCCGGTAACGAGATTGAACTAGGTATTGAGATACCGACGATCGAATCTCAGGCAAGTAACATACCGATGACAAAGGGAACAACCTATGTTGTTATGCGGTTTGACCGATAAAGATCTTCGTAGAATGTGTAGGAGCCAATATGAGCATCCAGGTTCCGCTATTGGTTATTGACCGGAGATGTGTCTCGGTCATGTCTACATAGTTCTCAAAGCCGTAAGGTCCGCACGCTTAACGTTCGATGACGATCAATATTATGAGTTTATGTGTTTTGATGTACCGAAGGTAGTTCGGAGTCCTGGACATGATCATGGACATGACGAGGAGTCTCGAAATAGTCGAGACATAAAGATTGATATATTGGACGACTATATTTGGACATCAGAATGGTTCCAGGAGAGATCGGGCATATACCGGTGCACCGGGAGGTTACCGGATCCCCCCGGGAGGTATTTGGGCCTTATTGGGCCTTAGTGGGAGAGAGGAGAAGGGAGCAAAGGAGGGGGCGCCCCCCCAAGCCCAATCCGAATTGGGAGGGGGGCCGTCCCCCCTTTCCTTCCTCCTTCCTCCCCCTTAGTGGGAGAGAGGAGAAGGGAGCAAAGGAGGGAGTTCGTGGGACGTCACTGAGCTAAACGTGTGCAGATTGCGGAGGTGATGTACGTTCGGTACTAGGATCGGTCAATCGTGAAGACGTACGACTACATCAACCGCGTTGTCATAACGCTTCCACTTTCGGTCTACGAGGGTACATGGACAACACTCGCCCCTCTCGTTGCTATGCATCACCATGATCTTGCGTGTGCGTAGGATTTTTTTTTAAATTACTACGTTCCCCAACATCTGGATGGTAGAAGAGCACCTCTGCTATCATCATTTGTTGTCTAAAAGTTCCAAACCACGGAGAATCATGCTATAGAACTTGACAGCTTGCTCTTTGTGTGGTGATCTTTTTATTTGGCACAACCGCATAACTTTTGTTCAGTTTGGTACTCGGTAATTCTGTATCCATTGTAATTTTATTATGGCTTTGTTCAAAATCTTAGCAAGTAATTACCATGGTCATATTTCTGGTCGTTTCTATGTCTCGGATTGTTTGTTGTACTAGCATATATTGTGTGTGTAAATACTAAAAATTATCATACCAATGGCAAGATAAAGAGAGCATTGAGTGTTTTGTTTTAATAGTAACACAAATGTTTTCCTTGTTTTTATACTCCCTCCGTTCCTAAATATAATTCTTTCTAGAGATTTCACTACGGACTACATACGGAGCAAAATGAGTGAATCTACACTCTAAAGTACGTCTATATACATCCATATGTAGTCCACATTGAAATAACTAAAAAGACTTATATTTAGGAACGAAGGGAGTAGCTATATACTCCCTTCCTTCCAGCTTGAGGGCCTATCTCAAAATGTTTGTTTTCTCGTTTGATAAGTCTCATTTTATTGCTCCTCGTCACATGTTATGATTTTCAGGTGCATTAAATCGTTGCATGTAAGGACTAAGAGAAAATTCACCAATGCATATAAAAGATCTTGGTCATTTAGTGGTCACACATGCATTGCAGTTAATGCATTGATAAACGCAATGTTTGGAGAAAAGAGGGTGCAATAATTAAGCACTTTTGCAAACTATAAAATTATTACACGACTCACAGTCTATCTTGCTTGGCTAGATTTTTGAATTGAGCTCTTTAAACCGAAAAGAAGGGAGTACTATCATCAACATCATCTGCTTGAAATCATCGTATGGTAAAACTTAAAAGGTCCATATATACTTGCGAGCATGTTATAAGAGCTTTGTAAACACATACCTTATTTCTCTTCATGATATCATTCTCATCTTTCCTCCTAAATTTCACCGGATTCGACGTGTACATGAGGATGCCGCATAAACCCTCCTCAGGGCGACCACTAACGTCGAGCGCCATGCGGATGTAGTCGGTTTTTCACCCCAATCTGGCCCAGCGAGGTCTTGACGATCAAGTAACTTATGTGTTCCTTTGACTCATGCTCATCGGTGATGCCATAGACTACCACCATCATTTCGTGGTTCAGGTTTGTCCCACATGGCCCAACGAAGACGCCTCCGCCGTAGCGTTGAAGGGCCATCGAGTTAGCATCGATTGCCACGACGACGGGCTGGGCCACCACTGCCTGCATCAATGCAACCTCATTCGACGACACCTGTTTGTAGCCGTTGATAGTGATGACAGGGCTCCGGTTCGGCTTGGGAACCAAACAGAAAATATTCATGCCCATGGCCAACATACGGGTAGTCAACCTCCGTTTCGATGATGCCATGGTGGATCATGTGCTTGAAGGCCCCTTCCGTGTTGCCCCCATGACAACCTTCATCCCCTTGTCGGGCTCTAGAAGTTGTTGCACGGACAATGACGCCAGGTTTCGAGTCCTGATGGAGTTGATGCCCTCCATCGTCGCTATTACCGTGAAGGCCCAACAACCACCACAGGTCCCCGGTGCTTCACATTCGCCAATGCTGACGAACGTTGGTCATATCCCATCAGTCGCTAGTCCACTATAGCTGGGAGGTCATCGCGGGTGGTGATGGTGCCATGAGTGAGCAGATCCTGATGCCAGCGCTTCCGGCCGTTGGACATGATGTTGGAGCAGCGAGCCAGCGGCCGTACGTGTGTTCGACCTCTTCACCGGCCATGCCACCGAAGAGGTTGAGGCTCGGCTTATAGGGCGCGTCGCATTGGGTAAACTCATTGAAAGTGCAACTATCCCCGGGTGGTTTTGGTAATTCCTAACAACATATAGCTCACTGAGCTAATGCTATCTTAAGATAAATATTTCATGAAAGCTCAATGATTGGCATGGCATGGATTAGAAAGTGGACCCCTCAAAATGCGAAGGACAAAAGATTGGCTCAAGCTCAAAGCACAAGACTCTACATTTTACTTTTAGTGATCCAAGATCACATTGAGTCCATAGGAAAAGCCAATACTATTAAAAGGGGGTGAGGTGTTGCTTAATGAGTTACTTGCTCAAAATGCTTAGTGATATGCTCCAAAAACCCTCAACTACTTTCTCATATCCACATATGTCCCAAACCAAAAGTCAAACTCGGCCCCACCGAAACTTTCTATCCGGCGCCATCGAGTTCAGTTGCCATAGCCACTGCCACAAACCCTAGTCACTTCGGTCTCACTGATAGGGATCTAGGTCTCTCCGAGATGGGATTGCAACCTCTTTGTTTCCCTTCGTAACGTTTCGGTCCAACCAAGATGAGCGATGGTCCCACCGAGATTGCAGTGCAAACTCTCTGTTTCCCCTTCGTAACGTTTCGGTCTAACCGAGATGAGCGAACCGGTCCCACCGAGTTTGCCTGACCAACTCTCTGTTTGCTTATTACCAAAATCGATCCCACCGAGTTTGTGTAATCAGTCTCACCGAGATTATGTTATGCCCTAACCCTAATGGAATCGGTCCCACCGAGTTGACATGTCGGTCCCATCGAAAATCCTAACGTTCACATTTTGAACTAAATTGGTCTAACCGAGTTTTATAATTCGGTCCCACCGAGTTTGGTGATTTGTGTGTAACGGTTAGGTTTTGTGTGGAGGCTATATATACCCGTACACTCACTCTTCATTCGTGGAGAGAGCCATCAGAACATGCCTATACTTCCAACATACATTTTCTGAGAGAGAACCACCTACACTTGTGTTGAGGTCAAGATATTCCATTCCAACCACATAAATCTTGATCTCTAGCCTTCCCCAAGTTGCTTTCCACTCAAATCATCTTTCTACCAAATCCAATCCTATGAGAGAGATTTGAGTGTTGGGGAGACTATCATTTGAAGCACAAGAGCAAGGAGTTAATCATCAACACACCATCTATTACCTTTTGGAGAGTGGTGTCTCCTAGATTGGCTAGGTGTCACTTGGGAGCCTCCGTCAAGATTGTGGAGTTGAACCAAGGAGTTTGTACGGGCAAGGAGATCGCCTACTTCGTGAAGATCTACCCTAGTGAGGCAAGTCCTTCGTGGGCGATGGCCATGGTGGGATAGACAAGGTTGCTTCTTCGTGGACCCTTCATGGGTGGAGCCCTCCGTGGACTCGCGCAACCGTTACCCTTAGTGGGTTGAAGTCTCCATCAACGTGGATGTACGATAGCACCACCTATCAGAACCATGGATAAAAAATCTTCGTGTCTACATTGCGTTTGCTTCCTCCAAACTCCTCCCTTTACCTTCATATGCAATTGTTTTACATTCTGCTGCTATACTCTTGGAATTGCATGTGTAGGTTGATTACTTGATTTATGCTAAGTTGCTAAAATTTTCCAAGACTTAAATTTGGGAAAAGGCCAGATTATTATTTGGTCAAGTAGTCTAATCACCCCCCCTCTAGACATACTTTCGATCCTACACTCATGGATCATGCGTGCGTTCTCCTTGAACACGTTGAAGCATTGGTGCTTGTCTCCGAGGTGGTGTGCCACCCTGTGGTGCTCGCACTAATGCTCATAAAGTGCCCACATGGACTCCTCAAATAGGTCCTTATCTACGATGTCCATGGTGCTCGCTGTCGATGTAGTGGTGGCAACCAGCGTGATGGCCATGAGTAGCATCGTCGCAAGTGCTCTTGCCATTGTGTGTAGTTACTTTGAGTATCCTAGGTTACGATGGAGCTCCTTACAACAATCCAACAACTCCTTATATATGAAAAAATCTCTTTTGCGGACCATCCTAAAGTACTAGATTGATAGTAGGCAAGCCGTGAAAATTTTGAGCTGCATGGTGAATCAGGTAGTAATTGAGCAAGTCGTGTACTATCTCCGTATGTGTTTATTAGTCCCAATTGTTTTTTGGGTTAAAATTTGACCACACATTTGACTAACAAAATGTTAATGCATGTCATAAAAATTTATATTATTAGATTCATATTTGAATATAGTTCTCAATGATAGTATTTTTGCTACATATAACCTATATTTTATTAGTTAAAATTATGATCAAAATATGATCCAAAATGAACAATCAGGATGGAGGTAGTATATTTCATGTGTAGATTTTAACCGATCCTGAACGATTCTTATTATATATCAGGGAAGAATGAACAATCAACCGTGTGGCCTTCGAGAAAGAGCAGACAAAAAGGTAAATGTGAAGATCATATGTTTGCCACTCACGGCTAGCAAATCTGTCTATTTAATATAAGATCATTAAAAAAGGCAACAAAATCACCATATTCATTCTCATATGCTATAGATATACTCCTTCCATTCCAAAATTCTTGTCTTATATTTGTCTAGATATAGATGTATCAGTATTAGATACATCCGTATCTAGACAAATCTAAGACAAGAATTTTGGGACGGAGGGAGTATACTTCTATGATTGTAAGTTTTAATGGTCTAGATTTCAAATTAAACTAAATAAATGTATATCTCGATTTATTAGATGCTAGGGACACGGTCCATCGATCTCTATTTTCTTTGAAGTTCATAAACGAGGGAAGTGGAAAGACAAGCAGGGATAGGGAGCTCACCTCCTTCTCTTTTATAATTGCCAAAATTATATGATGACCTTTCTTGTTCCAAACATATGATCCCGATACATGATGGTGTCACTTTTCCGGCCGGAAAACCGCTTCCTCCCATGAATCATAGCTTTCTAGACGCACTGGTTGAACACCATGGAGCAAGATAGTGAAAAAACTCCCATCCTGGTTGATCAAGTTGAACCCACCCACAGTTGGGCCGGTGCATCAGCCTACATCTACACGGACATGCAGCCAAAAAAGAAGCATCATCTCCATCTAAAAAAAGCAATTTTCTCACCTTGCCCAGCCACCGGCTGCCACTTGGCATAGCCCACAACTCGCCCTTTCTTTCTGTCTTAATGGGTTTAATTAAAGAACACTCACATTGTCATATTATCAAACTGAACCGCAAGTTGATCAACCATTGTCACATTATCCGACTAAACCACAAGTTGACCAGTCACCGATTTAAAATCAGTAGCAAATGTCATTCATCCTGGAAGCAAATTCTTCATTGCACGGAAGAAAAAATTGGTCGCTTTTTAGGGCAGCAATCATGGTCCCACTTTTTTTGGACATTTTAGGATAAAAACTTGCTCCAATAGCCATTGTATATGTAAAATGGTGTGGTATGTTGTTTGGGCACCCTAAAAACCAGCCCCAAGTGATGTATATTTACATCATGCACACTACTACCCTAAAAATTTGACATCACAGAGGACCACAAGAAAACGGTTGTTTTACATCACTTTGTACCACAAACTTGCTCTAACAATCGCCCTATAATAAGGCACCCACAAAAAGATAGATGTGATGTATTTTAGGGCAACTATTGGAGATGAGAAAAATTTAGACTTCAAACTTAAGCAAATTATTTGGTTTACGGAGATGAAATTTTAATGCATTTGAGGCGAAGTTTACGTAGGAAGCAGCGTGGAATAACATTGGAAACATAATATGCTTCACAAGGAACAAAAATATATGTTTTTCTATTAGATCGAAGCAACATAAAAGAGGGAAAAGCAAACTTCATTTTTTATGAATTTTTGAAGCAAACTCCAATTGTGTAGGAACCAAAGTTAGATAACATGGGAAACCTCGGTTCATAAGGATGCAAACTATATGACATGGAAACTCATCTGTGCTAAAGTAGTTGACTAGTTCCCATAAAAATTATAGTTAGTTCCCAAAAATTAAACAATAACAAGTGGGTTTACCATGAACACTCGAACGAACCTACGTTTCTTACAAAATCAGTGATACCATTTTGGAAATTCCCACATACGCTACTTCATCCACCTCGCATGGGTGCTTGCATATGATGCCCCGTAGATAGTTCAATGGGGCATCATGGATCGGTTCGATCCTTAGTGGTTCCCAAAAAGACAATCCGTCGCCACACCCTTCTTTGGAATGAAGAGATAGGCACCATCACAAATTTCTCTGAAATAATTGTGACATACATTCGCTTAATTTGGGGAGAATCTAGTTTAATACCACTTCACCACATCATATTTCTCATATTGTTTGAGACATCACCGCACAGAGTCCATAAGTTGTTAACATATCTTCTCTTAGTTGGCGCCATAACTAAATTTTTGTCCAATGATATATTTACGGTTCCGTGTCACACTGCACAGTTGCTAGCAAAGTTCATAGGGAACTCCTATTCAAATCGATGAATTGACCCTAGAAGGCCCAAGGATCTTGAAATGGGTCAGCCCAATAACCTTTTTTTAAACCTTTTCCCCTACTAAAAGTAAAAAATTGTTCATGAATTTGTAAAAATCATGATTGTTAAATATGTTTGTTATTTTAGAAAACATGATCATGTATTTAAAAAATATTCTCAAATTAAAAAAAATAAAATTTTAAAATGGACGTGATTTTTCAAAAAGCTAAATAATTTTTGAATCACCATAATTTTTTTAAAGATTCGTGAATTTTAAAAGTGGTTTGCATTTTCTTAAATGTCCATCAATTTTATAAAATTGTTTGTAAATTAGAAAATTGAATACAAAAAAAGGAAAGGAAAATTGGATAGGAAGGAAAAAAGATAAGAGAAACCTGAGAAAACATAAATAAAAAGGAAAAACCGTTACATGGGTCGTCCCATGTTTGGGTTTGCCCTGTGCGATATAGTGACAATACATTGCAAAAAACTATGAATATCCCTTTTTTACAGCGTTCCACATGTAGGTTGATAAAAAGCCCCTATTCACCATGAGCAATGAAGCAACAAGGTAAGGGTGTGGGCCGAGCCAACATT
This sequence comes from Aegilops umbellulata, assembly GCA_032464435.1. NCBI lineage: Eukaryota > Viridiplantae > Streptophyta > Magnoliopsida > Poales > Poaceae > Aegilops > Aegilops umbellulata. The sequence continues at coordinate 128,700,845 of CP136054.1, forward strand.
GAACCGCACAGCTAAAATAAGATCTAGATGTTGAAGAAAGAGGTTGGGCAAACGATGAACCTATTTTTTATTATGCGATTGATTTTTGTTCCCTATTTTTTGGCCTTGTTCATGAACAAGCCACTAGGCTATTTCATCCCCATTTACGTCCTTAATATTATTGGAAATATTTCTAAGGTAGTGCTAGGACTGGCTAGCTCTTGCACCATCTGATCTTGTTTTACCGATGACTTTGAAGCTGCATCACAACAAAAAAAAATCCACATACATGATTTTCGTGTGTATATGCAAAATCAGAGCAAAGTTTTATCTATTTGTTTTAAAAATGTGCATGTGGCAAAAGACTACCTCTTTTGGTTCATAGGATAGGAATATTGTAGGAATAGGAACTTCATAGGAAGTGAGATGACATGCATCCCAATTCCTACAAAGAAAAGAAAGAGATGCCATTTGATGCATAGGATAGGAATTTTTCCATTGGGTCTAGGCTAATGTTTTTTTCCTTTGAAATGTGAAGGATTGGATTCTATCCTACATAGGAATAGGAATCCATTCCTACAAACCAAAGGGCTCCATAGGAATTTTTCCTTTGAAAATCCTATCCTATAAAATTCCTACAAGATTCCTACAAACCAAAGAAGGCCCTATGCAGCAAAACCCCCATTGGTTGCAGTGGGTGGCGTCTTATGTAACATAAATAACAAATGTATGTAACGTGAATAACGTGTGCAGAAACATACGATATATTCGCAACATGGCATCAACCCCTTGTTATAGTCGTCCTAGAATTAATTAAACATATAATCACCGTGTATGCAACAAACCACATATGTGTTGGAAACACGTATGAACAGACTTATGCATTACCATAAATATTACAATGAAACTACATTGTTGCATCTGGCTAGGGTATGATGACTACGGATTGCCAAAGGTCCTCATCACATCTAGTGAACCTCGAGGTTCTTCTCATTCTTCGACATGAATAAGGAGAGATGAGCTAATGCGAGAGGGGTGCTGATTTGATTGAGATGAGGAAAAAATTCAATGGGGGTGGATATGAAAATCTCTAGGGAGTAAAATGATAAAGAGAGGAGCAGAAGTAGGCACAGTAGCAGAGGGAAGAGGTGGATTATGTGTAAGATGGCAACAACGGACACAAAGGTAAACATGGCATATGGAGTGGAAATGTTAAGTACTTAGTAAAGTCTTTGAGCCAATCACAGAGAAGGAGGCAAGGGAGAAGTTCTTCAAACATAGGAAGATTATAGAGGTAATTTAGTGAGAAGACATAGAAACCGTAAGCTCAATGAAGACAAGGATTGTTTACCAAGTTCAAGTTGCTCGCACAACTCTACATCTGGTTGAAGGGGTTGATATTAAACTTAAAAGACTAGGTATACATGTTATCCTTGAGCTAAAGTCTCTTGAACTTCGTGCAACCACTCATTGTAGATCTTCAAGGTGATCTCCGACACCTTCACAGACTTATTCTTTGGTAGTCGACAAGTACTCATGGACGCTTAGAACTGATACTTAACTGTTTAGTGGATACATAGTCCACAAGAGAAAAAGGTTAAGTTAAGTCTCAATCAAGTTGTTAAGTGATGCTCAATCACTTAGTTGTTTTTAGGCTCTGGGTCTTCCTCTCTTAAGATTCTAACAATCTCTTCTGGAGGATGGGCTGCTCAGACAAACTCTTTTCAATTCTCTCACGGATCAGCCAACCATCTAAGGTTGAAGTGGGGTGGCTATTTATAGCTAGGAGCAATCCAAAGGCCGATATGACCATTGGAGGTAGTGGCCAACCAACGTACACGCGACACATGGCAAAATGGTCGAATTTCAAATGTAGCCATAGATTGACTTGCATAACAAGCATCTGACTCCTTTGCGAGGACTTTTACCTACACTGTCTTGAAGAACTTCATCTCAGACACAGAAGAGAAACAAATTACATCAAAGAGATTTCAAAGTCTTCACTCGAAGAAATAGGTTTGGTTGAGCACACACCGAAGACCTAAATATCAATTATCACTCAGACCCCCTTTATAGTACGATTTTCCCTATGACTCAAAATAAGAAAATGAAACTAGAAAACTATTGTCTTCACGACAACTTCATTTTCCTAGTAGCAAGTTGATTGTTCCTCGAACAAGCATTCCGAAGATATTCACTGTCACCACAATTTTCAGGGTTCATACTCCCCGGTTAAACCAAAATCCTCAAGTACCTTCTGTATACGCACAAAGACATTAGACCCTTAACTACTTTGTCATTAATCATACAAAACCCTCTAGGAGGCACTAGACACACTTATAGTAGTTATCTTAACGACATACACATTAGTTGACTTTTTAAGGTGCATGCCATATATGTCCACATTAGCTATTCCTAGAATAATTTGTGGCACAAGTTTGATTAAAATGAATACAAATGTGAAAACTGCTAAATGAGGGTAATTTGTGTCACAAACGTGAAACTGTGGGCAAAAATGAAATTAACTTTTTTAGAATTCGGCGAACCGAAGAGATCCACCAATGGTTATTTGATACTTTTGGAAAGCTTAGAGATGTATTTCCTTCACTTTACCTATATGTAAGTCGCCCGAAAATCAATTTTGGGCCAATCAAATTTTTAGCCATTGATTTTTTGCTTTGAGATTCGTGTTTTTTCTGGACTATTCTGAGTTGTTTTGAACTGGTTATTTTGACTGACCACAAATTTGGGCGAGTCAATTTCTTGGTGGGCTGAAGCCCATTACCTATGTGGCCCAGCCCTACCCTCTTCCTTTTTTGTTCCTGTTTTTGTTTATATGTGTTTTTTCTTTTTTTTCTTTGTTAGTCGGCTTTTTTGTTGGTATTTTGGCATGTTGTGTGAGTGTAAACATATAACACAAATACTAAAAATAACAATATGAAAATTGCAGTATTCTATGATTATCCTTTACATACTAATTTCAGGGCAAAGTTGTGTGCAATTTTTTTTGTTTTTTTCTTCTTCTTAAAGAGTAATACCAATGCCACCACAAATTCATTGTTCCTTATGAACTTCATTATTTTTATTTATTCATTTATTTTATTTTATTTCTTCTTTAAGGGTAATAACAATGTTGCTAATTCATTCCTTCTTAGGAAACTCCTTTTTGCAAAAATTCCACAGTGATATGCTTATTCTGGCATATTTTAAAAAGCACATGTTTTGTGTATTGTGTACACAATTTTTTATTGTTTGTTCTAGATTTGTTTTCATTTTCTTTCTTCTCAAATGTTAATACCAATGCCACTAATTCATCTTTTATTAGAAAACCTCATTATTTTGATTTTGATTTAGTTTTTGTTTCTTCGTAAAGGTTAATACCAAAGCCACTAATTCATTATTTCTTGGAAAATTTTATTATTTTGTTTTTTTAGATTTTATTTCATTTTGTTTCTTCTATTATACGGTGACCGGCTCTGTTGAACGCAAAATCAGATTTACTATATTTCAACATTCAAATACTTTTTTTTTCGTGTGGGGCCTTCCTATTTCTTTCCCAATTCATCATCTACCTTGCCACGCACTGCGACTCCAGACCGGCGCTCCGGCCGGTCGAAGCAATCTATGACGCATGCACGCACACATCACACTCTGCTGCATGAACAGCACACCACGGCGAGCCGGAGCTAGTTAGCTCACGCGCACATCCAGCCAAAGCTAGCTAGCTAGCTAGCTCACGCACGCAGACGCGCACCACACCATACCACACTGCACACATACACTGCAGGCAAAAAAGAAAAAAAGTGACTGACCCAAACCCAAATCACAAATTCAGACGACAGTGTAGTTCAGTCCCTGTTTCCATGGTCATAATGAAAGTATTATAAGCGATATCATACATACCAATTAGACTTTTTTTATGATGTGACACATAATTAAATGCGGAAAAAGAGGATGTGATATTATATTATAATGCCGTATCATATTAAATGTTGTTCTACTTATAATGCAGTTTAAGATATTAACTTATGATATTATACACGAAAATAATATTATAGTATATTAGTATCATATGCATAATAATACTAGTATATGGTACCCCGTTACGGGCAGCCTTACAAGACCCCAGTATTTTTATTGTCACACAAAAACCTGGAAAGCACAAGGACCGATGAACTAGAAATGTACGATTAGCGAGGATTACAAGCATGCATGCAAATAACTAGGGGACGAAAGCACTAAAAAAGCAAAGTAACGCAAACTTTTAATTCACATTCAACAAGGCCATGGAAATCCATTGCTGGTTGTAGTAGCTCAGCGGTGGAGCAAGATGGCCTCAATGACCCGGACGAACTCCTTTGGCGCGGTGAGCTGTGGGAAGTGGCTGGAGGACTGGATGACCACGGAGGCCGCGCCGCCGCCACCAGCGCACCCGGCCAGTCGGTGCTGCATGTAGCGGGCAACAGCGAGCGGCGCCACGGCGTCCTGGGTGCAGTGCACGATGGTGCATGGCGCCTTGACGTCCGGGAGCACGTCCCGGACGTCGCAGGTGAGCACGGCGCGCATGACGCGGAGCGCGGTGCCCGGGCGCATCATCGCCAGCTGCTTGGCGAACTTTGCGACGGCCGCCGGGTGGTCCACCCCGACCACGGTCTCGGCGAAGAGCGGCGCCCACTCGGTGAAATCGGTCTCGATGGCCCCGAGCATGGCGTCCACCTCTCCGCGGTCGAATCCGCCCTCGTAGCCGTCGTCGTTGATGTACCTGTTCCAACGTACGTGCAATTAAAACGGCCATGGTTCAGTGACATCCTTACGGTCATTTCATTTGTTCCGTTTATTTAAATCATGTACTAGTACGAAAGCTGGGAGTGTGATCTGAAGAGAACCTAGGTGACGCCCCAACCAGCACGAGGTGGCTGAATAGGTCTGGCCTTGCAAGCGACGCAATGCAGCCGATCATGCCAGCCATGGAGTGGCCCAGGAACGCTGTTCCCCTCAGCCCGAGCTCGTCCATCAGCGCCACGAGTTCGTCGGCGAAGTCGTGGTACGAAAACCGCCGCTCGGAACACCCGCCGCCGTCCGCCGCGCCGGAGAAGCTCCAGTCGAAGACGACGACCCGGAACTTGTCCGCCAGCGACGGGACGACGTCGTCCCAGACGAACCGGCTGCCACCGTAGCCGTGGGCGAGCACCAGGGTCTCACCGACGTTGCCGAAAACCCTCGCATTCATCTCGGTCAGTAATTTGAGTACAGCAGTGAGGAGCAAGAGGCTACAATATTGCTTAACTCCCGTGCTAGCTTAGAGATGAGAACATATGGCTACTTCTGGCCTCCATTTATAGGGAAACCCCAGCACCAAGATAAGATCGATGAACCAGAGAGGGAGGAGGGGAGGCAGTGATACCCTTGTGAGAATTATTAACTGGGCACTCAGATGTGTACAGCTGCATGTGACATCCAGATGGCTACAACTATACCGGAGCAGAAGAGACCACTGCATGCCTCGAAGAGTTTCTTGGCGGTTGTTTACCGTGCGTCTGTATCGATGGTGACGAGGGGCTAAAAAGGTGTCACTTGGAGTTTTGCGTGTGCACAATGCGCGGTGATGGCGACGAAGGCAGATTCCGTGAACTGGAGGGTTAGGTCTCCCGATGGTCCGATTTTGTCGCAGTTTGACACGGGATAGTTTTATGCCGGTTTCTGTGGACCGTGTCATTCTCGCACTCCACGAAATACTGAAACCATGTATTATGTCACTTGCATGGAAACAAAGGATTTGTATATGCCTGTGTCTCTGTCGTGCCGTTGTTTCCATGACACGAAAGCTGTGCGTGATGAATCAGTTTCCCATATTAATACTCACCGGCCCATCACCAAATCTCTCGACGAATGTTTCAACGAGGCACCCGTGTGTATATTACTTCAGGTACGGCTGCAGGGGCTTTGCTACACCTACGTAATTATTCTACGTACAACTACGTGAAAACTGATTTAGGGAGATTTTATTGGAAGGAAAAAATAGCCCGGGCCCCACCCCATGAAAATGGGGGGGGGGGGGGGGAGAAGTATATTAGAAAGGGGCTTTTATCATTTGTGCCACCAGTTATGTCCCACTACTCAGTTTTGCCATTAGGATTTTCAAATGCTCAAAAATGCCATCGATCCGTGAGATGCTTGCTCAAAATACCATTAGATATCTCAAAAATGTCATTGTTCCATTAGATGTTTGCACAAAAATGCCATTAGACATTGTTATTTTCACGTCAAACCCGTTTGACCATGTTATATGACGAAAATAAGCCTAGACCCACATGTCTCACAATGATAAGTGTGGCCCACTTGTCAGGAGTAAGCAAGCGAATAGTAATGCTGTTGGGATCAAGTGGGCCTCACACTTGATTGTAGTGAGATAGAGGGAGAGCTGGCATGTTGATCCATAGGTATTTACTTATGTCATTATAACATGGCAAAAGAGATTTGAGATCACATAATGATGTCTAATGGCATTTTTGAGCATGTGTCTAACAAAGTGATGGCACTTTTAAGCAGTTGAAAATTCTAGTGGCAAAACTGAGTAGTGGGACACAACTGGTGACATAAATGATAAAACCTCTAGAAAGTTTATCTAAGTTTACGTAGGTTGGTACATAGGTGTAGGATGCTTTTCGTTAGTGCGAACAGTTCAGAGATGGAAGGCTTTAGTTCCACTTTCTATGTAATAAGAGGCCAAGTCCAGCGTTGTATCACACCGTATGCACGATACACCCCCACACTAAACGTATATAGAACAATATAGACCTTTCACGAATCATATCCGCTTTTGTATGTAGATAAACTGTATAGTAGCCCAGCTCATATTTGGCTATGGTTATAGGCTTTGTCGGCTCGGCTCACTTACATTTTTTCTTCCTTTTTTTAGCTTAATTTTTTTTTGCACCACTTAGGATTAGAACTCAGTGCCACCAGATTTCAAAAAAAAAAACAGGTTTATGTCCTACCAGAGTTACCACCTCAGATAGATTACTTGCTGTCCATAGTTCCAATTCTTTTTCTTCTTGTTGCCTACATTTCTGGTTCTGGTTTTGTTCCGGACGAATTTTCTTTAAGTTTTGTATGCGTGGTTTTCGCTCGGTTTTTTCACTTACTTTTCCCATTTTAATTTTATATTTCTTTTTACATTTTCAACTTTTACTTTTCATAAATTTTCCTTTAGGTTTTTAAACTTTTAAAAAATTCGTGAAACATTTTCTCAAATCTGCAAACTATTTCCAAATTTGTGAAAATTTTCCGAACTCGTGAACTTTTTTCAAAGTCATATTTTTTCTAAATGTAACTAGTGAACAATTTTCAAATGAGCAAATGTTTTTCAAAATCATGATCTTCTTAAAAGTTGAACCCCCGACAACTGAAAATTCACAAAAAAAATCAAACCTGTGAACTTTTTTCAAATTCATGAGATTTTTTAAATTTTACTCATGAACAATTTTCAAATTAGTGAGACGTAATTCAAACTTACTTTTTCCAAATTCATTAACTTTTTTCAAAGCTAGCGGGCAAAGCGAGCGAGCTTGCGCAATATTGGGTCGCAGCCCACCGGCATGCGCGCGAGTGCATGCTTCCTAAATGGCGCTTAGAGCGTTGACTAGGAGCTCCTCAAATAGACCTCGCCACACACATGCATTTGTTCAAATTTTCAAAAAATATTTACATGAAAGAAAAATACATGCAAAACTCTGAAACAATATTTTTTGGAATTTCCCCGTACATATTTTTATTGGTGTATATTGTTTTAGAAAACAGCAATATTTTTAAATTTTGAAAAAGAATTTGAAAGCGTGACTATTATTAGAAATTGCCCCAAAGGAATTTGAGTTTCTGAACAAGTTTGAAAATGGGAACATTTTTTAATTTGTGAACGAAATTTGAAAACAGGGACATTTTTTGAATCGTTGAACTTTTTTCAAATCCATGAGCGCTTGGCTCCGCCCAACAGCAGCCCGACCGGAGCGATGTCGTCTCCTTGTTCGGCCGAGGCCTAAGTTTTTTTCTATTTGTTTTCTTTTTTTCTGCTCTTTTTGTTAATTCATTTTCTCCTTTTTAGACTTAATTTTTCTTTTTGAAACTTGTTCACAACATTGAAATATATTTTTGGAATATCAAAATAACAGTTTTAAGTAATTGTCTTATACTATGATTTTTTCCTTGAAATATTTATTAAATGCTTTGAAAAAACATTGATTAATTTCAAAATTTTCCCTTACTTATTTGTTATGTTAAAAACTGAACATAAAAGTTTTAATTACTTGTTTAAATTATGATTTCAAATATTTTTTTCCTTCAAAACCTGACATGATGCCTATCATGGGAATACCCACCTACTCAAAAAAGTTAGGGTCATTTCAAGAATGTCCAAAAAACCACCATGTTCAATGTAGGGTGTCCGGGTAGGCCATTAGGCTCTGTTCGAGAGCATGTTGTTTCTCGACATGCGTTAAATGAACATAACGCATTTAGGTCCATTTGATGTTTGTGAAAAGTGCTATGAGACGGCCTCTTTTGTCTTAACCGGAACCCCTCCGTTGTACATGATGTACCTATGGATATTAATAAATACACAACTTTTGTAGGCAGCTGGGCATGCCCATTCTAGCACTTCATGCAAAATTTAAACGAATTCAGACACCGAACGCAGGTTGTGTCACGTACGGACAATATTTGAGGGGTTTTTCATCGGGAAAACCGTAAAAAAATGCAAAAAATGTGTAAAGTCGATAGAATTTGGCATAGATGCATGCCATGATGATTCTAGTGTGTGGAAAAAATTTGGGCTCATTTGATGTGTGTGAAAAAAAGTTCATCAATGTTGAAAAAAATCAAGAATTTTAGAAAAGGTTCTCAAATTTGAAAAAAAATCATCAATTTTGAAAACACGTTCACAAATTTGAAAAATAATTCATTGTTTGTTTTTTAAAATAATAATTGAAAAAAGTGCGCACATTGCAAGGGGAAAAGGGAAACAAAAAGGAACAAAAAAAGAAAAAAAAGGAAAATAAAAAATGAACAAACTAATGGAAAAATGAGAAACAAAAGAAAAAAAGGAAAATAAAAGCCGAACAAAACCGTTTGGAAATATGAGAAAAAGTAACAAGAAAAAAGGAAAAACTAAAAAAGAAAAAAAAAGAAAGAAGAAAAGAACGAGAAAGGGGTATGTAACCATGTCAAGTGATTGTGGTTGGTCGGTTAGCACGTCGAACTTATAACCAAGTCTCGGGTTCGAATCCTATCATGCTAACAATTTTTTCGTGGGTTATAAAATCTGGAAAAAATTATATAGACGGGCCAGCTAGCTCGTACAAAATGCCACCTAGAGTGTATAGGTATATGACATGCGAAGTCTAAAAAAACATATAAGGTGGCCGTAGAGTTCCTAAAATATGACCATGCATCATGCTCTTTCTGGCGTTTGGTTACCTGTATCGTTTTTTAGCACTTTGGATACTTGTCCCACTTAAGCCTGGTTGAGCTAACGCAGACAAAAAATCATTATCCGCACTTAGTTTGGTTGCATGCATATAATGTTGCCTGCATTAGGGGAGCATTTTTTGCCTGCCGTTGCGTGCATTGGCTAGGCCGATGCAAGTGCCCTGGTGTTTGGTTGCATACACGCAATGTGATTAAGAGTAAACATCTACACATGATAGTAGAGTTACAATAGAGTTCGTATCAGTGTGCTCGCGATGGCGGCATCAGTGTAGGATGAGGAAGAGGTGACCGAGAGGAACGGTGCCATCCGACAAGGTTAACAACTACGCATAACACTAAACGCCGTCACGCAGAGGGAGAAAAGGATGGAGGAGAAATGCAGTTTGCGCGTCATGGCTGCGTCAGTGTAGGAAGATGCGGAGGAGGAGCCCAAAATGAACAACGCTGGCGGCGGCACCAGTGTAGTACGACACAAGCGAGGAGATCGAGAGGAATGACGTCGGCGATGGCTTAGTGTAGCAGGACGTGGGAGAGAAGACCGAGAGGAACATCGACCGCCCGACTGTAGTAGGACGTGGGAGAGAAGACAGAGAGGAACGACGACCGCCCGAGTGCAGTAGGACGCGGGAGAGGAGGTGGAGAGGAATGACGCCGGTGGTGGCGCTAGTGCAACAACGTGCGAGAGAGGAGACCGAGAGGAACAACCCCGGCGGTGACACCACTGTAGAAGGACATGGAAGAGGACACTGAGACTAAGGAGTGTCATTAACACAGATCACACATATGCATGAACTGGTTGCAAAAATGGAACCATAACATTGATGTGCATCTTTTCTGTGTAAAGTTTACTTCGAATCGAAGCACCGTTCTGTATATTAGAAGGGACGGAAGAAAGGAGATTAGAAGGGACGGAAGAAAGGAGATTAGAGAAGGAGCTTACTGAAGGTGGAAGAAGAAAGTGTTGGATAACGTAGCAGAAATTCAAAATTTTCCTACGTGTCACCAAGATCTATCTATGGAGAAACCAGCAACGAGGGGAAGGAGAGTGCATCTACATACCCTTGTAGATCGCTAAGCGGAAGCGTTCAAGTGAACGGGGTTGATGGAGTCATACACGTCGTGATCCAAATCACCGATGATCCTAGTGCCGAACGGACGACACCTCCGTGTTCAACACACGTACAGCCCGGTGACGTCTCCCATGCCTTGATCCAGCAAGGAGAGAGGGAGAGGTTGAGGAAGACTCCATCCAGCAGCAGCACAACGGCGTGGTGGTGGTGGAGGAGCGTGGTGATCCAGCAGGGCTTCGCCAAGCACCGCGAGATATGAGGAGAAAGAGAGGTAGGGCTGCGCCAACAAGAGAAGAAACTTGTCCACCGGGGTTGCTCCTTTGCCTCCACTATATATAGGGGGAGAGGGGGGGCGGCGCCCCCACCTAGGGTTCCACCCTAGGGGCGGCGGCCAGCCCAGATCCCATCTGGTGGGGCGGCCAAGGGGGGGGGGAGAGGGGAAACTTGCCCCCCCAAGCTAGGTGGGGCGCCCCCTCCCCAAACCCTAGGCGCCTTGGGCCCTTGTGGGGGGGGGGGCGCACCAGCCCACCTAGGGCTGGTCCCCTCCCACACTTGGCCCATGCATCCCTCCGGGGCCGGTGGCCCCACTTGGTGGACCCCCGGACACCTCCGGTGGTCCCGGTACACTACCGGTGATGCCCAGAACACTTCCGGTGGCCAAAACCATACTTCCTATATATAAATCTTTACCTCCGGACCATTCCGGAACTCCTCGTGACGTTCGGGATCTCATCCGGGACTCCGGACAACATTCGGTAACCATGTACATCTATTCCCTATAACCCTAGCGTCATCGAACCTTAAGTGTGTAGACCCTACGGGTTCGGGAGACACGCAGACACGACCGAGACGTTATCCGGTCAATAACCTACAGCGGGATATGGATACCCATGTTGGCTCCCACATGTTCCACGATGATCTCATCGGATGAACCACGATGTCAAGGATTCAATCAATCCCGTATTCAATTCCCTTTGTCTACCGGTATAGTACTTGCCCGAGATTCGATCGTCGGTATCTCGATACCTTGTTCAATCTCGTTACCGGCAAGTCTCTTTACTCGTTCCGTAACACATCATCCCGTGATCAACTCCTTGATCACATTGTGCACATTATGATGATGTCCTACCGAGTGGGCCCAGAGATACCTCTCCGTCACACGGAGTGACAAATCCCAGTCTTGATTCGTCCCAACCCAACAGACACTTTCGGAGATACCTGTAGTGTACCTTTATAGCCACCCAGTTACGTTGTGACGTTTGGCACACCCAAAGCATTCCTACGGTACCCGGGAGTTGCACAATCTCATGGTCTAAGGAAATGATACTTGACATTAGAAAAGCTTTAGCATACGAACTACACGATCTTGGTGCTAGGCTTAGGATCGGGTCTTGTCCATCACATCATTCTTCTAATGATGTGATCCCGTTATCAATTACATCCAATGTCCATGGTCAGGAAACCGTAACCATCTATTGATGAACGAGCTAGTCAACTAGAGGCTTACTAGGGACATGGTGTTGTCTATGTATCCACACATGTATCTGAGTTTCCTACCAATACAATTCTAGCATGGATAATAAACGATTATCATGAACAAGGAAATATAATAATAACTAATTTATTATTGCCTATAGGGCATATTTCCAACAGTCTCCCACTTGCACTAGAGTCAATAATCCAGTTCACATCGCTATGTGATTAACACTCAAGGTCACATCCCCATGTGACTAACACCCAAAGAGTTCTGGGTTTGATCATGTTATGCTTGTGAGAGATGTTATAGTCAACGGGTCTTGAACCCTTCAGATCCGTGTGTGCTTTACAAATCTCTATGTCATCTTGTAGATGCAGCTACCACGCTCTATTTGGATCTATTCCAAATAACTGTTCTACTATACGAATCTGGTTTACTACTCAGAATCATCCAGATTAGTGTCAAAGATTGCATCGGCGTAACCCTTTACGACGAACTCTTTTACCACCTCCATAATCGAGAAAATTTCTTAGTCCACTAGTTACTAAGGATAACCTTGACCGTTGTCCTGTGATCCATTCCTAGATCACACTTGTACCCCTTGACTGACTCATGGCTTGGCACACTTCAGGTGCGGTACACAACATAGCATACTTTAGAGCCTATGTCTGAAGCATAGGGGACGACCTTCGTCCTTTCTCTCTATTCTGCCGTGGTCAGGTCTCGAGTCTTACTCAAGACTCATACCTTATAACACAGCCAAGAACTCCTTCTTTGCCGATCTATTTTTGAACTCCTTCAAAATCTTGTCATGGTATGTGTTTGTTTGAAAGTACTATTAAGCGATTTTGATCTATCCTTATAGATCTGGATGCTCAATGTTCAAGTAGCTTAATCCAGGTTTTCCATTGAAAAACACTTTTCAAATAACTCTGCATGCTTCCTAGAAATTCTATATCATTTCCGATCAACAATATGTCAACAACATATACTCATCAGAAATTCTATAGTGCTCCCACTCACTTCTTTGGAAATACAAGTTTCTCATAAAATTTGTATAAACACAAAATCTTTGATCATCATCAAAGCATATATTCCAACTCCGAGATGCTTACTCCAGTCCTTAGAAGGATTGATGGAGCTTCGCATGCCTGTTAGCATCTTTCAGGATTGTTAAAACCTTCTGGTTGTATCACATACAACCTTTCCTCAAGAAAATCGTGAGGAAACAATGTTTTGACATCCTATCTGCAAGATTTCACAAATAATGCAGTGACTGCTAATATAATTCCAAAAGACTCTTAGCATCGCTACGAGTGAGAAAGTCTCACCGTAGTCAACTCCTTGAACTTGTCGGGAAACATCTTAACAACAAGTCGAGCTTTCTTAATGGTGACATTTACCATCATTGTCCGTCTTCCTTTTAAAATCCATCTGTACTCAACAGCCTCACGACCATAGAGCTGTTCTGCCAAAGTCTACACTTTGTTTTCATACATGGATCCTCTCTCGGATTTTATGGCCTCGAGCCATTCATCGGAATCCGGGCCCACCATCGCTTCTCCATAGCTCGTAGGTTCATTGTTGTCTAGCAACATGACTTCCAAGACAGGATTACGTACCACTCTGAAGTAGTACGCATCCTTGTCATCCTACGAGGTTTGGGAGTGACTTGATCCGAAGTCTCATGATCACTATCATAACCTTCCACTTCAATTGGTGTAGGTGCCACAGGAACAACTCTTTGTGCCCTGGTATACACTAGTTGAAGTGACGGTTCAATAACCTCATCAAGTCTCCACCATCCTCCCACTCAATTCTTTCGAGAGAAACTTTTCCTCGAGAAAGGACCCGATTCTAGAAACAATCCCTATTGCTTTCGGATCTGAGACAGTAGGTATACCCAACTGTTTTAGGTATTCTATGAAGATGCATTCATCCGCTTTGGGTTCGCGCTTATCAGCCTGAAACTTTTCACATAAGCGTCGTAGCCCCAAACTTTTAAGAAACGACAGCTTAGGTTTCTCTAAACCATATGGTGTCGTCTCAACGGAATTGTGTGGTGCCCTATTTAAAATGAATGCGGTTGTCTCTAATGCCTAACCCATAAACTATCGTGGTAATTCGATAAGAGACATCATGGTATGCATCATATCCAATAGGGTGCAGTTATGATGTTCGGACACACCATCACACTATGGTGTTCCAGGCGGTACTAGTCGTGAAACAATTTCCACAATGTCTCAATTGTGTACCAAACTCGCAACTCAGATATTCATCTCTATGATCATATCATAGATATTTTATCCTCTTGTCACGACGATCTTCAACTTCATTCTGAAATTACTTGAACCATTCAATAATTCAGACTTGTGTTTCATCAAGTAAACATACTCAGTATCTACTCAAATCATCTGTGAAGTAAGAGCATAATGATATCCACTGCGTGCCTCAGCACTCATTGGACTGCACACATCAAAATGTGTTACTTCCAACAAGTTGCTTTCTTGTTCCATTTTACTGAAGCCGAAGCTTTCAGTCATCTTGCCCATGTGGTATGATTTGCATGTCTCAAGCGATTCAAAATCAAGTGAGTCCAAACGGTCCATCTGCATGGAGTTTCTTCATGCGTATATACCAACAGACATGGTTCACATGTCTCAATCTTTTCAAAAAAATGAGTGAGTCCAAAGATCCATCAACATGGAGCTTCTTCATGCGTTTTATACCAATATGACTTAGGTGGTACTATCATTACTATCTTATATCTTTTGGCATGAACATGTGTATCACTATGATCGAGATTCAATAAACCATTCATTTTAGGTGCAAGACCATTGAAGGTATTATTCAAATAAACAGAGTAACTATTATTCTCCTTAAATGAATGACCGTATTGCGATAGACATAATCCAATCATGTCTATGCTCAACGCAAACACCAAATAACAATTATTTAGGTCTAACACCAATCTCGATGGTAGAGGGAGTATGCGATGCTTGATCACATCAAGCTTGGAAACACTTCCAACACATATGGTCATCTCACCTTTAGCTAGTCTCCGTTTATTCCATAGCTTTTATTTCGAGTTACTAACACTTAGCAACCGAACCGGTATCTTATACCCTCGTGCTACTAGGAGTACTAGTAAAGTATACATTAATATATCCAACACACTTCTGTCGACCTTACCAGCCTTCTCATCTACCAAGTATCTAGGGTAATTCTGCTCTAGTGGTTGTTCCCCTTATTACAAAAGCACTCAGTCTCGGGTTTGGGTTCAACCTTGGGTTTCTCCACTAGAGCAGCAGCTGATTTGCCGTTTCATGAAGTATCCCTTCTTGCCCTTGCCCTTCTTGAAACTAGTGGTTTTACTAACCATCAACAATTGACGCTCCTACTTGACTTCTACTTTCGCGGTGTCAAACATCGCGAATACTTCAAGGATCATCATATCTATCCCTGTTATGTTATAGTTCATCACGAAGCTCTAGTAGCTTGGTGGCAATGTCTTTGGAGAAACGTCACTATCTCATCTGGAAGATCAACTCCCACTCGATTCAAGCGATTGTTGTACTCAGACAATCTGAGCACAAGCTCAAGATTGAGCTTTTCTCCCTTAATTATTATGCAGGCTAAGAAAATCGTCGGAGGTCTTATACCTCTTGACGTGGGCACGAGCCTGAAATCCCAATTTCAGTCCTCGAAACATCTCATATGTTCTGCGACATTTCAAAAATGCCTTCGGTGCCTCAATTCTAAACCATTTAACATTACCGAACTATCATGTAGTCATCAAAACGTGTATGTCGGATGTTCGCAACATCCACAGACCACGTTCGAGGTCCAGCACACCGAGCGGTGCATTAAGGACATAAGCCTTCTACTGTCCGCATAATTGCTACTGTCAACTTTCAACTATATTTCCTCTAGGAACATATCTAAAACAGTAGAACTAAAGCGCGAGCTACGACATAATTTGCAAAATTCTTTTTGACTATGTTCAGGATAAACAAGTTCATCTTATGAACTCCCACTCAGATAGACATCCCTCTAGTCATCTAAGTGATTACATAATCCGAGTCAACTAGGCCGTGTCCGATCATCACGTGAGACGGACTAGTCATCATCGGTGAACATCTTCATGTTGATCGTATCTACCATACGACTCATGCTCGACCTTTCGGTCTCTTGTGTTCCGAGGCCATGTCTGTACATACTAGGCTCGTCAAGTCAACCTAAGTGTTTCGCGTGTGTAAATCTGTCTTACACCCGTTGTATGTGAACGTTAGAATTTATCACACCCGATCATCACGTGGTGCTTTGAAACGACGAACTTTAGCAACGGTGCACAGTTAGGGGGAACACTTTCTTGAAATTTTAATGAGGGATCATCTTATTTACTACCGTCATTCTAAGCAAATAAGATGTATAAACATGATAAACATCACATGCAATCAAATAGTGACATGATATGGCCAATATCATATTGCTCCTTTTGATCTCCATCTTCGGGGCTCCATGATCATCATCGTCATCGGCATGACACCATGATCTCCATCATCATGATCTCCAACATCGTGTCTTCATGAAGTTGTCTCGCCAACAATTACTTCTACTACTACAGCTAACGGTTAGCAATAAAGTAAAGTAATTACATGGCGTTGTTCAATGACACACAGGTCATACAATAAATAAAGACAACTCCTATGGCTCCTGCTGGTTGTCATACTCATCGACATGCAAGTCGTGATTCCTATTACAAGAACATGATCAATCTCATACATCACATATCATTCATCACATTCTTCTTGGCCATATCACATCACATAGCATACCCTGCAAAAACAAGTTAGACGTCCTCTAATTGTTGTTTGCATGTTTTACGTGGCTGCTATGGGTTTCTAGCAAGAACGTTTCTTACCTACGCAAAACCACAACGTGATATGCCAATTGCTATTTACCCTTCATAAGGACACTTTTCATCGAATCCGTTCCGACTAAAGTGGGAGAGACTGGCACCCGCTAGCCACCTTATGCAAGTAGTGCATGTCAGTCGGTGGAACCTGTCTCACGTAAGAGTACGTGTAAGGTTGGTCCGGGCCGCTTCATTCCACAATACCGTCGAAACAAGATTGGACTAGTAACGGTAAGAATATTGAACAAAATCAACGCCCACAACTACTTTGTGTTCTACTCGTGCATAGAATCTACGCAATAGACCTAGCTCATGATGCCACTGTTGGATAACGTAGCAGAAATTCAAAAATTTCCTACGTGTCACCAAGATCTATCTATGGAGAAACCAGCAACGAGGGGAAGGAGAGTGCATCTACATACCCTTGTAGATCGCTAAGCGGAAGCGTTCAAGTGAACGGGGTTGATGGAGTCGTACTCGTCGTGATCCAAATCACCGATGATCCTAGTGCCGAACGGACGGCACCTCCGTGTTCAACACACGTACAGCCCGGTGACGTCTCCCATGCCTTGATCCAGCAAGGATAGAGGGAGAGGTTGAGGAAGACTCCATCCAGCAGCAGCACAACGGCGTAGTGGTGGTGGAGGAGCGTGGTGATCCAGCAGGGCTTTGCCAAGCACCGCGAGATATGAGGAGAAAGAGAGGTAGGGCTGCGCCAACAAGAGAAGAAACTTGTCCACCGGGGCTGCTCCTTTGCCTCCACTATATATAGGGGGAGAGAGGGGCTGCGCCCCCACCTAGGGTTCCACCCTAGGGGCGGCAGCCAGCCCAGATCCCATCTGGTGGGGCGGCCAAGGGGGGGAGAGGGGAAACTTGCCCCCCAAGCTAGGTGGGGCGCCCCCTCCCCAAACCCTAGGCGCCTTGGGCCCTTGTGGGGGGGGGGGCGCACCAGCCCACCTGGGGCTGGTCCCCTCCCACACTTGGCCCATGCAGCCCTCCGGGGCCGGTGGCCCCACTTGGTGGACCCTCGTACACCTCCGGTGGTCCCGGTACACTACCGGTGATGCCCAGAACACTTCCGGTGGCCAAAACCATACTTCCTATATATAAATCTTTACCTCCGGACCATTACGGAACTCCTCGTGATGTCCAGGATCTCATCCGGGACTCCGAACAACATTCGGTAACCACGTACATCTATTCCCTATAACCCTAGCGTCATCAAACCTTATGTGTGTAGACCCTACGGGTTCGGGAGACACGTAGACATGACTGAGACGTTCTCCGGTCAATAACCAACAGCGGGATCTGGATACCCATGTTGGCTCCCACATGTTCCACGATGATCTCATCGGATGAACCACGATGTCAAGGATTCAATCAATCCCGTATTCAATTCCCTTTGTCTATCGGTATAGTACTTGCCCGAGATTCGATCGTCGGTATCTCGATACCTTGTTCAATCTCGTTACCGGCAAGTCTCTTTACTCGTTCCATGACACATCATCCCGTGATCAACTCCTTGATCACATTGTGCACATTATGATGATGTCCTACCGAGTGGGCCCAGAGATACCTCTCCGTCACACAGAGTGACAAATTCCAGTCTCGATTCGTCCCAACCCAACAGACACTTTCGGAGATACCTTTAGTGTACCTTTATAGCCACCCAGTTACGTTGTGACGTTTGGCACACCCAAAGCATTCCTATGGTATCCGGGAGTTGCAAAATGTCATGGTCTAAGGAAATTATACTTGACATTAGAAAAGCTTTAGCATACGAACTACACGATCTTGGTGCTAGGCTTAGGATTGGGTCTTGTCCATCACATCATTCTCCTAATGATGTGATCCCGTTATCAATGACATCCAATGTCCATGGTCAGGAAACTGTAACCATCTATTGATCAACGAGCTAGTCAACTAGAGGCTTACTAGGGACATGGTGTTGTCTATGTATCCACACATGTATCTGAGTTTCCTATCAATACAATTCTAGCATGGATAATAAATGATTATCATGAACAAGGAAATATAATAATAACTAATTTATTATTGCCTCTAGGGCATATTTCCAACAGAAAGAACGTGCATGCTCTATACTGAGCCATATGCTCTAGTGCAAGAGGACCCACCACGTGCGCTCGAGGTGGCTCGACTTAGTCTCGCTCATTAGAAACTGCCGATTTGACCATTCATGGCAGGCATGGTTGGGGAGTACTTCAAATTCCGTGCGGACCAACATTTGGATGCGACCTAGTCAACCAAATGGGCCAAATTCTTCCCGCGCGGGCCTGGTTAGGGTGAATGCGCGCAACCAAACGTGCTACTTGTGTATACTTATACAGGGAGTACGGAGGGCACGAGGCCACGATGGCAATTGTGGGTTAGCCACGATCAAGAGAGGGATGTGTGTGCTAACTGAAAAACTGCACACACACACACGCTACAACTTCTTCAAAGAAAAGGTTAGCGCCCAACTTTACAGATAAGAACCTTACAAATGAAGAAATAAGTAAAAGGAAATAGGATACAAATGAGTAGTGACGCGACACCACCAACAAGGTTACAAGGCCAACTATGATCTATCTCAGGTTGCAATGTGGCAAAACGGCTAAGCTATCCATTACATGAATCACTGGCTATGCCGACGGCTTTTGATCTAGTCGGCATAGCCTATGCCGACAATGGTCGTTGGCATCGATGGCGTCGGTAAACCTTCCGTGCGTGTCGGCATAGTAAAGCTGTCGTCATTGATCACCTATGCCGACGTTTTTTGATCTAGCCGTTAGCATTTGTTTTTTTGCTTCTGCCCTACAATTAAAATAGCTACAACAACAAAACCAATATATATAACAACATCATCATCACACATTGCATCGACCAAACCAACATAGCATCATCCACATATATAAC
The DNA here is from genome assembly GCA_032464435.1 of Aegilops umbellulata. Classification (NCBI taxonomy): domain Eukaryota; kingdom Viridiplantae; phylum Streptophyta; class Magnoliopsida; order Poales; family Poaceae; genus Aegilops; species Aegilops umbellulata. The sequence goes on from CP136054.1 coordinate 128,720,688, forward strand.
ATCACGGAAATCAAACATAGCACAGATTCATTGCTACTTCTTGAGCTTGCGTTGGTTTTTTCCTTAAAAGGGAAAGGGTGATGTAGCAAAGTAGAGATAAGTATTTCCCTTAGCTGAGAACCAAGGATCAATCTAGTAGGAGAAACGCGCAAGTCCTCAATACATGCACCTACACAAACAATCAAACACTTGCACCCAACGCGATAAAAGGGTTGTCAATCCCTTCACGGTCACTTGCAAAGGTGAGATCTGATAGAGATAGATATAAAAGATTACTAGAACGTAAAAGTAAATAATTTGCATCAAGGTATTTTTGGTATATAGATCTGAAAATATATGAAGGAAAATAGACCCGGGGGGCGTAGGTTTCACTAAGGCTTCTCTCTTGAAGGCAAGTAATACGGTGGGTGAACAAATTACTGTCGAGCAATTGATTAGAATGATTATGAATACAGGCATCACGTCTGTGTGAAGTAGACCGACTCCTGTCTGCATCTACTACTATTACTCCACACACACCGACCGCTATCCAGCATGCATGTAGAGTATTAAGTTCATAAAGAACGGAGTAACGCCTTAAGTAAGATGACATGATGTAGAGAGATAAACGCAAGCAATATGATGAAAACCCCATCTTTTTATCCTCGATGGCAACAATGCAATACGTGTCTCGCTACCCCTACTTTGTCACTGGGTGAAATCACGCAAGATTGAACCCAAACCTAAGCACCTCTCCCATTGCAAGAAAAACCAATCTAGTTGGCTAAACCAAACCGATAATTCGAAGATAAATACAGAGATATCAAATCATGCATGTAAGAATCCAGAGAAGATTCAAATAATATTCATAGATAAGCTGATCATAAATCCATAATTCATCGATCTCGACAAACACACCGCAAAAGAAGATTACATCGGATAGATCTATAAGAACATTGAGGAGAACATGGTATTGAGAATCAAAGAGAGAGAGAGAGAGAGAGAGAGAGAGAGAGAGAGAGAGAGAGAGAGAGAGAGAGAGAGAGAAGAAGCCATCTAGCTACTAGCTATGGACCCGTAGGTCTGTGGTAAACTACTCACGTTTCATCAGAAGGGCAATAGGGTTGATGTAGATACCCTCCATGATCGAATCCCCTCTGGCAGATCATCGGAAAAGGCCCCAAGATGGGATCTCACGGGAACAGAAGGTTGGGGCGGAAAAAAGTATTTTGGTGGATGCCTCTGAGCTTTTTGGAATATTTTAGGATTTATAGAGCTAAGAGGGAGGTCGATAGACTCCCGAGGGCCCCACAATCCAGGGGCGCCCCCCTAGGGCATGCCCCTATGGCTTGCGTTGCCTCGTGGGTCTTCTGAATTCATCTCCATGTCTCGTAGGTGTCTTCTGGTCCAAGAAAAATCATCGTAAAGTTTTATTCCGTTTGGACTCCTTTTGATATTCCTTTTATGTGAAACTCAAAAATAAGGAAAAACAGAAACTGGCACTAGGATCTGGGTTAATAAGTTTGTTGGGGGTGTCGTGCGACATATGCCAAAGATGGCTTATCATGGAGGGGGCTAATAAGACGTTGCCGGTGCCAGGAAAGGGGATGAGGCAAAGACATGCACGTTGGTGAATCTTACCCAGGTTCGGGGCTCTCCTAGGAGATAACACCCCTACTCCTGCTCTGCGAGGTCTCCGCATGATCACTCAAGCAACAATGGTGGCTACAAGCTTGCTCCTTGAGCTGTTTCTCTAGAGGGGGAAGAAGAACAAGTCTAGCCCTAACTTCCTCTCTCTATATGGGTGTGTGAGTGAACTAGAGTCTGAACCCTTTGCATGGGTGCCCTGGGGGGTTTATATAGGCCTACCCCCAGGGGTACAAAGGTAATCTGGCCGGGTGTAGGACCCGGCTGTCAGTGTCTACGGTCGCCGGCTTCTTCGCCGGCCGCTGGGGCCCGTCGCCTGATGGGCCCTGCTGGTTGTCTCGTACTTGGCCGACAGGCCGCCCCCGCCATTCGCGGGTCTGGCCGACTCCTCGGCACTTTAGCGATGCTGGTAATGATGCATGCTTTGTTGGGGGAGGCATGGCTACAGTACCGCCGCCCGGCGGGCGATCACTGTAGCCATCCTCCATCTCTTTCTGATTAATGGCGCACAGACTTCGAGGGTGGGGGAGGGCCGCCTGGTAGGAGTCGGCCTCTCCTCACGCCGACTGGTCCGCGCTCGCCGCCTTCTGACTTCTCACTGACGGGTAAGGCCCACCGCCTGTGGACAGTACCGACAACCCGTAGTGGAGGCATGGCCTTCTCTGCCATGGGTGATGTCATGGGGGAGTGGCAATAGTACCGCGCCGGACGGGAGATCTTCGCCTGGTACGGTGCACTGTGGCCACGCTTGGCCCTGGATTTGGGGGCGGCAGGGCGCGCTGTAGCCATGCCTTGTCTCATCGTAATTATGTGGGTGCAGACTCTGAGGACGCTTGGGGGCGCCTCTCTGGAGGCCGCCTGCTAGAAGCCGGCCCACCTCATGGCCGCCTGTTGTGCCTTGCCGTCTTCTAGCAGCCGGCCGCTTGGACCAGTCGGCCGCGAGAAGGCAGCGCTTTGGTCTTTAATTCTTGAGGGGCACAACCAACCCCGATGTCTTGAAGCGCCATGGGGGGCAGTGAGGCTACCCGTGGCCAATTACTCCAACAGTAGTCCCCGAAGCTGATGAGGCTCCGCGGATGGTGAAAGGAAGGATCCTCGGCAGCTTCCTCCTCCGAGTGCTTCATTTGATGTTGCTCCGTCCGTCTTTCGGTGCGCTGACTGCTCGGAGTCGGACACGTCCACGCAGGCCGTCTGGTGGTTTTTGAAATGTCTTGGCGGGAGATCGGTGGTGCGCCAGCCTGGCGCCAGTCTTGCCGCCTGTCAATTGTACGCCACGTGTCGCCAGCCGGCCAGGCCGCCTGCCAGCCCAAGCGCGCGATGGGACATTGTCGCAGGCTGGGGCCAGCCACTACCAGGCCTCGGCACGCGCGCAGATCCACTGTGGCTGAGGCAGACGGTTGGGATTCCATGGCGTGATTACTCCATGCCGTTACTGCGCAGTTAATGCGGGGTCGTGGGGTCGTGGGCACACTTAATCCCATGATCCCCATGCCCCGTCCCCTCGGCTTCGCAGCCCGGGGCTATAAAAAGGGGGAGGAGGGGGGACGGCTCTGGCTCGCGCGCCCTCCTCTCCCTTCGCTCTGCTCTTCTTCTTCACTCTTTCTGCCGCCGCCGCACTCCCGCAACACGCTGAAGTGCCGCCGCGGCCCGCCGTCGTTGAGCCCAGCCTTTCCGCCGCGCCGTCGCTTCATCAACCTCGAGCTTCCATGGGGCGAGAGCGAGCCGGCGATTGGGACGGGTCAAACATTATCGAGGACCACATTAGCAACCTCCGCAACACGCGGTGGTTGCCGGGCAAGGGCTATGCCAAGGCGCGCGTCCGCCGGAGAAGGAGATCTCGCCGGTGCCGAAGGAAGGTGAGAACGTCATCTTTCGCTCGCATTTCCTCCAATGCTTTCGGCCTGCCGGCAAGTGGCTTCCTCCGCTACTTCCTCCAATTCTACCATCTCCAGCCAGAACACTGCTACGTCTTGAGCACTGCGTTGGTTTTCCCTTGAAGAGGAAAGGGTGATGCAATAAATTAGCGTAAGTATTTCCCTCAGTTTTTGAGAACCAAGGTATGAATCGAGTAGGAGACCACGCTCGAGTCCCACGCACCTACACAAACAAATAATAACCTCGCAACCAACGCGATAAAGGGGTTGTCAATCCCTTCACGGTCACTTACGAGAGTGAGATCTGATAGATATTATAAGATAATATTTTTGGTATTTTTATGATAAAGATGCAAAGTAAAGAAAACAAAAGAAAAACGGCGCCAGAAATAGCTTGTTGTCGGGAGATTAATATGATGGAAATAGACCCGGGGGCCATAGGTTTCACTAGTGGCTTGTCTCAAGAGCATAACTATTACGGTGGGTGAACAAATTACTGTCGAGCAATTGATAGAATTGAGCATAGTTATGAGAATATCTTGGTATGATCATGTATATAGGCATCACGTCCGCGACAAGTAGACCGAAACGATTTTGCATCTACTACTATTACTCCACACATCGACCGCTATCCAGCATGCATCTAGAGTATTAAGTTCATAAGAACAGAGTAATGTTTTAAACAAGATGACATGATGTAGAGGGATAAACTCATGCAATATGATATGAACCCCATCTTCTTATCCTCGATGGCAACAATACAATATGTGCCTTGCTATCCCTGCTGTCACCGGGAAAGGACACCGCAAGATTGAACCCAAAGCTAAGCACTTCTCCCATTGCAAGAAAGATCAATCTAGTAGGCCAAACCAAACTGATAATTCGAAGAGACTTGCAAAGATAACCAATCATACATAAAAGAATTTAGAGAAGATTCAAATATTGTTCATAGATAAACTTGATCATAAACCCACAATTCATCGGATCTCGACAAACACACCGCAAAAGAAGAGTTACATCAAATAGATCTCCAAGGGAAACGAGGAGAACTTTGTATTGAGATCCAAAGAGAGAGAAGAAGCCATCTAGCTAATAACTATGGACCCGAAGGTCTGAGGTAAACTACTCACACATCATCGGAGAGGCTATGGTGTTGATGTAGAAGCCCTCCGTGATCAATGCCCCCTCCGGCGGAGCGCCGGAAAAGGGCCCAAGATGGGATCTCACGGGTACAGAAGGTTGCGGCGGTGGAAATAGGGCTTTGGCTCCGTATATGATGTTTCCAGGGTATACTGGTATATATAGGAGGAAGAAGTACGTCGGTGGAGCAACGAGGGGCCCACGAGGGTGGAGGGCGTGCCTGGGGGAGGTGGGCACGCCCCCTACCTCGTGGCTTCCTCGTCTGTTGCTTGACGTCCACTCCAAGTCCTCTGGATCATGTTTGTTCCGAAAATCATGTTCCCGAAGGTTTCATTTCATTTGGACTCCGTTTGATATCCTTTTCCTTCGAAACACTGAAATAGTCAAAAAACAACAATTTGGACTGGGCCTCCGGTTAATAGGTTAGTCCCAAAAATAACATAAAAGTGTATAATAAAGCCCAATAAACATCCAAAACAGAATATAATATAGCGCGGAGCAATAAAAAATTATAGATACGTTGGAGACGTATCTAGCATCCCCAAGCTTAATTCCTGCTCGTCCTCGAGTAGGTAAATGATAAAAACTGAATTTTTGATGTGGAATGCTACTTAGCATAATTTTCAATGTAACCCTCTTAATTGTGGTATGAATATTCAGATCCGACAGATTCAAGATAAAAGTTTAATATTGACATAAAATTAATAATACTTCAAGCATACTAACTAAGCAATTATGTCTTCTCAAAATAACATGGCCAAAGAAAGTTCATCCCTACAAAATCATATAGTTTGGTCATGCTCCATTTTAGTCACACAAGAATGCTCTCATCATGCACAACCCCGATGACAAGCCAAGCAATTGTTTCATTCTTTAGTAATCTCAAACTTTTTTAAACTTTCACGCAATACATGAGCGTGAGCCATGGATATAGCACTATTGGTGGAATAGAATATAATGATGGGGGTTATGTGGAGAAGACAAGAAAAGGAGAAAGTCTGACATCAACGCGGCTAATCAACGGGCTATGGAGATGCCCATCAATTGATGTTAATGTGAGGAGTAGGGATTGCCATGCAATGGATGAACTAGAGCTATAAATGTATGAAAGCTCAACAAAAGAAACTAAGTGGGTGTGCATCCAACTTGCTTGCTCACGAAGACCTAGGGCATTTGAGGAAGCCCATTGTTGGAATATACAAGCCAAGTTCTATAACGAAAAATTCCCACTAGTATATGAAAGTGACAAAACAAGAGACTATCTATCATAAGGATCATGGTGCTACTTTGAAGCACAAGTATGGAAAAAGATAGTAGCATTGCCCCTTTTTTTTGGGCTTTTTTTTCTTTGGGCCTTTCTCTTTTTTTGGGACAATGCTCTATGAATGATGATCATCACACTTTTATTTATTTACAACTCAATGATTACAACTCGATACTAGAACAAAGTATGACTCTATAAGAATGCCTCCGGCGGTGTACCGGGAAGGGCAATGAATCAAGAGTGACATGTATGAAAAATTATGAACAACGGCTTTGCCACAAATACGATGTCAACTACATGATCATGCAAGGCAATATGACAATGATGAAACGTGTCATGATAAACGGAACGGTGGAAAGTTGCATGGCAATATATCTCGGAATGGCTATGGAAATGCCATAATAGGTAGGTATGGTGGCTGTTTTGAGGAAGATATAAGGAGGTTTATGTGTGATAGAGCGTATCGTATCACGGTGTTTGGATGCACCGGCGAAGTTTGCACCAACTCTCAAGGTGAGAAAGGGCAATGCACGGTACCAAAGAGGTTATCAATGATGGAAGGGTAAGAGTGCGTATAATCCATGGACTCAACATTAGTCATATAAAGAACTCACATACTTATTGCAAAAATCTACAAGTCATCAAAAACCAAGCACTACGCGCATGCTCCTAGGGGGATAGATTGGTACGAAAAGACCATCGCTCGTCCCCGACCGCCACTCATAAGGAGGACAATCAAAGAACACATCATGTTTCAAATCTGTTACACAACGTTTACCATATGTGCATGCTACAGAATTTGCAAACTTATACACAAGTATTTCTCAAATTCACAACTACTTAACTAGCACAACTTTAATATCACTACCTCCATATCTCAAAACAATCATCAAGCATCAAACTTCTCTTAGTATTCAACACACTCAAAAGAAAGTTTTTACTAATCTTGAATACCTAGCATATTAGGACTAATTTCACAATTAAAGCAAATTACCATGCTGTTTTCTAGGACTCTCAAAATAATATGAGTGAAGCATGAGAGAACAATAATTTTTGTAAAACGCATCCACCACCGTGCTCTAAAATATATAAGTGAAGCACTAGAGCCAAAAGACTATATAGCTCGAAAGATATAAGTGAAGCACATAGAGTATTCTAATAAATTCTGAATCATGTGTGTCTCTCTCAAAAGGTGTGTACAGCAAGGATGATTGTGGTAACTAAAAAGCGAAGACTCAAATCATACAAGACGCTCCAAGCAAAACACATATCATGTGGTGAATAAAAATATAGCTCCAAGTAAAGTTACCGATGGACGAAGACGAAAGAGGGGATGCCTTTCGGGGCATCCCCAAGCTTTGGCTTTTTGGTGTACTTAGATTACCTTGGGGTGCCATGGGCATCCCCAAGCTTAGGCTCTTGCCACCCCTTGTTCCATAATCCATCAAATCTTTACCCAAAACTTGAAAACTTTACAACACAAAACTTAACAGAAAATCTCGTGAGCTCCGTTAGCGAAAGAAAACAAAACACCACTTCAAGGTACTGTATTGAACTCATTCTTTATTTATATTGGTGTTAAACTTAATGTATTCCAACTTCTCTATGGTTTATAAACTATTTTACTAGCCATAGATTCATCAAAATAAGCAAACAACACACGGAAAACAGAATCTGTCAAAAACAGAACAATCTGTAGTAATCTGTAACTAACACAAACTTCTGGAACTCAGAAAAATATACAAAAATAGGACCACCTAGATAATTTGTTTATTGATATAATTCAATTGGAATCAGTATTTTATCACGTTCTAGTAATTTTAACAATTGTTTTCGTGCACAGAAAGTTTCTGGAATTTTCAGCTAGATCAAATAACTATCATCTAAGAAGATCCTATAGGTTTAATTTGGCACAAACACTACTTAAAACATAAAAAATCTAACCAGAGGCTAGATCAAATATTTATTCCTAAATAGAAGAAAAAATAAAAAAAACTAAAATAAAATTGGGTTGCCTCCCAACAAGCGCTATCGTTTAACGCCCCTAGCTAGGCATAAAAGCAAGGATAGATCTAAGTATTGCCATAATAATAGGATAGATCACGAAAACTCATTTCATATTCTCTACGTTCAGCAGCAAGTTTTCTTTGAGGCAAGAAAAAGTAATCAAAAGGGCTAAATTTAATGGGAAGAAGTCCCCAAGATCAATTTTGGGAGGTATAGGTTCCTCCTTCAGCCCTTCATATTGCACAACCAATTCATCAGTATAAGCATTTTTTTGGCAGAACTTCATGAGCCTATACTCGAGAGAATATCCTAGCTCACTATTTCGAATAGCAAAATCATTATTAAGTTCGGAAATTCTATCAACTAGAACATTGGTAGGAACCTTTTTTCTAAGGTTTTTATTAAAAGCAACATAGTCTAAAGATTGAAAAGGCATTATTTCCTCTTGATCAAAGAGGATTGCCTCTATGGGAGGACGGCCAGTGTCCACCCTATAGTGCGCAAAGGTTTCTTTGGCCTCTTTTATTATAAATCTAAATTCATGTACCAAAAAGATAGTAGCGACGCGCTTTACAGAAGAATGCTCAATATTAGAAAATTCTAAGAAAACCCTTTGTATGCAAGGATGCATGTGCATAAATTGCCTTTCAAGTTCAACTATAAGCATGGCGCTAGCGTCCGCTAGACTACTAGTTCTATGGAGAACAGAACTACCCATAGAAGGCAAAGCACTGACACAAGTAAAGAAATCTTGAATAACCCCTTTTCCAATAATATTACCACTACCGATTCGGGATTTTTTTTGTATGTAAGATAGGGGGTTCTTCAGCAGGAGCATCAGAATTTTCCATGTTATTATTATTGTCCATATCGATAATAATTTCCCCAATTTCAGACATAACGGCAGAAAATGCGAGGAGCAAGTGAAAGAGGGAGGCGAACGGAAAATAGAGGGCGAATAAAATGGCAAGGGTGAAGTGGGGAGAGGAAAATGAGAGGCAAAGGGCAAATAACATAATGCGAGGGATAAGAGTTTGTGATGGGTACTTGGTATGTCTTGACTTGTGCGTAGACTCCCCGGCAACGGTGCCAGAAATCCTTCTTGCTACCTCTTGAGCACTGCATTGGTTTTCCCTTGAAGAGGAAAGGGTGATGGAGTAAAGTAGCATAAGTATTTCCCTCAGTTTTTGAGAACCAAGGTATCAATCCAGTAGGAGACCATGCTCGAGTCCATCACACCTACACAAACAAATAAGAACCTCACACCCAACGCGATAAAGGGGTTGTCAATCCCTTCACGGTCACTTACAAGAGTGAGATCTGATAGAGATCATAAGATAATATTTTTGGTATTTTTATGATAAAGACTAAAAGTAAACAAAGCAAAAATAAATGGCGCCAGAAATAGCTTGTTGACGAGAGATTAATATTATGGAAAATAGACCCGGGGGCCATAGGTTTCACTAGTGGCTTCTCTCAAGATAGCATAAGTATTACGGTGGGTAAACGAATTACTGTCGAGCAATTGATAGAATTGAGCATAGTTATGAGAATATCTAGGTATGATCATGTATATAGGCATCACGTCCGCGACAAGTAGACCGAAATGATTCTGCATCTACTACTATAACTCCACACATCGACCACTATCCAACATGCATCTAGAGTATTTAGTTCATAAGAACAGAGTAATGCTTTAAACAAGATAACATGATGTAGAGGGATAAACTCATGCAATATGATATAAACCCCATCTTTTTATCCTCGATGGCAACAATACAATACGTGCCTTGCTGCCCCTGCTGTCACTGGGAAAGGACATCGCACGATTGAACCCAAAGCTAAGCACTTCTCCCATTGCAAGAAAGAACCATCTAGTAGGCCAAACCAAACTGATAATTCGAAGAGACTTGCAAAGATAACCAATCATACATAAAAGAATTTAGAGGAGATTCAAATATTGTTCATAGATAAACTTGATCATAAACCCACAATTCATTGGATCTCGACAAACACACCGCAAAAGAAGAGTTACATCAAATAGATCTCCAAGAGAAACAAGGAGAATTTTGTATTGAGATCCAAAGAGAGAGCAGAAGCCATCTAGCTAATAACTATGGACCCGAAGGTCTAAGGTAAACTACTCACACATCATCGGAGAGGCTATGGTGTTTATGTAGAAGCCCTCCGTGATCAATGCCCCCTCCGACGGAGCGCCGGAAAAGGCCCCAAGATGGGATCTCATGGGTACAGAAGGTTGCGGCAGTGGAAATAGGGTTTTGGCTCCGTATATGATGTTTCCAGGGTATATGGGTATATATAGGAGGAAGAAGTACGTCGGTGGAGCAATGAGGGGCCCATAAGGGTGGAGGGCGCGCCTATGGGAGGTGGGCGCGCCCCCTACCTCGTGACTTCCTCGTCTGTTGCTTGACGTCCACTCCAAGTCCTCTGGATCACGTTTGTTCCGAAAATCACGTTCCCGAAGGTTTCATTCCGTTTGGACTCCATTTGATACCCTTTTCCTTCAAAACACTGAAATAGTAAAAAAAAACAGCAATTTGGGCTGGGCCTCCGGTTAATAGGTTAGTCCCAAAAATAATATAAAAGTGTATAATAAAGCCCAATAAACATCCAAAACAAAATATAATATAGCATGGAACAATAAAAAATTATAGATACGTTGGAGACGTCTCAAACACCTTACGCCAAACACGGTGGTGCTGTTGTAGTCCTTCGTCATGCTGTGCGAAGGCTACCTTGGCGTCCTCCCCACACTCCAGCTGTGGGGGGAGACCAAAATCGGCGTCTCCGCCAAGGATGAGGCGGCCCAGTGCAGCGCCTTCGTCGCGGTACGGCTCCCAGGAGCCGGCAACCGCTTCCCGTCCATCACCTTGACCCAGTCCGTCAAGCTATGGCAGAAATCGTACTTCTACGTGAAGAACGTCAACCCGGCGTTGGACTTCGTCAACCTGCCGGCCTACAAAGCTGGCCCAGCGGCCGAGCCGTGCGCCAACTAGGCCTGCAAGCCGAAGCACCTGTCGCCCGCCTCTACCGCCGCCATCGCCAGGCTTAAGGAGATGACGGACTCGGAGGGCCCCCAGGCATCCGACTTGTTGACCGCCTTCATGGTGCGCCGGGTTCTCCCTCTCCAGGGCCGGCCACACATGATCGGTCAGATGAGTGGGCACCGTGACCCGTGCCGACTGTCCACCCGGGAGATGCCGGCTATAGAGGTGGCCCGCATGGTGAACGCGATCGTGAACCTCAAGCTCTCGGAGTCGGACTGGCTATTCGGCAAGCGGCCGTACTCTCGCGCGCATCCGCCTCCTGCCGTAAGCTCTCGACTCTCCTTTCTTTCTCGGTCTTTTCTTCTTTTGTCGAGTTATGCTTTGCCGAATGATCAGCCGGATGTGTCGCAGCTCCTCACGACCCAGCAGGCGGCCGACGCCCCAGCGCAAGGCCAGGACTTCCTGCCGGACCGAACAGTGAGCGACGTGGATGGCCCCAACCTGGGGGAGGCTGCCTTGGAAGACGATGCCACAAGCAGTGGCGACGGGGCAGGCGGCTCCGGTGGAGGAGGCGGCCTTGAGACGTGGTCAGATGACGACGAAGAGGAGGTCGAGTTACGCCGCCAGCCGGCTGCCAACAGGGGGAGGGCGAGCTCCTCAGCGGCGCCACCCGCACCAAAGCGCCGGGCCGGCACGCAACTGGAAGGCGGATGGCCGAAGAAGCCCAAGGGCTCGGCCGCAGCGACCAGGCGGGAGGAGGCCGCCGCGAAGGCGGCCCGGTACCAGAGGGCCCCGAAGCAGCCACTGACGGTGTCCGCGTAAGTGCTTATTCTTCTTTAGTTTTCCTTCGTCTTTTTGCAAACTTCTTCTGAGTTTGTCTTGTCTTGCTTGAATCAGAGCCCCGCTCTCTCTTGAGCAATCGACCTCTGCTACCTCTTGAGCACTGCGTTAGTTTTCCCTTGAAGAGGAAAGGGTGATGCAGTAAAGTAGCGTAAGTATTTCCCTCAGTTTTTGAGAACCAAGGTATCAATCCAGTAGGAGACCACGCTCGAGTCCCACGCAGCTACAGAAACAAATAAGAACGTCGCAACCAACGCGATAAAGGGGTTGTCAATCCCTTCACGGTCACTTAGGAGAGTGATATCTGATAGATATGATAAGATAATTTTTTTGTATTTTTATAATAAAGAGAAATAAAGATGCAAAGTAAAATAAACGGCAATAGAAATAGCTACGTGTTGGAAGATTAATATGATGGAAAATAGACCTGGGGGCCATAGGTTTCACTAGTGGCTTCTCTCAAGAGCATAAGTATTACGGTGGGTGAACAAATTACTGTCGAGCAATTGATAGAATTGAGCATAGTTGTGAGAATATCTAGGTATGATCATGTATATAGGCATCACGTCCGTGACAAGTAGACCGACTCCTGCCTGCATCTACTACTATTACTCCACACATCGACCGGTATCCAGCATGCATCTAGAGTATTGAGTTCATACGAACGTAGTAACGCTTTAAGCAAGATGACATGATGTAGAGGGATAAACTCATGCAATATGATATAAACCTCATCTTGTTATCCTCGATGGCAACAATACAATACGTGTCTTTTCCCTTTCTATCACTGGGATCGAGCACCGCAAGATTGAACCCAAAGCTAAGCACTTCTCCCATTGCAAGAAAGATCAATCTAGTAGGCCAAACCAAACTGATAATTTGAAGAGACTTGCAAATATAACCAATCATAAATAAAAGAATTCAGAGGAGATTCAAATATTGTTCATAGATAAACTTGATCATAAACCCACAATTCATCGATCTTGACAAACACACCGCAAAAGAAGATTACATCGAACAGATCTCCAAGAGAGTCAAGGAGAACTTTGTATTGAGATCCAAAGAGAGAGAAGAAGCCATCTAGCTAACAACTATGGGCCCGAAGGTCTAAGGTAAACTACTCACACATCATCTGAGAGGCTACGGTGTTGATGTAGAAGCCCTCCGTGATCAATGCCCCCTCCGGCGGAGCACCGAAAAAGGCCCCAAGATGGGATTTGATGGGTACAGAAGGTTGCGGCGGTGGAATTAGGTTTTCGTGGATGCCTCTGATGGTTTGGGGGTATGTAGGTATATATAGGAGGAAGAAGTACATCGGTGGAGCAACGTGGGCCCCACGAGGGTGGAGGGTGCGCCTGGGGGGGGGGGGGTAGGCGCGCCCCCTGCCTCGTGCTCTCCTCGTTGATTTCTTTACGTGGACTCCAAGTCCTCTGGATCACATTTGTTCCGAAAATCACGTTCCCGAAGGTTTCATTCCGTTTGGACTCCGTTTGATATTCTTTTTCTCCGAAACACTAAAATAGGCAAAAAAACAACAATTTGGGTTGGGCCTCCGGTTAATAGGTTAGGCCCAAAAATAATATAAAAGTGTATAATAAAGCCCATTATACATCCAAAGCAGAATATAATATAGCATGGAACAATAAAAAATTATAGATACGTTGGAGACGTATCAAGCATCCCCAAGCTTAATACCTGCTCGTCCTCGAGTAGGTAAATGATAAAAACAGAATTTTTTATGTGGAATGCTACTTGGCATAATTTTCAATGTAATTCTCTTAATTGTGGTATGAATGTTCAGATTCGAATGATTTAAGATAAATGTCTAATGTTGACATAAAAATAATAATAGTTCAAGCATACTAACTAAGCAATTATGTCTTCATAAAATAACATGGCCAAAGAAAGTTATCCCTACAAAATCATATAGTCTGGCTATGCTCTATCTTCATCACACAAAGTATTTAATCATGCAGAACCCCGATGACAAGCCAAGCAATTGTTTCATACTTTTGGTGTTCTCAACCTTTTCAATCTTCACGCAATACATGAGCGTGAGCCATGGACATAGCACTATATGTGGAATAGAATGGTGGTTGTGGAGAAGACAAAAAAGGAGAAGATAGTCTCACATAAACTAGGCGTATCAACGGGCTATGGAGATGCCCATTGATAGATATCAATGTGAGAGAGTAGGAATTGCCATGCAACGGATGCACTAGAGCTATAAGTATGTGAAAGCTCAACAAAAGAAACTAAGTTGGTGTGCATCCAACTCGCTTGCTCACGAAGACCTAGGGCAATTTGAGGAAGCCCATCATTGGAATATACAAGCCAAGTTCTATAATGAAATTTCCCACTAGTATATGAAAGTGATAACATAGGAGATTCTCTATCTTGAAGATCATGGTGCTACTTTGAAGCACAAGTGTGGTAAAAGGATAGTAACATTGTCCCTTCTCTCTTTTTCTCTCATTTTTTCTCTTTTATTTGGGCCTTTCTCTCTTTTTTATGGCCTATTTTTATCTTATTTTATTTAGTCTGGAGTCTCATCCCGACTTATGGGGGAATCATAGTCTCCATCATCCTTTCCTCACTTGGGACAATGCTCTAATAATGATGATCATCACACTTTTATTTTCTTTACAACTCAAGAATTACAACTCAAAACTTAGAACAAAATATGACTCTATGTGGATGCCTCCGGCGGTGTACCGGGATATGCAATGAATCAAGAGTGACATGTATGAAAGAATTATGAACGGTGGCTTTGCCACAAATACGATGTCAACTACATGATCATGCAAAGCAATATGACAATGATGGAGCGTGTCATAGTAAACGGAACGGTGGTAAGTTGCATGGAAATATATCTCGGAATGGCTATGGAAATGCCATGATAGGTAGGTATGGTGGCTGTTTTGAGGAAGGTATATGGTGGGTGTATGATACCGGCGAAAATGGCGCGGTATTAGAGAGGCTAGCAATGGTGGAAGGAAGAGAGTGCGTATAATCCATGGACTGAACATTAGTCATAAAGAAATCATATACTTGTTGCAAAAATCTACAAGTTATCAAAGCAAAGTATTACGTGCATGCTCCTAGGGGGATAGATTGGTAGGAAAAGACCATCACTCGTCCCCGATCGCCACTCATAAGGAAGACAATCAATAAATAAGTCATGCTCCGACTTCTTCACATAACGGTTCACCATACGTGCATGCTACGGGAATCACAAACTTTAACACAAGTATTTCTCAAATTCACAACTACTCAACTAGCATGACTCTAATATCACCATCTTCATATCTCAAAACAATTATCAAGCATCAAACTTCTCATAGTATTCAACGCACTCATACGATTTTTTTTACTAATCTTGGATGCCTATCATAATTAAAGCAAATTACCATGCTGTTTTGTAGGACTCTCAAAATAATATAAGTGAAGCATGAGAGAACAATAGTTTCTATAAAAAAAATGCACCACCGTGCTCTAAAAGATATAAGTGAAGCATTAGAGCAAAAACTATATAGCTCAAAAGATATAAGTGAAGCACATAGAGTATTCTAATAAATTCCAAATCATGTGTATCTCTCTCAAAAGGTATGTACAGCAAGGATGATTGTGGTAAAATAAAAAGAAAAGACTCAAATTATACAAGACGCTCCAAGCAAAACACATATCATGTGGTGAATAAAAATATAGCTCCAAGTAAAGTTACCGATGGGCGAAGACGAAAGAGGGGATGCCTTCCGGGGCGTCCCCAAGCTTTGGCTTTTGGTGTCCTTAGATTATCTTGGGGTGCCATAGGAATACCAAAGCTTAGGCTCTTGCCACTCCTTGTTCCATAATCCATCAAAACTTTTACCCAAAACTTGAAAACTTCACAACACAAAACTTAGCAGAAAATCTCATGAGCTCCGTTAGCGAAAGAAAACAAAACACCACTTCAAGGTACTGTAATGAACACATTATTTATTTATATTTGTGTTAAAACTAATATATTCCAACTTCTCTATGGTTTATACACTCTTTTACTAGCCATAGATTCATCAAAATAAGCAAACAACACACGAAAAACAGAATCTGTCAAAAACAGAACAGTCTGTAGTAATCTGTAACTAACGCACACTTATGGAAATCAAAAACATCTACCCAAATAGGAAGACCTAGAAATTTTTTATTGATCTACTGCAACTGGAATCAGTATTTTATCATGTTCTGGTGATTTTTAACAATTGTTTTCGTGAACAGAAAGTTTCTGGAATTTTCAGCAAGATCAAATAACTATCATCCAAGAAGATCCTATAGGTTTAACTTGGCACAAACACTAATTAAAACATAAAAAATCTAACCATAGGCTAGATCAAATATTTATTCCTAAACAGTAGCAAAAAGCAAAAAAAAACTAAAATAAAATTGGGTTGCCTCCCAACAAGCGCTATCGTTTAACGCCCCTAGCTAGGCATAAAAGGAAAGATAGATCTAGGTATTGCCATCTTTGGTAGTCAATTATTCAATAAGACACTTATAACCATTAGGAGTTCCTTTATTTCTATTAATTATCAAACTTCTAGGCACGAAATCAAAAAAATCATTTGTAGCAAATGGTTCCTTAATGATAGCAAAAAGATTGGGATGAACACTTATTGATTTGAGATCCGCAGTTTCCTTACTAGAGGATTCACCCTTATTTTTAGGAACACACATAAGCTTGGCAATTTTGGTAGGAGGATTGGAAGTGTTCTTTATGGAAGAAAAGGCGGTCCCCAAGTTGGTAATGATAACCTCAAATTTATCTACTCTAGTAGAATCTTGAACTATTCTTTCATTAACTATGGGTTCCTTCTCTTTAAATTTTTTCAAGGTGACTCCTACCTTAGATCCATATTGAGTAATTTGATTATGGATCTTTTTATCCAAATTCTCAATCAATTCCGTAGTGGCAACTTTATTTTCAATAATTTCAAGCCTTTGCATCACATGTTCCAAGGTTAACATAGTTCCATTAACCAAAAGAGGTGGTGAGCCAAACAAATCTATCATAGCATTATAAGAATCAAAAGTATGGCTACCCAAGAAATTCCCTCTGGTAATGGTGTCAAGAATATATCTATTCCAAGGAGTGACGCCTAAATAAAAATTGCGAAGAAGAATGGTAGTAGATTGCCTTCGGGTAGATCTATTTTGAGCATTGCAGATTCTATACCAAGCATCTTTTAGATTTTCTCCCTCCCTTTGTTTAAAATTAAGAACTTCATTCTCGGGAGAAAAAGGATTAGATAAAGGACTAGCCATCATGACGAAGCAAGCGAGAAAGAGGCGAACGGAAAAGAGAGGGCGAATAAAATGGCAAGGGTGAAGTGGGGGAGAGGAAAACGAGAGGCAAATGGCAAATAATGTAATGCGAGGGATAAGAGTGTGTTACGGGTACTTGGTATGTATTGACTTGTGCGTGGACTCCCCGGCAACGGCGCCAGAAATCCTTCTTGCTACCTCTTGAGCACTGCGTTGGTTTTCCCTTGAAGAGGAAAGGGTGATGCAGTAAAGTAGCGTAAGTATTTCCCTCAGTTTTTGAGAACCAAGGTATCAATCTAGTAGGAGACCACGCTCGAGTCCCACGCACCTAAACAAACAAATAAGAACCTCACAACCAACGCGATAAAGGGGTTGTCAATCCCTTCATGGTCACTTACGAGAGTGAGATCTGATAGATATGATAAGATAATATTTTTGGTATTTTTATAATAAAGAGAAATAAAGATGCAAAGTAAAATAAACGGCAATAGAAATAGCTAAGTGTTGGAAGATTAATATGATGGAAAATAGATCCGGGGGCCATAGGTTTCACTAGTGGCTTCTCTCAAGAGCATAAGTATTACGGTGGGTGAACAAATTACTGTTGAGCAATTGATAAAATTGAGCATAGTTATGAGAATATCTAGGTATGATCATGTATATAGGCATCACGCCCGTGACAAGTAGACCGACTCCTGCCTGCATCTACTACTATTACTCCGCACATCGACCGCTATCCAGCATGCATCTAGAGTATTGAGTTCATAAGAATGGAGTAACGCTTTAAGCAAGATGACATGATGTAGAGGGATAAACTCATGCAATATGATATAAACCCCATCTTGTTATCCTCGATGGCAACAATACAATACGTGTCGTTTCCCTTTCTGTCACTGGGATCGAGCACCGCAAGATTGAACCCAAAGCTAAGCACTTCTCCCATTGCAAGAAAGATCAATCTAGTAGGTCAAACCAAACTGATAATTCGAAGAGACTTGCAAAGATAACCAATCATACATAAAAGAATTCAGAGGAGATTCAAATATTGTTCATAGATAAACTTGATCATAAACCCACAATTCATCGGTCTTGACAAACACACCACAAAAGAACATTACATCGAATAGATCTCCAAGAGAATCGAGGAGAACTTTGTATTGAGATCCAAAGAGAGAGAAGAAGCCATCTAGCTAATAACTATGGACCCGAAGGTCTGAGGTAAACTACTCACACATCATCAGAGAGGCTACGGTGTTGATGTAGAAGCCCTTCATGATCATTGCCCCTCCGGCGGAGCGCCGGAAAAGGCCCCAAGATGGGATCTCACAGGTACAAAAGGTTGCGGCTGTGGAATTAGGTTTTCGTGGATGCCTCTGTTGGTTTGGGGGTACGTAGGTATATATAGGAGGACGAAGTACGTCGGTGGAGCAACATGGGCCCCACGAGGGTGGAGGGCGCACCTGGGGGGGGGGGGGTAGGCGTGCCCCCTGCCTCATGCTCTCCTCGTTGATTTCTTTACGTGGACTCCAAGTCCTCTGGATCACGTTTGTTCCGAAAATCACGTTCCCGAAGGTTTCATTCTGTTTGGACTCCATTTGATATTCTTTTTCTGCGAAACACTGAAATAGGCAAAAACAACAATTTGGGTTGGGCCTTCGGTTAATAGGTTAGTCCCAAAAATAATATAGAAGTGTATAATAAAGCCCATTAAACATCCAAAACAGAATATAATATAGCATGGAACAATAAAAAATTACAGATACGTTGGAGACGTATCAACCTCCGCCTCCATTATCGGGGGAATGGAGGGCTCCGCCAATACCCGCCGCATAGACCCGCTCGCCGACCTCTGGGAGGCGATGGAGAAGAACATGCGGGAGGTGCGCGAGGAGAAGGAGAGGGCGGAGCAGGCGAAGGCGAACGCGGCCAGGGCAGCCCAGGAGGAGGCGGATGCGGCGGCCAAGGCTCATGCCGACACTGCGGCTAAGGCTCGAGAGGAGGAGGCGACCAAGGCCCAGTCAGACGCAGCCGCCGAGGCACAAGCATGAGGAGCTGCAGGTAGCCAGGCTCCACAGCTGGTCATCCCGCTGCGCTCCATGCCGCCGGCCCCAGGGTATCTCAGTGCCGACTGGAGCGGCCGGCAACGACCAACCGGTCATGGAGAGGAAGGGCGGTGAGGCCGTCGTTCCCACGGCGGACGTGCCCCAACAGACGCCGGCTGCCGAGACTCAGGGCAGTCCTCCTAACGTGCCATCGGCTCCTCAAGTCGGTGGCGGGTTGGTGGTGGGGGCGACTCCCGTGGCCCGCACTCTGGTGCATCGGCGTGCGGCTAAGGCGACTTCGGTGCCGCGTCCTTAGGAGATCGGAGCCTCGAGCTCGTCGGCCCCGAAAGCGGAGGCCACCAGTGCCGTCCCGCGGGAGTGGACGACTGGGGGCGGGACGAGCGTCCTGAATTAGGCTGCGCACGAGGTCCACTCCCTGCTTCAGGCCCAAGGCGACGCCCTCAAGGACTACATGGCGAAGTTCCTGGCATCGCGAGCTGCCGTCCCGATATGTTCCTTATGCTTCGCTTTCAATTTCTTGCAATCTTCTGCGGGGGCGCACCAGCGCACCCACTGGGTGTAGCCCCCGAGTTCCGGGCCGGCTGCTGAGCAGGCGGCTCGGAACTTAAAGGCCAATTCCGAGTGCTCACCATTTCTTTCTTCTGTTGATTCTGTTGTAGGATTACCACAACGTTCGCGCGACCGCCTACAACTCCCACGTCTGGGAGCTGGCCAAGCGGACCGCCGAGCTGACCGACAGCCGGAGTAAGCACTCCACTCTTTGTTCTCGCGGGGGCGCGCCAGCACACCCGCGGGGTCTAGCCCCTGAGATTTAGGCCGACTACTGAGCAGTCGGGTCGGATCTTCTGGCGACCTCTTTCTCTTTTTCTTTTGTTGAATCATTCAATCCTTCGCGGGGGCATGTTAGCGCACCCGCGGGGTGTAGCCTCCGAGATTCGGGCCGACTGTTGAGCAGTCGGGTCGGATCTTCCGGCAACTACTTCTTTCCTTGTTGATTTGCTGACCTTTTCTTACCCTTGTCTTCTGCAGGAGCCAATGACACCTTGCGGCAGCAAATGGGCGAAGCTCAAACCATGCTGCGTGCCAAGGAGGAGGAGCGCCTCAAGATGGAGCAAGAGTGAGACCGCCTAGCCAAGCAGCTGGCTAATCAGGCGGCCGAGCACCAGGCGGAGCTGCAGAAGCTGAAGGAGGCGAAGGAGGCTCTCCAGGCCGAGTTCGAGACTTAACGCTCGAACTGGGCTAACAAGGACAAAGACCTGGAGGCCGGCTATGGCGATATCGAGGATATGCTCGATGGTGAGTTATTCTGGTCCTTCTTCTTCCTGCCGGTTTGTCCTGCAAGCCGGCTTCCGACTTCTCACTTTTCTCTTCTTCCCTGGAGAAGAGTACTTCCCTGGCTACTACGTTGCCGCCAGCCAAGCCGTCGAGGCTCATCGCGACGAGCGGAGGCTGGCTGGCGCGACGATCGCGCCTAACGCCCCTTGGACCCTTGCCGAGCAGATGCTTGTCATCCAGGCTCGTCTCTAGCTGGCGCATCGGGATCTCCGTCGTCTTCAGAGCGCCGGAGCCCAGGTGGTGTCCGCTCTCTGGCCGGGCTTTCCTCTTCTGCGCACCGCCAGTCGGACCTTCGACTGGTTGGAGGTGGCCATCGGCCGCCTCGAGGCATGGAAGGGCTCCTCCACCCGAGCGGGCGCACGCCGGGCCATGGAGTTCGTCAAGGGGTGGTACCTTGGGCTGAACCTGGACTAGCTGGCCCCTCTCTTTGCGGAAGTCAACGAGGAGTTGGAAGCGGTGGCGTCCCAGCTTTATCATCATGCGCGGCGATCGCCGTGTACGCGGACACTAGTGTCTTCCTCCCTGAGTTGGACGAGGCGGGCGTCGAGGTGCCGCCCAACTGGTTTGGGCTGAATCCAGAAGGCGACGAGGACTCAGTGGAGGAGATCGCCTCCAGCGATGAAGGCGAAGGAGAGGAGGATGAGGACGAGGATGGTGAAGACAATGCGCTAGACGGTGAAGACGATGGCCGGCCTTAGCCTGACCAAGTCTCGACCAACGGATGAAGCGCCGGCGAGCCGACTGCTACCGACGCTGACCAGGCCGAGACCCACCAGGTGGCCGCTCCACCACCCGGAGCCTCTACCTCCGCCGACCCCTCTGATCCGGCTGCTGCTCCTGTGGCCTAGACGGCCAAGTTATCTTTCCTTTTCCTGTTTTGTACTTCTTGAACAAAAGTTGTTAAATTCGCGCAGTTCCACCCGCTGGGGGTGTATTTGAACTCCGTTGAATGCTGGCCAAGGGCCTTTTGCTATAAAAATTATCTCTTGCCGATTTCCGACTTGCCTTGCTTTCCTACTCCTTTGGATTTTTCCTTTGCCGCCTTCCCTTGGCTACCGTCTTGCCAGCCGGACAGCCGCTCTGCGGTCTATGGCTGGGTCAAGTACTTGGTCATTTGGGAAAGCAAGTACTTTAGCCGTTTAGTAGAGTGTAGCAAATTAAGTTAGGAACAGGTCGGCCGGCTGCTCAGCAGCCGGTCGGCGAGGTGAAGAGCCGACTCGGCCTATGCAAATGCTTTAGTCCTTAGCCATTTTTCGTGTGGGCACCGTTTCCTGCCTTTAACTCTTGCCAGCCGGACAGTCGCTCTGCAAGCTGTGGCTTGTGGCAAGAGAGGGCTTACGTGCCGGCACACTACTTGTACGACTACAGGTAGCATTCACATAGTACAAGGCGGCAAGTCCCCGAGCCGACTGGCCAAACCCGGTGCCAGGCAGAATAATGCAATAACACATTCATAGGCATAGAACTTATCATATAGATAAAATGGGTAGCCCCCGAGTGCTCCTCGAGGGCCCCGATGTCTTGCACTTAATACAAAAGGTAGCATGGTACATACTGCATCAACTGTAAAATCTTCGAAGGAGATTCGCGTTCCATGGGCGCTCTGTTTCCTTGCCCAAATCATCTCTCTTGCGTGCTCTTGGCTTCCGCGCGTCGATGAGGTAGTAGGAGTCGTTGCCCAATGCTTTACTGATGATGAAGGGGCCTTCCCAAGGGGCCGAGAGCTTGTGCTGGCCGGCTGTTCGCTAGATCAGTCAGAGCACAAGGTTGCCCTCTTGGAAAGATCTTGGCTTGACCTTCCGGCTGTGGTAGAGGCGTAGACTCTGCTGTTAGATAGCGGACCGACTGAGTGCCAACAACCGGCCCTCTTCCAGCAGATCGACACCGTCTTCTCGCGCTTCCTTCGCTTCCGCTTCCGTGTACATGGTGACGCGAGGTGAGTCATACTCAATGTCAGTTGGGATGACAGCCTCGGCACCGTATACGAGAAAAAATGGAGTGAAGCCGGTTGATTTGTTCGGAGTGGTGCGGAGGCTCCAAAGGACGGCCGACAGCTCGTCAATCCAGCAGCCGGCCGACCGCTCCAGAGGCTCGACCAGTCGGGGCTTGATGCCGGAGAGGATGAGGCCGTTTGCTCGCTCGACTTGGCCGTTTGACTGCGGGTGGGCAACGGACGCTAAGTCCAGTCGGATGCCATGCGTCGTGCAGAAACGGGCCAAGGCTCATTTGGCAAGATTTGTGTCATTGTCGGTGATGATGCTGTGTGGTACTCGGTACCGGGTGGTGATGTCTGCAATGAAAGTCATGGCAGTCGGACCATTCAACTTCTTAATTTGCTTTGCTTCAATCCACTTGGTGAATTTGTCCACGACAACGAGTAGATGGGTCATGCCGCCGCGTGCTGTCTTGAATGGTCCCACCATATCCAACCCCTAGACAGCAAAGGGCCAAGCCAAGGGGATGGTTTTGAGTGCAGAAGCTGGTAGATGTTGTTGGGAGCTGAACTTCTGACACCCTTTCCAATGCTTGACCAATTCCTTGGCGTCTTCCAACGCAGTCGGCCAAAAGAAACCATGGCGGAAAGCCTTGGCAACAAGGGATCTGAAGGCCGCATGGTGGCCGCACTCACCTTGGTGGATATCTTTGAGGATTGCTTGGCCTTTCTCTGATTCTACGCAGTGCTGGAAGACTCCAGTCACACTGCGCCTGATGAGCTCTCTGTTTACTATCGTGTAGGCTCCTGCTCGGCGCTGCACTTGCCGGGCTGAGATCTCATCGGCCGACAACTCTCTATTCACCAGAAACTTGAGTATGGGCTCTGCCCATGATGGTGCTTGAATTTCTTCTACTGCCACTACGGCCACCTGCACGAGGGCGGTTGGGTTGGGAGGCGGCGGGTTGGAATCGATTGCCAGTTGTTGTGTTGCTGAAGTCCCCGGGCCGACTGCTGCAGCCCCTGGGCCGGGTTGTGAAGTCCCCAGGCCGGGTGCGACTGCTGCAGTCCCCAAGCCACTTGGTGAAGTCCCCGGGCTGACTGCTACAGCCCTCAAGCCAGATTGTGAAGTCCCCGGGCCGGGTGTGACTGCCGTAGTCCCCGCGCCGCCTGCTGAAGTCCCCGAGCCGGCTGCTGCAGCCCCCGAGTCGGATCCGACTGCTTCGGGAGGAGCCGGCACGAAGATGGACTCAGATTCTGGGGAAGGTTTGATCGAAGGCTTGCGGAGGCACTGAAGGGAAACGCCGGCTGGTATTGCTTGACGGGTGGAGCCGATCCTTGCCAAGGCGTCTGCCTGCTCGTTGTAATTTCGTGGCACGTGAAGGAACTCGTACCCTTCAAAGTATCCGCTGAGTTACTGGACGAGGAAATGGTAGATCGCCATGTTTGCATCCTTGGCGTCCCAGTCACCAGACGACTGTTGGACCACCAAGTCGGAGTCACCGTAGCACAGGATCCGGCGGATGCCGATCTCTTTGGCCAGCCGGAGGGCGTGTATTAGTGCTTCATATTCGGCTACATTGTTGGAGGCGGCGAAATGGAATTGCAATGTGTATCTGAGATTGTCGCCTTTGGGGGAAGTGAGAACAACGCCGACTCCCAAGCTGGTGCGCATCTTTAAGCCATCGAAGTGCATCCACCAATGAGTGGATTCTGGAGCTAGCGGCAGGTACTGGGTCTCGGTGTTGGGGAACGTAGTAATTTCAAAAATTTCCTACGCACACGCAAGATCATGGTGATGCATAGCAACGAGAGGGGAGAGTGTTGTCTACGTACCCTTGTAGACCGAAAGCGGAAGCGTTATGAGAACGCGGTTGATGTAGTCGTATGTCTTCACGATCCGACCGATCCAAGTACCGAAAGCACGGCACCTCCGAGTTCAGCACACGTTCAGCTCGATGACGCCCACGAATTCTGATCCAGCAGAGCTTCGAGGGAGAGTTCCGCCAGCACGACGGCGTGATGACGGTGATGATGATGCTACCGACGCAGGGCTTCGCCTAAGCACCGCTACTATATGATCGAGGTGGAATATCATGGAAGGGGGGCACCGCACACGACTAAGAGATCAAGAGATCAACTGGTGTGTCTATGGGGTGCCCCCTGCCCCCGTATATAAAGGAGTGGAGGAGGGGGAGGGCCGGCCCTCTGAAAGGATCGAGAAGAGGTGTCTAGAGGGGGGGGGGTGATTAGACACTAAGTACCAAAAGTTGCAGTTTTTAATTTCTTTAAGTTGAAATGGAGTTTTGGCACAAGTTTAACAAACACAATACATATCAAGCAAGCATGCAAAGAGTATATGAGAAGCGGAAAGTAAAGCATGTAACTTGCAAGAATGTAAAGGGAAGGGTTTGGATAATTCAAACGCAATTGGAGACACGGATGTTTTTGTCGTGGTTCCGATAGGTGGTGCTATCGTACATCCACGTTGATGGAGAATTCAACCCATGGAGGGTAACGGTTGCGCGAGTCCATGAAGGACTCCACCCACGAAGGGTCCACGAAGAAGCAACCTTGTCTATTCCATCAGGGCCATCGCCCACGAAGGACTTGCCTCACTAGCGGTAGATCTTCACAAAGTAGGCGATCTCCTTGCCCTTACAAACTTCTTGGTTCAACTCCACAATCTTGTCGGAGGCTCCCAAGCGACACCTAGCCAATCTAGGAGACACCACTCTCCAAGAAGTAACAAATGGTGTGTTGATGATGAACTCCTTGCTCTTGTGCTTCAAATGATAGTCTCCCCAACACACAACTCTCTCTCACAGGATTTGGATTTGGTGGAAAGAAGATTTGAGTGGAAAGCAACTTGGGGAAGGCTAGAGATCAAGATTCATATGGTGGGAATGGAATATCTTGGCCTCAACACAAGAGTAGGTGGTTCTCTCTCGGAAAATGTGTATTGGAAGTGTAGATATGTTCTGATGGCTCTCTCCACGAATGAAGAGTGGGTGAACGGGTATATATAGCCTCCACACAAAAACTAACCATTACACACAATTTACCAATCTCGGTGAGACCGAATTGAGAAACTCGGTCAGACCGATTTAGTAAACCTAGTGACCGTTAGGATTTTCGGTGGGACTGAGATGCAACTCGGTAGGACCGATATGGTTAGGGTTAGGGCATAACATAATCTCGGTGAGACCGAATACACAAACTCGGTGGGACCGATTTTGGTAATAAGCTAACCAGAGAGTTGGTCAGGCAAACTCGGTGAGACCGATTACACAATCTCGGTGGAACCGATTTTGGTAATAAGCTGACCAGAGAGTTTGCATTGTAATCTCGGTAGTACCGATTGCTCAAACTCGGTGAGACCGATTTTGGTAATGGACATACACAGAGAGATTACAATCCCATCTCGGTGAGACCGAGATCCCTATCGGTGAAACCGATTTGCCTAGGGTTTGTGGCAGTGGCTATGACATTTGAACTCGGTGGCGCTGGATAGAAAGAATCGGTGGGGCCGAGTTAGACTTTTGGTTTAGGTCATATGTGGATGTGGGAAGATAGTTGAGGGTTTTGGAGCTTATCACTAAGCACTTTGAGCAAGCAAGCCATTAAGCAACACCTCATCCCCTCTTTATAGTATTGGGTTTTCCTATAGACTCAATGTGATCTTGGATCACTAAAATATAAAATGTAGAATCTTGATCTTGAAGCTTGAGCCAATCCTTTGTCCTTAGCATCTTGAAGGGGTTCCAGATCCTTTAGTCCATGCCACCTAATTTGTTGAACTTGTTTGAAACATACTAGGTAAAAGTATTAGTCCAACAAGAGATATGTTGTCATTAATTATCAAAATCACCCAGGGAGCACTTGTGCTTTCAATCTCCCCCTTTTTGGTAATGATGGCAACATACATCAAAGCTTTAGATGAAGATACAGAGAATAGCAAGTAAAGCTTTGGAAAGACATGTAACAACTAAAAAACATAGGCTCCCCCTACATGTATGCACTCATGTGAATATGGAATAGAGAAGCATGTGAGAGCATAACCATGACAGAGTAGACAATGTGTTACATGTATCTTGGCTATATACATCAGAGCAAAGGATATGAATATGGGAAATGTACTTTCATGCCCATGAGTCCTTGCAAACAGTATGTACATTAGCAAGAATTTCTCATACACATGACTATGATGCATATACTTGCCTTGTGGTCTTGAGTTGGCTAGGATGCGATGAGCCTGCGTAAACAAGGTTAGATAACACAGATGCACCTACTAGCTAGAGCAAACAAAAGAAACCACAAGAGTACCAAGACTGGGATGACATGTAGAACGGGTACTAAGTACCACAATAGATATTGACATGTCCCCAAAGAAAAAGATATGCAATGAATTCAAGAATTTTCTTTCCCTTGGAAGTCTTCCTCCCCCTGAATCTATTATGGGATACTGGGAGAAGATAGGGAACAGAAAATCATAGCTCAAAGAAACAAATGAACAGAGCTAATGCAAATAAGCACATATTAACATGTCTTTCCCCCAAGAAGACATGTGACAACTCTCCTCGTGAACATCAAGCATCTGGGATCCTTGAAGATTACTCTTTCTTGGAGTATTCACTCCCCCTAGAGATCTCTCCCCCTAGAGATATGATTAGGCTTTGATGTGATCTCTCTCTCCCCCTTTGACATCAATTTCCAAGAAGGGTCTTCTGGAATTTGTTGTGCATGGGTTCGGTCCTTGAATCATAGTACAAAGCATTAAGGTAAATGTGATGCTTGCAGAGGACAAGATTCATTGAGTGGAGCTGGATCAAAAAGAGGCAGAAATGAGTGGCAAGTTGTTTTTCTTGTAGTGAAATCGGTGTCACCGAGTTGGATGCTTCGGTTGCACCGAAAAACTTCGGCTAGACCGGAGACATGAAACCGGTGGAACCGAGTTCATCACAGAGAAAAACACTTGTCACCTCAGCTCACTAGGCAAATGAGATCTCACAAAGATATGCAAGGAATTTACTGAAAGATTTGCAATGAATTGGATGCAGAAAATGCAGAACATAAAGCAAAGAAAAGAAACTAAAAGATCTAGATGAAGTTTTTTTTGAAAGGGGAAACAAATATGCATGAGACAAATGCAAAAGCACAGAAAAGAACACAAGAGAACTTCATCTAGAGTTGGGCGGTGACAAAGTCACCTATGTTAGAGTATATTGACTTAGGAGTCAAGTGAGATCACTTGACCATAGGTCATACTCATCGTTTAAGCTCAAAATGGGATTACCATTTTTTGTTTAAGCATCTTGATGTATTATCATCTTGTCGAGTTACTTTGACTTATGACTTGGAGTAAAGCTTCTCTTAGATGGAATAACATACCTTGGATTGTGGTGTTGATCGTGATCATGTAGTTGAACTTGTCTGGGTTGCTCAAGGTTGATGTAGCGCATCAATAGTTGGGAGCACCACTTGGAGTTTGAGTTCATCTACCTACATGGGTTAGTTTTTGCAAGGAAGAGCACTTGTATATCCAGCATGACAATTAAGAAACTAAACATAGAATTTGTCAAAGGATAAGTTTGAATGGTTTCGTGCTTCCTTGTCTTCAACCACCATTGTGTAGAGACTTGGTGATGTAGAGATTGCTCAAGATGTGAGAGAGTTGCAATCTCACAGAATTAGATTCATCCAAGCACCTACAAGGGTTAGATAACATGCAAGATGAAAATTTTCCAAGACATAAGATAATCATCATAGGAGAAATATCAAGGATTAGTCATAAGCTCAAGTCTTGCATGTATCCAATGGAGTTCCTACTCCAAGTTTGAAGCATCAATGATGTTCAATTCACTTCTTAACCTGCAAAACATTTTCTCATCAACTGGTTTAGTGAATATATCCGCTAATTGCTTATCGGTGCGAACATGCTTAAGGTTTATGTCACCCTTAGCAACGTGATCTCGAATGAAATGATGACGAACTTCAATACGCTTTGTTCGAGAGTGTTGCACGGGATTGTGAGCAATCTTGATAGCACTTTCATTGTAACAAAGTAATGTAACATGTTTCACATATATCCCATAATCTTTAAGAGTTTGGGTCATCCAAAGTAATTGAGCACAACGTGAACCAGCGGCAATGTATTCCGCTTCGGCGGTGGATAAGGATACCGAGTTTTGTTTCTTGGAAGACCAAGACACAAGAGATCTACCAAGGAATTGACAAGTACCCGAAGTGGACTTTCTATCAACCTTGTCCCCGACATAGTCCGAGTCGGAGTAGCCAACAAGATCAAAGGAAGCCCTCTTTGGATACCAAATGCCAAAATTTGGTGTATGAATTAAGTATCTCACTATCCTCTTCACGGCCTTACGATGACATTCCTTAGGAGCAGCTTGATATCGTGCACACATGCACACACTTAGCATGATATCGGGACGTGAAGCACATAGATATAATAATGAACCAATCATAGAGCGATAAACCTTTTGATCAACCGGTTCACCATCTTTGGTCAAATCAAGATGTCCACTAGTAGGCATGGGTGTAGTCATACCTTTGCATTCTTGCATATTGAACTTCTTGAATAAGTCCTTGGTGTACTTCGTTTGAGAGACAAAGGTACCTTTATTAGTTTGCTTGATTTGCAAACCAAGAAAGAATTTGAGTTCACTCATCATAGACATCTCAAACTTCTCCGACATTAGCTTCCCAAACTTTTCACTAACATGAGGGTTAGTTGATCCAAATATAATATCATCAACATAAATTTGGCATACAAATAGTTCTCCATTAACCCTTTTAGTAAATAGAGTAGAATCTATTTTTCCCATTTCAAAGCCTTTTTCAATAAGGAACTTGGTCAAGCATTTATACCATGCTCTAGGAGCTTGTTTAAGACCATAAAGGGTTTTGTGAAGTTTGTAGACATGATTAGGTTTCTTAGGATTGACAAAGCCGGAAGGTTGTTTGACATAAAGTTCCTCCTCAGTTTCACCATTTAGAAAAGCACTTTTAATGTCCATTTGGTACAAAGTGATATCATGGTGATTGGGAGCATATGTCTCACCATAGTCCATACCTTCGACTTGTGTGTAGCCTTGGGCGACGAGACGTGCCTTGTTGCGAACCACTTGTCCATCTTCATCTTGCTTGTTGTGAAACACCCATTTGGTACCGATGATGTTGTGGTTGTTGTCGGGCTTCTCGACCAATGTCCACACTCGATTTCTCTCAAAGTTGTGTAGCTCTTCATGCATAGCGTTTATCCAGTCCGGATCCTCCAATGCTTCTTCAACCTTCATAGGTTCAATGCTAGAGATGAATGAGTAATGTTCACAAAAGTTAGCCAAAAGAGTTTTAGAGCAAGTGATTCTCCCGGTTTGGATATCATTGTAGATTTGCTCAACGGGATGATCTTTAGCAATTCTTTCTCGAACTCGTGAAAGCTTTTGCTTGGGTCTTGGTTGAACATCTTCTTCATCTTGTTCTTCTTCATTGTTAGCGTTATCATCCCCTTGTCGTGATGGTGAGGGAGGTTGTTGATGTTCGTATTGGTGCGCTTCCTCGTTTTCTTCATCTTGGTGTGTCCCACTTGTGGATGCTTCCATATCAACTCTTGGTTCACCTTGTTGTGAGGTAGAAGCTTCCACTTGGACGGACGAGGTACTCTCCTTCATCGCCGTTGGACGAATATTGCCAATAGACAAGTCTTGGATTGCTTCCGAGGGATCTTTGTCTCCTATATCAATTGGCAACTGCTCTACTTGCGAGCCGTTAGATTCAAACTTCACATCTATCGTTTCTTCAACCTTTCGGGTGAAATTGTTGTAGACACGGTATGTGTGAGAGTTTGAGCCATAACCAAGTAGGAAACCTTCATGAGACTTAGGAGCAAATTTAGAACGACGATGCTTATCAAGAATGTAGCACTTTGAGCCGAATACTCGAAAGTATCCAACTTGGGGTTTGTTACTGGTGAGGAGCTCGTATGCCATCTTGCCGAGTAGCTTGCGAAGATACAAGTGATTTGTTGCATGACAAGCTGTCTCAACCGCTTCCGCCCAAAAGTGTTTTGGCGTCTTGTACTCATCAAGCATCGTTCTTGCCATCTCGATAAGAGTCCGGTTCTTCCTCTCAACAACTCCATTTCGTTGAGGTGTGTACGTAGCCGAGAACTCATGTGAAATCCCTTCTTCGTCAAGAAAGGTGTCCACATTTGCGTTCTTGAACTCCGTTCTGTTGTCGCTCCGAACCTTCTTGATCTTCACGTCAAATTGATTTTGGGCCTTCCTAGCAAAGTTTTTGAAGATCTTTTGGACCTGCGATTTGTCATCAAGAAAGAACACCCACGTAAATCTTGAAAAATCATCAACTATGACTAGACCAAATGAGTTACCACCGAGACTCTTGTAGGCATTTGGACCAAAGAGATCCAGGTGAAGTAGCTCGAGTGGTCTTCTTGTGGTCATGATGTTCTTAGCGCGATGACATCCTCCAACTTGTTTCCCTGCTTGACAAGCACTACAAAGTCTATCATTGTCAAATATGACATCGTTAACGCCAAGGATATGATTTCCTTTAATGAGTTTGTCAAGGTTTCGCATGCCCACATGGCCTAGTCTTCTATGCCACAACCAGCCTTTAGAAGATTTAACAATTAAGCAAGTTTTAGGTTGAGCCTTTTTAGTGAAATCAACAATGTATAGATCACCTCTACGTACACCGGTAAAGACCATTTTATGATTGTCTCTATGAAACACTTGGCAATCTACTTCAGTAAATAGGACATTGAAACCGAAATCAGCAAGTCTAGATACTGAAAGTAAGTTGTAGCCAAGAGATTCAACGAGCATGACATTTTGTATGGAGCTATCATGTGAGATGGCCACCTTACCAAGGCCAACCACCTACCCTTTGAATTATCACCAAAAGTGACATACTTTCGAGGGCCGTCATTTCCAGCAAGCTCACGGAGCATGTCTTTATCTCCGGTCATATGATCAGTACATCCACTATCAAGGACCCATTCCTTTCCTCCAGCCATGTAGCCGTAAAGATTTTCCATAAGACTAAAGTGTCTCATCGCATCATCAAGATTATAGTCCCTATCATCATCCTCATCATAGTATCCATGTTCAACATCATTTTGTGATTGATCAATTGCTAGAGAAGGTAATTCATTAGACAAATGATCATCACAATGGTCACCTTTATGAATTCTAATAGCTTCGGATATGATATCACTAATGATCCCAACATTTCCTATGGCACGCATGAGATTGGTGAGCTCAAATAGACAACCACCAAAACTAGGATCACTAGAGTTCATCTTACTCAAAGCAATAGATTTATAAATAATTTCGTCTAAATTTTTCAAGGAATAATCCGGAAATTGTTCCTCAAGAAATTTCCATATAGTATAGGCACAATCAAGAGTAGGCAAACTAGCAATCAAATTTTTGGGAAATCCTCTTATGATAAGATTTATGGTTCTAAGATTGCGAATCATGTCAAGATCTTCTTCGAGTGTGGGATGCAAGGGATCAATATGAGGTGCACAAGGGCTAGCAATGTACTTCTTCAAGTGATATTCATTGAAAATCTCAAGCATTTCATTTTTCCACTCATGAAAATATTCTCCATCAAGAATAGGCACTCTATGTGTAAGACTCCACAAGGTAGACACATCCATCTTCCTCCAAAGGTGTTTAAACCAAGGCAATGGAGACCAAAGCTCTGATACCAATTGAAAGAATCGAGAAGAGGTGTCTAGAGGGGGGTGATTAGATAGTAAGTACCAAAATTTGAAGTTTTTAATTTCTTTAAGTTGAAATGGAGTTTTGGCACAAGTTTAACAAACAAAATACATATCAAGCAAGCATGCAAAGAGTATATGAGCAGCAGAAAGTAAAGCATGCAACTTGCAAGAATGTAAAGGGAAGGGTTTGGAGAATTCAAACGCAATTGGAGACACGGATGTTTTTGTCGTGGTTCCGATAGGTGGTGCTATCGTACATCCACGTTGATGGAGACTTCAACCCACGGAGGGTAACGGTTGCACGAGTCCACGAAGGGCTCCACCCACGGAGGGTCCACAAAGAAGCAACCTTGTCTATTCCATCATGGCCATCGCCCACGAAGGACTTGCCTCACTAGTGGTAGATCTTCACGAAGTAGGCGATCTCCTTGCCCTTACAAACTTCTTGGTTCAACTCCACAATCTTGTCGGAGGCTCCCAAGTGACACCTAGCCAATCTAGGAGACACCACTCTTCAGGAAGTAACAAATGGTGTGTTGATGATGAACTCCTTGCTCTTGTGCTTCAAATGATCTCCCCAATACTCAACTCTCTCTCACAGGATTTGGATTTGGTGGAAAGAATATTTGAGTGGAATGTTGGGGAACGTAGTAATTTCAAAAAATTTCCTACGCACACGCAAGATCATGGTGATGCATAGCAACGAGAGGGGAGAGTGTTGTCTACGTACCCTCATAGACCGAAGCGGAAGCGTTGACACAACGTAGGGGAAGTAGTCGTACGTTCTCCTCGCGATCCAACCGATCACAGCACCGTTACTCCGGCACCTCCGAGTTCTTGGCACACGTTCAGCTCGATGACGATCCCCGGGCTCCGATCCAGCAAAGCGTCGGGGAAGAGTTCCGTCAGCACGACGGCGTAGTGACAATCTTGATGTGTTACCGGCGCAGGGCTTCGCCTAAGCACTGCAACAATATGACCGAGGTGGAATTTGGTGGAAGGGGGCACCGCACACGGCTAAGGAACGATCCGTAGATCAACTTGTGTGTCTTTGGGGTGCCCCCTGCCCCCGTATATAAAGGAGCCAAGGGGGAGGGGCTGGCCGGCCAAGCCTGGCGCGCCAGGAGAGTCCTACTCCCTCTGGGAGTAGGATTCCCCCCCCCCAATCCTAGTTGGACTAGGATTCTCCAAGGGGGAGAGAGAGAGAGGGGGGGCGCCCACCTTTCCTAGTCCTAATAGGACTAGGGGAAGGGGGGAGGCGCGCAGCCCATGAGGGCAGCCCTCTCACCTCTCCTCCAAGGCCCATGTTGGCCCATTATGCTCCCGGGGGGTTCCGGTAACCCTCCCGGTATTCCGGTAAAATCCTGATTTCACCTGGAATGCATCCGATGTCCAAACATAGGCTTCCAATATATCATTCTTTACGTCTCGACCATTTCGAGACTCCTCGTCATGTCCGTGATCACATCCGGGACTCCGAACTCCTTCGGTACATCAAAATGCATAAACTCATAATAACTGTCATCGTAACGTTAAGCGTGCGGACCCTACGGTTCGAGAACAATGTAGACATGACCGAGACATGTCTCCGGTCAATAACCAATAGAGGGACCTGGATGCCCATATTGGTTCCTACATATTCTACGAAGATCTTTATCGGTCAGACCGCATAACAACATACGTTGTTCCCTTTGTCATCGGTATGTTACTTGCCCGAGATTCGATCGTCGGTATCCAATACCTAGTTCAATCTCGTTACCGGCAAGTCTCTTTACTCGTTCCGTAATACATCATCTCGCAACTAACTCATTGGTTGCAATGCTTGCAAGGCTTTATGTGATGTGCATTACCGAGAAGGCCCTGAGATACCTCTCCGACAATCGGAGTGACAAATCCTAATCTCGAAATACGCCAACCCAATATGTACCTTCGGAGACACCTGTAGAGCACCTTTATAATCACCCAGTTACGTTGTGACGTTTGGTAGCACACAAAGTGTTCCTACGGTAAACGGGAGTTGCATAATCTCATAGTTAAAGGAACATGTATAAGTCATGGATAAAAGCAATAGCAACATACTAAACGATCGGGTGCTATGCTAATGGAATGGGTCATGTCAATCAGATCATTCAACTAATGATGTGATCTCGTTAATCAAATAACAACTCTTTGTTCATGGCTAGGAAACATAACCATCTTTGATTAATGAGCTAGTCAAGTAGAGGCATACTAGTGACATTCTGTTTGTCTATGTATTCACACATGTATTATGTTTCCAGTTAATACAATTCTAGCATGAATAATAAACATTTATCATGATATAAGGAAATAAATAATAACTTTATTATTGCCTCTAGGGCATATTTCCTTCAGTCTCCCACTTGCACTAGAGTCAATAATCTAGATTACAAAGTAATGATTCTAACACCCATGGAGTCTTGGTGCTGATCATGTTTTGCTCGTGGAAGAGGCTTAGTCAACGGGTCTGCAACATTCAGATCCGTATGTATCTTGCATATCTCTATGTCTCCCACCTGGACCAAATCCCGGATGGAGTTGAAGCGTCTTTTGATGTGTTTGGTTCTTTTGTGAAATCTGGATTCCTTTGCCAAGGCAATTGCACCAGTATTGTCACAAAAGATTTTCATTGGACCCAATACGCTAGGTACAACACCTAGATCGGATATGAACTCCTTCATCTAGACTCCTTCATTAGCTGCTTCCGAAGCGGCTATGTACTTAGCTTCACATGTAGATCCCGCCACGACGCTTTGTTTAGAACTGCACCAACTGACAGCTCCACCGTTTAATGTAAATACGTATCCGGTTTGCAATTTAGAATCGTCCGGATCAGTGTCCAAGCTTGCATCGACGTAACCGTTTACGACGAGCTCTTTGTCACCTCCATAAATGAGAAACATATCCTTAGTCCTTCTCAAGTACTTAAGGATGTTCTTGACCGCTGTCCAGTGATCCACTCCTGGATTACTTTGGTACCTGCCTGCTAAACCTACAACAAGGCACACATCAGGTCTGGTACACAGCATTGCATACATGATAGAGCCTATGGCTGAAGCATAGGGAACATTTTTCATTTTCTCTCTATCTTCTACGGTGGTCGGGCATTGAGTCTTACTCAATTTCACACCTTGTGCCACAGGCAAGAACCCTTTCTTTGCCTGATCCATTTTGAACTTTTTCAAAACTCTGTCAAGGTATGTGCTTTGTGAAAGTCCTATTAAGCGTCTTGATCTATCTCTATAGATCTTAATGCCCAATATGTAAGCAGCTTCACCGAGGTCTTTCATTGAAAAAACTCTTATTCAAGTATCCCTTTATGCTATCCAGAAATTCTATATTATTTCCGATCAGTAATATGTCATCCACATATAATATCAGAAATGCTACAGAGCTCCCACTCACTTTCTTGTAAATACAGGCTTCTCCAAAAGTCTGTATAAAACCAAATGCTTTGATCACACTATCAAAGCATTTATTCCAACTCCGAGAGGCTTGCACCAGTCCATAAATGGATCGCTGGAGCTTGCACACTTTGTTAGCTTCCTTTGGATCGACAAAACCATCTGGTTGCATCATATACAACTCTTCTTCCAGAAATCCATTCAGGAATGCAGTTTTGACATCCATTTGCCAAATTTCATAATCATAAAATGCGGCAACTGCTAACATGATTCGGACAGACTTAAGCATCGCTACGGGTGAGAAAGTCTCATCGTAGTCAAACCCTTGAATTTGTCGAAAACCTTTTGCAACAAGTCGAGCTTTATAGACACTAACATTACCATCAGCGTCAGTCTTCTTCTTAAAAATCCATTTATTCTCAATTGCTTGCCGATCATCGGGCAAGTCAACCAAAGTCCACACTTTGTTCTCATACATGGATCCCATCTCAGATTTCATGGCCTCAAGCCACTTTGCGGAATCTGGGCTCACCATCGCTTCTTCATAGTTCGTAGGTTCATCATGGTCTAGTAACATGACTTCCAAAATAGGATTACCGTACCACTCTGGTGCGGATCTTACTCTGGTTGATCTACGAAGTTCAGTAGAAACTTGATCTGAAGTTTCATGATCATTATCATTAGCTTCCTCCCTATTTGATGTAGGTGTTACAGAAAAAGATTTCTGTGACGTACTACTTCTCAATAAGGGAGTAGATACAGTTATCTCATCAAGTTCTACTTTCCTCCCACTCACTTCTTTCGAGAGAAACTCCTTCTCTAGAAAGTTTCCGACTTTAGCAACAAAATTTTTTGCCTTCGGATCTGTGATAGAAGGTATACCCAACAGTCTCCTTTGGGTATCCTATGAAGACACATTTTTCCGATTTGGGTTCGAGCTTATCAGGTTGAAGCTTTTTCACATAAGCATCGCAGCCCCAAACTTTAAGAAACGACAACTTTGGTTTCTTGCCAAACGACAGTTCATAAGGCGTCGTCTCAACGGATTTTGATGGTGCCCTATTTAACGTGAATGCGGCCGTCTCTAAAGCATAACCCCAAAAAGATAGCGGTAAATCGGTAAGAGACATCATAGATCGCACCATATCTAGTAAAGTACGATTACGACGTTCGGACACACCATTACGTTGTGGTGTTCCGGGTGGCGTGAGTTGCGAAACTATTCCGCATTGTTTCAAATGTAGACCAAACTCGTAACTCAAATATTCTCCTCCACGATCAGATCGTAGAAACTTTATTTTCTTGTTACGATGATTTTCCACTTCACTCTGAAATTCTTTGAACTTTTCAAATGTTTTAGACTTGTGTTTCATTAAGTAGATATACCCATATCTGCTTAAATCATCAGTGAAGGTGAGAAAATAACGATATCCGCCACGAGCCTCAACATTCATTGGACCACATACATCAGTATGTATGATTTCCAATAAATCTGTTGCTCTCTCCACAGTACCGGAGAACGGTGTTTTAGTCATCTTGCCCATAAGGCACGGTTCGCAAGTGCCAAGTGATTCATAATCAAGTGACTCCAAAAGTCCATCAGTATGGAGTTTCTTCATGCGTTTTACACCGATATGACCTAAACGGCAGTGCCACAAATAAGTTGCACTATCATTATCAACTCTGCATCTTTTGGCTTCAACATTATGAATATGTGTATCACTACTATCGAGATTAAGTAAGAACAAACCATTCTTTAATGGTGCATGACCATAAAAGATATTACTCATATAAATAGAACAACCATTATTCTCTGATTTAAATGAATAACCGTCTCGCATCAAACAAGATCCAGATATAATGTTCATGCTCAACGCTGGTACTAAATAACAATTATTTAGATCTAATATTAATCCCGAAGGTAGATGTAGAGGTAGCGTGCCGACCGCGATCACATCGACTTTGGAACCATTTCCCACGCGCATCGTCACCTCGTCCTTAGCCAATCTTCGCTTAATCCGTAGCCCCTGTTTTGAGTTGCAAATATTAGCAACAGAACCAGTATCAAATACCCAGGTGCTACTGCGAGAATTAGTAAGGTACACATCAATAACATGTATATCATATATACCTTTGTTAACCTTGCCATCCTTCTTATCCGCCAAATACTTGGGGCAGTTCCGCTTCCAGTGACCAGTCTGCTTGCAATAGAAGCACTCAGTTTCAGGCTTAGGTCCAGACTTGGGTTTCTTCTCTTGATTAGCAACTTGCTTGCTGTTCTTTTTGAAGTTCCCCTTTTTCTTCCCTTTGCCCTTTTTCTTGAAACTAGTGGTTTTGTTAACCATCAACACTTGATGCTCCTTTTTGATTTCTACCTCCGCGGCTTTCAGCATCGCGAAGAGCTCGGGCATAGTTTTGGTCATCCCTTGCATATTATAGTTCATCACAAAGCTCTTGTAGCTTGGTGGCAGTGATTGGAGAATTCTGTCAATGACGCAATCATCCGGAAGATTAACTCCCAGTTGAATCAAGTGATTGTTATACCCAGACATTCTGAGTATATGCTCACTGACAGAACCGTTCTCCTCCATTTTACAGCTATAGAACTTATTGGAGACTTCATATCTCTCAATCCGGGCATTTGCTTGAAATATTAACTTCAACTCCTGGAACATCTCATATGCTCCATGGTGTTCAAAGCGTCGTTGAAGTCCCGGTTCTAAGCCGTAAAGCATGGCACACTGAACTATAGAGTAGTCATCAGCTTTGCTTTGCCAGACGTTCACAACATCTGGCGTAGCTCTTGCACCAGGCCTGGCACCTAGCGGTGCTTCTAGGACGTAATTCTTCTGTGCAGCAATGAGGATAATCCTCAAGTTACGGACCCAGTCCGTGTAATTGCTACCATCATCTTTCAGCTTTGCTTTCTCAAGGAACGCATTAAAATTCAACGGAACAACAACACGATCCATCTATCTACACAACATAGACAAGCAAGATACTATCAGGTACTAAGTTCATGATAAATTTAAGTTCAATTAATCATATTACTTAAGAACTCCCACTTAGATAGATATCCCTCTAATCCTCTAAGTGATCACGTGATCCAAATAAACTAAACCATGTCCGATCATCACGTGAGATGGAGTAGTTTCAATGGTGAACATCACTATGTTGATCATATCTACTATATGATTCACGCTCGACCTTTCGGTCTCCGTGTTCCGAGGCCATATCTGTTATATGCTAGGCTCGTCAAGTTAAACCTGAGTATTCCGCGTGTGCAACTGTTTTGCACCCGTTGTATTTGAACGTAGAGCCTATCACACCCGATCATCACGTGGTGTCTCAGCACGAAGAACTTTCGCAACGGTGCATACTCAGGGAGAACACTTCTTGATAATTAGTGAGAGATCATCTTATAATGCTACCGTCAAACAAAGCAAGATAAGATGCATAAAAGATAAACATCACATGCAATCAATATAAGTGATATGATATGGCCATCATCATCTTGTGCTTGTGATCTCCATCTCCGCAGCACCGTCATGATCACCATCGTCACCGGAGCGACACCTTGATCTCCATCGTAGCATCGTTGTCGTCTCGCCAATCTTATGCTTCCACGACTATCACTACCGCTTAGTAATAAAGTAAAGCATTACATCGCGATTGCATTGCATACAATAAAACGACAACCATATGGCTCCTGCCAGTTGCCGATAACTCGGTTACAAAACATGATCATCTCATACAATAAAATTTAGCATCATGTCTTGACCCTATCACATCACAACATGCCCTGCAAAAACAAGTTAGACGTCCTCTACTTTGTTGTTGCAAGTTTTACGTGGCTGCTACGGGCTTTAAGCAAGAACTCATCTTACCTACGCATCAAAACCACAACGATAGTTTTTCAAATAGACTCCGTTTTAACCTTCTGAAGGACCGGGCGTAGCCACACTCGGTTCAACTAAAGTTGGAGAGACAGTCTTCCGCAAGCCATCTATGTGCAAAGCACGTCGAGGGAACCGGTCTCGCGTAAGAGTACGCGTAAGGTTGGTCCGGATCGTCTCGTCCAACAATACCGCTGAACCAAAGTATGACATGCTGGTAGGCAGTATGACTTGTATCGTCCACAACTCACTTGTGTTCTACTCGTGCAAATAACATCATACCATAAAAACCTAGGCTCGGATGCCACTGTTGGGGAACATAGTAATTTCAAAAAATTTCCTACGCACACGCAAGATCATGGTGATGCATAGCAACGAGAGGGGAGAGTGTTGTCTACGTACCCTCGTAGACCGAAGCGGAAGCGTT
The DNA here is from genome assembly GCA_032464435.1 of Aegilops umbellulata. NCBI lineage: Eukaryota > Viridiplantae > Streptophyta > Magnoliopsida > Poales > Poaceae > Aegilops > Aegilops umbellulata. The sequence goes on from CP136054.1 coordinate 128,760,596, forward strand.
GACACAACGTAGGGGAAGTAGTCGTACGTTCTCCTCGCGATCCAACCGATCACAACACCGTTACTCCGGCACCTCCGAGTTCTTGGCACACGTTCAGCTCGATGACGATCCCCGGGCTCCGATCCAGCAAAGCGTCGGGGAAGAGTTCCGTCAGCACGACGGCGTAGTGACAATCTTGATGTGTTACCGGCGCAGGGCTTCGCCTAAGCACTGCAACGATATGACCGAGGTGGAATTTGGTGGAAGGGGGCACCGCACACGGCTAAGGAACGATCCGTAGATCAACTTGTGTGTCTTTGGGGTGCCCCCTGCCCCCGTATATAAAGGAGCCAAGGGGGAGGGGCTGGCCGGCCAAGCCTAGCGCGCCAGGAGAGTCCTACTCCCTCTGGGAGTAGGATTCCCCCCCCAATCCTAGTTGGACTAGGATTCTCCAAGGGGGAGAGAGAGAGAGAGGGGGCGCCCACCTTTCCTAGTCCTAATAGGACTAGGGGAAGGGGGGGAGGCGCGCAGCCCATGAGGGCAGCCCTCTCACCTCTCCTCCAAGGCCCATGTTGGCCCATTATGCTCCCGGGGGGTTCCGGTAACCCTCCCGGTATTCCGGTAAAATCCTGATTTCACCTGGAATGCATCCGATGTCCAAACATAGGCTTCCAATATATCATTCTTTACGTCTCGACCATTTCGAGACTCCTCGTCATGTCCGTGATCACATCCGGGACTCCGAACTCCTTCGGTACATCAAAATGCATAAACTCATAATAACTGTCATCATAACGTTAAGCGTGCGGACCCTACGGTTCGAGAACAATGTAGACATGACCGAGACATGTCTCCGGTCAATAACCAATAGCGGGACCTGGATGCCCATATTGGTTCCTACATATTCTACGAAGATCTTTATCGGTCAGACCGCATAACAACATACGTTGTTCCCTTTGTCATCGGTATGTTACTTGCCCGAGATTCGATCGTCGGTATCCAATACCTAGTTCAATCTCGTTACCGGCAAGTCTCTTTACTCGTTCCGTAATACATCATCTCGCAACTAACTCATTGGTTGCAATGCTTGCAAGGCTTTATGTGATGTGCATTACCGAGAAGGCCCTGAGATACCTCTCCGACAATCGGAGTGACAAATCCTAATCTCGAAATACGCCAACCCAATATGTACCTTCGGAGACACCTGTAGAGCACCTTTATAATCACCCAGTTACGTTGTGACGTTTGGTAGCACACAAAGTGTTCCTACGGTAAACGGGAGTTGCATAATCTCATAGTTAAAGGAACATGTATAAGTCATGGATAAAAGCAATAGCAACATACTAAACGATCGGGTGCTATGCTAATGGAATGGGTCATGTCAATCAGATCATTCAACTAATGATGTGATCTCGTTAATCAAATAACAACTCTTTGTTCATGGCTAGGAAACATAACCATCTTTGATTAATGAGCTAGTCAAGTAGAGGCATACTAGTGACATTCTGTTTGTCTATGTATTCACACATGTATTATGTTTCCAGTTAATACAATTCTAGTATGAATAATAAACATTTATCATGATATAAGGAAATAAATAATAACTTTATTATTGCCTCTAGGGCGTATTTCCTTCATGGAAAGCAACTTGGGGAAGGCTAGAGATCAAGATTCATATGGTGGGAATGGAATATCTTGGCCTCAACACATGAGTAGGTGGTTCTCTCTCAGAAAATGTGTATTGGAAGTGTAGATATGTTCTGATGGCTCTCTCCACGAATGAAGAGTGTGTGAAGGGTATATATAGCCTCCACGCAAAAACTAACTGTTACACACAATTTAATAATCTCGGTGAGACCGAATTGAGAAACTCGGTCGGACCGGTTTAGTAAACCTAGTGGCCGTTAGGATTTTCGGTGGGACTGAGATGCAACTCGGTAGGACCGATATGGTTAGGGTTAGGGCATAACGTAATCTCGGTGAGACCGATTACACAAACTTGGTGGGACCGATTTTGGTAATAAGCTAACCAGAGAGTTGGTCAGGCAAACTCGATGAGACCGATTACACAATCTCGGTGGAACCGATTTTGGTAATAAGTTGACCAGAGAGTTTGCATTGTAATCTCGGTACTACCGATTGCTCAAACTCGGTGAGACCGATTTTGGTAATGGACATACACAGAGAGATTACAACCCCATCTCGGTGAGACCGAGATCCCTATCGATGAAACTGATTTGCCTAGGGTTTGTGGCAGTGGCTATGACATCTGAACTCGGTGGCGCCGGATAGAAAGAATCGGTGGGGCCGAGTTAGACTTTTGGTTTAGGTCATATGTGGATGTGGGAAGATAGTTGATGGTTTTGGAGCATATCACTAAGCACTGTGAGCAAGCAAGCCATTAAGCAACACCTCATCCCCTCTTGATAGTATTGGGTTTTCCTATAGACTCAATGTGATCTTGGATCACTAAAATATAAAATGTAGAGTCTTAATCTTGAAGCTTGAGCCAATCCTTTGTCCTTAGCATCTTAAAGGGGTTCCACATCCTTTAGTCCATGCCACCTAATTTGTTGAACTTGTCCGAAACATACTAGGTAAAAGTATTAGTCCAAGAAGAGATATGTTGTCATTAATTATCAAAATCACCCAGGGAACACTTGTGCTTTCACCCTCTCTATGGCGCGCCCTAGGGGAGTCCTACTCCCACCAGGAGTAGGATTCCCCCTTTCCTAGTAGGACTAGGAGCCCTTCCAAGTAGGAGTAGGAGGGAAGGAAAGGGAAGGGAAAACGAGAAGGAAGGAAGGGGGCGCCCCCTCCCTAGTCCAATTCGGACCAGCCCATGGGGAGGGGTGCGGCCACCCTTTGAGGCCTTTCTCTCCTTTCCCGTATGGCCCATTACGGCCCAATAGGAATTCCCGTAACTCCCCGATACTCCCAAAAATACCCGAATCACTCGGAACCTTTCCGATGTCCGAATATAGTCGTCCAATATATCGATCTTTACGTCTCCGCCATTTCGAGACTCCTTGTCATGTCCCCGATCTCATCCGGGACTCCGAACTACCTTCGGTACATCAAATCACATAAACTCATAATACAATCGTCACCGAACTTTAAGCGTGCGGACCCTATGGGTTCGAGAACAATGTAGACATGACCGAGATGCGTCTCCGGTCAATAACCAATAGCGGAACCTGGATGCTCATTTTGGCTCCCACATATTCTTCGAACATCTTTATCGGTCAAACCACATAACAACATACGTTGTTCCCTTTGTCATCGGTATGTTACTTGCCCGAGATTCGATCGTCGGTATCTCAATACCTAGTGCAATCTCGTTACCGGCAAGTCTCTTTACTCGTCCTGTAATACATCATCTCGCAACTAACTCATTAGTTACAATGCTTGCAAGACTTATAGTGATGTGCATTACCCAGTGGGCCCAGAGATACCTCTCCGACAATCGGAGTGACAAATCCTAATCTCGAAATACGCCAACCCAAAAAGTACCTTCGGAGACACCTGTAGAGCGCCTTTATGATCACCCAGTTACGTTGTGACGTTTGGTAGCACACAAAGTGTTCCTCCGGTAAACGGGAGTTGCATAATCTCATAGTCATAGGAACATGTATAAGTCATGAAGAAATCAATAGCAACATACTAAACGATCGGGTGCTAAGCTAACGGAATGGGTCAAGTCAATCACATCATTCTCCTAATGATGTGATCCCGTTAATCAAATGACAACTCATGTCTATGGCTAGGAAACATAACCATCTTTGATCAACGAGCTAGTCAAGTAGAGGCATACTAGTGACACTCTGTTTGTCTATGTATTCGCACAAGTATTATGTTTCCGGTTAATACAATTCTAGCATGAATAATAAACATTTATCATGAAATAAGGAAATAATTAATAACTTTATTATTGCCTCTAGGGCATATTTCCTTCACTCGGCCCAGTCAACAAGGAAGTCGGCCAGTGCTTGGGACTTGATGGCGGTGCGTGGCTGGTAAAAGATGGTGTATGGGGCCAACTCGATGGCCCATTTGGCCACCCGGCCAGATGCATCTCTGTTGCCAATGATCTCGGCAAGTGGGGCAGTGAAGACAACCGTGATTGGGTGCTCTTGAAAGTATGGCTTCAGCTTCTTGGCGGCAAAGTGCACGCCGTAGCATATCTTCTGGTAGTGAGGGTAGTTCTGCTTCAAGGTTGACAACACCTCGCTCAAATAGTACACGGGCCTCTGGACCGGCTGTGCTCTGCCATCTTCTGGGCACTCTACCACCATAACAATGCTGACCACCCGGCTGGTGGCGGCGATGTAAAGGTACATAGGTTCTTTAGCAGCCGGAGCCGCCTGGACAGGCGGCGTGGTCAATATCTTCTTCAGCTGGAGAAAAGCTTCATCCGCCTTGTCATTCCACTCGAAATGACTCGTTTTTTCGTGAGCTAGTACAGGGGAAGAGCCTTCTCTCCCAGCCGACTAATAAACCAGCTGATGGATGCCAAGCACCCGGTAAACTTCTGGACGTCTCGCAGTCGGGTGGGTCTCTCCATCCTCTCGATGGCTTTGATCTTGACAGGGCTGCACTCAATGCCGCGCTTTGAGACCAGGAAGCCAAGGAGCTAGCCGGCTAGTACTCCAAAGACGCACTTCTCTGGGTTGAGCTTGATCTAAAACTGGCGCAGATTTTCAAAAGTTTCCTTGAGATCCTCCAAGAGGGTGTCGCGCTTCTCCGTCTTCACCACGATATCGTCTACATAGACGTGGGCATTCCTGCCGAGTTGCTTGAGGAGGCACTTATGCATGCAATGCTGAAACGTGGCACCGGCATTTCTCAAGCCGAATGTCATGGTCAGGTAGCAGAAGGCTCTGAATGGTGTGATGGAGGCGGTCTTCAGGCGATCAGCCGGGTTCAACTTAATGTGGTGGTAACCTGAGTATGCATCCAAGAAACTCAGCAGCTCGCATCCGGCTGTGGAGCCTATCACTTGGTCAATCCTGGGTAGTGCAAACAGATCCTTGGGGCAGGCTTTGTTGAGAGTAGTGTAATCAATGCACATGCGCTACTTCTTGTTCTTCTTCAGGACAAGGACTTGGTTGGCAAGCCATTCTGGGAAGAAAACTTCCATGATAAAGTCGGCTGCCAACAGGCAGGCGATCTCTTCACCAACAATTCTTCTCTTCTCCTTCGACAGTCGGCGGAGAGGCTGTCTGACTGGTTTGGCGTCTGCTCTAACATGTAGCTTGCGCTCGGCGAAATCCGTCGGAACACCCGGCATGTCTTCGGGAGACCATGCAAAGATGTCCCGATTCTCAAGGAGGAAATCGACGAGCTCGCTTTCCTATTTGCTGCCAAGGTTGGCACCTATGACAGCGTGCCTCTCTGGGTGCTTTGGGTCCAAGGGGATCTTCTTTGTTTCTTTGGCCAGCTTGAAGGAGCCCTCAGTTTCTGACTCTTTGGGCTTTGGTGATAGGTCCGGCTGCTTGCCGGCTGAGGGAGTCCGGGATTAGGGGGTGTATGGATAGTCGAACTATACCTTCAGCCGGACTCCAGGACTATGAAGATACAAGATTGAAGACTTCGTCCCGTGTCCGGATGGGACTTTCCTTGGCGTGGAAGGCATGCTTGGCGATGCGGATATTCAGATCTCCTACCATTGTAACCGACTTTGTGTAACCCTAACCCTCTCCGGTGTCTATATAAACCGGAGGGTTTTAGTCCGTAGGGGAGAATCTCAACATACAACAATCATACCATAGGCTAGCTTCTAGGGTTTAGCCTCCTTGATCTCGTGGTAGATCTACTCTTGTACTACCCATATCATCAATATTAATCAAGCAGGACGTAGGGTTTTACCTCCATCAAGAGGGCCCGAACCTGGGTAAAACACTATGTCCCTTGTTTCCTATTACCATCCGCCTAGACGCACAGTTCGGGACCCCCTACCCGAGATCCGCCGGTTTTGACACCGACATTGGTGCTTTCATTGAGAGTTCCTCTGTGCCGTCGCAATCAGGAAGGATGCCTCTTCCCGTCTTTAAAGGCGGCTCCGTTACTAAGGGAGCCTTGGCTGTCGGCCAAACTCTCCGGCTAGGTGGTTTTCTTATGACCGCCTGTTCGGCTGTTGCACCGATGGTGACCTCTCGGGTCATCAAAAGCTATCTTCATGTCAGCTCGGAATTCGTCGAGCAGTTGGATCCAATGGAGCTCTCTTTCGTAAACGAGCTCTTGGATCGCATCGCCGCCCTTGGGGTCACTACGGATTACGACCAGGTTGGGCTTAAAACCCGATCTAAGAGAGATTAATTCTCCCCAAGTCACCCATCATGTTGCCGTATTAGAGGCGCAGTGCGGCGACCCTTCATCTATCCTAAGGACTAGCTATGTCTGGATTCCCGATCCCTCCAAGCCGGTTAACCGCGGAGGGGAGGATGTAACTCAAGACCTGAACTTAGAATCAGGCAACGGGCTAGACTCATTGGACAACATCCAAGAATCCAAACTTCAGAGTTCAGAAACTCCTTGGCCTCTGAGTCCCAGATTGTGTGAGGTCTCGGATTTAATTCCACCCACCCACCCGAACATAAGCGATCTATCCCAAATCAGGCAAAAGCCCGAAGAAACAGTACATCATTACTAGGCAAGGTTCCTCCTGGTTATGAACATGATAAAGGACTGCCGAGAGGAAGACACAATCTCAATTTTCTGCAATAATTGCACGGACCAAGGAATCCTCAACGCCATAAGTCGACGTGATATTACACGCTTTGCTGACTTGGCGTCCATAGTACAAAAGTACTGTGCGATGGAAAGTGCCTAGAAAACCGAAATAAAATTTTGGGACAATCTGGCCCTGAATAGAAACCTCGTCCGAAACAAAAGGGTGCATCATCGTCAGACACCCGGGTCAAAAACCAAAAAACCAAAACTCTCTACAGGGCATGGAACCGTACTGGAGGGATGGCTTAATGGACCCTGTAAAATTCATAGTACAGAGGACGTCACACCAACTCACAGCCTTAGAGCATGTTGGATAATCAGGCAGAGGACCAAAATGAGGCACGCTGCATAGTGCGGCGATCCAAGGCCTATAAAGTCCATGAGGGAGAGCTCTATAAGAAAACCACTACCGGAGTCCTTCAAAGGTGCATCTCCGAAGAGGAAGGGCGGAACTTGCTGGCTGAAATTCATGCCGGACTCGATGGTCATCACGCCGCAGCTCGGTCCCTTGTAAGCAAAGCTTTCTGTACATGCTTCTATTGGGCGACGGCCCGGGCAGACGCTCAGGACTTGGTCCAACGATGCGTCGGTTGCCAGCTTTTTGCAAACCAAAGCCATATGCCACCTACCGCCCTCCAAACTATCCCCATCACTTGGCCCTTCGCGGTCTGGGGGCTTGACATGGTTGGACCCCTTAAAGGGGGAACTAACAAGAAAAAAATACTTACTAGTCATGGTGGATAAGTTGACCAAATGGATAGAAGTCAAGCCTGTTAAGACGGCCGAATCCGGACCGGTGATAGACTTTATATATCCGGGGTCGTACACCGTTACGGCGTCCCCCACAACATCATCACTGATAATGGCACGAACTTTACGGCCGACGACATAAAACTCTAGTGCAAAAACATGGGCATCAAGCTCGATTATGCTTCCGTCTATCACCCACAAACTAACGACCAGGTCGAACGTGCAAATGGTCTTATCAAGAGCGGCATAAAACCCAGATTAGTGCGGTCCCTCAAGGAATCTAACACGCACTGGGTAGAGGAGCTCGACTCCGTACTCTAGGGGCTGCGGACCACGCCGAATCGCACCACCGGATACACACCATTCTTTATGGTGTACGACGCAGATGCAGTTCTGCCTTGCGACATAATTCATGACTCACCTCGAGTGCGCATGTACGAAGAAAGAGAAGCCGAGCTCGATCGGCAGGACAGTCTGGACGCCTTGGAGGAGGAGCGTGACGTGGCAAAAGCCCGTTCCGCATTTTATCAACAGCAGGCTTGAAGATATCAAAGCAGAGAAGTGCGGGCCAAAAACTACAATGTTGGCGAATTAGTTCTACGCCTGCCGGACAAGAAAAAGGACAAACTCAAGCCCAAGTGGGAAGGTCCCTTCATAATCGACCAAGTCCTAACTGGTGGAGCGTACCGCCTGCGAGATGCCTCGGACAACCGACTCGAGCCGAACCCATGGAACGCAGCCCGTCTCCGAAGATTCTACGCCTAGTGCCGGACTCTGTGTTCGTCTCCTTCCTCTGTCCATTTTTTACATTTTCTGTCTTATATTTCTCTCCTTCCACCCTTTCTTTTTTTTCTTTCTTATAGCCATTAAAGGCTCAACAAGTGACGCGTTACTCACGCTCACTACAACTGGGGGCTTCTTTAAATAGAAGCTTATTTATACGGGCTTCACGCCCAAAACATGTGTCAAACTTCCGCATGCACCTTTTCTTCACCATTATATGCATCGATATGACTTAAGTTTTGGCCAAGCTGGGTTTCCTGGCTCCTGTGCTTACCCCTACATTCCCGATTGTTCGGCTAGGTGGTAAAGGGAGCACCTCTGCGATTGTTACTGCCGGATCAGCTGGATGTGTACCTCAGACTGGGTGAAGCCGAAAGCTAGCGTTCTTAAGGGAATATTCGGCCGGTGAACTAAAAGATGACCTTTTTTTTACTTATTTATATATATGCCCCCAGATGCTTTTCATGCGTTTGCAGTCCGGACATGCACTTTAGGGCATGCCTCCCAGAGAAAGGAACCCCTAACGGAACTATTCTCTCTGGAAGATGTTTCTTACTAACCATGTAATATAACATAACTAGTTGGGCACTTGTCTGATAAATCACTAATGGCCCCTACACCTGGTCTCAATGCATACCCCGGTTCTTACATAACCGCTAGGGTATTCGGACACACTCCTGACCGTCAGGTCCCGAGGTCGAAGCGAAAAGGTCGGCAACGACAAACGATCTACAATCCGGCTAGAAGGCATTGCACATGTCAATTAAAAATTACATAGTCACTCTGACTGATTGTATTCCTCTTCAATACCATCTAACAGGCTGTCTGATTTACAGTCCTGCTGGGAATACTTTGCGGCCAATTCTACTTGGCCGTATACTAAGCTCACAGGGATCTCCTTCCCATCAGGCCCCACAGGTCCGACCTCGGCCATGTGGTTTGGGTCAGCCTTTGTGTACCGCGTCTTCACCATGGCCCAGGCCTCCCTCATGCCTTGGCGGCAGGCCGATATCTTCCACAACCGGAAGCGCCGCCGCGCTCCCTTCAGCTTCTCTACAAGCTCTCCAAGGCCCTCGAGCCTAGGGAGGGATGGCCATAAGGCTTGGGCAACTCCTTGCATCGCCTGCCGAACTCGCTCGTGCAGTTGCGCGAGCTCGGGAAGAAGGTCACCCGTTGAACCGGGCATCTCCTCTGCAGGACGACTTGGTAGCATACCTACAGACATAACTCTGTTATTTGACTTCCTCGTCGAACTTTTTTTTTCAGAGTTCGTTTAAGCACTTACTATATATGCCGCGTCGAAGCCGTTGATTCTCCTTAGTGGAGTCCGACAGCTGGGCACGAACATCTTTTAGTTCAACGCCCAGCTTGGTGTTGCCATCCTGAAGATCATTCTTCTCCTGCCTCACCTTTGTCAGCACACTCTCCCTAGTCTCTAACTGGCGCATAAGTTGTTGCTTTTCCGGATCCAGTCCGGCGCCATCTGCAATATGATTTGTCAGATTTGCACCCACGCCGCACTTCGCAAAATATTTATCTTTCGCTCCCCTTCCGCGGCTAGTGCGGCCTCAAGTTGGGCTTTGCACTCTTCCAGCTCCCGGGACAGTAGAGTATTCTTTTCTGTAAGAGCCTGCATAACACATGATCCTTAAATCAGTTATTCTAACTGTTTCAAGTCTCGGGGGCTACTGGTATATATATATTTACCAAAAAATTTCTTACCCTATGTCTTTTACATATTGCTCCGTGGCTCTGGCTAAACCATTTTGAGCGGCACAGAGGTACGCATCTCCCGAATTGAAGGCATCCAATGCCTCTTGGGAGAAACAAGCATCGCGAAGAACTGTCGGGCGACACCTGTGGTTCATGGCACTCTCCACCTCGGAATTGGTGGCAGACAGCCTGTCCGCATCCTCTGTCGGAGGAGCGTCCGGTGCACGCCTTGTGTTCGCCTCCGCTTCTGGGCCAGGCTTTGGAGCCTGGCTGGTGGAGGCGCGATTGGCAACTTCTCCGGATATAGTCCGGTGAGGTCTCTTCGTCCTGAAGAGAGCACGAGCATTAATATGCCCTGAAGGAATAACACCTGGGAAAAAGATGGTGCGCTATACCTTTGCATCGGCGTCTCAGTCCGGACTACATTCCTTTTTACCCCGCGGGGTCCTGCGGCCCCTCGTTGGCTAGCCGCCGCAAGCTCGGCCTCCCACCTCGGAAACATCCCCTGCAAAACACGGTTGTTGTCAGGGAAACTGAAACGCGTGAGGATGGATTCCTTCCCAAAGTGATGAGACTCTGGTCTCTGTTACCTGGGAGGCCGGGATTAACCCTGGGTAATCGGCCGTAATGGCCACCAAGGTATCATCCTTGCTCAGCTGATGAAATACCCCGTCAATCAGCTCCATAGCTATGTCCGGATCCTCTTCGGAGTCCGGATCAAGGGACCGTTCTGGATCCTCGGGCTGTGGAGGACGGCTGTTTATATCCTTTACTTCCTGACGCAGTTCCTGCGTTGAAGTCGTTAGAATACATATTTAATCATGGGAACAGGAAACGGATGGGCGAGCAAAATTGTCCACTTACCCAACTCGAAGGGTTGTACATAGTAAATCCACCCTGGGGGTTGACGCGGAGGAATTCCTCCTCTTCTCCCTTGTACAAAGAGGACAAGATCTTTATCAGAGCGACATCTGAGTTTGACCCCTTACGACCGCAACGGGTGGCGTCATCTTCCCCGTTAAAATCCCACATGGGGTGGCCTATATACTGAAGTGGCTGCACCCCCCGCATAATGCGTGCGGCCATGACTCCAATCATGGTTAGTCCAGAATGAGCCAATAGTCTTATCTGGCCCATCAGGTAAAGGACTTCCCTATCACTTTCCTTCTGAGAGCTCCGCGGACGCCAGCTTAGTCGTTTCTTTAAGGGAGCACTGTTGAATTCGGGGAGGCCGATCTGGATAGGTTCCGGCAGTGGGACATACTCCATATAAAACCATTCTGAAGGCCAGTCCTCGGACACCTTCTTCGGGGTTCCGGATAGGTATCCGGTCCCGGCGATGCGCCACACTTCGGCTCCGCCCACTTGATATATTGCCCCTTCTTGAGAACGGGGCACCAGGCAGAATAGCCTCTACCACAGCGCGAAATGAGCCTCAACACCCAAGAACAACTCGCAAAGGGCAACGAAGCCCGCGATATGCAATATAGAGGCGGGCGTGAGGTTGTGCAGTTGGAGACCGTAGAACTCCAGAAGCCCCCGGAGAAACGGATGAATTGGAAATCCGAGTCCTCTTATTAGATAAGGGACGAGGCATACCCGCTCTCCTTTGGAGGGATTGGGGGCGCTCTCCGCTTGCTCTCTGCCATTATAGGTGGCGAGTCCGGCTCGAACCGGAACCATATATGCCGGAGGGAGGAATCCCTTGGTTTGAAGCGATACTAGCTCGCTATGCGGGATGGAGCACCTCTCCCAGTCTCTAGGCCTAGGGCTGTATGGGCGAGAGGAGGAGTTGCGATGGTTGGCCATGATGGAATGGAACTTTGCTAGATGCGCTCTGATGACTGCTCGCGGAAGGGAGAAGGTGTGGTTTGGATCTAAATCCCCATCTCTTTGAATAGGCGGCTCATTTACGCGGCCAGGGGTGTGAATGTAAAAACACCCAGACTTTTCGTATTCGTTCGACACGTGGAAGGCCGCCATTATTGGGCGAAGAAGCCAAGGATCTCTACATTACAAAAACCGGACATTATTCAATAGGTACACATAGTTTGGAGAAGAACCCGCCTTGCAATGCCGAAGACAATCTGCGTGCCGGACTCGTCGTCATTGAAGCCTGGTTCGGGGGCTACTGAGGGAGTCCGGGATTAGGGGGTGTCCGGATAGCCGAACTATACCTTCAGCCGGACTCCAGGACTATGAAGATACAAGATTGAAGACTTCGTCCCGTGTCCGGATGGGACTTTCCTTGGCGTGGAAGGCAAGCTTGGCGATGCGGATATTTAGATCTCCTACCATTGTAACCGACTTTGTGTAACCCTAACCCTCTCCGGTGTCTATATAAACCGAAGGGTTTTAGTCTGTAGGGGAGAATCTCAACATACAACAATCATACCGTAGGCTAGCTTCTAGGGTTTAGCCTCCTTGATCTCGTGGTAGATCTACTCTTGTACTACCCATATCATCAACATTAATCAAGCAAGACGTAGGGTTTTACCTCCATCAAGAGGGCCCGAACCTGGGTAAAACATTGTGTCCCTTGTTTCTTGTTACCATCCGCCTAGACGCACAGTTCGAGACCCCCTACCCGAGATCCGCCGGTTTTGACACCGACACCGGCCATGGCCACCACCCAGTTGAGGAGCTTCTTCTCAGCCGCAATCATGAAGGACTCGGCCAGCCGACTACTGGCAGCAGCACAGGCGGATGACTTCTCATAGTCCCCATTGATCGTGATAATGCCCTTGGTCCCTGGCATCTTCATCTTGAGGTAGGCGTAGTGAGGCACTGCCATGAACTTGGCTAGGGCAGGCCGGCCTAGGAGCACATGGTAAGGACTCTCTAGGTCAACCACCTCAAACCAAATCGCTTCTTGTCGGAAATGATCCTTGTCTCCAAAGAGAACATCTATCTTGACTTTGCCGATTGGTGAGCAGGACAGGCCGGGCACAATGCCATGAAACATAGTTCGACTGGGCAGCAGCTGCTTCTCTTTGATCTTCAACTTCTCCATGGTGTCGCGGTAAAAGATGTTGATGCTGCTACCACCATCTATTAGAATCTGGGAGAAACGAGCAGCTCACCTCTCTGTTGCAAGGGTGGCATCCAAAGCCAGGGCATAAGAACCCGGGGAAGGAATCACTTCTGGGTGGTCAGCTCGGCTCCAACTGATAGGCTTCTCAGACCAGTGCATGAACTCTGGAGCAGTTGAGGCGACTGTGTTCACTTCTCGGTGCTGCTGACGCCGGCTGTGTCTGTCATTGGCAATGCTGGTGAAGACAACGTAAGCACCATGCTCTTCAGGGTAACCTTATTGGATTGCGTCGACTGCTGGGCGGGTGGGAGGCTGTTGGGGAGGCAGAGCCGATGGGCCAGCAGGTGGTGGGGGGAGTCCTTCTCCCTTGGTGATGTGGACAAGCCAGTGGCATTTCCGAGTTGTATGGTTGGACGGCTTCGCCCCACTGTGGAACTTGCAAGGGGCATCGAGGGTCTGCTCAAAGGAGAAGGAAGGCAACCAAACCGGCATGCCGCCTTTCTAGCACTTGGGGAGGGGTTGTCCTTCAGGTTGCTGGTCCTCAACTGTCGCCACCTGCCGGCTGGTGGAAGCCGGCTGCTAGGCCTTGCGCTTGTTGTCGTTCAGTTGCTGGTGCCGGTTGTTGTCTCCAGCCAGCGTCCGAGGAGCCCGAGGGAACACCTTCCTAGAAGTATCCATGCGGAGCTCCGACTTCATGGAAGAGCCGGCAGTGGCGTACTTTTCCACTATGATCAGTAGCTCATCGCAGAGGAGTCGGTGCTTGAGTAAGGTGCCCTCTCGGCACCCGGCAGTGAAGTACTCGATCGCCTGGACCTCGTGCACCCCTTCACAAGAGTTGTGCAGTTCAGCCCACCGCGCCAGGTAGTCACCGGTGGACTCGTTGGGGCCTTGGACGCACAGCGAGAGCTGGTGAGGCTTGGGAGGCCGCTTGTAGGTGCTGGTGAAGTTGCGGACGAAGACTTCAATGAAATCTACCCAGCTGTTGATGTTATGGGGCTTCAGGCTGTTCAGCCATGTCCAGGCCGTGCCCTGGAGCATGAGCGGAATGTACTTTACGACAATGCGCTTGTTGCCGTTCGCTATGCTGACGGCCGTGGAGTAGTCGACCAGCCAGTCCTCCGGCTTCACAGAGCCGTTGTACTTGGGCGTATCTTGTGGGAGCGTGAACCCTTTGGGGAAGGGCTCATCACGGATGCGGGGGCCGAAACAAGGGGGGCCCAACACGTATTCCTCTTCTAGCGCCAGGGATCGATTGAGACGGTCGATCCGATGGCGGGCATCGTTCTCTCTGATTCCCACTCAGCGGCCCAGTCGGTCGCCGAGAGTTGGGTGGTCAACAGGCGACGGGGAAGCGCGCCTCTCCCTCCGAGGAGGAGGAGGAGGAGGCGGATAATCGCCCCGTCGTTCCACTGCTCGAGGGCGACCATCTTGTCCGCGCTCGATGGTGACGCGCATGCGGCTGCAGCTTGCAGTCGGCTCTTTGTCTCGTCTATCGCGAACACCACCAGTCGGCGTTCGGGAGGTCGTGCCTTGATCTCGGCGAGGGGGCGGGTCGTCATTCCGCCGGTCGGGTTCTTCGGCGCGGTAGCCGGCTTCTTGCTGCTCGAGGGCTGCGTCAATGAGCCGCTGGACGCGTTCCGTCATGTGGCGACGCTCGTCGCCTTCGAGGTTGTCTAGCTCGTCTGCTGCTGCCTGGGCAGCTCGTATGTTTTCCATGGGCGTGGCATAGATAGGGCGGTCTGCCCCGAACATGCTAGCAACGGCCGCGCCATGCTTCCGGACCATGCCAATGCGGCTGGGCCCACGAGGGGCCGGCGTGCCACCAACAGTGTGGTCCATCTCGCACTGGTAGGCCTCCGAGAGGCGTCTCATGCTGGCCAACTTCTTGGCGCTCTCGACGAGCAAGACGCGGCGAGCTTCCAGCGTCTCGACGTCGGCATCTTCTACGATGGGTGCAGACAACTCTCATAGCGCCGCTTCAAGCGGGTCTTGGGCGCCGCCACCAGATGCTCCATCGTGGCTGATGACGAGCACCTCTGTGATGGTGCTGCCGCGGCTGTCGGCGCGAGGGAATGGGTCGTTGATGATCACTATGTTGGTGGGGAAGGCGTCAAGGACGCGGTGTCGGAGTCGACAATCATCGGGTCGGTGGAGCTGATCGACTCCAGGTCGGAGGCAGGCTCGTTGGCGATGTTGAGTGTCGGTGTCAAAACCGGCGGATCTCGGGTAGGGGGTCCCGAACTGTGCGTCAAGGTCAGATGGTAACAGGAGACAAGGGACACTTTATTTTACCCAGGTTCGGGCCCTCTCGATGGAGGTAAAACCCTACTCCTGCTGGATTAATATTGATGATATGGGTAGTACAAGAGTAGATCTACCACGAGATCAAGGAGGCTAAACCCTAGAAGCTAGTCTATGGTATGATTGTGTATGATGATGGTTGTCCTACGGACTACAACCCTCCGGTTTATATAGACACCGGATAGGGTTAGGGTTACACAGAGTCGGTTACAATGGTAGGAGATCTTGAATATCCGGACGCCTAGCTTGCCTTCCACGCCAAGGAAAGATCCTTCCGGGCACGGGACGAAGTCTTCAATCTTGTATCTTCAAAGTTTTGGAGTCCGGCTGAAGGTATAGTCCGGCTATCTGAACACCCCCTAATCCAGGACTCCCTCATCGAGCTTGCCAAGGAGATCGACGAGGCAGCTCTCGGAGCTGGCTGCACCCACGCCTCGCGCGGGCTCGTCGGAGAGGCGGATCTTGCCAACAAGGTCAGCGAGGCCAGCCGCTGTGCAGGTGATCTCCGCGCCATGCAACGCGTCGGCGCTAACGCCATCGGATGTGCCGGGCTGGCTGTGCTCGCTGGGGAGGAAGAGGGTTCCCGTCCAGAACAGATCTCCGGACGACGGTGCACCTAGCGCCACGGTGGGCGCCAAATGTCGGGGGTGTCGTGCGACATATGCCAAAGGATGGCTTATCATGGAGGGGGCTAATAAGACGTCGTCGGTGCCAGGAAACGGGATGAGGCAAAGACATGCACGCCGGCGAATCTTACCCAGGTTCGGGGCTCTCCTAGAGATAACACCCCTAATACTGCTCTGCGGGGTCTCCGCATGATCACTCAAGCAAGAATGGTGGCTACAAGCTTGCTCCTTGAGCTGTTTCTCTAGAGGGGGAAGAAGAACAAGTCTAGCCCTAACTTCCTCTCTCTATATGGGTGTGTGGGTGAACTAGAGTCTGAACCGTTTGCATGGGTGCCCTGGGGGGTTTATATAAGCCTACCCCCCAGGGGTACAAAGGTAATCTGGCCGGGTGTAGGACCCGGCTGTCAGTGTCTTGGTCGCCGGCTTCTCCGCCGGCCGCTGGGGCCCGCCGCCTGGTGGTCCCTACTGGTTGTCTCGTACTTGGCCGAGAGGCCGCGCCCGCCGCTCGCGGGTCTGGCCGGATGCTCAGCACAGTAGCAATGCTGGTAATGATGCTTGCTTTGTCGGGGGAGGCGTGGCTACAGTACCGCCGCCTGGTGGGCGATCACTGTAGCCATCCTCCATCTCTTTTGATTAATGGCGCACGGACTTCGAGGGTGGGGGAGGGCCGCCTGGTAGGAGTCGGCCTCTCCTCACGCCGACTGGTCCGCGCTCGCTACCTTCTGGCTTCTCACTGACGGATAAGGCCCACCGCCTGTGGACCATACCGACAGCCCGTAGTGGAGGCATGGCCTTCTCTGCCATGGATGATGTCATGGGGGAGTGGCAACAGTGCCGCGTCGGATGGGAGATCTTCGTCTGGTATGGTGCACTGTGGCCACACTTGGCCCTGGATTTGGGGGCGGCAGGGCGTGCTGTAGCCACGTCCTGTCTCATCGTATTTATGTGGGTGCAGACTCTAAGGATGCTTGGGGCCGCCTGCTAGGAGCCGGCCTCTCTGGAGGCCACCTGCTAGAAGCTGGCCCACCTCATGGCTTCCTGCTGTGCCTTGCCGTCTTCTAGCAGCTGCCCACTTGGACCAGCCGGTCGCGAGAAGGCGGCGCTTTGGTCTTCAATTCTTGAGGGGCGCAGCCAGCCCCGATGTCTTGAAGCGCCATGGGGGGCCGGTGAGGCTACCCATGGCCAACTATTCCGACAAAGTTAGTCCCAAAAATAATATAAAATTGCATATAAATGCATATGAAACATCCAAAACAGATAATATAATAGCATGGAACGATCAAAAATTATAGATACGTTGGAGATGTATCAGCCATTCACATCACACACATATGTATCACGCAAAGTATACCATCTAAAGCAACTACATAACATGAAACCCTAAGGAAGAAGACCGTCGGCTGATGAGCACCGTCCACTGCCAGAACCCAAAGTCCACCTGCAAATAGCATCATCATCAATCATCATCACTACAAAATGAAGAATCACAACCGTTTAGGATGGCATTTAGCATGGCATTTTGTCTGGTTCAAAGTTTGCGGCTTCGAAAATATTGTAACTATGAAAATTTGCTTCTTGAGAGTAGAGGACTTACAAAAAGAGGTCATTCATAGCTTGAGGTAGAAGCACCACCAGCATTACCACGTGGGATATGAACTGGGGTGACCGTGCAGAATTCCAGCAATGGACTTTTCCACCTGGTTGTGGTAGGTTAGCCCCATAGGAACATTTTAAAAAAATTGGGCCCAACCTATCACAAGATTCCCTCTGGGTTGAACCTCCATCGCACTTCCCCCCTCTAAGTGCTGGTGGTAGTGCCGTCCGTGTAGGGGGCACACTCCGGAGCTACGTGTTGGGTGTTTGAACCTACCACCACACTTTAAGACATGTATGAGGACCCAATGCTAGTTTCGATGGGATTTCTAACCCCCGAGTAGCCTAACCCTGGGCCGGTTGACCCAGAAATCTAAGGTAGCTTTCTCTATTGCAGCAAAGCATCAAAGCAATAATTAAGCATTTTAAACAAAACACATGATTTTTTGAAATCCTTGTATCTTTTTGATGCAAATAGATATAAACTTTGCCTCATTTGGCCAAGGAATGAAAAATAATACAAAGAAATCAAAACAAGAGTGTGTTATCTAGAAATTTTGAAACAAACATGATTTTAGTTTGTTCAAATTTCAAAACATAGTATACAAGCAAATTCCTTTCCATATTCTGGTAAAAAACATATAAAGTTTGTCAAAATCGAGGCAAGTATGAATTAGTTGTGATTTTTATAAGGATCTAAATTTTAAACATATCCAAAAACATAAACAAAGTGTATATTCATACTCTATGAAAAATTCTACCCCAAATAGATATATAATTTGTATATGTTTAGGTTTAGCTAACTCAGATTCAACCTTCTTTAAAAAACAGAAAAGAAATTAAAAACAATATCTGTGCCGACGGCCTACATTTGAGCCGTCGGCATACCTTTAACGGCGTGAGCCACCCATCAACCATTGGTCTCTATGCCGACGGTCACCATCGGTGTAGATTGGAGCTTTGCCGATGGGCCCCGTCATTTTGTATGTGCGATTTGCCGATGACCACTGTTAGCATACCTCTAGCTTTGCGGATGGCCGTGATTTGCTGATGGTTTCTGTCTAGCCGTCGTCTTAGCTCGATCTATGCCGACGGGGCTTGTCTGCATATTTAATGATTCTTGTAGTGACTCCTCGGAAACATGCTTGTCTGCGTCTCTCAGTTGCCTGCACTACCTATGGAGGTTGGAGATGAGAGAGTCCAATCGAGCCTGGTCTTGACGTTTCCCCAGCAACTTCTAGAGTTGCAGGAAGATGGTGATCTTGTATATGAGATCTGTCTGCTGCTTAAACACCACCCCTTGATTAAGTCTTTGTTGCAAACATTCCAAAGTATCTAAGTGAGTGCACCAAACCCCACCCAAGCAAGGCGGGCATCCCGAGGTGAGGTGTTCTTAATAAGGTGGTACAGATTACCGAACTCTGTTGGGTTCCATTGACACCCCGTCAACACCATAAACACACTCCAAGAAAATCTTGCAACAATACAATGGAAGAAAATATGGTCACTGTCCTCGTCCATCCAACACCATGGGCACTTGCCATCGCCTGGACCATGGACGACAAGAAACTAAAAACAGAGACCCACCACATCACTACCCATGACACAACCGTGCTGGAGGTGGTGTACACCAATTAGCCTAGGACTGTGGAGTGAGTCATCAAAATGTACGAGCAATGGCTCCAAGAGGAGAACAACAAGTTCTCTGCATCGACCTCGAGTACACCTGTTGGAGCAGTTACAGACGACAAGGGTCCCGTCGTGCAACTCGTCATGCGCGAGCATGTCCTCATGTACCACTGCTACTTGTAAACTGCGTTGGGATTCTCCCCAAAAAGGAGGGATGAAGTAGCACAGTTGAGATAAGTATTTCACTCAGTGAGAACCAAGGTTATGGAACCAATAGGGGAACGACATAAATTCTCTTCTACAACACCTACACACACAAAATTAAATACTTGCACTCCATGCGGGCAAGAGGGTTATCAATCCCCTTGAACTCGTTGTTTGCAAGGATTAATTCTGATAATGATAGATAATTAAAAAGAAAATTAAAATAAAAGGTATAAAATTGCAGCAAAGTATTTTTGGGGGGCCATAGTTTCACTAGAGGCTTCTCTCTCGAACACATAGCAGTAGGTGGGTAAAAAATTTACTGTGGGCAATTGATAGAAAAGTGCATGGTTATGACGTATTCATGGCAATGATCATATATATAGGCATCATGTTTGTGAAAGTAGACCGACTCCTGCCTACATCTACTACTATTACTCCACCAATCAACCGCTATCCAACATGCATCTATGGTATTAAGTTCATGACAAACAGAGTAATGCCTTAAGCAAGATGACATGATGTATAAATATGATTAAACCCCGCCATTTTACCCTTAATAGAAACAATACAATACATGACTCTCTACCCCTTTTGTCAATGGGTGAGGACACCGCAAGATTGAACCCATTACAAAGCACCTCCCCCGCTGAAGATAAATAAATCTAGTTGGCCAAACCAAACGGGTAAATTAGGGAGAAATACAAAGCTATAACAATCATGCATAATAAATTTCAGAAAAGACTCAATTACTTTCAATGAATAATCTGATAATAAACCCACAATTCATCAGATCCCAACAAACACACCGCAAAAGAACATTACATCAGATAGAACTCCAAGAAGATCGAGGAGAATATTGTATTGAAGATCAAAGACAGAGAAGAAGCCATCTAGCTACTAGCTATGGACCCGTAGGTCTATGGTGAACTACTCACGCATCAACAGAAGGCGGCAAGGATGATGTAGGAGCCCTCTGTGACCGATTCCCCCTCCGGCGGAGTACCGAAAAAGGCCTCCAGATGGGACCACAGAAGAACAGAAGCTTGCAGTGGCGGAAAAATGGTTTTGGGTGGCTCTCTGTTGGTTTGGGAATATATGTGAATTTGTAGAGGTGGAATTAGGTCAAACGGAGCTGCATGTGGCCCACGAGCTCAGGGCGCACGCCTCCCCCCAGGGTGTGCCCTGTGAGCTCGTGGATCTCCCATAGATCTTCTGACCTCCTCCCGAACCTTCTAGGGTCCCTTCTAGTCCAGGAAAAACCACCGTAAAGGTTCATCGTGTTTGGACTTTGTTTGGTATTGATTTTCTAAAACCCCAAAACAAGCAAAAAATAGGAACTGGCACTGGGCACTGGGTTAATAAGTTAGTCCAAAAATATATATAAAATAGCATAAAAGTGCACATAGAGCATCCAAGATTGATTGTGTAATAGCATGAAACAATCAAAAAATTATAGATATGTTGGAGACGTATCAACCACCACTACAGGTCCAAGCGGTGCGAGACGTTGGTTGAATTCCCACAATGCAAAGCGATAACTTTCGCTAGCATGGACACCAAGGCGACAAGATCACGCTTGCCCGTGCATGGATCATGATTCCAGACGAGCACCACATCGACATCCAGAGACATCCAAAGGTGGTGGATAAAGGGACTCCATGGGTGACGTTGCAGCGGCCATCATCGACCCCTCGTACAAGAACATGAAGAAATCATTCCCAAGGGACAAGCACCAGTACTGGGAGTGGAGGCCTCTTTCCCTGCTGAACCTTGAGTGTGCCATAGGATCCTAATCATTAAGGATGGGCTACGTCACCTTCTCCAACCACCATTGAGGGAACAACTTTTCCCCAGTAAGAAGAAGATGAGAGATCCTCGAGCGGCTCGAAGCGCTGGAAGGGAAACTATGGGTGGTGAATTGCTAGATCTTTGGATGTCTAAATTCAAGTAGTATGTTAATTTAGATTGAGTGAACATATGTTCTAACTATGATTGTAGTAGGTCAAAGACGATGATGACATCATTGACCTGTCTAGTGATGATGATCTTGATGATGATGCCCTGGAGCAACTGATCAAGAACAAGCAAGAAGAAGCTGATATCTTCAAGGACCTACCTCTGTTTTATGGTGACATATTGAACAACTTCATTGATGAATGGTTTCAAGATCCATCACTTTCTGTTGATGATCTTCAGCTGCCCATTGGCATCAGCATAACCTTCCAAGGTTTTGTTGCAAAGAAACTTGCTATAGATATGAAAGTAATTGAGCAGAAAAACAAAATCAAGCATGAAAATGTTGTCTTAAAGAAGCATATGGACAAGCTTAGTGCCAAAGATATTAAAAGCTTCAAGCAAATGATGGCTGACATGAAAGAAGAGTTTCAAAGGCGTCGTGATGATGCAAAGGGCACTCAAGACCGTCTGAAACACTATGCTGAGAAGTGTATGCGAGCTCACAATGAGGGCTTGAAAAGAAATGCCCTTGGCCGCCCTGCTATTGATCCCAAGCTAGTCAAGAAGAAGAAGAAGCCAACTGCTCCTACTGCTGAGGCTTCAAGGCAAGATGTATCAAAGATTGTCTTCCCGCTGAACTTTGCTGGCTCGAAGCCATCTGCTCCCTCCGTTGCCTCGGAAAGAAAGAGGACTCAACAAGTTGAAGCTGAAGCTAGAAAGCGTAAGAAACAAGAAGGCCTTGCTACCTCTCCTACTCAGAAGCGGCAAGATGGAGTCTTCAAAGGCTTCACACAGCGCACAAGAACCCATTTCTCCATCCGATCCTCAAGAGCCATTGCTTGTGAAGCCACTCTCTGTTGCTCTACCTACCTCCATCGACCAAGAACGAATAATGGGCATGCATGAACCTGTTCCCATAGAGGCTCATGACACTGAAGATATACCAGCTACAGATCCCATCATAGCTGAAGACATTGACACTGACGCTAATGTGAGACAAGATGATGAAGTCCTTCCTCATCTTACCCAAGATGTGGTATCATCGCCTGTTCCGTCGAACAATGAAAATGTGAGCATTGGTGATCCTCCGATGCCAATGGTTCAAGATCAATTTTGGGATGAGTAGCATCCAAAAACCCCACTTCATGAAGTGATTCCTCGTAAACCACCTGCTCAAGTGACAACACATGTGCTTGAGTCTCCCCAAGTCACCCCTAAGGACATGGAGAAAAGTTCACCTCTCCACAAGGATCGCCAATGTTCCGCAGGCTTCGCAAAGGCCCAAGGCCCTCCTCCTCCATGTCTTCCTGAAGAGGATGTGCAAGCTACCAGTTCTGTTGCACGTTAAGTGTTTCCTGGAGCCATCCCTTCAAGTACCGCCACTAAGTTTGAAGCCAAACAGGCTGAAGACATTACAGTTGCATCAGCTGATGAAAATCAAGAAGCCGCTGCTGCAATCACCACCATTGAGTCTGTGCAACCTGAAGTCACAATGTCTGCCACTCCTGCTACTGAAGTCGATACAACTGAAGCCAATGACTCTACTGTGGCTGAAGACAATGCTCAACCTAAAGCCGGTGAAGTCCATGTGGTTGAAGACAATGCTCAGCCTGAGACCAATGATGGCCTGGTCGTGGCTGAAGATAAATCTAGGCCCGAAGTCCTACTGGTGCGTGTTCCATGGCCAAATCTTGTCCCTCCTAAAGTGCCTGGACCCTAATACGAATTCAACATCCATAACAGGCCCCAGACTCGGAAACTAATTCCTCCACTGCCTAGGCTTCGCAGTGCAGCATCTAAAGACTACACTTTCAGTGTGTTCAGCTTCAGAGAGCACAACATGTTCTTTGACAGTGCCAAGAACCCGTACAAGAAGCCATCCATGTCATCTGATAGGTTCTGGAGCCACCTGCTTCGCAGCTACTACACATGTGTGCTATACAACCAAGATCGGATTAATTCTCATAGGCGTCTCGATCTGGAAGTTATGACCGACCTACCATGCTTTCACTAGGCATTGGAATTCTTCCGAGATGTCGGACTGTTACCCTTTGTCCTTGACAAGGAACATTGGAACGAGGAGTTGACTCTCCAATTTTATACAACACTTCACATTTCAAGCTACAACAAGGATCCAAATACTTGGGTTCTTGAGTGGATGACATGAGATGTACACCATAAGGTTCACGCTCAAGAGCTTCTTGACCTAACCAACCTGCTGATATGCCTCCGTCGTATCTATAATTTTTTATTGTTTCATGCCAATATTCTATAACTTTTACATACTTTTGGCAAAAAATTATATTATTTTTTGGGACTAACATATTGATCCAGTACCCGGTGCCAGTTCCTGTTTGTTGCATGTTTTTTCTTTCGCAGAAAATCCATATCAAAGAAAGTCCAAACACGATAAAAATTTATGGAGATTTATTTTGGAATATATGTGATTTTTGGGAAGCACACTCAACGCGAGACGATGCTCGAGGGGCCCACAAGCCCTAGGGGCGTGCCCCCCTACCAAGGGCACGCTTGGCAGACCTGTGGCCACCCTGAAGGTCGGTTGGAGATGTCCTTTGGCCGCAAGGAATCTTATATCCGGATCTAAATCATCTTAAAATTCAGCCCAATCGAAGTTACGGATCTCTGGAAATTTAAGAAACGGTGAAAGGCCAGAAAACTGGACGTGAAATAGAAGAGAGACGTATAGATAGATCCAGTCTCGGAGGGGCTCCCGCCCCTCCGCTGCCATGTAGGCCATGAACCAGAGGGGAAACCCTCCTCCCATCTAGGGGGGAGGTCAAGGAAGAAGAAGAAAGAGGGGGGCTCTCTCCCCCTCTCTCCCGGTGGCGCCGGAACGCCACCGGGGCCATGCTACCTCTTGAGCACTGCGTTGGTTTTCCCTTGAAGAGGAAAGGGTGATGCAGCAAAGTAGCGTAAGTATTTCCCTCAGTTTTTGAGAACCAAGGTATCAATCCAGTAGGAGGCTACGCGCGAGTCCCTCGCACCTACACAAAAAAAATAAATCCTCGCAACCAACGGGATAAGGGGTTGCCAATCCCTTCACGGTCACTTACGAGAGTGAGATCTGATAGATATGATAGGATAACATTTTTGGTATTTTTGTGATAAATATGCAAAGTAAAATAAAAGCAAAGGAAATAAATAAGTGTTGGATGATTAATATGATGAAGACAGACCCGGGGGCCATAGGTTTCACTAGTGGCTTCTCTCAAGAACATAAGTATTTTACGGTGGGTGAACGAATTACTGTTGAACAACTGACAGAATTGAGCATAGTTATGAGAATATCTAGGTATGATCATGTATATAGGCATCACATCCGAGACAAGTAGACCGACTCCTGCCTGCATCTACAACTATTACTCTACTCATCGACCGCTATCCATCATGCATCTAGAGTATTAAGTTCATGAAAACAGAGTAATGCCTTAAGCAAGATGACATGATGTCGAGGGATAAATTCATGCGATATGATAAAACCCCATCTTGTTATCCTCGATGGCAACAATACAATACGTGCTTGCTGCCCCTACTGTCACTGGGAAAGGAGCCCGCAAGATTGAACTCAAAGCTAAGCACTTCTCCCATTGCAAGAAAGATCAATGTAGTAGGCCAAACCAAACTGATAATTCGAAGAGACTTGCAAGGATAACCAATCATACATAAAAGAATTCAGAGAAGATTCAAATATTATTCATAGATAAACTTGATCATAAACCCACAATTCATCGGTCTCAACAAACACACCGCAAAAGAAGATTACATCGAATAGATCTCCACGAGAGAGGGGGAGAACATTGTATTGAGATCCAAAAACAGAGAAGAAGCCATCTAGCTACTAACTATGGACCCGAAGGTCTGAAGTAAACTACTCACACTTCTTCGGAGAGGCTACGGTGTTGATGTAGAAGCCCTCAGTGATGGATGCCCCCTCCGGCGGAGCTTCGGAACAGGCCCCAAGATGGGATCTCGTGGGTGCAGAAGGTTGCGGTGGTGGAATTAAGTTTTTGGCGCCGCATCTGATCGTTTGGGGGTACGTAGGTATATATAGGAGGAAGGAGTACGTCGGTGGAGCAACAGGGGGCCCACGAGGGTGGAGGGCGCGCCCTGGGGGTAGGCGTGCCCCCTACCTTGCGGCCTCCTTCTTTGTTTCTTGACGTAGGGTCCAAGTCTCCTGGATCATATTCTTCCTAAAAATCACGTTCCTGAAGGTTTCATTCCGTTTGGACTCTGTTTGATATTTCTTTTCTACAAAACTCTGAAATAGGCAAAAAAACAACAATTCTGGGCTGGGCCTCCGGTTAATAGGTTAGTCCCAAAAATAATATAAAAGTGAATAATAAAGCCCAATAATTTCCAAAACAGTAGATAATATAGCATGGAGCAATAAAAAATTATAGGTACGTTGGAGACGTTTCAAGCATCCCCAAGCTTAATTCCTGCTCGTCCTCGAGTAGGTAAATGCTAAAAACAGAATTTTTGATGCGGAGTGCTACTTGGCATAATTTCAATGTAATTCTTCTTAATTGTGGTATGAATATTCAGATCCGAAAGATTCAAGACAAAAGTTTAATATTGACATAAAAAATAATAATACTTCAAGCATACTAACAAAGCAATTATGTCTTCTCAAAATAACGTGGCCAAAGAAAGTTATCCTACAAAATCATATAGTCTGGCTATGCTCTATCTTCACCACACAAAGTATTTAAATCATGCACAACCCCGATGACAAGCCAAGCAATTGTTTCATACTTTTGACGTTTTCAAACTTTTTCAATCTTCACGCAATACATGAGCGTGAGCCATGGACAGAGCACTATATGTGGAATAGAATGGTGGGTGTGGAGAAGACAAAAAGGGAGAAGATAGTCTCACATCAACTAGGTGTATCAACGGGCTATGGAGATGCCCATCAAAGGTTATATCAATGCGAGTGAGTAGGGATTGCCATGCAACGGATGCACTAGAGCTATAAGTATATGAAAGCTCAACAAAAGAAACTAAGTGGGCGTGCATCCAAGTCGCTTGCTCACGAAGACCTATGTCGGTGTTCTGGGAACGGGGGTCCCCAGACTTTCCTGCCTGCGGCCTGTGGCGTGGATCAAAGGAGGCCCAATACGGCCCATCTTCATCAACACAAGACTCAAGACCCTCGCAGGGGCCAAGCCTCGCTGGGCGGACGACACGGCGCTTCCTCAGGTGCGGCTTCCTCAGGCTGGCTCACGAGGAGGCGGAGAGATCAAGGCAGGGTACCTCGTGAGGTGCCCATGACGCAAGCCATGATGACCAAGGGTGCCAGGCGGGCGCCAGACCGCGCAGTGTCCTCCCTTTCCTCTTTGGTACAAAGGGGGCAAGCGCAGGCGAGAGGATCAAGCAAAGGCACCCATTTCGGTGCAACGAGACCAAGACCAGTCCAACGGCGGGAATGAGCTCATCATGGAGCGCAGAACGGCGTCACCACACGGCCTTTGGCAGGCGAGGACCAACTTTGGTCAGGATAGGTGTACCAGATGTTCCCCTTCAAATTGGCCAATTGTTGGCGCCCTTCCCGCTCAATATTTGGGAAGAGGCCCAGGGCCTTTGCCTATAAATAGGACTAGCCACCCCCAGGGTAGAGGCAACTGGCAGGTAGCCATAAAGAGCAATCGTGGAGCAAGCAGAGAAAGAGAGAGAGAGAAAGGTTGCTGAGCTCCCCTAGCAGTTCATCGTCCCAGCAAGAACACGCCCTCGGGAGGTTGTTCTCCCCTGTACTGTTCATCATCCCCAGCCCAAGAGGCAATCCATCCACCACAAACTAGTGTAGGGTTTTACACCACAATGGTGGCCCGAACTAGTATAAACCTTGTGTTCTTTGTGCTGTTCTCTCTGTAGTTAGATTCTTACGAGACGGAGGGGTAGAAGGCATAATTTCCGTGTGCACCCCAGTGTTCGAACCTTAAGGGTCTGCCGGAACCCGTGATCCGACATTTGGCGCGCCAGGTAGGGGTGCGCCGGAATCTGCCTTCCTACCACTCCGCCTCTCGTCGCATCGTCATCATCATGTCCGGCGACCAGGCAGGCGACCAAGATCCATGGGCGGCGTGGCCCGCCTGCGCGGGGCCGCCCGCCTCAGGCGACCCCGCGCCCCAGGCAGCCCGTGGTCCACAGGGCGCTGTGGGCCGCGGGTGGCGCGGACAGGCTTCCGCAACCCTCACACCGCGGCAAGCGCGGTCGGCGGCGAGAGCCTCTAACCACGCCGCGACCACAACACCGTACACCCGCCGGGAGCAAGCGAATTCGAGGGCCGCGCTCACGGTGGCCCGGGAGCTGCTACAGTGTAGGCTGCTGGAAGGCCGCCGCGACGTGCTGTTGGAGCGGGTCGCCGAGCTCCTGGGCTTCGCCGCTTCGGGGGCTCACCCCTTCTGCGTCCAGCTTCCGTCACAAGCCCAGGGCGGCACGCGCGAGGGCCCCGCGCGCTCCCGCAGACCTCTGGGCTACCCCGACACCGGCGAATCCGTCGGCGCCGGATTGGCAGTGGCGCTACCCCCGCCCCCGGCGCGTGAGGGAGAAGGATTCGGTCCAGCCCACGGCGCCGGCGGGCAGCCGCGGTGGGCGCGTCAAGCAGCGCCGCATGGCACATGGAGCACTACAGCGCAGCCTTCGGCGTAGCGGCGTCAGAAGAATACGTGCCACACATGATGGACCAAGGGCGCGCTCACGAGGGTGAACAAGGCTCGCTTCTCAGCCCAAGCTGGGGAGACGAGGCACCAGAAGCCGAGCTCTTCCAGGAGCCCCGGGGCGGCTCCGCCGGCCACGCTGGAGGGGACACTTATCGGGTACCACTAATCCCTCAGGAGTAGGCATACGCTAATCATGGATCGCAGGAGGTGCAGGTCACCGCAGCAAGTGTCTGCCCTGCTCTCACGGTCTCCTACCCCTCAGGAGGAGGGCACAGGGGGCTGCAGGAGAGGGGCAGGGACCCCACATCACCACCGCAGCGTTCGGAGCAAGGCGTTCTCAAGAGGTAGGCCCTCCGCTGGGGAGGCGCCTGAGGGCCTGCCCCTGGCGGAGGAACCGTGGTCGTCGGGGGAACCGCTGGCGACCGCTCTACCCCACCGGTGGCGTCCTGGTTTCTGGTCGTCGTTGGTGGCACTAGAGTGTGGCGCAAGGCGGGGCCCTCATCTGGCGATATGAAGCAAGGCCGGTACCTGTGAAGAAGGCCCAGTGCCTGTGAAGCTCGCCGCCCCGTGACACTCTCACGTAATAATGAGTGGGGCTGTACACGCCCTGGAGTCTCAGGGGTGCCGGCCTCAGGCCCTGGGGCTCCCTCCCACGCCCGGTGGACAACACTTAGCTCCACGCTGGTGAGAAGACGTCCAAGACTAGATAGGGTGCCGGACGCGGCCTTTTTGTTTGCTTTCATTGCCTTTTCCCTTTGGCTGTAACTTTTCCCACGCAGGATTTAAGTTGAATTCGAATTCGAGCTTTTGCATGTGTTCAAGGAAGGGGTGCTTGGTCTCGTTCGAACCATTTCTCGCGTTCTGGTCACCGCCTCACCACAGCTGCCTCCTCTCGCGAGCCTCTCGCGAGACGGGCCAGGCCTAGCTCAAGCGCAGCCCAGACTGCCGCTGTTGCTTCCTCACGAGATTACCTTTTGGTAACTGCGGAGGTTGTCTTTTCCTAAAAAGGCCCAGAGCCTGTGAAGAAGGCGAACACCTGTGAAGCCGTTGCGCTCGGGAGAAGGCCCAGAGCCTGTGAAGAAGGCGAACGCCTGTGAAGCTATCGCGTTTATAAAAAGGCCCAGAGCCTGTGAAGAAGGCGAACGCATGTGAAGCCGTTGCGCTCGGGAGAAGGCCCAGAGCCTGTGAAGAAGGCGAATGCCTGTGAAGCCGTTGCGCTCGGGAGAAGGCCCAGAGCCTGTGAAGAAGGCGAACACCTGTGAAGCCGTTGCGCTCGGGAGAAGGCCCAAAGCCGGTGAAGAAGGCGAACGCCTGTGAAGCCGTTGCGCCCGGGAGAAGGCCCAGAGCCTGTGAAGAAGGCGAACGCCTGTGAAGCTATTGCATTTATAAAAAGGCCCGGAGCCTGTGAAGAAGGCGAACGCCTGTGAAGCTATCGCGTTTATAAAAAGGCTCGGAGCCTGTGAAGAAGGCGAATGCCTGTGAAGCTATCGCGTTTATAAAAAGGCCCGGAGCCTGTGAAGAGGGCCAGCGCCTGTGAAGCCCATCGCTGACAGCACTTGCGCGCCCTATGATTTCAACCAGAGAATGCTCAGGACACCACGAGCTGCCTCGAGGCCTGCGCAAAACAAAGGTAAACCAACCAGCCACCAGGCACGGATGCTCGCATAATATAATAGCTGCTAATACGATCTACACAAGTTTTTACATGAGGGGCTTCCCCTCCCAAAATGCTCTCACGACCATCAGGCCAAACACCTGAGTTCAATCCATACAGGGCAAAAATATAGGAGCAACACGCAGTCAGTCAGACAAGTCCCCCAAGGCGTCCTCGGGAGCACCTCCCGAGCCGCCGCTGGTGTTGCTGGACTCGCCACCGCTGCCTACATTGTCGTCAGCGGCGCCGGGATCATCCACCACATCGCCCTCGTCGGCAGCCACGATCACGTCATCTCATCCGAAGTAAAGGCCCGGACGAGGGCATCCACGTTCTTTTCTACCCAGATCGCCCCTAGCTAGGCATAAAAGCAAGGATAGATCTAGGTATTGCCATCTTTTGTAGGCAATCCATAAGTGGCTCCATGATAAATTCATATGATAATTGTATTTTATTCCTAGGGAAGTGTTCCATGCCTTTCTTTAATGGAAAATGGAATCTAATATTCCCTTCCTTCATATCAATAATTGCACCAATCGTTCTAAGGAAAGGTCTTCCAAGAATAATAGGACATGAAGGATTGCAATCTATATCAAGAATAATAAAAAATCTACGGGCGCATAATTCCTATTTGCAACAATAAGAACCTCATTAATTCTTCCCATAGGTTTCTTAATAGTGCAATCGACAAGGTGCAAGTTTAGAGAGAAATCATCAAAATCACGGAAATCTAGCAAATCGCACAAAGTTTTGGGAATAGTGGAAACACTAGCTGTCGGTGTACTAAAGTAGGGGTACCTTAGTACCCCGAACTTGTGCACGGGCAGTCGTAGCACCCCGCGGCATGGCTTGCCAGGCGATCGCCAAGACTCTCCATGGTCCCTTTTTGGGCCATCCAAGAACAAAGTATTTAAGCCAAGGCCCCGGCAGGAGGAGCCTGCCGGGAAGGCCACCCGAAGAGAGCAAGGCACCGACAAGAGGAGCTTGCCGGGACGACCGCTCGAAGCACAAGGCCCCGGCAAGAGCAGCTTGCCGGGAAGGCCGACCGAGGCACGACAAGAGACTTGCTGCGACGCGCTCCGCGTCCCGGCAAGGACCGGTGAGCGACAAGCTCCCGGGCGCGACAAGACATCAGCCGCGGCAAGGCGCTTGCCGCGGCAAGTCACCACCCCGCGCCTGCGCTCCAGCTCATCCACCCACGCGTCGCTCTGGGGCCATTCCAGGCGTACGTGGCGAGAGGCTGCGTAGCCAGGAGCATGCGGTGGCAAGGCATGCGGTGGCAAGGCAACGGTGGCAAACAGTGGCGCTCCTGACGGTCCCTTCCCTGCACCGTCTGGGCGATGCGGACGGGCATTTAATGCCCTTGTCCCCTGCCGTCAGAGTTAGGTATGTTAGCACTGTGCAAACAGCTATACCCAACACAGTGTTTTCTAGTTTTGCCCCCGCCTACGTTGCCACCTATGGGTAACCCCTTGCACATATAAAAGGAGGCCCCATGCGCAACGGGGGGGGGGGGGGAGGAGGCCATCCACGCTCGGTCTCGCCAGCAGCTCGCGTGTACTGTAGCACCACACGCTCCCGAGCAAGAACACAATACAAAACCACAAAGCAGCAGTAGGGTTTTACGCATCCTTGCGGCCCGAAGCTGGGTAAATCCCTTGTGTGCACCGCCTCGATCCGCTCTTCGCGCGACCTCCGCCCCCCGCCGAACCAAGAAAGGGGCTCGGTCCCCATAGGTGTTCGTGGAGGCAGATTTCCCCCGACATCTTTGGCGCGCCAGGTAGGGGGCGTCGAAGTTGTGCGAACCTGATCCGGCGTCTGCACGGGCTAGATCTCCATCATCTTCGTCGGCATGCCACCGAAGAAGAAAGCTCTAGAGGTGGCCGGTCCGTCCGCGTCGAACCCACCGCCCTTGGAGCAAACGGGTGGTGGGGACGGCACCGGCGGCGGGACGGGCGTCGTCGAGCCAGCTCATGGCGCCACGGCGTCCGAACATGCACCGCGCCCCTCTCAAGAGGCACGGGACCAGCAGCGTCTTGGCGCCCACGGTACCATACGCTCGCTGGACCCAGATCGAGCCGGCGGATCCCAGGGCGCTCAAGGCCAGCACTCACACCAACGTGCTGGCGCGAGCGTGGCGCGGCTGCCTGGTCCGGGTGTTGTTCCTTCTAACGTAGTTAGAAGTTCGAGCACATCCCGCTCCACGCGCCGTTCGCCACCACTGCCCGCCACTGCAGCAGAAGCTCTGGCGCGAGCTCAACTGCTCCTAGACTACCCTCCAACGGCGGACAAGCTCGACGACTAGAGGGCCACGATACAGAGCCTCATCGGTTTCGCTAACGGTGACACCCCGCGGCAGCACAGCGCGTCGCAGCCGCGGCGGGACGGCCAGGCGAGAACCGATGGCGCCAAGACCGGCGGGGGTGTGACCACCGTGCACTCCCCGCCCCAGAGGCCAAGATCGCCGACTCGCCGGAATCATCACGACAACGACTCCACCTCGTCGTCGAATCCGCGAACCCGTCGCGATCAACGCCAAGTTCTTCACGAGCGAGAGCAAGAGGACGCTCGTACTCGCATCGAGCGTCGGAGAGAAGCGCGACGTCAATCAGACCAGCGCGCTGGGCCCTCTATCGACATGCATGCACCGAGGGAACCACGCGACCTGCCGTACGCGGTGGGCTGCCCTGCGTTCACCTGTGAGCTACGGCAAGTCCAGTGGCCCAGCACGAAGAATTTCAAGCCAGATGTACCAGAGAAGTACGACGGCAAGTCGCATCCGTCGGAGTTCCTCGGCATCTACACCATCGTAGTGCAGGCTGTTGGAGGGCGACACGACAAGATCCTTGCCAACTACTTCCCACTGGTACTCAAATCCAACGTCAGATCCTGGCTCATGCACTTGCCGGACAACTCCATAACCTCCTGGACAGACTTGTGCCATCAGTTTGTTGGCGCCTTTACGGGCGGCCACAAACCCCATGGCCAAGCGAGCGACCTTCATCTGCTCGTCCAGAAGGAGGGGGAACCCTTGCGCAAGTTCATCCAGAGATTCAGCCGTGTACACTACAACATCCCAGACGTCCACCCCGCCGCGGTCATCAGCGCGTTCCATTAGAACGTGCGTAACCGCAGGATGTGGGAGGAGATGGCGATGTGCAAGATCAAAGACATCAGCGAGCTATATGCCCTGGCCGAGAAGTGTGCCCGTGCTGAGGAAGGGAGGAAACTCCCCGGAGAGAACATTGGAGCAGGAGAATTTGACAGCGAAGATACCGCCCCGGCAAGGAAGAGCCGACGGCGGAGCAGCAGGAAGAAGAAGAGCCAAGAAGTACTGGTTGTTGAGCAGTCCGGCGATGAAGGCGCCGCCAAGAAGGCCCAGGCTGGTAGCTCCGGCAAGGAGGTTGCCGGATGCGCCAACTGCCAGGCTGTGGCGGTCGCTGACAAGCGGGACGGCACCAACAAACAGTACTGCAAGATCCACCGCACCAAGGGCCATGACCTCCACAGCTGCAAGCAGGTCGAGCGGCTCGTCGAGCTGCAAAAGGCCGAGTACGAGCGGCGCGACAAGGAGAGAGCCCGGGGAGGTGGCAGAGGATTAGGCACGAAGCACCCCGGCCAGGGAGGACGCCGCGACAAGGACAAGCAGCGGCAAGCGGACAGACCTCCCCGCGGTCGCGACAAGAACGAAGACGACGACGAAGATGAAGACATGGATGACATCGAGACCAGTGAGCAGGAGTTTCAGAAAGCCACAGAGGTCTTGTGCGTAGACGGTGGTGCTTCCCTGCATACTTCTCACCGCCAGCTCAAGCAGTGGGCGCGGGAAGTTAATGCAGCGGAACCACCCGTCGAGTCGCGCAAGCCTCTGAAATGGTCCAGCACGCCTATCATCTTTGATATTGAGGACCACCCTGATCGCACAACTGCGATCGGGTGCTTGCCGATGTTGGTCTCGCCAACAGTCCGCAACCTCAAGGTCACTAAGATGCTAG
Organism: Aegilops umbellulata; assembly: GCA_032464435.1. Taxonomy (NCBI): domain Eukaryota; kingdom Viridiplantae; phylum Streptophyta; class Magnoliopsida; order Poales; family Poaceae; genus Aegilops; species Aegilops umbellulata. Next base: position 128,794,231 of record CP136054.1, read on the forward strand.
TTGACTGCGGGGCCGGCTTGAACCTGATCTCCTCCGCTGTGCTCCGGAAACTCCAAGTCCCCGACAGCGAGCTCGAAGAGACCGGCACGTTCCAAGGAATCAACCCGGGAAGGAGCAAGCTGAAGGGGAAGATAACGTTGCCAGTGACATTTGGCAGCGAGCTGAACTTCAGGACAGAGAGGATCACTTTTGACGTTGCCGATTTTCCATTGCCCTACAATGGAATTCTCGGCCGTCCAGCGCTCGCCAAGTTCATGGCGGCCTCTCACTACGCATACAACATGCTCAAGATGCCAGGCCCGATAAGCGTCATCTCTGTCCCCGGCGACAAGAAGGATGCCCTTATCTGTGCCGACAAGATCTACCGGGAAGCAGCAGCCGTAGCGGATCACAAGCCACTTGCCGCTGAAGCTCCCGGAGGGGAGAAGAGGACCAAGCCCGGCGAGTGCTCTGGCGCCCACTCCGGCAAGCGCACCTCTTCGGAGTGCTGCGCTACCGTCGAGGACGCGCCATCGAGCTCCACCGGCAAGAGTAAGAAGACAATGGCAGCTCCGCCAACGACCAAGAAGGTGTCCGCCAAGGAGGACGGCACTGGTGGTACCTTCACCATCAGTGCCACACTCGACCCCAAATAGGAAGGCGCGCTCGTTGCTTTCCTGCGGGCGAATGTCGATGTGTTTGCCTGGCAACCATCTGACATCCCCGGCGTTCCTAGGAAAGTGATTGAGCACCACCTCACTGTCTGTCCTCACGCGTGGCCCGTCAAGCAGAGAGTCAGGAAGCAAGCGGTGGAGCGCCAAGAGTTCATCGCAGAAGAGATCAAGAAGTTGGAAGCAGCAGGCCTCGTCAGAGGTGTGCTCCATCCGACGTGGTTGGCCAATCCTGTCGTCGTGCGCAAAGCAAATGGGAAATAGAGGCTTTGCATCGACTTCACTGATGTTAACAAAGCTTGTCCCAAAGATCCCTTTCCCTTGCCGCACATTGACCAGATTGTTGACTCCACGGCCGGATGTGACCTGCTTTCATTTCTTGACGCTTACTCAGGATACCATCAGATCTTCATGGCTGAAGAAGATGAGGAAAATACCGCGTTCATGACTCCATGTGGCACGTACTGTTTCGTACGGATGCCTATAGGACTGAAGAATGCCGGTTCAACATTTGCAAGGGTTGTCCACACCGCTTTTGAGCAACAAATCCACAGAAATGTGGAGGCCTACATGGATGACATAGTGGTCAAGAGCAGAGACAGGGCAACCCTGATTCAAGACTTAGGAGAGACCTTTGCGAACCTGCGCAGGATCAGCCTCAAGCTCAACCCCGAGAAGTGCGTGTTCGGAGTTCCCTCCGGCAAGCTTCTCGGGTTCTTCGTGTCTGCAGAACGCGCACTGCCGTTTTTCAAAATTTTGAAAAAGGCGGGTCCAGTAAAATGGACTCCGGAAGCGGAGGCTGCGCTGCAGGACTTGAAGAAATACCTGTCCTCCGCTCCAATACTTGTCGCGCCTAAACCACAAGAGAAGTTGCTGCTATACCTGGCGGCAACCAATCAAGTGGTTAGCGCTGCGTTAGTAGCGGAGAGGGAGGCAGATGATGAGCCAGCAACCGCGGCAAGCACGTCCAACGACAAGCAGGGGGCTTCCCCGACAAGCTTTGGCCCCGACAAGGATGAATCTGCGCAGGAGCAAGTGGAGGTGCTGAAGAAGAAAATGGTGCAGCGCCCAGTTTACTTTGTCAGCTCCCTTCTGCAGGGGGCTAGGTCAAGGTACTCTGGTGTGCAGAAATTGCTTTTCGGCCTTCTCATGGCCTCGAGAAAGCTGCGCCATTACTTCCAAGCACATGAGATTACGGTTGTCACCAGCTTTCCGCTGAAGAGGATACTGCAGAATCCAGAAGCAACAGGCAGGATTGTCGAGTGGGCACTAGAACTATCGAGCTTCGGTCTCCTGTTCGAGAGCACCTCGACTATCCGAAGCAGAGCATTGGCGGAGTTCATAGCGGAGTGGACACAGACACCGGACGAAGATATCCCAGAGACGAGCATCCCCGCCAAAGAAGCAAGCAAAGAGTGGCTGATGTACTTTGATGGTGATTTCTCGCTGCAAGGCGCCGGTGCTGGCGCGTTACTTATCGCGCCCACCGGAGAGCACCTCAAGTACATAGTCCAGATGCACTTCCCCAAGGAACAAGCAACCAACAATACTGCAGAGTATGAAGGTTTGCTTGCCGGTCTCAGGATCGCGGCAGAACTTGGGATCAAGAAGCTCATTGTCAGGGGTGACTCGCAGCTTGTCGTCCTCCAAGTGAACAAGAATTACCAGAGTCCGTTGATGGAAGCGTACGTTGATGAAGTGAGGAAGCTAGAAGAGCACTTTGACGGCCTGCAAATGGAACACATTCCAAGAGCTGAGAACGACATCGCTGATGGCCTGTCAAAGTGCGCAGCATTTAAGTTACCTGTGGAGCCAGGAACCTTTGTGCTCAAGCTGACTCAGCCATCCGTAACACCATCAACCAGACAGAGCAAGAAGAGGAAGTTGGTCTCTGGCGACTATCTTCCGGCAGAGCTCCCCGGAGCCGCCGCCAAGAAGGTCCCCAAGATCGACGCCAAGAGTGCTGAGGATCCGTCCGCTCCGGAAAACCCCAGGGTTTGTTCCGTAGAAGCAGGCGTTCCCGACAAGTTTTGCTCCGGCAAGCTTGCCGGGGAATGTCAAGCTCTGGCTGAGCCCCATTTCCTCGCCGTAGAAGCGGACGTTCCCGCAGCAGCAGATGTGCCTTCAGTCCTTGTTGTCGAGCCACAGGCTCCAGCATGGGCGTAGCAGACTGTCCATTTCCTCCAAAACGGAGAACTTCCCGAAGAGAAAGAAGAAGCGGAAAGAGTAGCCCGACGCTCGAGTATGTACCAGTTCGTCGACAACACACTGTACAGAAGAGGGCGCAACAGTGTGAAATTGAAGTGTATTTCCCGGGAAGACGGAGAGAAGCTGTTGGCAGAGATACATGGAGGCATATGTGGTCACCACATTGGCGCAAGAGCACTTGCCGGCAAAGCGTTCCGACAAGGTTTCTTCTGGCCGACAGCCCTCCAGGATGCAACTGCACAAGTAACCAAGTGTGAAGCGTGCCAGTTCCATTCCAAGCAGATACACCAGCCAGCTCAAGCTCTCCAGACGATCCCTTTATCCTGGCCATTTTCGGTCTGGGGGCTCGACATCCTCGGCACCTTCCCCCGAGCTATCGGGGGCTTTGAGTACTTGTACGTCGCAATCGACAAGTTCACAAGGTGGCCGGAAGTGGAACCAGTGAGGAAGGTGACAGCACAGTCAGCCATCAAGTTCTTCAGGTCGATTATCTGCCGCTTTGGGATCCCCAACAGGATCATCACCGACAACGGTACACAATTCACGAGCCGCGCCTTCATGCAATACGTCCAAGATCTCTGCGCCAAGGTCTGCTTCGCTTCTGTTGCTCATCCCAGGAGCAATGGTCAAGCTGAAAGGGCCAATGCCGAAGTACTGCGCGGGCTCAAGACCAGAACTTTTGACAGGCTGCACAAGTGCGGAAGAAACTGGATCGAGGAGCTGCCGGTGGCTCTTTGGTCGATCAGAACAACGCCAAATCGAGCCACTGGCCAGACACCATTTGCTCTAGTCTATGGAGCAGAAGCAGTTAACCCCACAGAACTCGTATACGGGTCACCTCGAGTGCTCGCCTATGATGAGCTTGAGCAAGAGCGGCTGCGTGAAGATGACGCGCTGCTCCTTGAGGAAGATCGTCTTCAGGCTGCTGTGCGAGCCTCTCGCTACCAGCAAGCTTTGCGTCGCTACCATAGCCGCAAAGTTAAAGTCAGAAGCTTCGAGGAAGGCGACCTTGTTCTTCGGCGCGCCCCGTCCGCCAAGAATCATAACAAGTTGACGCCGAAGTGGGAAGGCCCTTACCGGGTGAGACGAGTTGCGAGGCCCGGCGCTGTCCGCCTCGAGACCGAAGATGGCACTCCGGTGAGCAACTCCTGGAATATTGAGCATCTTCGTAAGTTTTACCCGTAAGGCGCGGTTGTCGGGCCCCGCCCGGCAACCAACCTTTTGTACAAGTCTTGCCGCAGTTGCATGTAATCCTTTATACAAAGCCAGGCGCAGACCCTGATCAGCAGTAAATGAAGCGCTGGCACCCTAAGTTTTAGCATGCATGCTGAGTCGAGTCTCGTCCTTGGTTAGGGTTGATAGTGCCTAACAGCTGCTAACCCCTAGCTTAAAGGTCGAGTCTGCGTCCTTTCTCCTGTTCCTTCGTTTCCTTTGGTTCACAGGGTTTTGCATATCCTGGCCAGGCCGCTTAAGGACGAAGAAGAGAAGAAGGGCGGGCCAGCATCTGGTCCCCGGCAAGCCAGTGTTGCCGGGGGCTGCAAGTACGAAGATTCGCCCGCGGCAAGCCAAAGTTGCCGGGAGCTGCAATCCCAGATAAGTTTTTGCATCCCTTGTCATGCATTCTCTGATGAACTGTGGAATACGAAAACCTTGTTTCCTGCTAAAAGCTACCGTGCTCCCTTAACGACAGGCCCCAGAGCGCGTTCCTGGGGCCCGTTTTGGTAGTAGTCGCGGCGGCAAAGGGGCGGAACGAGGGGCCCGAACCCGCTTCATCCCTTCCTCCGCCAAAGGCGTGAGAGAGGTCGAGTGGCGCGGGAAGACGGCAGGGCCTGTTGCCGGGCAAAGAAGTGTCTATCTTAACGATATAAAGGATTCGTTCCTTGGCGTGGGTTTTACCCACGGGACAAATGGCCCGGCAAACATCCACTTTTCATTAAAAACATTCCGCTCAGGTACAGTTCAGAGAGAATGAAAAACATGAAAGATGGGATTACAAGTTTTTAAACACAGCTAAGGCCCGAGGGCTTACAGATTGAAAAAAAGATAAGATGCCCGTAATCCCTTTCTTGTCTCTCTCCTCGGGAGGTAGGACAAGGAGGCGAAAAGGGCAAAAGGGGCGCTTAGGCGAGCTACGGGTGGCAGAAGACACCAACAGAACGCCTGGAGGGCCGCCCGGGGGCTCCGGAGGCTGGATGGTGACGGCGGCGCCGGAAGTGGAGCTCGAAGATGAGGCAGCGGTACGTCAACACGCTGTCGGGGGCACCTAGCCCTCGTACTCCGAGTTGACGGCCTTGCCGCCGGTCCTCCTCCCCTTCCGCAGCCTCGCCACTCCAGCCGCCCGGGAAGACGACCCATAGAAGCTCAAGGAGCCGGCGGCACGGATGATGGGGTCGCCGGTGCCACACGGAGCTGCGACCGGCACCTAGTCGGACCCGTCATCCCGACGACCGCTGCCCTCGTCGTCGCTGTCGCTCCCCTCCTCGTCACTCTCGCTCGAGGAGGAGCCTTCGCTGTCGGAGGAGCTATCCACGCAGCACCGGGCCCGGGTCCCGAAGTCCCCGAAGGCCTTGACGGAGAGGAGATCGCCCTCCATCAACTTAAAATGGAGGGTGAACCCCTCCATCAAGCTGTGGATACGGGCGAATGTCTTCCACCCTCGGCCAAGATACACCACGCCGGGGGCTGGGGACTCGACGTGGACCTGCGTGCCGCTGATCCCGCAACCCTTCATGCGCAGCCTTAGCGTCTCAGGTTGCTCCATCTCCATCACTCTTGCGAAGGGAGCCGGGAGGCGGAGGCGGCGGCGAGGCGCCCGGCGCAGCCTGACGAAGAACTCGCAAGGATCGTCCCCGAGGTGGACCGCCGTGGGAAGAGGAGCCGCTGGCGGAGGCGAGGCCGGCGCGTCGCCCTGCCCGCCTCTTCCCTGAGCGCCTCGGCCTCGTCCACGCCCTCGTCCACGACCTCGCCCCCTCCCCCTTCCCCTTACGGCTGGCTCCACCACCGCGGGTGCAAGGGGAGGAGGGGCGCGTTGCCGAGCGGCAACCCTCGCCGCCACCGATGAAGGACCAGGATTCCCTTTCTCCATGGTGAATGGAGGGAGGGGATCAGAAGCCGAAGGGAAGGAAAGACGAAGGAGTGCGGATTTCCGTCGCCCCCTCTTGCTCTTTATAAAGAAGCAGGGTGGGGGCTCGGCCGCCCCGCTCAACCAATCAGGACGCAGGAAGGCCAGGCGACTGGGGCCGACCTGCTGCCCCGACCCGCGACGGCCCGGTTTCCTGCCTCCACCGTCCGCAACCCCGGGTGCATGGAAGCCGCGTGGCTGGCGTGCAGGACCGAGGTGACGGATGAGGCGACCTCTCCCCACCCCGTGATCGTGGGGAGCGGGCGCCTCGGAAACCGTGCCTCGGCCCCGTCCAGCGAACGAGCCATGCCTCCACACCTCCCTCCGCTTATGGAGCCAGCGCGAACCGTCCCACTTTATTGTGACGTGACGCATGCCTGCGGGGTTCGGCCCCGCGCACGCCGCCCACGTCACGCACGCCTCTCCCCATGATGCCGCGTTCGACGCGTGGCGTTCGGGGAGGACGTGGTGGACGCAGAAGCAGATGCAGCATGACCCAGGCCGCGCGTGCCCGTGCACTGTTTTGGGCCTGGCCCAACAGCGCTCGGCACCGTGTATGGCCCAGGCCTGGGGGCTCCTGTCGGTGTACTAAAGTAGGGGTACCTTAGTACCCCGAACTTGTGCACGGGCAGTCGTAGCACCCCGCGGCAAGGCTTGCCAGGCGATCGCCAAGACTCTCCATGGTCCCTTTTTGGGCCATCCAAGAACAAAGTATTTAAGCCAAGGCCCCGGCAGGAGGAGCCTGCCGGGAAGGCCACCCGAAGAGAGCAAGGCCCCGGCAAGAGGAGCTTGCCGGGATGACCGCTCGAAGCACAAGGCCCCGGCAAGAGGAGCTTGCCGGGAAGGCCGACCGAGGCACGACAAGAGACTTGCTGCGACGCGCTCCGCGTCTCGGCAAGGACCGGTGAGCGACAAGCTCCCGGGCACGACAAGACATCAGTCGCGGCAAGGCGCTTGCCGCGGCAAGTCACCACCCCGCGCCTGCGCTCCAGCTCATCCACCCACGCGTCGCTCTGGGGCCATTCCAGGCGTACGTGGCGAGAGGCTGCGCAGCCAGGAGCATGCGGTGGCAAGGCAACGCTGACAGAGTAGCCATCGTGGCAAACGGTGGCGCTCCTGACGGTCCCTTCCCTGCACCGTCTGGGCGATGCGGACGGGCATTTAATACCCTTATCCCCTGCCGTCAGAGTTAGGTATGTTAGCACTGTGCAAACAGCTGTACCCAACACAGCGTTTTCCAGTTTTGCCCCCGCCTGCGTTGCCACCTGTGGGTAACCCCTTGCACATATAAAAGGAGGCCCCATGCGCAACGGGGGGGAGGAGGCCATCCACGCTCGGTCTCGCCAGCAGCTCGCGTGTACTGTAGCACCACACGCTCCCGAGCAAGAACACAATACAAAACCACAAAGCAGCAGTTGGGTTTTACGCATCCTTGCGGCCCGAAGCTGGGTAAATCCCTTGTGTGCACCGCCTCGATCCGCTCTTCGCGCGACCTCCGCCCCCCGCCGAACCAAGAAAGGGGCTCGGTCCCCATAGGTGTTCGTGGAGGCAGATTTCCCCCGACACTAGCACCCAAATCACATAAAGCATAGAACTCATGATCCTTAATCTTAATTTTAATAGTAGGTTCCCACTCATCATAAAGTTTCTAGGGATAGAAACCTCCAACTCAAGCTTCTCTTCATAAGATTGCATCAAGGCATCAATGATATGTTTAGTAAAAGCTTTATTTTGACTATAAGCATGAGGAGAATTTAGCATGGATTGCAACAAGGAAATATAATCTATCAAAGAGCAATTTTCATAATTAAATTCCTTGAAATCCAAAATGGTTGGTTCATTAATATCTAACGTTTTGATTTCTTCAATCCCACTTTTGTCAATTTTAGCATCAAGATCTAAAAACTCCGAATTTTTGGAACGCCTTCTAGGTAAAGGTGGATCATATTCAGTCCCATCATTATCAAGATTCATATTGCAAATCAAAGATTTAATAGGGGACACATCAATAACTTTTTAGATCTTCATCTTTATTTTCATAGAAATTTGAAGAACACGCTTTCATAAAGCAATCTTTCTTAGCACGCATCCTAGCAGTTCTTTCTTTGCACTCATCAATGGAAATTCTCATGGCTTTGATAGACTCATTGATATCATGCTTAGGAGGAATATATCTGAGCTTTAAACAATCAACATCAAGAGAAATTTTATCAACGTTCCTAGCCAGTTCATCTACTTTAAGCAATTTCTCTTCAAGCAAAGCATTGAAACTCTTTTGTGAATTCATAAACTCTTTAACACTAGCTTAAAATTCAGAGGGCATCTTATTAAAATTTACATAAGAGTTGTTGTAGGAATTACCATAATTATTAGAGGAATTGCTAGGATAAGGCCCGGGATTAAAGTTTCCTCTATACGCGTTGTTACCAAAATTATTCCTACCAACAAAATTCACATCCATAGATTCATTATTATTCTCAATCAAAGTAGACAAAGGCATATCATTAGGATCAGAAGAAACACTCTTAGTAGTAAATAATTTCATAAGTTCATCCATCTTTCCACTCAAAACATTAATTTCTTCTATCGCATGCACTTTTTTATTAGTAGATCTTTTAGTGTGCCATTGAGAATAATTAACCATAATATTATCTAGGAGTTTAGTAGCTTCTCCTAAAGTGATTTCCATAAAAGTGCCTCCCGTGGCCGAATCTAAAAGATTTCTCGAAGCAAAATTCAATCCGGCATAAATTTTTTGTATAATCATCCATAAATTCAAACCATGAGTAGGGAAATTACGTATCATTAATTTCATCCTCTCCCAAGCTTGTGCAACATGTTCATGATAAAGTTGCTTAAAAGTCATGATATCGTTTCCAAGAGGGATGATCTTAGCGGGAGGAAAATACTTAGAGATAAAAGCATCTTTGCACTTATTCCAAGAATCAATACTATTTTTAGGCAAAGATTAAAACCAAGCTTTAGCATGATCTCTAAGCGAAAAATGAAATAGCTTCAATTTAACAATATCATTATCAACATATTTCTGGTTTTGCATATCACACAAATCAACAAAGCTATTTAGATGAGTAGCGGCATCTTCACTAGGAAGGCCGGCGAATTGATCTTTCATGACAAGATTCAACAAAGCAGCATTGATTTCACAAGATTCAGTATTGGTAAGAGGAGCAATCGGAGTGCTAAGGAAATCATTATTGTTGGTATTGGTAAAGTCACATAATTTGGTATTATCTTGAGCCATCGTGACAAACAAGCAATCCAACACATGAGCAAACAAAAAGCAAGCGAAAAAGAGGCAAACAGAAAAGAGAGGGTGAATAAAACGGCAAAGGTGAAGTGGGGGAGAGGAAAACGAGAGGCAGATGGCAAATAATGTAATGCGGGAGATAAGGGATTGTGATGGGTACATGGTATGTTGACTTTTGCATAGACCTCCCTGGCAACGGCGCCAGAAATCCTTCTTGCTACCTCTTGAGCACTGCGTTGGTTTTCCCTTGAAGAGGAAAGGGTGATGCAGCAAAGTAGCATAAGTATTTCCCTCAGTTTTTGAGAACCAAGGTATCAATCCAGTAGGAGGCTACGCGCGAGTCCCTCTCACCTACACAAAACAAATAAATCCTCGCAACCAACATGATAAGGGGCTGTCAATCCCTTCACGGTCACTTACGAGAGTGAGATCTGATAGATATGATAGGATAATATTTTTGGTATTTTTGTGATAAAGATGCAAAGTAAAATAAAAGCAAAGTAAAAGCAAAGGAAATAAAGAAGTGTTGGAAGATTAATATGATGAAGATAGACCCGGGGGCCATATGTTTCACTAGTGGCTTCTCTCAAGAACATAAGTATTTTACGGTGGGTGAACGAATTACTGTTGAGCAATTGACAGAATTGAGCATAGTTATGCGAATATCTAGGTATGATCATGTATATAGGCATCATGCCCGAGACAAGTAGACCGACTCCTGCCTGCATCTACTACTATTACTCCACTCATCGACCGCTATCCAGCATGCATCTAGAGTATTAAGTTCATGAAAACAGAGTAACGCCTTAAGCAAGATGACATGATGTAGAGGGATAAATTCATGCAATATGATAAAAGTCCCATCTTGTTATCCTCGATGGCAACAATACAATACATGCCTTGCTGCTCCTACTGTCACTGGGAAAGGACACCGCAAGATTGAACCCAAAGCTAAGCACTTCTCCCATTGCAAGAAAGATCAATCTAGTAGGCCAAACCAAACTGATAATTCGAAGAGACTTGCAAAGATAACCAATCATACATAAAAGAATTCAGAGAAGATTCAAATATTATTCATAGATAAACTTGATCATAAACCCACAATTCATCGGTCTCAACAAACACACCCCAAAAGAAGATTACATCGAATAGATCTCCACGAGAGAGGGGGAAAACGTTGTATTGAGATCCAAAAAGAGAGAAGAAGCCATCTAGCTACTAACCATGGACCCGAAGGTCTGAAGTAAACTACTCACACTTCATTGGAGAGGCTATGGTGTCGATGTAGAAGCCCTCCGTGATGGATGCCCCCTCCGGCAGAGCTCCGGAATAGGCCCCAAGATGGGATCTCATGGGTACAGAAGGTTGCGGCGGTGGAATTAGGTTTTTGGCTCCGTATCTGATCGTTTGGGGGTACGTAGGTATATATAGGAGGAAGGAGTATGTCGGTGGAGCAAACAGGGGGCCCGCAAGGGTGGAGGGCGCGCCTTGGGGGGGGGGGCGGTAGGCACGCCCCTACCTCGTGGCCTCCTCCTTTGTTTCTTGACGTAGGGTCCAAGTCTCCTGGATCATATTCTTCCTAAAAATCACGTTCCCGAAGGTTTCATTCCGTTTGGACTCCGTTTGATATTCCTTTTCTACGAAAGTCTGAAATAGGCAAAAAACATCAATTCTGGGCTGGGCCTCCGGTTAATAGGTTAGTCCCAAAATTAATATAAAAGTGAATAATAAAGCCCAGTAATGTCCAAAACAGTAGATAATATAGCATGGAGCAATCAAAAATTATAGATACGTTGGAGACGTATCAGGCCATCATCGTGACGGCGATCTACACCAGCAACTTCGCTGTCGTCATCACCAATTCTCTCCACCTCTATGTAGCGGTGTAATCTCTCTTTTACCCGATGTAATCTCTACTTAAACATGGTTCTCCAGGCTATTTATTATTTTCCAATGATGTATGGCTATCCTATGATGTTTGAGTACATCCGTTTTGTCCTATGGGTTGATTGATGCTCATGATTGGTTTGAGCTGTATGTTTTATTATTAATGATGTCCTATGATGCTCTCCGTGTCGTGCAAGCATGAGGGATCCCCGTTGTAGGGTGTTTAAATATGTTCATGATTCGCTTATGGTGGGTTGCTAGAGTGACAGAAGCTCGGGTTGTTGCGTATGGGAGTAAAGAGGACTTGATGCCTTATAATGTTATGGTTGGTGTCGGTGTCAAAATCGGCGGATCTCGGGTAGGGGGTCCCGAACTATCCGTCTAGGAGGATTGTAACAGGAGACAAGTGACACGATGTTTTTACCCAGGTTCGGGCCCTCTCGATGGAGGTAAACCCTACTCCTGCTTGATTAATATTGATGATATGGGTAGTACAAGAGTAGATCTACCACGAGATCAAGGAGGCTAAACCCTAGAAGCTAGCGTATGGTATGATTGTTGTTGTCCTACGGACTAAAACCCTCCGGTTTATATAGACACCGGAGAGGGCTAGGGTTACACAGAGTCGGTTACAATGGTAGGAGATCTACATATCCGTATCGCCAAGCTTGCCTTCCACGCCAAGGAAAGTCCCTTCCGGACACGGGACAAAGTCTTCAATCTTGTATCTTCATAGTCCAGGAGTCCGGCCGAAGGTATAGTCCGGCTATCCGGACACCCCCTAATCCAGGACTCCCTTAGTAGCCCCCGAACCTGGCTTCAATGACGACGAGTCCGGCGCGCAAATTGTCTTCGGCATTGCAAGGCGGGTTCTCCTTCAAATTCCGTGTACCTGTCGAATAATGTCCGGTTTCTTGTAAATGTAGAGCTCCTTGGCTTCTACGCCCAATAATGGCCATCTTCCACGTGTCAAACGAATACGAAAAGTCAGGGTGTTTTTACATTTACACCCCTAGCCACGTAAATGAGCCGCCTATTTAAGGGAACAAGGATTTAGATCCAAACCACACCTTCTCCCCTCCACGAGTATTCATCAGAGCACACCCGACAAAGGCCCATTCCACCATGGCTAGCCGTCGCAGCTCCTCTTCTCGCCCTTCCAGCCCTCATCTTGGAGATTGGGAGAGATGCTCCATCCCGCATAGTGAGCTAGTGATGCTCCAGACCAAGGGATTTCTCCCCCGGCCTATATGGTCCCGGTTCGAGCCGGACTTGCCACCTATAATGGCGGAGAGCAAGAGGAGAGCGCCCCCAATCCCTCCAAAGGAGAGCGGGTATGCCTTGTCCCTTATTTAATAAGAGGGCTCGGATTTCCAATTCATCCGTTTCTCCGGGGGCTCCTGGAGTTCTATGGCCTCCAGCTGCACAACCTCACGCTTGCCTCCATATTGCATATTGCGGGCTTCGTAGCCCTTTGCGAGCTGTTTTTGGGCTGCGAGGCTCATTTCACGCTGTGGAAAGGGCTATTCTTCCTTGTGCCCCGTTCTCAGAAGGGGTCAATATATCAAGTGGGCGGAGCCGAAGTATGGCGCATCGCCGGGACCGGATATCTATCCAGAACCCCAAAGAAGGCGTCCGAGGACTGGCCCTCGGAATGGTTTTATATAGAAGACGTCCCGCTGCCGGATCCTGTCCGGATCAGCCTTCTTGAGTTCGACAGTGCTCCCCTAAAGAAGCGCCTAAGTTGGCGTCCACGGAGCCGTCAGAGGGAAAGTGACAAGGACGTTCTTTACCCGATGGGCCGGATAAGATTGTTAGCTCATTCCGGACTGACCATGATCGGGGTCATGGCCGCATGCATCATGCGGGGGATGCAGCCGCTTCAGTATAGAGGCCACCCCATGTGGGACTTCAACGGGGAGGACGACGCCACCTGCTACGGCCGTAAGGGGCCGGATTCGGCTGCCGCTCTAATAAAGATCTTGTCCGCTTTGTATAAGGGAGAAGAGGATGAATTTCTCCGCGTCAACCCGCAGGGTGGATTTTCTATGTACAATCCCCCAAGTTGGGTAAGTGGACACTTTTACTTGCCCCTCTGTTATACATTCCCATCATTAAATATTTAGTCTAACGACTTCGGCGCAGGAACTGCGCCAGGCTATTAAAGAAATAAACAGCCCTCCTCCACAACCCGAGGATCCGGGACGATCCCTCGACCCGGCCTCCCAAGAGGATCCGGACTTATCTGTGGAGCTAATTGATGGGGTGTTTCATCAATTGAGCAAGGACAACGCCTTGGTGGCCATTACGGCCGATTACCCCAGGCTATTCCCCGTCTCACAGGTAACTAAGACCGAAGTCCCAGTACCTTGAAAAGGGATCCATCCTCGCGTGATTCCGATTCCGTATAACAATCGTGCTTTGCAGGGAGGTCCTTGAGACGGGAGGCCGAGCCTGCGGCGACTAGCCAACGAGGGGCGGCAAGGCCCCGCGGGCTGAAAATAAGTACGGTCCGGACTGAGACGCCGACGCAAAGGTATAGCGCGCCATCTTATTCCCAGGTATTATTCCTTCAATGCATATTAACGCTCGTGCTCTCTTCAGGACGAAGAGACCTCGCCGGACTATATCCGGAGAGGTTGCCAATTGCGCCTCTACCAGCCAGGCTCCACAGCCTGGTCCAGAAGCAGAGGCGAACACAAGGCGCACACCGGACGCTCCTCCGACAGAGGATGCAGACAGGTTGTCTGCCACCAATTCCAAGGTGGAGAGTGCCATGAACCACAAGCGTCGTCGGACAGTTCTTCGCGACGCTTGTTTCTCCCAAGAGGCATTGGATGCCTTTGATTCGGGAGATGCATACCTCCGCGCCGCTCAAAATGGTCTAGCCAGAGCCGTGGAGCAATATGTAAAAGACAAACGGGTAAGAAAATTTGGGTAATCATATATATATATATATATATATATATATATATATATATATATATATATATATATATATATATATATACACACACACACCAGTAGCCCCCGAGACTTGAAACAGTTAGAATAACTGATTTAAGGATCATTTATAATGCAGGTTCTTGCGGAAAAGAATACCCAACTATCCCAGGAGCTAGAAGAGTGCAAAGCCCAACTTGAGGCCGCACTAGCCGTGGCAGGGGAGCCCAAGGAGACCCCCTCTGGTAATATATGCTTCGAAAGATAAGTATTTTGCGAAGTGCGGCATGGGTGCAAATCTGACAAATGAAATTGCAGATGGTGCCGGATTAGGTCCGGAAAAGCAACAACTCCTACGCCAGCTGAAGGCTGGTGAGAGCGTGCTGACAAAGGTGAGGCGGGAGAAGAACGATCTCCAAGATGCCAACACCAAGAACTGAAAGATGTTCGTGCCCAGCTGTCGGACTCCGTTAAGGAGAATCAGCGGCTTGGACGCGGCATATTTAGTAAGTGCTTGAACGTACTTATATAAAAAAAGTTCGGCGAGGAAGTCGACTAACAGAGTAATGTCTGTTGGTATGCTAACAGGTCGTCCTGCAGAGGAAATGCCCGGTTCTACGGGTGACCTTCTTCCCGAGCTCTCGCAACTACACGAGAGAGTTCGGTAGGCGATGCAAGCCGTCGCCCAGGCCTTGTGGCCATCCGTCTCCATGCCTGAAGGCCTTGGAGAGCTCGTAGAGAAGCTGAAGGGAGCGCGGCGGCGCTTCCGATTGTGGAAGATATCGGCCTTCCGTCAAGGCGCCAGGGAGGCCTGGGCCATGGTGAAGACGCGGTACACGAAGGCTGACCCAAACCACATGGCCGAGGTCGGACCTGTGGGGCCCAATGGGAAGGAGATCCCTGTGAGCTTAGTATACAACCAAGTAGAATTGGCCACAAAGTATTCCCACCAGGACTGTAAACTAGACAGCCTGTTAGATGGTATTGGATATGAATACAATCAGTCAGTTTGACTATGTAATTTTAATTGACATGTGTAATGCCTTCTAGCTGGATTGTAGATCGTTTGTCATGGCCGACCTTTTCGCTTCAACCTCGGGACCTGTCGGTCCGGAGTGTGTCCGAATACCCTCGCGGTTATATAAGAACCGGGGTATGCATGGAGACCAGGCGTAGGGGTCATTAGTGCTTTAACAGACAAGTGCCCAACTAGTTATGTTATATTACATGGTTAGTAAGAAACATCTTCCAGGGAGAATAGTTCCGTTAGGGGTTCCTTTCCCTGGGAGGCATGCCCTAAAGTGCATGTCCATTCTACGAAAAGAGACGCAGGAAAAACATCTGGGGGCGTATAGATAAATAAGTGAGGAAAAATCATCTTTAGTTCACCAACCGAATATTCCCTTAAGAACGCTAGCTTTCGGCTTCACCCAGTCTGAGGTACACATCCGGCTGACCCGACAGTAACAATCACAGAGGTGCTCCCTTTACCACCTAGCCGAACAATCGGGAACGTAGGGGTAAGCACAGGAGCCAGGCAACCCAGCTTGGCCAAAACTTAAGTCATATCGATGCATATAATGGTGAATAAAAGGTACATGCGGAAGTGTGACACATCTGTTGGGCATGAAGCCTCTATAGATAAGCTTCTGTTTAAACAAGCCCACAGGTTTAATGAGCGCGGATAGCGCATCACTTGATGAGCCTTTAAAGGCTATAAGAAAAAGGGAGGGGAGAAGGGGAGAAATGTAACACAGAAAGTATATAAAAAATGGACAGAGGAAGGAGACGAACACAGAGTCCGGCGCTAGGCATAGAATCTTCGGAGACGGGCTGCGTTCCATGGGTTCGGCTCGAGTCGGTTATCCGATGCATCTCGCAGGCGGTACGCTCCACCAGTCAGGACTTGGTCAATTATGAAGGGACCTTCCCACTTGGGCTTGAGTTTGTCCTTTTTCTTGTCCGGCAGGCGTAGAACTAATTCGCCAACGTTGTAATATTTGGCCCGTACTTCTCTGCTTTGGTATCTTCGAGCCTGCTGTTGATAGAATGCGCAACGGGCTTTTGCCACGTCACGCTCCTCCTCCAAGGCATCCAAACTGCCCTGCCGATCAAGCTCGGCTTCTCTTTCTTCGTACATGCGCACTCGAGGTGAGTCATGAATTATGTCGCAGGGCAGAACTGCCTCCGCGCCGTACACCATGAGGAATGGTGTGTATCTGGTGGTGTGATTAGGCGTGGTCCGCAGCCCCCAGAGTATGGAGTCGAGCTCCTCTACCTAGTGCGTATTGGATTCCTTACGGGACCGCACTAATCTGGGTTTGATGTCGCCTCATGATAAGACAATTTGCATGTTCGACCTGGCCGTTAGTTTGTGGGTGATAGACGGAAGCATAATCGAGCTTGATGCCCATGTTTTTGCACCAGAGTTTTACCTCGTCGGCCGTAAAGTTCGTGCCGTTATCAGTGATGATGCTGTGGGGGACGCCGTAACGGTGTACAACCCCGGATATAAAGTCTATCACCGGTCCGGATTCGGCGGTCTAAACAGGCTTGGCTTCTATCCATTTGGTGAACTTATTCACCATGACCAGTAAGTATTTTTGCTTGTGGGTTCCGCCTTTAAGGGTTCCAACCATGTCAAGCCCCCAGACTACGAAGGGCCAAGTGATGGGGATAGTTTGGAGGGCGGTGGGTGGCATATGGCTTTGGTTTGCAAAAAGCTAGCAACCGACGCATCGTCGGACTAAGTCCTGGGCGTCTGCCCGGGTCGTCGGCCAATAAAAGCCTGTACGGAAGGCCTTGCCTACAAGGGACCGAGCCGCAACGTGATGACCATCGAGTCCGGCATGTATTTCAGCCAGAAGGTTCCGCCCTTCCTCTTCGGAGATGCACCTTTGAAGGACTCCGGTAGTGCTTTTCTTATAAAGCTCTCCCTCATGGACTTTATAGGCTTTAGATCGCCGCACTATGCAGCATTCCTCATTTTGGTCCTCGGGGAGTTCCTGCCTAGTAAGTTAGGGGAGGAATGGTTCTGTCCACGGGGCGATGACAACCATTATTACGTGGGCTGAAGGTGTTATTTCATTGGCAGAGCCTCCGATTATGTCAGAGTGTTCGGTGTCGGCCAGTGCGGTTGGGTCCGGGCTATTATTGCCGGGTTCCCCTTCCCATACTATGGATGGCTTGAACAGCCTTTCCAAGAAGATGTTGGGGGGGACTACATCGCGTTTTGCGCCGATGCGTGCCAGGACATCTGCCGCCTGATTATTTTCTCGGGCTATATGGTGAAATTCGAGCCCTTCGAACCGAGCTGACATTCTTAGGACGGCGTTGCGATAAGCTGCCATTTTTGGATCCTTGGCATCAAAGTCTCCATTTATTTGGGATATTGCGAGGTTCGAGTCCCGGCGCACCTCTAGGCGTTGAATGCCCATGGAAACTGCCATCCGGAGACCATGTAAGAGGGCCTCTGAGGGAGTCCTGGATTAGGGGGTGTTCGGATAGCCGGACTATACCTTCAGCCGGACTCCAGGACTATGAAGATACAAAGTTGAAGACTTCGTTCCGTGTCCGGAAGGATCTTTTCTTGGCGTGGAAGGCAAGCTAGGCATGCGGATATTCGAGATCTCCTACCATTGTAACCGACTCTTTGTAACCCTAACTCTATCCGGTGTCTATATAAACCGGAGGGTTGTAGTCCGTAGGACAACCATCATCATACACAATCATACCATAGGCTAGCTTCTAGGGTTTAGCCTCCTTGATCTCGTGGTAGATCCACTCTTGTACTACCCATATCATCAATATTAATCTAGCAGGATTAGGGTTTTACCTCCATCGAGAGGGCCCGAACCTGGGTAAAATAAAGTGTCCCTTGTCTCCTGTTACCATCCGACCTTGACGCACAGTTCGGGACCCCTACCCGAGATCTGCCGGTTTTGACACCGACATTGGTGCTTTCATTGAGAGTTCCTCTGTGCCGTCGCGATCAGGAAGGATGCCTCTTCCCGTCTTTAAAGACGGCGCCATTACAAAAAGAACCTTGGTTGTCGGCCAAACTCTCCGGCTAGGTGGTTTTCTCGCAACCGCCTGTTCGGCTGTTGCGCCGACGGTGACCTCCCGAGTCATCGAAAGCAACCTCCACGTCGGCTCAGAACTCACCGAGCAATTGGATCCGATGGAGCTCTCGTCTGTAAACGAGCTCCTGGATCGTATCGCCGCACTGGGCGTCGCCACAAATTACGACCAGGTTGGGCTTAAACCCGATCTGAGAGAAATTAACTCTCCCCAGGTCACCCACCACGTTGCTGTGATGGAGACACAATGCGACGACCCTTCATCTATCTTAAGGACTAGCTACGTCCGAATCCCCGAACCCTCCATGCCGGATATCCGCGGAGGGGAGGATACAATCCAAGACCCGAGCTTAAAATCAGGCAAATCGGATAACATCCAAGACTCTGGATCTCAGAATCCGGAAGTTCTTCGGCCTCCGAACAACAAACTGGGCGAGGTCTCAGATTCAACGACACCCACCCACCCGATCTTAAGCGATCTTTCCCAAATCAGGCAAATGCCCGAAGAAACAATACATCATTACTGGGCCAGATTCCTCCTGGTTATGAACAGGATAAAGGACTGCCGCGAGGGAGACGCAATTCCAATCTTTTGCAGTAACTGCACGGACAAGGGAATACTCAACGCCATAAGCCGTCGTAATATTACACGCTTTGCTGACCTGACGTCCATAGTACAAAAATACTGTGCCATGGAAAGTGCTCGGAAAACCGAAATTGAATTTTGGGATTATCCGGCCCTGAATAGCAATCCCGTCCGAATCAAGAGGGCGCACCGCAGTAAGGCGCCCGGACTAAACGCTAAAAAATCAAAACCCTCTAGGGGGCATGGAACCGTACTGGAAAAGTGGCTAGATGGACCCTGCAAGATTCACAGTGCAGAGGACGCCACCTCAACTCACAGCCTCAGGGCATGTTGGATACTCCGGCAGGTGGCCAAAATTGGCGAGGACCTCCTAATTCCAGAGGTCGAAGGAAACCAGCCCGAGAATTCCAGTTCAGTTCTCACAGTCTTTGAGACTTTCGCATCAAATAACATGCGAAAAAGAACACTCCGCAGCCTCACTGAAGTCTATCAAGTAGCGACAATAAACCCATGGAGTAATACTGCTATGACCTTCGACGCGAGTGACGAGCCTAAAATTCGAGCAGCCAGAGCACCAGCCGCATTGGTCCTTAGTTCCAAAGTGGACAGTTGTCGCCTCGCAAAGGTACTCATGGACGGAGGCAGTGGATTGAACCTCATTTACGAGGAAACCCTCCAAAAGATGGAAATAGACTGGAACCGCATTGAGCGAAGCAGCACAACCTTTACAGGAATAATCCCCAGTCAGGAAGCGCGATGCACCGGAAAGATCACATTAGATGTGGTATTCGGCACACCGGATAATTACAGGTCCGAACAGATCACGTTCTAGCTGGCCCCGTTCAAAAGCGGATATCACGCAATACTAGGACGGGAGGCTTTCACAATTTTTCAAGCTATACCCCATTACGGGTACATGAAGCTTAAGATGCCTGGGCCAAACGGAATTATCACCCTCACTAGTGATCCGGACACAGCACTCCGCGCCGAGAACAAGACAGCCGCATTGGCCCTCGAGGCACTATCCGAAACCCTAGCGGCCGAAGAACTGACTGCGCTGCGATCCATGGTCAATAGGGATGACGTGATACTCGATACGAGATCCGAATCCACATCCTTCAAACCAGCGGACAAAATAGGCAAATTCCAGGTCCACCCAACGAACCCCAATAAAACAGCCTCCATCGGGCACGACTGAACCCTGATGTAGACGCCGCACTACGAGAGTTCCTACGAGAGAACTGGGACATTTTCGCTTGGCACCCCTCAGACATGCCAGGAATCCCGCGCAATTTGGCCGAACACAGCCTAAACATCCAGAAAGGATTCAAACCTATCAAACAGGCTCTTCGGTGTTTCTCCGAACCAAAGAGACAGGCTATGGGAGAGGAGCTAGCCAAGTTATTGGAAGCTGGATTCATTAGAGACATAAAACACCCGGACTGGCTAGCAAACCTGGTGATGGTACCAAAGAAGGACAAATCCTGGCGCCTGTGTGTCGATTTAAAAGACCTTAATAAGGCTTGCCCAAAGGATCCCTTCCCCCTCCCTCGAATAGATCAAATCATCGACACCACTGCAGGACACGATTCGCTGTGCTTCCTCGACGCATACTCCGGTTACCATCAAATCATGATGGCAGAATCAAACCAAGCCGCAACAGCATTCATCACACCATACGGCCCATTCTGCTTCAACACAATGCCTTTTGGGCTAAAAAACGCCGGCGCAACATATCAGCGCATGATTCAAACATGCTTGGCAAACCAGATCGGCAAAACAGTGGAGGCGTATGTAGATGATGTGGTCGTTAAATCAAGACATGTCGAATCTCTAGTAGACGACTTGAGGCTTACATTCGACAACCTCCGAAAATACGACATTAAGCTCAATCCGGAAAAATGCGTTTTCGGCGTTCCAGCCGGAAAGCTCCTGGGCTTCATCGTATCCGGCAGAGGAATTGAAGCAAATCCAGCTAAAATCCGAGCTTTGTCACAATTGGATGTCCCAAAAGACCTCAAACAAATACAGAAACTCACCGGATGCGTGGCGGCTTTAAGCCGCTTTATCTCCCGCCTGGGAGAAAAGGCATTGCCCCTTTATCGCCTCCTTAGGCGCACCGAAAACTTCAAGTGGACAGACGCTGCCACAACCGGACTCGAGGAAATAAAGGCCATCTTGGCAACAAACCCAGTCCTGGCCGTGCCAAACACTGGCGAACCCATGCTATTGTACATTGCCACAACCCATCAAGTTGTTAGCGCAGTACTCGTCGTCGAGCGGGCAATGGACGGACACAAACTCCCCCTTCAAAGGCCGGTTTACTACGTGTCCACTATCCTCACACCATGCAAATCACGGTACCCGCATTACCAAAAGATCGCGTACGCGGTGTTTATGGCATCCCGGAAGCTACGACACTACTTTCAAGAGTGTTCCATAACAGTAGCCTCGGAAGTACCACTCAACGATATTATCAACAACCGCGATGCAACGGGCCAGATAGCAAAATGGGCCATAGAGCTCCTCCCGTTCGACATAACCTACAAACCACGGCGAGCCATTAAATCGCAAGTCCTAGCCGACTTCGTCGCCGAATGGACAGAGGCCGAACTCCCTAAAGAGGACGACACATATTCAAACTGGATCATGCATTTTGACGGCTCCAAAATGTTGGCCGGACTAGGGGCTGGCGTCGTTTTGATGTCCCCTACAGGAGATACAGTCCAATATGTACTCCAAATTATGTACACGGACTCCAACAATGCAGCCGAATACGAGGCCCTTCTACATGGTCTCCGGATGGCAGTATCCATGGGCATTCAACGCCTGGAAGTATGCGGGGACTCAAACCTCGTGATATCCCAAATAAATGGCGACTTCGACGCCAAAGACCCAAAGATGGAAGCTTATCGCAACGCCATCCTAAAAATGTCAGTTCGGTTCGAGGGTCTGGAGTTTCACCATATAGCCCGAGAAGACAATCAGGCAGCAGACGTCCTGGCATGCATCGGAGCAAAATGAGATGCAGTCCCCCCCAACATCTTCTTAGAAAGATTATTCAAGCCATCTGTAGCATGGGAGGGGGAACCCTCGGATAACAGTCCGGACATAACCGCACAACCCGACGCCGAACAATCCGACATAATCGGAGGCCCTGCCACCAAAATCACACCTTCAACCCACGTAATAATGGCGGTCATCGCCCCGTGGACAGAACCATTCCTAGCCTACCTTACTAGGTAGGAACTCCCAGAGGACCCAAACGAGGCACGCTGCATAGTGCAGCGATCTAAATCATATAAAGTCCACGAGGGAGAGCTATATAAGAAAAGCACTACATGAGTCCTTCAAAGATGTATCTCCAAAGAGGAAGGGCGGAGTTTGCTGGCTGAAATTCATGCCGGACTCGGTGGCCACCATGCTGCAGCTCGGTCCCTTGTAAGCAAGGCTTTCTGTACGGGCTTCTATTGGCCGACGGCCCGAGCAGACGCTCATGACTTAGTCAAACGATGCGTCGGTTGCCAGCTCTTTGCAAATCAAAGCCATATGCCGCCCAACGCCCTCCGATCCATCCCCATCACTTGGCCTTTTGCGGTCTGGGGGCTTGATATGGTGGGACCCCTTAAGGGTGGAACCCACAAGAAAAAAATACTTATTGGTCATGGTGGATAAATTCACCAAATGGATAGAAGCCAAGCCTGTTAAGACGGCCGATTCCGGACCTGTGATAGACTTCATATCCGGGGTTGTACACCGTTACGGTGTCCCCCACAACATTATCACCGATAATGGCATAAACTTCACCTCTGACGAAGTAAAGCTGTGGTGCAAAAACATGGGCATTAAGATCGATTATGCTTCTGTCTATCACCCACAAACTAACGGTCAGGTCGAACGTGCAAATGGTCTCATCATGAGAGGTATCGAACCCAGACTAGTGCGGTCCCTAAAGGAATCTAATACGCACTGGGTAGAGGAGCTCGACTCCGTACTCTGGGGGCTGCGAACCACGCCGAATCGTACCACCGGATTCACACCATTCTTTATTGTGTACGGCGCAGAGGCAGTTCTGCCCTGCGATATAATTCATGACTCACCTCGAGTGCGCATGTACGAAGAAAGAGAAGCCGAGCTTGATCGTCAGGACAACTTGGACGCCTTAGAGGAGGAGGGCGACGTGGCTAAAGCCCGTTCCACATTTTATCAACAGCAGGCTCGAAGATACCAAAGCAGAGAAGTACGAGCCAAAAATTACAACGTTGGCGAAGTAGTCCTACGCCTGCCGGATAAGAAAAAGGACAAACTCAAGCCCAAATGGGAAGGTCCCTTCATAATTGACCAAGTCCTGACTGGTGGAGCGAACCGCCTGCGAGATGCGTCGGATAACCGACTCGAGCCGAACCCATGGAACGCCGCACGTCTCCGAAGATTCTATGCCTAGCGCCGGACTCGGGGTTTGTCTCCTTCCTCTGTCCACTTTTATATTTTTTTTGTCTCCCCCACTCTTTCCTTTTATAGCCCTTAAAAGGCTCATTCTGTGACGCGCCACTCGCGCTCCTTAAACCTGGGGGCTTCTCTAACAGAAGCTTGTCTATATGGGTTTCACGCCCAACGCATGTGTCAGACTTCCGCATGCACCTTTTCTTCACCATTATATGCATCGATATGACTTAAGTTTTGGCCAAGCTGGGTTGCCTGGCTCCTGTGCTTACCCCTACGTTCCCGATTGTTCCGCTAGGCGGTAAAGGGAGCACCTCTGCGATTGTTACTGCCGGATAAGCCGGATGTGTACCTCAGACTGGGTGAAGCCGAAAGCTAGCGTTCTTAAGGGAATATTCGGTCGGTGAACTAAAGATGAACCTTTTTTACTTATACATGCCCCCAGATGTTTTACTGCATTTGCAGTCCGGACGTGCACTTCAGGGCATACCACCCCAGCGAAAGGAACCCTTAACGGAACTATTCTCTCTGGAAAGAGTTTCTTACTAACCATGTAATATAACATAACTAGTTGGGCACTTGTCTGATAAAGCACTAATGACCCCTACGCCCGGTCTCCACGATTACCTCGATTCTTATATAACCGTTATGGTATTCGGACACACTCCGGACCATCAGGTCCCGAGGTCGAAGCGAAAAGGTCAGCAACGACAAACGATCTACAATCCGGCTAGAAGGCATTACACATGTCAATTATAAATTACATAGTCATCCTGACTGATTGTATTCCTCTTCTATACCATCTAACAGGCTGTCTAATTTACAGTCCTGCTGGGAATACTTTGCGGCCAATTCTACCTGGCTGTACACTAAGCTCACAGGGATCTCCTTCCCGTCAGTCCCCACCGGTCCGACCTCGGCCATGTGATTGGGGTCAGGCTTCGTAAAGCGGGTCTTCACCATGGCCCAGGCCTCCCTAGCGCCCTGCCGACAGGCCGATATCTTCCACAAATGGAAGCGCCACCGAGCTCCCTTCAACTTCTCCGCAAGTTCTCCAAGGCCCTCGGGTATGGAGTGGGCAGGCCACAAGGCTTGGGCAATACCTCGCATCGCCTGCCGAACTCGTTCGTGCAGTTGCGAGAGTTCGGGAAGAAGATCGCCCGTTGAACCGGGCATCTCCTCTGCAGGACGGCCTGTCAGCATACCTACAGACATAACTCTGTTAGTCGTCTTCCTCGCCGAACTCCTTTTTCAAGAGTTCGCTTAAGCACTTACTAAAAATGCCGCGTCGAAGTCGCTGATTCTCCTTATTGGAGTCCGACAGCTAGCCACGAACATCTTTTAGTTCAACATCCAGCCTGGTGTTGGCATCCTAGAGATCATTCTTCTCCCGCCTCACCTTTGTTAGCACGCTTTCACCAGACTGTAACCGACGTAGAAGTTGTTGCCTGTCCGGATCGAGTCCGGCGCCATCTGCAATACAATTTGTCAGATTGGCACTTAAATCTGTACAATACTAAATATTCTGGAGTATTGTTTACCTGCAGGGGTCTCTTTAGACCCCCCTGCTGCCATTCGTGCGGCCTCTAGTTGGGCCCTGCACCTTTCCAGCTCCTGGGACAGCGTGGTATTATTCTCGGTAAGAAACTGCATGTTATATGATTCTCGAATAAGTTATTTTCACTGCTTCAAGTCTCGGGGGCTACTGGCATATCTATATTTACCAAAATTTTCTTACCCGTATGTCTTTTACATACTGCTCCGTGGCTCTGGCTAAACCATTTTGAGCGGCACGGAGGTACGCATCTCCTGAATTGAAGGCATTTAAAGCCTCCTGGGAGAAACAAGCGTCGCGAAGAACTGTCCGGCGACGCCTGTGGTTCATGGCACTCTCCACCTCGGAATGGGTGGCAGAAAGCCTGTCCGCATCCTCTGATGGAGGAGCGTCCGGTGCGTGCCTTCTGCTGGCCTCCGCCTCTGGGCCGGGCGTTGGGGTCTGGCTGGTGGAGGCACGGTTGGCAACCTCTCCGGATATAGTCCGGCGAGGTCTCTTCGTCCTGAAGATAGCACGAATGTAAATATACCCTGGAGGAGTAAAACACCGGGGGAAAAGAGAGGGTACGCCATACCTTTGCTCGGGCACCTCAGACCGGACTACGTTCCTTTTTGCCCCACGGGGCCCTGCGGCCCCTCGCCGGTTAGCTGCAGCGGGGTCGGCTTCCCCCTCAGGAATTTCCCCTACAAAGCGCGGTTGTTGTCAGAACAACCAAACCCATGAAAACGGAACCCCTCTTAAGTGGGTAAAGCTCCGGTATTTGTCACCTGGGAGGCCGGGATCAACCCTGGGTAATCAGCTATAATGGCTACCAAGGTATCGTCCTTGCTTAGCTGATGAAACACTCCGTCGATGAAATCCACCGCTAAGTCCGGATCCTCTTCGGAGTCCGGATCGAGGGACCGTTCTGGGTCCTCTGGCTGTGGAGGACGGCTGTTTATATTTTTTACCTCCTGACGCAGGTCCCGCATTAAAGTCGTTAGACTGCCTATTTAATCATGGGAATGTAAAATGAACAGGGAAGTACGACTGTCCGCTTAGCCAATTCGGAGGACTATACATGGAAAATCTGCCCTGCGGGTCGACGCGGAGGAATTCCTCTTCTTCTCCCTTGTACAAAGAGGATAAAATCTTCACTAAAGCGGCAGGCGAGTCCGGCCCCTTACGGCCGTAACGGGTGGCGTCATCCTCCCCGTTGAAATCCCACGTGGGGTGGCTTCTGTATTGGAGCGGCTGCACCCCTCGCATAATGCATATGGCCATGACT
This sequence comes from Aegilops umbellulata, assembly GCA_032464435.1. Taxonomy (NCBI): domain Eukaryota; kingdom Viridiplantae; phylum Streptophyta; class Magnoliopsida; order Poales; family Poaceae; genus Aegilops; species Aegilops umbellulata. Next base: position 128,820,238 of record CP136054.1, read on the forward strand.
TTAATCATGGTTAGTCCGGAATGAGCCAATAGCTTAATCCGGCCCATTAAATAAAGGACGTCTCTGTCATTCTCTCTCTGAGAGCTCCGAGGGCGCCAGCTCAGGCGTTTCTTCAGGGGAGCATTGTTGAACTCAGGAAGACCGGCCCGGATAGGGTCCGGCAGGGGGACATCGTCTATGTAGAACCATTCTGAAGGTCAGTCCTCGGACGCCTTCTTTGGTGTTCCGGACGGGTATCCGGTCCCGGCGATGCGGCATACTTCGGCTCCGCCCACTTGATATATGGACCCCTCTTGAGAACGGGGCACCAGGCAGAATATCTTCTTCCACAGCGCAAAATGAGCCTCGACGCCTAAAAATAACTCGCAAAGAGCAACGAAGCCCGCGATGTGTAACACGGAACCGGGCGTAAGGTGGTGCAGCTGGAGGCCATAGAACTCCAAAAGCCCGCGGAGAAAGGGATGAATTGGAAATCCCAGTCCCCTTATTAGATAAGGGACCAGGCACACCCGCTCCCCTCTAGAGGGACTAGGTGAGTTCTCCGCTTGTTTTCCGCATTGATAAGTGTTGAGTCCGGCTCGGACTGAGACCATATAGGCTTGAGGGAGAAATCCCTTGGCTTGGAGCGACACTAACTCGCTGTGTGGGATGGTGCATCTCTCCCAGTCTCCGGGTTTAGGACTGGAGGGGCGGGGGGAGGAGCTGCGATGGCTGGCCATGTTGGAATGGACCTTTGCTGGAGACGCTCTGATGACAACTCGCGGGGAGGAGAAGATGTGGTTTGGATCTAAATCCCCATCCCGTTAAGTAGGCGGCTCGTTTATATGACTAAGGGTGTGGATGTAAAGACACCCCAAGCTCTTCGCATTCGTTCAGCACGTGGAAGACGGCCATTATTGGGCACTCAAGCCGAGGAGCGCTACATTACAAAAATCGGACATTATTCGTACAGGTACACATGATTCGGAGGAGGAACCCGCCTTGCAATGCCGAAGATGATTTGCGCGCCGGACTCGTCGTCATTGAAGCCTGGTTCGGGGGCTACTGAGGGAGTCCTGGATTAGGGGGTGTTCGGATAGCCGGACTATACCTTCAGCCGGACTCCAGGACTATGAAGATACAAAGTTGAAGACTTCGTCCCGTGTCCGGAAGGATCTTTTCTTGGCGTGGAAGGCAAGCTAGGCGTGCGGATATTCGAGATCTCCTACCATTGTAACCGACTCTGTGTAACCCTAACTCTATCCGGTGTCTATATAAACCGGAGGGTTGTAGTCCGTAGGACAACCATCATCATACACAATCATACCATAGGCTAGCTTCTAGGGTTTAGCCTCCTTGATCTCGTGGTAGATCCACTCTTGTACTACCCATATCATCAATATTAATCTAGCAGGAGTAGGGTTTTACCTCCATCGAGAGGGCCCGAACCTGGGTAAAATAAAGTGTCCCTTGTCTCCTGTTACCATCCGACCTTGACGCACAGTTCGGGACCCCCTACCCGAGATCCGCCGGTTTTGACACCGACAGCCTCATATTCGGCTGCGTTGTTGGAGTCTGTGTACATTATCTGGAGTACGTATTGAACTGTGTCTCCTGTGGGGGACGTCAAAACGACGCCAGCCCCTAGACCGGCCAACATTTTGGAGCCGTCGAAGTGCATGACCCAGTTTGAATATGTGTCGTACTCTTTAGGGAGTTCGGACTCCGTCCATTCTGCGACGAAGTCGGGCAAAACTTGCGACTTGAAAGCTCGCCGTGGCTTGTAAGTTATGTCGAACGGGAGGATCTCGATGGCCCATTTTGCAATCCGGCCCGTCGCGTCGCGGTTGTTTATAATATCGTTAAGTGGCACTTCGGAGGCTACTGTTATCGAACACTCTTGAAAGTAGTGTCGCAGCTTCCGGGATGCCATAAATACCGTGTACGCAATCTTTTGATAATGCGGGTACCGTAATTTGCACGGAGTGAGGACAGTGGACACATAGTAGACCGGCTTTTGAAGGGGGAATTTGTGTCCGTCCGTTTCTCGTTCGTCGACGAGCACTGCGCATACGACCTGATGGGTTGCTGCAATGTATAATAGCATTGGTTCGCCAATGTTTGGCGCGGCCAGGACTGGGTTTGTTGCCAAGATGGATTTTATTTCATCGAGTCCGGCCTTGGTTGCATCCGTCCACTCGAAGTGTTCGGTGCGCCGAAGGAGGCAATAAAGGGGTAGTGCCTTTTCTCCCAAGCGGGAGATAAAACGGCTCAGAGCCGCCACACATACGGTTAGTTTTTGTATTTATTTGAGGTCCTTTAGGATATCCAATTGTGACAGAGCTCGGATCTTGGCTGGATTTGCTTCAATTCCTCTACCGGATACAACGAAGCCCAAGAGCTTTCCGGCTGGAACGCCAAAAACGCATTTTTCCAGGTTGAGCTTGATGTCGTATGTTCGGAGGTTATCGAATGTTAGCCTCAAGTCGTCTACTAGAGACTCGACATGTCTTGTTTTAACGACCACGTCATCTACGTATTCCTCCACTGTTTTGTCGATCTGGTTTGCTAGACATGTCTGAATCATGCGCTGATATGTTGCGCCGGCGTTTTTGAGCCCAAAGGGCATTGTGTTGAAGCAGAATGGGCCGTATGGTGTGATGAATGCCGTTGCAGCTTGGTCTGACTCTGCCATCTTGATTTGATGGTAGCCGAAGTATGCGTTGAGGAAACACAATGAATCGTGTCATGCGGTAGCGTCGATAATTTGATCGATGCGGGGGAGGGGGAAGGGATCCTTTGGGCAAGCCTTGTTAAGGTATTTAAAATCAACCCACAGGCGCCAAGATTTGTCCTTCTTTGGTACCATCACTAGGTTTGCTAGCCAGTCCGGATGTTTTATATCTCTAATGAATCCGGCCTCCAATAGCTTGGCTAGTTCCTCTCCCATGGCCTGTCGCTTAGGTTCGGAAAAACGCCGAAGAGCCTGTTTGACTGGCTTGAATCCTTTCAGGATATTTAAGCTGTGTTCGGCCAACCTGCGTGGGTTTCCTGGCATGTCTGAAGGGTGCCAGTCGAAAATGTCCCAGTTCTCACATAGGAACTCTCGCAGTGCGGCATCTACATCAGGTTTAACTATGCCCCGATGGAAGCTATTTTGTTGGGGTCCTGGATGGACCTGGAATTTGACTATTTCGTCCGCTAGTTTAAAGGAAGTGGACTTGGATCTTTTATCAAGTATCACATCGTCCCTGTTCACCATGGAGCGCAACGCAGTCAGTTCCTCAGCCGCTAGGGCTTCGGATAGTGCCTCAAGGGCCAGTGCGGCTGTCTTATTTTCGGCGCGGAGTGCTATGTCCGGATCACTAGCGAGAGTGATGATTCCGTTAGGCCCGGGCATCTTGAGCTTCATGTACCCGTAATGGGGTATTTCTTGGAAGATTGTAAATGCTTCCCGCCCTAGCAGAGCGTGGTATCCGCTACTGAACGGAGCCACTTGGAACGTGACCTCTTTGGACCTGTAATTATCCGGCGTGCCGAATACCACATCTAGTGTGATTTTTCCTGTACAGCGCGCTTCCCGACTGGGGATTATTCCTCTAAAGGTTGTGCTGCTTCGCTCAATGTGGTTCCAGTCTATTTCCATTTTTTGAAGGGTTTCCTAATAAATGAGGTTCAATCCGCTGCCTCCATCCATGAGTATCTTGGTAAGGCGAAAGCCGTCCACTATTGGACTGAGGACCAATGCGGCTGGTGCTCGGGCGGTTCGGAATGTTCTTTTTCGCTTATTATTTGATGCGAAAGTCTCGAAGACTGTGAATACCATACTGGTGTCCCTGGGGTGGCTTTCTGTGGCTTCTGGAATTAGAAGATCTTCGCCAATTTTGGCCACCTGCCGGAGTATCCAACATGCTCTAAGGCTATGAGTTGGTGTGGCGCCCTCTGTACTCTGAATTTTACAGGGTCCATTAAGCCATCCTTTCAATACGGTTCCATGCCCTGTGGAGGATTTTTGCTTTTTGGTGTTTAACCCGGGTGTCTGGCGATGATGCACCCTTTTATTTTGGACTGGGTTTGTATTCAGGGCCGGATTGTCCCAAAATTTTATTTTGGTTTTCCAGGCGCTTTCCATCGCACAGTACTTTCGTACTATGGACGCCAAGTCAGCGAAGCGTGTAATATCACGACGACTTATGGCGTTGAGGATTCCCTTGTCCGTGCAATTATTGCAGAAGAATGTCATTGCGTCTTCCACGCGGCAGTCCTTTATCCTGTTCATAACCAGGAGGAATCTGGCCCAGTAATGATGTACTATTTCTTCAGGCTTTTGCCTAATTTGGGATAGATCGCTTTTGTTCGGGTGGGTGGGTGGAATTAAATCCAAAACCTCACCCAATCTGAGACTCAGAGGCCAAGGAGTTTTCAAACTCGGAAGCCTCAATTCTTGGATGTTTTCCAATGAATCTAGCCCATTGCCTGACTCTAAGTTCAGGTCTTGAGTGATGTCCTCCCCTCCGCGGGTATCCGGCTTGGAGGGATCTGGAATCCGGACATAGCTAGTCCTTAAGATAGATGAAGGGTCGCCGCACTGTCCCTCTACCACGGCAACGTGATGGGTGACCTGGGGAGAGTTAATCTCTCTTAGATCGGGTTTAGGCCCAATCTGGTCATAGTCTGTAGCGACTCCCAGGGCGGCGATGCGATCCAAGAGCTCGTTTAGGGAAGAGAGATCCATTGGATCTAACTGCTCGGCGAGTTCGAGCTGACGCGAAGATTGCATTCGATGACCCGAGAGGTCATCGTCGGCGCAGCAGCCGAACAGGCGGTCATAAGAAAACCACCTAGCCGAAGAGTTTGGCCGACAGCCAAAGGTCCCTTAGCAATGGTGCAGTCTTTAAAGACGGGACGAGGCATCCTACCTGATGGCGACAGCACAGAGGAACTCTCAATGAAAGCACCAATGTCAGTGTCAAAACCGGTGGATCTCGGGTAGGGGGTCCCGAACTGTGCGTCTAGGCGGATGGTAACAGGATACAAGGGAAGCGATGTTTTTACCCAGGTTGGGCCCTCTCGACGGAGGTAAAACCCTACTCCTTCTTGATTAATAATGATGATATGGGTAGTACAAGAGTAGATCTACCACGAGATCAAGGAGGCTAAACCCTAGAAGCTAGCCTATGGTATGATTGTTGTTGTCCTACGGACTAAAACCCTCCGGTTTATATAGACACCGTAGGGGTAGGGTTACACAGAGTCAGTTACAATGGTAGGATATCTACATATCCATATCGCCAAGCTTGCCTTCCACGCCAAGGAAAGTCCCTTCCGGACACGGGACGAAGTCTTCAATCTTGTATCTTCATAGTCCAGGAGTCTAGCCGAAGGTATAGTCCGGCTATCCGGACACCACCTAATCCAGGACTCCCTCGGTTGGGTTTTACCTTAATGATCCTTAGCAGTTTCAGATGCTTGCTAGATTTCCAATCATAAGTGCATATGATCCAAGTAGGTAAAGTATGGTAGCTTATGCCTCTCCCTCATATAAAATTGCAATAATGAGTACCGGTCTAGTTATCAATTGTCTAGGAACAAATAACTTTCTTATGACAAGAAGTTCTCTACTAAAACTAACTTAGTTGTTTCTTTAACTAAACAACCCCTATCTTTTATTATGTGTTCTTTATTATCTTGCAAACCTATCCTATCACCTACAAAGTACTCCTAGTTTCATACTTGTTCTAGGTAAAGCGAACGTCAAGTGTGCGTAGAGTTGTATCGGTGGTTGATAGAACTTGAGGGAATATTTGTTCTACCTTTAGCTCCTCATTGGGTTTGACACTCTTACTTATCGAGAAAGGCTACAATTGATCCCCTATACTCATTGGATGTAGCGACCCGACCCGAATGGATCAAGTCTCTGTGCTTAAGTGTCATCCCTGGATCGGTATGCTGACACACACAGTAGTCGAAGGATTTATAACAGAGGTAAATCACATGTATAAAGTAACGTAAATACTATTACCTCAATGCATATAGCGGAAGCAACAAGGTTTGTGGATTCCCATCAACACCAACGGCAAAGTTGAGTGTAGAAATTGTAACCCTAACGTATCACTTACTCGTCGTAAGAAACTTGCAACATGAGACGTTGCAGCCCGAAACGGGTCAGTACATTGAATGTACTGGCAAATTCACACCATAGAGAAAATGATGAACAATGGCTATCACTACATGCATAAATGGCTGGTGGAAAAGCTCTATGGTTATAATGTTTTTGCAAAAAGCCAAATTTTCCCTACTGCAAAGGAATAAATTTTATTTAACTATCATGGTGGTTGTTAAACATTGAGAATGGTTGGCAGCATTCTCAATCCCAATTAAGCATCATGATTAAAACCCAACAAATTATTTAAGTAATGTGATGAGATCAACAGGATAATCCAAGAACTAGTTACTCAAAACGTCCATAACCTGGGACATGGCTAATCATGATTAGTTTGTACACTCTTTAGAGGTTTGCACACTTTTCCCCACAAGTCTCGATCTCCTCCGTTGGATTTCTCGCACTACATGGTGTTTGAGAAATGGATGACCGAGACATAGTCTTTCAGAAGGACCGTACCACCTACATCCCCTACATCTGCTAGTCTACCACTGTAAGAGTTCACACGACTTAATCAACTATGCTAGAGCCCATAATAGCTTGTGGCTGCACATGGAAGTTTATAGTATGAATAATCTCATGATCCCTTTGAGCCTGGGTGGCGGTCCATAAAAAAATAGGCAATCCTGGAATACCCAGGTGCCTAGACAGGCAATCGCTGGAATACCCAGGTGCCTCAATCCACCCAGATGTGTGTTAAAGTTGCCACCTTAAGTAAACCATTAATTAACAATCTCACATCTGTCATGAATACTCTCAAACCCAATCCACGTCTACGAGCATAGCCTGGCAATATAAGCATAACGTAATAGTAACTCCCAAGGTTTGAATGTAGGGCAATAGTTTCCTACCTCATCAACTACTTCCCAATACCCACATGTTATCAATCCTACTCATGCATTGTTTGAGGGTTGAAACTAATGCATAAAAACTGGGTATGAAAGGGATATGATCAAAGTGTGAACTTGCCTGCAATGTTGATGAAGATGATTCGCACTCAAAACTCTTGATAGCTCTACTCGTCACACTCCGGTCAATCTAGCGTAATCAAGCAACAGTAACCACACATAAGCAATCACTCAAAAGATCGGAGAGATCGAAGAAGACGATTCAGAAAACATCAAAACCAAGCAAATAACTCTTGCAACATAAACCAATTTCTAATAGTACCAAAATTATGTGAATTTGGCCTTATCAGAAAGTTTAGGTCAAGAGCTTCGATTTTCAAAAAGAATCAACTAAATCGGAGTTATAAAACTCAAGTTACGATCAAACGAAGTTTGAATTCAAATCTGGTCTAATTCAAATTTTAAACTTTCAAAAACATGTTTGAGTTGTTTTAGTGGGTAGAGGAGATCATAACGAAAGAGTGGGCGTTGGTTTCGTTGGATTTGGACAAACGAGTAAAAATATGTGGTCGTTTGAAGATCAGGGGCTATTCTGTAAATAAAATCATCACAAATAGGTCCCTGGCCGAAAATAAAAAGAAAAAAGAAAAATCCTATCGAACGAACGTTTGCTAAACAGATCTATAGAAAGAAAACGTTCACTAAAACTAACTAAACAGGAAACGCCCGTTAAGTAATAAACAAAAAAAACAGACCTAGGTTTTTTTCCAGAAAACCGAACTAAAAGAAAAACCGAGAAAACCGGGCGGCGGTTATACCGGTTCGGGCGAGGGAAAACGGCGGCGGCGACGCTGTTCTCCAGCGAGCGAGGCGAGGCGACACGGCGGCTCTGGCGCGGCAGCAGGCGACGACATGCGGCGGGGCGCGGCGGGGCGCGACGACTGGGGGGGTGGCTCGGCGCGGCACGCGACGGCGCTAGCGGGCGACAGCACGGCGAGGAGGCGACGACGGCGGGCTGCGGACCCGGTGGTGGCGGATCTTGCTACGGCGGTGGCGGTTGGCAACGACGGCGATGGCAGCGGCGAGCGCGGAACGGGGAGGAGCGAGAGGTCCAGGGCGTGCCTTTTTAAGGGCCAGGGGCGGCGGACGGCTTGCGGGAGGGGGCGCCGAGGCAGTGGCGGCGCCGGACTCCGGGAAGAGTCCCGGTCGGGCACGGGGATGAGGGTGGCGACGGCTTGGGCTGGTTGGCTGGGGTTCGGGCCAGTTGGCCCGGTCGGCGGATATTCTTTTTTTTTAAGATTTCTCAAAAGAATAAACTAAAAACAAAATAAACAATATATATTATATAGGCATATAATATACCAAAATTTTCAGAAAAAGATTTCCTACAACGTGAACATATTTAAAATGCCAAATAAAATCCACACAAATTCAGATAATTCAAAGAGTGCTACTGCCCTATTAAAATCCAATAAAAATCATTTTAAAAATACTAAAATTAATTCAAATTTATTTCTCTCCAATTTTCTGTTGCAGGGAATCATGTTACCCTAATTTCCATATATTATATTTTTTTGAGAAAAATAATTTGAATAAAACTCAAATAACTCCAAATTGAAAATAAATTCAAAAGAACTTTGAATTTAATTCTTTTAAAACTTCCAACTCATATTTCATATATTTTGAAGAAGTCATATTATCTTCTCTCGTGAAAATCATTGAGTTGCTTAAAGTTTCTGAATTGGAAATATTTTCCAAATGAAATTCAAATATTATCAACACCCCTTGTCATTTTTATAAATGGAAGAAGTCATGTCATCTTCTCTCCAGGGTTTTGTGGTGAAAAGAATTTGAATTCACGGAGATCATAAAATGCAAAATGAAAGTTTGGGAAAGTCCTTTTATTCCCTCTCATTTAACTTTCAAAAGATTTTGAATTCACTCACTTTCAATCAATCAATCAAACAATCAATCCAATCTATCTGTTTATTATAACATTCCAAAATTTAGAATTTTGGGATGTTACATTGGATGAAACAGATGAGGAGGAGAGTCAAGAACAAAAGGAGGAAGAGTGGATTAGCTACCCATGCCCACCTTCTAATGAGAGTAACTCTTCAACTCATACATTGTTTAACTTCCCTTCATGCTTAGCGAAGGATGAATGCTATGTTGATTGCTATGATCCCGTTAATTCGTTTGAAATATCCCTTTTTGATGAAATTGATGCTTGCTATGCTTGTGGCCAAGATGCCAATTTGAATTATGATTATGAAGATGAACTTGCTATAGTTCCTTATGTTAAGAATGAAATTGTTTCTATTGCACCCACACATGATAGTCCTATTATCTTTTTGAATTCTCCCAACTATACTATATCGGAGAAGTTTGTGCTTATTAAGGATTGCATTGATGGGTTGCGTTTTACCATTACACATGATGATTTTGATGAATATAATATGCATGTGCTTGCAGCTCCTACTTGCAATTATTATGAGAGAGGAACCACATCTGCGCCTCTCTATGTTTCAAATACAATAAAATTGTAAGAAACTGTTTATGCTATGTATCGACCTTTACTTTGTGTGCATGAATTGTTCTCTTATGATATGCTGATGCATAGGAAGAGAGTTAGACTTCGTTGTTGCATGATATATGTTGCTTTGTGCTCAATACTAAATTACAAATAATTTTTAATTAAAATTGGCTTTGATATACCTTGGGATCCGGGTGTATCCATTACGTGAGCACTTTATGCCTAACTTAATGGCTTTAAAGAAAGCGCTGCCAGGGAGACAACCCAGAAGTTTTAGATAGTAATTTTATTCTGTTGTGTGCTTTTAAAAAGTTTAAAAACAAGAAAATATATTGAGGGGAACCTAAAAGTTTTCAAAAGAAAAGTGAAAGTAAGAAGGACGAGCACCGTTGAAGTGGGGGAGCTCCTTGAGCTTTGTTCATGCCCATGGAAACTTTGCAAATCTTGAATTACAGAATTTTTCAACCAAAATAATTATCCCCTTGTACAAATCCATTGTATTATAAAAATAATATTCCAAGATTTTCGTTTAGGATGATTAGATTGCTTGTTTGGTTTGTGTAGTGCAAAAACAGAAACTTTGGCTGTAGTGCGTGATTTTTCATTTTTTACTGGAAAGCCAAAAGTTTCTGAAATTTTTACATGGTAATTATATGCATTTTTTTATTTGGTACCAATTTTTCAGAATTTGTGCTGTTACATAAGTATGGTCAATGTTCAGATTGCTACAGACTATTCTGTTTTTGACAGATTCTGTTTTTGATGCATTATTTTGTGTGTTTTGATGAATCTATGGATCGTATCAATGATATAAGCCATGGTGAAGTTAGAGTACAGTATATATAACTAAAAAATAAATATGAATGGGTTTGCAACATTACTTAAAGTAGTGATTCACTTTATTATACTAACGGATCTCGTGAGGGGTTTGTTAAGTTTTGTGTGATTGAAGTTTTCAAGTTTTTGGTGAGATCACGATGGATGAAGGAATAAGGAGTGGCAAGACCCTAAGTTTGGGGATGCCCGAGGCACCTCAAGGTAATATTCAAGGACTCCCAAGCAACTAAGCTTGGGGATGTCCTAGAAGGCATCCCCTCTTTCTTCTAACGACCATTGGTAATTTTATGTGGAGCTATATTTTTATTCGTCACATGATATGCGCAAATTCTTGGAGCGTATTTTGTGTTTATTTTTCCTTTTTCTTTAATGCACCATGCTGGTATGAGATAATCCTTGGTTGATTTATAGAATTCTCTATGCACTTCATTTATATCTTTTGAGTATGGCTTTATAGAATGCTTCATGTGCTTCATTTATATCATTTGAAGTTTGGATGCCTGTTTCTCTACACATAGAAAACCGCCATTTGTAGAATGCTATTTTGCTTCATTTATATTTGTTATAGTGCGGGCATATCTTTTGTAGAAAGAATTAAACTCTCTTGCTTCACTTATATCTATTTAGAGAGTTAACAAGAATTGGTCATTCACATGGTTAGTCATAAAATCCCACATAAAACTTGTAGATCACTGAATATGATATGTTTGATTCCTTGCAATAGTTTTGCGATATACATGGTAATATGTGGAAGGTACTAGGGAATGATTGTGGTTTAGTAAGAATATTGGTGTTAAGGATTGTGATTTCTGAAGCATGCGCGTATGATCTCTCGTTATGCGATGACATTGGAGCATGATTTATTATTGATTGTCTTCCTTATGAGTGGTGGTCGGGGACGAGCGATGGTCTTTTCCTACCAATCTATCCCCCCTAGTGGCATGCATAGTAGTACTTTGCTTTGAGGCTAATAAACTTTTGCAATAAGTATGTGAGTTCTTTATGACTAATGTGAGTTCATGGATTATACGCACTCTTACCTTTCCGCAATTTGCTAGCCTCTTCGGTAGTGTGCATTGCCCTTTCTCACTTCAAGAGGTGGTGCAAACTTTGAAGATGCATCCAAACCCCGTGATATGATACGCTCTATCACACATAAGTCTCATTTTATCTTCCTCAAATAGCCACCATACCTAACCTATTATGGCATTTCCATAGCATTCCGGGATATTTTGCCATGCAACTTCCATCATCATCATATACATGACTTGAGCATTCATTGTCATATTGCTTTGCATGATCATATGGCTGACATAGTATTTGTGGCTCAGCCACCATTCATCATTATTATACATGTTATGCTAGCATCATTGCACATCCTGGTACACTTCCAGAGGCATTCATATAGAGTCATATGTTTCAGTTTTATCGAGTTGTAGTGTTGAGTTGTAAGTAAATAAAAGTGTGATGATCATCATTATTAGATCATTGTCTAAGTGAGGAAAGGATGATGGAGAATACGATTCTCCCACAAGTCGGGATGAGACTCCGGACTTCAATAAATAAAGAGGCCAAAGAGCCCAAAAAATAAAAAAATAAAGAAAAGAAAAAAGAGAAAAATAGAGAAAGGGCAATGTTACTATCCTTTTCCACACTTGTGCTTTAGAGTAGCACCATGTTTTTCATATAAAGAGTCTCCTATGCTGTCACTTTCATATAGTAGTGGGAATATTTCATTATAGAACTTGGCTTGTATATTCCAATGATGGGCTTCCTCAAATGCCTGCGGTCTTCATGAGCAAGCAAGTTGAATGCAAACCCACTTAGTTTTCAGTTTCAGCTCTCATCACTTATAGCTCTTAGTGCATCCGTTGTATGGAAATCCCTACTCCTCGCATTCACATCAATTGGTGGGCATCTCCATAGCCCGTTGATTAGCCACGTCGATGTGAGACTTTCTGCTTTTTGTCTTCTCCACACAATCTCCAACATCATATTCTATTCCACCCATAGTGCTATATCCTTGGCTCACACTCATGTCTTGCATGAGAGTTGAAAAAGCTGAAGCGCGTTAAAAAGTATGAACCAATTGCTTGGCTTGTCATCGGGGTTGTGCATGATAAATACTTTGTGTTAAGAAGATGGAGCGTGACAAGACTATATGATTTTGTAGGGTTACCATTGTTTAGCATTGATATTTTGAAAGACATGATTGTTTGTTGGGATGCCTGAGTATTAATGTCTTTATGCCAAACTATAGACTATTGCTTTGAACCACTCGTGTCTTAATATTCACGCCATGATTAGATTATATGATCAAGATTATGCTAGGCAGCATTCCACATCAAAAATTATCTTTTTTTATCGTTTACCTACTCGAGGACTAGCGGGAATTAAGCTTGGGCATGTTGATACGCCTCCGTCGTATCTATAATTTTTTTGTTTTTTTCATGCCAATATTCTACAATATTTACATACTTTTGGCAAGAATTTATATTATTTTTGGGACTAACATATTGATCCAGTGCCCAGTGCCAGTTCATGTTTGTTGCATGTTTTTTTGTAGAAAATCCATATCAAACAAAGTCCAAACGCGATAAAAATTTACAGAGATTGTTTTCGGAATAGATGTGATTTTTGGGAAGCGAAATCAACGCGAGATGATGCCCAAGGGGCCCACCAGCCCTAGGGGCGCGCGCCCCTACCCAGGGCACACATGGAAGGCATGTGGCCACCCCGAAGGTCGGTTGGGGGTGTCCTTCGGCCGCAAGGAATCATATATCCGGATAAAAATTGTGTTAAAATTTCAGCCCAATCGGAGTTACGGATCTGTGGGAATTTAAGAAACGGTGAAAGGCTAGAAAAGGGGACAGAAGAGAGATAGAGAGACAAATCCAATCTCAGAGGGGCTCTCGCCCCTCCGCCGTCATGGAGGCCATGGACCAAAGGGGAAACCCTCCTCCCATCTAGGGGGGAGGTCAAGGAAGAAGAAGAAGGAGGGGGGCTATCTCCCCCTCTCTCCCGGTGGCGCCGGAACACCCACAAAAAAAATATACTTCCGTGATGATACGTGTTTGTCACAGTAGGTCCCATTTTCTGTCATGTATGTACATCCATGACAATTTTATGACAGAATGAAGATAGCCATACCTGTGCTATAGTAGAAGTGTTCCATGACATTACCAAAATTATCATCACGGAAGTGTCCACTTCCATGACGATAAATGACGCGTCATGGAAGTGCTTTCGTCAAGGGTAACTGACACGTGGCATCCACCATTACAGGTTGACATTAAGCTATCGAGTCTAGTTTTGGATCCGATAACCTGTTAACAGCCCGGACCAATGGGGATTTTCCATGTGTAAAATTCTCAATGGCCAGAGGAACCACGTGTCGGCTCACCGTTGGGACAGATGTCACCCACTGATTGGACAGGAGGCGCCTATGATACTTGAACACGTGGCACGACCCAACAGAGGCCCATTCCGGTGAAAAGGCCGGCCCGTTTGACTTGGTCAAAAGGTAGTGGGTCGGCCCACGAAAAGCTTGTTAAAAGCATGTTCGTATATAGCCCATTTTACGGCCCGCTAACTCATGGCCCGTTACGGTCTATCCGAATTAAGGCCAGTAGCTTCATCTGGGCCGTCCAATAAGATTCCATCCCTTTGTACCTTCCGGCCCATGTATGGCCCATGACGTTTTTCGGCCCATATGAGTCCCTTTGTAACTCTTGGCTCATTAACGGCCCGTGGTGAAACTGGCCCGTAATGAACAGTGTACTGCTTTATACCCATTAACGGCTCATTCTTTCGTTGGGCCGTATCCAACCCATATTATCTTTTGGCCTTCTCAGGGCCTGTTTATTCTTGGGATCATTTCCAGCATTCGGTTACTTATGGCCCGTAACTGGCCTTTTCTGCTTGTGGGCCAAATTCAGCCCGTGGTTACAGTCGGCCCGTTTGTGGCCCGTTAATCCATTGGGCCGTTTTCATAGTGTCATCAAATATGGCTGATGCGGTCTGCTATGGTTGGCCCATGAATGGACGATTCCAACTCTAGCCCGTTTACGACCCATAATGCGGTCTGTTATTGGCCCATGTCTGGCCAATCGATCATATGGCACATAGAAGGCCCATTGATGCTACGGCCCGTAGAAGGCCCATTGTTTCTACGGCCCGTAGAAGTCCCATTTTTTCTACGGCCTGTAGGAGGCCCATGGTCACTACAGTAAATATGTAGCCCATGGTTATTGTGGCCTAGTTTTAAAAAATAGGTTATTGCGGCCACTAGCAAACCGCGGAAAAGAACTGCGGTGACTACAAACAAACAAATAAACAAGACAACAAGGAAATAAATAAGCAAGGAACTTATGGTAGGCTATCATAGCTATTACACATATTACATCCACTGGGCATCAAAGTTCGCCACCAGTGCAAATATAGGGAACAAATCAGCATATCACATAAACTGGTTGTCAAAGTTGGCGACCAGTGCAAATAAACACCGCAGCAAATTTAAAACAAGTCTAGAACTCAAACCACTTCAGAAGAGCTCAAGAAACAATATCCTGGGTACTCATAATGGTGGCAAGATGGTTAGCAAGCTTATTAACTTTCTCTTGTTTGGCACTTAAATCCTCCAGCGCTTGCTGTTGCACCAGAAAGTATGCATCTGAATTCTGCATGGACTTCCTCGATCCTTCGGCTTCCTGTTGCAGCACATCTGATCGGTGTCCTTGAACTTGAAGTTGAGACTCAAGAAGACGAACTGATTCAGGCAGCGAGTTCGAAGAGCTTGTGCTAGCAGTAGTGGCCAGTAACTCGAACACTACATCAAGACAGGACTTTTGGGTTGTCTCACTGTCGTCAAGATAGTTTTTATCAGCTTTCTTGGAGACCAACAGGAATGTCTCACTATCTTGAACCTTATCTGCATTACTTCCTTTACCATTGCATAACGGGGTACTCTTCTCCAATATTTTGTCCGCATTCTAAAAGAGAAACAAGCAGACACATCACAGGTTTACCATGTTGTATATGAAAATCATTTTGGTAAATCAGTTCAGTAGTAAAGTGGACAGGATAACAGCATGAAACAAACATATATCTGTATGGTCTATATCATTCTTGTTTTTGTTGCCAAATCAAGATAGTGAAACGGTTCAAATAATATCTGTTTAAGACAAAGCAGAATAGACAGAATATAAGTGTGGGAAACTACAGAGCAATAACAACACTTGTAATGTGCATGACATGAGAACATAAATGTTTATTCAATTGAAACTGAAATCAACATAGAGCAAGTTACAACAGCAAACCATTTAACGAAACAGGTTTAAAACATACCTGTTGCGCCATTGGAGTTTCAATTCCATCCTTCAAATTGGAAAATAGTAAATACAGTGATGCAAGAGCAAAGGAGTATGAACCATAGCTACAGAACCTAACCTGAGAAAAACTTCTTCTGCTTTAAGCATTGAGTTGGTATTCAGAGTGGTGGTCCTCATGCTTTGGGCACTGCAGTTCCCATACTAACTGCTCGCGTTTGGGTGCTCTGTGGTGGAGATAGTGTTGTGTCAACTGGAACTGGGTTACTATCTGCTGGGGTTGGGTTAGAAGGGGTGTAGCTAGTTCTCTATCCAACGGGGTAAGGGTACAATCTGCGAGAGTCTGGGTTATGTGTGGTGTGGCTAGTTCTTGGGCAAGTACAACCGTGGTTCTATCTGCATCGACTGGTAGCACTATCTTTTCTGAAGACCGTGTTGTTACTCCCTTAGATATTGCCATCACCCTCTCCAATTCAAATGGATGATAAACAAGAAAAGTAATTTAATGTACAAACATTGTATGATAGACAGGTGCAATGGATAGTGGGGAATAAAAGAGGGCAAGAAATAATTCACATTTATGTTGTCTAACCAAACAAGATAGCATGACACAATTTTGCATACATGATGACTAACTAAACAGGATAGCATGACACAGTTTCACATATATGATGGCTAACTAAAAAGGATGGAAAGACATAGTTCAAAATATGATGACTATGTAAATAGGATGACGTGATATAACTATATAATGTATTTATTAAATAGGTTGGCATGCCATAATTCACATAAATGCCGCCTACGAAAACATGATAGCATGATATAATTCACGAATAGAATGACATAATTCAAAATATGATGACTGTAAACACTAAACAGGATGAGATGATCTAACTATATGATGTCTTTATTAAATGGGTTGGCATGCCATAATTCAGATAGATACTGTCTATGTAAACATGATGGCATGATATAATTCAAATATATGATTCATATACTAAGCAAGTAAGCGGATGGCAATCGCATATATGATGTAAAAACTAAGCAATGCAAGAAAACATGCATGACATGAGTAATATAACCCTGCCAAGTTTGAGCATAGACCTCAGGAGGGAAATAGGACTAGTCATCTCTCTCTGAATCCTCCTCCGAGGAGCTATCTGTAACCAGCAAGATGTCTGCTTCAGCAGGTAGCATTGTCTGCTCTAAATACCTTGTTTTCACTCCAGATACTTCCATTACCGCTTCAAATGGCTGATGCACAGGGAGAGTAGTTGAATATACAAACGTTGTCGACAAATGGAACACGTAATAGCATGATATGATTCACATATATGATGATTGGCTAAATAGCATGACATTGCATAATTCACATATATAATGCCTTGCAACAAGATAGCATTGCATAATTCACATATATAATGTCTTGCAATAAGATGGCATTGCATAATTCACATATATGGTAATTAGACACTAAACATGTGGCATTCACACAAAGAAAGTCTAAACTAAGCAAATGACATAGCAATGCAAGATACCATACGCACGATATGAGCAACATGACCCTGCCAAGTTAGAGCATACACCTTGGGGGGGGGATAGGACTGGTCATCTGTCTCTGAATCCTCCTCTGAGGAGCTATCCGAAACAAGCGAGATATGCGCTTCGTCAGATAGCATAGTGTGCTCTGAAGACCTTGTTTTCACTCCAGAATTTTCCATCACCGTGTCAAATGGCTGATGCACACGAAGAGTAGTTGAATGTACTAACATTGTTGACAAATGTAATATATGATGAAAAAAATGATGGCATGATATAATTCACATATAAGATGACTGGCTAAGCAGGATGGCATTGCAAAATTCACATATATGATGCCTGGCTAAACAAGATGGCGTTGCATAATTCACATATAAGATAAAGAAACTAAACAGATGGCATTCACACAAAGCATGTCTAACCTAAGCAGATGACATATTTGATGTATAAAGTAAGCAATGTAAGGCACCATATGCATGATATTACCAACATCAGCATGCCAAGTTAGAGCAAAGACCTCAGGGGGTAAATAGGACCGGTCTTCTCCTTCTGAATCCCCCTTAGAACAGTTATCTTCCTCTTGATTACAATCCGAAATGGGTGGAGGGGGGCTGCCTTTGCACACACCATGGAGCGACGTCTGCATGAAATTTTGTTGCCACGCAAGGCTCGTCTCTTTTGCTCTACATGTTCAGTTCCATTGTGTACAATAACTGACATGCATAGGAATAAAACATAGTGAGATTATGTAAGGAGTGCATGCAGAAATCCAGAGTGATGGTAGCAACCTGTGGATAGACCCAACACCAATGATAGCAGGCAGATAACGACTTTAGTTAAAAATACAGATAATGTCTTCTTTACTATTTGTTTCCCACCCAACATGAAACTCATGGTAGACACCAGAGATTAATCAGATAGTAGATAGATACTATTGATTGCGGCCGTGATATGTACCCCACAACCATTTTAAAACTCAAGTTTGAGCATTAGTTTGGAGCTGACTCAGAGTCTAATTGGTGAATAGGACGATAAAGTAGCATGTAATATTAAGTGATGCATAATGTAAGCAGACCGTAAGAGTGATACCTCTCTTGCGGATCCGTGTAGTCCTCGAGGTCGTCTGCTCGGTTGATGATGGTAATGCAGTTTTCGTGGCTGCTGGCGGCGGGGAAGAAGATCTGAGGAGGCGAAAGACAGTCTGGAGGCCGGATCCCTGCTGTGGTGGACCCTTCTGTCGTTGGAGTAGCTGAGCTAGGGTGGACGATGGTGCAGTAGGAGCGGGACAAACCACACAAGGTTTTATTTGACAACTATTTGTAAGAGAAGTAATTCTATAAGGGCTCGTTTGAATTGGAGGATCCTAACAACGCAGGGATAGGAAGTACACAAGAATAGGATAGGAATGCACGTGCAAAACAGAGAATTTCAAAACACATGATTTCTGCCAATCTGGGCGTTTGGTTCACAAGAATTGGAAGATCACAGAATGCAAAGAAGCATGATAATATTAAGTCAAACCACAAGAAAATGTATGGTTATAATGCTATTATGCTACTATCTCTTAGTCTTGTGCTTCATGAATAGGAATTTGAAAAGGAGGAAAAGTGGATATTAAAATTCCTATGGTTTTTCTTTCAAGGAGACACTAAAGGAACAAATCCTACAGTTTTCCTTTGCTCCATTCCTTTGAACCAAATGCATGAATAGTAGTACCATAGGAAACTTTCCAATTCCTATGTTTTTCCTTCACTTTTCTTTTCAAGCACTGGCGATTCTAGTAGGCAGGCTTGAGCAGGGAAAAGCCTACACTGAAAAAATGTTTTTGTGCTACTTCTACTACTTTGGACCCAGGCCACTGCCCTACTAGCTCAACTCCCAGGCCCATCTACAAATGCACAGCTCAAACAGGAAGAGATAAATAATGATGGCATTTAAGAGAGTCCATCATGGATAGCTAAGTTGCCTGGTACCTCACTACTTGTCATATAGTAGGAGAAACTAATCGTATTTCACGTTACTACGTGTGCTCATTGGACAATATATATAACATGCAGAGTAAAAAAGAGATGAGACAAGTGTACAACCTCTTTGGCGAAGCCATGTTGATCTCAGTGTGATTGGGTTGGTTGGTGAGGATGCTCCGGCTGATTTGGCTGTCGGAGGAGGGGAAGAAGATCTTAGGTGTCTTGAGATGGAGCTCAGGGTACTGCTCCGCTGTGATGGAGGGTTTCGTTGTTGGAGCAACTTCGGTAAGTTGTACGACGGCGAGGCTGAAGCAGGACAAGAGAGACAACATTAACCTGAGCGGAATTCTAATAGCATCTCCAATAGATGACGTAAAATACATAACCACAAAGTGCTAGATGTAAAATACATCAGCCGCTCATCTGTGAACTTAACTGTCAAAACTGAATTTAATTGTCGAAACTGAATTTTGCTGTCGATATTGAATTTTACTGTCAAAACGGAACGCACTAGTAGCAGAAAAGCAGTAGCAGTAGCAGCAGCCATGCCCGGAGCAGCAGCGCGTGCGAGAGCCGGGGCAGCTGGTCATGTAGCAGCATCTCGGGTAGCAGCTGTAGGGGCTCGAGAGAGAGCAGGATCTGCTACTCGTGCAGCAACAGCGCGCGCAAGAGTAGAGCAGCAGCGCAAGCAAGAGCAAGAGCGAGAGCAGCAGTGCAAGCAAGAGCAAGAGTGAGAGCAGCAGCGCGAGCAAGAGCAAGAGCAGACCATGCAGGGGACCGAGAGCAAGAGTAGAGCAGAAACGCAAGCGAGAGCCAAAGCAGCAGCAACTCATACTGATGTGGACATTGCCGACGAGGGAGCGCCGCCGTGGAGGAAGTGGCCGGCGACGCCGCCGTGGATGGAGCCACGCCATGTCGGCTCAGGACCGCGCGCTGGCAGCATCGTGAGATTGAATCAAGAAGAAAATGTGGGGATTAGTGTAGAACCTCTTTGGTGGCGCCGATTAGGCCTCATCTTCATCCGAGGAATCAGTGATGATGCTGCTCTTCCGGTGGTGCAGGTGAAGACGGCGGTGTGGGAATGGAGGTGGCCCGAAAGACGAGGGGAACATCGGGGCAGTTCCTTAGAGGTGGAGGATGGGGTGGCTGAACCGGCGGGACGACAAGATCGACGACGGATCCTCATCCGATGCGGTGGATGAGGGACGTCGAGGTGTTGCTGTGGACGACGTCATCGGGGAAGAGGCTCCGGCTGTGTGGCGGACGGAGGAGGGTGTGGGGCTTTGCAGGTTTTCGCGGCCTTGGTGTACGAATGGGTGGGCGGATGGGATGGGAGGGGGAACCATGGCTTAGGGACGTGCTTGTCCGAAATGTGGGGTAAGTTACAAAAGTACCCCCATCGATTTGAGCTAGGCTGTTCTTTCGGTTCACGGGTATCACAGGCATTTCACGTGTCAGGATTTTGTAGGAGGTGGGAGTTTTCGCGCGTGTTATAATTTTGTGATAGCAAGGCGCGGGTTGAGATGGAGGGAGTTTCCGGAGCACAACGAGACAAAGATATATCTTAAATATTTCGGGGTAACAAGGCGCGGTTGAAATTTCCGGACAAGCCTAATGTGTACTGTACCAAATCAATTCGCACTTCCCTCGACAAAAAAACAAAAAGAAATCAATTTGCAAAACACAAGAGAGTCTAGTCCCATTTACTGTACCAATCAATTCGCACTACAAATGCCATTCGAAACTTTGAATTCATGTTATGTTCAATTAAAATATTTCGCTACGTGTATAATACATGCAACCTAATACTCAAGTGAACGTTTTAGTGCATTCCAAACGTATATACTACCGCTTCAATATGAAATAAATTTGAATTCGTTTCTCTATTTGAATAAGATTTACAATCATGATTGCTGTCAAGTTAAACCATTTGAATTCATTTCTCTATTTTAAAAAGATCTAGAATCATCACTATTGTCAAGTTAAACTGTCGTTTGTATATTATCTTCACAGCACACCACATGATTACTGTCGAGTTAGATATGGACTATGTGTACTATATGAACTCGAACTCGATTTTTTGAATCCACTTTATGTTGATTTCAAATCACAGTACATTTCAAGCTCTATCTAGATCTTCATAATCTAAACCATGTCTTATATGTATAATGTGTTTATCACATAATGTATGGTGCCCCGCCCCCTACGCCTAGAAGTATTTAGATATGAGTTGCAAACGCCACACATTACCACAATTCAAATAAAATGTGAGATTGTTCGATATATAGTATGGTTTAGATTGTTCGATATTTAGTTGTGAGCTGCAAACGCCATAGATTATCACAAATTCAAATAAAATGTGAGATTGTTCAATGTATAGTATGGTTTAGAATGTTCGATCTTTAGATGTGAGTTGCAAACGCCACGCATTATCACATTATGGTATAACATGTCCAAAACCACACCACGCATAACACCGCTATATTCATGCATGCATATGTTTATAACACTATGATCTCCTATTCAAATATATGAATCCACTTTCGTATCGAATTATGATCTTTGTTAGTCTTTTACACCCACACAATCCTCTTACCTTTGTAGCTAGCACTAACTTTCTCTCGTTCATGCACATGCCCTCCTCACCCTCCCCCTCCCTCAGCATTCTATCCATCGCACACATTCCTTTTTTTCTTTAGGTCGTTCTCCCACGGTCTCCACAACTCCTTTCCAACACACACCGATCGATAAACCTCTCCGGCGATGTCTGGCTACCACATACACATGCACCTTCCATCTCCTCCTTTCTGTGTCCATGCCTCATGTCTCTCATACGGTCCCGCACACGTGTAAACTCTCGCCCCTCTTTTCATCGATCTCACAATCGCACACTCCTCCCCCTATCTAGCTAGTAGGCCTCTCGCACCACCTCCTAGCTCCATTCTCTCTGTCTATCTATCTCGCTGGGCCTTATTTGCCTCTAACAAATGGATGTACACTGAACGATCTCCCGCTATACATATAGCTAGCTAGGTCGTTATAACTCGTTTCCCCCACACGTCAATCGATCTACCTCATTAGTTATGTCTCTCCCTTCCTTCGACACACAACAATTGATATACTGGTCTAGTTAGGTCTATTTACCAAACACATGGCCCCCCTTCATCATCCATGCATGCCTCCCGACACATCTATCACGCACACGCACAAACAGAAACACATCCCCACTCTTATTGATAATATTGCAGTTCTACCCTCAGTTTGTCTAGTAGGCCTCTCCCACCATCTTCTAGAAGCAACTTCGCCACCCATCCAGCACTCTACCCCTCTCCATCTTTCTCCTCTCTCTCTCTCTCTCTCTCTCTCTCTCTCTCTGTCTCTCTGTCCCAACCTATTTCCCATCCTTCACTTATGTATGGATGTCGACCAATCTCCCTCAAGACATAACTGGGTCTCTCCTTCTCAACACATATACGAGTCGATCTACCTCTTTGGGTGAGCAATGAGATGTGAGACATAGCTCTCTCCGTCGGAATCCTAAGAGGACATCTTGCTCCAAATCTGCTACAGAAACAACTCAAAACAAACACAGAGGATATTTGCATGGTACAGTGGTCAAAACCTTCGGGAGATTATGTAATGAATTTTTACCAACCAAAAGAAGTATCGTGCAAGAAAACGGAGTCTGGAGAGCACACGAGGTGACCATGAGGCAGGGGGCGCACCCAGGGGGTAGGGCGCTCCCTCCACCCTCGTGGATGCCTCGTGTCTTTCCCGGACTACTTCTTATTTTTCCTATTTTCTTAAATATTCCAAAACAGAGAAAAAGTTCTATTAGGACTGTTTTGGAGTCGGTTTACTTACCGTACCACATACCTATTCATTTTCGGAGTCTGAAGCATTCTGGAAGGTATCCCTTATGTATTCCTCCAGGGTTACGGTGTCAATAACATTAGTTTCAACATTTATGGGATTACTTGAGATATAATGTTTGACTCTTTGACCGTTCACCACCTTCGGATTTGTGCCTTCGAAGTTGTTGATTTTTATGGCACCGGAACGATAGACCTCCTCGATAATGTAAGGACCTTCCCATTTAGAGAGAAGTTTTCCTGCAAAAAATCTTAAACGAGAGTTGTACAGCAAAACAAAATCACCCTCATTAAACTCACGCTTTTGTATCCTTTTGTCATGCCATCTTTTAACTTTTTCTTAAAACAGTTTGGCATTCTCATAGGCCTGGGTTCTCCATTCATCAAGTGAGCTAATGTCAAATAGCCTCTTCTCACCGGCAAGTTTGAAATCATAGTTGAGCTCTTTAATGGCCCAGTATGCCTTATGTTCTAGTTCGAGAGGTAAGTGACATGCTTTTCCATAAACCATTTTATACGGAGACATACCCATAGGATTTTTATATGCAGTTCTATAGGCCATAATGCATCATCAAGTTTCTTGGACCAATTCTTTCTAGATCTATTAACAATCTTTTGCAAAATTAATTTAATCTCCCTATTAATCAGTTCTACTTGACCACTAGATTGTGGGTGGTATGGAGATGCAATTCTATGATTAACGTCATACTTAGCAAGCATTTTACGAAAAGCACCATGAATAAAATATGAACCACCATCAGTCATTAAGTATCTAGGGACTCCAAACCTCGGAAAAATAACTTCTTTAAGCATCTTAATAGAGGTGTTATGATCAGCACTACTAGTTGGAATAGCTTCTACCCACTTAGTAACGTAATCAACAGCAACTAGAATATGTGTATACCCATTAGAGGAAGGAAACGGTCCCATATAATCAAAACCCCAAACATCAAATGGTTCAATAACAAGTGAATAGTTCATAGGCATTTCTAGACGTCTACTGATATTACCAATTCTTTGACATCGTCATAAGACAAGACAAACTTACAGGCATCTTTGAAGAGAGCAGGCCAATAAAAACCGGATTGCAATACCTTATGTGCAGTTCTATCTCCAGCGTGGTGTCCTCCATAAGCCTCGGAGTGACACTTGCGTAGGATCTGTTCCTTTTCATGCTCAGGTACACAACGTCTAATAACATCATCTACTCCTTCTTTATAAAGGTGTGGGTCATCCCAGAAGTAATGTCTTAAATCATAGAATTTTTTTCTTTTGCTGGTATGTGAAACTAGGTGGTATAAATTTAGCAACAATGTAATTAGCATAATCAGCATACCATGGAGCAACATGAGAAGCATTTTGACAACTGATTGTTCATCAGGAAAGCTATCATCAATAGGGAGTGGGTCATCAAGAACATTCTCTAACCTAGATAAGTTGTCTGCAACGGGGTTCTCAGCTCCCTTTCTATCAATAATATGCAAATCAAATTCTTGTAGCAAGACAACCCGTCAATAAGTCTAGGTTTAGCATCTTTCTTTTCCATAAGATATTTAATAGCAGCATGATCAGTGTGAAAAGTTACTTTGGAGTCAACAATATAAGGTCTGAACTTATCACAAGCAAATACAACTGATAAAAATTATTTTTCAGTAGTAGCATAATTTCTCTGGGCACTATCTAGAGTTTACTAGCATATTGGATAACATTTAATTTCTTATCAACTCTTTGTCCTAGAACATCACCTACAACATAATCACTAGAATCACACATAATTTCAGAGGGTAAAGTCCAATCAGGTGGCTGAACAATAGGTGCAGAAATCAAGGCTTTCTTAAGTATTTCAAATGCTTCTACACAATCATCATCAAAGACAAAAGGAACATCTTTTTGTAAGATATTAGTCAGAGGCCTAGAAATTTTAGAGAAGTCCTTAATGAACCTCCTATAAAAACCGGCATGACCAAGGATACTTCTTATACCTTTGATGTCCTCAGGACACGGCATCTTTTCAATAGCATCAACTTTATCTTTATCAACTTCAATACCTCTTTCAGAAATTTTATGCCCCAAGACAATACCTTCATTAACCATAAAGTGGCACTGCTCCCAATTCAAGACAAGATTAGTTTCTTCACATCTCTACAAAACTCGATCAAGCTTGCTTAAGCAAGCATCAAAAGAAGTTCCATATACAGAGAATTCATCCATGAAAACCTCAACAATCTTTTCACAAAAATCAGAGAATATAGCCATCATACATCTTTGAAAGGTAGCAGGTGCATTGCATAAACCAAAAGGCATACGTCTATAGGCAAAGGTACCGAAAGGGCAGGTAAAAGGGGTCTTTTCTTGATCCTCTTTGGACATAGGTATTTGAGAGAAACTAGAATAACTGTCTAGAAAGCAAAAATGTGTATGTTTGTGTAATCTTCCTAGTATTTGATTAATAAAAGGTAAAGGGTAATGATCCTTTTTAGTAGCTTTATTTAATTTGCGGAAATCAATTACCATTCTATAACCTGTAACAATTCTTTTTGGTATCAATTCATCTTTATCATTAGGAACAACAGTAATACCTCCCTTCTTAGGGACACAATGGACTGGACTTACCCACTGACAATCAGCAACGGGATAAATTATACCTTCCTCCAGAGTATCAATAATTTCTCTACTTCTTGCTCTGAAAGGTTAGCACTAATAATAACAGGATATATCTTCTTTTCATCAAGATAAGCATATTTAAGAGTATCAGGTAATGGTTTAAGCTCAAACACGGGATCACCCTTGGGTGGAGGAGGATCCCCTAGAATTTCAATAGGCAAGTTGTGTTTCAAAATAGGTCCCTGTTTAAAGAATACTTCATCTATTTCCCTTCTTTCATTCATAAACATATCATTTTCATGGTATAGCAAATATTGTTCTAAAGGATCATTAGGAGGCATGGCAATAGAAGCAAGACCAATAATTTCATCTTTCCTAGGAAATTCTTTATCATGGGGTTGTCTACGAAATTTAGCAAAATTAAACTCATGAGACGTATCCCCTAAACAAACAGTAACAATATCCTTTTCGCAATCTATCTTAGCATTAACAGTACTCAAGAAGGGCCTACCAAATATAATGGGACAAAAGTCAACTTGTGGGGAACCAAGAACAAGAAAATCAGTAGGATATTTAACTTTCCCACACAAGACTTCAACATCTCTAACAATCCCAACTGGTGAAATAGTATCTCTATTTGCAAGCTTAATTATAACATCAATTTCTTCTATCTCAGCAGGTGCAATATCATGCATAATTTCTTTGTATAAGGAATGAGGTATTGCACTTGCACTAGCACCCATATCACACAAGCCATGATAACAATGATCTCCTATTTTAATAGGAACAACAGGCATGCCAACAACAGGTCTATGTTTACCCTTAGTATCGGGTCTAGCAATTCTAGCAGCTTCATCACAGAAGTAAATAACATGCCCATCAATATTATCGGCCAAGAGATCTTTAACCATAGAATTACTAGGTTCAACTTTAATTTGCTTAGGGGGTGTAGGTGTTCTAGTATTACTCTTACGAACCATAGTTGAAGCTTTAGCATGATCCTTTATCATAACAGGGAAAGGTGGTTTCTCGATATAAGCGGTAGGAACAATAGGATCAACATTACAAGAGATAGTCTTTTATTCAACTTTAATAGGTTCAACTACTTTTACTTCAATGGGGGGATGATATTTAAACCACTTCTCCTTAGGGAGATCAACATGATTAGCAAATGATTCACAGAAAGAAGCTACAATCTCAGAGTCAAGTCCATATTTAGTGCTAAATTCACGGAAAACATCGGTATCCATAAAAGATTTAACACAATCAAATTTAGGTGTTATACCTGACTCCTTACCTTTGTCGAGATCCCAATCTTTAGAGTTGATTTTAATTCTTTCCAATAAATCCCATTTGAATTCAGTAGTCTTCATCATAAAAGAACCAGTACAAGAAGTATCGAGCATGGAGCGATTATTGAGAGAAAGCCGAGCATAAAAAATTTGAATAATAATTTCTCTTGAGAGCTCATGATTGGGGCATGAATATAACATTGAATTAAGCCTCCCCCAAGCTTGAGCGATGCTTTCTCCTTTGCGAGGCCAAAATTATATATATAATTACGATCACGATGAACAAGATGCATAGGATAAAACTCTGATCAAATTCCAATTTCAATCGGTTGTAGTTCCATGATCCCATATCATCACATAGCCTAAACCATGTCAATGACTTTCCCGTCAAAGATAAAGGTAAGACCTTCTTCTTGATAATATCCCCGGGCATACCTGCAAGCTTAAATAATCCACAAACTTCATCCACATAGATTAGGTGCAAATCGGGATGTAATGTTCCATCTCCTGTAAAAGGATCAGCTAGCAGTTTCTCTATCATACCCGAAGGAATTTCAAAGTAAACATTTTCAGTAGGTTCAGAAGAAACTCTTTGCTCTACTGGTCGGGGTGAAGATACCCCGAACAAGCCCCTCAAAGGATTACTTTCCAAAGTAACCAGTGACAGTAAATTTCAGCACACTATATAAATATTTCCTTACCAATTTCCACTTACCAAAGACGCTTCACTCCCCGTCAACGGCGCCAGAAAAGAGTCTTGATGACCCACAAGTATAGGGGATCTATAGTAGTCCTTTTGATAAGTAAGAGTGTCGAACCCAACGAGGAGCAGAAGGAAATGACAAGCGGTTTTCAGTAAGGTATTCTCTGCAAGCACTGAAATTATCGGTAACAGATAGTTTTGTGATAAGGTAGTTTGTAACCGGTAGCAAGTAACAGAAGTAAACAAGGTGCAGCAAGGTGTCCCAATCCTTTTTGTAGCAAAGGACAAGCCTGGACAAACTCTTATATGAAGGAAAATGCTCCCGAGGACACATGGGAATTATCATCGAGCTAGTTTTCATCACGCTCATATGATTCGCGTTCGTTACTTTGATAATTTGATATATTTGTGGACCGGTGCTTGGGTACTGCACTTCATTGGACAAGAATACCACTTATGATTAACCCCTGTCGCAAACATTCGCAACTATGAAAGAAGAATTAAGGTAAACCTAACCATAGCATGAAACATATGGATCCAAATCAGCCCCTTATGAAGCAACACGTAAACTAGGGTTTAAGCTTCTGTCACTCTAGCAAACCATCATTTACTTATTACTTCCCAATGCCTTCCCCTAGGCCCAAATAATGGTGAAGTGTCATGTAGTCGGTGTTCACATAACACCACTAGAGGAAAGACAACATACATCTCATCAAAATATCGAACGAATACCAAATTCACATGACTACTTATAGCAAGACTTCTCCCATGTCCCCAGGAACAAATGTAACTACTCGCAAATCATATTCATGTTCATAATCAGAGGGGTATTAATATGCATAAAGGATCTGAACATATGACCTTCCACCAAATAAACCAACTAGCATCAACTACAAGGAGTAATCAACACTACTAGCAACCCACAGGTACCAATCTGAGGTTTTGAGACAAAGATTGGATACAAGAGATGAACTAGGGTTTGAGAGGAAATGGTGTTGGTGAAGATGTTGATGGAGATTGATTCCCTCCCGATGAGAGGATCGATGATGATGACGATGGTGATGATTTCCCCCTCCCGGAGGGATGTTTTCCTGGCAGAACAGCTCGGCTGGAGCCCTAGATTGGTTTCGCCAGGTTTCGCCTTGAGACGGTGGCGCTTCATCCTGAAAGCTTCCTTCTGGGTTTTTTCTAGGACGAAAGACTTCATATAGCAGAAGATGGGCACCGAAGGCCTGCCAGGGGGCCCACGAGACAGGGGGCGCCCAGGGGGTAGGGCGCGCCCCCACCCTCATGGCCAGGGTGTGGGCCCCCTCTGGTTGATTCTTTCGCCAGTATTTTTTATTAATTCCAAAACGTATCTCCGTGAAGTTTCAACTTTTGGAGTTGTGCAGAATAGGTCTCTAATATTTGCTCCTTTTCCAGCCCAGAATTCCAACTGCCGACATTCTCCCTCTTCGTGTAAACCTTGTAAAATAAGAGAGAAAAGGCATAAGTATTGTGACATAATGTGCAATAACAGCCCATAATGCAATAAATATCAATATAAAAGCATGATGCAAAATGGACGTATCACCCCTCTATATATGATATAGACAGACCTCTATTTCACACACATTGCATGTGTCAAAAATTTGTTTGAGATATATTCCCACAAATACATTCATGAAAATTCACACGCCATCTGTCTGGGTTTGTATCTCTCTCACACACACCCACGTAGGTGGGGGATGTGCACGAAGAGAAGAGGTAAACGCACGGCGCACGTACTCCCATCTATTTCCCAACTACACCCGTGCGGGTACACGGTGCAGCTCATTTCTGTACGTAAAGGCAGACCATGTGGTAATTTGACACGTGTACTGGTTGTCCACTTGATGGAAGATCGTGTACCAAAGTTGAGCAAACAAATTGCGACTTGTTGCATTATGTTAAAAAAAGAGGCAAGCCATGTGGGGCCTACCTTAGAGGCAAGGCTCTATACACTGGAGATACTCTGTACGTATTACTTTTGATGTGTCCCATCAACGCACAGAATGAGGAGCAACTTTCTTAGTACGTCGTCTCGCCCTCCCATGGGTGCGGTGGCTCGCAGAGTTGCAGGACAAGGAGATGCCTGCTTACTACGCCTACGCCGGTTCCCTCGCCCACGCGCGCGGTGGCTCGCAGGACGAGAAAATTTTACTACTCCCTCCGTTACTCCTCATCCCTACGTTGGTTAGAGAGATTATCATATTGTTTAAAATATATGTCTTTTACTAGTAGATTTTAATATGAACTACTAGCATATACTCCAAACACTAATGTATATAGACATATTTTAGAGTGTAGATTCACTCATTTTACTCCGTATGTAGTCCATATTGAAACGGACGTACTAGTACACACTCTCCCTCGTCCCTCACCCCTCGCTCGACCCTCGCCCACGTGGTGGACGTGCAGCAATTCATTCGGTCTCAGATAGCCAGAACGATGTATTGTAGTGCCATTATTGCTGGACTTCCCGAAGAGGCAAAGAGCCAAGCGCAAGCTTAATATTTTTGAGATGCCAAGCGCAAGGTTTATAGGAGAACGAGTAGTAGTAGTAGTACTAGTAGTACGTACCAGTGGTACGTACTGTATGAGGAAGGAGGAAACAAAATGTATGTTTTGCGTGACAGTCTCTTCTTATAGGACGTGCTAGACCTAGTGGACCTCATTGTTGCAATGGGAGTACTATCATAGATGGCACGATTCAGAGTGGTGAGCAGCGGGAATAACTCGCAGCTGCTTAGTCTTAAACCCCATGAAGAAGTCCCATCCAAAGGAATACCCATCCTCTACACGTGCTCCTATGTAAAATGAGTTAATGAGACAAAAAGAGAAAGAGACAAAGTAAAAGAATCACCAGCCTTAGAGCCAGCCCTATTGTATCGGTGAATGATATTTTTACGTCGTGATTGACATGCATGGCTATGTTATTAACCATGCTGCGGAGGTAGAAGCGGATTTTTATTTATTTGCGGAGGTAGCAGCGGATGGATATTCAACGAGGAGTGAAATGATGGTTTCTTCCTCGGTCGAACATAGAGAAAGGTGGGCCTTGTGATTTGATGGCTTATTAGTCATTATTACTGCCTATACTCTTTTCCCATATAATAACCGTGTGGTAGAGTAGTGGGCTATACTTTTACTAATAACCATGCTCGAAGAGAAGAGGTGCACGCACCCACGCACGTAGTACTAGTAGCACTCTTTGCGTCTTTTGCGTCTTTTGCGTCTTCCCCAACCACACACATGACATGGTGGAGCTCATTTTTGTACGATGATGCAGCCCATGTGATAATTTGGCGCGTCTAGTAGTAGTTACTCACTTATAAATAATGGAGGGTCGAGAACCACGCATGAACGGTGCTGTATCATTTATAAATAAAGTTTGTTGTCCTTCAGTGGCACGTATGCAATATAAATAGGTTCATATGGAGAGAAAAACAAACTGCTCCACTATACATAGCCAGGACGAGCCTACACGGTTGCTTGCTGGGGTTGCTCCCTTCAGACTCTCTCACACAAAATGATTGTGGCCACATCTCTAACATCTGGGTAGATCACGTCCGCCGGGGGAAGGGGTGGATGCTTTGTGTAGATGCGGTCACCATTGCCGATGGCGAGAACCCCCTGTCGGCACGTCCCGATCAGGGGTCCCCACCGTTCTCTCTCACAAAGCCGATGCGGTTGCCTTCGTCCCTTGCTCACTTCCGCGACGTGGGCAGTTGCCGCCTCCCACCGCCCTCCTTTAGGTTGGGCTACGTCCCGACATCCCTCAGGTACAACTTCCTTTACAGCCGGCTTGCACAACCGCCCCAGTTGCCCACATCGCTCCATGTGGATATGTCTCTACTTCTTTGCCCCGCACATACCTCTACTTACTTCTACTGTATTTGTGATGAGTTTATGTCTCATCAACTAGTACTAGTAATCTTATTCTAATCACGCTTCTTAAATTTCTTTGCCACAGGGATGCTCATCTCGATTTTAGTGAAACTGCACAAAATGATCTGATGGTAAAAGGGTTGCAAACTTCATTTCTTCGGAAGGTTCAATGTCGCCAGCAAATTAAAGCCTAGTTAGGGTTTAGGGTTCAAGGGCTAGGGACTGCATGGATCATTTTTTCTTTAGTTGTCTCTGTTCCAAAATAAGTGTCAACTTTAGTAGTAACTTTATACTAAAGTTTGCATAAAGTTGAGACACATATTTTGGAACTGAGGGAGTACATATTGGCTATGATCTGTGAATCACTGAGATGCAATAGCATGCATGTTAGTATCCTTTGTATTTGATGAAATGTTGCAACGGGGCAACCTTGGACGCAAGATACATGAAACAGAAGCTGGTAGCTTCATAGTGTCGGTGGGAAACGACACCTATGGGATCACAAGAATCCCTACTACGGTTGCGGGGCGTGGGGTCGCGAGAAGAGCGGATCAAACAAATAGCACACGGTTCCTTTATCCAGGTTCGGGCCGTGAGGATGCGTAAAACCCTACTCCTGCTTTGGTGGATTGTTTATTTGTGTTCTTGAGCTAGCAATGGGCGTCAAGAGCTCCAAAAAGCTGAATCCTCCTCCTGGTCGCCCCGGGCCTCCTTTTATAGGGAAGGGGTTGCCACAGTAGCACACAGGAGGTGGAAAGGGTACAGTCGTGCGAGGTTATCCCTCGCATTACATGACAAGGCGCCTTTAATGCGCCTTGCTTAGGTGTGCTTGCTTTATCAGGGACGGGGGAGAGCCTCGTCTCGTCCGTCGCTGCTCCCTCTTGCGTCGACACGCGCCCTGGCCAGCGGTGCTTGTGGTGCCATGTAGGTAGGCAGGCAGCTGAGGTGGCGCAGTGGCGGGTCTCCACGAAGATCTGTTCGCCGCCACGCAGGTGCCTGCCCAACTGGTTGGGTCAGCAGCTGCATGCGAGCGGTGGTGGGGGTGCGACTGGTGCGGGCCTGATGGTGGCACCATGGGCGTCCTTGGCAAGGGCCTTGCTGGGGCCCCGGCAAGGGTCTTGCCGTGGCGCCCGCTGTCATCCCCGGCAAGGCTCTTGCCGGAGACCTTGTGGTCCTCCTTGGCTCGGATCCCGCCAAGGATCATCTCCTTCTTAAGTGAGTATCTGATCTTGAATGTCTTCACAAAGATCTGCATGCCACCACGGGGATGTCTCCCGAATCCTTGCCCCATGGGGGCAGTGGACTCGAGGGTGACTCCGCTCCGTAGGTCTGGGGCGAGCTGCCACGGCAAGGATCTTGTCGGGTAAGCTAAAGCTGCCCCCCAGCAAGGATCTTCCCGGGGGGGTCTGCTTTGTCCCCTTTGCTCTTTTTGGTCTTGGTCTTGGTGTCGTTCTGCTTCTCTTCAGCTTCGGCCATACCTTGGCTTACCTCCCTTGCCGTGCTCGGTGTGGCGGCGCCCGTGGCTCAGACTGCCCGTGCACAGTTATAGGGGTACAAAAAGTGTACCCCCCTTTTTGTACACCGACAGGAGCCCCCGGGCCTGGGCCACACATAAGCACAACACGTTGTTGGCTAGGCCCAAAAACGGTGTGCGGGCAGGCGGGGCGGTTTTTCCCGCGGTAAGTTCCTTCGCGCGCTGCACCTCCCACGCTTCCCGCGCGTGGCGCGGCGTGGGGAGGCGTGTGTGACGTGGGCGGCATGCGTGGGGTTGCTTCCCGCGGGCATGCATCACATCACAGTTAATGTGAAAGGAGGCGGCCCGCGTTCTCCCCCATAAGAAGGAATAACCGCGGGCGCGCTGCTCACTTTCTCCTCTTGCTTCGTGCCTTTTCCAATCTCAGAGCCGCCGTTCCCTTTCTTCCTTCCCTTGCAAGCTCTCGCCGTCGCTGCTTCGCCACCCCCTTCCTCAACCCTCTAAACTCCTTGGCCGCCATGGCGCCTAAATCCGCCAAGGGCAAGGGGGTGGCTAAGGGCTCTGGGACCATGGAGCCACCGGAGAGCGCGCTGTTGGGGGACAAGACGAAGTCCGCCTTCTTCTTCCCCTTGACGGTTGATGTTCATGAGCTCCGGGCCGCCTTCAAGCCCTTGTGGGGAGTGAAGACGGGGGGAGAGAACTCGGGACACCCGGCGACGCGCGTCATTCCTGCCGCTTGTGCCGATCCTGCCCCAAATCGGTACCCCTTGTTTGTTGACTACTTCTCTTGCGGGCTATGCCCTCCTTTCTCTGATTTCTTCTGCGACATCATGCACACCTTCGGTTTTCGCCTCTTGGATTTTACTCCGAACGCGGTGGCGTCCATGTCTTGCTTTGTGCATCTTTGCGAGGGCTTTGCCGAAATGCAGCCCAACACGGCGCTCTTCCGCCATTACTTCTATCCTCGAATCCAAATGGGAGGTGCCGTCGCTGGTTGCGTCACCTGGATCCCAAGATCCAAGGAGGCGTACCCGGATGGTGCCGTGAGGGAGAGGTGGGACGAATGCCGTGACCGGTGGTGCTGGATTGAAGATGAAGACCCGCCGGAATTTTGCAAGGTCCGCCGAGTGCCGCCGGTCCGCGGCAATGATTGGGGTGATGTCGACGCCGCCGACGGGAGGCTTACTGTCGCCACCACCAGGATTCTCCGGCTGACCCGGGCTGGGCTCACCCTCGAGATGATCAGGGCGGATTTCATTCGCCGCCGGATCGCTCCGCTGCACAATAAGGGGAGGCCAGCTTGGCTCTTTACGAATCCGACTGACATTATGCGGCTCTGCCCTGGCCTTGACCACAACTTCACGATGATGGGGCATGCCCACTTCTGCCAGCGGCTCTTCCAGCTGGATGTGGATCGCGACGGCGAGGTCGAGCTGACCGGCAAGGCCGCAAGGGTTGCCGTAAAGGCCGACAAGGCCGTCAAGGGGCCGCTCT
This sequence comes from Aegilops umbellulata, assembly GCA_032464435.1. NCBI lineage: Eukaryota > Viridiplantae > Streptophyta > Magnoliopsida > Poales > Poaceae > Aegilops > Aegilops umbellulata. Next base: position 128,854,782 of record CP136054.1, read on the forward strand.
TCAAGTTGCCAGCGGGGGTGGTCCCATTGTGCAATAACTCGTGCCGGTCTGAGATCATCGCCATGATGCCGGACTACAACGCGCACGGCCCCGTTCCGAGCTGGAGGGAGCCGACGGCTGCAGATGTGCAAAAATTCTTCGACACCTTGATCGAGGTGTACATCAATGCTGACGCCGAGCGGTGGCTTGTCCTGGACACCACCCAGGCAGAGCTGGACTACATCGCCTCCAGGGCGAGGGAGGCACAGCTTGCTCTGGAGGCCGGCAGCACCGGGGGCATGGAAGATGAGGTCATCACGGCCGCGGAGGAGGAGCAGTTCACCCTGTGGGCGGCGGCCACTGGGGAGGCCAGCGGCGCCAACACCGGAGCTTCGCTCGTCGAGGATGCGGCCGATGAGTCGTCGGAGGAGGAGGGCATGGTGGCGGGCTCGACGCCAGCCAGGGGAAGAGGTCGAGTCCTGCGGCGGGCTGGCTCCGGCGAGCCGGTCCGGCCTGGCAGGGCCACGCGGCCTCAATTGACCCTGGAAGGGTCCGGGCGGCACACGAGGGCCTCGACTGCGAAGAGGCTGACGAAGGCCGCTGAGAAGAAGAAGGCGACAGCCCCCTCCTCATCTGGGCGCACACTGACCCCGCAGCCTTCTTTGCCTCCTCCGACAGGCGTCGACTCGAATGATGATGTAGAGCTCCCTTTTGATCTCGGGCCTCTCAACCCGGAGAGGAAAAGGAAACTGGCAGAAGAGGAGGAAACGGATGACAAGTAAGTACTCCGTTCCTTACCGTCATTCCTATTTCCCTGAATTGGATCGCTTGTCTTGATCCATTTTTGCTTTTATAGGGATGCAGAGACGTTGGCCCAGAGGGCGAAGAGGGCAAGGACCTCGGCGAGCGGCCAGTCCCTGGCTGGGGCTTCAAAGACACCACTAGTGGTGCTGAGCAGCCCGGACAACAGCCCCCGGCGCAACCCCCAGCGTAAGTTCGTCACCGCGGGGGGCGCTCGATGCCACGACGCTGACCTTGCCGGGTTTGTAGGAGGGGAGCGGCAGTAGGAGGAGCCGCAGAGGGCTACTCCTAACACACCACCCCCATCGACTACGCCGCCGCGGGGGGCGTCCCCGGCAAGGGCGTCAGGCACGGAGTCCGCACCCATGGAGGAAGAGGGGAACTTACGCGCTGGTGGCTCTGCCTCGACGCCAAATGCTAGCGAAGAGGGGACTTCTGCTTCACAGCCCGGCACTGGTGAGTCGCCCGTCCTTGTCTTTGTCCTTTTCCCTTATACTTTTCTTGGCTTCATTGCTCCCGCTGCTGCCCAGGCCCTCCTTCAACGAACACGGAGGACGTGGACACCGTTGTCAGAGATATTGCCGAAGAGGCCGCAGTTGAGGCCGACAAAATTGCCGCCGAGGAGGCCGCCAAGAATGCTGACGAGGCTGCCGCTGATGAGGCCGCCAAGGGCGCGGCCGAGGATGCCACCGCGGGGGCCGCCGAGACTACCGGCGAGGCTCCCGCCGAGGGCACCAGCGGTGGTCCTGCCGGGGAGGACGGCAAGGCCTCCGCCGAGGAAGAGGTGATGGATGATCAGCCTCCCTCCTCCTCAACCACGGGCCCCGGCAGGTATCTGAAGGTGGGCGATGATCTTTTCGTCCACCTCCTAGGGGCGTCAAGCCGAGCGCCCGCCGAAGGGGAAGTTTTTGACGGCGAGGTGCTTGCCTCCACCGGGTTCGAAGTCGTCGACGCGCCGGGCATTGGCGGCGACGGTTCCCCAGAAGAGCAGCTCTTGCGCGCCATGGGGGCCAATTTCCAGAAGCTCCAAGTGCTCTACCGCGCCCGCCTGGACAAAGTCAAGTCTAAGGCGGCAGCGGTGGACAACGCGGAGGTGGACTTCAAGGCGCGCGTCACCGAGACGCAGACCTGGTTCCACCAGTCTCGCGAGGAGCAGAGGGCCTTTCAGGAGAAATTGGCCCAGCATGATGTGGAGCTCACCATGAAGCTGGCTGATATCGAGAAGGCCCAGGAGAAGGCAGTGAACTTGGCTGCCACGGCCGAAGCCACCCGGAACCAGCATCAAGCCGTCTTGGACTTCCAGGAGGAGGACCTCTCCGCGCGTGAGGCGAAGCTTGCCGCAACGCTCCACGGCAAGGACGAGGAGCTCGAGGCCCTTGTCGTGCGACGGACTCGCGAGCTGGAGCAGAGGCACAGAGAGGCACTCGATGCCCAAGCCCTGGCCCATGCCGGCAAGGTGAAGGAGCTGGAAGCAGAGCGGGACGAGCTGAAGGAGAAGGCCCTCAAGCTGTCCGGCGAGAAGAACACGCTCAACCGTGTCTTCGTAGAGGTGCAAGGAGTGGTCATCAGCAGGACTAGAGAGCTCTCCGAGGCACGGAACTCCATCAGAGACCTCAAGCTGAAGCTGGAGGATCTCGAGAAGCTGTTGTCGAAGAGCAGGGCTCGGGAGGAGACCTTGATCAGGAGCCTGGAGGAGGAGAAAAAGCTATGGGCAAACGAGGCTGCCTCCCACCAAGAATATGTGGCGGGCGAGAACAGGTGGATCAGCCATCTGGAGGTCGTCGCCGGCAGGGTCACCTTGCAATTGGTCACCATGGGGATGCCAAATGTGAGGTACACCCCTAAGCGCAGCGGGACCGTCAACGCCAACCTGACCCAGTTCTTCGAAGGCGTCCTCGGAGCCTTGGCCTATCTTCACTCCAACAGGACGACCACACTGGCCGAGGAGGCCCGGCGGCTTTGCCGGAGGGTCGTGACCAAGGTCCTCACCAAGGTGGCGCACTGGAATCCCGACCTTGACTTCGCGGCCGCGATGACGAGCTTGCCGGATGGTGTTGACCTCACGGTGCTCAAGGAGCGCATCAAGCCCATCACCGACTGCATCGACGAAATCAAGAGGGTGGAAGGCCAGCGCCGGGACTAGGCATCCCATTCTTCTCTGCCGCTGCGGGTTCCCGACCAAGACAAGTTTTATCTTTAGTTAGAACTGCAGCAATGATGTGATGTAATATAACTTTGAAGTACTCTTAATTTTCATGCATGTTATTTCCCCGTTCAATTCCTCTTTGTATGTGTGCCCTACGCCGATCGGCAAGGCTCGCTGGCGTGGAAGCCCCAAGTGGCGTCTTGGGGACGGATCCCCATGGCCTGCCGGGTACGCGTGCTGCCGGACGAGCCACCTCCCTGTTCTGAACGCGGACGCTCGAACTGTCGAGCTTGACTCGAGTCAGAATCGAGTGCGTTGTTGATCGCGGAAGGCTACTCTGCCACTCTTGACGCAGCCGCTTGAGCTGTTGAGCGGACTCGAAACAGGGCAAGGGCGTTGCCGATCGTGGTAGAGCCCCCTGGCGTGCGGGTTTTTCATAGAAAGGCGCGACATCTCCGGGGGGAATAACCTCAAATAAAAAGGGTAGTATAAACAAGGGTTCAGTGCAACTGAGCTTCTGTTTGCGATCGCTCGAGTGTCGATCTTCTGGCCTCCCTACTTCTTCAAGGGTCACGAAGACGAAGGAGCGCCGGGCTGACTGCCAAAGCCGATTCTCACAACTGCGTTGCGCCCTACCTGGCGCGCCAAAGATGTCGGTGGGAAACGACACCTATGGGATCACAAGAATCCCTACTACGGTTGCGGGGCACGGGGTCGCGAGAAGAGCGGATCAAACAGATAGCACACGGTTCCTTTATCCAGGTTCAGGCTGCGAGGATGCGTAAAACCCTACTCCTACTTTGGTGGATTGTTTATCTGTGTTCTTGAGCTAGCAATGGGCGTCAAGAGCTCCAAAAAGCCGAATCCTCCCCCTGGTCGCCTCGGGCCTCCTTTTATAGGAAAGGGGTGGCCACAGTGGCACACAGGAGGTGGAAAGGGTACAGTAGTGCGAGGTTATCCCTCGCATTACATGACAAGGCGCCTTTAGCGCGCCTTGCTTAGGTGTCCTTGCTTTATCGGGGATGGGGGAGAGTCTCGTCTCGTCCGTCGCCGCTCCCTCTTGCGTCGACACGCGCCCTGGCCAGCGGTGCTTGTGGTGCCATGTAGGTAGGCAGGCAGCTGAGGTGGCGCAGTGGTGGGTCTCCACGAAGATCTGTTCGCCGCCACGCAGGTGCTTGCCCAACTGGTTTGGTCGACAGCTGCATGCGAACGACGGTGGGGGTGCGACTGGTGCGGGCCTGATGGTGGCCCCACGGGCGTCCTTGGCAAGGGCCTTGCCGGGGCCTCGGCAAGGGTCTTGCCGTGGCGCCCGCTGTCATCCCCGGCAAGGCTCTTGCCGGGGGCCTTGTGGTCCTCCTTGGCTGGGGTCCCGCCAAGGATCATCTCCTTCTTAAGTGGGTATCCGATCTTGAATGTCTTCACAAAGATCTGCATGCCACCACGGGGATGTCTCCCAAATCCTTGCCCCATGGGGGCAGTGGTCTCGAGGGTGACTCCGCTCCGTAGGTGTGGGGCGAGCTGCCACGGCAAGGATCTTGCCGGGTTAGCTAAAGCTGCCCCCGGTAAGGATCTTGCAGGGGGTTCGCTCTGTCCCCTTTGCTCTTTCTGGTCTTGGTCTTGGCGTCGTTCTGCTTCTCTTCAGCTTCGGCCTTACCTTGGCTTATCTCCCTTGCCGTGCTCAGTGTGGTGGCGCCCGTAGCTCAGACTGCCCGTGCAAAGTTATAGGGGTACAAAAAGTGTACTCCCCTTTTTGTACACCGACACATAGCATTGTACAAATTTATCTCGCTGAGAAATTACAGTACGTACTATACTACTATGTCAAGAGTTAGGTGTCGCACGGTGTCCAGAAAAAATGGTGATAGTGTGAGGTGGGCCATGTAATCACTAAGCTTGCGTGTTTTCACTGCTTTCGCACTCCTCCGTTGTAAGAATGGAGAAAATTGTAATATACCTCCTTTCGCCGAAACGTGGGACATCCATTAGTCGTACCACCTCAGTAATAATGATCAATGAGCCGTCAAATCACATAGACCCAGCAGTAAGTTGGGCGGACGAAGCAACCATCACTCTTGAATCTGCTTCTCCCTTCAACGCAGGCGCCAGTGAGAGGTCGCGTCCGCTTTGCCCGGGCATGAATGCGGCACCTATTCTCTGGAGCGGCGCTGACCGTTTCAGACGGGAAGCGCACGCGGGCGATGGAGGGGCTTTGGGTCGGCCAGGCAGGTCAGGAGCGGGCGTGACAGCTATCCCGACCGGACACCCGGAAACGAGAGGATGCATCGACTCTTGCCGCTAAATCGTACACTACACGCCATCTATCTGGAGGAGTAGGTCGATGTGTCTCTCTCTATAACACGCACACGCTGTTAAAACACACACACGCGCACACACATGTTCATAGAATAGGAATATCGTGCGAGTGAGAATCCACAGGAAGTGAGATAAATGGAGTACGTACAAGAAGAGAAGAGGTGACAAATATTCCATCAAACCTGGACTGAGGAGTAGTACTCCCTCCGTCTAGGTGTTAAGTCATCTTACGAAAATAAGATATTCCCAAAATGTTTAGGCGTCGTCCATTAACTTCGCATCTCAAGTCCCTCCTAGCCTCATTGCTAGTGAGCGTTGTTACTTACTCTTCCTTGTTATCTCCCCCAGAAACCCAATGCATGGAGCGCAACTATGCGTTGATCAGTCAAGGAATCAAAGTCGGCTTGCATGCGAGTTAATATGTGGCCCTGCATGGTAGCTAAAGCAGCATCTCTTAATTGTTGTGATTAATTGTTGCATTTAGAGACAGAAATCAGGGCTTTGATTGGAGGAAGGACCGGTAAAGTTTCTCCTTCTCCTCCAATCTACTTGCACCTTGGTCCCGCTGCACCTTCTAACATGACTTACACCTAGACAGAGGGAGTAGTACGAGATACGGTGGCACACTGACTTAGGTCGAATACAAGTGCCCAAAATTATTGGAAAAGAGCAAAGTGTACAAACTAAATACTTAAAAATTGAATTTCTTGTTTTTTTTAACACGGAAGCAAAAGATTTCCCTGAGTTTCACAGTTTGCAAGTGACCCTATAAATAAACGGCATGGGAATTACTCTCAATGCGCCCTAGTTTCCTAGCACCCACTGTAACCCTTAGTACATACGGTGGTGCACTGACTTAGGCCGAATACAAGTGCCCAAAATATTTAAAATTGGAGGATGGTGCGGCCCACCTTTCCGATATTTTGACCGTGTGTGGTTCAGTTGTTGCTCACTTCGGAGGGTCGTGTACCACACATGAATGTTAGTAAGCGTGACCAGGATGCGTGCAACGTTAATTGCAAGTTGACTCCTTCGAGCGTTAAATTTTCTTCACATACTAGCATTGCGCCTAGTATTTTTCTTCACTGCGTTTAATAAAGAGTTCCGTTTCGTGCACAATTTGGAACGATTTTTATGGAGAGAAAAATAAAACCACTCCATCTATATATGCTGCAGCTTCGGCGCTTGTTTTCTAGGGTTTGCTATCTTCACACACTCCACTATATATACACGCTGGAGCCTCAGCGCTTGTAGTTGCTCTCTTCACACTCTCTCACCCTCTCCAAATCTAAACAAGACTTCGTTGGCATCTCTCTCTCTCTCTCTTTCTCTCTCCCCTCACTACTGGTCAAAGAGCCGGCAGGATCCGTCCGCCGGGAAGGTAAAGAGGCTTAACGCTGTCGCCATCGGCGAGGGAGGGAATCCACTACCGGTGCAACTGTTCTCTTTCACCCAGCGGCGATGCGGGAGGGCCTCCGACCCGTTCTTCCTTGCTGTCGTACATCGTGTGGGAAGATCGGGCTCCGGCCGCCCACTGAGCCACACCCCGAGAACCTTAAGGTATAATTTACTTATCCACATGCATTGCTCTAGCTGCATGTGGGCTTTTTCCGCTTCTGCACTCGAATCTAGGTGTTGGATCAAATAGGAAAGTAGTGGGGAAAGTTGTATAGCATGAATCTAGGACATGGTTCAAAGAGGAAAGGAAGGGGGAAAGTAGTACAGACTGGCTATCCAACACCTATGTTGGTCGAAAAGGGAAAACAATGACAAATGCAGTACGCATATCTGTAACAAACTGATCTTTCTGTTTTGGGGGACAAGGCTGTAGAGTTTGAGAAGGACTAGATTTGCTGCCCTCACATAGGGAAAGGTGTCTAAAGATAACAAAAGTGGGACCAACACAAATATGCTCCTTGGATGTTTGTTCTTTGTTGCAACAGACTGTGCATCACCCCTTTATACATCGGTAGATGCACATGGTGCTGGTGCGTCTACTGTCCCGTACAATTCTTTAGCTGTTGTTAATCTAAGGCCCTGTTTGGTTAAAAAGTCTTAGGACTTTTTTTAGTCCCTACCTGTTTGGTTCCAGGGACTAAACATGGACTAGAGGTTATTAAATGACATGCTAAAAGACCATGTTACCACTAGTAATGAACTAATAGAGATGAGGTGCGATGCGGGGCAGGGGCAACTGTTGGAAAACGTCCCAAAAAGACTCTCCCTTAGGGTCTTCTTTCTTTAGTCCCAAATGCCAACTTTTAGTCCCTAAAAGTCCCTCCTGTCTGGTTTAGATGGGACTAAAAGTGACTTTTTTAGTCCCTACACCAAAAAGTCCCTGTATACAAACACCCTCTAATAATGCCGCTGGAAATTGAAGCAATGCCAAAGTTAAAAGCAAATTACATGTTTAACGAATTTTATTGTTAATATAATCTCTTTGTTAATATGAACCAATGCCACTGTTTGAGAAATTCTACTTTCTTGGTTTCTTTCCCATTTAGATAAGTTAGATGCTTCTTTTTGTGGGCTTCTGTGCCATCCACCGTTATTGACCAGTAGTTGTTTCCTTTGCACCACTCTATAAACAGGGTTATCTACTTCACCTTGTTGCTATTGTGACCTTTTGTTGCACTGCACAAAACACATTTTTTAAGAGTGTTTTGTGCAGTTCAACCAAAATGTCACACCGACAATGTCGCTTGATTGCTTGATCTTACTGGAACTGCACAAGAGGATATTTGACTTCCTATCTATGTTGGCAAATTTGTTTCAGATCTTCTTGTGAGTTGTTTCAATTCTGCGTCATGAGAGGCCAGTACTAGCCTTTTTTCACATGATTGTGCAGTGTGCTATCATATGTTGTGCTACTTGTACGGTAATGTTGCTTGATTTTAGTGAACTGTACAAATGGAGACAAGACTTCCAATCTATATGTGCACTGTAATATCCCATTGAGATAAGATAATGATATTTCACGACTGTTGTCCTATATTTTGCTACTGTCATCAGAAAATTAATGTCGTTGTTAGTGCTATACTTGTGCTCCCTAATTGACATGCCAAATCTTACATTGAAGGCTAAGCTTGTCTGTTATTGAACCAAGTGGTGAAGGAGAAGAACAAGCGGAAGAAAAACAAAAATCAACTCCCGGTGCTGTAATGAAGCACTGGAACTGTGATGACACAAGTAATGATATAGTTTTGCATCTTAATTTATTGCTATGGCTGGAACGAGCAATTGTTTTGCTACTGATTTGATGCCACTCTTAATGTAATATGTAATTATCTCTACTTGTGCAAACAGGGATCTTCTTTGAAGATAACATATATTTTAGTGGAACTGCACAAGAAGATGTTGGAAATATTAAACTAATCAAGGAGTATATAGTAAGCATGGCAACCATAGTAGATAACAACAGATGGTTCCGGAGAAGTGCTTCATCTATATGCTCTACACAATAAGCCTACTGACAAAGGTTGGTACTGGCCCACGGATTTCATCCATATGATTGAGCTTTGTCATCTCTATTGGTGTTGTGCTACTGTTTAGATACTGTCATGAGAAAGTGGTATTGTCCTCAAGAAGTGCTTCATCTGTGTTGTTTTAATTATTTCCTTTCCATATTTTCGAGCAAACAGGGATGCAACATTTAGTTGTTCTCTTGCCTTTGCACAAGAGGATCATCCTCTTCATAACAGAAGGAAGCAGTTGAAGGATGGTTACATTACTGCCCATAAGAACAAACTAACTTCAACTCAAAAGGACTCACGGATCTCCATCTTTGTTGTTGTGATGGCCAATTGTTTATTTTAGGATTCTTTCTGGTGAGATCCATTTTTTAAATGTGTGCTCTGCGTGGATCATGTAGGTTGCCTGTTTAAACTGTCAATTCATAGTACAATTTGCTTTATACTAATCACTTCTTTTGTATTTATGCAAACAAGGGTGCTCAGCTTGATTTCAATGAGAACTGCACAAAATGTTCTCGAATACATCGAATATTCTCGAATCATTCATTTCCACCACAACAAAGGAGGTGTCGATATGTTCAAGGTGTTGCAACATATAAAAGGCGAAATCATACAAGCTACACGCGAATTTGGTTGATTTTGGTGGAACTGCACAAAAAGAACAACTGGTTTACTTAGCACGAGGTGCCATGTTAATTTCCAAACTAATGGCAAACCCTGCCCATTCCACAATTGCAGGCATTTGATATTTTGGAATGGGAAAACCTTGTCAAAGTTTGCTCATTGATGTATGCAAAACAACACGCATTTGAAATTTTGGAATGGGACAACCTTGTCAAATTTTGCTCATTGATGTTAGCATGAAGACATGCGTTTGATATTTTTGAATGGGACGCCCTTTGCTGTCAGTAGCATCGATCAAGTTTTCTTTATTCTTTAGTTGTGAAGTAAATATTGGCTCTGACATGTGAATCACTGAGATGCATAATCATGGATTGTTTTGAATGTTCTCTATGAATTGTCAGGCCTGTGTGTTTGATTGCAATGTACAGGAACGCTAAAAAGCTTCTCAAACTTTTTGTACTCCCTTTGTTCCTTTTTACTTCACATATTAGATTTCTTTCAAGTCAGTTGATTTTACATTTTGAATGTTGATACCTTTTTCTATAAGATCGGTCAAAGTAGAGATACTTTGACTTGAGACAAAACTTATATGCAGACTAAAAAGGACCGGAGGGAGTACGTGTGAAACTGCTACAAACGAGGTGATCACCCTGGGAATAATGCTAGTACGTATTGTTTTGCATGTTCATCCAATGCCAGTGATACAAGAATTCGAACTAATCGAACTAAATTCATTCTTACACGGCTGGATTTCATATAAACATGTCAGATTTCATTACATTTCATACATTCTTCAACTAAAAAGGGGTGCGCTGGAGGTATAATTAATTAACCGAAGCTAACCACCCGTGTCCGGTTCAGTCGAACAGAAGCTTCAGTGACTTAACTGCAGTTGCCGTTGGGTCACTGACATGTGGGCCAGATGCCTGTTTGGCCCACATGTCAGTGACCCAACTGCACTGCAGTTAAGTCACTGAAGCAGCGTCCTTTCTCCAGCACAGCTCTCCGACTCCACATCACCGCCAAGAAGCTAATTGGTCGTCAATGGTCAACCCGCCAAGCTTGGCTTCAACCAGAGGGTAGGAGTGGTGGCCTTACTTGGACCCGAGCGGCGGCGACCTACCGCGTTCTACTCTTCCCTGTTTTTGGTGTGGCGCGGCCTCGATGGCAGCGGGGCAGGGCCTCAATGGAGTCGGCGATGTCCTCTGTGTCATTGACGGCGGGGCGACGCCTCGACGGAGCGGGGGAAATCCTCACCCTCGTTGCCGGCAGGGCGAGGCCTCGGTGGAGCCAGCGATGTTCTCTGCGTCGTAGTTGGCGGGGCAGGGCCTCGACGGAGCAGGGACTCGCTGAAGCCTGCGAAGTCCTCCACCTCGGTGCCAGCAAGGTGGGGCCTCGGTGGAGCCGGCGGTGTCCTCTGCCTCATTGTTGGCGCGGCGGGGCCTCGGCGGAGCAGGGCCTCATCAACACCAGCGGAGAGGGGACTCGGCAGAGCCGACATTGTCCACCGCCTCGTCGTCGGTCTCGCCAAAGAGCGCCTTGCCCGCTTCATTGCCCTCTTTGTAGGCGGCCACAACCTTTGCCACCCGCGTGCTGTACCGCCAGCGTGCCAAGCGGCTCTCGTGGGCGGCCGCTCCATGGTGATCTGCTCCTCCGCTTATAGGTGCTCCTGGAGGAGATGGTGGTTGTAGGCGGCATCGGCCTACGCCTCCAGGAACTGCTCCTGACGCTTCTGCCTCACCGTGTCCATGTATTGGGCACGGGCCTCGCCGATGGTCATGGTGCAATGCACCGGCGAGGATGGCACTGAGGAGGGGGTTGGCGCTGGATCATCGACTACCATGTTCTCCATTGGGACGTCGTCGTCCTACGGCTACCTGTCGGCCAGCCAGTCGGTAGCAATGGCTGCCATCTCCTTGTGGTCCGTCGTCCGCCCGTCCCGAAGAGTGTTGGAGCGTGAGAAAGCCATGGTGGGCAGTAGTGGTGTGGGCAGGAGAAAGGGAACGAAGGCGGATGACTACGGCTATGGCCGACACAACAGTTTATATAGCAATGGTGGGCGGCGGAGGGATGGACGAGTGGCACCGGAGTAGCCGCCTCGGCAACCGCGTATCATTAATGTGGGCGGCAGACGGACGGGAGGACGACACTTGTGTCGTTTCAACATGGAGCAATCGCCTGCACCGAGAAGCAGCGCGGGCGGCGCTGACCGTTTCGGACAAAAAAAGCGCGTGAGTGAGGGAGGCGGACTGGGTGGGCCAGGGTGGTCGGACTCATGCTTGGTAGCAGGTCAGTCTAGCAGCTGGACATGCTTGCTCACCAGTGAGCTCGTTGAGCTGAGCGACGACAATCAAATGATGGACGTAGCTTCGGACCAGGAGCCGGCGCCACCGTCCAAGCCGGTTCATGTCGTGTTCACCACAGAGCAGTTGCGGCCGCACTTCGACGCCCTAATGGCGGAAGAGCTACCAGCGCAGGAGGACCTATGTTGCAACCTCCGTCTCCTCAACGAGCACCGGCGAACAAGCGAACGACAATTCCGTCGCGGACATGTGGCCCTATGATCCTGGCTTCCTGAATGAGCAGCGGGCGCTGTATCAGACCATCCGTAGGGCCCGCGAGGCCCTCTCCATCGTCCTTTGAGTTGTTGTGCTCGCTGTGGCGCCGCCGTCTCGTGTTGTCAATACGGTCAACGGACATGAGGAATGAGGAGATGACTTTACTTGGAGAGGCTGACAGTGGGGACCAACGAGGGCCATAGCCGCACGTACGCAAGTGCCTCCTTATTATATACAACTATAATTTTTTTCTTCCTCCCGGTTTCCTGACATCACGGTCCCACACCATTGTCAACCTATGTAGTCAATAAACGAGAGAATTGCACAAGGAGCGGCCGATGGCTAGGACCAAGCATCTCGCGCAGTATTTATGTTTTTGAGGTGTTAGCAGAGTTTTTCTTGAGCGATGGTTTTGTTGTTGTTCAGAGGAGAGCAGGGTATCAACTACGCGGGGTTTGGCCCGTCTAGCCCTGGCCAGATATCCATCCCAGATATTAATTTTTTTTCAAGCTGAAAATGGCTAGCCGAGTTATACTTTTTTTAGGAATACCCAGGCAAGGTCAACTTGTTATTCTCCGCCCCGCTAGGCTGCAAATATTTCCTATGAGGGATACATTAGGCTTAACAAGAAAAAGGGCTATAATAAATAATAAATGGGATGTAATTATAAAAACTAGGCAGTAACTATAAAAAATGCACCAAACACATAATTAGTTCAAAAAAATATATTGTTTTGGATTTTGAAATTTTTTATCTCATTACTTGTTGCGCGCGCAATATTTCGTTTGATTTTTACGTAATACATGTTTATTTTGAAATTATATTTAATCTGACTAGAAATTTCGGGATAAAAATATTTTCGGATCCCATCAAAATGTGGGAAATTTTATTGAATTCTGTTTTGAGGGGTTGGTTGAAATTATTTATCATTGTCCTAGCTAGAAAATTGGATGTACTTTTAACAAACTGTAAATGGGCTGTAGTAAATTCCATTAGAATTAAAAAATGGGCTATATGTTCTCTGCCACACACTTGTGGGCCTACTAAGTTGACGCGTACGCAAGGCTTTGTCGACTTATAGTCAACACACGGTTCTATTAGCAGTGGCCGTTGGATGTCCATCCAATAGATGTCGTGCTTCTTCTTCAATATCGGATATTCTTGCTTCAGCCGCCCAAAAAATGATTCCTCCCACAGACATCTAGGGTGCACTGTTTCGGAGGCTGACATGTGGGCCTACTAAGTTGACGCTTACCAAGGGCTTTGTCAACTTAGTCAATATAAACGAATCTAGCTGCAGTGATCGTACGATGTCCATCCAACGGCCATCGTGCTTCTTCAACCTCTGGTCTTCTTGCTTCAGCCGCCCAAACCAGCACCGGCCGTGGCGCCTGCTCCAGCCTCCCGTGTCCGACGGTGCCACCACCGCTGGCCATGCCATCCCTCTGTACTCACTCACACCTCCTGTTATTCTCTGGCGACGGCATCCTCACACCGTAGCCGAAGAAGTCAACCCACGTACTCCCCTCCACATGGGCATCCACTGTTGCGTCTTCCCCGGCTCCGCGTCGTTATCTTCCTAGGCCTCCCCATCGTCGACCGCCTTGGTTCTCTCGGCGTGGCGTGGTCAACGTGGTCAACGAAGGACAACCATCGGAAGAGTTTTCCAAAATTTCACATTACAGTTGTAGTAGTGCACGTTAGACGTAGAAAAAATTGAAGGCCGTAAGAGGAAGCTATCTCCCGTTCGTCATCAAATATGCATTGTTCCCTCTCGGAACCACGAACCTTCTAGTGAGTTGCTCCGGTTTGTGAGGGGTGTGTGTCCAAACTTTCATCAAACAGGCCAATTTTTTTACCACATCATCTTGGTGGCATGACATTAAATCAAGCAAGGTTTCATGTTTTTCTGATCATTTTTTAATTTTTTGGAATTAAAATGCGATGGCACTCCATGCATGTGCCATGCCTTGAAACCAATATGTTTGAAAATTCCTTCTAATTTACTGCACATGGAATTAACTCGCACACAAGTACACAAAAATATTATTTTTCAAACCATTTTGGTTAGGCGTTGCATGTAGATGTAGTTCAAATTTGAATTACGGTCATTAAATGGTTAGAAAATCACATAAATGTCTTTAAAAGGACTAATGACCCTTGGAATTTTCCAAATTTTCACATGACAGTTGTATTAGTGCACGCTAAACGTAGAAATTTCTTTGAAGGCCGTAAGAGGAAGCTATCTCCCATTCGTCATCAAACATGCATTGTTACCTCTCGGAACCACGAACCTTCTAGTGAGTTGCTCCGGTTTGTGAGGTGTGTGTGTCCAAACTTTCGTCAAACGTGCCAATTTCTTTACCACATCATCTTGGTGGCATGACATTACATCAACCAAGGTTTCATGTGTTTCTGATATCTTTTTTATTTTTCGAAATTAAAATGCCATGTCACTCCATGCATACGTCTGCATGTATCCGTGTCGTGAGACAAATATCTTTGAAAATAACTTTTAATTTACTGTACATGGAATTAACTAGCACAGAAGTACACGAATATGATTTTTCAAACCGTTTGGGTTAGGTATTGCAGGTAGATGTAGTTCAAATTTGAATTACGGTCATTAAATGGCTAGAAAATCACTTAAATGTCTTTAGAAGGTCAATTGACCCCTAGAGTTTTCCAAAAATTTACATTACAGTTGTAGTAGTGCACGTCGGACGTAGAAAAAAATTGAAGGCCGTAAGAGGAAGCTATCTCCCGTTCGTCATCAAACATGCATTGTTCCCTCTCGAAACCACGAACCTTCTAGTGAGTTGCTCTGGTTTGTGAGGGGTGTGTGTCCAAACTTTCATCAAACAGGCCAATTTTTTTGCCACATCATCTTGGTGGCATGACATTAAACCAAGCAAGGTTTCAAGTTTTTCTGATCATTTTTTATTTTTTTGGAATTAAAATGCCATGGCACTCCATGCGTGTGCCCATGCCTTGAAACCAACATGTTTGAAAATTCCTTCTAATTTACTGCACATGGAATTAACTCACACAAAAGTACACAAAAATATTGTTTTTTCAAACCGTTTTGGTTAGGCGTTGCGTGTAGATGTAGTTCAAATTTGAATTACGGTCATTAAATGGTTAGAAAAGCACTTAAATGTCTTTAAAAGGACAAATGACCCCTGAAATTTTCCAAATTTTCACATGACAGTTGTATTAGTGCATGTTAAACATAGAAAAAAAATTGAAGGCCGTAAGAGGAAGCTATCTCCCGTTCGTCATCAAACATGCATTGTTCCCTCTCGGAACCAAGAACCTTCTAGTGAGTTGCTTCGGTTTGTGAGGTGTGTGTGCCCAAACTTTTGTCAAACATGCCAATTTCTTTACCACATCATCTTGGTGGCATGACAATACATCAACCAAGGTTTCATGTGTTTCTGATATTTTTTTATTTGGGAATTAACATGCCATGTCACTCCATGCATACGTCTGCATGTTTTCATGTCGTGAGACAAATATCTTTGAAAATACCTTTTAATTTACTGCACATGGAGTTAACTAGCACACAAGTACACAAATATAATTTTTCATACCGTTTTGGTTAGGCATTGCATGTCGATGTAGTTCAAATTTGAATTAAAGTCATTAAATGACTAGAAATCACTTAAAGGTCTTTAAAAGGTCAAATGACCCCTAGAGTTTTTTAAATTTTCACATTACAGTTGTAGTAGTGCATGTTAGACGTAGAAAAAGATTGAAGGCCGTATGAGGAAGCTATCTCCCGTTCGTCATCAAACATGCATTGTTCCTCTCGGAAACACGAACCTTCTTGTAAGTTGCTCCGGTTTGTGAGGGGTATGTGTCCATACTTTCATCAAACAAGCCAATTTTTTTACCACATCATCTTGGTGGCATGACATTAAATCAAGCAAGGTTTAATGTTTTCTGATCATTTTTTAATTCTTTGGAATTAGAATGCCATGGCACTCCATGCATTTGCCCATGCCTTGAAACCAATATGTTTGAAAATTCCTTCTAATTTACTGCGCATGGAATTAACTCGCACACAAGTACACAAAAATATTATTTTTCAAACCGTTTTGGTTAGGCGTTGCATGTAGATGTAGTTCAAATTTGAATTACGGTCATTAAATTGTTAAAAAAGCGCTTAAATGTCTTTAAAAGGTCAAATGACCCCTGGAATTTTCAAAATTTTCACATGACAGTTGTATTAGTGCACGTTAAACATAGAAAAAAAATGAAGGCCGTAAGAGGAAGCTATCTCCCGTTCGTCATCAAACATGCATTGTTCCCTCTCAGAACCACGAACCTTCTAGTGAGTTGCTCTGGTTTGTGAGGTGTGTGTGCCCAAACTTTTGTCAAACATGCCAATTTCTTTACCACATCATCTTGGTCGCATAACAATACATCAACCAAGGTTTCATGTGTTTCTGATATATTTTTATTTGGGAATTAAAATGCCATGTCACTCCATGCATACGTCTGCATGTGTCCGTGTCGTGACACAAGTATCTTTGACAATACCTTTTAATTTACTGCACATGCAATTAACTAGCACACAAGTACACAAATATGATTTTTCAAACCGTTTTGGTTAGGCATTGCATGTAGATGTAGTTCAAATTTGAATTACGGTCATTAAATGGCTAGATAATCATTTAAATGTCTTTAAAAGGTCAAATGACCCCTAGAGTTTTCCAAAATTTCACATTACAGTTGTAGTAGTGCACGTTAGACGTAGAAAAAATTGAAGGCCGTAAGAGGAAGCTATCTCCCGTTCGTCATCAAACAAGCATTGTTCCCTCTCGGAACCACGAACCTTCTAGTGAGTTGCTCCGGTTTGTGAGGGGTGTGTGTCCAAACTTTCATCAAACAGGCCAATTTCTTTACCACATCATCTTGGTGGCATGACAATAAATCAAGCAAGGTTTCATGTTTTTATGATCATTTTTTAATTTTTTGGAATTAAAATGCGATGGCACTCCATGCGTGTGCCATGCCTTGAAACCAATATGTTTGAAAATTCCTTCTAATTTACTGCACATGGAATTAACTCGCACACAAGTACACAAAAATATTATTTTTCAAACCATTTTGGTTAGGCATTGCATGTAGATGTAGTTCAAATTTGAATTACGATCATTAAATGGTTAGAAAATCACATAAATGTCTTTAAAAGGACAAATGACCCTTGAAATTTTCCAAATTTTCATATGGCAGTTGTATTAGTGCATGCTAAACGTATAAATTTTTTTGAAGCCCGTAAGAGGAAGCTATCTCCCATTCGTCATCAAACATGCATTGTTACCTCTCGGAACCACGAACCTTCTAGTGAGTTGCTCCGGTTTGTGAGGCGTGTGTGTCCAAACTTTCGTCAAACGTGCCAATTTCTTTACCACATCATCTTGGTGGCATGACATTACATCAACCAAGGTTTCATGTGTTTCTGATATCTTTTTTATTTTTTGGAAATAAAATGCCATGTCACTCCATGCATACGTCTGCATGTGTCCATGTCGTGAGACAAATATCTTTGAAAATACCTTTTAATTTACTGCACATGGAATTAACTAGCACACAAGTACACAAATATGATTTTTCAAACCGTTTTGGTTAGGCATTGCATGTAGATGTAGTTCAAGTTTGAAATACGGTCATTAAATGGCTAGAAAATCACTTAAATGTCTTTAAAAGGTCAAATGACCCCTAGAATTTTCCAAAATTTCACATTACAGTTATAGTAGTGCACGTTAGACATAGAAAAAAGTTGAAGGCCGTAAGAGGAAGCTATCTCCCGTTCATCATTAAACATGCATTGTTCCCTCTCGGAACCACAAGCCTTTGTCCATGTCGTTAGACAAATATGTTTGAAAATTCCTTCTAATTTACTGCACATGGAATTAACTCGCACAAGTACACAAATATGATTTTTCAAACCGTTTTGGTTAGACATTGCATGTAGATGTAGTTCAAATTTGAATTACGGTCATTAAATTGTTAAAAAAGCGCTTAAATGTCTTTAAAAGGTCAAATGACCCCTGAAATTTTCCAAGTTTTCACTTGACAGTTGTATTAGTGCACGTTAAACGTAGAAAAAAAATTGAAGGCCGTAAGAGGAAGCTATCTCCCGTTCGTCATCAAACATGCTTTGTTCCCTCTCGGAACCACGAACCTTCTAGTGAGTTGCTCCAGTTAGTAAGGTGTGTGTGTCCAAACTTTCGTCAAACATGCCAATTTCTTTACCACATCATCTTGGTGGCATGACATTACATCAACCAAGGTTTCATGTGTTTCTGATTTTTTTTATTTTTTGGAATTAAAATGGCATGTCACTCCGTGCATACGTCTGCATGTGTCAATGTTGTGAGACAAATATCTTTGAAAATTCCTTTTAATTTTACTGCGCATGGAATTAACTCACACACAAGTAGACAAATATTATTTTTCAAACCATTTTGGTTAGGCATTGCCTGTAGATGTAGTTCAAATCTGAATTACGGTCATTAAATGGCTAGAAAATCACTTAAATGTCTTTAAAATGTCAAATGACCCCTAGAATTTTCCAAAATTTCACATTACAGTTGTAGTAGTGCACGTTAGAGGTAGAAAAAAATTAAAAGCCGTAAGAGGAAGCTATCTCCCTTTCATCATCAAACATGCATTGTTCCCTCTCGGAACCACGAACCTTCTAGTGAGTTTCTCCGGTTTGTGAGGGGTGTGTGTTCAAACTTTCGTCAAACATGCCAATTTCTTTACCACATCATCTTGCTGGCATGACATTAAATCAAGCAAGGTTTCATGTTTTTATGATCATTTTTAAATTTTTTTTGGAATTAAAATGCCAGGCCACTCCATACATTTGCCCATGCCTTGAAACCAATATGTTTCAAAATTCCTTCTAATTTACTGCACATGGAATTAAGTCGCACACAAGTACACAAAAATATTATTCTTTGTCGGGGAAGCTGCCTCCACGAGCACCTATGGGGACGGAGCCCCTTTCGGTTCAGCGGGGGGCGGAGGTCGCACGAAGAGCAGATCGAGGCGAGGCACACGAGCGGTTTACCCAGCTTTGGAGCTCTCCGGAGAGATAATACTCCTACTGCTGCTTTGTGGATTGTATTGAGTTCTTGCTCGGGAGCGCTGAGTGCTACAGTACGCACCAGCAGCTAACGAGACCGAGCGTGAGTGTTCTCCTGTTCGTCCCCTCCTTTTTTACGTTGCGCATGGGCCTCCTTTTATATGCTCAAGGGGTCACCAACAGGTGGCAACGTAGGCAAGGGCAAAAATGGAAAAGGTATTGCGGTTGGTACAGCTACCTGCACAGTGTATCATACCTAACCCTGACGGCAGGGGACAAAGGCATTAAATGCCTATCTACGTCGCCCAAACAGTGCAGAAAAGGGACCGTCAGGGACGCCACCGCTCGCCACGATGGTGATCTTGTCAGCGCCGCTTGCCACAGTGTACCCCTGGCTGCACAGCCTCCCGCCACGTACGCCTGGAAGGGTCCCAGAGCGACACGTAGGTCGGTGTGCTGGAGCGCAGGTACAGAGTGGTTGCTTGCCGCGGCAAGCGCCTTGCCGCGGCCGTTGTCTTGTCGCGTCCGGAAGCTTGTCGCTCGCCGGGTCTTGCCGGGACGCGTGGCGCGTCGCGGCAAGTTCCTTGAGATGCCCTGGTCAGCCTTCCCGGCAAGCTCCTCTTGCCGGGGTCTTGTGCCTTGAGTGGCCTTCCCGGCAAGCTCCTCTTGCCGGGGATTTGTCTCCTTGGCTTAAATACTTTGTTCTTGAATGGCTCCAAAGGAACCACAGAGGATATTGGTGGTCACCCAGCAAGCCTTGCCGCGGGACGCTGCGACTGCCCATGCACAAGTTCGGGATACTAGGGTACCCCTACTCTAGTACACCGACAGGAGCCCCCGGGCCTGGGCCATACACGGTGCCGAGCGCTGTTGGGCCAGGCCCAAAACAGGGCACGGGCACGCGCGGCCTGGATCACGCCGTATCTTACTCCGTATCCACACCGCCCTCCCCGAACGGCACACGTCGATTGCGGCATCGTGGGAGAGGTCGTGGCTGGTTTCTTTATTCGGAAAGGCGGAACGTCCGCCCCTCCCTCCTTGTAAACAGGGGAAAGAGGGGCAGTTCGCCCATCCGCCCGTTGCTATTCCTTCCTCGAGAATCTCTGCCACTCCCCTTCTTCTCAAAGCCGAAGGAGAGCAGCGCTCCGCCCCCATCACCACCAGCCGAGAAGGCGAAGTCGGCCGAGGCGCAGCGGCTCGCGGCGCTGCGAAAGGAGCGGGCAATCTTCCCTCCGAGGCTTGACGCGGAAGAGCTAAAGGAGTACTAGTACCTCTTCTGGTCGACGGCGACGCGGGCGCACCCGCGCACGAGAGTTCTCCCAGCCGCCGCTTGGAAAAAGGCTCCCACTGGGTACCCTTTCTTCGCCTTGTTCTTCTACTGCGGGCTCTGCCCGCCCTTTTCTAAATTTTTCTATGACGTCATGAACACCTATGGGCTCCGCCTCCTTGACTTATCTCCTGAAGAGAGGGACAAGAAAGGGGATTACGGGCACCTTATCTCTTTTTAATTTGTAAGCCCTCGGGCCTTAGCTGCATTTAAAACTTGTAATCCCATCATTCATGTTTTTCATCCTCTATGAACTGTACCTGAGTGGAATGCTCTTTTGTGAAAAGGGGATGCTTGCCGGGTCACTTGTCTTGTGGGTGGAACCCACGTCAAGGAGCAAATCCTTAATATCTTTAAGATAGACACTTCTTTTCCCGGCAGCAGGCCCTGCCTTCTTCCCACGTCGCTCGACCTGTCTCACGCTTTTGGCGGAGGCAGGGATGAGGCGGGTTCAGGCTCCTCGTTTCGTCCCTTTGCTGCCGCGACTACGACCAAACCTGGCCCCGGGAACGAGCCCTAGGGCCTAGAGTTATGGGAGCACGGTAGCTTTTAGGAAGAAACGAGGTTTCGCATACCTCAGTCCATAAGAGAATGCATGATAAGGGATAAAAAACTTATCTGAGATTGCAGCACCCGGCAACTCTGGTTTGCCGTGGGTTAATCTTTGTACTTGCAGCCCCCGGCAACACTGGCTTGCCGGGGTCCAGATGCTGGTCCGTCCTTCTTCTCCTTTTCGTCCTCAAGTGGTCCGGTCAGGATACGCGAGCCCTGCGAACCAAGGGAAACGAAAGAACGGCAAAGGGACGCACACCCGACCTCTAAGCTAGGGGTTAGCCTCTACTAAGCACTATCAACCCTAACCAAGGACGAGACTCGATCTAGCATGCATGCTATAACTTAGGGCGCCAGCGCTTCACTTATGCTCAGGGTCTGTGCCTGGCTTTGTACAAAGGATTGCAACAACGGCAAGACTTGTACAAAAAGGTGGTTGGCGGAACTGGGTCCGACAACCGCGCCTTACGGGTAAAACTTACGAAGATGCTCGATGTTCCAGGAGTTGCTCACCGGAATGCCATCTTTGGTCTCAAGGCGGACAACGCCAGGCCTAGTGACTCGTTTCACCTGATAAGGGCCTTCCCACTTCGGAGTCAACTTGTTGGAATTCTTGGCGGAATGAACGCGCCGAAGAACAAGGTCGCCTTCCTCGAGACTTCTGGCGTTAACTTTGCGGCTATGGTAGCGGCGCAAAGCTTGCTGGTAGCGAGCAGCTCGTACCGCAGCCTGAAGACGGTCTTCCTCAAGGAGCAACGCGTCATCTTGTCGCAGCTGCTCTTGCTCAAGCTCATCATAAGCGAGCACTCGAGGTGACCCGTATACGAGTTCCGTGGGGACAACTGCCTCTGCTCCATAGACTAGAGCGAAAGGTGTCTGGCCAGTGGCTCGATTTGGCGTCGTCCTGATCGACCAAAGAACCACCGGCAGCTCCTCAATCTAGTTTCTTCTGCACCTGTGCAGCCTGTCGAAAGTCCTGGTCTTGAGCCCACGCAGCACTTCAGCATTTGCCCTCTCCGCTTGACCGTTGCTCCTGGGGTGAGCAACAGAAGCGAAGCAGACCTTGGCGCCAAGATCTTGGACGTACTGCATGAAGGTGCGGCTCGTGAATTGCGTACCGTTGTCGGTGATGATCCTGTTAGGGATCCCGAAGCGGCAAACAATCGACCTGAAGAACTTGACTGCTGACTGTGCTGTCACCTTTCTCACTGCTTCCACTTCCGGCCACTTTGTGAACTTGTCGATTGCAACGTACAAGTACTCAAAGCCCCCGACTGCTCGGGGGAAGGGTCCGAGGATGTCGAGCCCCGAGACCGAAAATGGCCAGGATAAAGGGATCGTCTGGAGAGCTTGAGCTGGCTAGTGTACCTGCTTGGAATGAAACTGGCACGCTTCACACTTGGTTACTTGTGCAGTTGCATCCTGGAGGGCTGTCGGCCAAAAGAAACCTTGGCGGAAAGCTTTGTCGGCAAGCGCTCTTGCGCCAATGTGGTGACCACATATGCCTCCATGTATCTCTGCCAACACCTTCTGTCCATCTTCCCGGTGAATACACTTCAATTTCACACCATTGAGTCTTCTTCTATACAGTGCGTCGTCGACAAACTGGTACATACTTGACTGCCGGGCTACTCTTTCCGCTTCTTCTTGCTCTTCGGGAAGTTCTCCTGTCTGAAGGAAACGAACGATCTGATGTGCCCATGCTGGAGCTTGTGGCTCGACAACAAGGGCTAAAGGCATATCTGCTGCTGCGGGAACATCCGCTTCTACGGCGAGAACCTGTGGCTCAGCCGGAGCTTGACGTTCCCCGGCAAGCTTGCCGGAGCAAAACTTGTCGGGAGTGTCTGCTTCAACGAAACAAACCCTGGGGCTTGTCGCAGCAGATTGCTCCTCAGCACTCTTGGTGTTGATCTTGGGGACCTTCTTGGCGGTGGCTCCGGGAAGCTCTGCCGGAAAATAGTCACCAGAAATCAACTTCCTCTTCTTGTTGTTCCGCCGCCGTTTTTTATTTGCCGGGGCAGCATCATCGCTGTCAGATCCTCCTGTTCCTGTATTCTCTCCGGGGAGTTTCCTCCCTTCCTCAACACGTGCACACCTGTAGGCCAGGGCATACAGCTCGCTGACGTCTCTAATCTTGCACATCGCCATCTCCTCCCGCATCCTGCGGTTACGCACGTTCTGGTGGAACGCGCTGATGACCGCGGCAGGGTGGACATCCGGGATGTTGCGTTGCACTTGGCTGAATCTCTGGATGTACTTGCGCAAGGGCTCTCCTTCCTTCTGGGTAAGCAGGTGAAGGTCACTCTCCTGGCCATGAGGTTTGTGGCCGCCCATAAAGGCGCCGACAAACTGATGGCATAGGTCTGCCCAGGAAGATATGGAGTTTTCCGGCAAGTGCATGAGCCAGGACCTGACATTGGGTTTGAGCACCAGCGGGAAGTAGTTGGCAAGGATCTTGTCGTCTCGCCCCCCGGCAGCCCGCACCACGATGGTTTAGATGCTGAGGAACTTCGACGGATGCAACTTGTCGTCGTACTTCTCGGGTACGTCTGGCTTGAAATTCTTCGTGCTGGGCCACTGGACTTGCTGCAGCTCACGAGTAAACGCAGGGCAACCTACCGCGTACGGCAGGTCACCTGGTTCCCCTGGCGCATGCATGTCGACAGTGGGCCCAGCGCGCCGGTCTGATTGACGCCGCGCTTCTCTTCGGCGCTCGATGCGAGTACGAGCGTCTTCTTGCTGTCGGTCGTGAAGAACTTGGCGCTGATCGCGGCGAGCTCGGGGATCTGATGAAGCGGTGGAATCGCTGTCGCGGTGGACCCGGCAAGTCGGCGATCTTGGCCTTCGGGGCGGAGAGTGCATAGTGGTTGCGCCCCCACCGGTCTTGTCGCCATCGGCTCGCACCTGGCTGGCTTGCCGCGGCTGCGATGTAGTCGGCTGCCGTGGAGTGTCGCCGTTGGCGAAGCCGATGAGGCTCTGAATGGTGGCCCTCCAGTCGTCGATCTTGTCCGCCATTGGAGGGAAGTCTAGGAGCAGGTGTGCTCGCGCCAAAGCTTCTGCTGGAGTGGCGGGTAGCGGTGGCGAACGGTGCGAGGAGCGGGATATGCTCGGACTTCCAACGATGTTAGAAGGAGCAGTATTCCGTCCAGGCGATCGTGCCTCGCTCGCGCCAGCACGTTGGCGTGCATGCTGGCCTTGAGCATCCCGAGATCCGCCAGCTTGATTTGGGTCCAGCAAGCGTATGGTACCGTGAGTACCATGACGCTGCCGGTCCCGCGCCTCCTGAGATGGGCGAGGAGCATCCACGGACGCCCGGTCGTCGTGGGAGCCTGCTATGCCGCCGACGGGCGGCGCAACCTTGTCCTTGGACCTGGCGGCACCGTGGGCTCCCTCGTCGACGCCCGTTCTTCCGCCGGCGTCTTCCCCACCGGCCGTTTGCTCCGGCGGCGGTGGGTTCGACGCGGACGGAGCAGCCGCTTCTGAAGCCTTCTTCTTCGGCGGCATGTCGATGAAGATGTTGAAGATCTAGCTCGTGTGAACGCCGGATCAGGTTCACACAACCTCGACGCCCCCTACCTGGCGTGCCAAAGATGTCGGGGAAGTTGCCTCCACGAGCACCTATGGGGACGGAGCCCCTTTCGGTTCGGCGGGGGGCGGAGGTCGCACGAAGAGCAGATCGAGGCGAGGCACACGAGCGGTTTACCCAGCTTTGGAGCTCTCCGGAGAGATAATACTCCTACTGCTGCTTTGTGGATTGTATTGAGTTCTTGCTCGGGAGCGCTGAGTGCTACAGTACGCACCAGCAGCTAACGAGACCGAGCGTGAGTGTTCTCCTGTTCGTCCCCTCCTTTTTTACGTTGCGCATGGGCCTCCTTTTATATGCTCAAGGGGTCACCGACAGGTGGCAACGTAGGCAAGGGCAAAAATGGAAAAGGTGTTGCGGTTGGTACAGCTACCTGCACAGTGTATCGTACCTAACCCTGACGGCAGGGGACAAAGGCATTAAATGCCTATCTACGTCGCCCAAACAGTGCAGAAAAGGGACCGTCAGGGACGCCACCGCTCGCCACGATGGCGATCTTGTCAGCGCCGCTTGCCACAATGTACCCCTGGCTGCACAGCCTCCCGCCACGTATGCCTCGAAGGGTCCCAGAGCGACACGTAGGTGGGTGTGCTGGAGCGCAGGTACAGAGTGGTTGCTCGCTGCGGCAAGCGCCTTGCCGCGGCCGTTGTCTTGTCGCGTCCGGAAGCTTGTCGCTCACCGGGTCTTGCCGGGACGCGTGGGATGCCCTGGTCGGCCTTCCCGACAAGCTCCTCTTGCCGGGGTCTTGTGCCTTGAGTGGCCTTCCCGGCAAGCTCCTCTTGCCGGGGATTTGTCTCCTTGGCTTAAATACTTTGTTCTTGAATGGCTCCAAAGGAACCACAGAGGATATTGGCGGTCACCCGGCAAGCCTTGCCGCGGGACGCTGCGATTGCCCGTGCACAAGTTCGGGATACTAGGGTACCCCTACTCTAGTACACTGACAGTCTTCAAACCATTTTTGTTAGGCGTTGCATGTAGATGTAGTTCAAATTTGAATTACGGTCATTAAATGGTTAGAAAAGAACTTAAATATCTTTAAAAGGTCAAATGACCCCTGAAATTTTCCAAATTTTCACATGACAGTTGTATTAGTGCACGTTAAACGTAGAACAAAATTTGAAGGCCGTAAGAGGAAGCTCTCTCCCGTTCGTCATCAAACATGCATTGTTCCTTCTCGGAACCACGAACATTCTAGTGAGTTGCTCCGGTTTGTGAGATGTGTGTGTCCAAACTTTCGTCAAACATGCCAATTTCTTTACCACATCATCTTGGTGGCATGACATTACATTAACCAAGGTTTCATGTGTTTCTGATATTTTTTTTATTTTTTGGAGTTAAAATGCCATGTCACTCCATGCATACGTCTGCATGTGTCCATGTTAGGAGACAAATATCTTTGAAAATTCCTTCTGATTTTACTGCACATGGAATTAACTCGCACACAAGTACACAAATATGATTTTCCAAACCATTTTGGTTAGGCATAGCATGTAGATGTAGTTCAAATTTGAATTACGGTCATTAAATGGCTAGAAAATCACTTAAATGTCTTCAAAAGGTCAAATGACCCGTAGAATTTTCCAAAATTTCACATTACAGTTGTAGTAGTGCACATTAGACGTAGAAAAAAATTAAAGGCTGTAAGAGGAAGCTATCTCCCGTTCGTCATTAAACATGCATTGTTCCCTCTCGGAACCACGAACCTTCAAGTGAGTCTCTCCGGTTTGTGAGGGGTGTGTGTCCAAACTTTCGTCAAACATGCCAATTTCTTTACCACATCATCTTGGTGGCATGACATTAAATCAAGCAGGGTTTCATGTTTTTATGATCATTTTTTAATTTTTTGGCATTAAAATGCCATGGCTTGAAACCAATATGTTTGAAAATTCCTTCTAATTTACTGCACATGGAATTAATTCGCACACAAGTACACAAAAATATTATTTTTCAAACCCTTTTGGTTAGGCGTTGCATGTAGATGTAGTTCAAATTTGAATTACGGTCATTAAATGGTTAGAAAAGCACTTAAATATCTTTAAAAGGTCAAATGACCCCTGAAATTTTCCAAATTTCCACAGGACAGTTGTATTAGTGCATGTTAAACGTAGAAAAAAATTTGAAGGACGTAAGAGGAAGCTATCTCCCGTTCATCATCAAACATGCATTGTTCCCTCTCGGAACCACGAACCTTCTAGTGAGTTGCTCCGGTTTGTGAGGTGTGTCTGTCAAAACTTTCGTCAAACATGCCAATTTCTATACCACATCATCTTGGTGGCATGACATTACACCAACCAAGGTTTCATGTGTTTCTGATATTATTATTTGGAATTAAAATGACATGCCACTCCATGCATACGTTTGCATGTGTCCATGTTGTGAGACAAATATATTCGAAAATTCCTTTTAATTTTACTGCACATGGAATTAACTCGCACACAAGTACATAAATATGATTTTTCAAATCATTTTGGTTAGGCATTGCATGTAGATGTAATTCAAATTTGAATTACAGTAATTAAATGGCTAGAAAATCACTTAGATGTCTTTAAAGGGTCAAATGACCCCTGGAATTTTCCAAAATTTCACATTACAGTTGTACTAGTGCACGTTAGACGTAGAAAAAAAATTGAAGGCCCTAAGAGGAAGCTATCTCCTGTTCGTCATCACACATGCATTGTTCCCTCTCGGAACCACCAGCCTTCTAGTGAGTTGCTCCGGTTTGTGAGGGCTGTGTGTCCAAACTTTCGTCAAACATCCCAATTTCTTCACCAAATCATCTTGGTGGAATGACAAAACATCAACCAAGGTTTCATGTGTTTCTGATATTTTTTTAATTTTTTGGAATTAAAATTCCATGTCACTCCATGCATACGTATGCATATGTCCATGTCGTGAGACAAATATGTTTGAAAATTCCTTCTAATTTACTTTACATGGAATTAACTCACATACATGTACACAAATATGATTTTTGAAACCGTTTTAGTTAGGCGTTGCATGTAGATGTAGTTCAAATTTGAATTACGGTCATTAAATGGCTAGAAAATCATTTAAATTTCTTTAAAAGGTCAAATGACCCATAGAATTTTCCAAAGTTGCACATTACAGTTGTAGTAGTGCACATTAGACGTAGAAAACAATTAAAGGCCGTAAGAGGAAGCTATCTCCCGTTCATCATCAAACATGCATTGTTCCCTCTTAGAACCACGAACCTTCTAGTGAGTTGCTCCGGTTTGTGAGGTGTGTCTGTCCAAACTTTTGTCAAATATGCCAAAAAATTTAACCACATCATCTTAGTGGCATGAAATTACATCAACCAAGGTTTCAAGTGTTTCTGATTTTTTTCATTTTTTGGAATTAAAATGCCATGTCACTCCATGCTTAATTGTGTCATAGCCGTTAGACCAATATGTTTGAAGTTTCTTCCAATTTACTACACATGGAATTAAATCGCACACAAGTACACAAAATATGAGTTTTCAAACCATTATGGTTAGGTGTTGCATGTACAAGTAGTTGAAATTTCAATTACGGTCATTAAATGGCTAGAAAATCACTTAAATGTCTTAAAAGGTCAAATGACCCCTGAAATTTTCCAAAATTTGACATGACAGTTGTATTACTACTACAAAATTTATCTTCATTTAAAACACCATCTGTTGCCACTTTACTCCAAATTCGTCTTTCACAGCTAATAAAAAATATCTACAACATCACACACAGTTGTTTCCTAGGAACCGTTTGCGATGAAAATATCTGGGTCTATTTAAGTCTCCCTCCTTAAGCTTCGCCGGCTGATCTGCTCCAGTGCCGGCAACCCCCGAATCCACGAATCTCGATCCCCATTCCTGCACCCCCTTCTTGCAAAGATGACACCATGGAAACGCTTCGTGAAGGCCATTCGATGGCCGCGTCCCCCGTGAGCGTCGCCTCTTGCGCCGAGAGCACGGCCGCCTATGTCGAGAGTGCCGCTGCATCCGCGCTGAGCACGGCCGCTTCCGCCGAGAGGGTGTCTGCGACAGGCGACACGGTAGCTGCAGCACCGGAGTCGGCTGCAGCTGCTACTGCGACGGCGGGTGCAAATGCCGAGAGCACTCGAGTTGTCATCCGTGGCGCCGATGTCGCCCTGGCCCAGGTCGAGGCCATCCACGCAAAGATCGAGGATGCACATGCCAAGATATTCCAGGCCACCTCGGACTCCAGCATGCAATCCATGTCTGAAAAGGCGGTGGTGGCCATGGAGCACTTTCTTCCTCATGAGGTCGCCAAGCGGGAGCTGCAGATGCAGGAGGCGGCAGAGATCGAGGAGCGCCAGGAGGAGGAGTTGCGCGTGGCCAAGGTCGAGGTAGAGAAGAGTTTGTCCGTCGAGGAATCTGCGGTGGAGTAACAATGCGAGCTCTAGCGCAGCCACTACTACGAGTAATACAACCTTGTGTGCGGCGCCGAGGACGAGGACGCGGTCGACTTCAGCAGGGGGGCGCGGAGTCCACCAACGGCGGCATGTTGCCAGGACAAGTCATCGACGTCTCATCTCACACGGGCGATGCATAGGCCGTCGCGGCGACGGATTTGTTAAAATTATGCGTACTTAGGCTTTGTTTTTAATGCTGGTCTTTTGTTAGAGCAATGTTTAGGTCAACTGGCTCTGTTTAATTACTAAATTGCTCGATTCAGTAAGTGTGGTATGTCCGCTATATGCTCTTTTGTGTGCCCAAATTAGCAAGCGGTGTTAAATTATGCAATGACGTACCCGAGGAAATTTTCACCAAAATTTGAATTATCAAACTCATCCCATGAGCGTAAAGCAGAAGAATCGTTCGCGATGCACACAATCGTTCGAAGTAAATGGTTCGGCGGCACCGCGCGCAAAGTTTGCCTCCACATTTCCAAAATTTTGGCCTACCGCCAAAATATCTACCCCACCCCCCTTCCCCACCCCCTTTTCTCCCCGACCACAAGTCACATTTCCCCTGTTTCCTCCTTCCTTCCTTCCTTGCTAAGCTATAGCCGCTTTCTCACTCTTGTCGTCTCGCATCCTACGGCCGGGGTCGCCATGGTCTTCTTCAAAGACCTCTCTAGCGGTTCCTCCTCCGGCGATGACTCCTTCACCACCCGGGTATGCCTCTCTTCTCTCTCTCTCTCGGGCCATGACTTGGAATGAAGGATTTTTACCTGGCAGTCGATTTGAGTCATTTCTTCCTCTTGTAGATCCCTAGGACCATCAGTGGCAACGAATGAAGCGGGGTGGCTGAAGATCTATCTGCTCGTTGTCACCATCAATCTCCACGCGTGAAGCTAGTTGCGTTTGAATCTGTGGACAGTGGGAGGAAGTTTCTGGCATGTGCAGAGAAGGTTAGACCCTCTTTCATTGTTACACATCATTTGTTAGATGTGATTCAGACACTGTCACGGTCCCAACCCATTCATACCACACCTTCAACCAAAAGCATCCTAAGACAGTGTCACCGTTTGTACCTAGTATCTTAAATTGTTGCCATCTCATCAGCGATGCCATTAGAAAATTATTTGGCACCGCTTCAGCAGTTTGTGCAGCCAACTTTGGTC
This sequence comes from Aegilops umbellulata, assembly GCA_032464435.1. NCBI lineage: Eukaryota > Viridiplantae > Streptophyta > Magnoliopsida > Poales > Poaceae > Aegilops > Aegilops umbellulata. Next base: position 128,884,805 of record CP136054.1, read on the forward strand.
CACACATCCGAGCAGCCAAGCAGTAAAATACTAAATCTTTATGACACGAAGAAACTGGGCATCTAACTTTGATCCACACATCCTGATTTGTTTCCGCTGCATCGGCTCGCCAGTGCAGGGCACCGGTGCAAGATGTAGCAACAGTTGTCTTTACCCCAGTTTTGGCATACATAGTGGATGGCCTTAGTGCTATTAGTTCTATATTACTAATTTTGTGCATGTACACACCTGTTAGTATCAATTCGCTGTCATCCAAACATTGTTGCTATGCTATTGCAGTTATATTTACCTTCCTCATAAAATGTTCAATTTGTTATTTATTGTACATGAGTAAGAACTTGTAGCGTCGTTGTAGTTAATTATAGCTTCTGATATTCCAGAATTTTGTTGTTGTCTCAGTAGCAATTAATTCATTTGCACATTGATCTTTTGGAGAAGATATGTCATAATTAACATGTTTCTTTAGTTTTTCAAAATAAGCATTGGTGATTTTCTATGTTGCTGTAAACCCATTTCCCCTACAATTTTTACTGATCTAGTTTTAAATATTATAGGATGAATGGAAGTGTTCTTACTTGGAGTGGGTTGATCAAGAGTGGCCATAGTCTTTGAAGATGTTCCTAGCGAAGCTCTGGAGCATGTATGAGGAAGAGAATAGATGTAGGCTTAGAGAAACTGTTGTCAACGCTGAAGAATATTTGAAGATGCGGGATAAAAAAAATGAAGGTGGAGAATGAGCTCAGATTTTTTAAATCGGACTTTGCTAAGATGGTGGTTGCGAAGGAGGAGGCACTTTCCTAGTTGGCCCATGCAAAATAGGTTCTTACTGAAGTGAAAGCAGAGGTGGATAAGATGAGCCTGGATGATCTTGATTAGGGAAATTAATATATTGTTCTTATGAAGTTGAACTAGCTATATGTTGTACTGTGTTGTTTTCATGTAGCTACCGTACTGTGATGTTATAATATTTTTTATGTGCCTGATATAAAATTGGCAAACAGCTGTTCGATATGAAATGTGAATTTGCGTAATACTGGAATTATTAATTGTAAACTAATAAACCTGCTAAATATGTCATGGGCCTTTGCAAATGGTTCTAGCAGTAAAAGCGCTTGCGATGGATAGCCCAATGCCACATAGTTTTGTTCATCAAATCGTGTGTGATATAGTTGTTAAAAGCAAACAATTAACAAAGGCAAACCGTGTGTGATAGTTACACCTTTCACACACGAGCCTACACATAAAACTGTGTGGGATGTAAGTACGAACAGAAACGTTTTCCCTGGATTGACTGTGTGGGATGTACATAAGAATGGAAACGTATTCCTTGGATTGACTATGTGTGATATACATACGAGCAGAAATGTTTGTCTGGGAATCACCGTGTGGGATGTACATACCTACGGAAATGGTTTTCTCGGATTACCGTGTGGAATGTACATACCTACGAAAATGATTAGGTTTCGATGCCTCACCCGATCGCACACAGCCCTAGCCTATGTCCCAGGAGGGCCTTTCCCCGATGATTTCTGGGTCATGTGGGAAGGACCCCCCACACACACTCACTTGGTGACGGTTCCAAATGCCGTCACGGAAAGGGGTTAAACACAGTTTGTATAGCACCAACGCACACCAGTGATACTGGCCGATCGGTCTGTTTACAAGTATGAACCATGGTCGAGTAAGTAGCGGCACGTGTCGTTGTAGAGCACCCGAAATAGCAGTTCACACAGTCCCGTCTAAGTCATGTACACTGATAACCCACAAGTATAGGGGATCGCAACAGTTTTCGAGGGTAGAGTATTCAACCCAAATTTATTGATTCGACACAAGGGGAGCCAAAGAATATTCTCAAGTATTAGCAGCTGAGTTGTCAATTCAACCACACCTGGATAACTTAGTATTTGCAGCAAAGTATTTAGTAGCAAAGTAATATGAATGTAACGGTAACGGTAGCAAAAGTAATATTTTTGGGTTTTGTAGTGATTGTAACAGTAGCAACGGAAAAGTAAATAAGCGAAGAACAATATGTGAAAAGCTCGTAGGCATTGGATCGGTGATGGAGAATTATGCCAGATGTGGTTCATCATGTAACAATCATAACATAGGGTGACACAGAACTAGCTCCAATTCATCAATGTAATGTAGGCATGTATTCCGAATATAGTCATACGTGCTTATGGAAAAGAACTTGCATGACATCTTTTCTCCTACCCTCCCGTGGCAACGGGGTCCTAATGGAAACTAAGGGATATTAAGGCCTCCTTTTTATAGACTACCGGACCAAAGCATTAACCATAGTGAATACATGAACTCCTCAAACTATGGTCATCACCGGGAGTTGTCCCGATTATTGTCACTTCGGGGTTGCCGGATCATAACACATAGTAGGTGACCATAGACTTGCAAGATAGGATCTAGAACTCACATATATTCATGAAAACATAATAGGTTCAGATCTGAAATCATGGCACTCAGGCCCTAGTGACAAGCATTAAGCATATCAATGTCATAGCAACATCAACATCAGAACATAGTGGATACTAGGGATCAAACCCTAACAAAACTAAATCGATTACATGATAAATCTCATCCAACCCATCATCGTCCAGCAAGACTACGATGGAATTACTCAAGCATGGCGGTGAGCATCATGAAATTGGTGATGGAGGATGGTTGATGATGATGACGGCGACGGATTCCCCTCTCCGGAGCCCCGAACGGATTACAGATTAGCCCTCTTGAGATAGTTTAGGGCTTGGCGGTGGCTCCGTATTGTAAAACGCGATGAATCTTTTTTCTAATTTTTTCTCCCTGAACATGAATATATGGAGTTGGAGTTTAGGTCGGTGGAGCAACAGGCGGCCCATGAGGCAGGGGCGCGCCCCCACCCTCGTGGACAGGTGGTGCCCCCTGGCCTTGATTCTTTCGCCAGTATTTTTAATATTTTCCAAAAATAAGTTCTGTGGAGTTTCAAGTCATTCCGAGAACTTTTGTTTCTGCACATAAATAACACCATTGCAATTCTGCTGAAAACAGCGTCAGTCCGGGTTAGTTCCATTCAAATCATGCAAGTTAGAGTCCAAAACAAGGGCAAAAGTGTTTGGAAAGTAGATACGACGGAGACGTATCAACTCCCACAAGTTTAAACCTGTGCTTGTCCTCAAGCAATTCAGTTGATAAACTGAAAGTGATAAAGAAAAACTTTTACAAACTCGGTTTGCTCTTGTTGTTGTAAATATGTAAAGCCAGCATTCAAGTTTTCAGCAAAGATTATAACTAACCATATTCGCAATAACACTTAGGTCTCATGTTTACTCATATCAATGGCATAATCAACTAGCGAGCAATAATAATAAATCTCGGATGACAACACTTTCTCAAAACAATCATAATATGATATAACAAGATGGTATCTCGCTAACCCTTTCTGAGACCGCAAAACATAAATGCAGAATACCTTTAAAGATCAAGGACATACTAAACATTATAATTCATGGTAAAAGCGATCCAATCATAGTCATACCCAATATAAATTAATAGTAATGAATGCAAATGACAGCGATGCTCTCCAGCTAGTGCTTTTTAATAAGAGGGTGATGACTCAACATAAAAGTAAATAGGTAGGCCCATCGCAGAGGGAAGCAGGGATTTGTAGAGGTGCCAAAGCTCGGTTTTGAAATAGAGATAAATAATATTTTGAGCGACATGCTTTCATTGTCAACATAACAACCAAGAGATGGCGATATCTTCCATGCTGCACACATTATAGGCGGTTCCCAAACAGAATGGTAAAGTTTATACTCCCCCTCCACCAACAAGCATCAATCCATGGCTTGCTCAAAATAACGAGTGCCTCCAACTAACAACAGTCCCGGGGGAGTTTTGTTTGCAATTATTTTGATTTGATTTGCATAAAGCATGGGACTGTGCATCCCGGTGACCAGCCATTTTCTCGTGAGTGAGAAGCGGAGTCCACTCCTCTTGAGAATAACCCACCTAACATGGAAGATAAGGATAAACCTAGTTGATACATGAGCTATTCGAGCATACAAAACATAATTTCATTTGAAGGTTTAGAGTTTGGCACATACAAATTTACTTGGAACGGCAGGTAGATACCATATATACGAAGGTATGGTGGACTCATATGGAATAACTTTGGGGTTTAAGGAATTGGATGCACAAGTAGTATTCCCGCTTAGTACAAGTGAAGGCTAGAAAAAGACAGGGAAGCGACCAACTAGAGAGCGACAACAGTCATGAACATGCATTAAAATTAAGAAACATTGAGTGCAAGCATGAGTAGTATATAATCCACCATGAACATAAATATCGTGAAGGCTATGTTGATTTGTTTCAACTACATGCGTGAACATGTGCCAAGTCAAGTCACTTAAATCATTCAAAGGAGGATACCATCCTATCATACCACATCACAACCATTTTAATAGCATGTTGGCACGCAAGGTAAACCATTATAAACTCCTAGCTGATTAAGCATGGCATAAGCAACTATAATCTCTAATTTTCATTGCAAACATGTTTATTCATAACAGGCTGGATCAGGAACGATGAACTAATCATATTTACAAAAACAAGAGAGATCGATTTCATACCAGCTTCTCCCATCTCAATCAGTCCATCATATATCGTCATAATTGCCTTTTACTTGCACGACCGAATGATGTGAATAATAATAATAGTGCACGTGCATTGGACTAAGCTGGAATCTGTGAGCATTCAATAAACAGGAGAAGACAAGGCAATATGGGCTCTTGGATAAATTAACAACAATGCATATAAGAGCCACTTCATCAATTTAATCATGGTCTTCTCCTATCGACCCCAAAGAAAAGAAATGAAATAAAACTATTTACACGGGAAAGCTCCCAACAAGCAAAAGGAGAACGGGAAATCTTTTTTGATTTTCTTTTTAATTATTACTACTACAGCAAGAAAGGTAATCTAACTAAAAGCTATTACCATTTTTTTTGGTTTTCTTAAGGTTTATCAAACACACAACAATAAAGCAGGAAAAAGAAAATAAACTAGCATGGATATTACAATGAAAGAGTATGAGCACCGACAACTAGCAATGAGTGTGTGAACATGAATGTAACGTCGATGAGAGATACGTACTCCCCCAAGCTTAGGCTTTTGGCCTAAGTTGGTTTATTGCCATGGATGGCCTGGCGGATATCCATAGTTGTAGTTCTGGTTGTACTGAGATGCAGCGGCTATTGCATAGTGGACTGTAGCTTGGAGGCGAGCTGCCCTCGTCCTCCTTTCGTACTCATTTTCCTCCTCCCTGGTTATAAAATGTCCCCCTTTGCCTGAAAGTCAAAGAGAGTAGGGGCAGGGAGAACAATATTGACGGTGTGACGCCTGTCAAAGATTAGTCTGTACTGGAGAGGTGGTTCATTCCTCTCGACAACCTGACGGTGAACAATAGCATTAAAGTATAGATATGTAGGAGGCAATTCAATATCATCATCGCGTATGGTTACACCAAGAAAATAAGCTAAGCGGGTTGCATAAATTCCAACAAAGAAATCTCCATTAAATCTATTATGATGCAACCTACGTGCAACAATGGCTCCCAAATTATAAGATTTATCTCCTAACACAGCACTCCTAAGAATACCGAGGTCAGGGACACACATGTGACATGCTTCATCTTTACCATTTATTCACCTACCTATAAAGAGAACAAAATAATGTATAGCAGGAAAATGAATGCTCCCTATGGTAGGTTGTGCTATATCTCTAGATTCCCCCACAGTTATACTAGCAAGAAAATCTCTAAATTCATATTTGCGAGGTTCACTAGTACTACCCCATTGTGGAAGTTTGCAAGCAGTAGTAAAATCCTCTAAGTCCATAGTATAAGAATTTTCATAAAGATCAAATAGGACAGTTTGAGAATTGCGTAAAGATGAAAATTCAAACCTCCTCACAAAGGAACTAGTGAGATAGTCGTACTGACGGCACTTTTTTGCCTCAAAGCTCACAAGATCAGCGTTACGCAAATATGCGTTAAATTCTTCCTTGATTCCCGCTCGATCCATAATGTCTTCTGAAGGCCATTCACAAGGCCACTCTGGAGCGTCCCTTGGTGGTTCATCGTCAGCATCACACATTGCAAGCCTGGGTACTTGCTTCCTTGAAGAACCACCTTGGTACATTTTCCTAAACATATTTCTTCCTCTGAAAAATTTCTGAAAATTTTAGTAACTTCAAATAAAAGTGAAACAAGCTCAACAAAATTGATAGCAACTACTCCTACAAGTGCCTAGAGACTATATCATGCATTAGAACTACTTGGAACCATATAAATTTGACATGCAAGCTCAAGAACATGGTCGCATAGGCAACACAAATTTGCAATGAATAAAGCACTAGAACAAAAACTAATTGGACCAATGGAGGAGTCACATAACAAGGAGCAATCCCCCAAAGCAGTTTTGTGAGAGGTGCTTTGAGCAAGCAGATCGAAAATCGCAGCAAAATGAGCTAGAACTCGTGCTTGTGCTGGATGGTGATTTTTTTGGGAGGAAGAAGAAGTGTGTGGATGCAGGAATAAGTGGAGGGGGCCACCGTGGGCCCAAGAGGCAGGGGGCGCACCCTGTAGGGGTGGGCGCGCCCTGGACCCTCGTGGCCAGGTGCTTGCTCCCCCTGCTGTGTTCGCAGTGCCAGATATTCTCAGATATTCCAGAAAAAGTCATATTTCATTTCGGGGCATTTGGAGAACTTTTATTTTCGGGGTATTTTTATATTGCACGAATAATTCAGAAAACAGACAGAAAATACTATTTTTACTTTATTTCAATTAAATAACAGAAAGTAGAGACAGGGTACAGAAGGTTGTGCTTTCTAACTTCATCCATCGCATGCTCATCAAAGGGAATCCACTAACAAGGTTGATCAGGTCTTGTTAACAAACTCATTCCGAATCGCATGAAACCGAAGAAATTTCGAATAACACTATGTTACCTCAACGGGGATATGCACATCCCCAATAATGAGAATATCATATTTCTTTTTGACAGTAGGAAGAGGAAATTCAAAACCTCCAACAATAATCGATGGAATTTTTCCAATAGAATTGATACTATGCACTTGAGGTTGTTTCCTCGGAAAGTGTACCGTATGCTCATTACCATTAACATGAAAAGTGACATTGCCTTTGTTGCAATCAATAACAGCCCCTGCAGTATTCAAAAAGGTTCTTCCAAGAATAATAGACATACTATCGTCCTCGGGAATATCAAGAATAACAAAGTCCGTTAAAATAGTAACGTTTGCAACCACAACAGGCACATCCTCACAAATACCGACAGGTATAGCAGCATAGTTTAAAAAACCGAACCAGAAATCGAACCAGAAAGGTTGTCGGTTCAGGTTTTTACCGGTCGGACCGCCGGTTCACCGGTTCGATTGTTGGTTTTTTAAGAAATAAAATAATATATATTGCTTAATATATGTGCTAATATAGAGTGAAACAATGGTCAAGTAAAATTATAACCATGTAGTGGAAAACAAAGTAGCACAACCAAGTTGGTTATTGGGCCATGGGCAGACCCCGCCTACTGCTCACATGCCTTTGGATCGAATCCCACTTTCCCAATTTCTATTAAAAAAAATTCCTGGTTTTTCCCGGTTCAATTACCCGGTTTTTTCACCGGTTTTCCAGAAAACCGGCCGGTTCAATCGATTTATTCCGGTTTGGTTGCATATCGGTCTTATTAGCTTAAAAACCTGATGAGGCTGCCGGTTACGGGTTTTTTCGGTTCGACCGCCGGTCCGGTCCGAATTTTTAAACTATGTATAGCTGTTGATTTATCAGCCATTTGCAAAGATATTTCAGTAGGTGTCAACTTATTCAAATCAAGTCTATGATATAAAGAGAGAGGCATAACACTAACACCGGCTCCAAGATCACACAAAGCAGTTTTAACATAGTTTCTTTTAATGGAGCATGGTATAGTGGGTACTCCTGGATCTCCTAGTTTCTTTGGTATTCCACCCTTAAAAGTGTAATTAGCAAGCATGGTGGAAATTTCAGCTTTCGGTATCTTTCTCTTATTAGTAACAATTTCTTTCATGTACTTAGCATAAGGATTCATTGAGCATATCAGTTAATCGCATACGCAAAAAGATAGGTCTAATCATTTCAGCAAAGCGCTCAAAATCCTCATCATCCTTTTTCTTGGATGGTTTGGGAGGAAAAGGCATGGGTTTCTGAACCCAAGGTTCTCTTTCTTTACCGTGTTTCCTAGCAACAAAGTCTCTTTTATCATAATGTTGATTCTTTGATTGTGGGTTATCAAGATCAACAGCAGGTTCAATTTCTACATCATTATTAGTACTAGGTTGGGCATCAACATTAACATTATCACTAGTTTCATGTTCATTACCAAATTGTGTTTTAGCATCAGAAATAGAAATATCATTAGGATTCTCAGGTGTTTTAGCAATAGGTTCACTAGAAGCATGCAAAGTCCTATCATTTTTCTTTTTCTTCCTTTTAGAAGGACTAGGTGCATCTATATTATTTCTCTGAGAATCTTGCTCAATTCTCTTAGGATGGCCTTCAGGATACAAAGGTTCCTGAGTCATTTTACCAGTTCTGGTAGCCACTCTAACAACAAAATCATTATTCTTACTATTCAATTCATTGAGCAAATCATTCTGAGCTTTAAGTACTTGTTCTACTTGAGTGGTAACCATAGAAGCATGTTTACTAATGAGTTTAAGTTCACCTTTAACTCTAGACATATAATCACCCAAGTGTTCAATCATATAAGCATTTTGTTTTAATTGTCTACCAAAATAAGCATTGAAATTTTCTTGCTTAACCATAAAGTTATCAAACTCATCCTGTTAGAGATTTTAGTAGGAGGGATTTCAGCTTTATCATATCTATAGAGAGAAATTACCTTTACTACCTGTGTCGGGTTATCAAGACCATGAGTTTCTTCAATAGGTGATGGATTAACATCATATATTTCTTCAACAGGCGGTAAATTAAGACCATGTATTTCTTCAATAGGAGGTAAATTCTTAATATCTTCAGCTTTAATACCCTTTCCTTTCATAGATTTCTTTGCCTCTTGCATATCTTCAGGACTGAGAAATAGAACACCCCTCTTCTTCGTAGTTGTTTTAGGAATAGGCTCAGGAGTTGGTTCAAGAAGTGTCCAATTATTTTCATTGGTCAACATATTATTCAATAGAATTTCAGCTTCATCTGGTGTTCTTTCCCTGAAAACAGAACCGGCACAACTATCCAGGTAATCTCTAGAGGCATCGGTTAGTACATTATAAAAGATATCAAGTATTTCATTTTTCTTAAGAGGATGATCAGGCAAAGCATTAAGTAATTGGAGAAGCCTCCCCCAAGCTTGTGGGAGACTCTCTTCTTCAATTTGCACAAAATTATATATACCCCTTAAAGCAGCTTGTTTCTTATGAGCAGGGAAATATTTAGTAGAGAAGTAATAAATCATATCTTGGGGACTACGCACACAACCAGGATCAAGAGAGTTGAACCATATCTTAGCATCACCCTTTAATGAGAACGGAAATATTTTAAGGATATACAAGTAGCGGGTTCTCTCATCATTAGTGAACAGGGTGGCTATATCATTTAATTTAGTAAGATGTGCCACAACAGTTTCAGATTCATAGCCATAGAAAGGATCAGATTCAACCAAAGTAATTATATCAGGATCAACAGAGAATTCATAATCCTTATCAGTAATGAAGATAGGTGAAGTAGCATAAGCAGGATCATATTTCATTCTAGCATTCATAGTTTTTTGTTTAAGCTTAGCTAATAATTTCTTAAGATCACTTCTATCATTGCAAGCAAGAAAGTCTCTTTTAGTTTCTTCATCCATAACATAGCCCTCAGGCACAACAGGTAATTCATATTTATTGGGAGAGCCTTCATCATCACTCTCATCAATATTATCAGTTTCAATAATTTCATTCTCTCTAACCCTAGCAAGTTGTTCATCAAGAAATTCACCAAGTGGCACAGTAGTATCAAGCATAGAAGTTGTTTTATCATAAGTATCATGCATAGCAGAAGTGGCATCATCAATAACATGCGACATATCAGAATTAATAGCAGAAGCGGGTTTAGGTGTCTCAAGCTTACTCAAAGTAGAAGGTGAATCAAGTGCAGAGCTAGATGGAAGTTCCTTACCTCCCCTCGTAGTTGAGGGATAAATTTTTTTTCTCGTCTTTCAAGTTCCTCATAGTGACCAGCAGACATAAATCCCAAGTGAATCAAAGAATAAAGCTATGCTCTCCGGCAACGGCACCAGAAAATAGTCTTGATAACCCACAAGTATAGGGGATCGCAACGGTTTTCGAGGGTAGAGTATTCAACCCAAATTTATTGATTCGACACAAGGGGAGCCAAAGAATATTCTCAAGTATAAGCAGCTGAGTTGTCTGTCGGGTGGTAGGTGCGACATATGCTAACGGGTGGATTATCATTGCGGGAGCCAGTAAGACGTCGCCGGTGCCTGGAAGTGGGATGAGGGGAAGACATGCACGCCGGCGAATCTTACCCAGCTTCGGGGCTCTCCGTGGAAATAACACCCCTACTGCTGCTCTGCGGGGTCTCCGCATGATCACTCGATGAACAAGTAGCTACAAGAAGCTCCTTGAGCTGTTTGGCGAGAGGAAGAAGAAGGGCAAGGCTAGCTCTACTCTTCTCTCTATGCGGTGTCTAAACTTAGATGAGATCAACCCTTTGCATGGGTGCCCTGGGGGGTTTATATAGGCCTACCCCCCGGGGGCACAATGATAATCTGGCTGGGCACGGGCCCCTAGCCGTCAGTGTCTACGCTTGCCGGCTTCTGCGCCGGCCGCTGGGGCCGCCGGCTGCCGGCTCCTTGGTCGACAGGCAGGCCCCACTGCCAAGGGCCCTGTCGGTGGCTAGTTACTGTTGCCTCAATCCTGATGATGAGGGCTTTATCGAGGTAAGCATGGCTACAGTGCCGCCGCCTGGCGGGCGATCATTTTAGCCTCACGTCGTCTTGTCTCCTTAATGGAGCGCCTCCTTCGAGGGAGGGGGCAAGCCGGCTTGGGGAAGCCGGCCATGTCTTGGGCCGACTGGAGGAGGCTTGGCCGCCTTCGGGTGTCTCTCTGCCCGAAGGGGCCCACCGCCCGTGGACCGCGCTGACAGCCCGCCGTGGGTGGCGTCATAGTCAACATGGCAACAGTGCCGCACCGGACGGGTCAGGTCTACCCCGTACGGCGCACTGTGCCAGGCGTGCTCCGAGTTTCGGGGGTGGAAGGCTTTACTGTAGCCACGCCCTGTCCCATCGCCGTTATGTGGATGCGGACTCCAAGGGTACGATCTTGACCGCGTTGTGGGAGCCGGCTCCTTGGAGTCGGCCTTCTCGTGGCCGGCTTCTTGGAGCCGGCCCTCCCGTGACTTTCTTCATGAGGGTTAAGGCCGGGCTGCCTTCCGATAGTCGGCCTGAGAGGCAGCAGGCTGGGGGAAGGCGGCCCCACGTCTTGGATTCTTGAGGGCTGGATCGGCTCGTAATTTTTTCTGAAGTGCCAGGGGGAGCCGGCTAGGCTACCCGTGGTCATTTACCCCGACAGTATTCCCCGAAGCTGGTCGCGCTTCGAGGTCGGCAAGGGGGACGAGTAGCTCGGTCAGCTTCCTTTCTTGAGGAGCCGACAGCTGGGAGCCGGCTCTGCTTATGCGCGTCGCCTTGGGAGGGCGCTGCGGCCTTGTCAACGGGAACGTGAGCCAACTGGGGGTGTATTCAAACTATGTTGAATGTTGGCCTTTTCAAGGCCTTTTGTGTAAATATAATCATGCACGTGTTTGGCTTCCATTCTCGTATGCCTTTTATCCTTAGGCTGTTTCCTTTGCCGCCTTCCCCTGATTGCCGCCTTCCCAGCCGGCAGCTGCTCTGCAGCCTATGGCTAAGGAAGGACTCGGCTATCTTTTGGGGAAGGCAAGTACTCAAGCTTTCTTAGATTGTAGCGAAGTGAATGGAAGGCGGCCGGCCGGCTACTCTTGTAGTCAGTCGGCGGTAGGAAAAAGCCGGCTTTTGTTATATTAGTCCGTTAGTCCCTAGTGGTTTTTCGTGTGGGCGTCCTTTCCTGCCTTTGGCTCTTGCCAGCCGGATAGCCGATTCTTCGAACTGTGACTTTTGGCAAGAGAGGGCTTTGGCGCCGGCACACTACTTGTCTGACCGCGGGTAGGACTTCTAATATAACTCAAGGCGGCCAGTCCCCGGGCCGACTAGTCGAACCCGGTGCCGGACGAGAGAAGTGAATGTAATGACATAATCATAAGCATGATACTCTTCATTCATAGATGAAAGATGGTAGTCCCCGAGTTCTCCTCGGGGGGCCTATTGTCTCGTACTTAGTACAAAAGTTAGCGTGATACATACTGCATTTCAACTGTAAAACCTCCGGAGTAGGTGGCGTTCCATGGTCGCTCCGACTCCTTGCCGGAGTCGTCTCTCTTTCGTGCCTTCGGCTTCTGTGCGTCGATCAGGTAGTAGGAGTCGTTTCCTAGCGCTCTGCTGATGACGAAGGGGCCTTCCCAAGGGGCCAAGAGCTTGTGCTGGCCGGCTGTACGCTGGATCAGCCGAAGCACAAGGTCGCCCTCTTGGAAGGTTCTTGGCTTGACCTTCCGGCTGTGGTAGCGACGCAGACCCTGCTGGTAGATGGCGGACCGGTTGAGGGCTAACAGCCGACTTTCTTCCAGCAGGTCGAGGTCGTCTTCTCGTGCTTCCTTGGCCTCCGCCTCCGTGTACATGGTCACCCGAGGCGAGTCGAACTCGATGTCAGTTGGGATGACCGCCTCGGCACCGTATCCGAGGAAGAAAGGAGTGAAGCCGGTTGACCTATTTGGGGTAGTGCGCAGACTCCAGAGGACGGCCGGCAGCTCATCGAGCCAGCAGCCGGCCGAATGCTCCAGTGGCACGACCAGTCGGGGCTTGATGCCGGAAAGGATGAGGCCGTTAGCTCGCTCGACTTGGCTGTTTGACTGCGGGTGGGCAACGGACGCTAAGTCCAGTCGGATGCCCTGCGTCGCGTAGAAACGTGCCAATGCTCCCTTGGCAAAATTCGTGTCGTTGTCGGTCATGATGCTGTGCGGCACGCCGTACCGAGTTGTTATATCTGCGATGAAGGTCACAGCAGTCGGCCCATTCAGCTTCTTGATCGGCTTTGCTTTGATCCATTTGGTGAACTTGTCCACAGCGACAAGCAGATGTGTCATGCCGCCGCGCGCCGTCTTCAATGGGCCCACCATGTCCAGACCCCAAACGGCAAAGGGCCAAGTGAGGGGAATGGTCTTGAGTGCCGAAGCCGGCAGGTGTTGCTTGGAGCTGAAGACTTGGCACCCTTTGCAGTGTTTGACTAATTCCTTGGCGTCGTCCAAAGCAGTCGGCCAAAAGAATCCATGGCGGAAAGCCTTGGCGACTAGTCATCTTGAGGCCGCATGGTGGCCGCATTCATCTTGGTGGATGTCTCTGAGTATTGCTATGCCCTTCTCTTGCTCAACGCATCGCTGGAAGACTCCAGTGACGCTGCGCCTGACGAGCTCTCTGTTGACGATTGTGTCTGCTCCGGCTCGGCGTTGGACTTGTCTTGCCTCTGTCTCATCAGCCGGCAGTTCTTGGTTTGTCAGGAAGTTGAGGATGGGCTGGGCCCATGATGGAGCTGTGACTTCTTCTATTGCCAACGCGGCTACTGCGACCAGGGTGGGCGGGCTGGGTTGTGGAATGCTGGAGTCGGCCGCCGCCTGCGGTGCTGGAGCAGTCCCCGGGCCGACTACCGCAGTCCCCGAGCCGGGTTCAGAAGTCCCCGGGTTGGGTGCGACTACGGAAGTCCCCGAGCCGCCTACTGAAGTCCCCGCGCCGCCCATCGAAGTCCCCGGGCCGCCTGCTTGGCTCTTCAAACCGGATCCGGCTGCATCAGGGCTAGGCGGCACAAAAATGGAATCGGACTCCGGAGACGGCTTGATAGACGGCTTGAGGAGGCGTTGCAGAGAGACCCCGGTTGGTATTGCCTACCGAGTGGAGCCTATTCGAGCCAGGGCATCTGCTGGCTCATTGTCGGCTCATGGTACGTGGAGGTACTTGCATCCTTCAAAGTACACGCTGATCTGCTGAACGAGGAAGCGTAGCTTGCCATATTTGCGTCCTTGGCGTCCCAGTCGCCGAATGACTACTGGACTACCAAGTCTGAGTCGCCGTAACATAGGATCCGGCGTATGCCGAGCTCTTTGGCAAGCCGAAGCCCGTGTACAAGCGCCTCATACTCGGCCACGTTGTTGGAGGCGGCAAAGTGAATTTGCAGCGTGTATCTGAGCTTGTCGCCTTTGGGAGAGGTGAGGATGACGCCGGCTCCCAAGCCGGTGCGCATCTTGGACCCGTCGAAGTGCAGGCACCAGTGAATGGAGTCGGGAGCCGGCGGCAGGTACTGGGTCTCGGCCCAGTCGACGAGGAAGTCGGCCAATGCTTGGGACTTGACGGCGGTGCGGGGCTAGTAAAAGATCGTTTAAGGGGCCAGCTCGATGGCCCATTTCGCCACCGGCCGGATGTATCCCGGCTGCCTATGATCTCGGCAAGCGGGGCGGTGCATACGACCGTGATGGGGTGCTCTTGGAAGTAGGGCTTCAACTTCTTGGCGGCAAAGTACACGCCGTAGCACATCTTGTGGTAGTGCGGGTAGTTCTGCTTCGAGGTAGACAACACCTCACTCAAATAGTACACCGGCCTCTGGACCGGCTGGGCACGACCCTCCTCTGGGCGCTGGACTACGATGATGGTGCTGACCACACGGCTGGTTGCAGCAATGTAAAGGAGCATGGGCTCTTTCTCAGTCGGTGCCGCCAGGACAGGCGGCGTGGTCAGCATCTTCTTCAGCTCGTGAAAAGCTTGGTCGGCTTGGTCGTTCCACTCGAAGTGAGTGTTCTTATTCATGAGGCGGTAGAGGGGGAGAGCCTTCTCTCCGAGCCGGCTGATGAAGCGGTTCAGGGAAGCCAAGCATCCGGTGAACTTCTGGACGTCTCGAAGTTTGGTGGGAATCGCCATTCTCTCAATGTCCTTGATCTTCACTGGGTTGCATTCGATGCTGCGTTCGGAGACCAGGAAGCCTAGAAGCTGGCCGGCTGGCACTCCGAACACGCATTTCTCGGGGTTGAGCTTGATCCGGAATCGGCGCAGGTTCTCGAATGTTTCCTTGAGGTCTTCCAGCAAGGTGTTGCGCTTCTCCGTCTTCACCACAATGTCGTCCACGTAGACGTGGGCGTTTCTGCCGAGCTGCTTGAGGAGGCACTTCTGCATGCAATGCTGAAAAGTGGCACCGGCATTTCTCAAGCCGAATGTCATAGTCAGGTAGCAGAAAGCTCCGAAGGGCGTGATGAAGGCGGTCTTCAGGCGGTCGGCCGGGTCCAACTTTATCTGGTGGTATCCGGAGTAAGCATCCAAGAAACTCAGCAGCTCGCATCCGGCTGTGGAGTCTATCACTTGATCTATCCTTGGCAGGGCGAAGGGATCTTTGGGGCAGGCCTTGTTGAGGCTCGTGTAGTCTATACACATGCGCCATTTGTTGTTCTTCTTCAGCACGAGGACCGGTTTGGCAAGCCACTCCGGAAAGAAAACCTCCATAATGAAGCCGGCAGCCAGAAGCCGGGCTATCTCTTCTCCTACAATCCTTCTCTTTACCTCCAACAGTCGGCGGAGGGGTTGTTCGACTGGTTTTGCACCTTCTCGGACGTGTAGTTTGTGCTCGGCGAAATCCTTCGGAACACCCGGCATGTCCTTGGGGGACCATGCAAAGATGTCCCGATTCTCACGGAGGAAATCGGCGAGCTCGCCTTCCTATTTGCTGCTTAGGTTTGCCCCAATGACGGCAAACCTTTCCGGGTGCTCGGGGTCAAGAGGTATCTTCTTTGTTTCCTTGGCTGGCTGGAAGGAACCTTGGGCATCACATTCTTTGGGATCGGGGGATAGGGCCGGCTGCTTGCCGGCCATGACCACGACCCGGTCCAACATCTTCTTCTCTTCGGCAATCACAAGGGACTCGGCCAGCCGGCTGCTGGCTGCTGCGCACTCAGAGGATTTCTTGTAATCGCCGGCTATGGTGATGATGCCCTTGGTGCTCGGCATCTTCATCTTGAGGTAAGCATAGTGGGGAACAACCATGAACTTGGCCAAGGCAGGACGGCCAAGCAGTGCATGGTAAGAGCTCTCAAGGTCCACCACTTCAAACCAGATGGCCTCCCTGCAGAAATGATCCTTGTCCCCAAAGAGGACATCAATCTTGATCTTGCCAATGGGGGCGCAGGACAGGCCGGGCACGATGCCGTGGAACACATTCCGGGTAGGCATGAGCTGCTTCGTCTTGACGTTGAGCTTCCTCAGGGTGTCAAGGTACAGGATGTTGATGCTGCTCCCGCCGTCTATCAGCACGCGGGAGAAACGGGCAGCGCATCTGTCTGTTGCGAGGGTGGCATCCAGAACCAGTGCATAAGAGCCGGGAGATGGCATGACCTCTGGGTGGTCGGCCCGGCTCCAGTTGATAGGCTTTTCTGACCAGTGCATGTGATCGGAGGGGTTGGCGGCAACCGCGTTGACTGCCTGGTGCTCTCGGCGCGTGCTGCGCCGGTCTTTAGGCTGGCTCGTAAAGACGACATAGGCGGCATGCTCGTCAGGGAACTCATCGTGCACGGCTCCGACAGCTGGCCGAGCGGCCGGCTGCTGCGGAGCCGGAGGCGGCGCACCAGCAGGTGGAGGCGGCACAAGCCCTTCGCCTTTGGAGATTCGGATGAGCCAGTGGCACTTCCGGGTTGTGTGGTTGGACGGCTTCGCGCCGCTGTGGAACTTGCATGGGGCGTCGAGAGTTTGCTCGTAGGAGAAGGTCAGCTGCCAAGCCGGCCGGCTGCCTTTCTGCTTCTTGGGTGTGGGCCGCGCTTCGGGCTGCTCGCCCTCGACCGTGGCCACCTGCCGACTGGTGGAAGGCGGCATGGGGCCCTTGCGTTTGTGGTCGTTTTGGTACGTGCGTCGGTCGGAGTCCCCAGCCGGTGTCTTGGGCGCCGGGTTGAGTACCTTCCCGGACGCGTCAACCCGAAGTTCGGTCTTCATTGAGGAGTCGGCGGTGGCGTACTTGTCCGCTATGACCAGAAGCTCGTCGAGGGTAGTCGACTCGTCGCAGAGGAGCTTGTGCTTGAGGAGGGTGCCCTCTCGGCACCCAGCTGTGAAGTATTCTATGGCTTGCACCTCGTGCACTCCTTCGCAAGAGTTGCGAAGCTCGGCCCAACGCGTGAGGTAGTCGCGAGTGGACTCGGCGGGGCCTTGCACGCACAAGGAGAGTTGTCTGGGCTTGGGAGCCCGCTTGTAGGTGCTGGTGAAGTTACGGACGAAGGCTTCTGTGAAATCTAGCCAGCTGTTGACGCTGTATGGCTTGAGTCTATTGAGCCAGGTCTGCGCCGTGCTTTGGAGCATGAGGGGCACGTACTTCACGGCAACGCGCCTGTTGCCGTTCGCGATGCGTACTGTGGTGGAGTAGTCGATCAACCAATCTTCCGGGTTCACGGAGCCGTTGTACTTGGGCGTGTCTCTTGGGAGCGAGAACCCTTTGGGGAAGGGCTCATCGCGGATGCGGGGGCCGAAGCAAGGCGGGCCGACATCATCTTCTTCTTCTAGCGCCAGGGATCGCGCTAGGCGGTCGATCCGATGGCGGGCGTCATTCTCGCCGACTCCTTCGCGGCGACCTAGTCGGCCGCTGAGAGTCGGGTGCGTGACAGGCGGCGGGGTGGGGTACCTTTCCCCACGAGGCAGAGGCGGAGGCGGGTTGCCCCACCGCTCCACGGCTCGAGGGCGGCCTTATGCGTCTCGCTCGATGGAGATCCGGGTTCGGCTTCGGCTGGCAGCCGGCTCTTTCTCGTGTCGCGCGCGGGTTTTACCCGCAGTCAGCGTCCGGGACGTCGCGACGTGCTCTCGGCGTGGTGGAGGGCTTTCCGCGCGGGCGTCGGCTTCGTGCCGCTGCGCGGCTGCATCGATCAGCTGCTGGATGCGTTTGGTCATGTAGGGGAGCTCTTTGGCCCCCAGTCCATCCAGCTCGTCTACGGCCGCTTGGGCGGCGCACAGGTTCTCGAGTGGGGTGGCGTTGACTGGGCGGTCGACTCCGAGCATGTCAGCGATGGCAGCGCCGAGCTGTCTGACGATGTCGGCTCGGCCTGGCCCGCCAGGAGGTGGCGTGCCGAAGGCGGTGCGGTCGACTTCGCGCTGGTGGGCCTCGGTGAGGCGTCTCATGGAAGCTAGCTTCCAGCCCTCCGCGAGGAGGGCGAGGCGGCGAGCCTCCAGTGCTTCGGCGTCGGCATCGGCCGGGAGGGGGATGGACAAGTCGTGGATCACCGCTTGCGGGGCGTCGTGGGTGTTCTCGCCAGAAGCACGGCCGTGGCTGATGCCCATCACCTCAGCGGTGGCACCGTCGCAGCCATCAGCTCGGGGAAGCGGGTCGTCGTAGATCACGACGTTGGTGGGGAAGGCGTCGAGCGAGGCCGCGTCGGAATCGACAGGCATCGGATCGGTGGATCCAACGGACTCCTGGTCCGCAGCAGGCTCGCTGGAGACGTGGAGCTGGCCGAGGAGGTTGACGAGGTGGTCGGTGCCCGCATCGGAGGCGGGCTCGTCGGAGATGAGGGCCTCGCCAAGTGGATCGGCGAGGTTGCTCGCTGCGCAGGCGTTGGTGACACCTTGCAGCGCGTCGTGGCAAGCGCCATCGGGCGTGCCGGGCTGGCTACGCTCGCTGGGGAGGAAGAGGGTTCCCTTCCAGAACAGGTCTCCAGACGACTGTGCACCTGGCCCCACGGTGGGTGCCAAATGTCGGGTGGTAGGTGCGACATATGCCAATGGCTGGCTTATCATTGTGGGAGCCAGTAAGACGTCGCCGGTGCCTCGAAGTGGGATGAGGCGAAGACATGCACGCCGGCGAATCTTACCCAGCTTCGGGGCTCTCCGTGGAGATAACACCCCTACTGCTGCTCTGCGGGGTCTCCGCATGATCACTCGATGAACAAGTAGCTACAAGATGCTCCTTGAGATGTTTGGCGAGAGGAAGAAGAAGGGCAAGGCTAACTCTACTCTTCTCTCTATGCGGTGTCTAAACTTAGATGAGATCAACCCTTTGCATGGGTGCCCCGGGGGGTTTATATAGGCCTACCCCCGGGGGTACAATGATAATCCGGTCGCTTGCCGGCTTCTGCGCCGGCCGCTGGGGCCCGCCGGCTGGTGCCCGCTGGCTGCCGGCTCCTTGGTCGACAGGCAGGATCCATTGCCAAGGGCCCTGTCGGTGGCTAGTTATTGTTGCCTCAATCCTGATGATGAGGGCTTTATCGAGGTAAGTATGGCTATAGTGCCGCCGCCTGGCGGGCGATCGCTGTAGCCTCACGTCGTCTTGTCTCCTTAATGGAGCGCCTCCTTCGAGGGAGGGGGCAAGCCGGCTGGGGGAAGCCGGCCATGTCTTGGGCCGACTGGAGGAGGCTTGGCCGCCTTCGGGTGTCTCTCTGCCCGAAGGGGCCCACCGCCCGTGGACCGTGCTGACAGCCCGCCATGGGTGGTGTCATAGTCAACATGGCAACAGTGCCGCGCCGGACGGGTCAGGGCTACCCCGTATGGCGCACTATGCCAGGCATGCTCCGGTTTCTGGGGTGGCAGGCTTTACAGTAGCCACGCCCCGTCCCATCGCCGTTATGTGGATGCGGACTCCGATGGTACGATCTTGACCGCGTTGTGGGAGCCGGCTCCTTGGAGTCGGCCTTCTCGTGGCCGGCTTCTTGGTGCCGGCCCTCCCGCGGCTTTCTTCATGAGGGTTAAGGCCGGGCCGCCTTCCGATAGTCGGCCTAAGAGGCAGCCGGCTGGGGGAAGGCAGCCCCACGTCTTGGATTCTTGGGGGCCGGATCGGCTCGTAATTTTTTCTGAAGTGCCAGGGGGAGCCGGCTAGGCTACCCGTGGTCATTTACCCCGACATTGTCAATTCAACCACACCTGGATAACTTAGTATCTGCAGCAAATTATTTTGTAGCAAAGTAATATGGAAGTAACGGTAACTGTAGCAAAAGTAATATTTTTGGGTTTTGTTGTGATTGTAACAGTAGCAACGGAAAAGTAAATAAGCGAAGAACAATATGTGAAAAGCTCGTAGGCATTGGATCGGTGATGGAGAATTATGCCGGATGTGGTTCATCATGTAACAGTCATTAAATAGGGTGACACAGAACTAGCTCCATTTCATCAATGTAATGTAGGCATGTATTCCGCATATAGTCATACGTGCTTATGGAAAATAACTTGCATGACATCTTTTGTCCTACCCTCCCCTGGCAGCGGGTTCCTAATGGGAACTAAGGGATATTAAGGCCTCCTTCTAATAGAGTACCGGACTAAAGCATTAACATAGTGAATACATGAACTCCTCAAACTATGGTCATCACCGGGAGTGGTCCCGATTATTGTCACTTCGGGGTTGCCGGATCATACCACATAGTTGGTGACTATAGACTTGCAAGATAGGATCTAGAACTCACATATATTCATGAAAACATAATAGGTTCAGATCTGAAATCATGTCACTCAGGCCCTAGTGACAAGCATTAAGCATAGCAAAGTCATAGCAACATCAATCTCAGAACATAGTGGATACTAGGGATCAAACCCTAACAAACCTAACTCGATTACATGATAAATCTCATCCAACCCATCACCGTCCAGCAAGCCTACGATGGAATTACTCACGCACGGCGGTGAGCATCATGAAATTGGTGATGGAGGATGGTTGATGATGACGACGGCGACGGATTCCCCTCGCCGGAGCCCCGAACGGACTCCAGATCAGCCCTCCCGAGAGAGTTTAGGGCTTGGCGGCGGCTCCGTATCGTAAAACGCGATCAATCTTTCTTCCTGATTTTTTTTCTCCTCGAACACGAATATATGGAGTTGGAGTTGAGGTCGGTGGAGCAACAGGGGGCCCACGAGGCAGGGGGCGCGCCCCCCACCCTCGTGGACAGGTGGTGGGCCCCTGGCCTTGATTCTTTCGCCAATATTTTTAATATTTTCCAAAAATAAGTTCCGTGGAGTTTCAGGTCATTCAGAGAACTTTTGTTTCTGCACATAAATAACACCATGGCAATTCTGTTGAAAACAACGTCAGTCCGGGTTAGTTTCATTTAAACCATGCAAGTTAGAGTCCAAAACATGGGAAAATAGATAGGACGGAGACGTATCATACACGTACGTACAACCACAGGGAAAACAATATGGCCACGTACGTACATACGGGCGGGGTCTCGAGCGCGTACTCGCGCATATATACGGACGACCAGGGCTTGTGTACATGGAGAGGCAACGGACGGCAGCAACAGCGTCTTGTTCATCAGGTAGCGAACCGGCTGGGTCGGAACAAAGAAACAACGTCCTGTTCATCGGAAGGCAACCGACTAGGTCGGAATGCGTCCTGTTCAATGCTAGCCAAGCGGCTTGGACGGAACAGCCGAAACAAGGTCTGGCGTACGTCAAAATGGAGGAAATGGCCTTCGGTTCGACCGGCCACGGTGGAAGCACGATCATGTTCATCGGGAGGGGTCTGGCGTACCGCAAAACGGAGGAAATGGACTTGTGTTCCGAGTGCCTACGGTCGAAACGGGGTCCTGTTGATCGGGAGGCGTGTGGCATACCGCAAAAAAGAGGAAACAGACTTCTCTTCGACCTTCTACGGTCGAAACAGGGGTCCTGTTCATCGGGAGGGGTGTGGCGTACCGCAAAACGGGACTCCACGGGCTACTGTCATCCACCATCTACTGCCTCGCTCCAGCCTCCACGGGCTACTAATCATCCACCGTCGACCTCCTCCGGCCTACACCTGCGACTGTTCATCCACGGTGTCTCCCTCCTGCCTCGACCAGCTATTGTTCATCCACGGCCTCCTATTCATCCAGCCTCCACCGCTCCTCCACCGGCTATTGTTCAACCAGCCCTCACCACGGGGTCCTATTCAACCACCCCCATGGGCTACTGTTCATCCAGCCCTCCACCAGCTACTGTTTAACCAGCCCTCCACCGGCTGCTGTTCATCCAGCCCTCCACGGGGTCCTGTTCATCCACCCCCAACCGGCTCGATCGGGGTCCCGTTCATCTAGCTACAACGACCTCTAATACCACGGGGTCCTGTTCATCCAACCCCCATCGAGAACTATTCATCCAACCCCCAACAACGCTCATTGTTCATCAAGAGGCAACATGTTCGATCGACTTTAGTTAGCAGCAGTAGCAAAGGAATCGCTCGATCGGGTTCAGTTAACAGCCAGATCGATCAATCGCTCAAGTTCAATAACGCGTAACCTGCAGTGCAATCACTCGGGAGTAGGCGACCGCCTCGCTCGGGTTCAGTTAGAGCCCAACACCTCGCACCCACACACGCACGTGTATGAGGGAAACACGCATCACTCAGCCCCGACCACCCACCGTAACCGGGACTCCCCGATATTTTCCTTGCCCTAGCTTCTACCACGGTTTTTTCGTCATGGACAGCCCAAAGAATGTCATGCAGCTACGTCTCCGGCCCGTCCAAGATGAAAATCCCATTTTCTGTCATGATTTTTTGTCATAGAAGTAGTAGCCCACCACATCTATGATGATACCGGGTTTTGTCACAATTATCTCCATAGAAGTGTCATAAACATGATAGAAAAAAAATTCGTCCCAAAATGCCACAGATGTGTCTCTTTTTGTAGTGACCGCCGGGGCCATCATCGTGACGGCGATCTACACCAACAGCTATGCCGCCATCATCACCAACTCTCTCCCCCTCTATGCAGCGGTGTAACCTCTCTTTAATTTACCCGATGTAATCTCTACTTAAACATGGTGCTCAACGCTATATATTATTTCCCAATGATGTATGGCTATCCTATTGCGTTTGAATAGATTTGGTTTGTCCTATGGGTTGATTGATGATCATGATTGGTTTGAGTTGTATGTTTTATCATTGGTGCTATCCTATGGTGATCTCTGTGTCACGCAAGCGTGAGGGATCCCCGCTGTAGGGTGTTGCAATATGTTCATGATTCACTTATGGTGATTTGCTAGCGTGACGGAAGCTTAAACCTGAGTAAGGGGGTTGTTGCATATGGGAGTAAAGAGGACTTGATACCTTATAATGTTATGGTTGGGTTTTACCTTAATGATCTTTAGTAGTTGCGGATGCTTGCTAGAGTTCCAATCATAAGTGCATATGATCCAAGTAGAGAAAGTACGTTAGCTTATGCCTCTCCCTCATATAAAATTGCAATAATGATTACCGGTCTAGTTATCGATTGCCTAGGGACAAATAAGTTTCTTGTGAAAAAAAAGCTCTCTACTAAAACTAACTTAGTTGTTTGTTTATCTAAACAGCCCCTAGCTTTTATTTACGTGTTCTTTATTACCTTGCAAACCTATTGTCGGTGTCAAAACCGGCGGATCTCGGGTAGGGGGTCCCGAACTGTGTGTCAAGGTCGGATGGTAACAGGAGACAAGGGACACTTTATTTTACCCAGGTTCGGGCCCTCTCGGTGGAGGTAAAACCCTACTCCTGCTAGATTAATATTGATGATATGGGTAGTACAAGAGTGGATCTACCACGAGATCAAGGAGGCTAAACCCTAGAAGCTAGCCTATGGTATGATTGTGTATGATGATGGTTGTCCTACGGACTACAACCCTCCGGTTTATATAGACACCGGATAGGGTTAGGGTTACCCAGAGTCGGTTACAATGGTAGGAGATCTCGAATATCCGCACGCCTAGCTTGCCTTCCACGCCAAGAAAAGATCCTTCCGGACACAGGACGAAGTCTTTAATCTTGTATCTTCATAGTCCTGGAGTCCGGCTGAAGGTATAGTCCGGCTACCCGAACACCGCCTAATCCAGGACTCCCTCAGTAGCCCCTGAACCAGGCTTCAATGATGACGAGTCCGGCGCGCAAATCGTCTTCGGCATTGCAAGGCGGGTTCCTCCTCCGAATCCTGTGTACCTGTACGAATAACGTCCGATTTTTGTAATGTAGCGCTCCTCGGCTTCAGTGCCCAATAATGGTCGTCTTCCACGTGCCGAACGAATGCGAAAAGCTTGGGGCGTTTTTACATCCACACCCTTAGTCATATAAACGAGCCGCCTATTTAACGGGATGGGGATTTAGATCCAAACCACATCTTCTCCTCTCCGCGAGTTATCATCAGAGCGTCTCCAGCAAAGGTCCATTCCAACATGGCCAGCCGTCGCAGCTCCTCCCCTCGCCCCTCCCGTCCTAAACCCGGAGACTGGGAGAGTTGCACCATCCCACACAGCAAGTTAGTGTCACTACAGGCCAAGGGATTCCTTCCCCAGGCATATATGGTCCCGGTCCGAGCCGGACTCGCCACCTATAATGGCGGAAAGCAAGCGGAGAGCACCCCCAATCCTTCTAAAGGAGAGCGGGTGTGCCTCGTCCCTTATTTATTAAGGGGACTGGGATTTCCAATTCATCCATTCCTCCGCGGGCTTCTGGAGTTCTACGGCCTCCAGCTGCACAATCTCACGCCCGGCTCCGTACGACATATTGCGGGTTTCGTTGCCCTTTGCGAGCTATTTTTAGGCGTCGAGGCTCATTTTGCATTGTGGAAGAGGTTGTTCTGCTTGGTGCCCCGTTCTCAAAATGGGTCCATTTACCAAGTGGGGGGAGCCGAAGTATGGCGCATCGTCGGGACCGGATACCCATCCGGAACCCCAAAAGAGGCGTTCGAGGACTGGCCTTCGGAATGGTTTTACATGGATGACGTCCCGCTGCCGGACCCTATCCAGGTCGGTCTCCCTGAGTTCAACAGTGCTCCACCGAAGAAACGCTTGAGCTGGCGTCCGCGGAGCTCTCAGAGAGAAAGTGACAGAGACGTCCTTTACCTGATGGGCCGGATAAGACTGTTGGCTCACTCCGGACTAACCATGATTGGAGTCATGGCCACATGCATTATGCGGGGGGTGCAGCCGCTTCAATATAGAGGCCACCCCATGTGGGATTTCAACGGGGAGGATGACGCCACCCGTTACGGTCGTAAGGGGCAAGCCACAGCTGCCGCTCTAGTAAAGATTTTAACATCTTTGAACAAGGGAGAAAAGGAGGACTTCCTCCGCGTCAACCCGCGGGCCGGATTCACTATGTACGAACCTCCAAGTTGGGTAAGTGAACAATTGCACTTGCCTGTCTGTTTAACGCTCCCACGACTAGATACGTAATCTGACGATTTCAATGCAGGAACTGCAGCAGGAAGTAAAGGATATCAACAGCCGCCCTCCACAGCCTGAGGACCCAGAACGGTCCCTCGATCCGGACTCCGAAGAGGATCAGAACATATCGGTGGAGCTCATCGATGGGGTGTTCCATCAGTTAAGCAAGGACGATACCTTGGTGGCCGTCACGGCCGATTACCCCGGGTTAATCCTGGCCTCCCAGGTGACAGAAACCGGAGTGTTTATTCCCTCAAGAGAGATTCCATTCTCACATATTTCGGTGTTTCAGACGACAACCGTATTTTGCAGGGGAGATTTCCAAGGCGGGAGGCCGAACCTGCAGCGGCTAGCCAACGAGGGGCCGTAGGGCCCCGTGGGGCAAAAAGAAATGTAGTCCGGACTGAGATTCCGGCACAAAGCTATAACGCACCCTTTGTATCCCTGGTGTTATTCTGTCAAGGCATATTAACATTCGTGCTGTTTCCAGGACGAAGAGGCCTCGCCGGACTATGTCAGAGAGGTCGCCAACCGCGCCTCCACTAGCCAGGCTCCAACGTCTGGTCCGGAAGCGGGGACGAGCACCAGGCGCGCACCGGACGCTCCTCCAACAGAGGATGTAGACCGACTGTCTGCCACAAATTCAGAAGTGGAGAGTGCCATGAACCACAGGCGTCGCCGGACAGTTCTACGCGACGCTTGTTTCTCCCGAGAGGCTTTAAATGCCTTTAATTCGGGAGATGCGTACCTTCGTGCCGCTCAAGATGGTTTAGCCAAAGCCACGGAGCAGTATGTGAAAGACATACGGGTAAGAAAATTTTGGCTATATATATATATATATATATATATATATATATATATATATACCAGTAGCCCCCGAGACATGAAATAGTTAAAGTAACTGATTTAAGGATCATATAACATATAGGTTCTTACAGAGAAGAACACCGTGTTGGAAATATGCCCTAGAGGCAATAATAAATTGATTATTATTATATTTCCTTGTTCATGATAATCGTTTATTATCCATGCTATAATTGTATTGATAGGAAACTCAGATACATGTGTGGATACATAGACAACACCATGTCCCTAGTAAGCCTCTAGTTGACTAGCTCGTTGATCAATAGATGGTTACGGTTTCCTGACCATGGACATTGGATGTCGTTGATAACGGGATCACATCATTATGAGATTGATGTGATGGACAAGACCCAATCCTAAGCCTAGCACAAAGATCGTGTAGTTCGTATGCTAAAGCTTTTCTAATGTCAAGTATCATTTCCTTAGACCATGAGATTGTGCAACTCCCGGATACCGTAGGAATGCTTTGGGTGTGCCAAACGTCACAACGTAACTGGGTGGCTATAAAGGTACACTACAGGTATCTCCGAAAGTGTCTGTTGGGTTGGCACGAATCGAGACTGGGATTTGTCACTCCGTGTGACGGAGAGGTATCTCTGGGCCCACTCGGTAGGACATCATCATAATGTGCACAATGTGATCAAGGAGTTGATCACGGGATGATGTGTTACGGAACGAGTAAAGAGACTTTCCGGTAACGGGATTGAACAAGGTATAGGGATACCGACGATCGAATCTCGGGCAAGTACAATACCGCTGGACAAAGGGAATTGAATACGGGATTGATTGAATCCTCGACATCGTGGTTCATCCGATGAGATCATCGTGGAACATGTGGGAGCCAACATGGGTATCCAGATCCCGCTGTTGGTTATTGGCCGGAGAGTTGTCTCGGTCATGTCTGCATGGTTCCCGAACCCGTAGGGTCTACACACTTAAGGTTCGGTGACGCTAGAGTTGTTATGGGAAATAGTATGTGGTTACCGAAGGTTGTTCGGAGTCCCGGATGAGATCCTGGACATGACGAGGAGCTCCGGAATGGTCCGGAGGTGAAGATCGGTATATTGGACGAAGGGTATTGGAGTCCGGAATTGTTCTGGGGGTACCAGGTGATGACCAGCGTGTCCGAAAGGGGTTTCGGAGGCCCCGGCAAGCGTTGGGGGGCCTTATGGGCTTAGGGGAGAGGGCACATCAGCCCACTAAGGGGCTGAGCGCCCCTCCCAACCCCATCTCACGTAACCAGAGAGGTGGGGGCGCCACCCCTAGGGCAGCCCCCCCTCCCGGCTTGGGGGGCAAGTTTCCTAGGGGGTGGGGGCGCCCAAACCCATCTAGGGTTTCCCCTGTGGCCGCCGCCCCTCCCCTAGGGAACCCTAGGGCGCCTCCCCCTCCTCCCTTACCCCTATATATAGTGAGGAAGAGAGAGGGCAGCGGTACCCTTCCCCTGGCGCAGCCCTCTCCCTCCTCCAACACCTCGTCTTCCTCCATAGTGCTTGGCGAAGCCCTGCCGGAGAGCCACGAGCTCCATCACCACCATGCCATTGTGCAGTCGGAGTTTTTTCCCTCAACTTCTCCTCTCCCCTTGCTGGATCAAGAAGGAGGAGACGTCCCTGGGCTGTACGTGTGTTGAACGCGGAGGTGCCGTCCGTTCGGCACTAGGATCATCGGTGATTTGGATCACGGCGAGTACGACTCCATCAACCCCGTTCACTTGAACGCTTCCGCTTAGCGATCTACAAGGGTATGTAGATGCACTCTTCTTCCCTTCGTTGCTAGTTTCTCCATAGATAGATCTTGGTGACACGTAGGAAAATTTTGAATTTCTGCTACGTTCCCCAACAGTGGCATCATGAGCTAGGTCTATTGCGTAGATTCTATGCACGAGTAGAACACAAAGTAGTTGTGGGCGTTGATTTTGTTCAATATGCTTGCCGTTACTAGTCTTATCTTGATTCGGCGGCATCGTGGGATGAAGCGGCCCGGACCAACCTTACACGTACTCTTACGTGAGACCGGTTCCACCGACAAACATGCACTAGTTGCATAAGGTGGCTGGCGGGTGTCTGTCTCTCCCACTTTAGTCGGATCGGATTCGATGAAAAGGGTCCTTGTGAAGGGTAAATAGCAATTGGCATATCACGTTGTGGTTTTGCGTAGGTAAGAAACGTTCTTGCTAGAAACCCATAGCAGCCACGTAAAACATGCAACAACAATTAGAGGACGTCTAACTTGTTTTTGCAGGGTATGCTATGTGATGTGATATGGCCAAAGGATGTGATGAATGATATATGTGATGTATGAGATTGATCATGTTCTTGTAATAGGAATCACGACTTCCATGTCGATGAGTATGACAACCGGCAGGAGCCATAGGAGTTGTCTTTATTTATTCATGACCTGCGTGTCAACATAAACGTCATGTAATTACTTTACTTTATTGCTAACCGTTAGCTGTAGTAGTAGAAGTAATAGATGACGTGAAAACTTCAAGAAGACACGATGATGGAGATCATGATGATGGAGATCATGGTGTCATGCCGGTGACGATGATGATCATGGAGCCCCGAAGATGGAGATCAAAAGGAGCAAAGTGATGATGGCCATATCATGTCACTATTTGATTGCATGTGATGTTTATCATGTTTATACATCTTATTTGCTTAGAACGACGGTAGTAAATAAGATGATCC
This sequence comes from Aegilops umbellulata, assembly GCA_032464435.1. NCBI lineage: Eukaryota > Viridiplantae > Streptophyta > Magnoliopsida > Poales > Poaceae > Aegilops > Aegilops umbellulata. The sequence goes on from CP136054.1 coordinate 128,913,651, forward strand.
CTTACAACAATTTCAAGAAGTGTTCTCCCCTAACTGTGCACCGTTGCTACAGTTCGTCGTTTCGAAGCACCACGTGATGATCGGGTGTGATAGATCCTTACGTTCACATACAACGGGTGTAAGACAGTTTTACACATGCAAAACACTTAGGGTTAACTTGACGAGCCTAGCATGTACAGACATGGCCTCGGAACACAGAAGACCGAAAGGTCGAGCATGAGTCGTATGGAAGATACGATCAACATGAAGATGTTCACCGACGTTGACTAGTCCGTCTCACGTGATGATCGGACACGGCCTAGTTGATTCGGATCATGTAATCACTTAGATGACTAGAGGGATGTCTATCTGAGTGGGAGTTCATAAGATGAACTTAATTATCCTAAACATAGTCAGAAAGTTTTTTGCAAATTATGTCGTAGCTCGCGCTTTAGTTCTACTGTTTTAGATATGTTCCTAGAGAAAATATAGTTGAAAGTTGATAGTAGCAATTATGCGGAC